>CM066328.1:191780171-193082671 GCA_033807585.1 Hydrophis major | reverse complement strand
TATATGTAATTCAAGATGTTGGTTATTATATATAAAGCCTATAAATCTTAAATCCAGGGTCATTTTACAATCATCCACACTCTATGTAGAATCTGCCTCCCAAATGTTATCATTTAACAATTTTTGTGGGTGTTCGGGGTTACAATTGTCTTCAGTGAGCATAGATCTTCATATTAAATCCAAGAAACATGTTGAAAGCAAGACACCAGTTTAAATGGTTTGCAAAGTTGAAACTCTATTCTAGTTATTTCCAACTCTTACAATATGATGTGACAAGCTTCTTTCATCGGTTTCAGAGAGTCTTCAGCTACTGCTAGGAGATTTTTATCGCTATCCTCCAGATCCATTTGGCTATATATTTGGCTCTTGCAAATATATCAGTAAATATAATCATTGGGAATTAGCATACCTACCCTAATCATTCAGAATTTTTGTTATGGATAAAGAAAAAGGAAAAACTTCGCCTTTCTGTATGCTTCAATATCTGAACAGGGCCTGACTTTATGGAACCATGCTGTTAAGTCTAAACCATGATGCATCAGTTTGGATTCTGGAGCTTAGGGAGGGAGGGAGAAAAATAATTTGAAACCATTTATTTCTTGAAATCATCAGAGTTCATATGCTGTTCCTCTCCCCCCTTCCACAGAGGCTCTCTGAGAGGGGAAGATCTATTAAGCTGTATTTTGTTCTAGAACTCTAGAGATCTTTAAAACTCCTTCCTCTGATTCCTCACCACAGTAGTAATTTTGTGAGGTGTTGAGAGAAACTGACTGGTCCAAAGTCATAAATTAATTGAATTGAATTGGCCCCTGGTATCTCAGTTGTAGTTCAACAACCTGAAATTACATTGACTAGGAAGGGAGGGACGGGAGAGAGGAATTCAATGCTGTTTTTTTAGTCAGGATGAAGCTATAGTGAAAGGACAGAGTGTGTAAAAGGGGAGAGAGCATTGGCAAGGGAGCATACACAGCTAGGAATATGTCTGGGAACCCCGGAGGGGTAGCATGACTTGTGCCAGCATTTATCCAGAGTTTGGTTGTCTTGGAAAGAGATTACTGATCGTTTGTGTGTGTGCAATATAAGATTTTTTTATTTGTTGGTTTTTCAGGATTTATAAGTTGGCTGTAGACAGTTTGCAATTATTATAGCCAGTTTAACTGAGAGCTAGTTTGGTCTAGTGTTTAAGGCACCAGGCTGGAAAGCAAGAATCTGTGAGCCTTGTCTTAGGCATGAAAGCCAGCTGGGTGACTTTAGGCCAGTGTCTCTGTCTCAGCCGAACTTACTTCACAGAGTTGTTGTCATGAGGAAAATAGGAGGAGGAAGGTGTGTGGGAACTCAACCACCTTGAGTTATTTGTAAAAACAAAGAGGATATATATATAATTAAATAAATAGCAGCCACATATAGCAATAGCACTTAGACTTATATACCACTTCACAGTGCTTTCCAGCCCTGTCTAAAGCGGTTTACTTATTGCCCTCAACAATCTGGGTCCTCATTTTACCAACCTCAGAAAGATGGAAGGCTGAGTCAACCTTGAGCCTGGTGAGACTCAAACTGCTGGCAGCCAACAGTCAGCAGAATTAGCTGCATTCTAACCACTGTGCCGTGGTGGCTCTTATATGAGGTGTAATTTTTTTTAAAAAAATCTGCAAACCTTATGATTGATATCAGCAAAAATAGCAATTGCAACATGAACGCTCATCTGTGTATCCTGCCGCTTGCCACTCTTTGCCAGTGAAGCACATTTTAGCAGTCACAGGTCTGTGCTTTGGTAGTCACTGCATTTATGTTATGTGGTAACTTGACGTTGTGCCTGTCAACATCAGGAGAAACAGCTAACACATAAAGAAACTAGCTTTTCTAATATAAAGTGAGTATGGCTGATTGATATAGAAATGTGATCAAACTGAGAAGCAAGGTGCTTGGCTTCCTTTTATTTACTCACTCACTGCTCAGCAAACCAGCAAATGAACCAAGTAGCAAGATATCCAATAAAGGAATGACAAGGTTATAGCAAACCAACTGCAAATTTGTCATTAATTGACATTAACTGGCATTTGTGAGTATGGACTTTTCAGTTACTTCTACACAGTCCTTGCAGATACTAAAGAGCCCCATCATTCAGATGCAGCTTGGTTAGTGATCTCAGCATGAACATGTTGACTCTGTGCTTTGTTTCTTTTTCTATTTAATTCATGGTGGTTTACAGGATCAAGGGTCAGTTCCTGACCTGATTTACACCACAAAAGCAATGGGGGTTATGTGATCTTGACAGCATGATATGGGGGCCAGGAATGTTGGGGCAATTAATCATGGAGTTGGAAGAGACTTTCAGGGTCACCTCCGGCTCTCCTCTGTTGCACAGCTTCAGCTTTTCACGGACTCCACAAATGCTGAACACTGGGATTCCTTGTGTGGCTATTGATGATCATCTCCGTTCTTATCTGCTACTCACCAGCCTAGTTATGACACTCCTGTGAAGCATTTATAGGAGAAGGTAGGAAAGCTTTCACCTGAAACAAATGGTAGCAGGTCTAGAATACTGTAAAAACAGTGTGATCCTCACTGGAGGCCTCGAAGAGCATTTTTGTTTAAATCTCTGTAACCCAATTTTTTTTTTCTTAGATTATGCAGCAATATCTCCAAGTATTGGGATGGAAGAAGGATGATATTTTATTTGTTCACAAGGGGCCCAGATGATCTTGTCTTAATTTAATTCATCCCTCCCTCTATTTCCTATCTAGCCTTCTTTTCTCCTTTCATGAGATAAATCCCAGCTTTCTGCAGAGGTTGTAAAATGTGCAGCTTATTTTAATCACATCAGAGACAGGTTTCATTCTTATTTTTTCATATTTATATAACTTCCATTGAAGTTTATCAGCCTTCACACTTAATAAATAAGATCTTTTCCTGATCTTTCTATTACTTTTCTTAGCAACTGGAAATGTCCCAATGCATATGTTGGGAAATCATTCTCCAAAGTAGCAAATATTTTCTTGACTGGACTTAGACTGTATTTAAAGAAAACAGTAACAGGCCTATTTTTCTTCAAGCCATTATGGTCCAGTCATCCATTCAGTTTTTGGCTCAAATTTCTGTTTTCTGTTTACACTTTGTTGATCTACTGCTTCTAATGTAAATATCCTAAACCTTTGCAAAGTTCCTTACCCATATGGTGCCTCTTTGCTAAGTTGTTAAACATTTCTGTGATCATGGATTGTGGAAATGAAGCTGACGCAATTGTAAATGTCACAAGAAATTACTGGTATTTATAAAAAAGAGAAACTCTCTTTACTAGTTACAGTTCTTTAGAGCATATGTGCCACATCTCTCAGAGTTCAGCTCATTTTCTGCAGTTGAAAGATTCAAGCTCATAACCAGATTGAGAAAGTTCATCCTGCTAGAAACGTTCACATTTACAGCTTGATGAATACAGAAAATCACTTTAAGGAGAATATGGAATTTTAAAAAATGAGGGTAGTCAATCAAGGCAGGCTGTTGAACACGTGCTCTTCAATAAAAGATAGTTTCCCAATAGAGAACATGATATCCCTTTAATCTGAATTGGTTTTGAGCAAGGGTTAGGGCAGTTTTAATTCTTGGTCTCCTGCTTAATGCTATAATATATTCTATTACATTTCTTTATTTATAATTACTATTCCCTTCAGATGATTAATTCATATTTGCAAAATCACTCAGCCTGCTATTTTAGGAAAACAATAGAATGCACTTTTTTGACGATATCTGATAACTGACATCTGATATCTGATACCTTTGGTGACTGATTTTAATCAACTCAACCAATAAACAAGAAAAAAAAAGTACCAAAGAGAATACAACCTCCCAAAGAACAAATGCTTCTTCCCAGATTTGTCTAAATGAACTGTTGATCTGTTGAGGCCCTCTCCCAGAAGCAATGCAGGATGACCAGACTCTCTGTCGGAGAACAGTAGAGAGAAAGGTTGACCAGTGGACAGCATGATTGCATGAATCAGGATAATCAAAGGCTTTGGTGAACCAAATAGACCACCAGCATTCAGGAGGCCCAGGAGGTGGGGGTAACAGTGAAAAAGACATTATGCTGGGCCCTTCCCATGTGGCATGCATGGTACCGAAGAAAGGGATGGAGAATGGAGTCCATCTGATTAGGCAATAGGACCCAAGATGGTGATCTCACATCACATTGAAACTGGCAATGATTGCCTTAAATGCTGGCGCATAACGACCAGAGAGAGTACTGTGTCGATTCAGTTATGGTCCTCCTAGTTCTGCTTAAATAAATTGTGACCACCTCTTGATCTAATTTCTTCCACAATCATCTGAGAATTTATTTATTAGAGATATTTTTAATGATAAATATGCCTCTCTGAGATACCTAACTACTGATTTGTCTTCTAATGCTATAGAGAGCAAATCTATCAGGGGTGGGATTCAAATTTGTTAACAACCGGTTCTGTGGGCGTGGCTTAGGTGGTGGGTGTGGCTTGTTGGTCATGTTACTGGGTGGACATGGCTTGGTGGTCATGTTATTGGCTGGGTGTGGCCAACACAATGTCACTTGCATCGAGATACGCATCTACTCTCCTGGCCTCTCATGACTGTGGGGATGCTGCAACAGTTGTAAGTGTGAAAAATGGTCATAAGTCACTTTTTTCAGTGCCATTGTAACTTTGGTCACTCTACACAAGCAAGTACCAGCAAAGGAGAGGAAAAAAATTCCAGAGATGTTCCTGAGACAGGAAGTCTAGTTCTGCCAAGAATGTAATAAGGGTTAACAGAGAGGCAGTTTCTGTAAGCAACACCAGAATGTTTCCTTCCTGCTTTCCTTACAGGATTAGGCCAGTAATTTCTTCTAACAACTGGTTCTCTGAACTGCTTAGAATGTTAACAACCGATTCTAACGAATAGGTGCGAACTGGTAGAATCCCACCCCTGTAGTCCATCTCTGTCTTCTCTATTTTACAACCAACTTTTTTTGGTCTTCTGAGAAAGTTGAGTTTTTTGCAACTATATTTGCTCTTTGCTTCCTTTTATTTTTCTATCCTTTTCTCTATTGCTTAGTTTATAATGCTGTAGCCAGGGAATTTTTCAAAAATCTTGATAGGGACATGCGGGTGATTTGTGTCAAGTGAATTTAGTAAACTCAGATTAATTGTAAAAAATGCAACACCTTTTCTCTTCCATTGACCTGGTAATAAGCTCCATTGAATTCAGGAGAATTTATTCCTAAATCAAGGGGCATAGCTTTTACTTTAAATACATAAATATTACAATACTAAATAAACAAAATATGGCTTATGAATCAGAATTTTCTAATTTAAAAACATCATGCTGAAGGCTTTGCATTTTAATGTTGTTTTTTACACCAGAGGTCCCATTTTCTTTAATAAGCTCATTTTACTTAACTGGCATTAAGAAGTTCAGTTCTGAATTGCAATGATACTGTTGATTAGTGTGCCTATCCTTCTGCCTATTAAAGACAATACGTGCTATCATCTTACTCTCCTTTGAAAATCATAGGTGGGAAAACAGAAGAACAGAAAAAGAACACAGCCTACTTAAGGGCACTATCTAGGGCATTAACAGCTATGTCTTAAGATCCATGCAGGAAGTGAACTGAGCTCCCTATAGTTTGCACAAAATCTCACCATCACAGCAGGAAAAAGCTGGTGCAATGAAAAGTATATAGAGGTACGAATCAGGCAAATAATTTAATTAGCTTGTTAAACGGAACTGAAATCCCTTAAACTCAAGAATAATCTCCAAAATATCCATTTTGCAGTGACAGTAATATAGGAGATCCCTAAGTGGATGAAATGCTCTCCTAATTTGTATTATATATTCTATAACAATGGGAAATAATTAGGAATGTTGAAAATAATGCACAGTAGCTGGTTAAAAAAAATAAGATGAAGGTTTTCCCTGTCTAGTCTTATCTGACTCTAGGGGGCAGTGCTCATCTCTGTTTCTTAGCCAAGGGAATCAGCATTGTCCAAAGATGCTTCTGTGGTCATGTGGCTGGCACAACTATATGGAACACTGTTACCTTCTCACTGAAGTGGTGCCTATTTATCTACTCACATTTGCATGTTTTTAAATTTCTAGGTAGGCTGGAGTAAGGACGGGAGCTCACCCCATCATATTGTACTTGGGTCTCAAACTGCCAACCTTGCAGTTGAAAAGCCCAGCACCTTAACCATTAAAGAGGGGCATATTTTGTCTATGCAGTGCCCAAGGAACTGCCCCATAGATTCCTGAGTACCAGATATCCAAGCATCATAAAGTCTCAGGCATATGATTAAGGCACAAGGTTAGAAGCCCAGAGACTGTGAATGCTTGTCCTCCTCTAGGCATGAAACCTGGAGGATTTTGAACCAGTCTCTCTTTCTCTCTTCACTAAGTTATTTATTTAAATAATAATAATAAAGCAGTCTACAAAAAAACCTATGCAATAGTCCCTGAGTCTGCACTTTCTCTACTGTTGCCAAAATTAGCTGCCCCATCCTTGCCCTGTTATTCCATCCACTAGCCAAATTTAAAGCAGCTTAATTATCTGGAAGTTAGCCTTTGTCTCTTCTGTTATGGACTAAGCCAACGCATCAGTAACAACCCTAATAGCTTTACTTTTACAGCAGGCTCGTAATCCTGCACTTCTCATTGGCCCGTGAATAGCAAGTCGTGATTGGTCGTTTCTGGCCAGTCCGATTGTCTGTTAGTGGGTCTCTCTGATTGGATGCTTGTTAGAGCAGTAAACTCAAATCATTGGTTATTTTGACAGCAGCCAGCTCTATAAAAGAGCTGCTGCTGCCCAAGTATTTGCTCTGTTCTGAAGTCACAATAAAGAGTTGAAGTCACCGTTTGATGTCTTGTCTCCGTTCCTTGCACCCATGCTCAGGACTTAACACTGGCGACGAGATGGGATACGGAGACGATAGAGCTGACTAAGTACTCATCGAACAAGACAGAGCACGTGGCTGAAGAGCACATGCAACAAACGGCAGAATGATCAGCGGCGCCATACTACCCGCTCCATTTGACCCAGCAAACGAAGACTGGTACTCGTATATAGACCGTTTCCAGATGTTTCTGGAGACCAACAATCTGAAAGATGCGATGCCTGGCAAGAAACGAGCGGTGTTCCTGACCCACTGCGGCCCCGCCATTTTTAAAATGGCTAAAGCACTTGCCAAACTGGCGGAAGTGAAGACCATGGATTGGGATAACCTCGCGCCGATCCTCCAAGCCCATTAAGCACCCGCAGTACCTACACTGATACGAAGGCATGAGTTTTACCAGAGGGACCAACGGAAGAACGAGAGCGTTGGGGACTTCGTAGCCGACCTCCGGAACCTAGGAGGCCTCTGTGGTTTTGCAAACCTCGAGGAAGCCCTGAGAGACCATATAGTTCTGGGATTAGATGACTGCACGGTGTAGAGTAAACTCATGGCGAAAGGAGACATCAGCCTTGCAGATGTCATCGCCGACGCTACTGCCGCAGAAGCAACCAGAAAGTCAGCCGCTCGAATGCGCTGAGCGAACGCACCGCACCGCCAACTCACTAGCGATAGCCCGCTTTCCGCTGAGAGACACGCTATTACCGCCCATCATGAAGACTTTGAGTCATCCTCAGACAGTGAGGAAGAGGAGGTCAACCGGCTCCGCTCGGAACAAGAGCAAAGGAACCAGAGACTCCTGCGCCAATGTGCTGGTTATGGGGCAAACCTACCCACAATCGGACTGCAAATTCCTCAACGCACTCTGCTGTTCCTGTGGGAAAACAGGCCACATCGCAAAGGTCTGCAGAAGCAAGCGAGAGTCCAGTCCAATCCGAAGGGAGAATAACCTCCTCCGGGAGATGGGCAAACCACCTGGAAATCAGGACCACCTGAACCAACAATGGAACAACCACTACTACAGAAATCGAGCACCTGCCGTTTCAATGGGATGAGAAGAGGCACACCAAACTATTACTATCGGCCACGCTTCATCGCTAGATGCAAGAAAGATCCGCATAAAGGTCAATATTGAGAATCGACCATGCATGATGGAAGTCGATTCAGGGTCATCCTTATCAATCGTCTCCTGGAAAACCCTCAAACAGCTGATCCCTGCCATCTGTCGCCAGGACCTCAGCACTCAAAGAATCATCCTAAAAGACTACCAGGGAAACAGAATTCCGGTTGTCGGGTCCAGCCACGTCCAAGTATCCTTCAAGGACCGCACCGCGACGCTTTCCCTGACTGTCGTCGATCGTGACCAGCCCAGTTTGTTAGGGTTACAGTGGTTCGCCCCACTCGGAATTGAACTAGCTGGCATACACCAAACCAGAAGCGACGATTGGGAAGAGGCCCTCATCCAGGAATTCCAGGACGTGTTCACAGGAACATTAGGCAAGTACAAGGGGACCCCATATCATTTAATCTCAGTCCCGAGGTAGCTCCCATTTGCCTTAAGCCTCGTCGGGTGCCTTTTGCCCTTAAGCCAAAGATCGATGAGCAACTAGACAAATTGATAGCCCAGGGTGTGTTGGAACCGATTGACCATGCCCGATGGGAAACTCCAATAGTAACACCCATAAAGCCAGATGGCTCGTTAAGAATTTGTGGGGATTACCGGGCCACCCTAAATCATGCACTTCAGCAGAGTGCTTACCCAGTACCGGTGGTCCAACACCTTCTTCACTCCCTGGGTAGCGGAAAAATATTTGCGAAATTGGACTTAGCTCAGGCGTACCAACAGCTACCTGTAGATGCGACAACTGCAGAAGCCCAGACAATAGTTACACATAGAGGTGCCTTCAAGTGCAATGGACTCCAATTTGAAGTAAGCGTGGCGCCGGGCATTTTCCAAAGTTTTATGGAGAGACTATTACAAGGCATAAAAGGCGTCGTGCCTTATTTTGACAACGTCTTAATAGCTGCCCCCACTAAAGAGCTATTAGGACAACGACTCAGAAGGGTTCTTCAAAAATTTAAAGATGCTGGCCTGAAGGTAAAAAGGGACAAGTGTCAACTTTGCACGGAGAGAGTGGAATTCCTGGGATACCTTCTCGACAGACAGGGAATCCACCCCACCGAAAAAAAACTAACTGCAATCAAAAACACCCCAAGACCTAGAAATAAGACAGATCTCCAAGCCTTCCTGGGACTCATTAACTTTTATAACATCTTCTTGACCCAGAAGGCGACTGTAGCCGAGCCCCTACATAGACTTCTCGACAAAAAGGCTTCCTGGGTTTGGGGACGGCGTGAAGAATGAGCATTTCAACAAGTAAAAGACTTCTTAACTTCTGATGCTGTATTGATACAATACAACGAGACTCTACCCTTAATGGTTACCTGTGACACCTCACCATTTGGAGTGGGAGCCATTTTAAGCCATGTCCTGCCAAACGGTAATGAGGCACCTATTGCGTTCTTTTCGAGAACTTTGTCTAAAACTGAAAGGAACTATAGCCAACTTGATAAAGAGGCTCTCACAATTGTATCCGCAATTAAACGTTTCCATGAATATGTGTATGGGAGACCCTTTACCATAATTACAGACCACAAGCCGCTACTTGGTATTTTGGCAAGAAACAAACCAACTCCCCACATCTTATCACCAAGAATGACACGTTGGTCAGAGTTTTTAGCCGCATACGATTACCAACTGCAACATCGCCCGGGGAAAACCATTCCCCACGCTGACGCTTTGAGCCACTCTCCACTACCAGACGTCATAGATGACCCAGCTCCAAACCTAGCCGTATTGCAAATCGAAACTCTTAAATCGCCGCCGCTGACCACTCGAGACATCACCTCAGAAATGAAAAAGGACCCTTCTTTGGCACGAGTCCTCAGCTGGGTGGAACAGGGTTGGCTGGACAGCGCACCCAACAACACTTTCAAGCCATTCAGAAATCGACAGACAGAACTGTTCTCCCAAAAGGGCTGCATCTTGTGGGGAGACAGAGTTGTAATCCCAGAGAAATTGCAACATAAAGTTTTAAAAATGTTGCACGATGGACATAAAGGCATCGTGCGGATGAAGGCATTGGCCAGGAGTTACGCATGGTGGCCTGGTTTAGACAAGCAGATAGAGACCTGGGTAGCGACATGCAGCAAATGCCAGGAGACTCGCTCTGCTCCTCCAAAAACACCCCCAACTCAGTGGGAAACACCTCGAGGTCCCTGATCCCATATCCACATTGATTTTGCGGGACCCACAAGAGGACACACTTTCCTTCTAACCGTGGATGCCTATTTTAACTGGCTCAAGGTTCACAAGATGAAAAGCACCACCACGGAGGTGGTCATTAAAAAACTGAATAAGCTATTCGTTACCCACGGATTGCTGGATATCCTGGTCTCTGATAATGGCCCCCAATTCACTGCCCTGGCATTCAAACAGTACCTAGCAGACCGGGGCATCCGCCATGCCTTAACATCGCCAGCTCACCCTGCGGCCAATGGTAGGGCTGAGCGAATGGTTCAATTTGTAAAAAAGACTTTACACAAAATGGACCAGGGTGACATTGACGACAAAATAACCCGGATGCTTCTCCTCCAACATATTACCCCAAGCAGCACCAGAAACAGAACCCCAGCTGAACTCCTGATGGGCTGGAAACTTCGCTCGCATCTCGATCGCCTCCACCCTGCTTACACGCCTGAACAACCCCTGGGATCCAGCAGCAAGTGTCGATCATTCCAGGAAGGTGACCCCGTTTTTGTGAAAAACTTCTTGGGCGACCCATTGTGGGTCCCCGCTACCATAATGCAACTTACGGGACCCCGATCCTATCGTCTACAAACTGCAGATAGTAAAATGTGGAAGCGCCACATAGATCAACTTCGTTCCAGACTAGCACCTACTCCCATCTCATCCCCTGAATCTCCAACTGGGGGGGGGGAAGGGACATCGAGGGGGCCAAAAAAGAAATAACAGATGATTTAACAATCAAAACCCAGCAGTCTCCACAACCAACCATGGGATACTCACCGCCAGAAGGAGAACTGAGCCAGGGAGTGGCCTCGCCGCGTGACAGCACCGCGATGGAAACAGATCCAGGGAACCCGGAGGACAGCATTGGTGAGAGCAGAGAGAACAGCCCAGAGCCATTCGACGAAACAGTGGGACTGTTTTCGCCACCCAGCTCAGCAAGCAGCCCACCAGAACCAGAGCCAGGACAGAAACCGGTGGAACAGCGCAGATCAAGCAGACAGGTGAAGCGACCTGCCTACTTACGAGAATACATCATCCCACCCCTCGGACGGAACCTAGGGGGGAGGAGTGTTATGGACTAAACCAATGCATCAGTAACAACCCTAATAGCTTTACTTTTACAGCAGGCTCATAATCCTGCACTTTTCATTGGCCCGTGAATAACGAGTCGTGATTGGTCGTTTCTGGCCAGTCCGATTGGCTGTTAGCGGGTCTCTCTGATTGGACGCTTGTTAGAGCGGTAAACTCAAATCATTGGTTGTTTTGACAGCAGCCAGCTCTATAAAAAAGCTGCTGCTGCCCAAGTATTTGCTCTGTTCTGAAATCACGAATAAAGAGTTGAAGTCACAGTTCGATGTCTTGTCTCCGTTTCTTGCGCCCATGCTCAGGACTTAACATCTTCATTACGGTATTATGATATCATTTATCAGCTTCACTCCACTCCAATACCCCATCCTCACTTACTGTATCACAAGCCTGATTACAATGACCATGTCAACTAAACAGAATACCATACATATAAATACCTGCGAAAACTTAAGAATGAATATATATATATATATATATATATATATATATATATACACATACACATACGCACGCATGCGCACACACACGCACACATACATACATGCATACATATTCTAATCAGGCCAGCATTCACTTTTCATAAATGCTTACACACACAAACACAAACACACTCACTCCCAAATAATCTTTTCTGTTTGTTGTCAATAGCAACTGGAACAACTGGACTCCCTTGTAGATCCCTTCAGATGAATGCAAAGCAGTGATTCTCTATTCAAGATGAGATGGAAAACATTTTGCTATGTTCATTAGAAAAAGCACCGTGTTTGTGAGGCAATTCGTACATACAGCTACACAAACTGAGCCTGATGGTTTTACACTACATTATGTTCATATAAGAGCCAGTCTGGTGTAATAATGAAGACACCAGGCTAGAAAGCTGGAGTCTGTGAATTCTAGTCCTGAAAATAAGTTAGGTAAGAAGTCAGCCGGGTGTCCTTGAGCCAGTCACTCTCTCTTGGCCCTAGGAAGGAAGCAAGGGCAAACCAGTTCAGAAAAACTTTGCCAAGAAAATTGCAGGGATTGGTCCAGGCAGTTGCCAGGAGTTTTTTGACTCCTGACTTGAAAAGACAAAACTCCCAAACTTCATTCTTCATTCACTTCTTTTTAAAAAGCAGCCCTGTAAATGAAGGAATGACATATTTCAGATTTTAATCCTTACTTTTCGTATTGCCCAAGTCTACAACTTGATGAGAGTAATGACAGAGTGAAAAAATATGCAAGTACTTAAATTATAGCACAGGGAGAACAGATTTAGCCATGACGTGCACTGCATTTCCCCACAAAGCAGGGAATGGCAACAATAAGATATATAACTGCCTGACAATTTGACTGTACTGGATGGTAATTACTGTTAAAATTCCCATTAATTCAGCTTTTCTTTGCTCATCCACAGATGAACCAGGGAGTGGTTAAGTTTCAGACTAAAAACTATAAATTGTTAAGAACCTGCTATGGCTGAATTTGCTTCGAATCAGGGCAATATCTGTTCACAAATTAAGTCTTGCTGAGTTTAGTGCCACTTACTCTCAAGGAACCGTGTAGACTGCAGCCATTGATTCTAACTCAAGGGATACAAAAAAGTATTATGAACTTTAATTGCATCTGTATGATACCTTAGTTAGGCAGTAAAAAGCCAATATATTTTCAGGTTGATTATGTTACAGTAATATCTTCCCTTTTCCCAGATACTGAAGTTTTGTCTGATTACACACACACACAGAGCAATTCTTCCTGAACAAATAAAATTTATGGAAAGTAGCTATCCTTTTTTCAATACACATCATTTCTTGTTGCACTGGTTCAAGCTTCAAAACTGGAAATCCTGCATTTCATTGGTGTGCGAATCAAAATTAGGGACTACCTCAACTTACTCTTCAAGTTAACATAAGGCTTTTTTCTGTGCAAGGGTTGCACTAATCCAAAATTGTCATCATGTCTGTCTTTTGCAGGGTGTCAAGTGAAAAGTTGAAGATGATAAATCTACTGTTAGTGCTGATAAAGTCTGCAGCATTCTTTTTGTGCAAATCATTTTCTTTCTTCTTTTGTTTTCAATTGCTGCTACTAGGAGCAAATGCTGATGAAAAATAACTATGAAATGAAAAGGACACACAGATTTCAGGAATTATGCAAAAGCAAACTAGCTCATTTTTCCTTCCCATTAAAGTTTTAATTAAATTTAAATTGGATTTCTTTTTTCCTCTACACTGAAATGTTTTTTGTTTATTAAGCTGTAAGTTTCTTACCTTGTTGTTTTTATTGAATGTGTTAATGACTGGTATATATATATTTCTTCTCCAGTGAAAGCATTTATTTTATTCTTGTGGAAGGATTACACTAATTCACTTATTACTTTAGGGTTTGTGGTATTCCAGAACATGAGAACTGCAGGAATCAGAAGGGGGACATCTTGCATGTTAGATTTAAAAGACAGGATTTTATTTTTAAGCAGTAGCCTATTGACAGAAAAGATTGCCCTAGCTGCAAGAGGTCACTCCCTAGATGCAGTAAATCAGTTTCATGAAGACCCTAAAACCTTCACTATAGCTTGCAGGAATTTCTTGATGAACCAGCTACCATAATACTTTGTCATGTTTGTTTTCACTAGAAGAAAGTTAGTCATGGCAAGAAGTGAGCGTTGATCCACTCCCCTTCTATAGAAAGGAGGATAACATATTAGCTTATCAGTTGCGGGGAACGGAGAGAAAAAATTTGGAAGACAGGATGACCTTGGAGTTTTTGCTAGGGGGAAATAGGGGGAAAAAGGCAACCTGAACATCAAAATATTTTTTTAAATAAAAATGTTGCCGTTTTTCCTGAACCACAGCTGAGCTGGAGCTAAATTGGCTAAGCTTTTCCATGGTGAGAAAAGCAGCCAGAGGCAGCTAGAAAAGTACCTGTTTATCCCAAATTACATCTCTCCATCTTTCCACTCAAAGCCCACTTTGCTACCAAGGTTTTAGGTACTAGCTTGTGGTTTTATCTGTTTTACTTAGCTACAAAGTAAGAAAGTAGAAGTTCCACTTATTTAATACCTCATACAAATGCCACTTGTTGATCATTTTTCTTTCTACTTATCCAAAGCAACATAGTTAACAACTAACATAGGCTGGTGGAAAAATTACTATCCCCCTACCTACATCTGGCAACCTGAAGTTTCACAGGTGAATCTGCACCATTTCCAGGCTCAGCTAGTAGCTCTGTGCCTCTTGCTTTCTTTCAAGAGCTATCAATTATATTTATATTTGTATCAATAAAACTAAGGTGATTTCAGAGACGAGCTCCACATTGCCAGGCTGATGAGATTGGGGGTGTCTTCGGGGTGTGCTCAAAGAAGTCAAGATGCTAGACCTGACTTTCTGACTGAAGCATGTAAAGAAACAAATAGAGGCTTGGTCTCACTGTCATGGCCGCCGTTTTGACTTTTTGACTACATCTCGTAGACACCCCGGAATAATGAAATGGAGGAGGGATGGAAAGAAGATGAAATGGGGAGCTTTGGGCTTGTTATGTTCAGAGCTTGATTTTTATTTCTTTGCAGCGTTCAGATGGAGCTACAACACCTAGATGGTGTGATTCAATTTGTTTCTAACACTGAATTTGGTGCCTTTGTTACAAAACCTGAACAATGAATGTGTAGACATGTGGAAGCCATTTCCTCTGATACCTGTGCCTGAGACTTGCCTTCCCTGGTCCAAAGATTACACACAAAAAGCTGTTCCTCGGTGCCCCTCCACATTTCTCATCAAACTGGATATACTTTTTAGAAAGATAATATAATCTAGCAGAATACACTTTAAAAGTTATTGCAGAAATGGTAGCTTTCAATTTGTGATGCACATGTGCGTAGGTGGGTAAAAGAGTGATGAATGATAGAGATGTTTCTTTTCCCATTTGGGAATGCACATACAAGGAGAAATACTGAATCTGTTTATCCAGATGGTAGCCATGTGTCACCAGTAGTGTTCTTTGTTAATTTGGGGGGGGGGGAATATTATTGAACAACCCTGATTTATTAAAATTCTGCTTCAGAGCACCAGGGTTTTCTTTTTTAGAATATTTCCTGAACTATCCAGAGAGAAAGGAGGTGAACTTAGTAAGGAAAAGAACATTATTTTAAAAGAGTTTATTAGCTGATGGATGTGTATGAACAGCACAACATTGTTCTGGCAGCCACTTGAGTTAGAAGAACAGCCTTGTCCAACAGCGTGACCACTTCTGACTGTTGGTTCTCTTACAGTACTCAGGCACATAAATCTTATTATATAAATCTTATTACTATTAATCTTCTCATCACTCCTTATCATCCATCCCCTTCCACTTGTGACTGTATGACTCAGTGGTGGGATTCAATTTTTTTTTACTACCGGTCCTGTGGGCGTGGCTTGGTGGGCATGGCAGGGCAAGAATACTGTAGAATTTCCAGTCAGAGGTGGTATTTGCCGGTTCTCTGAATTACTAAAATTTTCCGCTACCGGTTCTCTAGAACTGATCAGAACCTGCTGAATACCACCTCTGGTATTACTGTAACTTTGTCACTTGTATTGTTACAATTTATATTGACTGTTTCCTAGTATGATTTGATTGCTTATTGTACCCTATGACTATTATTAAGTATTGTACCTTATGATTCTTGACTCTTGACAAATGTATCTTTTCTTTTATGTTCACTGAGACCATTTGCACCAAGACAAATTCCTTGTGTGTCCAATCACACTTGTCCAATAAAGAATTCTATTCTATGTTCTCCTATCTCCTTTTGTATCTCTGATACTCTGTGGTACCTATGGGAATGTAACTCATACTTATCTGGACAGAAAGAGGGATTATCAGCCTAATTTAAGAAAGCCATAAAAGAATAGTTAAAAACTCTGAACCATTCTGGGTACAATGGTTGTAAGATGATATGGATAGAAAAAGGTAAATGGATAGAGCATTGCCCATACTATAGATCAGGTGTGATGAGTTTGTAGATGTTCTACCTCATGGATTATTTAGCTGTAATTTGATTAACTGATTATAGTTAAATGAAACATGGCAAACATAAACTGTAAAAACATGATGGCTTAGGGGGAATGTGCTGTTGCTTTTCATACACAAACATGCATTTTTTTATTGTACAGTACTGACAAACAGAGGGAGCAGAGAGAAGACATCCAGATGGGGGAGGGGGGGCTTTTTTTTCCCTTCCAGAAGCTTCTCTCGTTTGGCAGTGAGGAATAATAAAATAAAATAATGAAAATATATTATTTTAAATTATAATATTTAAAAATCCCTCTGATAACAGTTAGGGATTTGTTCTTCTTCTTCTAACTATCTAGCACATTGATGGATGGAATCATGCTGCAGTCAGAATTCAGATTGTCTGAGCCTCAAATAGTTTTGAATGGAAAATATAGCACAGCATAGCCACGCTTTCAAAATGTTAAAATGAATAAATAGCAGGCTATTTGGCTAGGGGGCTCTCCCAGGTACAGAACAAGATGCCCTGTTGGTATACAAGTGAAATCAAGCTTGTTTATGAATGTTTACAGGCCTGAATGTAACTTAGAAGATTTCAAGTTTTCAACTGTTGTTTGTCTTTAAATATTGGCCTCTTTCCAATATTACAAAACATCACTTGCTAATTCTGCTTCGTGGTAGTGAATGCAGCACTGTGAGAATGTCAAGCCCATGTTATCCTTGTGATGTAGGTCTAGTGGTGGCTAACCTTTTTGGGATTCCATGCCGAAAATTGTCCAGAAGGCAATGCGCATGCCCTCCAAGCCCCTGCACACCCCATGCATCTCTGCACATGCACCCCTGCACACCCCATGCATCTCTGCACATGCATGTGCATTTCCTGCACACCCTTGCCCCCCCCCCACATACGCGCCAGATACCCAACAATCAGTTGTCGGGCGGGCGGTATGCACGCATGCACAGTGGAGCTCTTCCGGGCAACCTTTCGTGTGCCAACAGAAGTGGCTCTGTGTGCCATTTCTGGCACACATGCTATAGGTTCACCATCATAGGTCATGCCATTCTGGGTAGAACAAAAAGATTTATTTAAACTATGTCCCACTTAATTATTTAAATGTAAGATTATTAACGCTAGCTTAAAATATATCATTGTGATAATAATCATGCTAACTTTCCATGAGATTTATTTTGTGACTTTTTTGCTGGCCCAACCCTTTTTGGTTGTAGCTGTAGGACTTGAATAACCATAAAATCACAAACCTGATTTGTAAAAAATATATTCCTTTTTCTCTGAGAACTATGAGAACTGGAGTTCTTGTCATGTTAGCAAATATTTTTGAAAGAGATTGTTCAACCAACTTCGACTAAAGATTCTTTTGGAGAAGCTGTAGCAGTTAAATTGGGGATAAATAATTGAATAATATATTTCTATTATAGTTAAGCCCTACAATTTTCATGGCATTTTCTCTTTGCACCAGTAATGGCAACGTAATTCAAAAGTAAATACTGGGCAATTTATTTTACTAAGCAACATGGTATTTCTTGAGAAATAATTTAAATCCCAACCACATTAGCTGCACATGGAAAGCAGATTAAGTTTTGATTAATAGCATGCTCTCTCCTTGCCTCCCTCCTTGTCTCACACTTTTTCCAAAAGTCCTTCAGAACTTTTAAAGGACTGCATGGCTAATAGCATGGTAAAATTTAAATGCAACTTTGGCATGAACCCTCTAAACTCTGAAAATTAAAAATTAAATGCAGTTAACTCCAACTGAAAGTGGCAACATCTATAAAATACCTCCTCTCAAAACATGGAGAAATCCCAAGCCACTGGTGGCCAAACTAAACATTATGTTACATTTTTTCTTGATTTTTATTTGAAAGAATAAAAATAAAGGTAGCCTTAGGAGCCCACAACAGAAATTATAAAAACAGATATATATAGTTGCACTTATTTAAAAAGGTACTTTTTGTCCTCCAAGAAAGATTTTTTAGTAGTTTCTTATGTATCATTTTATTTCTTTTATTTTCAATACATTGTATATTTAAAAATACATTTTAATATACATTTAAAATGTAATGCGTAACTGCAACAACTTCATAAAGGAATATTAATCAAAAAGTTCCAATGCTTACCAGTTTCCTACCAAATATTTACTTAGTGGCAGACCTGAAGTTGGTACCAGATAATTGACGAAATGCCTACAAATTCATAGAGAAGAAGGGAAAATATGTATTAATAACTGCTTTAATCACGATTGTCCACCATCGATAGTATTTGCTCATTTAATTAGTCTTGAGAATTGAATGTATGCATGATAATTATAAGACACACCTATGAATTCAGTTAAATTGCCTTTGAAGGAGAATAAGTAGAACGTGGCTAAGAAGAAATCAGATTGATTATCTTCATTCAGTTCTACTTCTCCTTCTTTATGTTTCCAAAACGGAGAAACAAAAGGCAATGGATTAGGTTTCAGCTCTCTCCCCTGCTCTCCAGAAGGGTTAAGAGTTAAAAAGAAGAGATGAAATAAAGCCACAGCTTTTTTGAAGGAATTAAGTGGGTAGGAAGTAAACGAGAGCCCAGACATAGACTTGACTATTCAAATTAGAGAATATCAATCTCTAAAGGAGGCTGTCTGTTAGCCTAGTAGCTGTGGTGTCTGAATAACCCTGACATGCCTCATTCATCTGGGTGTGTGTCACATAGGCACATACAGGGACGCTGTATTGTCTACTGGCTGATTGGCTCTGGTTGCAGCGAGAGTTGCCTCTCCTAGGCCATCACTTGTAGCAAACAGCAGAATCTGCCTCCTTGCAAGATGAGGAAGCCAAGGGGTTTTAGATCTGGCTCCAAGTCACTCCATCTTTCTCAACAGAGAGTGTGGTTTCTCCTTCCTGCTTACTTTAGGGGATCTGACAGCAGGTTAATTATGTATAACTAAGGATCTTTTCTTCTTTTAGCAGACCAACTTTGTTTCTTCAACGTTGTGCTTTATCTCCATGCTGCCTTTTTAAATCAGCTTTGAGAAGATCAAGGGGAGAATGTTCAATGGAGGATTCTCTGACTCCAGAAAGGAGATACAATGCTGGCATGATTGTTGCAGCTGGACTGCCATCCAACTGAATGTGGATGGAGAACTGAAGTTAAACTTGATGATCCCATTCTTTTGCCGTGACAACCTCATTAAAGCAAGCTCACGTAGCAGATTTCCTCCCCTTGATCTCCCCAAAGGCAATTTTTAAAAAGGCAGCATGGAGATAAAGCACAACCTTGAAGAAAAGACAGAGCTGGTCTGCTAAAAGAAGAAAAGATCCTTACTTGACATCATAATTAACCTGCTATCAGGTCCCCTGAAGTAAGCAGGAAAGAGAAACCAGTTCTGACTGGAGAAGGATGGAGTGGTGACTTGGGACCAGAGCTAAAATCCTTTGGCTTCCTCATCTTGCCAAGGAGGCAGATTCTGCAGTTTGCCACACGTCATGGCTTCAGAGGGCCAATTCTTGGTGCAACCAGGAGCCCTGGTGGCGCAGTGGCTACAATGCAGTATTGCAGGCAAACTCTGCCCACAGCTTGGAGTTCTTCTACCCTGACCAGCTCAAGGTTGACTCAACCTTCTCTTCTTCTGAGGTTGGTAAAATAAGGGCCCAGGTTGTTGGGGGCAATAACTCTGTAAACTGCTCAGGGAGTGCTATAAAGCACTATGGGGTGGTGTATAAGCCTAACTGCAATTGCTATAGTATCATTGCTAACCTTGCATGCTTACTCCAGCTGCCCATTGGGTAAGAAAATGCCTCCTTTCACCAGCAGAGTGAGGTACATGCAGACAAGGATGCCTTCTGTGAAAAAAGAGAGGAAGTTTTCCACTGCTGCAACCACGGTACCATGAAGCAGCTATTCATGACAGCAGGGGCTAGAAGACAAGGAGGGCAGTAAGGCTTGAACAATGGGATGGCCCCTCCTAGCCCTCAAGTGCTCTGTCAGGAGCATTCGCCTGCACACACACACACACACACACACACACACACACTGGGTTGGCTTTTAGATGTGTAAGAGTAGAGGAAGCTCTGTCTTATTTTCCACCTTGGTCCTCAAAGGGTCTTTGCACTTTCAAAATGTTGCTGCTGGAGGCTGGGGACTGCTAGTCACAGTGAGGAACAAGCTGTGGAAATTCCTCTCTTTAGAAGAAGGAAGAGGAACCCAGATTTGGGCTACAACTTTGTCTCAACACCTGTCAACTTTACATTATGTTTAATGAATTGTCTCCAATCTACTAAGATCAGAGGCTTTATCTCCGAGCTCAATAGGGTTGTCATCTCATATCTCAAAGGGGTAGAAATTTAGCTTGAGTAGTGCCTTCATGAGAAATAGCAAGACCACTGGACTAGAAAAAAAGACCATGAGTTCTACTGGGTGGGTGACTTTGGACTAGTCACCAGTGCCTATCTCTCTCTCTCTCAGCCCTAGGAACAAGGCAGCAATGGCAAACCATTTCCAATATTGCCACTAAAATTGCATAAACATCTCCAAGCAGTTACCAGGAGTCAACACTGATTTAAAGACATACAACACAAACAAAACCACTGAAATCAGGGGTGTCAAACTCACGTCATCATGGTGGCATCATGTGATGTATTGGGACTTTCCCCCTCCCACTTCACTAAACTGGGCGTGGGTGTGGCTACCACGTGATGTACCTGGCCTGTGGGTTGGGAGTTTAAGAGCCCTGACTTAGATGGTCTTTATATTGAATTGAATGGCAGGAGAGGCTGGTGAAGTAGTTCCTCAGTGTGGTTTATACTCTATAGCTATTATTATTATGGAGCCTCGGTGGCACAGTAGTTAGAATGCAGTAATGCAAGTTACTCCCACTGCAATTTGGCAGATCAAATCCCACCTTCCGAGTGGGTCATCGGTTGCTCTGTTTCTTCTTTGGAAGATATTGCAAAGACCAGACTCCTCTCTGGAGCACTAAAAATCTCCCCAGACTGTTCTCATCCTGGACATTCATATTTTGAACTGTTACCATCAGGGAGGCATTATAGGTGTCTTAAAATGAGGACTAATAGACTGAGAAATGGTTTCTTTTCCAAGGCAATGCATATGTGATTTAGCCCTATGTATATAGTGGCATTTTTAAACTATCTAACTTATTATATGTTTTAGATAGGTTTTAGACTAGGTTTTTAATTATTATTATTTAATTATTATTAATAATTATTATCACACTCTGTAGTGTGATTGTGATGTGGTGTTTGGGGCATAGTGCTGGAGTAGCTTTCAAATTTCATTGTATTTGTAGAATGCAATGACAATAAAGGTATTCTATTCTAAAGCAAGGGTCGCCAACCTTTTGGACCTCAGGGACCATCAAATTCATCTTTTAGATCCCAGGGACCACTAACCAGTTCTAAGGGTGTGGCCTAATTTGTGGGTGTGGCTTGGTGGTCATGTGACTGGCTGGGCATGAATTGTATGTAAATATAAATATTTATATAAATATTGAATCTTTTTATAAAAAAGAGTAACTTTTACTCAAAATCAGGCAAAGCAGGCAGGCAGATTGAGTTGCTCACAGAATCACAGATTCATTCTGAAATCTATCTATCTGCCATTGGCTAGCTCAGTCTGTCACAAAAAATTTGCCAGCAAGCAAACTCACAAAATTAACTCACAACACACCATGCATGTAAATATTGATTTATTTTTATAAAAAAGAGCAACTTTTACCCAAAATCAGGCAAAGCAGTCAGATTGAATTGCTCACAGAATCATTCAATGATCTATCTATCTATCTATCTATCTATCTATCTATCTATCTATCTATCTATCTATCTATCTATCTATCTACCATAATCTATCTATCTACCGTGTTTCTCACAAAATAAGGCCGGGCCTTATTTTTTGACCCCCCAAAAAATGGCTAGGCCGTCTTTTCAGTGGTGACTTAATTCCCCCCCCCTTTCATCCTCAGGTGAGCGGGCAGTGACGGCTTGGATGTTGACTTCAGCATTGGTGGGGCACTTTGTATCAGGAGACCTTCCACCACCATTGCTTTCCCTTCTCCCATGCTGCTGCAATGTTTAGAGCAACGCTGCAGCGTTTGGCGCAGCCACGTGCGGCCAACCAGGTCTCCTCCCTGCAATCAGAGCCCGGCGGAGAAACTCGGCTTCAGGCACTCCTGTCTCAGCCTTCCCTTCACCTTTGAAAGCAAAGCCAATTCTTTTAAAAATGATGCCCTACTACCGGTACAACAAAGCCTCCCCTGCCCAAGAGGGCAGCCCAACCCCACGTGGGGAGGTGAATCTCCTGGGGCCACAGCACAGGATTGGCCCACCCCAGGAGAAGTGCCCAGCCACCATCCCTGCCTGGCGCCGGGAAGAGCATGAAGAACTTTGCCTGGGGCACCCAGCACAGCTGACAGGCAGGCCCTCCTGCCCAGCAGCAGAGCTCTCGCCAAGGCAGTGAGCACCTCCCTGCCGGACCCTCCGCTCATCCCGCAAGGGCTGCGCCAGAGCCGTACGGGCTGGGCAGAGCCGGGAAAGCGAGCCGCGGGTGCGCGCCCACCTGCCAAGCGAAAGAGCTGGGCCGACCCAAGCTTGGCTTCCTTCCCAAGTCCCTCCAGCCCGAATCCAAAGGGGCCACTGGGAGAGGCTGCCTGAGGCAGTGATAGCACCCACGCGTCTGCGGACAGGGAGACAAGGTGACGGCAGCGCTGCTTCCCTGGCCAGTGGGTATGGCGAAGAGACCCCAAAGCTGCCGGTCCTTTCCACACCTCGCCCAGCCCATCCCCATCCCCATCCCCACGCATCTCCAAATGCACCAGCAGCTCCAAACGCTGCAGCGACATGGGCATCGGACAGAGATTCTGACTCGGCGGAACTCAGCTTGGAGGAGAACGCAGTGCAGGCCATCGCCTTGCCTCCCTGTCCACGGATGGGTGGGCACTACCACTGCCTCGGGCGGCCTCTCCCTGTGGCTCCTTCGGGTTCGGGCTGGAGGGACTTGGGAAGGAAGCCAAGCTCGGGTCGGCCCGGCTCTTTTGCTTGGCAGGCGGGCAAGCACCCACGGCTCGCTTTGCCAGCTCTGCCCAGCCTGCACGGCTCTGGTGCAGCCCTCGTGGGATGAGCGGAGAGCCTGGTGGGGAGGTGCTCGCTTCCTTTGTGAGAGTTCTGCTGCTGGGCAGGAGAGCCTGCCTGTCAGCTGTGCTGGACGCCCCAGGTGAAGCTCTTTGTGCTCTGCCCGGCACCAGGCAGGGATGGCGGCTGGGCGCTTCTCCCGGGGTGGGCCGATCCTGTGCTGCGGCCCCAGGAGTTTCACCTCCCCATGTGGGGTTGGGCTGCCCTCTCGGGCAGGGGAGGCTTTGTTGTACCGGTAGTAGGGCATCGTTTTTAAAAGAATTGGCTTCACCTTTGAAGGCGAAGGGAAGGCGGCGACAGGAGCGTCTAAAGCTGAATGTCTTTGTTGGGCTCCGGTTGCAGGGAGGAGCCCTGGCTGGTCGTGCATGGCTGCGCCAAACGCCACGGCATTGCTCTAAACACTGCGGCAGCATGGGGAGAAGAGAAAGCAACGGTGGGGAAAGGTCTCCTGATACGAAGTGCCCCATCAATGCCAAAGTCAACGCAGGCAGCACCATATCCGGGTATGCAACAAAAGTACTTCCCAACAGCAAGCCCCCCCTGCCATTCCCCCCCATTTCACATGTTTAATATAGGCCTTAATTTGGGGGGAGGGGCTTAATTTGATTTTATGCCGCTAAAACATGCTGGGACTTCCTATTGGGGGATGCAGTATTGTTGGAGAAACACAGTATCTATTTATCTTTCTTTCTTTCTTTCTTTCTTTCTTTCTTTCTTTCTTTCTTTCTTTCTTTCTTTCTTTCTTTCTTTCTTTCTTTCTTTCTTTCTTTCTTTCTTTCTTTCTTTCTATATCTATCTGCCATCAGCTAGCTCAGTCTCTTAAATTTGCTTGCCATGAGTCTGCACTGAATTTGCTTGCAAGTAAACCTTTAGTCCTAAGGGAAATAGAGCCGAAGATCTAAAGACTAGATAGAAAGCAAGAAATCCAACCATCTTCTGCTTCCTAGCCAATCTAAATCTCCCGGCATAGCAGAACAGATGATGGTCGGAAAAAGGAAAAATAGTAATTTTAGCAGGCAAGTTTGCCGGGTAAGGAGTGAGTGGGCGGGGAGGGTTCCTTTGGGCCATGTGGGCAGCGCAGCCTTGTGTTTCTGTGCAGCCTGGATTAATTGCTTTGGGAGGGTGCTCTGGGGGTGAGATTTCTCTGCTGCCCACCAAAATTTTCTCAAGGCCCACCGGTTGGCAACCGCTGTTCTAAAGCACTATAAGGCAGTATATAAGTCTAAGTGCTATTGCTACTATTTGCTCTATAGCTATTAGGAGAACAAATATTTGTGGGGCTCTTGCCTGATTCATGTCATGCAGGCTGGGTCATTTTATGCCAGGGACACAACACTGGCACCACACTGCCATCCCATGTTTGCTATGTATTAGAAGCAGCTATGCTTCTGATACATAACAACAACAACAACCCCAAACTGGTCTCTTAACCAGTTCCAAATCATAACAATTTTTAAAAATAAGGTACTACTTAGGGTTATTTTATTTTCATTTTAAATTCATTTAAACCACAGCTGCAGAAACAAAAGAAAGCCTGTATGCTAAACACATTTGGAAGTGTGCATCCTTTTGTCCTAAAAAAGGACAATCTGTTTTAAAACCAAAAATCTGTAAGCATTGGCAATCAAGTATATATTTAGCTGGTTGTTACTTTGAATTAAATGAACTAAATTAAATTATTAATTAATGGTTAAGACATTAGGCTAGAAATCAGGAGACTGTGAGTTCTAGGCCCACCTTGAGCATAAAACCTGCTGGATGACCTTGGGCCAGTCATTTTTTTCTCTCACCCCTAGGAAGGAGGCAATGGCAAAGCACTTCTGAAAAAACTTGCCAAGAAAATGGCAGGGACTTGTACAGACAGTCTCCAAGAAACAGACACAATTTAACAGAAGGAAAATACACAAATTAAATTAAATTAGGCAAAAGGCTACTCAACACCAGCAAGGCTGGGTTCTAGGTGGCCCAGGGGAGGACAATAAGACCTATTGTTGGTCTCTTTTAGCCCCTACTCTGTTTGGGAAGTCATCTGGGTCTCTGGCTGGAAGGAAGTTAAAAGTGGGACATCAGGTTGTGTCACTGGCTCTTCTTTGGATATTAACAAAGTCAGGAAGGTATAAAAGAGCTTCTTCTCATGGCATCTTAAAGAGCATTATAATAATTTTTCTCCTGCTGAAAACCTCGGCAGCTGGGATCTGGAGTCAAAATAAAGACAGATATGACAGGCATGTTTCTTAAAAGAAGCATGGCAACTCTCATAAAATACAACTGTCTGACAAACACAGATGAGCCCTGTTCTCTGAATTACAGGAAGTCTGCTGGATTGTTTTTCTAGAGGGATTGTTTTTCCTCCTCCATTCTGTCTCGGAGGAATTGAGGAACTGGCTTCAACTAGAAGATTTAGCAAAACAGCTTTTCAGCATTGTGTGAAATATATTGAACGGGGTTTATTCATGCCTGCTATGTAGCAAAAATCCTTGGCAGTGATGTCTTTTCAATACTGGATGAGAGCGGAAGTTTTTTTTTTTTTTTTTTAATGTCATTCAAAATTTTGCTTTGGGATCAGCTGCTGGACACAAAACCAACACAGGCCACTTTTAGAAATAAAGGTTCAGTAATGGATTTGATAAGGAAAATAAAATTAGATTACAAATACTTGAGATAATTGAACTAAGAAACAGATCTTATATTTTAGGAATTTAATAGCATGGATGTAGTGGCCAAAATCTACAGTATTTTTGAGGCATTTGTTTTTCTAAAAGTGACTTTATGGGGACAAATGAATAGATATACGGTATATTTTTAATACATTTTATGGCTAGGTATCAATGTGCGGCATAATAACATTTAAAAATTATTTTGTTTTGGAAAGGCTTATTGCAATAATAAGACGGCAGCCATCTGATCCCAAGCACAATAATTACACTCAGACAATCAAAGCCAATTTGGAGGAAACATCTCTTACACATGTATATTTTTATTGGACATGCGTGCTTTTTTGTATCAGTAAGAAACATCACCATGAAAAATATAGGATGCCTCTCATATCTCTTTCTTTACCTTAGTTCAAGCCTGTTGTGCCCCTTGGGTAACCAAAGGTTCATAATAAAAGGAAACCATATTTTGGCAAGTATAATTCATTATTTTAGTCTAGAAGCAGCACCTATTGAATTGTTGATATCTGTGGAGATGCAAGGGAGTGAGGGAGGCTATGGCATCATCACACAAGTGACACAAATTATGTAAACTGTGTTATTTGCACAAAGTTCACTATTGATTATGCAGATCAATTAACAATGCCTTCTACTTAAATTTAGTCCTCCTCCTGTGGCAGAAACAACTGCTGTTATGGATCAGGCCTCTTCACCGTTAAAGTTAAGGATCAAGAGATATTAACGGACATGTCTACTCTAATGTAGGCATCAGGCCTGTTCTACATTGCACTGGGGGGAAATGGTGAGATGGTGTACAGCCAGGCTTTCTGAAACTGCATCTTTAAGGAGCTTGATTTAAGGAGTGGCCAAAAAGTCACGATGCCTGCCCTCTGAAATGAGGCTGCCCCTGGGAATTGGGTGGCTGTCATTTTGATGGCCTTCCTCAGGGCCTTGAAAACTTGGCTCTTCTCCCATGCTTTGTTTAGAATCGTTGGAGCCCTTTCTGATGGTATGAAATGTTTGGGGTTTTTTGATCTGTTCTGCCACCTGGTTATTGCTATTATATGCATGGTAATATTTGTTTCTTTTTATGATGCGAGCTTCTCAGAGAATAGGTTGGAATCCAAGTTTAAATAAATAGGTAAATAAAAGCTACATGTGTGTAGCCAAGGGCCCTCTGACTAACAGCCTTCCCCTGTTGAATTTGGATCTCTGCATAGCACTTAGAGATACAACTTCTTTTCAGATCAAAAGACAGACCCCCTGCCTTCTCTGCTCAAAGTTATGTCACCCACTGTGTGCTCTATTTGTAAAGGAGAAGCTGGAAAAAGCCATGGAGTAGATTGTTCTCTTCTGACTCAGGCAGCCATGTAAATTGAAAATAATTCTGCTGATAGTGAGCAATATATCATCATCTGAGATTTTCTGAAAGTTTGGAGTATCTGAGCAATTCACAGAAGACCAGTAGAATTTTATTCTGGAATTTTGCTGCTGAACCGAACCAACATTGGCTAGGTGTCACCAACAGCTGAAGCACTCCTGCAAACCTAATACTTTATTCAAAGGTCCTTTTAAATGGGGGGAGGGGGATGGTCCCTAAATTTCCAGAGACTTTTGGAATATAAATGGTTTATGTGCAGCAGTTAAAAGCATAGGTTTAAAATGCAAGCACGTTTTCTTTTGCATCTGCGATTTATAGCTCAGGAGTCATTGGGCATGATAAACTATGCTGCAAAATGTTTCTTCCTTACATAAAAAAACAACCCTAAAATAAATGGGGAGAGGCAAGTAGATTGTCTTCATTTTCAGAAATTACTGCTTTACTTTCTTTCAGATAAGAAGCTGAGAGCAATTTATAGAAAGACATGTAGGCTGCCTAGCAGGGGAATGATGGGCTATGTGAAAAGGATGGAGAAGCAAGTAGGGGTGGGGGGAAGAAACCGTACTGTCCACTTATAGCCCATCCAGAATCTAGATTCAATGAAGCAAATCCTAATGGGTCTGATCTCATGTGAAGCAAATAAGCTGCTTCCTCAAGGGCTGGGCAACAGCTGTCATTCATGATTTTTGAGAGTATTCCTTGCAAACTGCATTTTCCTATAATTTAAATAGCAAGATTGTGCTTATTGGAGGACTAATGCATTTCTTAAACCACTTTGTCAGCCTGACATGGGAAAACAATTAGTCAACATTCTCCAATCGAAAAGCCTCAGGGAAGATCCTGCTTACCTCACTTACTCTTTGACACGGCTCTTCCAAGGAGTATATAGTTGGCATGAAAGCATCTGTTGGTTCAGAGACCTCAAAGACTCTCTTCTGGCTGTATTGTTTGTGGAGAATGGATAAAAAGGGCCCCCCCTTTGGATGATCCTACAAGAGATATGGGGGAATCTGCCTTTCACCCACATATTTTTATATGGCAACTATCAGCCTCCTGTAGCATTGCCTATGCTGACTAACAATAAGCTTGAAATTAAAGCACCCTTCATTAAAATATGCTGGGGGTGGGTGGGTACAAATACATTTGTGCTTGTTGAGACAGACAAATGTTCTTGCATGTTTACAAAATCAGACAGACGAGGCAAGTTTCAGATCCCTTCACTTAAACCAGGGGTGTCCAACCGTGGCAACTTTAAGACTTGTGGACTTCAACTCCCAGAATTCCTCAGCCAGCAAAGCTCAGGAATTCTGGGAGTTGAAGTCCACAAGTCTTAAAGTTGCCAAGGTTGTACACCCCTGACTTAAACAATGTCATCTGTACGGATCCAGGAAGAATGTCAATGAAAACTCAATCATCCAGGCCAAAAGTATCTAAAAGGTTGAATCATGGCAACTGCACCACGATTTTGGTCCAGTTGCCATGGTTCAACCTTTTAGATGTCTTCCCTGCCATAACACCAGAACAGCATCTCCCCTCAAGAACAGGAATGCACCACATCTGCTAGTTTGTTACAGAACATTGAAGACCTGGCTCTTCTCCCAGGTGTGAGGTAAGACTCTTTTTGTGTATTTTGTGTTACATTCTTATCTAGTCCTATGTATGTCTTTTTAAAATCTGAAAGGGAGGGAGGGAGGGGCTGATTGTAAGAATGTAATCAGTCAATTTGACTTACTCAGGCTTCTGTGTGAGTCCTAGCTAAATTTCAGCCTCCTGCAGTTTCTATTTGTGATTCTTTAATTCTGGTTTGAAATGCATTGCAATACAGCTGATATAGTAGACAGTGGCCATGTAAAATTTAAGCCAGGATAATTGGTTGGAGATGTATTATAATTGTAATGGGTGTTGGGAGATCGAGAGCTCTCTAAAATCATCCCATAGTTTTCAGAAGGTTTTTTAATAGAGTTTTATTTCACCAGATCTTCAATGTTAGCTAAATGTTATTGGCATTCATGGGAGGGGGAAGGATATAGTTTGATTTATTATAAATGTGTTTGGAAAAATAATTTTGATTTATTCTGTTGTGATTATAGTTGTCACTTAACAACTCACTCAAAGCCTTTTAAGCTGGCTTTAAATAAACAAATAAATAAATAAATGCAGGAAAAATTGACACTTAGAAATGTTAGGAAGAATAGATGTCTAACCATAAATTTGGATGAAGAGAATGACTCTGGGCAGCCATATGAATGTACAGTCAATTTTCCCAGGAGTTTACATACATCTCTACCAAGGGACAATGATTATCAAGTGAAGAATCAGGAACAGCAGCTCAAGTGAAAGAATAAAAGGGTACATCCAAGTCAGGAAGCCTTACTATGAGCCCTGCAGTGACTGGATTTGGCCAGAACTACCATAGGTGAAAGGAAGCTGGAGCAGAATATGGATCCCATAGGGGGGGAAAAAAGGTTCACTGAATTTGTTATGTGTAAAAGGTAGATTAAATTGGTTTGATTCACTCAGAATTTGGGGTTATTCTGTCCTCCTGTTCTTAAATATTTTCCCTTTGATTTATTTAATTTGATTTGTCAATTGCTTACAAGATAATGGGTATAAATAAAAACATAGTTATGAATACATGGATACATATAAGAAAAATAAAAGAAACAATAGGACAGGGACGGTAGGCACATTGGTGCGCTTATGCACGCCCCCTACAGACCTCTTAGGAAAGGGGTGAGGTCAATAGTAGACAGTCTAAGGGTAAAGTTTTGGGGGTTTGGGTTTACTTCTAATGAGGAGGTTTCTGGCAACTGTTTAACAGGGAAGTTCTGGTTTTTATACTTTTCTGATCTTCCCAACTGTAATGGGGTGAGCCATTTGATATTTTCAGACAACTACAAATCTTCCTGAAAAATAGCGATCTAAAAGAAACTGAACCTCCATTGCCATCTTAATTTTTTGGGCAGATCAAGCTAGATCAATATTAAGGTGGAAAAAAGATTTAGAAGCTCAAAGAAGAATTGCTGCTTTTCTCCCAATAACAAATATAACAATAACCAAATATTAATGTCTAAATCAGCCTCATATCACAGTCCCCAAATTTAGATATGCTTTACTCTTAGTTCAATTTAATGTTCTCCCTACAGTTGTCTTGGAAGGGAAAATATAGGAAAACCCCACATGAATCCTGAGACAGCCCTGTGACATGGGGTGTCATAGAAACCACAGCCCCTGTTCTTCTCATATTGCCAGTTTCATGGGGACATTCACCACCACTTGATTTCCCCTTTTATTTATTTTTTTGGGGCATTCTGATAGGTTTTATCTGCACATTTTTTTGCTAATTAAGATAAAATTTCCTAAAAGTGGCAAAAATTTACTAATTATGTATAAGCTTCACCTGCAAATGGTTGTCAGGGGACGGTTTTGTGTTCAATTTATTGATTGTATTTTTTTTATTGATCAATGACTAAAATAAAGTTATTTCCTCCTGTCTATTCTACTGAGACTTCCTACTGCTATTAATCTTTCATTTCTTGTGTTTTTAGAAACACTATTTTCCAGATCCATTTAGTCCTAAGGTTAAGAAGCAGATACTTAAATTATGGAAATACCTGAAGCATTTTCCATTTCCCCAACTTTAATAATCACATTCCTCTAAAAATCAAAGTGTGGTAAAGTGTAAGTTCAGGATAAACATTCTTCAGAGTCAACAGTCAACCATCACAGAGGCAAACCTATTGTCTTTTCATGTGGTTTGCTATGTTATGAGTTCTGTTCCATACATACTCTTCCCTGTCTTCTTTCAGCAGCTGTTTAGTGTTCTGCTGCAGTCACTTTCCATCAGCATGATTAGTCTGCTTTAGGAATTGGAGACAATTGTTTTTAAAATGGTGTAGGAACGAACATGATGGGGAAAACGTAGGCATATATAAATATCCAGAGTCTACACCACTTAAGACGCTACTAACGTTATGAAGCTTTCCATCTTGCCAACACATCCATTTTCCCAACTTTAATGCTTGCTTAAACAAAATTGGAATACTTCTGAATTGGCTTTAGGGTTTTGGGGGGGTTATAAACTATGCTGGCAAAGTCATACAATATCTATTTAACGAGCCTGATGCTTTGAGAGCAATGAGTTGAATCAAATTGGCCTTCCTTACCTTCAACTTGGCCAACTTTGAGGCCATTCACAAACGTCCTTCAAGAACATTAGGTTTATGTTAAGACATAAGAAGCCCTTAAGTCCTCTGCCAAGAAATGAAAGGTTTAGCATGCTCAACAAAAACAGTGTGGATTTCACTACTTGTATTTTTCTACATGGATATAACATTCCCCCCACACCCACACTACTGTTGATCAACTAAGTGGTAGTAATAACAATGTATTAGCTCTGTGGCATAAAGTGTGGAAACAAATGCCTCTGAAGTCGGTAACCCTGTAGCAATAATGCAGCACATTTGCATTTTAAAAGTGTGCTTTTTAGGGTCTGGCTACTACAGAGCCATAGCAATAACCCAATATTCCAAAGGCTTTCTTAAATGGACCAGGAAGGACAGAATTAAGTATCATGTAGCTGGCAAGATCAAGGAATCAACTGCATGGATTTGATTAAGATATCTTTATTTAATGAAGTACAGGTAGTCCTCGACTTACAACAGTTCATTAGTGACTGTTCAAAATCACAATGGCACTGAAGAAAATGATTTATGACCATTTACCACACTTACTACCATTGCAGCAGCCCCGTGTTCAAGTGATCCAAATTCAGACACCTGGCAACTGACTTGTATTTATGACAGTTGCAGTATTCTGGGGTCATGTGATCACTTTTCAACCTTCTGACAAGTCAATGGGAAAACCAGATTGACTTAACATGTGAATAGAGTTCTTTATTAGCCAAGTGTGATTGGACACTGATGTACATGTAAACTGTGTAGGTTTTCCTGCCTGAGCAGGGGCTTGGATTAGTTCATTAGAAGACCTCCAAAGTCCCTTTCAACTCTTATTCTGTATTTTTACATTAAAAAAAAAAAAGAATAGAATTCTTTATTGGCCAAGTGTGATTGGACACACAAGGAATTTGTCTTGGTGCAGATGCTCTCAGTGTACATAAAGGAAAAGATACATTTGACAAGAGTCAAGAATCATAAGGAAAAACACTTAATGATAGTCATAGGGTACAATAAGCAATCAAATCATATTAGGAAACAGTCAATATAGATCGTAAGGATACAAGTTACAGTCATACAATCATAAGTGGGAGGGAATGGGTGATAAGGAGTGATGAGAAGATTAATAGTAATAGTAATGCAGACTTTGTAAATAGTTGGACAGTGTTGAGGGAATTATTTGTTTAGCAGAGTGATGGCTTTCAGGAAAAAACTGTCCTTGTGTCTAGTTGTTCTGGTGTGTAGTGCTCTATAGCGTAGTTTTGAGGGAAGGAGTTGAAACAGTTTATGTCTGGGATGTGAGGGGTCTGTAAATATTTTCACAGCCCTCTTTTTGACTCGTGCAGTATACAGGTTCTCGATTGAAGGCAGGTTGGTAGCCATTGTTTTTTCTGCCGTCCGTCTGGGTCTATCCTGTTGAGTTGCAGAACCAATCTGTATTATTAACAACTGCAGTGATCCACTCAACAACTGGGGCAGGAAAGGCCATAAAATGAAGCAAAACTCACTTAACAAATGTTTCGCTTAACAATTGGGCTTCATTGAGGTTGTAAGTAGAGGACTACCTATCAATACAGAATCTCAGAAGCTCTCCAATAGGATTTTTCTAGCCTCCTTTATAGCGACTTAATTCAGGTGGATTTTCTTTGAAATGCTTTTTTCCCCAGTTATTTCCACACCTGGCCTGAGCTGTCATTTGTAGTGCCTCGAGGCAAACGGAAGTGCCTATTGTCTATCTGCATCACAACACTGCATGCATGCCAAAATAGGGAGGGGGTAGCTTGTAGCACAGCACCTGTGGCTCCTTTCCTCACATTGACAAACGAAACAAGGTCCTATAGACACCACTGACGGTAGTAAGAAAACACTCCTACAAAAATTGCAAGGTCATCTCCACCTGTAGAATATGTATAAATATCAGCAACATTAGGTTCCCCAGAAGAAAAATGTTTATAAGAATCTGGTAAAGGAAAGTGAAGAAAGGAATTAGAAATAGGGGAGTAGATGGGGCATTCTAATGGAGGTTGACATTTCAAAGTATAGCTTTCATTGACAATAATCCATATTTAACTAGGGTTGGGTTCAGATTAAGATGTGTCTAATAAGTCTGGTGAAAGAGGCCTTTTTCTCCCTAGTAGTAGAATTCTAGTTCCTGAAATGAAATACTGAAAATTGGGAACTTTATTATGAATATGGAAGAAATCAAAGGACTCTTTTGGCCTGAGAATGGAGCTGGAAATGTGAAGATGGGCATTCTCACAAACTGGTTGCCTTGTGGCCACTGCCCCAATATACAAGCACACTTAAACAGAAAGGCCAACTGTGGTAATTTAGCATACCTGAGTATGTTACATTATACCACCCACTACCACCCACTCTTTTTCTAAGGATGCCTCTGGGCAATGGAGAAGCGTTGTTGGAAATTCAAATGTAAGCTTGGGAATAGACTTGTGGGTGCCAATACAAAGGCATACATTTCACTTGCATTAACAAACTTGTCTTAGTTTGCTCCTCTTAATTTATTCCATATCCTGCCCCTCAAACCGAAGCAGAGGATGAGTTCAAATATTTATTGCCAGTACACTATCTAACAGATGTGAAAAACCAGGCAGAAATAAACCCAGTGGATCTTTCCATTTTCTGAAAACAGAACAAAAGAAAATCAATCTAAAAAGAATGATTGCTGTCAGAAAAGCCGGTGAAGGTGAAATACAGATCAGAAGACGACGACGTCAATCCTTTAAAAAAATGATGAACTTTACATCTGTTATGGAATTATCATGGAAGGATCCAACTCTTATTATAGGAGACTAAATAAACAGAAGAAATATAAATCAGTCTTATCTTTTTGCTTAAATAGATATTTCAAACTTCTGGCTGGAAAAAAGTTTCAGAAATTGGCAGCTCGGAGTATCTGAAGGGTAAAAAAAGGCTCGCTGGCTGTTTTGCTGACTGAATCTTTAATCCAGTGACCTCCCAGGATGTCCTGTATTAATCAGTTGATGAGACAGAAGTATGCCCTTGCTATCAGTGCAGTGAGTATATACTTTCTTGGAAAAAATACAAGACAAATTTGAAAAAGAAACAAATCTGAAAGAGGTTCAAAAGGATAAAATATTGTACCTTTGCTTTACAAAATAAAAATCAAGATCAAAGCCAAGAATATGTTTTTTTACAAAACTATTCTAATTTTTAAAAAATCTAAAAGCAAACAGTACAAGTAAGTCTTTGACTTACCAGAATTCATTTAGAGACTGTTCAAAGTTACAATGGCACTGAAAAAAGGGACTTATAATCATTATTCGCTTATGACTGTTGCAGCATCCCCAGGGTCAGTGATTTACATTGGTATGCTTGACAACTGACTCATACTTATGATGGTTACAGTGTCCTGGAGTTATGTGATCCACTACTGTGACCTTCTGACAAGCAAAGTCAACAAGGAAGCCAGATTCACTTAACAACTGGGTTACTAATTTAACACAGATTCACTTAACAAATGTGGCAAGAAAAGTCGTAAAATGGGGCAAAACTCACTTAGCAAATTTCTCACTTATCAACATAAATTTGTGCTCAATTGTGGTTGCAAGTTGAAGACTCCCTATATGTGTAAATTTGTTTTTTAAAAAAGACAATTTCCATATTTTTCACATGGAAAGCCGTACATGAAGTGGTATCACTTGTACAGCAAAAGTTAAATGATCAAAAGGTGTTACTGTTTCAGAGAAGACCTAGAGTGTGTCTACTCTGTCAGCTTTTATTAATCAGGCAAAATCTGCAGGAGAGAAGGGCTCCCCCAGATAACAGGAGTCCATGCTATGTAGGGCTTTATAAGAGCACCTTGGTCGGACCTGGAAGCATACTGGCAACCAATGCACCTCATGAAAACAAAGGAGTCGTATCAACATGTCAAGACACAGGGCTGCCACTGCTCATGCCCTTGCATTCTAGATCATTTGTCAAGACTGGGTGCCTTTGTTATTTTACCATTTGCTGTGTCCCACCAAATGATCACATACCACAATCCTTCAGTGTCTCTTCTGAATCCATCATCACCGTATTTTGCATGGCTGAACACGCTGACAGCAACTAACCTCTCAGTTAAAGTTTATACTGTTCCCAAAGCTCCTTGTGTCTGGAGTTGAACATGTGCTTCTTGGGTTGAACCAGCACAAAAAGCACTGAAGCTCTGTTGTCCTTTAAATATTTTGAAGTACAACCTTCACAATCCCTTCCTACTTGCAAAGTTAGCTAACATTGATGGGAATTGAAGCCAGAATATCCGAATGGCGGCACCAAGTTTCTGATCTCTACTCAAATTCTTCAGGACACCGAAAGTCCTAAGGTTTTGGTAAGCATGTAGGAAATTCACATCTAGCTTTACGTACAAGCAAATCCAACATGTTCCTAATGACTCAGATTAGAGCAGCCTCCATAGCTCATTTGGTCTAAAATGTGTGAACTACAACTCTCACACATAATCAAAACACTCTTGTTGTTGCTGCCCAGGCAACAAACAAGACAGGAAAGACCCTGGAAAGTATTTAGATGAACTATGATGGAGCTGGAGATGGGCTTTAGATTGCTCTTTCAATGGTTTTTTTCATAAGTAATGCCAGATTATTTCAGTTTGATTGTTGTGTCACTTCAGTGTCCCAGATTAAGGCTGAGAGCGATCGATCTGATAAAAATATTCCTGGACTAGATTGTTCCACGACAATAGGGATTCCAAGAATCATATCAGATAGTCTTAAGATGGTCTTGTACATGTAGGTTGCAACTCTAGGGCAAATTATTTCCATGCCAGCCACTGACTTTTCCTCTTGCAGTGTTAATACTGTACCAAATACAAAGAAATAATACTGTCAACATATAGATGCAACAATTAATCCTACTTATACTGAAACCACTAGCTTTAAAAGAGACTTTTAGTTCCAGTTTTTAAAAAAGCAATAAATAAAGAGGCCACTTTTGCATAAGGCTAAAGAATGATCTGCTTAACAGTTCTCACTACTCTTCAACACTCATAAACATTCCCTTATTATGCTGCCCCCACCCTCAATCATATCAGAACAGAAGGTTAGATACAGGTGGTCCTTGTTTAATGACCACAATGGGTTCTGGCAACTTGGTCATTAAGTGGTGGCCCTTAAATGAAAATCGTGTGACCGCTGACTGTGCTTAGTTTTACTTCAGATTGGGGTCAAGCTATAACCCCAAACAGCTAAGTAAACAAAACAGCAGGAAGCTTCTGGAACTTGACTCAGAAGGAAGCAGGCAAAAGGGGAAAACTTGCAACTGTTTTTTTTTTTTTGCCATGCTTGGGAAAGCTAACCTTGCCAATGGGGTAATTAGCAAGAAGGAAATTAAATTTTGCAGTTATATTTATTGGAGAAAGGGTTACAAGAAAGTAAGTAATGGAGAGTACATCAAAAGTAATGCGCTGGTACCAGCTGTTTGCCTAACATGCTCAAGGTTGCCAGCTGCATAGGAGACAAACAAAACCTTTTAGCATGAAACTGATAAGACATTCAGGGTCAGCAGTAGGAATACTGGAGGGTTCTAATCAACTAATGTAGAGCTGAGTTTATTAACTTGCTGTTAGCACTTTTTAGAAACTCGCTGCACTGCAGAGAAATCAGTTCAGTAAAGGATAACTTGTTTAGGCAATCATTCTGCTCTGAGGGGGAAAATAAGAAAAAAAAAAGGGAGAGAGGGAGGGAAGGAGAGATGCTGTGAAGGTTATAAATGCAAGCACTGGTAGCTTTTTTCATCGTTGTCGTAACTGTGAACAGTTGTTGTTGGAGGGAATCACTAAACAAAGACTGCTTGAAGTTCCTTTCACAATAACATTTTGGGAAAGGCAATTCTGAGTTGGACAAGAACCAGTGGAAAAATAAGTTGAAAGTCTGAACGGTTTTGCTAGGTTTTTACTCAACAGAATTCCACATGAATGAACTTTTAAGCCTCCCAGAAATCCAGCAAAACATACATAGATCAGACATTACTCTTTAACATTTAAATAGTAAAAGAATTGTAACAAAGATAAGAAACCAAAATATTCCAGAAAATGGGAGATATCTGGCTTGATCCAGCTGCGGCTGGATACAAATAGCATGCTCTGCCATAGTTTACAGAACAATCTAAGTGGCTTGGCTCATATAGCATGCTAACCCCTAAATAGTTATTTATAAACTAGTCTCTGGGTTGACATGATAGGCTAAACCAGAACCAGACAGATCACATTGATGCTTAGCTTATTCAGTAAACTCAACTGATTATGTCTGGCTTCAGAAAATGTTATTTGGAAAACAACTGAAAATTTAGTTAAAACTGTTTTTATATTCTAAAAGACTAATCTTTTGTCTCAAAGTCTATCCTCCTAAAATGCCAATAACTTCAATCACTGCTTGACATTCAGTTAAAATGTTTCAATAAAAGAGAAACAAGCCATCTGAAAATGTATTAATTTAATCAACTTATGGAGAACATTTAGGACCATTTTATTAACAAATAACTATAATGTCAACATTGCAACAGTAGTTTTACAATTAACTTGCCAAAATGTGATCAACATGTCTTACATAATTAGCAGAAAATTCAATTCTTTCATTAGCTAGTAATATAGTGGACTAACTTTTTAATTTGATGTGCAACTCCAAAATGTTATATTAATTGTACCTTTCAACGTGCTTTTAAATTTTTTTTATTGGAACCCCATTTGAAGCTTCAATCTGAATCAAGGAGGTTGGCTGAAAAAAACAACCCTGCTCTTCTCCCATTTATACAATGATTCAGACCCAAACTAATCACCCTACTGCTACATAAAAAACACCACCATGAGGCAAATACAGAGATACGTTTAATGTAACAATTTAGTCCCTAATATAGGCACGTTTAGTTTTCTAAACTGAAAATCACAAAACTCCATTATTCTTCCTAAATTCAACATAAGTTCCTGAAATGGTGCACAAACATGTGCCATTGAAAGATCTAAACACCAATACTCCATTTTAGAGTTGAATTTCAAGCCCTTTCCTGCACATCTTAAGAAAATCAGATCTAACCAATTATATTCCAGGCACAAAAGGTTGATTCCCTCTTGCCCATTCCTGCTACTTGTTCTTTACTTGCTATGAATTGGAAGCCAACTAAACTGAGAACAGTGGGCAACTGTGACTTAAAACTTGTTCTAACAGGGTAGCACTGACAACATTTGAAGCAATATAAAGCTGATCCTGTAAAACTGATGTTAAAGGGTACTTTTGGCAGAATCTCCAAAAAATTGCTTATGGCATATCAAAATGGACTTTTTTTTTCATATCTTCAGTTACCTTGAAACCTATCAGAGACATGCTGTGCAGCCTGCAACAGAGCCTACCATAGTCCTCACCAAGAGTCCCTGTAAAAAGCCCATAATAGGCTAGAACCAGTCTGAAAGCAGCCAGGCACTTTTGCAGGGTCACTCATTCTCTCTATGTGCAGTCCTGAGCAGTTATCACAACATTCTAAAAAGTTTATTAAGCATCTTGTCTTGTTTAAAACATTTTCATTATTTTGTAAGAGCACCTGCTGGCAACAACTCATGTTATGACTAGGCCCCCAAAAGCATGGGCGCCATACATGCTTCTATTTCATCTCCAGCAATTTTGCTCTATGGGGGAAGAGGTTTCTGAGTTTTCTTTATTCTTTTGGCTTCTGCATGGTTGTATACATTTGGATGTCTGGTGAAAAGCATTGCAACTTCATCAATAAATAATATTGGCTCTATGCATATTGGATTCTCATGAAGGGGCAGCAGTGGAGAAAATTTAAACATGCCCAAAAACGATATATAGCTTTCACAAGTCTGTTGGTATGCCATGAAAAGATAAGCAACAGCTTTTTTATTTGGTGTATTTCTGATTTTTTAATGAACATCGCTTTTCAAAATTAGCATTCAGCTAGTGCATATTTTACAAGTAACTCTTGCTAATACTCCAAACCATTTAACAATTTAAAAGGGTTTAACAAAATAGGCATAAGTAAAGCAATTTCCATTGTTCACAGTTATCTGCATTGTGTCTTCTTCCAAAAGCCTGTCCAACTTTGTGACTTCACAATTACTTTGATAGGACTGTACCCACATGACACAAAATTATACTTCATGATTTGAACATTCCTTTTTATCTAGAAAGATATGGAACATATCTGCAAAGTATATAATTCTGTGCAACCTAAGGAAAGAGGATTATGAAAATCCTACCAGTAAGATAAACCAATTGAGCACCTAAAGTGAGACTAGAAATTTGGGGGATACCATAAATTTGGTCACAAGAGAAGACAACCAGGAAACTAAACTTCTGCTTTAATTGTATCAAAAAGGCAACTGTATTCCCTGTAACACATTTGGTTTATATTTGGTATTCTACAAAAACAAAATCCAAATCCTCCATGTATCCCTGTACGAGTAAGAAACTAAACTAGTAATGTTAAGGATAACTTACCCTAACTCAGAAATAAATATTAATGCACATATGTAACTGTCTTTAAGTGGAATCCACTTGGATTCCACCTGCTGACGAAGAGTTTTGTACTCCCTTTCTCTATAGCCCCCTGCAGCTTCATTAGAATCTACTCTGAAGAATTGGGACTTGAGCGAGATGGAGTCACGGAGTATTTGAGCACCTCTCTCTTTGGCTGGCAAAATTTTACTGAGACCAACAGGCAATTAGATGGAATGATCCAAATAGCCAATCTCTGCTGAATACAACTTTATTTCTGTGGATTAAATTTAGGAAATGTCTATTTTGTAAGCATGGCAAACAACCATCAGTATTACAGTATCATAATGTGTAGACACCTATTTTAAAAATATTTTTAGGCCATCTGCTATAGCAATCTTTAAGATTTGAACATGTGTTGATTTTTGTCTTGGACCAGATAACATTTGAGTTTAGCTACATAGTTAAATTTGTATATGAAACTTCAATTTTGTTATCAAAGCAGAATAAAAGCTAAAAATGTTTCAAGGACTTTTGTTTATATAAGCTTCTTTATAACAAAACTGATTAAATCTCATTTCACAATAATGGGTTGGGATGGGTGTAACATGTAAACAGTTTAATCCCAATAAAGTCAGCTTGATTTAGGCATGCTTAATGAGAACAAACTCTAGGAAGTGGCTCATGGATTAGCATAAAATAATATTCCTTCCCTCAACTTTTCTGCCAAAAAGAATGTGTGCTCAGGAGATTCTAGTCTATCATTGACAGAAGAAAAGGAGATTCTAGTCTATCATTGACAGAAGAAAAGGCTAGACCCATTGCATTGTTTTAACTATCCTGTGAAATATTACATTATATATATATAATTTAAATGCTCACGGATACTTTTAGAAGCTTGGTATTTTGTTTTTGTCAGTAAACAACATAAACATTGCTTTGATTTGTAAAGGCTGAAATTTCATTTTTTTTCCTATTGAAGGATTAGAACTAATAGCACTATTTTTATTCTTAGGAAAAGTTGCCCTCCAAAATAAATGAAGACCAGTTATGAAGTTTGACATTTTATGTAACAATGAATTCCAATATCGAGAAAGAAAGCTTTACCTTTCTGGCTCTGTTAGGTTGATAGAGGTTTTAAAAACATTTAATTTTTTTAAATAGTATCAGAGAGGAAAGCATGTTTTGTCTCCTATCCAAATATCAACTTTTTTTTTTCCAATTGCAGCTTGGCATTGCTACTATCTGCTTTAACTGTTCAATAGAAAATCGTATTTCAGTTAAATATACTCCTATTTTTCATCTGCTTTCCCAAAGTGCTTTTCTATCAAGAAAGTCTCCAACCACATCAGGGTCACTCTCAAACATTTCAGCACCTTATAGCAGGAAAGCCATCCAAATAGGTTATCAATTGAATGGATCTAACTATATTCTGAACTGATTGCATGTGAACAGTCTTCTCTCTGCAATTGAAAGAAGCAATAAAATTTGCAGGGAAGGAAAAGCTTTTGAAACTAATTCCATGCTAATTTTGGATACTGGGAAAAGCTATGAGAGTCAAACATTATTCTTTCCGGTACTTCAGCATGGAGAGTAACAAGGTTATAAAAGGTTTCCATTCCCAAATATGTTATTGGGGTCCACAAATTGTTTGATGGATTTCAGCATCCCAAAGCCAACATCAGATACACATTCTTTCAGCCAATGTTTTCGTAACTTGCCCACTGGAAGAAAAAAAAACACAAAAAAGTGTCTTTAATATTCACCATAATAGCAAGAACCAATTAATCTTATGGCCATGAATGAACAAACACTGGGTGATAAATGCTTTTATTCAAAAATGAGAAATGTTTTGCTTTATTTGATTTATTGAGCCCACCAGACTATCAAGCTCATTAAGTTCAATGTATTCCCAAAGGAAACCTGGATTCGAGGCTGCCTTTTCTCTTTACAAAGTATGAAATTTAGATCAAGTTTAGGCAAAGATGATGTCTTGCATTAAATATAATTAAACTGAAGCAGCATATATTTACACGTAAGTAGAGAATTCTGTGCTCTGTTTTAAACAAACAATGCACAGGCTAGAATGAACTACACAAAGTTATTTTATGAAAAACACTCAGATTATCAAACAAGAAAATACATTTCTCAAAAGTGGGGTGACAGATTTTGGCTGTAGTTCTATCTGTATCTATATTTAGGAGTAACTTCCTCTGAACCCAGTCAAATACTTTATTTGACCAAATGTGAATAGATACACAAGGAATTTGTCTCCAGTACAGACGCTTTTATTGTACATGCAAAGCAAAATATTAATACTAATACCAATAAAATGGGGAGTAAAGAAAATAATAAGATAAATATTACTACTACAGTCCACATGATATAGGTTAATCGACATTACGTGTTGTTTAATCTAAATTTAAGTTCTTCATTTGCATCCAAAACTATTGCCAGCATCTTTACATAACTTTTTGGGGAAGGGGAGGGAGAGGCTTCAAACTATTCTTGACTGCTACTGACTGCCTGGAGAAGTCTCTGTAATTTTTTCCGACAACGTTTTTGGAAGTGGCTTGCCCTTGCTTTCTTCTTAAAGCCAAATGGCCCCAAGTCACCCAGCTGACCATGTGCCTTTAACTGCTACCCCAAACTGATTTCCTCCCCCAACTTAGAAAATTATAAATATGAATATAAACTTAACGACAGTTGACAGCACACAGTCATAAAACTACAGTGGTTTTAAATGAAATCAGCTCTACCATTAAGCAAGTATTATAACAGCATTTAATCCTTGATTGAATGCATTGAAGCAGGTGCTGAATACAGCATGAATTTAAACCAAAAGCTTGATGTATTTGTATGAAGGGGGAAAAAAGTCTGAACCAATTCCTCTTGGCTTGGCTGCATTGGATTCCGCCCCCCTCCCCCCCACCCAAAACTAAATCTAGGATGTCCCATGCTTGAAGTAGCTGGTTAAATTGCCTCAGGGATAATGAATGATATGGACATCAACTGAGAACAGAGTATTATTGTTTCTTTCCCCTGCCAAATATCAGCCTGTCACCAAGCTCTCTGGAAAGAGGGGAGGGAGGGAAGCAAGGCTGACCAGGAGTGCGTTCACAGCCACCGATGTGCCAACCAGAGCTAAAGAGACAATGAATAGTCTAAGGCTAAGCCACTATACTCCATTATCTGTAATATTGTTTAAGTGAATGTATCCTGTGGATATAGATGTCCCAAAAAAGCCTGAAAACAACTGGTCCAACAAGCTGGAGCACATTAAAGCCACAGCAGGATGTCCAACAGCAAGCAGGCCTGTCTCTTCCCCACCTCCACAATAATGCGACTCCACCAGGGACTGAACTGATGTCTGAGCAGCCACCAAACAGCCACTGCATATTTAATGAAGTTGCTCACCAAGTGCTGGAAAACAGAAGGTGCTTGGACTGCATCATTAGTTCTGTCACTATGATAATTTACACATCTATCTTGTCACATTTTCTATGCTTTATACTTTTACAACAATAAATCTAACATACATTTGATTAGCGAACCGGAAAGTAAAAAAGCTGTGCAGCGCACACCGGTGGTCTTTTATGAACATATTTGGTAAAGAAATTAACCCATTTATAGCATGAAGTTGCAAACCCTGAATGTCCATTTTCACTGTGTTAGAGAGGCCCACGGTTGCTTTTTTGCAAGTATAACCAGGCAAGGTGTTGTTTAAAAAAAGATAATTTTATTTTGCTTGGAAAATATAGAGTCGTTTCTCAGATAAAATAATAGATGCACCAATTGACTACACGAATTTGTGAGGCAGAGTATCTTGCAGTGAAAGGTGCAACCTACTTTGCCTCTTATCCACAGTGTATAATATAACACTGGTTTTTAAATATCCAAATTATTTGTTAGTTGCAATCACTGATGTACATATGTAACAGGCATACATACGTAACACTTATTGTGAATCTTTAATCTTTATTATGCTTTAAGCTTACAATTATTGCTTTTATTTAACCTAATTCATTTTAATTAAGACCTTTTTAGGTCTAGCAAAAGAGTTAAAAGCACATTATTTTATTCTGCAGTATTTAATTTTTCAGTTACTACAAATGCTTGCCCATCCAGTTAGCCAGCCTCTTCATATCTGTAGTGGATTTGCTTCAGTGACATAGCTGAATAACAATTTACTTGAGACCTTGACACTGCAAGTGAATATTCATGAACATTTCTTCAATAAACACATAAAAATACTGCCTAGCTGATAACTGCTAAATGAATCAATCAAACCATTTTTAATCAACAGAAACAAACACAATGTGAAAGATTAAGCTATCTTGAATATTGCAAAATATTTAAGAACCTAGCAGTTTTGAAAGCCTTTTAATTGCTTATTTTTATTTCAAGTGATTATCTTATTCATCTAAGACGCTATTGTATCTCCTCAAGATATTATTTTAACACATTTGGTATATTATAGTGGATTGTTAAATTTAAATAACATGGACAGCCCTAACTTGAGTTACTGAACTATAATACACAGACACACATATGCAAGTAAATGACAACAGTGACCAGTTTACCAATACTGAATAGACTCATTAATGCAAAATCTGCACTTTTCATGATTCCTCCTTTGCATTTCTAATGCTATGGGCAATTGGGAGGCCAGCATAATGAAAAGGAATTCAAGAAAAGTTGGAAATGTCCTCTAATCTCTCAGCAAATTTTGTGTTCAAAATAAAATGCTTTCCTGCAGAATGGAAATGCTTCTTTTTTTCTGGTTTTGAATTATCCTTAGCTAACATTAAATGATATATTTATACACAAAATAAATACTGAGAAGTTATTTGCAAAGGGCAAATATTTCTCACAAGTTGAATTTATCAAGACTATTTTTCAACTCCCCCCCCCCCCAAAAAAAGGACTGTTAGGAGTAAACACTCTTCGGTATAAATGGTCTACTTCTTTCTATAAAAGCAGTAAATACTATGAAGATTAAGTTAAACATGCTTTATATTCCTTATAGCCCCAAGTCCTAGACTACATCTGCTTTCTTTGATACACAAAACCAGAGTTAAAATAGCTCCATCTATCACAAGATGATTGTGGTAGGCAGGCAAACCAGGCTGTCTGTTTCAGGATAGTGAAAGCAACTGTTATTAATCACAATTATAGGGCAAACTCTGAAGAGGAATTGCATCAATATTCTCCCTTCTACATTCAGGAACAAAAAGAAACACTAAGAATGTCACAGTAAGACCTGAAGGTCAGTAAATAATAATAAACAAAGATACTATCAGTTTAATTCCCAAATCATAAATTGCAGCTCAGAATAAGTATTAAAATTCAACACATGCAAATAAGTGCAAATTCAATACATGGTATTTGATAGAACTACTACAGAAATGCCTTTTTGCAAAATCAAAAAATACAAAATTGAAAGATTATTTGTATGCTCTGCCAGGGACCTATGCATTAATCCCAGACTCAACATATGACAAAGCCACAATTCTTTGGTCAAAATGTCAAAGCTTAGCTTCTATAACTATTGCATGCAACATTCTTTTGTTAAATTTGTCTCCAACTATATTCTTAGTTTTAGAATAGGCAATAAACATAAATAGAATACAAGTTACAGAAATACTATAGCCACTGTTAGCCGCGAAATTTCCTGCTTAAATAACAAATTCATGTAGTTTAACTCAGCAAGCTAATACGATGGAGATCTGATGCTATAATCTCTTTCAACTGGTCAGGCCAAGAGAAATGAAAGCCCAAATCATCTGTAGGATAACTGCTCAATTGTTCTCCAATTCCAGACACTTCCTTTGATTCTGCCGACTGGCTCTTAATGTATGTTTCCAAGCCGATGCAGGCATTCCCACATGCCAAATTCAACATGGCAGCCACAAATCATTGGTCCAGTAGCTCGCTTCTCATTCCATTCTGCCCATTTTAAATTCATGGTGAAATTTCCAATATCCTGTCTAACAAATAGTAAGATACCTGCTCAGAAATGTTACATATATGCACACTTAGAGCATTGCTTCTGAGTACTCTTGACTTATATCCTTATAGGGACAATCTGTTCATCTTTAATTGCTCATCTTTAGATGGGAACCCATGTTTTCACCTTTATTTTATACCTGAACGAGTGGAATATCCTAGAACTGAGCTCTTAAGTTGGAGCTGTTCAGGCCATGCCTCCTGCTTTTCTTGTTCAGTTCCCAAGCAATGAAAAGCAGAATATGCAAAACAAAAGGAAACAGCAACCACCACAAGAAATACAGTGTGCAGTAAGAGACAATCTACCTCCTTTGTCATCGTACAAACTTTAGTTATGTTTTGCCTGGATGAGCAGTATTAGGAAATGCATGACAAAATCATGCATTGCCCTTTGCATGGATATCACATACAGCCCAGATCCAGGTGTTTATCCACAGAATAGATGCCTCTGAGAGATATAGCAGCATGCCTGGTAAAATGTTCCATGATGGGATTTGGAGCACAACAATTATTCCCTTTGAGAGCAAAATGATATAGAAAAACAACATATGTGGACTGAAGACACAATTTTAAAATATGCATTTAGGAAACAACATTCATTTGGCCATTATAACAAAGAGCTGCTAGTCTTGAAAATATATCATTGTAATCCAGGCTGAAGACAGGGGGTTTACATCCATTAAGTAAATGATGAAATACTGTCAGGAGCCACAATAGCTTGGACAAGAAATCAGATCAGTTAATTATTGATATACTTGGGCAGATGATAATTGTATTTCTATCCATTGGAAGACATGGGCTCAAAGCTTATCATCCACAGGCAGCCATTAGAAATACAGATTTTCGGATTCACAGTTTATGGGAACAGGTACAAGTGGTTTGAAAGATTCTCTCAGAATCACAGAAAAAGCACTAGAAAGAAATAGGCCAAGCAACTTGGGGTGGGAGGGACATGCTGGGATCAGATATATTGTTATGAAAGAAATGGTAAGTCTTCTGGATTTTAGAGAAAATAGAAATCCATCTGAAAAATGAGTTCCAGCCACAGCAGGCTGTTAAATTTCTAAATCCATTAAATACGGCATGAATTATTAGTACAGAAATCATGAGCTTAAAGCATACTGTAAAAGAGATTCAAATATTAGTATAATCCACAGGATGGAAGAATTAGAACTGGAATAATTAAAATCTGAATCTTTAATTAGGGTGGAAGTTGCTGGACCACGTGATTAATCAGTTTCAAAAAGATACCCTTTTTCAAAACAATATGGTTGAATATCCCATTTCTGAACATTGAGAGGATGAATCCAACTAATATTGTTTCAAGTGCAATATCCATGAAAACTGTTGTGGTAATCTCCTAAGCAAAAAAGAGAACATTCTAATGTCAATAACAGTGCAAGAGCAATATTTGACTCAAGCAGTTGAAGGGAGAATAGAAATGGTTGGACTATGTTGGATTAAAAGCAGTATCAGTTGCTGATAATTCTGCCTGTAACATTGGATTTGTGAATAAAACACTTGGAAAAAGAATGGCTTATAAGTAACGTTTCCTAAGGTAATTGGAAAGACTTTGGTCATTTGAAGTATGCACATTTTGTTTTAGAAATTTCAATCTTTAATCATGCCCCCTTCTTAATTTCCTACTTTTTCCTTCTTTTTGTGTTGATGGACTAACTGAAGCAAAATATAAGTTGAGATGCTCTGTCTTTTCTTTGTTATCTTTTGGTATTTTGCTTTTTTAGTGAACAAATACTAATTTGATTCTTTCTTTTCTTTTCCTATTGAAAACACTTTAAGCCCATTTGTTATTCTTAGTATCCTTTACTAAGTCATCTCAGTTTAACCTTACACTTCCCTGACAGAAGCAGCACAGTTCTTTCAACGTTTTCTTTTTTTTTATCTGACCCTTTTTCCGTTTTTTTTTTCCAGATTTTCACCAACCTTTGGTATAGCCAAAATGGCCTCCTCATTGTCTTCCATTTTTCTTCTCACTAGAATAGTTTTCTTCAACACTTAGTGACTACATAAATCAGGGAACTCAAACCCAATCGCATCACGGACCGTATCAGGTTGGTTTTTGCCTTTGCGGAGCTGGGATGGGCTTGGCCTATGCGGGCCAGGCAGCCTGTTTGACAGGCCTGACATAAATTCTAAGTCTTGCTTTTCCTTACAATCAAGAATTTCAGCATTATATGATCATTCTCCCACACAATGTTCCAGCTACTTCCACTTTTTTTTTTCTATCCTCTAAATAAGAACTATTTACAAGATAAATTAAGGGTTTTCTGGAATAACTATGCTTGGCAAGGTTTCTCTCTCATGATTCTGAATTTAAGATAAGGCTACCAAAACAATGAGAAATAAAAAAGGGTACATACATAAAATTCCTCTAGTCCCAGCTTTCATTCTTTGTCAACAGGGTTGCTAATTTCCATGTAAATCAATCCTGACTTATTTCCTTCCCCCCAAAATGTGCACCTGGAAGCCTTTTATATATCTGCATGTGTTTATATGCATTTATCATAAGACTTATTTCAAAAAAATTGTTCAGGTCAGAAGAGAGAAAAAAAAAAACAATTTGTGAAACAAGGTTCTGCATTTGTAAAATAAATTACTTTTTCATCTGTACACATGCACAATTCCTTTTTGCAAACAGACATAAACAAAGAAAGAAAATTTGGAAATCTGAACTTAGCATGAATAAAACTGATACATTAATTTATAATCAGCCTCACTGAATTCAGTAGCTTTAACTCCGAGATCAATATACATAAACTCTTGCTATGCCAGGAATTCATCTGTTTAGACCAGTCAGCTCCATAAAAGTTGAGACTAAAATTGCAAAGCAATTCTTTAGGCACTGAGCTGTTTGTTTCTCCTCTTGCTCTTCAATGAAGAACCTCCATAGCAGTTGATGGATATTAAAAATAATTGTGACTTCCCCCATCCAGTCTAATTTTCAAGAGTATTCAAGCTTTCAACTCAATATCTGCTCCCAGTTGTTTTAATTATTAGAAGCTCCTGCTCAGTTTTAAATAATGATACCAACTGTCAGCAAATATAAGATGACCACCTCCAATGAAAAATTAGTTTCCTATTGGGTAAATATAATAAGCGCTTTGTAAAAGATTCTCCATTATCATAGTATAAGATAGCCACCAAGATTTCTGAATTGTAGTTGGAGATAGGCAAGTAGGTAGGTAAACAGGTTAAGTGGTAATAAGAATGATTAACAGTATCTAAAAAACAGGAATTCTTCTAAACAGTAATAGGAAGCATTTTGTATGATTTATATTTTTAATAAAATAAGTCAGAGTGACTAGACTAATTAAATTATAAAACAGCTCACAATTATCTTTGGCCCGTTCATTTTTTCCAATTTTATAATGTAGTTTAACTCAAAAGATAACATTTTAGAGACTAAAGAAAACATTCTCCTTTTTAAAAGACATGCAGAACCTGCACATAATGGACTTGTGGCTGAAAATATTGAGAATTGACATGGATCCGTTATAGACTGATTAATTGTGACCAGTGATTTGGCCAGAAATCATAAATGTAACATTTTATACATATTTCACAGAAAAAAGCTTGGGGATGTAATTAATCTACGTTCTGTAGGTGGCTGAACATATATAAAGTAACCTAAAAATATTAAACTCTTGTGATATATTTATCTTAATCTTATTCCTACTAATCGCCTCCCATCCCTATGTTAAAAGACATGTATTAGTTGGACATTTCTCAAAAGAGACAAAATTTCTTATATAATTAGTTGCCATACTAAGTTTTCTTACTGTAAAAGAAACTTGTCAGCTCTGAAGGTACCGTATATACTCGAGTATAAGCCGAGTTTTTCAGCACATTTTTTGTGCTGAAAAAAACCCCCTCGGCTTATACTCGAGTCAGATTCCCCTCTGAAAAAAAAATGGTGTGGAGCTCCGAAGCTGGGCAGCTGCTTCCCTGCTTCCGTGTTTCCTTTGCAACTTTTAAGCATGGGGGTGATCGGAAGCAGAAAAGTTCTTGCTTGAGGATATATTGTTTTTTCTTTTTCTAACTGTTTTTTTTTTGGGGGGGAAGACCCACCGCCATGTGAGAATGCTCAGACACGAAATCTATCCAACCGAAAATAAGTGTGTGTGTGTGTGGGGGGGGGGGAATTTTAACAGAGGGAAGATGTAGGGAGAAGGCAAAAGCGACAGAAGATCCTTCAGGGAAAAATGAGGGGGAGACTCACCCTTGGTCCAGATGAGCCCCCTTCCCCTTTCTCTAGGCTGAGAAAACAACGCGAGCCGAGGTTGCTTCGGCTCCACTCAGCTTCATTTCCTCAGCTCCAGCTGCTTTCAGTCCACTCGGGAGGAGGGGGAGGAGGGGGAGGCAGCTCGCGTTGTTTTCTGAGCTCTAGGCTGAGAAAGCAACGCGAGCCGAGGTCTCTCCACTCAGCTTCATTTCCTCAGCTCCAGCTGCTTTCAGTCCACTTGGGAGGAGGGGGAGGAGGAGGTGGTGGTGGCAGCTCGCGTTGTTTTCTGATAGTGAGATCATTTCCCAAATTAATTGATTCACTAACCCAAAAGAAGATGATGTTGATGACAGTGGGAGGCAGGAGTCACTCTCTCCCTTGCAAGAAAAAAGCAAGAGCCGTTCTTATGATCTCTCCCTCCCTCTCTTTCTTCCCGTAATACAGTAAAGCCCTTTCCAGCATGCGCGCGCGATCCGCCCCCGCCGCTTTGTACCTTGCAAATGCAAAAACCCTGAGGTTTTGCATTTGCAAGGTGCAAAGGGGCGGGGGCGGATCGCGCGTGCGTGCTGGAAAGGGCTTGACTTTATTGGGGGGGGGAGAGAGGGAGAGAGAGAGAGAGAGAGATATCATAAGAACGGCTCTTGGTTTTTTCTTGCAAGGGAGAGAGTGACTCCTGCCTACCACTGTCATCATCATCATCTTTTGGATTAGTGAATCAATCAAACCTTTCATGATAGTGAGGTCGTTTCCCAAATTTCCCTTAAATCAGGGAAGAAATCAGAAACAAACCTTTGGGCTGAGAATAAGGCTGTTCCTATGATGCCATTTTTGTTCACTTCAGTGTGAAAAGTGTGAAAAAACACACTTCTTTTTCTTCATCTTCTTGTTCCCTATTTACTGGTCTCTTTCAAAGAGGAAATTGTGAACATCAAACTTATTCTCAACTGTCCTAGTGAAAATTTTTATTGGTATCTATTTTTATTTTTGAAATTTACCAGTAGCTGCTACATTTCCCACCCTCGACTTATGCTCGAATCAATAAGTTTTCCCAGTTTTTTGTGGTTAAATTAGGTGCCTCGGCTTATATTCGGGTCGACTTATACTCGAGTATATACGGTATATAACAATATGTGGCTAAAACAACATATACTGTAAATATTCCTAATACTAGATATGCGTAAAATATTTTAAACTCAAAATGTATTATTTCAACGTGGATGGAAATATTCCAGATTGACAATATTTCAGTCTTGACAATTGGAGCCAATTTGGACATAGCTGTGGCTATATATTCTGAAAGTATTTGGTTATAACAAGCATTACAATACCATGCAGTCCGAATGCATTAAGACTTTTTCAAACCAACTGGGATTATAGGAAACATTACAAAATCATCTATATATAGGAATATAGCATAGCAAAAATATTTTACATAAAATATAAAGATGAAAAAGAGAATCAGTAAAGATTTCAATTGTAGGATCACATAAAAAAATTAATAACAAGGAAGCCTGTAAAATTTCTGATTCCACTCAGATTAGGCTCTTGTTCTATATATTTCATTATTATTGACAGGTTATTGTAAAATTATGTGTGAGTAAAAACAGGTATCTATCTGCAGAAGATTCCTGAAATTCATGGGTCCCCAACCCCAGTCTGCGGCCCAGTGCTGTTTGAAACTGGGCCAGGGAAGTGGCGTGTGCATGTGTGCAGCTGCATTTGTGAAAGAGGGAAGCACAAAACCCTCCCCCTACCGCCCCCCCCGCTTCCACTGGTCTGCCAAGCTGGAAAGGTTGCAAACCGCTGCCCTAATTCCTTCCAAATACAAATATCAAATACAAAGCATTTTATACACTGACAGATAACTGTACAGTTAGTTCTCTTAAGTCTCTCTGTGTATTAACTGAGCATGCCTGACAGATTCTAAAACTGGCCAGTTCAACTGTTATGTTCCAGCCACTCTATAAACTTCCAGGAGAGATGACAAGTATATTATTTGCTAATGATGCTGAGCAGTCTAACTGGGCTATAATCTGCATCTTTTCTCCTTTTACATATATATGAATCAAAAATCCCTACTATAAAGTGAATATCTAAAAAACTATGATCTGTAACAATACCTCCATGATGATGTGACAAACTTCCTCCATTAGCAAGGATTTCACCTCTAGCTGCTGTCTAAAAGGAATAAAGTAATTTAAATTATCCAGTTGTTGAAGCAGGCAAGATAGTATGTTTCATTTAGTCACCAGCAAATATATAATTTCAAGAAAGGGGGTGTTACATTATTTACGCTTAAATAAGCACAGTAGTTTAGTTGCAATTTACCTTTTGAGAGACATATTTCCAAAATGTTTTTAAAAGTCCCTGATAAAAATGAAAAAAACTCCTTTCAAAGCATTTTCATTCTGAAGTTCTATGTAAACATAATTTTAGTTGCAATTTGTATCTAAACTACAATTAAATAGCAAATGTTAGCACATATTCATCCTCACTTATTCCATCCAATTCTGCTAATAGGTAAAACTTTAATGTTAGAGTTCTGCAAATATCCTAGATTGTTTTTTAAAAGCAAAACAAACAGAAAAGTGTCGCAACCAAAAATTGTGGTTGCAACTGGGTGATGGGGGAAATAGAGACCAGCAAAAAAGAGAAATGAGGTTAGAACTTGGGGGAAAAAACTTAGGAGAGTTCAACTTGATAAAACTTAGATGGGAGAACCACCAGGAAATTTAGGGTCGATGAAACAGATGACCAACAAGGTCATAAAAAATAAACATCTCCTTAAAGCTATCAAACAGCCAGTTTCATATTTAACTTTGGTTTAGGTAACATTAAGCATACAGTTTATCTAGAACATTTACGTTATTAAATGTGTAGAATTACCTCTATTTCTTCAAAAACCCGAATAGGGTCACTAATTCCTCTGTAGTTAAAGCCCAAATAGAAGTAGACACATGCACCGGAATCATACATCTGTGTTACCCTGTTTTATTTGAAAGGGGGGGGGAAAAGTCAGATCAAAAATTTTGTATTCTTGCACAAAGAATCCAGTTTACAAATAAACAATGTGGCGACACTGGGATGTATTTGAACCAATATTCCCATACTTTCCAGCTGCAGGACTTTTCATTCCCAATGCAACATTTTACTATGTTAAAAAACAGAGAGCAAAAGCTATATACAAGCAGAAAACAACCAGCAGAATGTCTTCTTCAGGAGTAGCAAAATTGTAATATAATGTGTGAACCAGAACAAGAGTTAAATTCAAGTGTTCCCATCTCTCTTAAGTTTGGTTTATTAAGTTTTATTTATAGCCCAAAGCCACAAAATAGCAACGTACTGCAGCCAGCATTGGTATATTCTGGGAAGTCCACACATCTCAAAATGGCTAAGATTAGAAAACACTGCATTATAGGGATAACAATACTGCTGAAGTTGAACTATGATTGAAATTTCAACAGAGAAAAGCAAAGGTCAAACTATAACTTAGAAACCTGACTTGCTTCAACGAGTGATGATTTAGATTAAGTGCACATTAAATTTTGTATGACAACTGTGGTGATTCTAAACAAGATAAGGGCTTGTTGTAATTTAACTTTCTTTGTAGCAATTAGGAGATTTACCTGATGCAAGTGGGCATCTGAAGCTATTTTACAAAAACTGGTCATCAAATAAATAAGGTGACATAGCATTAGGGCTTTGGTGCAAAATTATAATGACATGATTTTAAAAGGATTCTGGGGGCGATAAAGATCATACTATAGGTCTACATATCCTTGTTATCCTTATAGGGCACCCAACCCATTTTGGAACTTAATTTATATAAAGATGCTTTACCGACAGGTAGCAAATGGTGGAAACTGAACACCTTTTTCTTTGCATTCTCTTGTTATTCTTTCCTTTACATTTTTGCACAGATCAAGAACCCTAAAGGTAAAATAATATAAAAGTTTTAAAAAAATCAAAATTATTTAACGTATTAATCAGTAACACTTTGTGACGGATTTATACAAGGATTAATTTTGAATCATTAATTCAGAATTAATCATTAATTCTGAATCATTAAAAGTAAAATGTGCCCACACATTTCTGCTTGGTTCTTAAATGTACATATTGCCACAAAATAATCATTAAACAACTAATGGAAACTGGGATTATATTTAAATATGTTACAATTTTTATCTTGATTAAAGCTCCCTAAATTTAAGACCTAGATGGATAGTTCTCTTTATCAGGACTTTTTCCACCAAGGGCAATTATTTTGGCTCTCCAGATTCCTCTGAATGTGATAAAGAGAACCAGGTGACCAAGTAAAGGTTACAAATTTGATTACATTAATTGTAAAAACCAAATATAAATAATGAAAATATACTTGGTACTTGAAAGCCACAAGATCAAAAAGGTCTTAATAGTTCTAGAGCAGTTTCCTATAACTTAAACCCTGAATTGATAATATCTTGGAAATTATGGAAATCACATGCAAATTAGAATTTGTCTGGAAAATGACAAAATCATAACAAATATTAGAAATGTGAAATTGAGAATTTCCAACTTAATAGTCTCTCAGAATCATAAGATCAATTACAGGACTACATTTAGATGGTTTTTAGAAGATGGTATCAATACAGCCATTTAATTAAGCAGTTCTAATTATAAGATTTGGGGAACCGTATTATATTTTTATAATTTATACTTCAATTAAATTTGTATTTAACTTTGCTTATGCTCATTAGGGCATCACCAGAGACATGATGATTGTCCTTTAAAACAACAACAACAGGATCTTCTATTGGCTCAAAAAGTGCTTGAGGGCAGAAGTTGTTCTTCTATTGGAGGATGGGGAAGTTAGGAGCCAAACGTATAGGTTTCCTTACTTCAGCAAGAATCTTTGATGTATTATTACTGAAATAAGTTTCACATGGAATAATGAAATAAGTTTTACTATCAAATAATATAGTTTTTTCTACTATTTCAGAAACAATCTTTATATTCTACAAAATACTTAGATCATTAAAACCTAAAACCACCACTTTCTAATAAATTTTCCAGCAAAAAAACATAAAAATACTTATTTTCACTGAATAGAGAATGTTTTGATTTTACCTATCCCAAGGAACGGATGTTTCAAATGATTCTCCTATCATATAATAATCCATGCCAAGGTCCTATTTAAGAAACCAGAAAAGCCTTGGATTAGTATTCCATCTTAGACTCATATATTTACTATGTAGGAATATGCAACTGAAAATAGTTATGGTATTATCGAGGCAACAGACCTGCATTTATCTAATTAAATGACTAGGCTCAATCAAGGAGTATGGAAAATGTATCTGAAACTTAGTTTCAATTTCCTGTCCTATCAAATCTGCGTGTAACATATATCACGGACTCAAAGTATACCTTATAAGCAACATTGTAAAACTATAATTTTATAAAGTACAAAGACAAAAAAAGAAGCAAAACAATTCAATTTCCATGAGTATTGTGCCTCAAAAGTTCAAACACTATATATTTACTATCTAAAACCAAACACAAGAGAGAGAGGAAAATTCATACAATAAATATAGTAAAAGGATTAAAATTGCAAGAAAGTCCTGATAAAATTAATAGCTAATAATACCATGAAGAGGGACCAGATGGCTTCTGACTATTGCTCTTATTAATTTGAAAAAATCAACCTTTTTAGAGGTTTCTGAAAAGTGGTCTCCTCAAAAGAAGGGTAATAACCTTTTGGTCACAATGGCAATTAAAGTTGTTAGCAACTTTCAATCACTATTTGTGTACAAGGGACATTTTAATAGCATATGTTCATATGTATTTCCAAGAGTTCTGAAGCCCTGAAATATGGCTATGTTTCTGAATGGAATCAGTTCAGAATTTTTTTCTTGCTTTATTACAATAACTTGCCAAAGTTAAGCAGGGTGGAAAATTATATATTTATATATTGTTCAAAAAGTAGAATAAACTTACCCTAAGGTAGGCAATGATAAATGTCATCATATAGCCTCTCTGTCCATTGTCTTCTCCAGCTGCAAGACCGCTACAATTTGAAAATATTAAAATGTTATACTTTCTAGCTCTAAAATGTCAACACTAGCCATTCTGAGGATATAATAATAGTACAGGTAGTCCTCCAGTTATGATCACAAATTGAGTCCAAAATTTCTGTTGCTAAGCAAGGAAGTTATTAAATGAGTTTTGTCCCATTTTATCATTTTTTGCCAGAGTTGTTAAGTGAAACACTGCAACTGTTTAAGTGGTTGTTTAGTAAATCCAGTTCCCCCCCACTGACTTTGGCTTGTTGGAAGCTGATTGGGAAGCTTATGAATGGTGATCACAATGGTACACTGGAACCGTCATAAATACAAGCCAGTTGTCAAGCACCTGAATTTTGATCATGTGACCATGGGGATGTTGCAACGATCATAAGTGTGAAAACTGATCATAAGTCACTTTTTTTCAGTGCCGTTGTCACTTCGAACGGTCACCAAAGGAATAGTTGTAAGTCAGAACTACCTGTACTTTTGTTGCAAGCAGGGGTGAGATTCAACCGGTGTTACTACCAATTCGGTGTCTGCTGCTCTTCAGAGCTACCGGCTCTATAGAACTGGGCAGAACTGGTAGCAACCCACCCTTGGCTGCAAGAATTTATATAGATTAAGTTTAGTTCTAGATATAATAATTGACATAAGAAATGATATATGCATGTGCATATATACACATAAGATTTTCAGGTGACACCAACTACATCGTTACAATATGTTGATATGGGAACCCTCTGAAGTTTTGCACTGTTCAGATACTTCCACACAATACTGAGAAGATAAAGGACAAAAGCTTTTGCTATTTGGCAAAAATATTATGCAGGATTTAGAGAAAAATCATTTAAAAAGATTACCAACACAGTATAGTGGTGAAGTTGGACCAGGAAACCCGAATTCTTGTCTGTACCAGACCCCAGAGATTTTGGACCTGTCCCTTTCTGCCAACCAGTCTCTCTCTCTCTGAATACTCAAAAAGGGTTTCTTTGCGAGGATAACATATGTCAACTCTCCTTTTCCCATAGGCTACCTTAAAGCATGGAGTGGAAAGGCAGGATATATTACACAATAAAGCAGACTTTTCTAGCCCTCAATTGATGATACTGGATGTCAACATATAGACAAGCCCATTCTCAGGTATGGTAAGATTTGGGAACATAAAATATTTATCTAGAGGGATTCCTCTCGTGGATATTTTGGTACTCGCAAATGCCCTGTTGCCGCATTCTGTCAATTAACTGCATTAAGTTTATGCTCATTAGTCAAATTCCTCAGAGTAGGAAAGTTTTGTTTTTAAAAAGGACGCTGCTTCGACTCCACTTGTTGGTGCTAATGAGCACTGTTCTATGGAAGAGTCAGGGGAGTAGGTTGCTAGTGACATGTTTGATTATATGCAGCAAGAAAGGCAGTTTAAACAGGCTTGGGGATGGTTGATGTCATGGAGCTATCGTCTTTCTGCTGTTACTGGGTCTTCAAAGGAGCAAGAACCTGAAAGCCAACTGGGTTTACAGCTTGATAAAGTGATAGCCAGACATGAGTAACAGCTGCCTGGTGGGAAGTATAACAACGTCTTTCAATAGCTGGCTGCATTTTCTCCCTTTTTCTCTGGCATTGTGACAAAGAACACAGTGTGCAAAGAACAGTGTACAAGAAAAACCAATACAGGGCTTCTGTACAGAATCAGTAGCTAGAACAACTAATAGAAGCTCTATCTTATTCATTTTGTAGCTTTCAGGTCAAAAGCAAAGCACAATTGACCAGAGATGTACAGATAGGATATGGAGCAAGAAATTGGTAGGACAGCCCATGTTTTAATATGCAAATTGATTATGAAATTATTAATATGTATGTATATATTTCTATACTTCAAAAGCCACTGTACTTCTTTGAATCTGAATGTCTAGGGATGTTTGGGGATGTTTTATAGAATAACATTGAAAAGTAGAATGCTGTTAGCAAAACCTGTAAAACAACTGAAGTTAACAAAAAATCTGTTTAGCAGCTAGCAATGCTGTTATTTTTTTTCCTTAAATGGAAAATAAAGTTGTTGTAATCTGAATAAATATCTTCACCATAGTTTCATTATCAGACCCATAATCAATCAAACCAGTTGGACACAAATTACCCTTCCATTACTCAGCTTATAAAAGTGAAATGTTTTCTGTTTCCTTGCAACAGCACAGAGCAATAGGTGACAGGAGGTGGGATATAGATAATTAATCAAGTTCTGTTGATTAAAGACAGACAATTTCCTTTATAAAACAGACTTGTTCATTCCAGCTGTAAGTCAATAATGGACATTATTATACCTTAATCTCTAAACATTACTCTCCTTCCTGTATTGACTCATTTAGTATCAGACGATGCTTTTAAAAATTAGAAAAAGAAAACTATTATAAATAGACATGACTTCAACTGAATGAGATAAATATTTACATTTTGTTGTAATAGTTACAACTTTGCCAAAATTCATGCTTAGGTAAAATATTTAGCAATAATATTTGCAATATTTATTATAAAAATGTAATTATTGATATGTAGAAGTTCAGCTAAAAAGAGACTCACAGCAATGTTAGTTTGTTCTCACTTTTTCATTTTCTATAATTGAAAAATGCATGATACCCAAGGGTCCATCCAGTTCTACTTAACTCTGCAAAGGTTTTAGGATAATAAATGAAAAGTAGCAGTAATAAAACTTTCAAAATCATACCCAAATTTTGCAGCAATATCATAAACTTGCTTTTCATGCTGAAGGACTTTCTCTCTGTCACCCTCAAATAACAACGTAGCAACACATAATACATTGGGATCAAATCCTTTGAACTGTGGAAAGAAAGCACCTGCGTTATATTATTGTAACATGCACAGCAAGATCTCCGTTATTATCGTCAATAAATTCATTTTCATATTACTTTTGATAAGAACAATTTCAAAAATAAGAAGCATGACATGACTTTTTTTTAAAAGAATGGAGTTGAGAGTTCAGTTTTTGAAGTTTTTCAGGCCCAATTAAACTGAAATACAATGCCAACAAATAACAAATATCACATTTCTTCAAGTAAAATCCAGAAATAACAAGAGGCCTGGTAGCTGGAGAAAATAACAGAGGGACAGCAGATGCTGATGTTTCATTTCTATAAGCATGGAAATGCAGAACAAGAGGGATCAATCACTGCCTCATGTTATAACTTACCTCCTTCTCCCATTTTGGGTTTCAGTGGTAAAGAGGATGCTAAATTCAGATCCAAATGTTTGGGGGAAGGGAGTTATGGTATGCTTATTATTGGATTATTTACAAGGCTAATAATGTGTTTTTACAGGTTATAAAATTGTTCTTAATGCGGAGAGTTATTTTTTCACAGTGAAAGACAATATATTGCTGCTAACCAATATATTGCCCTTAACCAAATTTAATACTATATTTGAATGATACCAATAATGGAATGGAATAATGAAATATAATAATGTTATACTGTAAATGGCTCCAGAGACAATTTAAAAACAATAAGAATGTTTTATTTTTTTATTTTATAAAAAAAACTGATAAATGATATGTTAGGTTTCAATATACAGTAGAACCTTTGGTCACGAACGCTTCTGACCACGACCAAATCAGGTTCCGACCAAAAAATTCACAAAATTTTTGAATCTGGTTATGAACACACACTCGGGTGGTGATCAAGCATGACCCCCTGATCCAGAAATTCCTGAAGACGAAACATTAGAAGACGAAGAAATCGCCAAAGTTATGGAACAAATTATGGTCTACTGGAGTTCTACTGAATAGTTTCTGATCCTACTAAAGGTTTTGTTAAAGAATGGATTCAAGAGATGTGTTCTTTGTTGATATTTGAAATGAGAAGATGGAGCAGTTTGTTTTTATATAGTCTGGATTTAATAATATGTTAAAGAACTGAGATGGCTGTATATCAATAGTATATGACAGTATTATCACTGTCGTACTTTTTTATTTTTTTGCTAAACTTTACTATGCAAACATACAATATATTTCTGAGCTCTATGTACCACTCACAATAATCTCTCACTAGAAAAGATTCTGGAAAACAATCATTTGAAAAACATTCCAAATTATGCTGCATTAAAAACCAACAAACCCAACTAAAGCTTGTGGATATCATAATTTAGACCCCAATGAAACCACTTCAAGAAAAGCACCAGTTCAGTCCTGAGTTCAATGGTTCCTTGTAATATTTTCTATCTCTATAGCTCACACTTCAATCAGTCTCCAGTGGCAGCTAGTCCATAATGGCTTCCTCAGGGTGCCATGCACTCACTCCTTAAATGTCTGCTGTTATTGTCCACACTTCATCCGGAAAACCCTCTAAGCAGCGTAAGTCAAAGTAGCAGGTCCCTCCTGTTGGTCTGCTCCAGGCAGGACAAATTTTTTTAACAAAATAACATCCCAAGTTAAGTTCCAACCATATTGCCTCACTTAAAATGAATACTCAAAACAATTTGAGTAACTTAAACCAGAATGAGATATTCAAAACATTTTTCTGTTCAAAATAAACTACATTTTAGATTGCAAAACACATGCGTTTTTGCTCATTGGCAAACCATTTGACACTGTTCACTATCAAACTGCCAGACCCATCCATACTAAAACTACTTTATGTGAAACATACAAAACTATTTAAAACATGTATTTTTTTATTGCCAAGATTAAAATTAGGTACCTTTGTGATGTAAAATTTTTTCAGTCCATCTAGTAGTGATGTAAAAATAGATGCAACCTGTGGTTTAAGAGCATGACCTTGCCAAGAAAGAGAAAAAAAATGGTAAGACAACAGAAGATGAATAAAATTCAGATATGCATAATGGGAATTTATGTAATACATTAATTATTTGGATGCATACATATGTACTTCAAACTCAGGGAATGTTGAGAAGTAGGGTGAAATAAAGCATTTTTGCATAAACTTCTACTTCTTGATCTCGCATTTTATGATATGTTAATTATACACTACATAACCCTCGCCTACTTCCTGGATTTATATTCCATGGTATAATTGTATGGTAGCCTTATCAAGACTCAAGCACACAAAGAATGTGGAACTTAATTCTCCTCCACATTCTCAAGGCTCTTTTTGGAGGGGTGGGGGGGAATTACAAACAGCACTGAGCGTAAAGTCAAAGATTTTAGTACAATCTGTGCTTACTCACTGTAGGGATATATATTTACCTAAATTCAATTACTTCTTTAAGCTTTTAATGAACTGACTTTTACCATTATTGCTGCTCCTACAGTTGGGGATTTCTCTTTGGGGACTTTTTGTTTGTTGCTTTGCCATTACTCATGAGAGGTGAGAAATTAAGGGGAGAATTTTTCTATCACCCTGTTTTTACTCTTCCAATTTCATAATGAAGATAGGCCTCACCAGTTCTCACCAAATACATCAAAATACAAAGAGAGATAAGAATATTGCAAGTGCCATATTGAGTATAATATTGCAACTGCAACCCTACCAATAGAATACTGATGTTAAAAGTAAAGGATTGTCTAACAGCAATATTATGTTTCTCATAGGACATCTGCTCCAAGTAGAATAGTACTTATTTTCTTTTCTAAAACCTAAAAGTTGATTTGTGACTAAAGTTGGGATTGCACATTAATTTTTTTTAAAAAGTTTGTTGCATGATCAATTACTTGTCCCAATTTGCTGTTCAAGAAATTTTAACCTGATCAATCTAACTAACAAATCAATATTATAGTCCTGGCATGTTTTAGCAATATTTGAATTTCATGAAACCACTTATTGGTTATTAACAGATGAGAAAACACTAATTGCTGGAACAAATGTCATTCTCTTATTATCTCTTTACAGTAGTAAGTAACTGAGAATGACTTGCATGTCACGTCTTAGTTTCCTGACTGCAATGTTGGGTTACAATTTACCAAGGTTAACATCAAAGGAAGCTTACCCAAGTTCTCAAGAACTATTTAGGATGTATCTAAGAACTCAAGTGCATTTTATGCGATTTTTGACACTTTTTTTTAAAGCAAAAAAAAGTTACTTATAAAAACAAGTTGGTAGATATCACTAGCTACTGCAGTTACAAGAACACATGCTTCATATTGTGTTTAGGATAACCTGAATAGTTCTTTGAATATTGACTGCAAAAATGAGCCGTGATAATTATCATCAGATGAATAAGGCAGTAAATAGTTGCAGCACACAAAATAAGTACAGGAAGAATTGACCGTTTCAGGATGCTGCTTCCAATTCACAACTTACAATTTAAGGAAGATCTGGGTACAGTACTTAGTATTTTTACCAAAACAATTCCTAAAAATTTAGTTAAAAACCTACCAAACTGAAACTGTGTATTGTCCATCAGGCGAATGGATGCAGGAGCACATCGCTAGGGGAAAAGAATAAAGAACAGTGATGAAAAATAAAAATTAAATTATATATCAATGCGTCTGAAAAAAACAAAACTGGCATGGGAAAAAGTACTGTTGTCTGACCAACTGTTAAACACTGAACCTGCAAAGGGTTTTCATCATTCAGTAAAAAGATATTCAATAATTCCTCAACATAGGGAGTCAAGATTAATGTTTTTAAAATTTGAATCATAATATATTGTTATATTGGGCGTTTTAAATAAATTGCAGATAATTCAAATATATCTGGCATTTAGTACCGTAAAATAATTTTAATACTTTATTGAACCACAGTTAACTACACATGGTTGAGAAGAATATTTTTTAATATGTGTGTGTGTGTGTGTATGTATGTATTTTAATCACCCTATAATCCCTTGCATCAACAGGCCGAATGCCCTTCTGTCGTCAATGCAGAGTTCACAGCTGATATTTACTCATTTTGCCCAGAGAGAGAAATATCTGCCACTACCTAGGATCAAACTCACAGCCTCCTGATTGTAAGGTGAGCGCTCCACCTCTAGGCCACTGTATCACTCAACTTTCTAAAATATCATAAATACCAGTTAATTGTAACAGGCCAAAAACTAGTTTAGAAATGTGATGGGAAAGAAAAATTGTTGCTTAAGTCTGAATTCAACTACCAATTTTCCAAACAATGAAATGTATTATTTGTGTGTAATTTGCTCTCCCTTCACAATCTGCCCTGTAAAATCTGCCCTGGAGAATTACAGGTAAAACTTGAAAAATTAGAATATCGTGCAAAAGTCCATTTATTTCAGTAATGCAACTTAAAAGATGAAACTAATATATGAGATAGACTCATTACATGCAAAGCAAGATAGTTCAAGCTGTGATTTGTCATAATTGTGATGATTATAGCTTACAGCTCATGAAAACGCCAAATCCACAATCTCAGAAAATTAGAATATTTCATACAATCAATAAAACAAGGATTGTGAATTGAACAATATCGGACCTCTGAAAAATATAAGCATGTATATGTACTCAATACTTGGCTTGGCCCCTTTTGCAGCAATCACTGCCTCAATGCAGTGTGGCATGGAAGTTATCAGCCTGTGGCACTGCTGAGGTGTTATGGAAGACCAGGATGCTTCAACAGCGGCCTTCAGCTCTTCTGCATTGTTCGGTCTCATGTCTCTCATCTTTCTCTTGGCAATGCCCCATAGATTCTCTATGGGGTTCAGGGCAGGCGAGTTTGCTGGCCAATCAAGCACAGTAATCCCACGGTCATTGAACCAGGTTTTGGTACTTTTGGCAGTGTGGGCATGTACCAAGTCCTCCTGGAAAATGAAGTCAGCATCCCCATAAAGCTCGTCTGCAGAAGGAAGCATGAAGTGCTCCAAAATCTCTTGTTGACCCTGGACTTAATGAAACACAGTGGACCAACACCAGCAGATGACATGGCTCCCCAAATCAACACAGACTGTGGAAACTTCACACTGGACTTCAAACATCTTGCAGTGTGTGCCTCTCCATTCTTCCTCCAGACTCTGGGTCCTTGGTTTCCAAATGAGATGCAAAAGTTGCTCTCATCAGAAAAGAGGACTTTGGACCACTGAGCAACAGACCAGTTCTGTTGTTCTTTAGCCCAGGTAAGATGCTTCTGACGTTGTTCGTTGTTCAGGAGCGGCTTGACAAGAGCAGTAGGACATTTGAAGCCCATGTCCAGGATCCATCTGTGTGTGGTAGCTCTTGATGCACTGACTCCAGCCTCGGTCCATTCCTTGTGAAAGTCCCCAACACTTTTGAATGGCCCTTTCCTGACAATCCTCTCCAGGCTGCCGTCATCCCTGCTGCTTGTGCACCTTTCTCTTCCATACTTTTCCTTTCCACATAACTTTCTATTCATGTGCTTTGATACAGCACTTTGGGAACATCCAACTTCTTTTGCAATTACCTTTTGAGGCTTTCCCTCCTCATGGAGGGTGTCAATGATGGTTTTCTGCACAACTGTCGGGTAAGCAGTCTTTCCCATGATTGTGCTTCCACTGAACCAGACTGAGAGACCATTTAAAGGCTCAGGAACCCTTTTCAGGTGTTATGGCTTAATTAGCTGATTAGAGTGGGACACTTTGAGCCTAGAATATTGAACCTTTTCACGATATGCTAATTTTCTGAGATTGTGGATTTGGGGTTTTCATGAGCTGTAAGCCATAATCATCTCAATTATGACACATCACGGCTTGAACTATCTTGTTTTGCATGTAATGAGTCTATCTCATATATTAATTTCACCTTTTAAGTTACATTATTGAAATAAATGAACTTTTGCACAATATTCTAATTTTTCTAGTTTCACTTCCCTTGAGCAGGTTTTAGGTAGGATGCCTAGAATTGCAATTGAAAGCAGGGAAGAGAAAACGTGCTTGGGTGTTAAATTTCACCCAAAGATTTTACACTTGTAAAATCAGAGGTACATAGCAGATACTTTAAAAATAGTCAAAAGGTGACCAGAGCAAATAAAGAAGAAAAGCAATAAAAGACAATGGAAGATTTGAGCATTTATAAAATATAAAGATGTTCAAGTATAGTGAGGAGAAAGGATAAAACATGTATCAAAATATATATAAACAAATAGGAAACAAAAGTGTGCTTGTACAATGGACTATTCCATGTACCATATTCTGTCTTCTCCCAAAAATATCCCTGTTGTTTGGGAGACAAAACAGCATAAAATCTGGTATTATGGGAAAATTAGAAATGGGGAAAGAGAAAAGGCATGCACTATTTTTCTAGTTAAACATCTGAAAGGAATATAAATGAAAAGAGATAAAAGATAGGAAAAATGAATAAAATACAAAGTAAATAAAAGATCTACAATGTCTGGGAGATTACAGCTTTACAATGTATCACTAACTACCTATCTATTATAGATTATAATATTTTAAAAAGTAAGTATCGCTATTAGATTTTAAAATAAGAATGCTGCTTGAAATTCGATGTTTTTCCAGTTTAACATTTTTATTAGGTCTCTATTTCAAAATTATATTAACTAGACTTTTATTAAAAAAAATACTGATTTTAACGTAATGGAAATAAATGAAAAGCCTTTTCTACTTCTGAAAATTTCCCTGATTATCCTTTTCCTTCTTATAACTTTATTCCTTAGATTTATTAAAAGAAACCTTTGAAGGGTTTGAAGGGACCTTGGGGGTCTTCCAATCAAATATAATTAAATATATTAAAAGATTTCTAAAAATATATACTTACCTATTCTTTTAAGAAAAATCAGTTGTTCAGCTATACAAGAAAACTTAAACCTTTTTAACACTGAAAGTTTAATAATTTGGAAAAAAAAAACCCAATAAAATAACTGATGCCCCTATAATAATCTGTTGTTCCTATACGAGGATATTTTATATTTTAAGTAACATTACTCCAAACATGCGAACAATAACATTTTTGTATTATATACAAATAGACTATATCTAGGTTTCATCACACTGAAATATAGTTTCATTTGATATAAATTGGATTTAAAATACTCAGGACTAATTAAAGACCTGCTGATTTTGGTAAAATTTTCTCAGTGACTTAATTTCCACTCTCTCTCTTCCACTTTAACATTGTTTTAAATGATAAGGTAGAATTGGAGTTTATTTTTATATAAAAGGAAATAAAATGTTTAAATATTCAAACCATGTTGACACAGGAAATAATTCTATATTTATTGTTCATGGCATCAAGAGATCAGTTCTCAAAAATGTAAAAATTTTAAACATTTTATCTAGCCCCCTGCTGGAAATGATTAGGTTACTGAACTGCAGGTTTTAACATATTCTTCAGCCTGAGAGGCAAGTGGAGTAGGGCACAAGGATGCCATCTAGTGAAAGTACTTGATACTGCAGCTTTTTAAAAAGTGCAATTAAATACAAATTGAAGACAAGATTACTTTACCTGCTTTGCTACTTCTCTTAAACAGGCCACCCCTTTCTCAAAGTTTGGAAATACTACAGAGCCGTACTTTTGGTATTCAGGGACTGGTCGAATTTTTATTGTAACTTCTGTTATCACTCCAAGGATTCCTTTATAAAAAGAGGAAAATAATCATTTTGCTACTGCAGCTGAAAGATATAGAGAATTTTATGATTTCATACCAATATCCAAAATCCTATGCCACATATTATTTAAAGCCATTAAAAATGAAAACCACACAATAGTGTAGTTCATTTCTTTAAATGTTTCCCATCTTTAAAATTCCAAATGATAATGTACAGGGAATGCAGTATTTCTCAAACTGTGAGGATTAGCCTTCCAAATGTAATAGTATCTATAGTAATTATTCACTATATCATATTATAAGACTAAATTTTTTGAAACAATATGCTTATTGGTGATCTTCTATCACTACCAGTGATTGGAAGGACTTGTTCAAATAACTCAAGAGAATCTACATCAGGGCCACACAGACTGTTGCTCATCAGCTATTTTCTGAGTCGGTGAAGGGACTAGCCTTGCATAAAATGTTTTCATTAGTTCAAGAACACAGTAATGCAAAACCAGGAACCAGGTGTTCTGATCCACCTCCCCAACCATGACAAACCCTCTGATGTGAACTGAAAAGATTTATTAGGAATGCTGGTAGCCCTGGCAAAAAGTTTCTCTCACAGGCTAACAAGTCTGTCCAGCCGGAAGATGAATAGTTGTCTGCCACACCTATTCATCTCCACCCCCTGCCTTTTATCCCCAGAACAAGGGCTGGGCTTCACTAGAAGCAGTGGCTCTTCAGTCTCAAAGAACATACCATGTCTTTCCACTGCTCTCCCCTTCTTTGCCTTTTGCACAGCCACATGTCAGGCACTGGACCCAGCTGTTCCTCCTCTTCTTCATCAACTACCTCCAGACCTGAGGGGGCTGTTAACTCTCCCTTTGAGGGCTGACGGATGGCCCAGGCTCCACCTCAGTCTTTTTCTCTACCAGCTCCATTCCCTCTTCCCCCTCAGAGCTCCCAGGTTGCCCTGATGCTGACCCTGACTCTCACGTCTCCTCCTCCTCTGATTTGGCTGCTGAAGAGGCCGGTGGCCAAGAGGCCACAACAATCTACTTCTAACCTCTATTCAAGAAGTTCCCCACCAAATGATGCACATGAATGCATTCATCCACCACTTAAATTGCTTTAGATTACTGTTTGGGCTCATGTGATAGTTCGTTAAAAGCAGTGGAAGCTGGTATCTTGCAACATGTCAATATCTCACTCTTATGTTATTGTTTTTTCAACCCCCAATATGCACCAAGGTAAATGTCCCACACTTAGAATTCAAAATATAGAATACAGCCCTGCAATTTAAACTGCAACTTGGTAGCTACGAGTATCAATGTTAAACTATTGAGCAGAATACTACCTCAAGGAAATGTACCTAGCTTCTTCCTAAAAGATCAGTTGTTAGGCTCACAAAACAGAGCTATCCTATTTTTGTGTTGAATTGTGTGACTCAGATGAAGACAGTGGCATTTTCAGGAAGTAAGAGACATTTTGTGGGCAGAATGACCAAAGCAACACTGCCTTATAGTGACACTGGACCTATTCCCTATTATATGTGAATGCTTGTACAAAAAGAGAAGAGAAGAGCTTGTGGTGTAACAGTCCATTGCTTCACTCCATATTTAAAAAAACCTTGCAAGTATCCATGATTGTACAGTTAGTAAAATTCCTTTTTCTTAAATCAGAAGTATTCGTTAAATACTGTGTTATAAAAAGACATGAAACGCATTAAAGTATTGAAAATTAAAAAAATATACCTTCAGATCCTAAAATGAAATGATGAATGTCAGGTCCTGTTGACATGCGTGGTCCTTGACAGCTTTTTTGGATTACGCCTTTGGGTGTTACCATTTTGATATGAACCACCTGTATAAAATAAAGTCTGCTTCATGCTATAAAATATGTATGTATATTAAATGTCCAGGAAAAATGAATCTACATCCTATTTTGCCATAGTAGATAGAAATAAAGGAGAGACTGACACCACAGGACTTTGTATTACTCTCAAAAATATGATCTAGTAAAAAAATGTGGTGCCATCTTAATTTTTTTCCTCTCAAACCACAAAACACAGATGAGTATATACATTATTTTCTTTTGTCAAACACAAAACTACATCTTAATAAATTGTTCTGCACATTAGCTAATATTTGTTAGTAAAAGAAAATGCAGAAGTTAAGATTATTTATTGATAGAAAAAATAATGAATTATAGAAAATGTTTACCAGATCTTCAATATTTCCATAAATATTTTTCTTCATGCCTGATGCTCGGGTGGCTACCCATCCTCCAAGAGTACTAAATTCCATTGAATCTGGTTCGTGGCCCGTACAATAACCACTTTCACCAAGCTAAAAAACAAAACAAACATTATTTTAATCACTTTTAGCTGTTGTATTAACTTCCACTTCAAAGTTCAGTTTTGTAAATGCTTTAAAAGTTACTTCACTTAGATAATGCAGGTAGTCCTTGACTTGCACCCATTCAAAGTTATAACAGCACTGAAAAATGGCTTATGACTGTTTTTCACACTTAGTACTATTGCAGCATCCCCAAAGTCATGTGATCAAAATTGAGACACTTGGCTTGGGCTTATATGATCCCCTTTTCACATGTCACATGATTAGGTGCTTGGCAAATGAAATATATATTATATAAATATAATAAATGTTCTATATATACAAACATACATACATACATACAAACATACATATGTCTAGCTGTGTTCGGGTAAGATTAAGAGTATCTTGGCAACGTACCGATACAAATCTACGGTATATGTATGTATGTATGTATGTATGTATGTATGGCATTCAGCTTTGTTTGGGTATTTTCCCACGTCATAGTAGTGGTGCTTTTAAAGTTGTAGCAACGTTTCAGCAGAATCTCATCTGCCATCATCAAGCTTCTGTATAGTGTTCGTCTGTGAGTTAGACTTTTACAGTGGTTTCAGATTTAATTTTTGGGGCAGCCTATTTCTGTGCCAGAATGGTTTTTTCTTCATCCTGATTGGTTGAGAGTCTTGGTCTGTGTTTATTGGTCTTGGAGTTTGCTGTGTTCTGCTTCTAATATCTTCCGTCTGTTTTTTTGGCTCTTTTTGTATCTTGATTGGCTGGCAACATTGTGTTACTTTATTGGAGGCCATTAGTGCATCTTGACTTCGGGTAAATGGACGGCTATCATTAGTTAGGAAGCTGGGTTTCATCTGGCTGCCTGGTTGGGGTGTGTTTGAGCTGGAGGTATATATACTATATATGTATGTATGTATGTATATGTGTGTGTGTGTGTGTGTGTGTGTGTGTGTGTGTGTGTGTGTATGTATATATATATATATATGTCTGGCATTCAGCTTTGTTTGGGTATTTTCCCACGTCATAGTAGTGGTGCTTTTAAAGTTGTAGCAACGTTTCAGCAGAATCTCATCTGCCATCATCAGGCTTCTGTATAGTGTTCGTCTGTGAGTCAGACTTTTACAGTGATTTCAGATTTAAATTTGGGGAAGCCTATTGCTGTGTCAGAATGGTTTTTTCTTCTTCCTGATTGGTTGAGAGTCTTGGTCTGTGTTTATTGGTCTTGGAGTTTGCTGTGTTCTGCTTCTAATATCTTCTGCCTGTTTTTTTTTGGGGGGGGGCTCTTTTTGTATCTTGATTGGCTGGCAACATTGTGTTACTTTATTGGAGGCCTTTAGTGCAGCTTGGCTTCGGGTAAATGGACGGCTATCATTAGTTAGGAAGCTGGGTTTCATCTGGGTGCCTGGTTGGGGTGTGTTTGAGCTGGAGGTATCAGGGGGGATCTGTTTGTGCCCAGGTGTTTGTCTGGCTTGTGGTGTGGAGATTTTTTTGTTTGTGAGTGCAGGCTTCCAAATGATTGACAGCCTGGCGGAATCATCTCTTCTGTTCATGCTTTCTGGTCTTTTTTCAATCTCTCTGGCTTCTCTGATGATTCTGTGGCTGGGATTTTCTATAGTGGCTAGGGTTTTGGTGCCATTGAAGTTGATGCTATGACCTGTGGCTTCCATGTGTTGGACTAGTGAGGAAGTGTGTTCCAGCTTTTTGACTGCATTTTTGTGTTCATCCAGGCGGGTGCTTATTCTTCTATTGGTCTGTCCAATGTATGTGGCTGGGCATGATGCACAGGGGACTTCGTATATGCCTTGGTTTTCCAGGTCAATTTTGTCTTTGGGGTTCCTGAGGATGGCTGCTATTTTTCTGTCTGTTTTGAAGGCAGTCTTGATGTGGTGTCTGTATAGAATCTTACTAATTTTGTCTGTAGTGCCTCTTATGTAGGGCAGGACAGCTGTTCCATGGGTCTGTTCATCTTCTGGGTCTCTATTATGTCTCAGTGTGTTTTTGTGGATCAAGTTGGTGATTTTGCTTTTGTGGAAGCCGTTGGCTGTCAATATTTTAGTCAGGGTGCGTAGTTCAGTCTTAATGTGTGTCTTATCTGCCAGGCGTTTGGTTCTAGTGATGAGTGTTTTAGCCACGGAGTTTATCTGTGCTGGGTGGTGGTGGGATTGGGCATTGAGGTAGCGGTTGGTGTGTGTTTTCTTCTGGTATATGGTGTGTCCATCTTTTCTTCTGGTATATGGTGTGCCATCTGTTTTTTTGTAGATGAGTGCATCTAGGAATGGTAGTTGTTTGTTTGTTTCTGTTTCCATGGTGAACTTGATTTTGGGGTGTGCGCTGTTTAGGTGTGTTAGGAAATTGTTTAGGTTTTCTTGTCCATGGGGCCAAATCACGAATGTGTCATCGATATATCTAAACCATAGTTTGGGTTTGAGGATGGCATTGGCCAGGGCTCTGGATTCAAATTCTTCCATGAACAGGTTTGCAATGACAGGTGACAGTGGTGATCCCATGGGGGCTCCTTCAATTTGTTTGTATCTTTGTCCTTTGTATATGAAATATGTGTTGGTTAAGCAGTGTTCTGTTAGTTCCATGAGGTGTTTAGCTGGTTGGTATTTATTTTTGATGATTTCAAGGGTCTCTTTTATCGGGACTTGAGTGAATAGTGAAACCACGTCGAAACTTACAAGCAGATCTTCTTGCTCCACGTGTAGATCTTTGATCATTTCCAAGAAGTGGTATGAGTTTTGTACATGAGAAGCTGCTGTTTCAGCATGGGGCTGTAGCTCTTTTGCTAGGTATTTAGCTAGGTTTTGTAGTGGTGCTCCTCTGGAGCTGACTATGGGTCTGAGAGGTATGCCTTCTTTGTGTATTTTTGGGAGGCCGTATAGTTTGGGGCATCTGGAAGATTTCTCTCTGGGTATGATCGTGTGTTGGATCTCTTTGCTTATGTGGCTGGTTATAATTTTCTTCTTGGTTAATTTTTCCAGATATGTGGTTGGGTTGTGTTCATGGGTTTGTATGTGGAGTCTTGGAGTAGGTCTGTCAATTTAGTTTCATAGTCTTTTCTGTCCATTACTACAGTGGCATTCCCTTTATCTGCTGGGAGGATGATTATGCTGCTGTCTCTTTTCAGGGTTTGTTGCGCTTTAATTTCATTTTGCTGCAAGTTGCTTTTGGGTGGTTTGCTTGTGCATAGGATGTTGGTAACTTGGTGTCTTATTTTATCAGCTTCATCTGTATTTAATTTAGTTAGGCTGGATTCTACTGCACATATGATGGATTCTGTGGGGATTTTTTGGGGTGCTATAGCATAATTGAATCCTTTGGTTAGGACTTCTTTTTCTGTTTTGGTGAGTTCTCTGTTGGAAACATTGTACACTAATTGTTTCAGGTGTTGTGATTTGTTGGGGGTTTTCTTGTCATGTTCTAATTTCTTTAATTTTTTCAAGAGCTTTTCCTGTTTGTAAATGTTTGCAGATTCAGCTCTCCAAGTTGTAAGTTGTTTTATCTTGTCCCAAAGTAGAGGGTGGATTTTGCTGCTCAGTTCCAGGTGTAGTGCTAGCAAATCTTTGTTTAACTGATCTAATTGGAATCTCTTACTGTGGAGCTGCAAACATTTACAAACAGGAAAAGCTCTTGAAAAACGGAGTTTATTTGTGCTGGGTGATGGTGGGGTTGGGCGTTGAGGTAGCGGTTGGTGTGTGTTTTCTTCTGGTATATGGTGTGTCCTAGTGTGCCATCTATTTTTTGTAGATTAGTACATTTGGGAATGGTAGTTGTTTGTTTGTTTTCGTTTCCATGGTGAATTTGATTTTGGGGTGTGTGCTGTTTAGGTGTGTTAGGAAATTGTTTAGGTTTTCTTTTCCATGGCGCCAAAATCACAAATGTGTCATCGATGTATCTTAACTATAGTTGGGTTTGTGGGTGGCATTGACTAGGGCTCTGGATTCGAATTCTTCCATGAACAGGTTTGCAATGATGTGTGACAGTGGTGATCCCGTAGGGGCTCCTTCAATTTGCTTGTATCTTTGTCCTTTGTATATGAAATATGTGTTGTTTAAGCAGTGTTCTGTTAGTTCCATGAGTTGTTTGGGTGGTTGGTATTTATTTCTGATGATTTCAAGAGTTTCTTTTATCAGGACTTGAGTGAATAGTGAAACCACGTCGAAATTTACAGACTCCCCCTGATACCTCCAGCTCAAACACACCCCAACCAGGCACCCAGATGAAACTTAGCTTCCTAATAAATGATAGCTGTCCGTTTACTCTGAATCATGCCGCACTAAAAGCCTCCAATACAGGAAACACAATGCTGCCAGCCAATCAAGATTCAAAAAGAGCCAAAAAAAAGACAGAAGATATTAGAAACACCAATCAAGCAGAACACAGCAAATTCCAAGACCAATAAACACAGACCAAGACTCCCAATCAATCAGGATGAAGAAAAAAACATTCTGGCACAGCAGTAGGCTAGCCCCAAATTTAAAACTGAAACGGCTGTGAAAGTCTGACTCACAGACGAACACAATAGAGAAGCCTGAGGATGGCAGATGAGATTCTGCCAAAACGTTGCTACAACTTTAAAAGCACAACTATAATGACGTGGGAAAATACCCAAACAAAACTGAATACCATACATATAAATACCCGCAAAAACTTAGCACACACACGCACACACACATGTATGGTGTGTGTGTGTGTGTGTGTGTATGGTGTTCAGTTTTGTTCGGGTATTTTCCCACGTCATCATAGTTGTGCTTTTAAAGTTGTAGCAATGTTTCGGCAGAATCTCATCTGCCATCATCAGGCTTCTGTATTGTGTTTGTCTGTGAGTCAGACTTTCACAGCGTTTCAGTTTTAAATTTGGTGCTAGCCTACTGCTGTGCCAGAATGGCTTTTCCTTACACATATATATACACCATGCATATAAATAGCCGCAAAAACTTTTATATATATATATATATATATGACAGTTGCACTCTCCTGGGGTCATGTGATCACTATTTGTAAGCATCCTGGACAGCTTCCGACAGTCAATGAGGAAAGCCAGATTCACTTAATGATGGTATTACTGGCCATAAGTTGAGGAGTAGCTGTATTCTACTTTTTCCTGATGGATTATGTTCAAAAATTCTGGGGCAGTATATCTGAAGTACTTTCAACTTCTCCTTGCTTCTAATACTGAAACAATGAGTACATAGAAACTCTGTCTAAATTTGATAATAGCTTGGTGATGGTGAACGTGACATTATATTGAATAAGTGATGGTACTGCTGGTCAGAAGAAACAAAATGCATTCAACTTGTTCTGATGGCTGTACTCCACTTGGAAGAATAAATGCATAGTCTGATAAGGATCCTTAACTCCATCTCTCTCTGGATAGTGATGGCAGTTAAGAAATGCAATTTTATGCTTTTCCTGAACTGTATCTTATTCATATCTTGATTGCAACCTAGTTAGACCACAGGAATGTAGTCTTCTCAGGATTATCTTAGAAAAGTATTTGAAAGCCCTCTAAAAGACCAAAATAGGGCAGCAATTCTAGAGGTATAATCAAAGGAAAGCTTTCCTTCTTTAAACAAAGGAAAGCTGAAATAAGATCATAAGGACAGTCATGGTTTCACTTAGCAACCACTTTGCTGAACAACTGAGTTGCCAATGCTAATTGTGGTTGCTAAACGAGAATTGCTTGTATACTGAAATACTTGGATCTCTTTTCTAAAGATGGGGGATAAAATTTAAGGCATTGGTGTTCACCTTTAAAGCCCAAAACATCCTTGGACCTGATTATTAGGGATTGTCTACCTTGGTATGAATATATCTACATATTAAGATCAACAAGACATGCCATCTGCTTTCTGTTTTGGCAGATAGGAAAGACCTGCTGTTTGGTATCAGAATTCTAAATCAAGGGATCCACATAATTATCAATGCATAATTCATGCCAATTAAAAGAAAAAACCTTCGCACTTTTAATACCTTTTAAAGAGAATCTGGGTAAAAATACCACTAAATGTACCATGAATTCACAATTAGGATGTAGATTCCCAAAGTACATGTTATTTAAAACAGAATTCATTACCACTACAAAGGCGTCAAACATTTTATTTTAAAGAGCCTTTTGTTCTTTTAATAAGCTATTCTAGTTAACACCCATGTTTCATTATCTGACTACATATTTTTCTTCAAGATGATAGCTTATTCTGGACCTAATTGGAAGTTGATAGAAACGTCCCCAAAGATGGTGACAATGGTGTTTCTGATCAGTGATAAAAAAGCCAATTTTTAACATATTATACCTGCTAAGATTAAAATAAACAGAAAAATTAATTACATAGCAACTGCCATTAGGCTAGGTATAATGTGCATAACCGTACAAATATATTTACTTTATGAGCCAATATATGGCAGTAAATATGGTGCTATAAAAATAACAGCATTCTCAAAGATGTAGGTTAACGATACCTGTTTTTCCAAGTCTTGGCCAACAATGCCAGCATCAACATGAGCAGTTAAATTTTTCTCATCTATCCAGTGAATCCTGTTCTATTACAAACAAAAAACAAAAAAAACCCAAAGGACTTGTGAAAAATACTGGCATTTATTTATTGAACAAAGCATAGTTAAAATCAGTGATCAGTGCAGCAGTAGGCATTAATTATGTGTAAAAAACACCATTCCAGGAATGGAATGTTCCATCTCCAAAGGCAGAGTTTTGCATAGTTGTATAGACTATAAATCAATAGAGACAAGAAGATGAATGCATCTTGTCTGTTTGCATTGCTGAAATTGCACATATGAGGACAAAAACATCAGTCAGAAATCAGAATCCATAAATTCTTTTAAGAATTAAGAAATTAATGAGATCAGGTTGAAATCAAATTTCATCTTACTTCAATTAACCGCAGATGTCAAAATAATTATAAAAGCGACAATATACCAAAGACTAGGCTTTCAGAAAATTGAAAAAGTTATAGTAGCAGAAATTATTTTATTCCTTACGTTCAGTCTTGTTCGAGACATGGTTTTCAATAAGAAAATAATAGGCTCATACCAATTTTAAACTCTTTAGTGTTAAGTTTTTCCCTTGTCTTATTTTATGCTCTGATATCTGTCTATGAAAGTGAAATTACAAATACTAGACTTTGAACTGGGGTCAGACCTAGCCTGCTTTTATAGAATGTAGGTTTCTAAAATAGTTCCTGCACTAGTGCTTAATCCGTACCCAGTGATTCCTTGATGGAAGATTTTTTCCCATGCTCTTACAACATGATCTTCAATTATTCACAATCTATGAGTGAAAAAGTCTTCAGAAATTAGCAGGATCAGCCTTAAAGTTACATTTTCCACTTATTCATACAGCTATCCCAAAACAGCTTCAAGGTATGCAAAATTGTTTATGCTTAGTCACTCATAACCTGGGAGGGAAACCAGACAGCTAGCACTGACTTCAAACAGAGGCAATGATGAAAAAGAGGCATCAGCAACAGGGACATTTCATGCTTTTATTGTTTTCTACCAACTCAAAGGTGTTATGGGGAAAGAGAACAATCCTACCAGTAGATTTCTCACAAAGAAGAATGGAATTCCAACTCTATTGGTAAAATCAGTTTTCTTCACCTTCTCCTAATCTGTCTAGACTGCATCTGAATATATTTGTAGCTTCAGAAGGGGTGAGAAAATCCTGCTTGCAAATGTAAATCCACTACCATGATGTTGGGTTTCATCCAAAAAAATGTGACAAACTAATATTCAGTAATGCATGAAATCACATATCACATATTACTAGTTTAAAAAACTAGTTTAAACCAATCTTGGCAGCACATTAATGAGTTCTGACAAAACATTCACAATTTTTTGATTGAATTTTATGTCTTTAACTATTGTATCAGTTGTGGACCCTGAAAGTTTTTTTTAAGTGAACTAATGCTGAAACGGTATTATCTCTAATGCAAGTAAACAACAACAAAGTGATCCTGGGAATATAAAACTGGGTCTAAAACTATTTAATTGCTTACTCTAATATTTATTATCACTGACAAAGTTCAAATCTAAATTGTAGCCTTATTTTCATTGATTATTATTAAAGAATGTGGATGATGGGGCCATGAAACAGATTCAGTTGGTTTACCACAAGCTCTACAAAATCCAATATATTTGATGGTGTGTAAGATGAGATGATAAAGCTGTCTCCGAATTCCATATTTCATACTGCTATGAATTAGAAATGATGTCTCAATTTACAGATCTGGTCTCACAAAAAATGTACTGCCATATTTTTAAAGTGGTCTTTTAATCACAATTTTCTTCCTAATATCCAATCAATTGGTTCCCTTGTGTGGACCTTGTAAGCAGAATATTTAAGAGTTTCTTCAGGTGTTATTAAATAAAGGCTTTTTGCTATTTTAGAAACTACTGAAATTAAGTGATGAAGATGTCATTAAAAACTTAAAGAAGGGTTCCAGAGGGAACTTTCTCTCATCACATCTATATCAATATTTATAATATCTGATAATTTTAAATTTCAAATTTTAAATTTAGCAAGATTGATACTCGTTGTTTAAATTGTCCTGATTTTGAAGACCAATATCGTGAAGGCTTTTGCTGGAAACTGCTAATCACTTACTGAAAATATTTTACAAACTCATGTTATTGATGCATTTAAAAAGCTAATTCTTATCAAATAATTTGTGAGAAATAATCAAATGAAACATGAGAAAAACAGATTAAAATGTTTACACAGCTACCCACAAGTGATGACATAAATTCCAGAAGGATTAAAATACTCAATGAATTAAGGGGATCCTTAAACTAAGTGAAATAATTATATGAATGACATTTTGGGAAAATCACTTGAAACTGTTTTGTACACATACCATTTGTGAAGTGTCTAGTGAAACAATTGTTCTTTTTTCATCAGGAGGACACTCAAGTGCACTGGTAACGCTTGTACCTCCTACAGATATGAGAAACAGATCAATTTAAATTTTATATGTTACCTCAGTATTAGTTTCTTAAATTATAATTTATGATATCCACTGACAGAATAGAGAATATTGTGAATGAAATTATGATGTGAGCAAAGGATAATGTGGGGATGAGAACGAGGAGAACAGCCAGGCCCCAGTCCCAAATCTGTATGGGATTTAAATAAGAGATGCATGTAAGGATTTCTATAAACAAAATACCATATGGCAAAAGATATTTGCTATTAAAACTAAATAATTCTAATTGACATATCTTAAGATATTATTGTGCTTTGGGGCCTGCCTTAAAATTCATTTTTTTAATGTTGATAGCTTGATTACTTACCGCCATAAGGTATAATACAAATATTATGCTTGCAGGCTATTTCCACAATTTTAACTACATCATCATGGCATTCTACAAAAATGAACAGAGTAGTAAGAGTTTAAAGTCATTTTCTAATAATTAAAATGCTTAATTGAACTAAGAGAATAAAGTCACCAATATTTCTAACAGACTGAAAATAATCTACAATGCAAAATAACCATTAACTATGGGAGAAAATGAGATGTTAGCCTCCTTTTAAAAATCAGTTTTGAGCCCATAATATAAACATTTTAAAATGTGTATGTTGTTTAAAAAAATTCATGACAAGTTGCTTGGATTAACCAATCACAATACAACAGAAGTGATTGTTAAAGTTCAAATATCAAGTTGCAGATTCAACAGAATTTCCAAAAAAAGGGCCAAACAAGAAAGTCCAAGAGTCTTGAAAGATACTTGACTCTTGATATCTTAAATTAGTAGAGCTTAGTCTTCCAGGAAAGGCTTCCCATAAAGTTTAAACTACAAAGCTCATGCTCCTAGGACCCAAACCAAGTTTCAGGGAGAGAGGGCATAGCACCCGAGGTTGAAGTGGTTATCTAAGTTACTTGGACCAACATAGAATGCTTCTTTTTTGAGGCAATTAGTATAGTTCCAATTAATACATTCCAATTGACAGTAGTCCCTAATAATTTCTATACTAGAAATTTGCACATGATCAAGTGTGTCGAATGGCAATGGCCATGCGTCATGCTGCCCAATGGTCAGCAAAATTTTCAGGCACTGGAAACCCGATTGATTTCATGGATACAACCTCTGTTTTAAAATCAGAGTATTTCATTAGCTTCAATGGGGCTTAGTTATTTTAGTCATGCCAGGATTAAATATTCATTTAATCATGCAAATTAAATTCTACATAAAATGCTAAGAAAAACTAACTTCCTTGTGATTTCCTTGTAATATTGTAAGCCTCACAGAGTTACTCTGTGGTAAAATGGGCAGCCAATAAATTTTACAAATAAAATAAAATAATTGTCTATTATACTAAGTGCTAGCAATTGGAACTTGGATTAATTTTATAATCATGATACTTAGATAAGGTGATTATCTGTTCTTATACAGTGTTAGTAAACAATCACAAATCTTGGATATAGGTGCTACAAATTTTGCTCATTTCTGATAATGCAATGTCACTCAATAATCAAGATAACCATAAAATGCTCTGTAAGGAAAGGCATAACACATGCCATTCTCATGATCACATGGAATTTGTCCAATTCTGCATCTGGACAGCTTTGTTTAACAACTGCAAATGCCATGCTCAGAAGCTTGGTAAATAAAAGGAGCATCTTGAATTACTGTAATCCTCTCTAAACATTAAGGATGTTTATGCATTTCAGAAAATATTATAACTTTTTGTTTAGTAGGAATTGATTGTCTAAAAAAAAAAAGGTCATAAGCAAGTAATTTTAAGACTTGCATCTGACTTCCAGAAAAATTGGAGCTTTGTGTATATTGAAATAACATTTTATTCTTTTTATTTTTGTTTGGTACTCTGTGTATTCTAAATTTTGAGTCTTCCCTTTACTTTGGAAGAAATGAAAATCAAGTATTAAGTGCAAATAGAGATTGTGTTTTTATAACAGTTCAACCAACATGTGACATAAACAACATTCTGGGCAGATTCCTAGTCTGTGTTTCTGAACTACTCTAATACATACTTCGTATTCTGAGGTTCCTATAAATTGTTTCTCAATTCCATTTTTTCCAACACTGAAAATACTGTTAGCATAAGTTCAGTAGGAAAGGGAACAGGGAAATACAAGAATGAGAAAAGTGTTCCAAATAACTTACCTGGCCATACCACTATATCAGGAACCCTCTTAAACATTCCTTCCCTGAGCAAAAAAATCTCATGTAGGCAATGTCCTGAAATACAACGTAAAAATAACTCACATAAAGACATCAAATGTTGAAAGCAAGCAATTAAGATGTTATTTTGTGCATGCTGATTCTGCTTACCATGGGCTCTAAAAAGTCTAGATTCTGCTTCCTGTGTATATGAGATTTTAGCATTTTGGAGGTCTTGGAGAAATTCTTCACTTGCAATGGAGGGAGGTACATCACTGATATTTAAGGATGCCTTCAAAATAAAAATAAAAGACAGAGAGATAATTTCCACTGTACCTATTCAGAAAAAAAAAATGAGTTACCTCAGAAGAGTATCATTTTCAAATATGCTACCGGAAAAGCAATTCCGACACTCTTGCCAGCAATCTCTCTTTTAGCAAATCAATTACCCCCCCCCCCCCCCCATTTTATCAGCTCATCACAGACAAAAATCCTTTGGAGGAGTCTCTGCAGCAGACCTTAGGTAAGTGCAGAGAAATAATGAACCAAAGTTTATTGCTAAACAATCAGAAGCGTATATGTGATACAGTTCTTAGTATTTTTTTATACCACACTTTTATTCACAGAGACAGAAGATGGAATCGTTTTCTAAGACAGACTTCTTGAAATACTGCAACAAATTAAAATCAGTGATCAATGTACAAAAGCAGAAGTTTTAAAGCAAACAATCTGTGTTTAAGAAATTTTGAATTAACCGATTATATTTTCAACTATAGATCCTCACTGACAAGATAACAATCTGGCAATAAGGCGGGAATTTTTTTATGGCAGAGTGGCAGAAGTGCAATGGACAAAATAAGCAGTTGTATGTTTTAACTGAACAATATATAAAGAATTAACTACAGGTTAATAGTTAAAAAACACACACGGCCCATGTATTCACTTACTTTAGGAGTAGTTTTATGTTCCAGATTTCCACTAAAAGTTTTCTCCATCCAATCTTTCAAAAGTGGGAATATCAGTCCACCTATTTGGTACCTGAATCCAAAAGCATTTTCATCAGTTCTTTCCAGAGTGAAAACTAGTAAAAAACCTGCTGCTAATTTCTTTATTAAGATGTACACAAGCAGTGGGCTTATAATTTCTAGAAATAAAAGTCTGAGTATTTGGGAAGATGGGTACCTTAAAATATTGGTCATAACAAACTGATAACAAATTTAATATCTGAAACTTTAAGCATGAATAACCTTGCGAAGAAATATTGATATGATTTCTGTAATAAGAACTTCAACTCAAAAACTTCAGAATTCTGTCATGGTCAAATACAGAAATAACAGCTGCATAATTTTTAAGTTCAGATAAAGTATTCTACTGCACATTAAGCAAGCTATAAGACAAATCCCCATGCTGATTACAGCAAATTAAAACATAGTAGTAGATTATTAATAGTTTTTGCAATGGAGGGGATCAGTAATGAAATTTAGTATTGGCATCAATCATATATGAATAAGTCATTTGATTCCCAGTGACAAATTATTCAAGAAATTGAAGACTAAAAGTAGTGAGGAATGCTGAGATTTATATGAGATTTCCATACTGAGCTTGCAAGCAGAATTAATTTTGCTACCTAATGTATCTTGTGCCTAAGATTGTTGTTCAAATATGCAAAGTGATACCTACTGGGACAAAATCAGTTACAGGTAGTCCTCATTTAGTGGCCACAGTTGGGATGGCAATTCAGTTATTAAGCAAACTGGCTAAGTGAAACAGCAACTGCGCTTATGATTTTTTTTCAGCTTTCCTTTGCTTTACAGAAGTCATAAAGCAAGCATAAGTCACAATTAATATCATTAATGTCATAGCCGTGAACAGTTGCTAAACAAGGCAGTTACTAAATGAGGTCTACCTGTATATGTAGAAAAGGTCCTTGAGCTTCCACATTCTTGCTTGTTATAACTGAGAAGAGGTAATCTCAGTGTTAAGAATGGGACTGAAATAAAATATTAAAATAAGTGTAAAATACTACAAACAAAGCTAGAATACATGCTTACTGGAGGCATCGTTCAGTGTTTATATATCTTATTTAAATTATTCAAATTTATATCTTATTCCTTTAGAAAACTACAGATTATTAAATGAGCTGCTAACAAATTCACAAGAAAGGGCACTTTTATTTCCTGAAAATATAAACATGTGAATCTTTAAAAAAATATTTATGTCTTTAGAGCAGCCAAAGGTATAAATGACTTTTATTATCTATTTTCTAACAGAAGATGACAAAAGTGGATAAGGGTTAAAATCTTAATTCAGAAACAATATAATCAACATATTTCTGGTTCACTCAATTACAATAACAGCTATAAAATTCAGGAGACACAGATAAAAAGTATTTTTATAGAATGCATAATTGTGTTGGTACTTTTAGATGATTCATTACTGCAGAATTTGATAAATATGGTTTTAGATGAATTTAATAGCAAATATATGTTGCTCAGTGTTGAACTGTGGACTCAGATTTCAACCATGTTAATATAAATAGGAGCAAACCTTACTTTAATCTGCACTGATGATGTTACATAGTTGGATAATGAAACATTTGCAAGCAAATAACTAAGCTCATAGAGCACCAAGGACTCAACACGTAACTTTAAGACGTGCTTAGATTAATGTGTGAAAGTTAAACAGCATATGCCCAAACAAATCCAACGGTAAATAAACTCTAACTGTAATTACTTCCTAACAAAAGAAAGGCTACTCCAAAGTTAATTACCTATATGCCTCAGCAAATCAACCATATTTATCTCTCATTATGTACATGGCAGCTTGCAGCTGAAATGTTTGATAAAAGCAGAACATGACAGAATTGCTATTGCTTATTCACACTGGGAGAGTTGTTTGTGTCACAGAAAATACAACATGGATGCATAATAATGTGATTTTTTTGACTTTCAATGCTAGTATTCATTTCTTACAAGATGTCATAACTTCAATGCAGTCATTTTTTCTAAAAAGAAAAGAAATTATCTTGCTGTCTGCGTAGCTGTTACCTTTTTCCGGTGAATTCTCCCTGCCCCTTCTTATTGAAAATGAATCTTGAGTCATTGTATCCCCATCCATTCCACTTTAAAACTTCTTGCCTTAAAGGGAAATGATGATTAAAAAAATGTGCTGTTAGTTCAATATTTCCAACTTGTTTGATAAATTAAATAGCAATAAGACTTTTTTCTCTCCGATCTTTGTTTTGTTCTCTGGCAGAAATGGAAATTGTTATTCAACACTCCTGAAGACATGCCACCGGGGCAAGGCATCTAATAGATTTTCCACCCTTTGAAAATAAATAATCTTCCTTCTGCCTAATTCTGTTAGAACAATTTAATGCCAACAGATATTCATCTGATAAAGTAGACTGTTGATCTGATAAGCATAGGCAATCATAAATTTGTTGACCTTGTCAAGTGCCACTAAATTCTTCATTGTCCAGTAATCTAATAATAGCAACAACTTACTACCATTATGCATACATGCCAGTCATTTTGCTCTATGGAAGCATGATTGCTGTTTGAAAGATCTTTTTCAGAGCCAACGGCATTAACCAAAATAGTTTTCCCATGAATGGAATGAATAGAATACAGGTCTAACAGAATGCAGTTCCAAGGAGGCTAAAAACTTTTCATTGTTAATTAAAATACTTTCAACCATTTACAGAAAGCTGATCATTTCAAGCAGCTGAGGGTAAGAGTCATATGTTTAATCAAAAGGTCATTCTAGTTCTGTTACTTAGGAATAGCAATAGGGGAATAAGACATAGGCAAAGGAAACAAACCAACTGTGCCAATTCCATCTCAGCATATTAATAAAACGTTTCCTACAATATAACTGATTCTAACCATAATAATTGGTTAAGCTGTCTCCTTCTTATCCATTTTTTTTATTTTAGATGGCAAGGATCAAAACAGGAAGCATCTTTTATAAAAGATTATTCACTAATAATTGGAATACAAAAATGGCATCAGTTCTTTTGCCAAAAGCTCATTTTTCTTCATAGTGATTTCACAGTATGTATCTGCTTTAATGTTAATGAAAAGTATAAATCATTACTCGATTTTGAAAGCAATTTCTAAAAATAATAATTGCTCTGTAATATGTGCTCTCTTTCAGTCAGCTCTCTGCTTTTACTTCTCAAGATCAGACAACATTGACTAGGTGCTGCCACCTGGTGTGATACAGTACAAGCATCTACTGTTTTTTCTACAATATAAAGTTACGCTGAGAACTAATGAATAGACCTGACAGATATACAGTATACAAAAGTTCTGTTAAGATAGCAGCACTGCTAAATTTTGCAGATTTTGAAAATAAGGTAGAGCTACTAGATGGGAAACCATCAGAAATGCCCCAGAAGACTAGAAGGGTGAACTATTTTTCAGACTGTAGCCAGGAAAATAGCATGGACATGCCCATGAAGTTATTTAAGTCAAGCTCAAGAAGACTTTATTAAACAAAAGTGAACTTTTAAAAAATAAGAATGTTCATTAAATACTGTAGAATATTCCTGACACCGTCAGTTTATACATTAAAACCAAATCTTCTTGTGGAGTAACATTAATCACATCCATCTTGGTATGATAAATAACTGGAATTTACTCACAAAGTTTTTCAAAAAGGATGTGTTTGTGTGTATGTGTGTATCTTTGGTTATTCGGGTTTTCTCCCGCGTAAAATTGGAAGTTATCTAGGCGACATTTCGATGAAGTCTCATTCATCATCTTCAGGCTTGTGTCTTCGGCTTTGTGCTTCTCGGAGTAATGTGAGCTTGCAGCTGCTTCTTCCTTTTAACTGCTAGTGGGGGTGTGACTTGATTGGGTGGGGGCTTGGCTGTATTCTGATTGGGTGGAGGGGTGTTCTCATTGGTTGGAAGTTTGGCTGTGTTCTGATTGGTTGGAGGGTTGGCTGTGTTCTGATTGGCTGGGGGTGTGTTCTGTTCAGGTGGGGGCCAATCAGAACACAGCCAACCTCCCAACCAATCAGAACACAGCCAAGCCCCCACCCAATCAAGTCACACCCCCACTAGCAGTTAAAAGGAAGAAGCAACTGCAAGCTCACATTACTCCGAGAAGCACAAAGCCGAAGACACAAGCCTGAAGATGATGAATGAGACTTCATCGAAACGTCGCCTAGATACTTCCAATTTTACATGGGAGAAAACCCGAATAACCAAAGATACACATACAAATACCCGCGAAAACCTCAGAAAACATATATATATATATATATATATATGTATGTATGTATGTGTATATGTATGTATATATATGTGTGTGTATGAGTGTGTGTGTGTGTGTGTCTTTTCTTCTTTCCCAAAAGATGAAAGAATACAAACTCACACAAACACAGGCAGGCAAGCTGGCTCGGACTTCACAGAGTTAATTCTTTGGAACTGATAATATCCTTGGCATTCCAACACCCTCTGCCTGCCAAGTCCAAACTGATAACAAATAAAAATATACTCACAGAAAATTACAAGGCAATCCACAAAAATCATTCACGAAGAAAATCTGAAGTAAGATTAAACTTTGTCTCATACAAAGTTCCAGCCAAAAACACACCCACTTTTATCCCCTGTGGGGTGTGGCTCAATGACTCAGCTCACTCTGACCCTCCCACGCCTCCTACGTTGCTGCTCATGTTTCTCCCTAAGACGTTGCTTAGGATCAAGCCAACACTCTTCCTCTTTACTCCCTGTCAGGGGCTGCTCCGATATGCCTTCCTCCTGATTAATCTCAGGCTGTTCCTCTCAGTTGTCTGATGAAACCTCAGGCATTATCAGGGAGGAAGGCATTGCAAGTTCCTCCTCCTCATCTTCCAGGTCTTCTTCCTCTGACAGCATAAGCTCAGGAATCAGGGCCACAACATACATACATACATACATACATACATACATACATACATACATACATACATATATTTCATCTGGGTGCCTGGTTGGGATGAAACGTAGCTTCCTAATAAATGATAGCTATCCATTTACTCAGAGCCAAGTTGCACTAAAAGCCTCCAATACAGGAACACAATGTTGCCAGCCAATCAAGACAAAAAAAGCCACAAAACAGACAGAAGATATTAGAAACACCAATCAAGCAGAACACAGCAAACTCCAAGACCAATAAACACAGACCAAGACTCCCAACCAATCAGGATTAAGAAAAAATTCTGGCACAGCAGTAGGCTAGCCCCAAATTTAAAACTGAAAGCTGTGAAAGTCTGACTCACAGACGAACACAATACAGAAGCCTGATGATGGCAGATGAGATTCTGCCGAAACATTGCTACAACTTTAAAAGCACAACTATAATGACATGGGAAAATACCCGAACAAAGCTGAATACCATACACACACACACACACACACACACAGACACACATATATGGTATTCAGCTTTGTTCAGTTATTTTCTCACATCATTATAGTTGTGCTTTTAAAGTTGTGGCAAGATATTAGAAACACCAATCAAGCAGAACACAGCAAACTCCAAGACCAAGACTCCCAACCAATCAGGATGAAGAAAAAAACATTTTGGCACAGCAGTAGGCTAGCCTCAAATTTAAAACAGAAAAGTCTGACTCACAGATGAACACAATACAGAAGCCTGATGATGGCAGATGAGATTCTGCCAAAACATTGCTACAACTTTAAAAGCACAACTATAATGACGTGGGAAAATACCCGAACAAAGCTGAATACCATACATGTAAGTACCTGCGAAAACTTAAGAAAACACACAAACACACACACACATTTGTTTTCATAGATTTTCAAGGGTACAGGTATGTAGGTCTAGGTGTGTTCAGGTCTTTTCCCGTGTAAGATTAAGAGTATCCTGGCGATGTTTTGGTGAGGTCCCACTCGCCATCCTCAGGCTGGTGCTTTATGTTTTCTTAAGTTTTCGCGGGTACTTACATGTCTGGCATTCAGCTTTGTTCAGGTATTTTCCCACGTCATAGTAATGGTGCTTTTAAAGTTGTAGCAATGTTTCAGCAGAATCTGATCTGCCATCATCAGGCTTCTGTATAGTGTTTGTCTGTGAGTCAGACTTTTACAGTGGTTTCAGATTTAAATTTGGGGCAGCCTATTGCTGTGTCAGAATGGTTTTTTCTTCCTCCTGATTGGTTGAGAGTCTTGGTCTGTGTTTATTGGTCTTGGAGTTTGCTGTGTTCTGCTTCTAATATCTTCTGTCTCGTTTTTTTTTTTTGGGGGGGGGGCTCTTTTTGTATCTTGATTGGCTGGCAACATTATGTTACTTTATTGGAGGCCTAGCTGCTCCTCCTTCCATCACGTGACTCCATCCCAGCGTTCCCCAGTTTATGCGAAGGTAAGAGAAAACATTAAATCGTGCTCTCATCTTACTATACTAGGTTCCTTGGCCGAAAACAAGACCCCACCAGACGGTGAAGGAAAAGGGAGGGGCTGGATGCTCCTCGCAGCTTGAAGAGAAATGGCGTGTCAGGTAAGGACCAATGCCCATTCTCCTTAGAGCTGCTCGGAGCATCCAGAGAGTGGGACATACCAAAGCTGGGCCTGTCCTACGGGAGGGGCGCCGTCTGGTCTGGGTCCCCTTGGGTTCCCTGAGAACCCTCTGAAGAACCCTTATACCGCAAGAAGCCTCAGCTGAGGCTTACCTGTTGACCTTGTAATGACTGATGAATGGTGACATGGAGACCCATGCAGCTGTCCGGCAGATGTCGAGTATTGGGCCCTGGGAAACCCAGGCAGCTGAATTGCTGCACTCCTAGTGGGGTGAGCCATGAAGCCCCTGAGTACCTGGAGGGCCTGATCCTGGTACGCCTTGGCGAAGGCCTCCCTGGGTGTGCCATAATCTCTCCCTTTCGTGAGTTGGACCGAAGCAAAAAATGGGGAGGGTCAGGTCCAGGGTCCTGTGGGAAAGCAACTTAATCTTGGGCAAGAGGAAGGGACAAGCTGTAGGACCACCCGGTAGGGATGGAATACGCAAAAGTCTTTTCTAACTGAGAGCGCAACGCTCTCTGATATCCTATGCACTGAAGAGATCGCTGAAGTGATCCTACCAAAGGAAAATTACTTTGAAGTATAGGAACTGAAGAGAGACCTCTCTTAGGGGAGCAAAGAGTGAGTTGTGTGAGGGAAGTAAGAACCCTATTGAGGTCCCAGGATGGGTACCGGTGGAGGGCCGGAGGACGTAGGTTTGTGGTCCCTTTCAGGAAGGCATGAATACTGGGTTGGTGAGAGAGGGAACTAGCCTCTTTACAGCAGATGCCTGTGGATAAGGCTGCTACCTGACGTCTTGGTGTATTGGGGAATAGCCCCTTGCTGAAATCCTCCTGGAGAAAGTGAAACACTGGAGCAATGGAAGAGGCCATTGTGACAACCAGAAGTTTGACACACCCTTTCTCGAAGTCACCCAGATGGCTTTCATGGTCGAGGCGGGACTTGAACTCACAGCCTCTTGCCTTCTAGCTCAGGGGTTTAACCAATAAACCAAACTGGCTCCCTTACTGATTGAAGATCGCCTGGCTGCTAAGAAGGTATAAAAGACCTTGCTAGAGAGGATTTCCTTCTTCAAGCGATCCCACTCAACCTCCACACAGCTAGTTGAAGCCATTGGGGGATCGGGTGGAGGAGGGGACCTGGAGACAGAGAGATTCTGTCTGCTGGGATCCTCCAGGGAGGGGCTACGGTTAAACTGCGAAGTCCGTGAACCAAGGGTGGCTGGGCCAATAAGGAGCTACGAGGAACAGATCCACCTTCTCGTGAAGTACCTTTGAAGGACTATAGGCACCAGCGCCAGAGGAGGGAAGGCATAGAGGAGACCCGGAGGCCACGGACACTGAAGGGCGTAGTGGTTCTCCGCTCCTGGGGATGGGAATCTTGAAACTAACCTTGGAAGTTGGGTATTGAAGAGGGAGGCCAACAGGTCTACTACTGGCAGACCGATATGCATGTCGCCTCCCTGAATAGAGATGAATGGAGACGCCTCTCCGACTGTTCTATGGTGGCCCTGCTCAACCAATCTGCTCGGGTGTTGGAGATGCCCGAGATGAGGACCGCCCTGAGAGACTGGAGGTGAGACTCTGCCCACTGACAGAGGCGCTCGGCCTCCCTCATTAGGCGTGATGACTGAGTACCCTCCTGTTTGTTGATGTGAGATTTGGCCATGATTTTGCCAGTGAGGAAGAGGACGTGGCGGCCGCGTACCTGGGGGAGGCAACAGCGGAGAGCCAAGGGACAGCGCGAAGCTCCAGCCAAATTGTGTTGCACAGCTTCTCTGTTGCTGACCCTCCACCCTGTGCTGAAAGGGACTGTAGGAGGGCGCCCCATCCGGACAGACTGGCGTCTGTGGAACGGTGAGTCTGGGAGGCTCCTTGAGGGGGCAGCCCTTATTGATAGACACTCTGCTCCACCAGAGAGGGGAGGAGAGCACCCTTGGTTAAACCTTGACCTTGTGCTTTGAGTTGCTTGATCCGGCTCTCTGGCATGGGAGCAGGAACCACTGGAGGGATCTGTAGTGGAAAAAAAACCCAAACAAACGGGCCCAGGGAATAATGGAAATACAGGGTATCCTTAACCTAGTAAACTGGGAACTCTAAAAGGAAAACCTTTCAAGGCATCTGTCGGATCTGACCGATTGTGGAAGCTAAGGAAGCTCTCCGGAGAGAGAACACCCTCCCCTTCACAGAGTCTATTACCATCCCCCGGAGGGTTATCCTGGTGGAGGGGGATAATCGGCTTTTTTTTCCAATTGATGAGGACCCAGTGTTCCTGGATAACGGTCAGAGAGCTTTGAGTGTCCCTCACTGCATGTACCCTGCAAGGGGAAAGGATGGGGGAGTCATCCAAGTAACAGAGTAGAGCCCCGGGAGGGATCTGAGGTGAGCAGCTAGAGCAGCCGAGACCTTGGGAAGGGTTCTGGGGGCAAAGGCCAGCCCGAAAGGGAGCGTCGCGTATTGAAAGTGGAGGTTATTATAGCAGAAGCACAGGAATTTGGAATGAGAGGGCCGGATCAGGATGTGTAGGAATGCCTGAGAAGGGCAATGGATGACAACCAGTCTCTATGCCCCATCCCTAGGGGGATGGATTGCAACATGCTCATTTTGAATTTGCGGTATACGAGATGGCGGTTAAGCCGCTATAAATCCAGAATCGCTCTCCAACCCCCGGAGAGTTTGGGAATCACGAATAAGTGGGAGTAGGATCCCTGTCCTCTGGGTGATAGAGGAATGGGCTAGAAGTGACTGGCCCAAAGTCACTCAGTAGGCTTTCATGGCTCAGGTGGGACTTGAACTCATGGTCTCCTGTTTTCTAGTCTGGTGCCTTAACCACAAGAACAAACTGGCCCTACTCTGCCGAGCAGGGGCTGAATTGCTGAGTCCCTGAGGCTGCGCTTGGAGTGGTTCTTGGAGAGGGGACATGCCCTGAAAAACTCGGGGGGGGGCAGTTTAGAACTCGAGGGCAGTCCAAGCCTGAAGGAGTCCGTAGCCCAGGCATCGGAAGAGGAGGAGTCCCACTGGGGCGAAGGCTTCCAGGTGCCCGCCGATGGGAATTAAGTCTAGTGGTTTATCTGGAGCGCTGGAAGAGCTTGTTGCCAGAGCCACGAAGAGGCCTCTTGAAGTTACCGCCTCTTCTGAGTCTATCAGAGGAGTAGGACCTGTCCTGAGGCTGTCCCGAGCCAAAGGGAGGGGACCCTTTGGTACCTGGGAGAGAGAGAAGATTGGAAGAGGGGATGAAAGGGAGCTCTCCGAAGGGGCTGCATGGATCTGGACTCTGACTGCGGATGAAGGATGATCCCAACAGTTTATTTCCCGCGAGGGGAGCGGAGGCTAATTTCACTTTATTCTAGAGATCTGCCTGCTAATGTTTTGGCCAGAGCAGACTAGATACAGAGACATGGGAGGGAATGGCACGGGAGGAGGCTGGGACATGTTGTTTGAGCTGGCTGGTCAGTGAATAGATGACCTGATGAAGAAGGAAGCAGCCGTGGCCGAACTGATTGCCGATGCTTCTGACTGATGAGCTCAGCGTAAGGCCAGCTCTGATCGAATCTCCTCTGGCCTCAGGGCTTCTAGGGAGTCGCTGAGGGTGGAAGAAGAGGCCCGGCTCCAATAGGTTCATCCACCGCCGGGATGCTCAATGGGTATAAGATAATTATATTAAGCACCTAAGATTTTCTATTCTTTTCGTAGAATAACAGAATTGGGAGAAACCCCGGATCATCTAGACCAACCCCCTGCTCAAGCAGGAGAGTCTATTCCAAAAACTGGCCTTTACCTAGGATCAAACTCACAGCCTCCTGGTTGTGAGGCAGTCACTCCACCTCTAGACCAACTGAGCTGCTCCAGGATCTGCCGGAGCGATAGGAGAGGGGTCAGCTGGGTTCTGACTTGTTAGACCCAAGGGAAGCTTGGCTTCGAGCCAGAGGGATTTGATTAGTTGGGGCCTGCAAAACTCTACAAAGGAGGGCTGGTCAGGGATGAGACCCATGTCCTCTGACACCTCTGCCTCTGATGGTTCTATGTCGGAAGGGGGTTCGTTATAGTGTACAGACCCCAAGAAAATACTGCTCCTGCTCCTCCTCCTGGTATCAATCTAAGTCCCCTACCGCCTCCTCCTCGTCCCCCCTTGTGGAGGAAGAAATCTCCCTCTGAAGGGTACCTGATCCTGGGTTGGCTCAGAACTGAAAGGGAATGATCTTACAGATTGGGTGACCATTGGCTGTAGACCAGGCCTGGCTGCCTGTTGGAGACCTTCCACGATTCCACGGCGGATAGCCAACTCCCTCCAGGATCTCAGTTGCTCCGGAACCTCCTGAATGAGAGGTTCCCCTTGGTGTAGGCTGGTAGCTGAGGGTGCAAAGGTAGCCTCTGGTGTTTGTCTGGCCGGTGGTCCAGGAGCCTGGTGGCCTTGAGAAGGCGAGCTGTGCCTGGATAGGAAAGAATGGACTAGAGGAGGGGGGGTGTTGAGAAGAAATAGAAGGAGGAAGAATGGGAGGCACCATGCCTGCCTGCCAGGTGCATTTATCAATTTCTTTTTCCAGGGCCTTGAGGCGCTTTAAGGCGTCCCTCTGGAAGGCTTTGGAATCCTTAGCCTGCCTGCGCAGATGATGAGTTTTTGATTTGGCCTTCAAAGAAGGGCCAGTGGAGAGATTGCCTTCTGCCATTTTTATATAATCGAGGAAGATAAATATCAATAGGAGGCGGTTGGCGCGCCTAGGAGTCGACCTACAACAAGGCCAGGAGCCCTGAGAGAATATTTTACGCCCTAGGATAATTTGCTCCTGCTCCCTGTTATACCCCCCCTTTATTTATTTATTTATTTATTTTTAATAGTTTTATTGTATATAAATATATATAAATATTTCTCTCTCTCTTAGTTTCTTCTGGTCTGTTGTTCTTGCCTCTCTCTCTCTCTTTTTTTTTTTGTATTTGAAAACAGCGGTCCAAACGACCTAGACATGCCAGAGGCCTTAAGGCGAAGGAGCCCCTAGGCCTAGATCCAACTGCCTTCCAAGACACATACTGGGCGGGAGTGGTGGAAGTTAGACCGCACCAGCTACGGCTGGCTGCGGGTGAAGCCAACAATACGGAGGCAGGAAACAAGCCTCTAACGCCACAGAAGGATTTCCTGTGTGAATCATGTTCGAGCAGGCCTACGGGTCCTGCTGCTTTAAAACGGCACGCTGCAGATCGGAGAGATAAGATTCAAAATGGCGCCCGGCCACGAGGTGGTGCTTACAATGACGACCACCTGCTGCGTGGATTTACAGGGCCCTTAAGCAGCGACGAGGGAAACAGTCCCGAACCATTCAAGGTCCCCAAAAGGAACCCAGAAAGGAAGGAGGCAAGAGAGGCTTCGCACTAAGGAAAACGCAGCGTGCGGTGGGAGGGGGGGAATGGAGCGAAACGGAGCGTCTATTAAAGCAACAAAAAAACGGCAGAAAGGCAATGAGGAAGGGTGGGGGGGTAGCTTGAATGTAACTATCCTTCCCCCTGAAATCCCCTGGGCCCGAGAGGGCTTCCCAGGGGAATGCAAATTACAAATTGCGAAACCACTGCGCAGAGCTAAGGGAAGAAAATGAACAGATACAACCTGAGAATAAAGTCAAAGTAAGGCTTGCTGAAAACGGCCAAGAGCACTTGAAAACACTGCCTACTCTGCGAGCGGCTGAGCATAAAACTGGGGAACGCTGGGATGGAGTCACGTGATGGAAGGAGGAGCGTTCCTCAGGAATTTAGCTCAGCCTACAATAGCAGAGACGGAAGCACCACCCACTCTCTGGATGCTCCGAGCAGCTCTAAGGAGAATCTCATCTGCCATCATCAGGCTTCTGTATAGTGTTCATCTGATGAACACTGATGAATCACCAGATGAACACTACACAGAAGCCTGATGATGGCAGATGAGATTCTGCTGAAACGTTGCTACAACTTTAAAAGCACAACTACAATGACGTGGGAAAATACCCGAACAAAGCTGAATGCCATACATGTAAGTACCTGCGAAAACTTAAGAAATATATATATATATATATTTGAAAAAGATGTTTATTATTGATATGCCAAGCAGCCATGATTCAGTCCAAAGATGACTAGATTTAGGTAGTATGAATTGTAGATATGGAGGTAACAAATTTAGTTTGTAACAGTTACATATTTGATATAATATTCTATTACATATGATAATGTGCAGATCTGTTGACTCCTGGTAGAATACAAATACCTTAATACCCTAAAAACCCTAACCATGTTAAGAAACCAGAGGAGGAAGGTACACCCCTACCAAATTTGTTATTGCAAATAAAACAGTGGGAGACCCCAGAATCAGATCAATGATATTACTACTTGGACAGTGAAACATCTATTTGCAAACAACCAATCTCAGAGAACACCAAGGACTCTACAGTTCAACCTTGAATTGTCTTCTATCTTCTACTATTGAAAGATCATTTACCTAGGAAATACGTAAGCACTGTTAATGCTATTATAATTGTAATTATTATTTTTAATGTTACATGCATAATACAATTTCTTACTTTATGATGTTTGTAAGCTACCTAAATTTGTTTCATCAAAGCAACATAGAAACGCTTGCAATACCTTAGTAAATAAAGATGAAGCATCAAAATCTCCTGAAATGCAGTTACTCAGGGTTGATGCTCTTGCCACTTCTACAGTATTTAACATATTCACTTGAAACCACTGAATGAAGTAATTTGCTGATTTTCCAAACTTAGTTCTGGATAGGCTGGCACTTGTCCAAACAAAAACGCTGTGCAATTTGGAGGCCTTTGAACACAACTCATAATTGAAGAGCATGTGGCAGCTGTAGCCAAGTGCACCAATTCACCTTGTTTGCTAATTGCATCTATTCTTGGATTAACAGGCCCTTCTCCAACTCATGTTCACTCACAGAAGGTAATACAGAAATATTTCCAGAGAAATCTGATAAGAAAGTTAATTGGAGGGAGAGATGTACTAAGCAAGATATTAAGCAAGCAATTTTAATTTTTTTCTGGCAATTTCTAATGTTTAAGGCAGAACTGATGACATTTCCATACATCAGAGGATAACAGAAATTGCAAAGGACACAACCCTCCATTTCCCAAAGACCTACTAGAACAAAAGATTGTATGAATATTAATATTCATAATGTAGCAATAGCAGTTAGATTTATATACCGCTTCATAGTGCTTTACAGCCCTCTCTAAGCGGTTTACAGAGTCAGCATATTGCCCCCAACAATTTTGGGTCCGGGTCTTCATTTTACCCACCTCAGAAGGATGGAAGGCTGAATCAACCTTGAGCCTGTGGGATTTGAACTGCCAAATTGCAGGCAGCCAGCATTCAGCAGAAGTAGCCTGCAGTACTGCATTCTAACCACTGCGCCAGCAAGGCTAAGCTCAGCAATATATTTAGCAATACAGGTAGTCCTCAACTTACGACCATAATTGAGCCCAAAATTTCTGTTGCTAAGTTAGACAGTCCAGAGAATTTGCCCCAATTTATGACCTTTCTTTCCACAGTTCTTAAATGAATCATTGCAGTTGTTAAGTTAGTAACACAATTGTTAAGTGAATCTGGCTTCCCCATTGATTTTGCTTGTCGCAAGGTTACAAAAGGTGATCACATGACTCTGAGACACTGCAACCACTATAAATGTGAGTCAGTTGCCAAGTGTCTAAATTCTGGTCACACAACCATAGGGATCCTGCAACAATAGTGAGTGTGAAAAATGGTCATAAATCACTTTTTTCAGTCCCATTATAACTTTGAACGGTCACTAAATTAACGGTTGCAAGTCTAGGGACTTGCAAGACAAGAGGGGAGGCAAATAAATGTAAGAAATGTATGTATGTATGTATGAATGAATGAATGAATAAAAAATACTAGGAAATGTTATAGTTACTTAGAAAAAGTTGAATCAAACACAGAATTCACAAGACTGCATTATTTGCCCATAATTAAATAACAGCCAATTCTTTTTTAATCAGGTAAGTTTTCTTAACAAAACAAAATCATGTTAAATATAAAGACACATCATTCATTTGCAAAGAAAGTATATTACGTCAGATGTCAAAACATGCATTTTTATTAATTTTTTTAGAATGACTGTATGGCTATCAAATATTTGTGATTATTTTTTTATTTCATTTCTAGATCTAATTCCTCTCCCTCCTGCCCGCTCTTATTTTAGATTTCTTTTGCAATCCCAAATCCTTCTGCCAGATAAAAATGTCAGTTTCTAGAAATGGAAAGCAATAAAGTGGGGGGGGGGAGAGCAATTCTCAAAAATTATCTGAAATTTGAAGGAAATAATGGACTATTATATAGAAAGCACTGTTTTTCAAGGGAAAAAAATGAAAAAGCAGAATATAGGAGGTTCATGCAGACCATTTAGTGGAATGAAATCCGTGTCAAATATTATATTTAGCACCAATTTCTACTTAAGTTTCTGATCCTTTTTTTAAAAAAAAAACTTTCATGGACTTCTGAAAACAGAAGGTTAACTGTTTCCAATCATAAAACAATTTAGTTTCATATATTAACCATTTTGCAACTTAAAATGGAAATATTGGGCAATATTTCATAAAATTTGGAAGGTTAGAAAAAAATTCAAATGTGTTGAAAAATAACTGCTACCCCAATTTCACACTGTATTTAAATTTTCCCTGTACCTAATATAGCAACCTGAACACCAGCGATGGAAAAAGAACAATATAGGAAATAACTTAAATATCTTATTAATATTCTCCATGACTTCCTTATGCAAGAATAGGGAACCTCTGATCTTTCAAATGTTCTGGTATGATTCTCAGAAACTCTCACTATTCACCAAATTCTGTAAAAATACTGGAAATTGCAGCTTGGTTACAATTACCCCATTACTGGAGTAATCCTATTATTGGATAATCATTCTTTTCTATATATTTTTAATGTATGCATGGGTTAACAAATCCTTCAAGTATAAATGCAAAAATATTCAGAATTTAATGAGATTTTCAGTCGAGTTCATTAAAGTTCAACAATTAATACAATGCCAATTTGAATGAATTCAGTATCTAAAATTAGTGGATTGGGTACAAAATGAAAATATCATACTTAAGGACACCTGGGTTTAGAGGAGAACGATTAAGCATTAGATCATTGTTTGGATCTCCATCATTGTAACAGAAAAATATTCTGTACCCCCTGGATCTTTTGAAATTTTTGGTATCAAAAGTCAACTTTTGACCTAATCTCTTTGATCTTTTGACCTAATCAAGAAGATACTTAGATTGCATTATTGTATGCAGACGGTGTAGTTATTATGTCTATTTTGCAGGTAGCAGAAAGCAAAACACTAGCTCTATTATGTATAAAATAAAAGATAAAAATAAAATAATTTATCAATAAATTATCAGTAAACTAAAGTTTTGTGCAACATCATAACAGTCACAAATGGCAAATAAATTGGACTCGAATTAAGCATGGGTGTACCTACAAATATCTTGGGATGGAATTGCGTCTATCTCCTGGAGTGTGCTATTTTTTTTTTTTTACTGGGTAACTATTGTACAGTATATTTCTACAGCTATCGTAACATTTTGCCACTCAAACTAAGGGAGTCCCTCAGCTTCTTTATGGCTCTCAAATGTGCTATTTCACAAAGCTCGGCATCCTTGAAACTAGCCACATTAGAGCCATACAGTTTATTAGAGCTATACAGAACTGATGGTCCCCCAAAGTATCAAAAACATGTTGCATGCAGACAGGCATAGTCTTGCTGGATGCTACAGTATAGTTTCTTCTTATTGGCCTTTTGGTTAAAGTTAATCTTACTTCTTATACTGCACTTTTAGCCCTATTAGTACTAGAAATAATTTCAAATCTTTTCAAATCATTTTGGCTTTGAAAGACCTTAGATAAAATTCATCAGTTGGCCTTATTTATGGAAAGTCTGTCCTCATTTGGTTTTGACAGTGCTACCGTGTTTCTCAGAAAATAAGCCCGGGCCTTATTTTGACCCCCGAAAAACTGTTAGGCTGTCTTTTCGGGTGACTTAATTTCTCCCCCCCGCCATGCACCCTGCCTAGAGTGCCCCATGGGCAGCCATGCCTCTCCACCAGCCACTCCTAACGGCCGATCATGGTGGCGCGTGAAGGGCTCCCTACCCGCAAGCGCCTTTGCTGCAGACCCGGGTATGTAGAGTGTCGTTGGGATTTGCCAGTTTAAGCATTTAAGGGGGTGCTAAGGATCTTTAGGATGATTCCCTTTCTCTTATGTTTGGATTGGAAGGTTCATTCATTTACCCATAGCACTCCCTTAAATGGAAGAAGCAACCAATCCCCACTTCATCTTCATCTCCTTGAAGGATTGAAATATGATGGAAATCCACCTCCTGGATTTCTCCTGGCAAATCCCAAAGACATTCTTCCCTCTCTCCCTCCTTCTTTCCCTTTCAAGCTTCCCAAAGGATTCACCCCAAAGGAGAGGAGTGCATTTAAGGAGGTGAATCCTCCTTTGGGGATTTATCATCACTAAATACGTTAAATAATATATTTTAAAACTTTGTACCCTCAAAAAAATGGTGAAAAGAAATTTAATTCTTGCAAACAGCAAAAATCATTTCATAATTTTGTATAAGCATTTTCATTACAATTATATAATAGTGCGGTGTTTCATGAACTTTTTATTCTCAGAATCCTTCTTAAATTGAGGTCCTAAAAAAGCTTTTATTTGTATGGATTACATTCATTGATATTTACTATGTTCAAAATTCATGGAATATTTATTGAATCATGTAAAAATCACAATATTAGACCATTAAATATTAGCATATTTTGATGAAGAACCCCTATCTTTTAAACAAAGAAAAAATGAGAACAGTGACACCATTTCAAATTTTTGTAAGTAACTTTAATATCTGGCAAATAATTTTGTTTTTGTGGACCAGCAAGAGACATAATTTAAGAAACACTATCGCAGTTTATATTGATTTTACAATTTTTGAATAATTTTAATTATGTTTTTGTTAATTCTGATTGGTAAGTTAGCATTACAAATATTTTTTTTCTGATTGGTAGGTTAGCATTACAAATAATTTGTTGTCTGTTTGTCTGTCTGTCTCTCTCTCTCTCTCACACACACACACGTCCCAACCCCTGCAGTAACCCATGATAGTGTAAGGGCTGAAGCTGGTAAAGCATAAACAAATGGATCTCAGGACAGGTATAATTATTACATAAACACACAATAAATATTCATTAACTTAGGGAAACAGAGGAATATGCAAACCCTAGTGCTGACAAACAGAATTTCATTCCCATATTTGAGTGTCTAGCTATGCAGTTTCCAAAGCTACCACTGTTATATTACTATGCGCAGTGTTGTTTCTCGTATGTAAAGATACTGTCACGGATAATGTGAAATCTGACCAATGGGAATGATTTTATTTTGTTTCCAAAGCACACAAAGTAATGAGTCCATTTGCAATTAATCTCAAGAAGACAGAAAAAAAAAACCGTCACACTATCCAAATGTTTCACTCAAAATCCTGGAAATAAAAAGAAATAAATAAATAACTAATAGCTTTATGATTTATTACTAGACTCCTGTCAGGATTATGATACAATTGGTAAAACAATATCCTTTACATTTAATACAGGTGCAGGTAGTCCTTGAGTTATGATGGCAATTGAGACTGAATTTCTGTCGCTAAATGATGCTGTCATGTCAATTGACCACTGACCATAGCAATGACAATCCTTGCTGCGCTCCCACATTATTAAGCCAAGATCGTGACTCATTAAGCCTCCTCCTTGCAACTTCCTGCCAGCTTCCAATAGCCAAAGGCAGTGGGGAAGCTGGGAAGAAGTTGCAAGTCCCAAGCGGACCATAGGCTGGCAGGCAAGTAAATAGATGCTGCTAGGTGAAAAAGAGAGCAATGGGATGCGTGTGGCTGGGAAGGCACAGGAGGGCTTGGGATAGCTGCTACTGGATGGGAAAGGGAGCATGAGGGTGCACAAGTGGCAAATGTGCGTGAATGGATGGGAACAGTTTGACTGGATGGTGAGGCACAGTGCAATGCAATGAGATTGGGCGTTGGTCCTTACCTGACACGCCATTTCTCTGGAGCCGGGAGGATCATCCAGAGTGGGAGGTGCTTCAGTCTGCGTCGTTGAAGGCTGAGCTTAATTACTGAGGAATGCTCTGCCCTCCATCACGTGGCTCCTTGCATTCCCCAGTTTATGCGAAGTCGAGAGTGAAGAGAAGATCGTGCTCTCATCTTACTATGCTAAGCGGTTCCTTGGCCGAAACCAGACCCCACCAGACGGTGAACTTAAAAGGGTGGGGCTGGATGATCCTCCCGGCTCCAGAGAAATGGCGTGTCAGGTAAGGACCAACGCCCATTCTCCTGAGAGCAGGTCGGATCATCCAGAGAGTGGGACATACCAAAGCTTGGCTGTCCTACAGGAGGGACTCCATCCGGTTCTGAAGTCCCTGCGGTTCCTTGAGGACTCGCTGGAGAACTCGTCTCCCAAACGAAGCCTCCGCCGAGGCAAATATGTCGATCTTATAATGCCTAATGAAGGGAGATGGGGAGGCCCAGGTGGCCGCCCGACAAATATCAGCAATTGGAGCCTGGGTGGCCCAAGCTGCCGAGGTGGCTGCACTTCTGGTGGAGTGTGCTGTTATGCCGCTGGGCACCGGCAGAGCCTGGGACAAGTAAGCTTTGGAAATAGTAGCTCTAATCCAGCGGCCGATGGTTGCCGGGGACACTTTGTGTCCTAAGGATTTTGGTTGAAAGGAAAGGAATAAGGATTCGGACTTCCTAAAGGGCTGGGTACGTTTAATGTAAATGCGGAGGGCCCGTCTTACGTCCAGGGTGTGCCAAAGCTTCTCCCTTTCCCGCGAGGGATTGGGGCAGAAGTTCGGAAGTGTGAGTTCCTGTGCCTTATGGAAGGCTGAATTGACCTTAGGCAAGAAGGTAAAGTCTGGCCGTAGAACCACCCGGTCGGCATGGAAGATGCAAAAGGTCTTTCCTCACCGACAAGGCGGCTATCTCCGATATTCGGCGAGCCAAAGTAATGGCCACCAGGAATACGACTTTGAAAGTTAGGAACTGGAGTGAGGATTCCCTGAGAGGCTCAAAGGGAAGTTTAGTAAGGGACGTCAGGACCTTGTTGAGGTCCCAGGTAGGGTATCTGTGTACAGTTGGGGGACACAAGTTAGTTGCTCCCCTAAGGAATGCCCTAATGCGAGGGTGGAGGGAGAGGGTACCCAGATTGTCGCAAAAAATCACAGTTGAAAGGGCTGCTACCTGACGTCTCAGGGTGTTCGGAGAAAGTCCCTTCCTCAGACCTTCTTGGAGGAATTCTAAAACTTGAGCAATGGAGGGTGAAAGAGGGTTGATCTGGAAATTACGGCACCACTTGCAGAAGCTATTCCAAGTGGCATTGTATATTCGGGTTGTTGAGGGCCGCCTTGCAGCTAAAATGGTATCAATAACCTGGTCAGAGAACTGCTCCTTCATTAGACGTTCCCGCTCAACCTCCAAACGGCTAACTGGAGCCACTGAGGGTCCGGGTGTTGGAGGGGCCCCTGGGAAAGGGATATCCTGTGCGGGGGAATTTTCCAAGGGGGGGCCACCGATAGATAGCGGAGGTCCGCAAACCATGGGCGCCTGGGCCAGTAGGGTGCCACTAAAATCAGCTCTGCTTTCTCGGAGATGAGCTTCTGGATGACCCTGGGGACCAGGGCCAACGGAGGGAATGCATATAGAAGCCCTGTGGGCCAGGGGCAGCGGAGGGTGTTGTGATTCTCGGCCCCGTGGGAAGGATACCTCGAGAAAAACCTGGGGAGTTGGGTGTTGAGCGGGGATGCGAAGAGTCTATTGACGGGAGGCCGAACATCATGGTTGCTTCCCTAAACAGTGACGGGTGAATGCGCCACTCGGACTGGTCCACCGTGGTCCTGCTCAGCCAATCTGCTTGGGTGTTTGAGACCCCTGAGATGTGCTCGGCTTTGAGAGAGAGGAGATTGCGCTCCGCCCAACGGCAGAGGCGCTCGGCCTCTCTCATCAAACTTATGGACTGGGTGCCCCCTTGCCGGCTGACGTGAGCCTTGGCGGTGATGGTGTCCGAGAGTATCAGGACATGCCGCCCGCATACGTGGGGGAGGAAGTTGCGCAGGGCCAGGTGGATGGCACAAAGTTCCAACCAGTTTATACTGCGTGTGCGTTGTACCTGTGACCATTTGCCCTGTGTCAAGAGCGAGTGGATGTGAGCGCCCCATCTGGACAGGCTGGCGTCTGTGGTGAGGGAGAGGAGTTGGGGTTCCTTGAAGCCGTGTCCCTTGTTGATGGTGGGACTGGTTCACCAGAGGAGAGACGTTAGGATCCTTGAAGGCACCTTGACCGTGGCCTTTGAATTGCTTCTGCCGGTCCTTTGGAACGGGATCAGGAACCACTGTAGGGATATAGTGTGTAAACGGGCCCAGGGAACAATGGAGATACACGAGACCATTTTACCGAGTAATTTAGACGATTCTAAAGGTGTTACCTTCCTTGATCGTCTGATATGTTTGACAGTTTCCTGGATGCTATGGAATCTCTCGGAGGAAAGGAAAACCTTTCCCTGAACCGAGTCAATGACGGACCCCAAGTGGGTGATCCGTGTCGATGGCAACAGATGGCTCTACTGCCAGTTTACTAGGAACCCATGGTCTTGGGGGGCAGAGAGAGTAGCTCTGAAATCCCTTTCTGCTTCGGTTCTGGAGTGAGACAGGATGAGGATGTCATCCAGGTAACAGTGGAGACGAACCGGGAGGTCCCTGAGGTGGGCCGCTAGGGCCGCGAGGACCCTAGTGAAGGTTCTCGGGGCAGAGGTCAATCCAATGGGAAGGGCCACATATTGGAAATGGCGATGGTTGTAGTAGAACCCGAGGAATTTGGAATGAGAGAGCCGGATTGGGATGTGAAGATACGCCTCTGAAAGGTCTATAGAGGATAGCCAGTCTCCCTGCCTGATGCCCAGTAGAATGGATTGTAGGGTGTGCATCATAAACCTGTGGTAGGTCAGGTAACAGTTAAGGTGTTTCAGGTCTAGAATAGCCCTCCATCCCCCTGAGGATTTGGGGACCACGAAGAGGTGGGAGAAAAACCCCTGCCTCCGCTGGGATGGTGGTACAGGTTGTATGGCCTGTATGGTGAGGAGATGGTGGATAACTGAATCCATTGGGATCCTTGGAGGGGGGGATGCCATAAAAAAATGGGGCGCGCGCTGGAATTCAAGTGTGAGGCCCAGTCTGATGGTGTCTCGGACCCAGGCACTGGAGGTAGAGGAATTCCATCGGTTGGCGAAATGCTTGAGGCGTCCGCCGATGGGAAGGGAGGGATGGGATCTATCTGGGTCAACTAGGTACAATCCCTGCTTGAGAAGGAGAGTTTGTTCCAAATATCTGCCTTTGTCTGGGATCGAACTCACGATCTCCTGACTGCGAGGCAAGTGCTCTACCTCTAGGCCACCTGCCAAAGGGCTGCGTCGGAAAGGCTTCCCTCCTGAACCCCTGAAGGGGTGCCTGTAGCTGCCGCCCCTCCTGTTCCTGTCGCCCGATCGGCTTGATCCTGGGGCTGGAGTGGCCGGTAGGAGGGGGGTCTCGGATGCCTGGGCGGGAAAGGATACTGGTAGAAAGGATGGGGGAACCTCTCCGAAAGGCTGAGGTGCTCTTGACTCTGACCTCCGAAAGAGGGGAGGAAGGAATTTTTTCTTGCTTCGGGTTTCGGATAGCAATGGCTCCAGGGCAGTGCCAAAAGGTTTGTCCCCCTTAATGGGGGCGGTGGCCAACTTAACCTTGTTTTTCACGTCCGCCTGCCAGAGTTTGAGCCAGAGCAGGCAGCGAGCTGTAACGTGAGAGGTTATTGCACGGGCGGAGAAATTAACTGCGTGGTAGGAGGCGTTGGCCGAGAATTCTGCCGCGGCCGTCAATTTTGCGATGTCCTGATGTGCCCTTGCGTTAGAGGGGGGAACATGTTGTTTCAGTTGGCGGAGCCACCAGATTAAAGACCTGATGAAGAATGAAGCGGCCGTGGCCGATCTAATGGCCCAGGTGTCCGCTTGATGGGCCCTACGTAAGGCCAGTTCGGACCTGTTGTCCTCGGGTTTCAGAGCCTCCAGGGGATCACTGGGGGGGGACGAGGGTGCTAAGTCCAATATGGGCTCATCTGCCTCGGGAGTGTTAAGCAGGTTGCAGAAGCTCGACTCGAGGTTAAAGAACCTCTTGTCCTGGTTGGATGGGACCGGAGGGGCCCTTGTAGAGTCCAAATGGTTTGAAACTAGGTCGTGAAATATGGGTGGGGCCAGAATAACCTCCGCCTCCACCACGGGCTGCCTGAAAGTGGCATCCTCTTGTCCCTCCGCCAGGGAGAGGAGAACCGAGGAGGACTGAACAGATAGGCCAGAAATATTCTTGGCCTAAAATCAGCGATTTAAACGTGTGTGGCTTGAACAGACCCACAACGGTGGGTTGATCGGGAGTGAGACCCTTGTCCTCGGACATGTCTCCTTCCATCGGGTCTATCTCCAATAGGGCTTCCCCTTCGTGTGTAGAACCCCATTCAAATTCCTCCTCCTCCCCGAATCGATCCAGGTCCTCTATGGCCTCCTCCAGTTCCCCTTCTGGGAGAGGACTGACCCCCTGCAAAGGTACCTGACCATGAGTAGGGTCCAATCTGGACGAGGACCTGGCTGATGGCAAGTCTGGACATCTGTTGAAGGCCGTCTGCTATCCCCTGGCGGATAGCCCGTTCCATCCATGCCTGCATGTATGCAGGGATCTCAACTGTGGCGGCCTCTTCCTGGCGCAGACCAGCGGCCGTGGGTGTGAATGTAGCTTCGGGCGGCCATCTGGTGGCTGGTCCGGGGCCCTGGTGTCCCTGGGATGAGCTGTGCCTGGAGAGGGAAGAGCAATCTGGAGGAGGGGGGGGTGACTGGAGGTAGAAGGACAGAGGATGGTGGGGCTGGAAGCATGGGTTGTGCCTCTCTAGATCGCCTGTCAAATTCTTTCTCCAGTGCCCTATGACGTCTTAGGGCGTCTCTCTGAGAAGCCTTGGAAGTATTCTTAGAGGCTTCCTTAGCCTGTTTGCGCAGGTGGTAGGATTTAGATCTGGCCTTCAAAGGGCCTTTTGTGGAAATGTCATCTGCCATTATAGAAGAAAGGACTGAAATACCAATTTAAGGCGGTTGGCTCGCCAAGGGTTCAACCTACAACAAAGGCCGGGTGTCCTTTCAGCTGGCCTGCGCCCCCTTTTGGAATTTAGATGAATACAGCCTATAAAAGTAATATTGTTATAATTATTAATATATATAAAACAATTAGTATTGAAACTGTGTAAGAGTCCTTTAGCGAGAAAGTTTATATATCTATATATACCTATATATATATATATGTATGTATAATATTTCTTATTATTATTTTTATTATTTTTATTTCATAATATTCAATTCAGGGTCTGGCTCGATGCTCCTAGGAAGGAGTGGCCCCAGAGGTTGCTGTAAGTTATCACCAATTTGCCAAATGAACGCCTGAAGCTGGAATGAGGCCTCTGGCAGCTGGAGCTCCCAGGCAACAACCGGGAGGGATAGGCTGCAAGCTTCTGCCTTGAGCGTGCTGCGGAAGCCAACTAGTGTATGCCAATTGTGATTAAAATCTAGTAGCTCTCACAGGCTGGTAGGCCTATGACTAGAGCTAGTCCCTTCGCAGCCCAAAGAGGACTTAAATATATTGCCCGACACGCGGCGGCACCCAAAATGGCGGCCGGCCATGATCTCTTATTCACGGGCCGCTCAGAGCAATTAAAAAGCCTCTCTGGCATGTCTAGAGGCCGGAAAGGCAGCCAGGTAAACTATTCGCCCTTTCCTGGGGTGATCGGCGTTCGCGGTGGGGGGGAACACCAACTGCGCTTATCAGCGCGATCGAATGGAGCCGCTGCGATTGCGGCGTGGAGAAGCGGCAGGGAAAGGAGCCGAATTGGGGGGGAGAGGATTGGCGCCAGAGCGCGAAAGCCGCCCACTCGTTATCCCCCCTGGGGGCAAAAAACACGCTCCCCTGCTACAGCTACCTGAAGTGCGCAGATGCTAAGGAAGAGCCAAGAATAAAAGGCAAACCTGAAAAGGTAAAGGACTTTGCAGCAATTAGCTTGAATCGGCCAAGGAGTGGAAATACACAGCCTACTCTCACGAAGGCTGAGCATAAACTGGGGAATGCAAGGAGCCACGTGATGGAGGGTGGAGCATTCCTCAGTAATTAAGCTCAGCCTTCAACGACGCAGACTGAAGCACCTCCCACTCTCTGGATGATCCGACCGGCTCTCAGAAGAATCAGGGAGGGTGTGTGAGTAGGCAAAACTTACTCAAGCAATGTAAAACTTTCCCTGTAGGCTTCTCCATTGAATTTGCTTTTTGGAAACCGCCAAGGACGGTTACAAATTACGATCATGTACACTGAGATAATATAGCCATTATAAGTGCAGTCCTGTTTTCAAGAGTCCAGATCGAAATCACATGACCACAAGGGTGCAGGAATGGCTGGAACTTAGAGGACCGGTTGTAACCACTAGTTATGTGTTTGTTCAGTGCTGTCAATTTTGAACAGTTGTTGAATGTCATCATTAAGCAAGATTAACCATTAATTCGTATATACAGATTATCATGAGGCGCTGTCTCATCATCGTGAGGTGGGAGTGTTCAGAAGTAGGCATGACAGTCATCTCAGCTGACTAGCTAAAGCAAATAGGCCCCTAGATGTTGAAGACAAATAATAATTTTAGTGATAATGGCAAAGGTATCAATTCATGTTGTGCTGGAGAAGGCAATAATAAACTATTCCTGCATTTTACTAAGAAAACCACAAAGATAACCACTGATGCTTCAGTTACTGTCATATTTAGTAGCCTATTGTAATTATTGGTGCACTGAGATTTTCCATGCAACAGTGCTACTATAAGATGCACTGGCTGTCAATTATTTTCCAGGTGCAATTCATATTGTTCACCTTTAAAACCCCAAACTAGTCAGGCATTGGATATCTCTGATACTTTTCTCAAAGTTGAGCCGCCTGTCCAGTAAGAACGAGGGAGGGCTTTCTCAGAGACCCACTACTAAGGGAATGCCATTTTCAAGACTCTGGGTTTTTCTTAGTAACAGAAATCCTCTCTTTGGTCCATTTACTGAGTGATTATTGAAACTACTTTTTCCTTACATTTTCAGAGAACTGGAAAAGCATGGGTCATCAGAAAGGCATAAGAGGACAAGTAAGATCACACTATGCTAAAAACTGGCTCATTACACTGATTGGTTTTAGTTATATTGTTGCTCTGTTTTTAATCTTCTAATATTAACAATGTAATTGTAAGAATCTCCAGCAAGGAAGCAGCATAAAATACATACGAAATAAGAAGTAAAAACATCCAGAAGGTGCACCTTTGCTTCATGATGTCGTTGAACATTATTTCCATATTTTAACCTACCGTCATTTGTTTCCCTTCCTTTAAATTTAGGATAAAGAAACACTTTAGTGTGGTTAAAGGCAATGGGTTAGAAAGCAGGAAACTGTTGTGGTTTGCCTGTGCAGACAGCAGCGGAATCAGACAGTGAGGAAGAACAGGGACCAGTCAGGGAGTCTGAAGAGGACTCAGACGAGGGTCCTGCGTCCGATGCAGAGAAGGGGCCAGGATCATTTGTGAGTGGGGTGCTGACTACGGAGCCTCCGGCATCTGGCAGCAGTGGAAGCTGAGGAACAAGGACAGCCTGTTCTCAGTGCACATGTGTGCAGAGCTGCTAGAAGGCAAGAGAAGCTCAGACAAAAGGGGCGACTCGGGAGTAAGGCTTGGAGGTGATAGCCCCTCCCATAAGGTATAAAGGACAGGCAAAGGTGACGAAACCTTTGTAGGAAGCAAAATTGTTTGTTCCGTTCTGATTAATCCTTGAAGTGTGGACTTTGTACTTTGGTTGTTGTTTTTTATAATTCATTTAGCACTCTAGCTGTTGGCAGCAATTCAAAGGAAAGAAAAGTGGGTGCTTATCTCGAAGGGATGGTTTGGGACTCATTACCGGCTGGGAATGAAAATAATTCCCAGCATTGAAATAAAACAAGAGTTATTTTAACTAAGCATGTGCTCAATTACGGTTTCGGGAAGCCTTGGTCACAACAGAAACCATCACTTCTACTCCTACTTTAAGCCCAAAACTAGCTAGGTGACTTTGGACCAGGAATGTTCTTTCAATCCTAGGAAGACGACGACAGTGGCAAACCATTTCTGAAAATGCAGCCGAGGAAATGGGCGTTGGTTCTTACCTGATACGCCTCTTCTCGTGGAACTGCATAGAGCATCCAGAGAGTGGGAGGTGCTTCAGTCTTCACTTCTCACAGGCTGAGATGAAATTGAGGAATGCCCTCCTCCTCCATGCGTTCCTCCCAGTTTTATCGAAGACGAGAGGACAAAACCCCCCCTCTACTCTTAAGTATTAAACAACATGAACTACAACATTAGAAATCATTGGCCGAAACAGGTTTTCCCCCTTCACAGATGGACCAACAGGGTGGGGCTGGATGCTCTACGCAGTTCCACGAAAAGAGGCGTATCAGGTAAGAACCAACGCCCATTCTCCGTAGAACTGCTGCGAGCATCCAGAGAGTGGGACATACCAAAGCCAGTGTGTCCTACGGGTGGGAGTCCGTCTGGATTGGAACTTCCCCAGGATCTCTAACCACTTGCTGCAAAACTCGCCTGCCAAAAGATGCTTCAGCTGAGGCGTAAACATCAATCTTATAATGTCTTATAAAGTGAGATGGGGAAGTCCAGGTGGCCGCCCGGCAAATATCAAGAATAGACGCCTGAGTAGCCCAGGCTGCCGAGGTAGCTGCACTTCTGGTGGAGTGAGCGGTAACCCCACTGGGAACTGGAATAGCTTGAACTAAATAGGCCTTGGATATGGTAGCCCCAATCTATCTGCCTACCGTGGACGGAGAAACCTTACAGCCTAGTATCTTTGGCTGAAAGGACAAAAAGAGAGACTCTGTCTTCCTGATGGACTGCGTGCGAGAAATGTAAATACGCAAAGCCCTTCGAACATCAAGGGTGTGCCACTGCCTCTCTTGCTTGCACAGAGGCTTCGGACAAAAATTAGGCAGGACCAACTCCTGCGCCCTGTGGAACGGTGAATTAATCTTCGGCATAAATGCTGGGTCTGGTCTCAGAACCACCCGATCTGAATGAAAAATGCACAGATCTTTTCTCACGGATAGAGCTGCAATTTCAGATATCCTTCAAGCCGAAGTAATAGCCACCAGAAAAACTGCTTTAAATGTAAGAAATTGAAGTGACGCCTCCCTGAGAGGCTCAAAAGGAGATCTAGTCAAGGCCAGGAGAACTTTATTAAGGTCCCATGTCGGGAACCTATGCACTACTGACGGGCGCAAATTAGAAGCCCCTTTAAGAAAAGCCTTGATTCGAGGATGGTGGGAAAGGGGACCAAAAGGACCTCCAGCAACCACCGTTGAGAGCGCCGCTACCTGCCTCCTTAAGGTGTTAGGTGATAAACCTCCATCTAGGCCATATTGTAAAAAGGCCAGGATCTGTGCAACTGAAGGAGAGCGTGGGTCGATGAATGATTTGTGGCACCAGTTACAGAAACTTTTCCAGGTTGCATCATAAATGCGAGTGGTAGAAGGTCTTCTAGCCGCCAAAATGGTGTTAATGACCTGTGCTGATAAGCCTTACTCAATCATCCTTTCCCGCTCAACCTCTAAACGGCCAACTGTAGCCACTGTGGCTCTGGATGGAGCAGCGGGCCTTGCGACAGCGAAATCTGATCCAACGGAATCCTTCATGGCGGAGATACTGACAGATTGCGGAGGTCCGCAAACCATGGCCTCCTGGGCCAATAAGGTGCCACCATGAGGATCTCTGCTTTCTCGGCTATTAATTTTCGAATCACCCTGGGGATTAATGGAAGCGGAGGGAAGGCATACAGTAGCCCGGGAGGCCACGGGCAACGCAAGGCATCGTGATTCTCTGCTCCATTGGAGGGATAACGGGAGAAGAACCTCGGTGTTTGCGCGTTGAGCGGAGACGCAAAAAGGTCTACTAGGGGCTGACCGAACCTGGCTGCTGCTTCTCTGAACAGATGTGGGTGCAGGCGCCACTCTGCCTGATCCAGTGTTGCCCTGCTGAGCCAGTCTGCTTGGACGTTGGAGGCCCCGGAAATGTGCTCCGCTCTGATGGATAAGAGGTGCGCTTCTGCCCATCGACACAGTCGCTCGGCCTCTCTCATGAGAAGGAGGGAATGGGTGCCCCCTTGCCGATTGATGTGGGCCTTGGTTGTAGTATTGTCCGTTAGGACCAGGATATGGCGCCCCCTTACCCGATGAAGAAATATTCGCAGAGCCAGGTACACTGCACGAAGCTCCAACCAGTTGATGCTCCGACTTCGCTCCGAACGGGCCCAAACTCCCTGTGCTGAGAGAAATTGTAGATGGGCCCCCCATCCGGAAAGACTTGCGTCTGCCGTGAGAACAACCCTTTGAGGTTCCTGGAATAGCTGACCTCTGTTGACAGATGGTCGCGTCCACCACAGGAGGGAGGCGAGAACTTTCGGCGGGACCTTCACTATAAACCTTGACGTGCTCCTTCCTGAACGCTGATACGGCAGGAGGAACCATTGCAAAGATCTGGAATGCAAGCGAGCCCATGGAATAATGGAAATACAGGAAACTAGCTTCCCTAGCAGTTTGGATAAATTGAGCAACGATGCTTTCCCGGTCCGCTGGATATCTCTGATAGTGGTGCGGATACTAATAAGTCTCTCCTGAGAGAGAAAGACCCTTCCTTCAACAGAGTCAATCACAGCCCCTAGATGAGATACACTGGTGGAGGGAGTAAGCTGACTCTTTTCCCAGTTCACTAAGAACCCGTGGGACTGAAGTACCGAGAGGGTAGCGCTAGTATCGCTCTCGGCTTGATGTCGGGAAGGGGATACAATCAGGATATCGTCAAGGTACCAGTGGACCCGGATGGGAATTTGTCTAAGGTGAGCTGCAATAGCCGCCAACACCTTAGTGAAAGATCTCGGGGCTGAGGCTAGACCAAAGGGGAGGGCTACATACTGGAAATGCTGATTATTATAACAAAATCTGAGATATTTAGAATACGAGGAATGAATGGGAATATGGAGATAAGCCTCGGAAAGGTCAATTGACGTAAGCCAGTCTCCTTCTCTGATGCCCTGTAAAATCGACTGCAGAGTCTGCATTTTGAATTTATGGCATACAATAAAACGATTTAACCTCTTAAGATCTAAAATGGGTCTCCATTCCCCGGAATGTTTAGGCACCAAGAATAAAAGTGAATAGAAATCCCTTCCCTGTTGGGAGAGGGGTACAGGTTGAATAGCCCTAATATCAGAGAGATGTTTGATGGCAGAAGTCATAAGAGCCCGTTTAGTAGGATTCCTAGAAATGGGTGAAACCCTGAAATGTTCGGGGGGAGGAGAGAGAAACTGCAGGGTCAAGCCAAAGTGCACTGAATCTGTAACCCAAGTATCAGAGGTGGATTCCTCCCACTTGTCTGCAAAATGCCTGAGGCGGCCGCCTATAGTAAGAAAACCTGCAACGCTACCTGGGCCGGCGGGCCGCTCTACTCCCGGAACCCCTGAAGGGCCTTCTGTAGCTGCCCCCTTTCTTGCCTCTGTCTCCCGAGTCGCTCCAGTCCTGGTAGGACAGCCGGAATGAGGGAGAGCCCTGAAATCTAGGAGAGAATGATGACTGGAAGGAGGGATGAAAGGAGCCCCTCCGAAAGGACTGGGAACTCTTGGCTTCCTGCCTACGAAAAAGTGAAGGCAGAAACTTTTTCTTATTTCGGGTCTTCAGGAGTAATGGCTCCAGAGCGGGCCCGAATAATTTCCCTTTTACTATGGGGGCTGAAGCCAACTTAGACTTATTTTTTAATATCAGCCTGCCAGTGTCGAAGCCAAAGCAATCGTCTGGCAGAAACATGGGAAGAAATAGCTCGGGATGAGAACTTAACCGAATGAAAGGTAGCATCGGCTGCAAATTCCGCCGCTGCCGTGATCTTTGCAATATCTTGATGGGCTCTGATATCAGCTGGGGAAATGTGTTGCTTCAGCTGTCTGAGCCACCTGATGGAGGATCGGGTGAAAAAGGAAGCGGCCGTGGCTGACCGGATAGCCCAGGCATCAGCGGTGTGAGCCCGCTGGAGCGCCATCTCCGCTCGCTTATCCTCCGGCTTCAGTGCCTCTAGTGCATCGGTAGGATTGGAAGAAGAAGCAAGCCTTATAATTGGATCATCTACTTCCGGGGTGTCTAACATAGCTGAGAAATCCGAGTCCAGGGTAAACAACCTCTTGTCCTGACTAGAAGGGGCCGGAGAAGGACCCACCGAGGCCAACTGCTTTGCTACCAGATCTGAGAAGATTGGGGGGGCCGGAATAATGTCTGCTGCCGCTGTCGGCTGTCTAAACATAAGGTCATCAGGACCTTCTGGACTCGATGGAGGGGGTTCAGAAGGAGGCTGAGAGGCCAGACCTGAAATGTTCTTTGCCTTAAATAGCAAGGACTTAAATAAATGGGGTTTAAAAAGACCCACAACAGCCGGTTGTTCAGGAGAAAGACCCTCATCTTCCGACATTTCTCCCTCCATTAGGTCCCCCTCCAGAAAGGGTTCCGAATACTGTAAGGAACCTCTGTCAGAACCTTCGTACTCTCCGAACGGTTCAAGGCCCACTCCCTCTTCTTCTTGGGTATCCTCCCCCTCTGGGAATGGAACATCCATGTGAGGAGGTACCTGACCATGCTGTGACGCTGGTGCAGAAGGAGATCTCCAGGATAAAGACTCAGCCTCGGGAGTCCTCCCTTGGGAATCCGGTGTAGCGAGCTGCTGCATTCCTTCAGCTATACCTTGACGGATGGCAGACTGCATCCATTCTCTGATGTTCTCAGGTACAATAATTGGAGCAGGATCCTCAGAGCGTAGACCTGCAGCGGTTGGTGTAAATGTCGCCTCTGGTACACGGGAGGGCTGGCGGCCTCGGGTGGAAGTACTGCCCCTAGAGGAAGATGGTTGGCTCGGTGGGGGGGGGGTAGAAGGAAAGGCAGATGTTATAGAGTGAGACTCTTTAGCCCGCTTGCTAAATTCCCTTTCTAGGGCCTTATGACGTCGTAAGGCATCTCTTTGAGAAGCACTGGAAGAATCCTTGTCCCTTCTGCGAAGGTAGTGCGTCTTAGACTTGGCCTTCAGAGAAGAGCCAGCAGGATTAGCCTCTGCCATGGTATTGAAAGAAAAATGGCGGTTGGCACGCCTAGGAGTTCGGCCTACAAACGTAAACCGGTTTTCCTAAAATTGGTTCACGTCCCCCTTTTTGAAATAAATTTTATTCTAGAACTAGCTATTATCTATTAAAAAAAATCTCCTTTCTCTCTAGCAGCTAAATTAAAAATCTGAATATATACACTAGCAATTAAATACAAAAAAAGGGGTCAGGTTCAAGTAAGGAAAACCAATAGCCCCAAAAGGTACAGCAAATAATAATAATAATAATAATAACTTAATTCCAAATAGACCAAATGAACGCTGAGGCCAAGCAATTGTGAAAGGCAAGATAAGAAAAAGGAGATAGGCCTCTATAGGCAGCCCCCCAACAACATGGAGAGTACGTGCCTGCTCTTCTGAACTAGCTGCGGGCCAAGGAAGAAAGCCAACAATATTAACTCTAAGAGAGACAGCAGGGCACAGGACCACAGTGCTCTCTCAGTAAAAATAAAGGCTCCACACGGCCTGACGGTCCTGCTAAGGGCCTACAAAAAAACCTCGCAGCTCACTCTCAAACTAAAAGGAAAAAAGGCCTTACTTGTTAAGAAACAAAATGGCGCCGGCCACGAGGCATGCCCAAAATGGCCACCCGGCTCAGAACGCACAGCTCAGAAGCGCACCAGCCCACCGCAACTTCAAAAGAGAGAAGGAAAGAGCTGGGAGAGGAAGCGCTGCCTCCTCTGAGGCGTTCTAGGGGGGAAGACGCAATTTGCGCTTTTAAAATACAGCGCAGGGCCAAGCGGCTGAGCCCAGCACTCTTGGAACGGCAGAGGATAGATTAGAAGGGGGGGGACAAAGGGCTCCAACCCCTTACTTCCCTCCTGGGAGCGAAATCGCTCCACCAACTAAATTTGGGATCGCACTAGCCTTGCAGGGAGAGGAAAAAAAAATGAATCAAACCTGATCCAACTTTCAACGATCACCTGAAATGGCCAAGGAACTAGAAAAAGCTGCCTGCTTCTCGAAGGCTGAGCTAAAACTGGGAGGAACGCATGGAGGAGTCACGTGGAGGAGGAGGGCGTTCCTCAATTTCAGCTCAGCCTGTGAGAAGTGAAGACTGAAGCACCTCCCACTCTCTGGATGCTCGCAGCAGTTCTACGGAGAATTGCATGGACTCGTCTAAGCAGTTGTCAGGAATCAACACATACACGAAAAGATTGGAAATGTTCTCTCTAGCATCACATTGTTTATGCCCTGTATCCTAACAACATCATTTTAGTTTTACTGTAATTCTGTACCTAAGTCAATTAAATTTCCATTCAGAAGAAAACACATTACGAGAATAGCTCAGCAACACTAATTCTTGAATCAGAAGTGGTAATGTCTCTTTGGCAGGAATATCTGCCTTATCTAGCCTCTCCGGCATTAGAAATCAATGAGACACTGCCAGTTCATTGCTGAATAAGAAGCTAAAGTGCCAAGGTATCTAAATGACCATTTCACCACTCAGAAATTGAACCATTTTTCTTTTTCTCACCATAAAAAAAATGTGATAAGGCAAGGAGAGAGACTGCCTATCTGTATTTTTGCACTCTCCTATTGGTCAGCTGTAGGGAATTCTACTTGTCCTCTGGAAAGATCTGTGCATGATGAGAAAACAACAGTGAGGATACTAGAGATCTTGATAAAATTTTAAGACTTTGGAGTGTGAAATATATGCAGTAGTGATATTTTCTGTTATTGTTAAAGCATTTTGTGTGTCATGGTACTATACAACATATAAGTAGTCCTCAGCTTACAACCACAGTTTGGAGTGGAATTTCTTTCGCTAAGTAATGTGGTCATAAAGCATGACATGCCATTGCAGCACTTCCTGTTGCTGCGATGGCTGTTGCTGTTGTTAACCAAAATTGCTCAGTGAGTAATCATCCCAATCCAAGCCATTTAAAGCTTGGTCCCACCCACCCTGGAGAGGGAAGTTGGTAAAGAAAGATATTTCCTTCAACTCCACCTATCATCCTACCTCCGCCTCTGCCAGCTCTATCCTTTTGGTCACCTTATATCTGACCAAAGAGGCGTGGTGGCACAATGATTAAAATGCAACATTGCAGGATAGTTTTGCCAACTGCCAGGAGTTTGATTCCTTTGATCCTGACCAGCTTAAAGTTGACTCAACCTTCCATCTTTTTGAGGTCCCACCCCTGGTTGGACTCAATAGGCTGACTTTGTAAACTGCTTACAGAGGGCTGTAAAACACTGTGAAGCAGTGTACAAGTGCTATTGCTACCCTGTTTCTCCAACAATACGGTCTCCCCCCAATAGAAGTCCCAGCATGTTTTATAGGCATGAAATGAAATTAAGCCCCTCCCCCCAAATTAAGGCCTATATTAAAACATGCGAAATGGGGAAGGAATGGTGGGGGGGGCTTGCCGCGGTGTTTGACGCAACGCCGCGGTGTTTGGCGCAGCCACGTGGCATTTGGCGCAGCCACGCGTGGCCAGCTAGGGCTCCTCCCTGCAACCGGAGCCTGGTAGAGACACTTGGCTTCAGGTGCAGCTTCCCTGGACAGCAGGTCTGGCAGAGAGAGCCCGAAGCCGCCCATCCTTTCCACCCCTCACCCAGCCCGTCCCTGTCCCCATGCATCTCCAAACTCACCGGCAGCTCCAAACGCTGCAGCGGCATGGGCGCACATTCGGTGAGGCTCAGCTTGGAGGAGGTCATGGCGTGGGCTGTTGCCTTGCCTCCCTGTCCATGGATGGGTGAACGCTATCACTCTCTCGGGTGGCCTCTCCCAGTGGCCCCTTTGGGGTCGGGCTAGAGGGACTTGGGAAGGAAGCCAAGCTTGAGTCAGCCCAGTTCTTTAGCTTGGCAGGTGGGTGTGCACCAGCAGCTCGCTTTCCTGGCTCTGCCAACCCTGCCCGGCTTCGGTGTGGCCCTGGAGGGATGAGTAGAGGGTCCAGCGGGGAAGCGCTCGCTGCTTTGGCCAGAGCTCTGCCGTTGGGCAGGAGGGCCCGCCTATCAACTGCACTGGGTGCCCCAGGCGAAGTCTTTGCGCTCTGCCCGGTGCCAGGCAGGGGTACTTCTCCTGGCGGCTGGGCACTTCTCCTGGGGTGGGCTGATCCTGCGCTGTGGCCCCAGGAGATTCACCTCACCATGTGGGGTTGGGCTGCCCTCTTGGGCAGGGCAGGCTTTGTCGTACCAGTAGTAGGGCGTCGTTTTTAAAAGAATGGGCTTTGCCTTCGAATGATGCCCGGGAAGGCGGCAACAGGAGCGCTTGAAGCCGAGTGTCTCCACCGGGCTCTGGTTGCAGGAAGGAGCCCTGGCCGGCCCCACATGGCTGCGTCAAATGCTGCGTGGCTGCGCCAAACACCAGTGTTGCTCTAAATGCCGCGGCAGCACAGGGAGAAGGGAAAGCAACGGTGGCGGAAGGTCTCCCGATACAAAGTGGCCCACCAACGCCAAGGTCAACATTCACGCCATCGCCGCCCGCCTGCCCGAGGATGCAAGGGGGGGGGAATTAAGTCACCCCAGAAAAGACGGCCTAGCTGTTTTTGGGGGGCTCAAAAAAAAAAAAAAAGACCCGGCCTTATTATATGAGAAACACGGTAGTACTATCTGGCCTTGTAGGGCAGCAAGCAGCTCCAAAACAATATGGCTTTGGGGCTGATTGCCATGTTGTAGCTCTGAAACTGCAAGAAGCCAAAGTCACAGTACAGCATGAAGCTCTTCATAGCAGGAAGCCCAACCTCGGCTCACCCATCAGGGCAGTGTTAAGCAGCTGCCCCTGGAAGCCCCAGAAGTGCAGTGCAAAGCCACCATCACAGCAAGCCCAAAGCGCCCCAGCCCAGCCTTCCTTGCTGCCCTGCACCCCAGCTGATTTTCTTCTTGAAAGTCTTCATCTTCTTGATCCTTGCTGTTGCTGAGATGTGCTTGCCCTAGCCCTGCTGTGAATTCATCTTCCTCGGGTCTCCCAAGAAAACCACCATATGCAATCTGGGGGAAAAAGTCTTGTGCAACTTTAGCTGCCTTGTGAAGAGCCAGAGCAGGCAAACTTGGTCAGCAGTGGGAACAAGATGGAGAAGGTCAGCTAGAGCAGCAGAAGCCACAGAGCATAGAAGGCAAAAAGACCATAGATGTGGGGGATAGGCAAAGTAAGGAAGTTGAAGTGCTCTTGGGATCATTTTTGTTAGTTTTTATTGTTTTTTATTTTTTGTTTTAAATATGGTTTTACATTGTGTAAGCTGCCTCGAGTCACCATAGGCGGCAATATAAATTAAATAAATAAAATAAGTGCATGTGGGCTGCCAAGTGCCCAAATTTTGATCACACGACTGTTGGAGGCACTGCAACAGCCATAACTTTGGGGACCAGCCATAAGTCCCTTCATAAGTTCAAATGGTTGCTGAACAAATGGTTATAAGTCAAGGACTACCTGTATAATAAATTATTTTACTGAATCTAATACTTAATGAAATTTTTCAAGTTATAGATATAGAGGCTTTGCAACTCTTCTAACACAACAGGTATGCATTTTTAAAAAAAGGAAAACTATTTTTAACTGAATTTGTGTGATGAAATATGTAGGTGACTATGGGGAACAAAGAGAAGAGATGCTGTCTAGGAAAAAAAACAGACAAGAGAAACAGGATCCCTCAGTCGTTTAATTGGCAGAGAAAGAAACCAAGAAGAGACCCATCCTACTGGATCATCAATTAAAGTAGCAGTGGGAAGTTTGTTCTTCTGGATTTGCAAGATTCTATTAATGTAGTTTACAATAAAGTAGAATAAATTCATCGAGTCAAGTTTCCTGTCTGGTTTATTTGGGAGGGTTGACAATATGCATAAGGACAGCTTACTTGAGAAGTATTATAGAATATACATTTCTTGTTGGTGGAATATAGTTAAATGAATTTGGATTATTTTTCCCATTGGTATTTAAAAATGTACATCAAGACAATCAACTTAGTAGCAGCACCAATCTAGACACAGAAGTTAAGCAAAGTTGGCCCTCTTTGATACTTGGATGGAATATTTCCATGGAATCTCAGGAATTTACACTAGATCCGTGATGGCGAACCTATGGTATGGATGCTGGAAGTGGCACGCAGAGCCATCTCTCTGGGCATGCCAGCCATCGCCCGTTGCTCTTCCAGGTTCCAGTGCACACATGTGCACCAGCCAGCTGGTCTTCGTGCACACATGCATGCCAGAAACTGGAAGACCAGATGGCTGACGCGCATGCACGTACTGGAAACCAGAAGCTCTGCATGCGCGCCTGGGAGCTGCTCTTCTGGTTTCCAGAGCTCCTGTGTGCATGCGCCAAGGAGTTGCTCTTCTGGTATCTGGTGCTTCCCCATGTGCATGCTCCCGTTTCAGCACCCGGGGCCAAAAATTTTTGCCAACATTGCACTAGATTATGAAGGCAAAATAACATCCCTGAAAGTAATGGGAAACTATCCCCATGTCGGCACGCAAAACATTATGCAGACGTGTCTGTGAAATCATCTGAGTGTTGCTTGACTCAAAGAATATTTTATTTCATGTAAGCTCATTAGTATGCTCCTGAATGCATAATTTATAAATATTCTATTTTGGGCATGCAGTCATTTATGATGTACCATATTTTTGCACACCTTTCCAAAACTTTTTATTATTCTTTCGTCACACACTGAACTCCAAAGGCCTACAGCTCATTAGTTTTTCCAATATGCTCTGCCCAGAACAGCCATTTATTTAAAGAATATGTACATTCATTTCAAAAATACATCTTTGTTGCCTGTACCCCATCACCACCACAAGTACAGGTAGTCCTCGACTTATAATAGTTCATTTAGTGACTGTTCAAAGTTACAACGGCACTGAAAAATTACTTATGACCATTTTTCAGACTTATGACTGTTGCAGCATTCCCATGCTCATGTGATTTACATTCAGATGCTTGACAATGGGTTCATATTTATGATGATTGTAGCACCCTGGGGCCATGTGATCATATATTGTGATCTTTTGACAAGTAAGTTAATGGGGAAGGCAGATTCATTCAACCATGTTACTAGTTTAACAACTCCACTTAACAGTGGCAAGAAAAGTTGTAAAATGGGGGAAAACTCATTTAACAATTTTTTTACTGAGCAACATAAATTCTGGGCTCAGTTGTGATAAGTCAAGGCCTACATGTATCATTACTATTTTAGCAAGCTGAACTCTAAACCATCCTGGTTAAATACAACAAATTCCTCAGGGCCAAAGAAGAGAACGAGTTAGAGATCTATCTCTTGACATTTTAGCGAAAGGCAAACATGAGGGAAATCCACAGGCCTATTGGAATGCTTCCAATTCCTTCTGTGGTTCATCCAAAGCTTTGGCTCTTCTTTCAACATTGTGTGTTTGCAAACTAATCCACAAAACATTAAAGATTAGAGTGAGCTTTGAACTCCTTAAAGGTGACCTATAAATCCAGTAAAAACAATGGGGCTCAGAATTATTATACTGCTCTTTATGAACTTGCTAAATTTTGCACTTTACACTTCTGAATGAATTTATAGTCCACCTTTCAGAACAATTCAAGATCTTTTTACAATTATTCATAAAATCTTAATACATTTTAAAAAGGAAATATCAAGCCTAAGATTACCTGCCCTGCATAGAAAAATTTTAAATAACTGAAACATGCAAACCTATTACAGACAGCAGTTTTTAAAAAAGCAAACATTTATGAACTGTATGTTTACATCTACAATTGAACACATCTAGTACTTTAACCTTTATTGCAAAACATTATAAAGAAAATACAATATAACACCACCATATCTTTACAAAGATTATAATTTTTATATATAAAGATTATCCAAAGTCACATGCAAGAAAATCCAAATTGTCCAAAAGTCTTCATCACATACACAAAATTACAACTGACAAGCATGATGAAATTAGAATTGTAACCTATTTTAGGAATACTAACCAGGTTACTCCCACTGTGCTTCTAACAAAATTTTGAGAATATGTCTTTTGTCAGCAGTTCATGACTGAGTAGGAGAGTAGAACCTAGTTGTCTCTCAAGTACAACTGTCTCATCCTCCAGTGTCCCAAATTTACCAGACTTTATGTCACCCAAATTAATATCGTGCTTTGATTATCAAGATCAAGAACTGTAGTGAGGTGCAAATTTACATCCGCATATTCACTGCTGGATTAAGTATGCAAGTATAAGTACTTAAGAATTAAGTATGGGAACTAACCAACTTTATTACTGAACTCAGCGATAGCACTTTCAAAAGCTAAGCAAATTTATCAAGTTCCTCAATTTATCAACTCCTCTACAGATACCAACAGGTTTGCCCGCTAGGATTCACTGGGACTTAATAAAAATTTGCCCGCTTTGCAGCTCCACAAAGAAGAGGGTGGGGTTTTTTTGTTTTTTTTTAAAGTATTTCCTTTGAATGCTTCAACTATACTTTTAGCGGACCGTCTGCTTCAATATCAGCCAGGGATGAACGCGCAAGGAATCAACCGGCGGCACATTTCAAGCTGACAGGCAGGGCAGGGCAGGGCGCTTCCCTCCTCTCTCCAGCACCTCTCAATGAAAGGTGCCAGGCCTTTCGGGCAGCCCGCAGCCACCGACGAGAATTCGCAAGCGCCGCTTTCGACCACCTTTCCCCTCGCTTACCGTCTCTTGGGGAAGGTGCCCGACTGAGATCCTGGTGGCGTCGCGGCTACTCGCCCTCGGCATTGGCTGGCTGACAGGTCGGCCTCCGAAGCGCTGCGCAAGTGACCCGAAAGGACTCGCAACCTGCGGTGAGCGGCGGACTGGGACCCGCCACTTCCCCCACCTCCCGGCGCTGCTGCCGCCGCCATTTCACTTCCGTGTTGCGCCGTCAGGCGCCGCTGGGGTTAAAAAGATGCGCGCGGCGTCCAATAGCAGTTGGGGGGGGGTCCCGTAGGGCACCGCGCCTGCGTCTTTCTTTCCGTCTGCCTCGCTCCTCTATCCATTTATAAGCGTGGGGCAAAAAAAAAAAAAAGGGGGGGGGATGCTCCGCCCCCATTGATAGGGCGAATGGAGCTCGCGCCTTCTTCTGAATGGATCCGCCCGCCTCGAGCTTAATGAGTTCTGAAACCTTCGATTTTGCCTTCGTCAGAGTATTTGATTTTGCTTCGCAGCTATGATAATCGGAGCTAAACGTCCACAGGTCACGTTAGCTGGAGCTGTGGGAGCTGGCGTTTAGCGAAGTAGAATTTTGTAACAATGGTACCCTGTGTTTAATTTGTACACTCAATTGTTCAGATATGTACAATGCACTGATTGTCTTCTTAATCCTCGATCTGGGTTTTCACCACCCACAAGCCACCATTTAATTAACCAGTTTTAGCCTAATGTTGGGGGTTTGGGGTTTGTTTGTTTGTTTTGCAAAAGTTGCCAGAGTGATGATACTTCAGTCGTCTTTTTACATACAAAAATTGGGTGAAGCCTTGGACCAATTTCCATGGATAAAAAATTATTGGATTTGCTCATGCATTGTTTCCAGGAGCTGCAAAACGGCATGATGCTAACCTAAGGATTTACCCAAGTTGCTAAACTCAATTTTATGGCTCCTTTTTTTTCTTCTCTGGTGGGTTGGGCTGCAAAACATCAAGGAAACTTGCCGAACACTTACAAGCAGCAAACTTTAAACATTTAATGCCTCATAAAGATAAATGTTTTCTGATCAGGAAAGCAAAGTGACATTGATAGACTTTATTATTGTCAGTTTCTTCGTGCATTTTTCATTCAGAAGCCATTAAGGAAACATTCTTTTGCAGTTCTGTCTATATTAATTTGGCCTTCTAATTTAACCTATTTATATCTCACCTTTATGTTTTTTTATAAATAACAAAATGGTGGATTGGACTGTGTTAAGCCTGGGTTCCCCAACCAGGGTTAGGGAGACAAGCTAAACAGAATGTGCAGCGTTAGTCAGATAGGCACACAGATAAATGAGTGAGCTAAGCTTGTATGTTTATTAACATACAGTAATAATAACAGATACGCTTGTGCTATCAAAAATATAGTTTATTCCATTATGAGTTCATGGCATAGTCAAAATAACAGTCCAATAGTCATGTATCGTTTAGTCAGTCCATTCAGGGATATTCAGTTAGCAAAGTCCGTGCAGAATATCCTATGTCAGTTCACTTACAAAAATGAGTCCTTTGTTTCTCTCCCGTTCCAGCAATGCAGTCTTGAGTCCAAGCAGTAATTAGGGATCATCAAAGCCAGAGAGAGAGCAAGCTGTCGTCTTGCTTCAAAGTGCTTTCACAACCACTCCCCTAATTACATTCCCATATTTAAAGTTGCAGACACTTTAACTTACAAACTATGATTACATATTTATTATTTTACCTAAACCAGTTAGGGTAAACAATGTTATCCCTAACATTCTCCCCTTTTAGGAAATAATAATAAATATAACTATTTACATCTTTAAATCATATTTATTACAACTCTCTTTAAACTTAATTACTCTTTGAGCTTTTGTAAATTGGTCTGCAATGTTTTCTTCTGTCATGCAGTATTCCAATTTAATTAGCCCATTCTTTACAGATTCTCTAACATTTAAGTATCTTAAATCAGTATGCATTGATCAAGTTTTTACAGCAATACTAGTAGCTAACTTTATAGCTGCCTGGTTGTCCTCGTACACAATAATGGATTCTTTAACAGTTATACCCATGTCTAATAATAACTGTTTGTACAGAATTAAGTCAGTGCATAGTAATGACAGACATGAAAATTCCGCTTCCATCGTGGACAAGCTGATATGCTGTTGTCTGATTGACCTCCACCCTACCAAATAATATAGCCATCCCAGATGTTGATTTTCTAGTGTTTATATCAGTTGCAAAACTTGCATCTGCATAGGCACTAAGACTCAAATCACCCTTTGGTTCTATCTACAATGCATGGTTCATTGTTCCTTTAAGATATCTTAAAATTCTCTTTAATGATTGCCAATGACATTGATGTGGATCTGAATTAAAACGTGCCAGCTGATTAACACTATAAGCTATATCTGGCCTTGACCAATTGCTTATATATGATAAGCTGCCAATCAAAGATTGATATATGGACTTATCAAATTTGGGACTTTGATCATTAGTTTGGCAAACTTCCTGACTCATTGGAGTCTTTGCGGTTTACAAAGTTCCATTTTAAACGTTTTAATTAATTGGCAAAATTTTATCTTCTTGAGATATCTTAAATCCATTTTTAGTTTTGTTAATTGTCAATCCTAGATACTTTTTAATTTCACCTAAATGCTTTAATTTTATCTTTTTGGCTAATAATGATATAATCTCATTAGCTTCATTATTAGTCTTAGTTATCAAAGCAATATCATCTGTAAATAATAACAATAATGACACCGTTCCATTATTTTCTCTTTTAAACACACATGGATCTGCTAAACCAGATTTAAAACTTATATTGTTTAACTCTTTCACAATATATTGGTTCCACTCAAACCCAGATTGTTTCAACCCATAAAGACTCTTTTTGAGTTTCCAACAATCATTATTATGTATTTTATTGTCTTTTATACCTACTGGCTTTTTCAAATATATAGTGTGCTGCAATGGTGCATGCAAATAAGCAGTTTCTACATCTAAATGGTTAATGACATAGTTTTTCTTAGCTGCCCACACTAAAGCTGCTCTCAAAGATGTTGCTTTAAGACTTGGTGCAAAAACTTCATCATAATCAGATGTAGTTTGATTAAATCCTTGAGCTACTAACCTAGCCTTATGGGTAACAGTCCCATCATTTCCAGTTTTTACTTTAAATATCCATTTGCACCCAATGGATTTTTCTCCTGGAGGTAATTTAGCATCTTCATATACTTTCATTACCTTTAATGAATTTAGTTCTTTTTCCATTGCCTTTTGCCAATTCTCCTGATCCTTAGCAGGATACATCTTAAGTTCATCTACACTAGTTGGAACTTTAGTTACTTGGCAAACTATACTTGCTTGATACCTATCAGGTGGTCTAGTTACACGTGTAGTACGTCTAGGTATTACAGGACTTACAGGTGGACTTTCATTTATTAACTCTTCTTGATTATCTAACTCTTCCTGATCAACAGTTTCCTCTTTTTCTGGTCCTATTTGCTCTTCGTGGACTTCTTCTTTAATTGGACTCTTCTTATAACTACCGTATATACTCGAGTATAAGTCGACCCGAATATAAGCCGAGGCACCCAATTTTACCACAAAAAAACTGGGAAAACTTATTGACTCGAGTATTAGTCGAGGGTGGGAAATGCAGCAGCTACTGGTAAATTTCAAAAATAAAAATAGATACCAATAAAATTACATTAATTGAGGCATCAGTAGGTTAAATGTTTTTGAATATTTATTTCAAGAAAAACAGTAAACTAGCTCTGTAAGTGAAAAAGAGAGCCAACAAAACCAATATGGTATCAACAATAACTTTAGATCTTAACTGGCATTACATTTAAAATCAAACATGTTCACATTCTTAACATCTCAAATTTTTTCCATGGCAAAGTGTTTCTCAAATAATCCATAAAAAATTCTCACCCACTTGCAATGACCAAATAAAATAAATACTAATATTTTGAACATGGAGAGAGCTGTATACCTATCTGCCATTTAGCTGCCCAAAATGAGAAGCCAGCCTGGGGGAGGGGAAGGAAACTCATACCACAAACATGAGATTCCACCCATTGACTCTTGCTAAAGTGCATGATAATTGCTAAAGTGCATGATAATCCTTTTTGTAATAGTACATTAACTAAAGAAGAAATGAATTTGAGGGATGGTGCTCGTGGCAAACTTTCTCTGCTTGGATTTTGGCTCAGAAGTCCTGAGAAACAATCACATTTCAATGGGCTTTAGTATCTGGATATTAGACTTCCAGTATTCCAATATATTGGAGAAGAATAAAGGGTCTGAGATACTTTTCTCTCTGTTGATAATGGTACTTTTCATCAATCATGTGGTGGACTATGAAGCAGGAAACAGACCAAGTGTACAGAGTGAGAAAAAAAGTTTCACCTAGATGTCATGATCCAAATCAGAAAATAAACCAGGATAAGGCTCAATCCAGGTTTTAGTTAAGAACTGAAAGTTGCAAACTTCACATTTCAACATTTTAATTTTATTCAGGTTTTAGCAGCCTCAGTGATAATGGTAACAGCACTGAAGTAATAATAGACTTCTATGAAATATAACTAAAAAGGCATGTTGCTTTCATTAGTGTCAAGATGGCATGAATTAACATGGCATAAATACTCAATTTCAAGTTAACTTCATTCACTCTTGGTATTAAAAAATGCCACGGGAGGGAATTATTGTCTAATTAAAACTTTCACTAGGACAGTTGAGAATAAGTTTGATGTTCACAATTTCCTCTTTGAAAGAGACCACTAAATAGGGAACAAGAAGATGAAGAAAAAGAAGTGTGTTTTTTCACACTTTTCACACTGCAGTGAACCAAAATGGCATCATAGGAACAGGCTTATTCTCAGTCCAAAGGTTTGTTTCTGATTTGTTCCCCGATTTAAGGGAAATCTGGGAAACGATCTCACTATCATGAAAGGTTTAATTGATTCACTAACCCAAAAAATGATGATGATGACAGTGGTAGGCAGGAGTCACTCTCTCCCTTGCAAGAAAAAACCAAGAGCCGTTCTTATGATCTCTCCCTCTCTCCCCCCCCCAATAAAGTCAAGCCCTTTCCAGCATGCGCGCGCAATCCGCCACTGCCCCTTTGCACCCTGCAAATGCAAAATCCCGGGGTTTTTGCATTTGCAAGGTGCAAAGCGGCAGGGGCGGATCGCGCGTGCTGGAAAGGGCTTGAGTATTCTGGAGAGAGATCATAAGTGAATCAATTAATTTGGAAAACGATCTCACTATGAAAGTCAGTGTTCTCTGCCAGTGGGGCGTTTGGAAGAAAACGCCCCATGGCATATCCACGCACGTGTAAGGGGAATCAGAAATCCCCGCGTTAAGCCACGAAGTCCCCCAATCGCACAGCCCAGAATTGCCCTCCCCTCAGAGGGCAGCAAGGACGCCCGGCGTTTCCCGAGAAGCTCCACCGTGCAATGAAAGCGCCCTGGCTCTAGGCTTGCGGGCTCAGAAAACAACGCAAGCCGAGCTGGCTTTGGCTCCGCTTGGTTTTTCCTCAGCCCCAGCTGCCTTCAGTCTGCTCGGGAGGAGGAGGAGGAGGTGGTGGTGGTGGCTCGTTTTCTGAGCGCTAGGCTCATGGGCTCAGAAAACAACGCAAGCCGAGCTGGCTTCGGCTCCACTTGGTTTTTCCTCAGCCCCAGCTGCCTTCAGTCTGCTCGGGAGGAAGAGGAGGAGGTGGTGGTGGTGGCTCGTTTTCTGAGCGCTAGGCTCATGGGCTCAGAAAACAACGCAAGCCGAGCTGGCTTCGGCTCCGCTTGGTTTTTCCTCAGCCCCAGCTGCCTTCAGTCCGCTCGGGAGGAGGAGGAGGAGGTGGTGGTGGTGGCTCGTTTTCTGAGCGCTAGGCTCGCGGGCTCATAAAACAACGCAAGCTGAGCTGGCTTCAGCTCCACTTGGTTTTTCCTCAGCCCCAGCTACCTTCAGTCCGCTCGGGAGGATGAGGTGGTGGTGGTGGTGGAGGCTCGTTTTCTGAGCGCTAGGCTCGCGGGCTCAGAAAACAACGCAAGCCGAGCTGGCTTCGGCTCCGCTTGGTTTTTCCTCAGCCCCAGCTACCTTCAGTCCGCTTGGGGGGAGGAGGAGGAGGTGGTGGTGGTGGCTCGTTTTCTGAGCGCTAGGCTCATGGGCTCAGAAAACGCAAGCCGAGCTGGCTTCGGCTCCGCTTGGTTTTTCCTCAGCCCCAGCTGCCTTCAGTCTGGTGGTGGTGGCTCGTTTTCTGAGCGCTAGGCTCGCGGGCTCAGAAAACAACGCAAGCCGAGCTGGCTTCGGCTCCGCTTGGTTTTTTTTTTTTCAGAGGGGAATCTCACTCGAGTATAAGCCGAGGGAGGTTTTTTCAGCACAAAAAATGGGCTGAAAAACTCGGCTTATACTCGAGTATATACGGTAATCTGATCTTTCTGCCTTTTGTAGGGTTCAATAATTACTTCATTATTTAAATCTTGCTCTAATCTATTCCATCCTACATGTTCTAGGAATTTAGCACTAGCACTGGTGTAAACTCTAGATGTACCTGGTTCCCAGAATCTATAAGATCTATGATTAGATTTATATCCTACAAAAAATAATTTTTTAGCTCCATGCTGTTCTTTTTGTCTAAGTTGTGTAGGGATATGCACCCATGCTGGTGCTCCAAATGTGTGCATGTAATTTAAATCAGGTTTTGTACCATGACACAGTGTGAATGGTAATTCACCTGTTGTTGAATTAACAACATTATTTAATATATGGTTACCACACATTATTGCTTCTCCCCACAAATTGTCAAGTAATCCTGAATCAGACATCATAGTTCGTGTCATTGATTGTAATGTTTGGCCTCGTCTCTCTATAAAGGCATTATGTTGTGGCCTATATGGTGCAGACTTTTTATGTTGAATACCTAACATTCTTAGTCTGTTCTGGAATTTATTATTTGTAAATTCCATACCATTATCTGTTATAAGAGTTACAATTTCTTTTTAGTTTTCCTTTCAGCAAATTTTATCCAATTAAATAGATTTAGATACGTTTCAGTTTTGCTCTTCATTAAATAGCAAAACCCATATCTAGAATAATGGTCCATTATACTTAATACGTATTGAGCTCCTCCTACACTTGGTTTTTTCGGATCTATCAAATCAGCAAATACTACTTCTAAAGGTTCTTTGGTAGTAAATCCATCAACTCTATTAGCCGGTATGACCCTGCTCTTACTTTGATTACAGGCATTACATTGCAAATACTTATTACAAGGTTTCAAACTTATTCCCTTAGATAATTCAACAGTTTTCTTAAGCATTTTAAAATTTAAATGCCCAAGCTTTCGATGTAACAAGTGAATACATTCATCATGAGGTTTCTTATTTTCATAAACCATGTTAGCTACCTTTAAACCATTATCATTTAATACATATAATTCACCTCTTAAAGATGCAGTAATTTTCTTATCTTCTTTTTCAATTATGCAATTATCTCCTTTAAAGGTAACTACATATCCAAGTTTAACCAAAATTCCAACTGAAATTAAATTAAACTTAAGTTGTGGTACATATAACATTTTTACATTCTCTTTTATGAAAGAACAATATGCTATACCTTGACCTTTAGCTTTCAGTTTCCAGCCATTGGCTAACGATATCTGCTGTGTACTCTTGGATATTTTAATAAAATTTTTGTTATCATTTGTTATACAGTGGGACGCTCCACTGTCAACCACCCATAAATTATTTTTTACAGCTCCGTTACTATACATGGCTAACTCTAAATTTTTATTTATCTTTTGATGACTTTTAGTATTCTGGCCAGCGTTCTGGTGCTTTACTTTTTTACAAAATCTTGCCAAATGTCCTCTTCCTCCACAATTAAAACACTTTTTAATTGCGTATGCAGTAGGAGATTCATTATCTTCTTTTTGCGGTTGCTGCCTCCTTAACTCATTTCTTTCAAGCCTTCTTCTAGCCTCTTCAATCAATCTGCCAGTTATATCAGTTAAAGTTAAACTTTCCTTTGGCAATATTTCAAGGGAAGTTACGTAGTTGTCATAACTTTCATTTAGTGATGATAGAATTATGTAGACTTGGTGTAGTTCAGAGAAAATAAGCTCTTTCTCATGCAGTTCTTGAAAAATGCTTTGCATAGTTTTCAAATGACTCAGCATATCACCATTCTTCTGGAGATGCGTACTGAAAAGCTTTCGTGTTAGATTTATGTGTGCACCAACGTTATCTCGAACATAAATCCTCTTCAGCTTCTGCTAACACCCAACAGCCGTTTGCTCTCCGTGGATATGAACAAGCTGTTGGTCAGTTAAGATTAAACCAATTATGCAAATAGCGTGTTCATTTTTATGCATATATTCTTCTATTTTTAGTCTGTCTTCATCATCCTCTGGATCACATTCTTCTACGTTTGGTGGATTTTCAATTATGTTCCACAGACCTTCTCTTCGTAGAAGCAGACTACATTTCATAGACCATGATACATAGTTTGTTCCATCTAGCTTGGATATAAGGGACAAACTTTGTAGATTGACTTGTGCCATGTTTTCTTATATGGATATAAAACTATAATTAATAAAACACAGCTGTCTGTTTACTGTAATGTATAACAACACAAACTCTCACTTTTACATAAATCTGTTTTATCCTAATTAAACTGACTTTGCAGCCTCTGGGCCCATAATCAGTGTTAAGCCTGGGTTCCCCAACCAGGGTTAGGGAGACAAGCTAAACAGAATGTGCAGCGTTAGTCAGATAGGCACACAGATAAATGAGTGAGCTTAGCTTGTATGTTTATTAACATACAGTAAAAATAACATACGCTTGTGCTATCAAAAATATAGTTTATTCCATTATGAGTTCATAGCATAGTCAAAATAACAGTCCAATAGTCATGTATCATTTAGTCAGTCCATTCAGAGATATTCAGTTAGCAAAGTCCGTGCAGAATATCCTGTGTCAGTTCACTTACAAAAATGAGTCCTTTGTTTCTCTCCCGTTCCAGCAATGCAGTCTTGAGTCCAAGCAGTAATTAGGGATCATCAAAGCCAGAGAGAGAGCAAGCTGTCGTCTTGCTTCTTTTAAAGTGCTTTCACAACCACTCCCCTAATTACATTCCCATATTTAAAGTTGCAGACACTTTAACTTATAAACTATGATTACATATTTATTATTTTACCTAAACCAGTTAGGGTAAACAATGTTATCCCTAACAGACTGAGAATGGGATTGGCTGAAAATTACTCATCTGGCTTTCATGCCTATGACAATCCTCAGGCATTAACTATAGACCAAACTTACTCAATAATTATATTACATTATAAACTAGCTGATAATCCCGTGTTGCCTGGGTATTTATTTATCCTAATCCTGTATTATCAAAAGGAATAAATTATAGTGTCAAATCAAAGCAATTAATTTACAGGGTTTTAAAGGTTTAAGTAGAGTATACAAATTAAATAAAGGGAGCTCTAAATGTAACAGCTCTATCTCTCCTACAGTGTAGTCAGGCCTCACGGTGTTGTAACTTTCTCTGAATGTCTAGATGTAACAGCTCTATCTCTCTTATCCCCTAGGAATAGTCTTCTATTCCTCTTTTGCAGAGGGTAAGTCATCTGTGTACCACATTTGGTTGGAATTGCTTGAGGCATTCCAGAATAATGCTGGAACATACATACGCACACACACATACATCCATTTTTACATAGTGTGTATATATATATATTTTACATAGTGTGTATATTATATATATATATATATAAGTTTTGATTTCAAAAATTTCTTTTTTCAGGACTTGAGTGAATAGTGAAACCACATCAAAATTTACAAGCAGATCTTCTTGTTCCACATGTAGATCTTTGATAATTTCTAAGAGGTGGTATGCATTTTGTATACGCGAAGCTGCTTTTTCAGCATGAGGCTGTAGCTGCTTTGCTAGGTATTTGGCTAGGTTTTGTAGTGGTGCTCCTCTGGAGCTGACTATGGGTCTGAGAGGTATGCCTTCTTTGTGTATTTTGGGGAGGTCGTATAGTTTGGGGGATCTGGAAGATTTTTCTCTTGGGATGATCGTCTGTTGGATCTCTTTGCTCATGTGGCTGGTTATAATTTTCTTCTTGGTTAATTTTTCCAGATATGTGGTTGGGTCCGTGTTTATGGGTTTGTATGTGGAGTAGGTCTGTCAATTTTGTTTCATAGTCTTTTCTATCCATTACTACTGTAGCATTACCTTTATCTACTGGAAGTATGATTATGCTGCTGTCATTCCTTAGGGCTTGCAGGGCTTTTAATTCCTCTTTGTGCAAGTTGCTTTTGGGTGGTTTGCTTGTGCATAGGATGTTAGTAACTTGGTGTCTTATTCTATCAGCTTCATCTGTATTTAATTTAGTAAGGCTGGATTCTACTCCAGTATGATGGATTCTGTGGGGATTTTTTGGAGTGCTATAGCATAATTGAATCCTTTCTCCTGGAAACGTTATATACTAATTGTTTCAAGTGTTCTTGTGAGTCAATGGGGTGAGCCTGCGGGGCCGATGCCTCGAACGCCCCCCTATTGCCTCTTAGTGCCCCTCTGCTGGCCCCCTTGGGGGTGCTAAGAGGCAGCAGGGGGGCATTCCAGGCGCCAGCACTGCAGGCTCACCCAATTCACTGTTGCACCGGAGCAATGCAAGGGGCTCAATGGGGGGACCCTGCGGAGCTGGCGCGTCGAACACAGTGGCGGGAGCACGTTGGGAAAGTAGCTCTACTTTCCCAAAGTGCCACCGCTATTGCATTCTGTCTGTCTGTCCGTCTGTCCATCCATCCAAAAGGTCTGTCTGCCTGCCTGCCTGTCTGCCTTTCTGTCTACCTACCTATTTATCTACCTATCAACCAATATAGATCTATCTATCTACCTACCTACCTATCTACCTATCCATCCATCCATCCAAAAGGTCTGCCTGCCTGCCTGCCTACCTACCCATCCATCCATCTATTTATCTGCTACCTATTTCTCTACCTACCTACTACCTCTCTCTCTCTCCATCCATCCATCCATGTTTGAAGTGCCGGCCCCGCGTGCACATTGGGAAAGTAGAGCAAAATCAGTCTGGGAGGGAGAGAGAGAGAGAGAGAAAGAGAGACCTGATGCATCAGATTGAAATGAGGGCCAAGTTTAGACTGAGGCCCTTTTCCACATTGAAACATCTTTGCCAGCACATTGAAACCTCTTTGGCTTCTATTAAAGGTTTTGTGGATGAAACATGGTCAAGACTATCAGGAAGCTCTCACATTTTGTTGAGGCTATAAACAGGCTCCTTTGGACCAGATCTCCACCCTAAAAAACTACTTTTCCCCAATGCCAATTCTGAAGAAGGCAAAATCAAAATGTACTGGTAAATTACAAGGAGAACACACACACACACCCTTCTAACCCTGCTAGAGCAGGTGATTGGACTAGAATAGATATATCCTCTTTCTCCTCCCTCCCTCCCTCCCTCCCTCCCTCCCTCCCTCCTTTATTTCTTTTTCTTTCTATTCTTTCCATCCCCCCTTCTTTCTTTGTCCCTTTTTCTTTCTTTCCCTTTTTCTTTTCTTCCTTCTCTCTTTCTTTCTCTCTTTCTTTTTTTTCTCTCTCTCTTTCCCTCTCTCAGGCTCACTCCATTGACTTGGTGCACCCCTCCGCTTGGACTTGCTTGGGCAGGTCCTTCCGGTGCAGCGGGCTCAATCGGGTGGACCTGCGGGGCGGCACCTAGAACGTGACAGTGCCAGCATGTTTGAAAAGTAGAGCAAAGCCAGAGGTCAGTAATTTTTGCTGCAAAGAATCACAAAAGCTTCTGAGTTGTGCATAAGAAGGGACACACATGTCAATGCAATTCTGCATCATAAAATAAAGAAATACAAATAAAAAGAATCAGCAAGAATCAGCAAAGCATCTCTGATTAGATTCTACTCACTACTAAAATCTAATCAGAGATGCTTTGCCGATTCTAGTCCAGTGACCTGCTCCAGCAGGGTTGGAAAGGTACGTGTGTATACATGTGTGTGCATGGCTGTCAAAATTCCAAAAACAGTCAAGTAGCTCTGGGGAGGCCAGTCATAAATTAGAACACTTGCTAAACAACCAGCCATTAAGTGAGGACCACTTGTATTTGGTTTGCCAGTCACCTGGCCACACCCACCTAATCACATGACCACCAAACTACACCTACACAATCATGTGACCAGCAAGCCACATCCACCCAGTCATGTGATCAGCAAGCCACACCCTCAAATTAGGCCACACCCACATAAATTTGAATCCCAGCCCTGGGTGGGGGTCACCGAGGATGAGTTTGTAGTACCAAGGGGGTGGTGGACTGAAAAAGTTTGGGAACCACTGGCCTAATGTATATTTTGTAAGCTCTACTGAGCAATACAATATTTCCAGAAAATAAACTTTGAAGAATTAAATCTACAACTTTTAATGCATTTTTAGCAATGCTGTTACAATAAACTTTAGAACATACATCATTAGAGATGAGTACACCCAGGTCCTTAACAAAATAAGGGTCATCTACTAGATGAATATCACCTAACGTATACTTTACATTCTAGTTTTGTTTTTCCGATATGTAAAACAGTATTTCTTAACCAAATTCTGGAGTTGCCAGATGGAAGACTATTCAAAGACATGGTCAATATCATTTTGCAAAACAAGTGAGTTTTCAATAATATTAAATAATTTTACATCATCAGCAAAGAGGACACAATTACTTATAAGTTGATCACATAAATCATTTATATAAATTAAGAGAAGAATGGGTCCTAGAGCATGACCCTAAGGAACATTACTGTTAATGGATGTCAGATCAGACATTGAATTACCTATTTTAACTTTCTGCAGCTTACTAGACAAAAAAGAAGCAATCCATTTGTGTAAAAATTTAGTTTCAAGAGTAATTTATTGTGTACTACTGACTCAAAAGCTTTGCAGAATTTATATAAATTGCCTCTATAGCTTTGCCCTGATCAAGGTATGTAGTCCAAATATTTTTACAATTCAGAAGTTGTAAATTACATGACAATTTTTAAAAAAACCAAACTGTTGGATAACAAATTGTTTTCCTTCATATGGTGAATAATTGATTGGTTTATAATTGATTTCATGACTTTGCATGTAATGCAACACTGGGAGATGGGTCTGTAATTTTGTAATATAAATGTAATCTAAACAGAATGACTAGCTAATAATCATAAATAAGGCAAACTGCTAGTTTGAAATGATACTTCAAAAATTGTACACAAAGATTTGGCTAGAACATTAGAATGTTTTTTAAAGAAAAAAGCACCTAGACTATCAGGATCTATAGATAAGGATGGCTTTAAGTTAGATAGGGCCATTTCAACATTATTGATTGTAAATTTCATATTTAGCAGTTTGCTACAAATGTTTGTAATGTGGTTTTCAAATGCAGGAGTACAGCCATTGGTATCAACAAAAACTGAGCTAAATGTGTTTAAAAAATTAGCTTTAGCAACATTATCATTGCAATCAACTCTGTTTAACCCTTTTAAGAGTGGAAACTATGCTGAGGTGGAGACTGGAAGCTTTTGTTATATTAAGAAGAGACAGAAGGAATTTCCGGTTTGAAGGGCTTCGGTGACAGACAGAAATCCGAGATCGTGCATGATTTCTGTCTGGGCTCGCCGCTGGAGCGCCCCGAGCTGGCTGGTTTCGGGGCTAAGCCACCCCGTAGAGGTGATGAAGAGGGGGAAGACCGCCAGCAGGCTCAAGGAGAGCCGCATTTCTCCTCCTCAGCTGACCATTACTCCCTTTCCCAAAGGTGGTTGCAGTGCGGGTCAGAAATGGCCACCACAAAGAAGAACTCGACCAGGAAAAAATGTGCAGGAGGAAGATAAGAAGTGAAAGTTTTGGCTGACCGTGTTAAATTGTAAAAGCAACAACCAAGGTACCCTGGAATTTAAACTTACAAAAAATAACATGGCTCCCAAAGAAGAATCGGAAGCAGCGAAGGAAAGTGAAAAGGGAAAGGTTTGGCTTTTTTTCTTCTTCTCTCTCCTTCCCTATACTGACAACTAAGAGACTTAAATAAGAAATCGGAAAAATCTGCAGTGACATCAATAGGCAATTAAGCTGAAAATAAAACAAAATGCCAAAGGGATAATAAAGATTTCTGGACATTAAAAACTTTTTTTTTTCATAAGCAGGAAGGGAGAGAAAAAGAATAAGGGCAGGATCTGGAAGAGGGAGGAGACTGCCTGGAATTAAAAAGAATCTAAAGTAAAACTTCAACAAGACTTCTAAAAGATACATTTTAACTGAAACTTTGCAACTAAATAGTAACCCCAGGAAGAGAAAGTGGAAAAAAAGAGCAAAAACAAAAAAACAAAAACAGCTTGCATGTATTTGGTTTATTTGGTGATCTTTGGATTTTTGATTATTATATTTGAATGACTAAAATCAATCAGGTGATTGTTTAAAAATTTATACAATGGCACCACTTCTGGATGAATTGAAAATGGAAGTTAAAAAGTACAAAGAAGATACTCAAGAAGGGAAGGGTCCTTTTGGCTTCGTCTTTCAATTCTTAGAAATGGAGATTTGGAACTATGAGAAACAACAAGAAAAGACTACAAAACAAGAAGACTGGGACAAAGAAGAAGCCATCTTCAATGAACAAGTAATTCTATGTGGGGAAGAAAAAGGAAAGAGGGGAAAAGAGAATGGAGAATTTAAGACTTAAAAAAACAACCAAAGAAAAGAAAAATAATCTGAAAAATAAGTATAATACTGGAAAGCAACAGAAAAGGGGAATACAGAAGAGAGAAATAGAGGTAGAGACACAAGGGGGTAAAAAGGGGAGAGAGAAGAAGAGAGGGAAGAAGGAAAGGAAAAGAAGTTACAAAGGACCGGAGCAAGATATAGAGAAACAGTACCTATTTAGAGATCATGGGTGAAAATCTAACTGAATATTAATATTAATGATAGAATTAAATTGAAATGGAATATTGTTTTAATTATATACATTTATAATTTTTTTCTTTTTTTTAAGAATACAGTGTGTATTTTAAGAATGTACCAAGCAGAATCCGAATGGAAGTTATGTATTATATTCAATATTACAACTTTAGGGAAAAGATATAAAAGCGTCATACTCCAATCAGTAACTACAGGAGAAATTTTGTTTAATGAGAAAAGATAATAGATAATTGAAACAGGACAGACAAAAAATATAAATACAATGATTTGAATTGAGATGAGATAATTAAAATAAAATTGAGAAAATTAAAAGAGGGGAGAAGCTATGCAGAAAATATAAAATAGTAATAAGATATGGAATAGAATATAAAAATGAGCATGAACCTGAATTTGTGTCTGTATGAAGAAATGTAACCCGGGATTATGCTGCTTTCAAAAAAGATGTTTTATTTGTATTTTTTTTTCTCTTTGTGAAAACTCAAATAAAATTTACACACACACAAAAAGAAGAGATAGAATGTACAAGCCATAACATTTGGGCATGGTTTTATAATACATCTTATCAAGGGACTTAGAAACCCTTGTGAGAATGCAATGGCTCTAAGCTGATTATGTATTTGTCAGCTTTGGAAGCCATATTCCACACTGCCACATAGCCTAGGAGAGTGGAAGGGGGTTGATTTCAATTAAATATCTCTAAGTCGACAAAATAAAATTCTTTTGTTAGTACAAGGTCATTTAGTATGGCGTAAAATGAAATAAGGATCTTACTTTTGGATGGATCGTGATTGGGCCATGTGATGTGATATAACGACCAAGAATGGATGGATTTGTAGTTTGAAAAATTGTGGAAAGCCAAAAAAACTTTTAGATTTAGGTTTCCACAGATGTGCCAGGTGCTATTCTAATAAAGGTACTGTTGAGATATGTTTGCTAGAATGCTGACATTAACCTGAATCTTAATTGAACTCCAGCACCCCAAAAAGAGGGCCGTCAGGGGCACTGATCACCAGCACTGATTCCAAAGATGGAGCAGTGCGAAGACTCAGCCAAGATGGAAGAAGAAACAGAAGGGACTATGGGGCTGGACACCAGAGGACTAATTGAAGCCCCCGGCCCCCCTTCTGAAGACATGATGCAGATGTTAGAAGCTGCAGAGGAAAGACAGAAGTTAGGAGCCCGGTCCAAAGAGACTGACCCATGGAGAAACTGCCAGACGGAACTGAATCCAGGAATGGAACTGGAGGACAAGCTGCCTGAATGTCTTTCTCATGCCCTCTACGAACGGCCCCAAGATAGAGTGGAGAAGCAGGAGATATTGGGATCAGACACTTCCCAACCTGTGGCCTCCTTCCCAAAGCCAGTCATTGGCAGAAATCCCAGAACAACTCCAGCTACTTAAGGTGGAAAGTTATGTCTCGCAGCCACAGCCTCTCCAGACAAGCTGAACCTTAATGCAGCCCACCTTTACTTTCCCTAGTCCGAGAAGAGAAGGAGGAATCAAGGTGGCAATCGTTGGAGAGCCCCTGCAAAGGAGCCCAGGCCAGCAAGCTTGAGTTTCAGAGGAGAGACAGCCAGTGCAGCTGACATTGGGTACGTTACAAACCCCAAGCCCTCCCCCTCCACAACCAGAAAGGAGATTACCCCCTGCAGAGAGTATTCTTCCAGAGTGAGGATTTTATCTTGGTCAAGGGTGGGTCCAATGCCAGTGGATGCCAGCATCCATTGCATCACCTGGTCCAGGAACACCCTGGCCCCAAAGAGAATCGATGATCCCTTCTCAGCAAAGGGATCTGCACAGGCAGCAGACGGCAGCCAAACCCCACTTCTCATCGGGGAAGAAGGCAACAAATGGTCTCTTCACAGCAGGGGCCCAATCAGCCACTCCTCGGAGCAACCCTGCAGAGGCCCTTCTTCCAGAGAGTCCCAACTCAGCCAGGCCTCAGAGTACTCCTTCAAAGTTCATACATTCCTCATCAGGCTCCATTTATTCCAGCTCAACCTGCAGTTGCTATGGCGATCCCACTCCTCCCCTTAGACCAGACCAGATAGCTTTTACAGCAACATTTGATGGACAGTGAACATTTTGCTTATTTCCTCACTCAAATCTGGTCCCACATAGATCGAGTTGGAGCCCCATATGCAACAGATCACGATTTGGTCACTGCAACAACAGATGGGATGAATGAGGGGGATGCTTCTGATTGGATGGCTCAATTGAACTACAAGCAAGGTCCAGAACTTCAGGGTGTCCATGCTTTCGTTGAACTCCTTAGGTTAAGATTCGAGAATCCTGATGGAGTTGGAGAAAATGAGGACAAATTAATGGAAATGAAGCAATGCTAGCAACCCTTACAAGACTTTATATGGGAATTTAGAAGGGTTGCAAGCCACCTCATGGACTGGCCTGAAAGAATTCTGTTGCACTATTTCAAAAACACTATTGACCCAGAAGTAAAAAAGGCCTGTAACATTAGAGGAATACCCAAGACTCTGCAGGATTGGTATGCAATAACCCTCAGGCTAGACAAGGAAATCAAATGTTGTGAGTTGTTGGGGGCTTTCTTGTCATGTTCTAATTTCTTTAATTTCTTCAAGAGTTTGTCATTTTTGTAAGTGGTTTCAGAAATTAGAACATGACAAGAGAGCCTCCCACAACTCACAACAACACCTGAACCAATTAGTATATAACGTTTCCAACAGAGAACTCACCAAAACAGAAACAGATGTCTTAACCAAAGGATTCAATTATGCTAGAGCATCCAAAAAAATCCCCACAGAATCCATCATATGTGCAGTAGAATCCAACCTAACTAAATTAAGCCCTAAAAAGGATAGCAGCATAATCATAGCAGACAAAAGGAATGCCACAGTAGTAATGGATAGAAAAGACTACGAAACACAAACATATACAAAACATATACAAAGGACAAAGATACAAGCAAATTGAAGGAGCCCCTATGGGATCACCACTGTCACCCGTCATTGCAAACCTGTTCATGGAAGAATTCGAATCCAGAGCCCTAGCTAATGCCACCCACAAACCCAAACTATGGTTAAGATATATCGATGACACATTTGTGATTTGGCCCCATGGAAAAGAAAACCTAAACAATTTCCTAACACACCTAAACAGCACACTCCCCAAAATCAAATTCACCATGGAAATGGAAACAAACAAACAACTACCATTCCTAGATGTACTAATCTACAAAAAAACAGATGGTACACTAGGACACACCATATACCAGAAGAAAACACACAACAACTGCTACCTCAATGCCCAATCCCACCACCACCCAGCACAGATAAACTCCGTGGCCAAAACACTAATTGCTAGAACCAAACGCCTGGCAGACAAGACACACATTTAGACTGAACTATGCACCCTGACTAAAGTACTGACAGCCAACGGCTTCCACAAAAGCAAAATCACCGGCTTGATCTACAAAAACACACTGAGACATAATGGAGACCTAGAAGATGAACAGACCTATGGAACAGCTGTTCTGCCCTACATAAGAGGTACTACAGACAAAATCAGTAAGATACTACACAGGCATCACATCAAGACTGCCTTCAAAACAGACAGAAAAATAGCAGCCATCCTTAGAAACCCCAAAGATAAAATTGACCTGGAAAACCAAGGCGTATATGAAGTTCCCTGTGCATCATGCCCGGCCACATACATTGGACAGACCAATAGAAGAATAAGTACCTGCCTGGATGAACACAAAAATGCAGTCAAAAAGCTGGAACACACTTCCTCACTAGTCCAACACATGAAAGCCACAGGTCATAGCATCAACTTCAATGGCACCAAAACCCTAGCCACAATAGAAAACCCCAGCCACAGAATTATCAGAAAAGCCATAGAGATTGAAAAAAAGACCTGAAAGCATGAATAGAAGAGATGATTCCACCAGACTGTCAATTATTTGGAAGTCTGCACTCACAAATAAAAAAATTTCCACACCACTAGCCAGGCAAACACCTGGGCACAAACAGATCCCCCCTGATACCTCCAGCTCAAACACACCCCAACCAGGCACCCAGATGAAACCTAGCTTCCTAACAAATGGTAGCCATCCATTTACTCGGAGCCAAGCTGCACTAAAAGTCTCCAATACAGGAACACAATGTTGCCAGCCAATCAAGACACCAAAAAAAGCCACAAAACAGACAGAAGATATTAGAAATACCAATCAAGCAGAACACAGCAAACTCCAAGACCAATAAACACAGACCAAGACTCCCAACCAATCAGGATGAAGAAAAAACCATTCTGGCACAGCAAGTAGGCTAGCACCAAATTTAAAACTGAAACAACTGTAAAAGTCTGACTCACAGACGAACACAATACAGAAGCCTGATGATGGCAGATGAGATTCTGCTGAAACGTTGCTACAACTTTAAAAGCACAACTATAATGATGTGGGAAAATACCCAAACAAAGCTGAATACCATACATGTAAGTGTTCGATCGGGTAGATTGGTTCCAATAAGAGACGTGAGACCAGTGTACTTCAAAGCTCTTTATTTCATTGTGTAGACCTGTTCAGGATCTTCATATAGGGATTGCTCATGGCTCGCCGGCCAATGACAGTACTTTGAATCTCCTGCGATTGGCTCGGCCAATCGCAATTGATTCCAAGTAAACCAATTACAGTTGTTGAACAGACCAATCAGAATGCAGTTCGTGCGTACCAATCAGAATTTACTTCTTGGAGTATGTTAATACAGAACACCCCTCCCCTCTTGGTTCAGTCCTATGGGATGTGGTTACGTAGTCGCGCAGATAGGCGGGGCTCCTTACCTGCCTATTTGACCTGCGCGGTTCAGTTGTTGTTTGGTCATCAACCGGTTCGGATGGGTCCTCCGTCGCTCTCGCCCTTCTCAATGGAACCGCCTGGAAGGGTGAGCCGAGCCTACTGTGGTAGCTCCCAACCGGTCTACCTGGGTCGGTTGAGCTGCCGGTTCCGCTGTTCCCATCTGGTCTTTCTGGGCTGGTTGAACTGGCTTGGCTGCTCCTCCCAGGTGAAGCTCCCGGTTGTTCGTCTGTTTTGGGGTCATCGTCTGTTGGAGAGTATTGCTGGTTTATTTTGGTTTGGAGGCGTTCGGTTTCTGTTTTAGAGTTTTCTTCCCCTCTTTTATTGCTTGAGGTTTCCCCCCCCCCCCGGTCTCTTTATTAGTGATTGTATGTGGTGTTTGTGTGCTGTCCGTGTTGTTGTTGGTTCTTTTTTTTTTTAAACAATTTTTATTAATTTTACAGAAAACACAATAAAACATAAACAAAACTAAAAGATCTTTTCTGAAGGTTGTCTGATCCCGGGTTGAAACTCTTCACACAGACACAAATTCAAACATCATATTCACTTTATATATCCTTCCATATCTTATTATCATTTTCTTTTTTATATATATATATAAACCATTTTTATCAATTTTATATAAACAATGCACAAGGCATAACAGCTTATAAGTTCTTTTCTAAGAAAAAATAATAAAAGAAGAAAACCAATAGAACATAACAATTCCAAATTATAGTATTAATACTTTGTCTATTTAACTTCATATCTTATCCCAACTTCTCCTTTTCATCCAAATTATTTCTTATTAATTAAATTTTTTTTTGCCTTTTTTCAATATACAACATCCCAAAAAAAACAACAACAACATAACAAAACCTTTATATATCTTTTCATATCTTATTACCATTTTCAATAATATTCTTTGTCTGTTCTATTTCCAACTATCCATTCATCTTTTTTCTTTTATTATACTTCTCCTATACACCAATTGGAGTAACGTCTATAACTCATTACCCTAACTTAAAAGTACTTCATATAACAATTTTTCTTGGGATTCTGTTTAAAAGATTCTAAAATTACACAATAAATTTTATACTCTAAATACACATATAAAAAACACAATCTTATGTACCCTCCAGAATCCCTCTTTTATCCTAAATTAAATTCACCCATTGTCTCTGAATAAACTTTTTTTCTTTAGATCTTGCTTCCCCCCATTGAGGCTTCTCCTCCCCCCCTTTCTCTCTTGCTTATTCTTCTCCTTGCCCTTTTTACCCCTTTGTCTTTCCTCCTCCCTTTTCTTACTCCCTTTCCTTTGCTTTCTAACCTTGCCTCCAACTTTCCGCTCATTTTTCTCTTCTTTGGTTGTTTTTATAATTCTTAAAATCCCCTTTTTCTTATCCTTTTTCTCCTCCTCCCCGGAAAGAACCCATTGTTCATCAAAGATGGCTTCTTCTTCCTCTTCTTCTTTGTCCCAGTCCTTCTGCTGCGTAGTCAACTTTTCATAAGTACATAACGCCATTTCTAAGAATTGAAACAAAGTGCCCAAAGTATCTTCTTTTTTATATTTTTGATATTCAGTCTTTAGTTCATCCACAAGCGATGCCATTATGAAAAAAGAAACTTTTCCCAAAACAACCACAAATATTTTTAATCAAAAATAATTCAAAAAAAAATTCCAAAAATTAATACTTTTCTTCCTTCTTCTCTTTCTCTTTCTGGGGTTACTGTTTAATCAAAGAGGTCCAATTACCATATACCTTTCTTTGGGATTCTAGGCAATCTCCTCCTTTTTCAGCTTCTGCTCCAATTTTTTTTTCCTCTCCCTTCCCACTTGCAATATCAATTTTAAATAATCAGAAATCCATACCTCTAATAAGGGTTTTCCAATTTCTTAAGTTTTTCAATGTCCAGAAACCCTTTTGTTCCTTAGCTTCAACTTTCAGAATAATTCACTTTCAATGTCCAATATGTCCAAACATATCTGCTGTTTCCATGGGGTGGGAGAGTGAAGAAAAAAAAAAAAGTTCCCTTTAACAGCTTCTCCGCCGCTTTCGATCTTCTTAGGGATACAATGTATCCTCCAGAAATTCAAACAGCTCAGTTCCAACCAATTTGAAAGATGTTACTTGACCCGGCTCAGACAGCACTTTCACTCTTCTTACTTCCTCCAGCGCAATCTTACCCGGTTGCTGGCTTCTTCGTGGCGGCCATTGCTGACCGCCGCTCCACCGCCTTGGGAAAAAGGGGTTTTTCCGGAGGAGGAGGGGGTCTGCGACACCCCCAACCCCCTGTCCGACTCCCCTCTCTCTTCAGCTGTCCCTACAGGGCAGCCATATCCCCCTGACCCATCTGGATCGGGGGTACTTCAGCGGCTAGCATAGCAGGAATCGCGAGCTGTCGCGAATTCCTGCTGCCCCGAAGCCACGCGAAACCGGAAACCTGTGTTGTTGTTGGTTCTTGATCTTAGATGGTTGATGTGCTGCTTCCAGCTTTGTCCATCGTCCGTTTGTAGCCGGTACGACCGGGGGCCTGTTACCTGGGTTATTTTTGCCAGTACCCAGAGTGGGTTCCCTGTGAAGTTCTTGGCGTATACCGTGTCTCCTGGGGTAAATGTTCGGTGTTTGCTTGATGAGTCTGGGGGTTTCTCGGGGTTGTATGTGGGGTGCAGCCTGTCTAGCCGGGACCATAATTTTCTTCCCATTAGTAGTTCTGCTGGGCTTTTGTTGGTCGTTGTGTTGGGTGTTGGGTGTTGTATTAATAGCATTTTATTTATTTTGTCCTGTATGTCCTCAGTTTTGATTTTTTCTATGGTGGTTTTTGTAAAACGGACCATGCATTCCGCCTGCCCGTTCGCCGCCGGATGGATGGTGCTGTCAATGCATGCCATATGCCCCGTTCCGCCAGGAATTTTTTTAATGCTAGTGCAGTAAATTGTGGCCCATTGTCTGACACTAGCACGTCTGGTAGGCAATGGGTGGCAAATAGTCTGCTTAATTCCTTGATAACGGCCTCCGTGGTGGTGGATTTCATGGCACTCACCTCTAGCCAGATGGAGTAAGCATCGATCGTTATCAGGAATGTGTGCCCCTTGGTAGGTCCGGCGAAGTCTATATGGATCCTAGACCATGGTCCCCTGGGGGTTTCCCATTCCAGGATTGGGGCAGAGGGCGGGCTTGGTCTGGATTCCTGGCATTTTCTGCATGAAGCCACCCAAGTTTCAATCTGTTTATCCATCCCTGGCTACCAGGCGTAACTCCTGGCCAGGGCTTTCATTTTGACGATGCCTGGGTGCCCCTCATGCAACATATTCAATACCCATTTTTGTAAAGTTTCAGGGATCACAACCCTGTCCCCCCAAAGTATGCAACCCTTCTGTGTAAACAGTTCGGTCTGCCGGTTTTGAAAGGTTTTAAACTGTTCGCCGCCATCAGTTTCCGGCCACCCTTTTCCCACCCAATTCAAGACCCGCGCCAGACGTTTGTCTTTATTAGTTTCTCGGGCAATGTCTGATGTGGTCAGGGGTGGATTGGGTAGCGTCTCTATGTTCAGTGTTGATGTACGGGTGCCGGATTGTCCTCCAGGTCGGGCAGGGGGGAGCAGCTCAACATGTCTGCATGCATGATGTTCTTCCCGGGTTAGTGTATCAGCTGGTAGCTGTAGGCGGCAAGAAACTCAGACCACCTTGTCATCCTTGGTGACAGTATGTTCGGGGTGGCCTTGTTCCCTGCCAGTATCCCTAGCAGCGGCTTGTGGTTGGTAATAATTGAAAAGGTCCTACCATATGGGTATTTGTGAAAACGCTTCACACTGGTGATTCCTGCTAGGGCCTCCTTGTCCAGCTGGCTGTAGTTTCTCTCCGGCTTGGACAGCATTCTTGAGAAGAAGGTGATGGGTGCTTCTTTCCCATGTGGCAGCGTGTGTCCGAGGATGGCTCCGACACCAAAGGGTGAAGCGTTGCAGGTCACGGTCAGCGATAGGGTTTCGCTGTACTGCATGAGGACTGCATCTGATGTTAGCAGGTCTTTTTATTTTCTGGAAGGCGTTTTCTTCCCGCTTTCCCCAGGACCAGGTGGCTGTTTTGTCCAGCAGCCTATGTAGGGGTTCTGGTGTGGTTGCCTTCTGGGGCAGGAAAACATTGTAAAAATTAATAAGTCCAAGAAAAGCCTGCAGTTCCATTTTATTTCGCGGTCTAGGGACTTGTTTGATGGCTTTAACTTTTTTTTCCGTGGGGTGGATGCCATTTTTGCCTAGAAGGTAACCCAGGAACTCAACTTTCTCTGTGCAAAGCTGGCATTTTTCTTTTTTCACTTTTAGCCCGGTGTCTTTGAATTTCTGTAAGACCTCCCTTAGGCGGCTCTCTAATTGGATTTTATTTGTATCTGACACTAGCACATCGTCGAAACAGGACACCACCCCTTTTATCCCTTGTAACAGTCTCTCCATCAGGCTCTGGAATACCCCTGGCGCCACGCTGACTCCGAATTGGAGTCTTCTGCATAAGAATGCCCCCCGGTGGGTTATGATGGTTTGCGCCTCTGCTGTCTCGGTGTCGAATGACAGCTGCTGGTATGCCTGCACCAGATTGAGTTTTGCGAAGACTTTGCCTCCCCCCAGTGAGTGCAGAAGGTGCTGTACCACTGGGACGGGGTAAGCACTCTGCTGCAGGGCATGGTTGAGGGTGGCCTTGTAGTCACCACAGATTCTCACCAACCCATCCGGCTTGATCGGGGTGACTATAGGGGTTTCCCACCCGCCATGGTCTATTGGCTCTAAGACCCCTTGCGCGATGAGCTTGTCCAATTGCTCATCGATTTTGGGCTTGAGCGCGAATGGCACTCGCCTTGGCTTAAGACGGATTGGGGCAATGTTTGGGTTTACGTTGAAAGATATTGGGGACCTCTGGTACTTGCCTAGGTCACTGTTGAAGACTCCTGGAAATCCCTCACGAGCATTTCTTCCCAGTCCGCCTCAGCGACGTGGTTGATGCCCATCACCTCGATCCCCAATGGCACGAACCATTGCAGTCCCAGGAGGCTTGGGCAGTCTTTGTTCATGATGGTCAGCGGAAGCACCTCTGTACGCTCCTTGAATGTTATTTTAAAATGTCCAATCCCGACCATGTGAATGCGGTTTCCCTGATAGTCCTTAAGGGTTAGCTTCTGGTTTTCTAGTTCACGCCTGTGGATGGTAGGCACCAGGCGCTTGATTGTACACCAGGAGACCATGGAGAGGTAGGATCCGGAATCTACCTCCATCTCACATGGCTGGTCTTCGATGCCCACCTCCACGTGCACTTTCCGGGCATCGAGGGTAGTTGAGTGCCCGATGATGACCGTCTGATGGGTTTCTTCTTTGCGCCGGGCCTCGCTGAACCACTTGTTCCATCCGTCCCTGCTCCACCAGCTCTCGGCATGTCGGTCTCTGGTCCCAGGGGGGTGCCGTCTCGTCGCTGGGGGCTGTGGTTCCTCTTATTCCGGCACACCTTGGCGATGTGCCCCCATTTGTGACAGTGTCGACAGATGGCGTCGAGGAATCGGCATTCTGAGCGGGGATGGTCGCCTCCACACCTGGCGCACTGGAACCCCGACTTATGACCTCGCTGCCTCCGCCGGTCCCGTTCCACCTGCAGTCGGTGGATCTTCTCCTCGTCATCCTCAGCGTCGAAGAAGGAGTTGAGGTCCCCATGGTGTGTGGTGGTGGTCTTGCGGCTGGCCTCTGGACGTCCTTCTGGGGTGGGTGCCGTTTCCACGGTTTTGGGTCGGTCTGCAGCATTCATCTGCCACATCTGGGCTGCGGACTGCTTGGTGGCTTCGGCTGCCGTTGCTTTGGCGATGGCCTCAGTGACTGAGATGTCCGCCCTTGCCATCAGCCGGCTCTGGAGGACGGGGTCCCTGAGCCCGAGGACCACACAGTCTCACAAGGCCTCGTCCATGTCGGTGAATCCGCACATGCCCCCAAGGTCCCTGAGTGTGGCCACGAAGTTGCTGATGCTCTTGCCCTCTTTCTGATCCCTCCAATAAAACTCTGCCTATCTGATGAGCTTGGGCACGGCGGGGGCGTACTGGCTTCGCAGCAGCCGGTAGAGGTTGGGCCAGTCTGCGGGTTTGGCGAGAGCTTTGACCATCTTGAACACTGCAGGCCCGCAGTGTGTCAGGAACACAGCCCTCTTCTGTCTGTTGGCATTCTTTAAATTGCTGCTTTCGAGGAATATTAGGAATCGGTCAATGTATGATTTCCAGACCTCGGCTGCCTGGTCGAAGGGTGCAGGTGGCGAGTTGCTGACGGCCATCTCGTCGGTCGTTCAGTGTTGATCCGCAACGTGCTCGGTTGGTCTCTTGTCTCACAATCCCATCCTCGTCGCCAGTGTTCGATCGGGTAGATCGGTTCCAATAAGAGATGTGAGACCAAGTGTACTTCAAAGCTCTTTATTTCATTGTATAGACCTGTTCAGGATCTTGGAGCCGTGGCAGCCCTTCATATAGGGACTGCTCGTGGCTTGCCGGCCAATGACAGTACTTTGAATCTCCCGCAATTAGTTCGGCCAATCACGGTTGATTCCAAGTAAACCAATCACAGTTGTTGAATAGACCAATCAGAATGCAGTTCGTGCGGACCAATCAGCATTTACCTCTTGGGGTATAATACAGAACAGTAAGTACCCGCGAAAACTTAAGAAAACGTGTGTATGTGTGCGTGTCTGTGTGTGTATTCCAGCATAACTCTGGAATGCCTTGAGCAATTTCAACCAAACATGATAGACAGATGAGTTACCCTCCGCAAAAAAATACTATGGGGGTAAGACACCTCTACCACCCCTCGGGGTGCATGTGTGCCTTAAAGTGGCTTCTACTGTACAGTACAGTGGAGTTGCCATGGTAATGGCATATTCATTCCCTTTCCTGTCTAATACAGGATTGGGATAACTAAATACCCAGGCAATGCTGGGTTATCAGCTAATATTCCATAAATGAGAATCTTCTGTTTTATATATATTCTTCTACCATATATTTTTAATATAAATACAACAATGGTTTTTCCAAACTCTTCCAGGAGTCTTGGACTCATGTTCTCAGAAATATTAGTGAGGCATTTCAGTTATTTGATCTAAAGGCCATTCAGCCATCCATGTCAATATTCCTGGCAAAGTGTAGGTATATAGAAAATCCCATGGCGTAGCTCTGATCAGAACAGGTCATAAAAGCGGATCTAGGATATTGTGTTCTTTGCAATATAACTGAATTCAATGGCAATTCTTTGATTTGTTTCTAAAAATATTTACATTTACATTGTCATAAGGTTATAGATAAGATAAATATGACAGTGTGTATTATATGGTTAGTTTGTTAAGCTAGAATAGTAAAAGACTTACTTCAAATATCTACTTAGTTTGAAGCATACTTGGTGAATTTCAGAAGTTAAAGATTATTTGTAATTGAGAAATACTGTGAGAGTATGAGGGAGGAAAATATCTTTTAAAAAATAATAAATGGATAAATAATTTTAAAAAACAGTTGTCAGTATGAAAATAAAATAAAAAAATGAGTAGCTCACAATGGCAGTCAAGATTTTTTGCAGATGAACATACAATCTTGAACACACAGACTGGTGTAGTGGTTAAGACTTCAGGCTAGAAAAAGGGAGACTGAATTCTAGTCTCACCTGGATAAAAAGCTATCTGGGTGGTCTTGGGCCGGAGTCACTCTCTCTCAACCCTTGGAAGGAGGCAAGAGCAAACCACTTCTGAAAAACCTTGTCAAGAAAATTGCAAGGACTTGTCCAGACAGCTTCTGAGAATTCAACACATTTGAACAGAAAGGAAAAACAAACCCTGGAATAAACTCCTCTGAACCAAGTGAGAGCACTTACATGTGAATATATAGAACCAGGATTTTACTCTTAAATGGCCATGGAAGCTGCTCTGGTATGGACAATTGGTATCCCAAAAGAAAAGCAATACAGTCCAACAACTTTATGTCAATCTTTCTTGGGTTGATGCCCCACAAATATATTGGCTAACAAACGCATCTTACCTGTTTGAGGATAATTTTTATGAAATGTAATCAGCATATAGGGAAAATTAATTCTGGGGCTTGGTGATGTTTAATCCTGTGTTTATTGATGGGATAATTTTCCCTATTCAGCTTCAACAAGCAACAGCTACTGTTGTGATTTAATTATTTGTATTGTGTTTGAATTTTTTCCTGCCTCATGGTTTCTTTTTTTATCTGGGGAGAGGGTCTTCCTTCACTGCTTAAGTGGTATCTGGCACTGTCCTTTTGGGGTGAACTTCCAAGAGGCAGTATGCAAGCTTGGCACTGATTTTTTTTTTACTGCCTTTCTGGGGGGCATGTGACCTTTTCTTAAACCTGGATGCTTTCCTTAGGATATCTTGTGAGGTGAGTGAGACCAGCTGGTATCTTTAAATGGTGCAAATGGATCTAAGGATTGCTTTTCCTGGGTGTGCTTTTTCTGGAGAGCTTAAATGACCTCTCTGCTAAAGGGTTTCACTTTATGAGCAAGAGTTGGCTGCTGATAGTTATCATTGCATTTTAACTATTTTAATTCTTCAAGGTGCTCTGGCACCCTGCCTGATTTGTAACTCCGGCTTACAGGTATTTTTAATCTAATGATTGGTATTTAGGGCAGCTTTTTGCAAGCAAAGAAGCTTTTTGTACTTTTGTCCAGGTAATCCTTTACTTACAATAGTTCATTTAGTGACCATTCAAAGTTACAATGGCACTGAAAAAGGTGACATGACCATTTTTCATACTTATGACCATTGCAGCATCTCCACTGTCATGAGAGGCCAGGCAAGAAGCACCCCTTGACATGAGTGATGTCAAGTTGGCCACTCCCACCCAGTCACATGACCACCAAGCCACACCCGACTAAGCCATGACCACAGAACCGGTTGTTTAAAAAACTGAATCCCACCCCTGTTTTCAAGCAATGTCTTCTTCCTGTACATTCTGGTTTTGGCCATCAAAGAAGCCGTTCAGAACTGGTGCCATCTTCTGGAAGAAACATCACAGGGGTTTCAGTGAAACATAAAATCTAGCCTAAAATATCTACAGACTTGTGATAACTTTACTCAAAAATAGGCAGATGTTTTTCCTCATCTTGACTTCAATCTCTTTTATTCATAACTTGGCCAATGCTTAATCATATGAACGAGCATATTTCTAGCCTTACAATACTTCTTAGCTTCAGTTCTTGGCGCAGAAACCTTGAAGACCTTCTTCTGATACCTTCTTTGGAGGAGGCCTCCATATGGAAGTCAGAATGGATCACACTCAAAGAACCATTTTACCTCCTCCCTTCTCCTTTTCCTGAGAGATGGAGACTTGCACCAAAATGGCTGGTTGTATATTCTTCCTTTCTTGAAGGGGGAGGTTTTGCAATACTGTCATGACATTTCTTTATGTACATCTACTACTAAGCCCAGTCTCAAAAATGGGAAGCGAAATCACCTTTCACCCTCACAAATACTTTGTGTGATGAATTCCTGTGATGACCCAGGGTGGGACATAAAACAAACACAGTCACAGAAAACAGGTGAAGCCCCTTTTATTCCTTCAGTTTGCTTCCAAGCTCCGAATATCTTTGATGGAAGACAAAAAAAACTCCCACACAGTTACATAAAGAAGGAAAAAAGCAACACAAACCAGGCAAGATAAGGGCTGGAGGATGTCCACAGATAACACACACTGGGAAGGACGCCAAACTCAGAGACGAACTATAAACTAGAAATATTTACACGATTTGTTTCCAGCGTTTGCCAGTATGCAGGTCCAAACTCTTATTCAGTTATCACACCTGCAGCCCATGAAGAGGATCAAGGCCCTCTCCTCTTGAGGAAAGCACATCTCTCCCTTATCCTCTTCACCCTGCTTGCCCTAGGATGGATAGGGGATGGGCCTGGGTCCTCCTCTGACTGCTCAGCCGGCCTCTGCCCTTCCCCAGACTCCTCCACAACCTCCGGAGCCACACTTCTACTCCCTGTCGGCTGTTCCTCCTCTTCCTCAGAGTCAGTCTCCACCAGAGGCATGACAATTCCCTTGGTCTTTATAAAGGATGTACCAATGTATTAAGAGTCTTGTTGCTATTTTGATGGTAGCGGATCTTTTTTCAATGGCTCATTTAATTCCTTATTATGCCTCCCTCTATCACTGAGATATTTTGCCTGTTCATTTAACAACTGCTCCTCCAAGTAAAATAACAGCTTTCTTGCCCTGGTGCCATTTCATTCTATCACCCCCTTTTATCTTGAAGTGAGGGAATACTGGTAGGGTCTGTTCCTGGCACAAGAGAGGCAGATTTCAGTATGTAGTTCATTGAAAAGTTTCTATAGATAATGAATGCTTCTGAGAAGAGACAGATTATATACCTATGCATATACACATACACCTCCTCCTTTGTGGTTTACATTTGCTATACTCTCAGAAAACCAGTCAACCCAGAAACCCAGATTAATTGCATATTTCCTCTTTCCCACAGAATACAGATTCTGCAGTGTGATAGAGGTGGAGGAATGAAAAATCATGATAGAAGTGAAGAAATAAAAGATGACATCATTACCAAGGAAACAATCTTGTCCCTTCACCCTTGCTGTTACATTTGCCAATCGGAAGGAAGGCGCGAGACTTAGTGACTTTCTAGTTCTTTATTCATTCCGAGATCGGCTCTGCTCGGCTAGGGTATGTGGTGGCTTATATAGAACTTTCCGGCCAAGCTGCGGCCAATGACACCACTTTGAATCTCCCGCAATCGGTTTCCTCCAATCGCGGGGGATTCACAGCGGGCCAATCAGTGCTGCTTGCTCGGCCAATCGGGTAGCCGCGCGTCTTAGCCAATCAGAACGGTTATTTACAAGAATGCTAATGTACAATACAGAACACCCCTCCCCTGTTGGTATGGTCCTACGTGACATAGTCCCGTAAGTAGGCAGGGCTCCGCACTTGTCTACTGGACCTTCGCAGGTTAGTTGGTGTCTGGTCTTCGAGCGGTTCGGTCGGGTTCTGTGTTGCTCCTTGCCTCATCGGTGGAACCGCCTGGAAGAGTGAGCCGGGCCTTTTGCCGTAGCTCCCTCCCGGTCTACTCGGGTTGGTTGAACTGCTGGCTTTGTTGCTCCCGCCCAGCCACTCTGGGCTGGTTGAGCTGGCTTGGCTATGCCTCCCAGGCGAGGCTTCGAGTTGTTCATCTGTTCCTGTTTCAGTTGGTAAGTATTCTTGGTTTCTTGTGGGGTTTGGTTATTTTGGTTTCCGGGGTTTTCCCTCCCCTCTTGGCTGGTATTGGGGTTTCTCCTCCCCCCTGTGGTTTCTTTCTCCGTGTGTGCTTGCATGTCGGTTGTATTTCCTGTGTTGGTTCTCGATCTTAATTGATCGATGTGTCTTTTCCATGCTTGTCCATCGGTTGTCTGTAGCCAGTACAAGCGGGGACCTGTCACCTGGGTTATGGTTGGTGGTACCCAGAGTGGGTCCCCTGTGAGGTTTTTTGCATATATTGCGTCGCCCGTTGTGAATGTTCAGTGTTTGCTAGATGAGTCGGGGGGGGGGGTTTCTGGGTTGTATGTGGGGTGCAGTCTGTCGAGTGGGGACCTTAATTTTCTTCCCATTAATAGTTCTGCCAGGCTTTTGTTGGTTGTCGTGTTTGGAGTTATGTGCTGTATGAATAGCATTTTATTAATTTTTTCTTGTACTTCCCCGGTTTCTATTTTTTGGATTGTTTTTTTCGTAAATTGGACCATTCGTTCCGCCCTCCCATTCACCGCCGGATGTGCTGGCGCTGTCAGCGCATGTCGTATTCCCCGTTCTGCCAGGAATTTTTCGAATTCGAGCAAGGTAAATTGGGGCCCATTATCTGATACATTGACGTCTGGGAGGCCGTGGGTTGTGAATAGTCTGTTGAGTTCTTTGGTAACGGCCTCCGTGGTGGTAGTTCTCATGTTGCTTACCTCCAGCTAGTTGGAGTAAGCATTTACCATAATGAGGAAGGTGTGTCCCTTCGTAGGTCTGGTGAAATCTATATGAATCCTGGACCATGGTCCCCTGGGGATTTCCCATTCTTGGATTGGGGCAGAGGGGGGGCTCGGCCTGGATGCTTGGCATGGCCTGCATGCTGCCACCCAAGCCTTGATTTGTCTGTCCATTCCTGGCCACCAGGTGTAACTCCTGGCTAAGGCTTTTGTCCTGACGATGCCCAGGTGCCCCTCATGTAATAACTCCAGGACTTTTTTGTGTAATTTTTCTGGGATGACAACCCTATTCCCCCATAGTAAACAACCCTTTTGTAAAGACAGTTCTGTTTGCCAGTTCCAAAATGTCCTGAATTTCTTGTCATCGTTTTTTTCCGGCCACCCTTTCTCTACACAATGTAAAACCCGCACCAGACGTTTGTCTTTATTGGTTTCGCGGGAAATGTCTGACACGGTTACGGGTAGATCGGGTAGGGTCTCTATGCTAAGGGTGGGCATTGTAGGTGCTGGGTCGGTGTCCAGGTCGTGCACTGGCTTGAGGCTCAGGGCGTCTGCGTGGGTAATTGTCTTACCGGTTGGTGGGTTAGCCGGTAGCTGTAGGCAGCAAGGAATTCGGACCACCTTGTCATTCTTGGGGATAGAATGTTCAGGGTGGCCCTGTTTCCTGCCAGGATTCCCAGCAACGGCTTGTGGTCGGTGATGATGGTAAAAGTCCTGCCATAGAGGTACTCGTGGAACCTCTTTACTGCAGCGATGATTGCCAGGGCCTCTTTGTCCAGCTGACTGTAATTTCTTTCTGGTTTTGAGAGGGTTCTTGAAAAGAAAGTGATGGGTGCTTCATTTCCGTCGGGGAGGGTGTGGCTGAGGACGGCTCTGACACCGAAGGGTGATGCGTCGCATGTGACCTCTAATGGTAGGGTCTCATTGTACTGGATGAGGACGGCATCCGAAGTGAGCAGGTCCTTGGTTTTGTTGAATGCGGCTTCCTCACATTTCCCCCAATTCCAGGTGGCTGCCTTGTCCAGGAGTCTATGCAATGGTTCCGCCACAGTCACCTTCTGGGGCAGGAAAACATTATAGACTTTAAGCAGTCCTAGAAATGCCTGCAGCTCTGTTTTATTTCTCGGCCTGGGGGTTTCCTTGATGGCTCTGATTTTTTTTTTCTGTTGGGTGAATTCCGTGCTGGTCTAGGAGGTACCCTAGGAATTCGACCCTCTTGGTATGCAATTGGCATTTTTCTTTTTTGACTTTTAGCCCCGCGTCTTTGAATTTTTGTAGTACCTCCCTCAGGCAACCTTCCAGTTGTTTTTGGTTGACCACGGACACCAGCACGTCGTCAAAATAGGGCACCACCCCCTTGATCCCTTGTAAGATTCTCTCCATGAGGCTCTGAAAGATTCCTGGTGCTATGCTGACTCCAAATTGGAGTCTCTTGCAGCAAAAAGCCCCCCAGTGTGTTACTATGGTCTGCGCCTCGGCGGTTTCCGCATCGACCGGCAATTGTTGGTAGGCTTGTGCTAGGTCGAGCTTCGCGAAAACCTTGCCTCCCCCAGTGAGTGCAGAAGATGCTGTACTACTGGGACGGGGTAAGCGCTTTGTTGTAAGGCACAGTTTAGGGTGGCCTTATAGTCCCCACAGATTCTCACCGACCCATCGGGCTTGACTGGGGTGACTATGGGGGTCTCCCACCGTGCGTGATCGGTTGGTTCTAGGACTCCCTGTTTGATGAGCTTGTCTATCTGCTCATCGATCTTGGGTCTGAGTGCGAAAGGTACCCGCCGCGGGTTTAGGCATATCGGGGGAACGCTGGGGTCTAGACTGAAGGAAATAGGGGGCCCTCGGTACTTGCCTAGGGTGCCGTCGAACACTTACTGGAAGTCCCTCGCGAGTTGCTCTTCCCAGTCTACTTCGGTGATGTGGTCGATGCCCATCACTCCGATTCCGAGCGGCGCGAACTACTGTAGCCCCAGGAGGCTTGGGCGGGCTCTGTCCACTATTGTCAGGGGAAGTCTTTCAGTGTGCCCCTTGAAAGTGATTTCAAAGTGTCCTGTTCCAACTAAGGGGATGCGATTCCCTTGGTAGTCTTTTAGAATTAGTTTCTGGCTTTTCAGCTCCCTCTTGTGGATGGTGGGTACCAGGCGCTTGATTTCCCGCCATGCAACCATGGAGAGGTAGGACCTGGAGTCTACCTCCATTTTGCATGGCTGCCCCCCGATGCCCACTTCCATGTGTACCTTTTGGGCATCCCCGCTCGACGAATGGCCAATGATGACCGTCTGATGAGTGTCTTCTCTTTGTCAGTTCTCGCCGTCTTGTTGGCCCCATCCATCTTGGCTCCACCGGCTCTCGGCTTGGTGGTCCCTTGCCAGGGGGGGTGCTGTCTTGCCTTTGGCCACTGTTGTTTTGCCGTCGGAAGCTGTAGTTTCGTTTGAAATGACAGACTCGAGTGATGTGTCCCCTTTTGTCGCAATGTCAGCAGATCGCATCAAAGAAACAGCAGTCTGACCGAGGATGGTCACCCCCACACCCGGCGCATTGTAGTCTCGACTTACGACCTCGTCGATCGCACCGATCTCTGTCCGCTTAGAGTCGGTGGATGTCCTCCTCTTTGTTGGTGGTGTCGGAGGGGGAGTCGAAGTCGCCATGATGGGTGGGGGTGGTTTCCCGGCGGGTCGTCTCTGGGCGTGTCTCCGGTATCTGGGTCATTTCAGTGGCTGCGGGTCGATCTGTCCCGTCGGGTCGTCGCATTCGGGCTGCGGACTTCCGGGTTGCCGCGGTCGCCTTAGTGAGGGCATCCGCGAGGGAGATGTCGCCCCTCACCATCAGTCGGCTCTGCAGGACGGGGTCTTTGAGCCTGAGGATGACATGGTCTTGGAGTACCTCGTCCATGTCTGTGAAGCCGCACATGCCCCACCAGGTTTCGCAGATCGGCTACAAAATCGCCAATGCTCTCACCCTCCTTCTGGTCCTGGCGGTAGAAGTCGTGCCACCTGATGAGGATGGGCATGGCGGGGGCATAGTGGCTCCTCAGCAGGGGTTCGAGATCGGCCCAGTCCATTGCCTTTACATCTTTGGGTTTCGCGAGGGCTTTCGACATCTTAAACACTACGGGCGTGCAGTGTGTCAGGAAAACGGCCCTTTTTTTCTGTCCGTTCGTGTCCTTGAGGTTGCTACTTTCCAGGAACACCAGGAACCAATCTATGTAGGATTCCCAGTCCTCTGTAGCTTGGTTAAGGGTGTGGATGGCGCGATGCTGGCCATCTTGCTGGCTGTTCTGTCTGGGTGCCATGTGCTTGGTGGGTATCAATTCTGTGATCCCACCTTTGTCACCAGTGTTATTAATCCTTGGGGGCTGATGATCTTGACCACTTTGGGGAACACTGATCTAAAAACAGGAAAATATTTAGACGAGAGGCACTATGATTCTTTAGAGAAATGTGGAAATAATCTTGATGAATGCATGTAGGAGCCACTAAGGGATTAAGAAGAGTTGAAGGAAATGTTGGCAGGTTTTCAAGATTCTTTTATTATGCTTATTGTACCACAATAAATTAAACTATACATTACCACAATAAATTAACATTTTTGATAACTTTATGGTATGTCTCTCTCTCTGTCCTGACCTGGACTTTCTCAAAGGGCTGACAAATTTCCATTTTGTCTGATCATGCATCATGATCAGATAATGTCATGCATTTTAAGATCATGTCTCGCCTCTGGTGTGAAGACTAGTCAAGTTTCTGAATATCTGTGTCACACTTTTGTATAGTTTTGGAAGACAGACCAAAGATTTAACTCTGAGTCCAATTTATTACAAGTACAGCTCATCCTGTCATAACCCAATCCCCCTAATCTTTCATTACAAAATAGGAGGTTCCTGAACTCTACCTGCATTTCTGATGAGATTCTGATATTTTTCTTGCGTCCACCAGCTGTTTAATTTTGAAAAATTATTACACGGGATTGCCAGCTGATAACAATTGCTAGCAGATTCTTTCCAAACTAAAGTCTTCAAAATTAAGATCTAATCTTGGACCTAATTAATCTACAACTTTTTTTAGACTGCCATCTTAAAAAAATAGGTAAGGGAAAGAAGAATTAATGTATTTTCTCATTATTAAAGCTTTTTTGACTGGTTATTTGGAGGTTAGAGCTTTTGGTGAACTAACCAGAGTAATATAACAATTATAATTTGGGCAAATCGACTCATGAAAATTATTATTTAATCCCCTTGGGCAGTGTTTTTCAAAGTGTGGACTGAAGACCCTAGGAGTCCCCCAAGATCCTCTCAGGAGTCTGCAAAATCAAAATTATTTGTCAGCATATGTTGAAAAATAATATATTATTAAAATCCCATTAAACAATGGTGAGAAGTGGTAGCATCACTAAGTGTATCAACTTTACTTTGTTTTGGTCACCATAACATAAAAAAGATGTTGAGACTCTAGAAATAGTCTAGAAAAGAGCAACAAAGATGATTAGGGGACTGCAGGCTAAAACATACGAAGAACAATTATAGGAATTTAATATGTCTAGAAAAGAAGGACTAGAGGTGACATGATAGTGGTGTTCCAATATCTCAGGGGCTGCCACAAAGAAGGGGGAGTCAAGCTATTCTCCAAAGCATCTAAAGGTGGAACAAGAAGCAATGGATGGAAACTAATAAAGGAGACAGCCCACCTAGAAATGAAAGAAATCAAACTCTAGCACAGTATTGGAAAAGATTAAGGGCCCCGATGGTATATTGATTAGAATGTAATATAGCAGGCAAAGTCTGTTCACAGTCTGGAGTTCCATCCTGATGGGCTCAAAGTTGACTCAGCTTTCCATCCTTCTGAGGTCAGTAAACTGTGGACTCAGATTGTTGGAAGCAATATGCTGACACTGTAAACCACTCAGAGAGTGCTGTAAAGCACAGTAGAATGGTATAAAAGTCAGTGCTATTGCTATTGAAGATCAGGAATATAATGTTGTTTTGCTGACCAGGATTGAACTGCAAGGTTTTAAAGATTTGTTTGTACACAAGTGATGAGATATAGGAAGAAGAGACCATTTGTTGTATTTTAAGAGAAAGTGACATCAATAAAATTGTTAATACTTATTATGATGAATGATGTAATCATTTCTTTATATTCTTTTTCCTTTTCTTTACTATATTCTTATTTTTCTCATCTATTTTTCTTGCTGTTTTTCTTCCTTTCTGCATTTTCTATTTTTCTTTTTATTCTTGTTTTTTGTTTGTATTAGTTATCTTTCTAAGTGTAATGTTTAATAAAATTATTATTTAAGAGCAATAGAAAGAAACCAGAGTGCAAGTAGAAAAACTGCAGGAAGAGAAAGTGCATCTGTATATTATTACAAAACAGATTAATCTACTAATAGAATATATCAGGGCACTGATATATCAAGTTGGATAATGAAACATCTGCAAGCAAGCAACCACACTCAGATTACATGAAGGACTCCATAGATTAATCTCCCAACAAAAGAAAAATAAATTGGACTTGAATGAAGCCTGGAAAGAGGTTGGAGTCACAATACAATTCAGAATACTACAGAAGCATGCGGACTTAAATAAAGGGAAATGTGAAATAGGTTGAAATTAGAAGTGTGTTGTTGGGAATAGGAATGTGCAGATATCTTTGTATAAGGGTAGTGCTGAGTTGTAGGCTGAAAACTGAGTGTATAGTTTGCAATGAATTGAACAAAGATTGTATGATGCAATGACAAGTATATGTCTAATAATTAACATGTAAGTGGGGTGGGCAAGTAATTTTCCCAAGGGGCCACATGTGAAACTAGGTCTGTTGTCTAAGGCCAAACCAATAGGACTGCCATCACTCCCACTTTCTCTGCTGGCCAAATTTCTTTGCTGCCCCCCCCACTGCCCCCCCTGTTCCTACTGCCATGGGCCAGCAAGAATTTCAGGTTGTGGGACAACTGTACTCTTATTTCCAACACTGTTCCTGAATTGATAAGGTTGACAGATAGACCGGAATGAAGGTAAGAAACAAATCAAATATACCTCATGTCTGTTGTTTTCTCTCCATGTGAATTACTCAGGGTTTGCCTACGAGCAAAGAGAGAAAAGAAAAAGTACTAGAACATATCAAGGAAGTCCTCAGTTGGCTATCCCAGCTGGGCCTTCATCAAATCCAGGAAAAGATCCAGCAGAATCATCTCCATATCAGCTAAAGAAGAGAACAAATGGAGCAACATTTCATTTCATATATTGCAGGAATATCTGAAAAACTCAGAACTCTCTCTCTCTCTCTTCCCCCCATCCCTTCCTCCCTCTCCCCTCTCCTTCCCTCCCTCCATCTCCCTCCCTCTATCTCCAAATACATATAGTTAGAACAGACATAAAACTCAGTTATTAAACAAATTAAACTTTGCCATTTGATTGATCAATCTTTCCATTATGTCAGTAAAGAGCTAACCCGATTGAATCACTTTTCTTGAGTGGTTATGTATTGAAGATATAGAGGCACAGGCCCTTGTAAGCCACTGGGAGGTACTGTTTAGTAGAAATCCAAAAATGGGGGCTCTGGAAACAGGATTCTCAAATATTGCTAAAGTACAGGTAACTTCAGGACACTTTCCCGACAGGGTTGCAAATGCAGCAGATGCATTTATGCAAGGCTGCCTGATTCTGGCTGTAAATATCTGGATGATCTCTAAATAGCGGCACAAATACAGAACATCTTAAAATGTTAACTACCATCATACCTTTTAGTAATTTTTGAGACTTGACCTATACCTTTATTTTTACATTTTATTGTTACCTTTTTTTTACATTGTACTAAAAAAAAAAAAAGAAGTGGGGGAGGGAAGAAAAGGAATCTAGCAATGGGAAACATGAAATGCAATATATACTATGTATTATTATCTGTAACAATTGTAACACTTGTAATACAAGCAACTGCATTCCTGGAACCAAAGCTTATCCCAGAGAAAGGAAACGTATGGGAATATTTAGCAAGGGAAATACTCAACACCACTAACTTTTGCTTAGCAGGAGGGAAATCAGTCAAGGACATCTTAACCACATGCCTAATGGGAGTGGCAACTAGACCACATAACATCATTAACTACACCACATTTAGAAACCTTCCTGATTCCTACGAAAGCATTTTTAGCTGGGGCCACTCTACAAAAACCAAAGACCACACTATGTACACCCTACACATTCCTGCAGTAACCACCTCTGAGAGATGCTTTAATGTCACTGGGTGCAGCACACCGAGGGTCACAGAATGCACCAGCCTTAGCAACACCGAACTAAAATGCAACTACACTGAGATCATATCATTCTCATATAGTTACCTGAAGCTCCCATCAGGGTGGTTTTTTCCTTTGTGGCTTAAAAGCCTACTCATACCTTCCTGCAAATGCCACCAACGGCCCTTGCACCTTGGGAAGGTTAATCATGCTTATGACATTCTTACAGAGACGGCACAGGAGAGCCTTCCAAACCCTAGACTCAGACTGTGACTCCAAAGTCTCCCTTCTCACCAAAGCAGAATATGTCTCATTGGCAATATCCCTAGTGGGGGTACCTGGATTGGCAGTGCGAAATTCTAGAAATTTGAATAACCTGGCATGTACCCTAGCAAAAGGCTTGAATTCAATCTCCCATGCCCTGGATGCCCTTAACAGAGAACTGAAGGAGGTCAGAGAAGCCACCCTGGAGAATAGGGCAGCAATAGACTTCCTCCTCTTAAAGCATAATTATGGCTGCGAAACATTCCACGGGATGTTGCTTCAACCTATACGAAACCTCAGGACTCGTAGAGAGGGACATCCACCACCTGAAAGAACTAGCTCAAAATATTGGTCATGAGCAATCATTCCTAGACTTTTCATGGCTCTTCTCGTGGATACCAGATTTCCACTGGCTCAAAATCTTTACAATAACCATAGTCACTATTTGTGTCTTTGGAGCCCTCATGTGTTGCCTCTGTTGATGCATACCACCCTGCCTTAGCTGCCTAAAGGCCTGTATCCCCTCTCAGAAGAGAAGATTGAAGGGGAGACTGGCGGCCAGATTGATGATCCTGATTGATCACGAATACCAAGTATACCCAGACAATCAGAGGCAGCCCTCTAAAAAAAAAGAAAAATGAAGGATTGTGGAAAGGGAACTTCACGAAGACAGTAGTGTCACAAAAACAGGAAAAGCCGAAGGGGAACATCAGGTCAGCCATAAAACAAACTTACATAGGAAAAGGAATCAAATAAAAAAGGTATTAAAGAATCCTTATAGACAAAAGCCTAAGTAATTAAGAAAACTAGATAAATAAGAAAAGGAAACAAAAAGATAATTTAGAAAGGCTTTACAAACACAGGACATATCAAATAAGCAAAACAAACAGACAAAAGACACAAAATATAAATTACAAAAGGGACAGACAGGAGATTGCTACAGAACAAATATGAAAAACTATCTTAAAGCTAAAAGAGATTAGAGAAAACCAATAATACAATCTAGTCACCCCGCAGAGTTTGTCTTCCGCAACCTGTGGAGTTTGCCCTCTGGCGGGAATAAAGACAAACTCAAACAGGATTTGAAACATTAAGCACAAATACAAACATTCACACAAAATCAACTTACAAAGGGAGAAACGGGTATAAAAAACCAGGGACTTACCATAAGAAGCTAGCTAGCTCAGGAACGCAGACTTCTCGCTGTCCCCCACCTTCCTGAAAAATAAAAAGATCCAGCTTTCAAGCAGTTGTCTGTATCCTTGCGCCGGAGCTCTCCCAGCGGGAAAATCGAATCCTTGAAAGAAAGGCATTTTGATACCCTTCAACACAAACTTCAAGCAAAAACATTTGTTTTATGGCCTTAGTTCATAAATAGATTTTTTTTCACTATGCAAATGAGGAAGGCTATTTTGTTTGTCATATTCAACTGGTTCCTGCTTTGACTGGAGTTTCATAAGTCTTTTTTTCTTATCTTGAAAAATAGCTTCAGTGGGTTTGGCTGAACACAGCCGCTGTCTAAGCTGCTTATTCCTGAACTACAGCTTAGTTTGTACCCAAGAGGTAAGAGAGATATGGACCAAGAAGATGAACATTTAGGGGAAAAAGAAGCAGAAACAGTAAAAACAGCTTTTTAGCTGGTACTCTAATCAGCCATAATGTGAAATAAATCGGTTTATGTTTGGAAATGAACATTAGATAAGTTTGCCTCAGTACAGGAATATATTTTGCTTTCTGTAATCCATGAAATTGATTAAAAATTCAATTCAAAAATTCAATCAATTAAAAATTCACACACACACACACACACACATACACACACATATATTAAACTAAGGTAAAGGTTCCCCTCACACATATGTGCTAGTCATTTCTGGCTCTAGGGGGTGGTGCTCATCTCTGTTACAAGGCCAAAGAGCCAGCACTGTCCGAAGATGTCTCCATGGTCATGGGGCTGGCATGACTAAATGCCGAAGGCACACGGAATGCTGTTCCCTTCCCACCAAAGTGGTCCCTATTTTTCTACTTGCATTTTTACATGCTTTCAAACTGCTAGGTTGGCAGAAGCTGGGACAAGGAATGGGAACTCACTCCATTATGCGATGCTAGGGATTCAAACTGCTGAACTGCCGACCTTTCTGATCGACAAGCTCAGCATCTTAGCCATGAGGTATGATTCAATGGAGCTGAGTGTAGCTCCCAGCAGACATTTTCTTTTTGCACCCAGAGAGAGAAATATGAGTTATGAGGTGAGAGCTCCACCTCAAGGCCACCATGCCACTCATGTACATCTTATATATTTCTATACACATTTATTCACACATTTATTCATAGAAGTGTGTATATGTATAGATATGTATGTGTGTGTTTGTGTATGTATATGCATACATACCTATATACAATTATATACAGTTATACACACACACACAAACACACAAACAACAGATCAGAAGCATGGGCATCCATTCCTAACTTTGATGATGGCAAAATGGCAATATACATGCTGTGACATCACAATGCAAACTTTGCCCTTTTGTGTTTGTGTAGATAGAGTACATAGTGCAGAGTTTGCACAGTGATATTTCCACACTCCCCACTGTGGGCAAAGATGCCTATGGCAGTATTGATAGGGAGAATACTTTTAACACCAGAAACTGAAATTACTTAAACAATATTACAAGTGTCAAAATGTGGATTCGGCTGCTCTAGTTAGTAGTGTGATATTACCAGAGAAAAAGCTACATAGGATTAGATTAACAATTCTTAATGCCTTTTTGGCTATGTAGTTACATAGGCTCTAGCATTTAGATCATTAGAGATGAGTATTCCAAGGTCCTTTACAGAGCTTCAACAAAGTCTTGACTATTCAGCTTGCATTTTATTTTCTGATTTTTTTTGCCAATATGTAAGACAGAGCATTTATTTGTTGAGATTTGAAGTTACCATTTGTTTGACCATTCTGATACATAGTCAAGGTCTTTTTGAAGGGCAGCAGTATTGTCTGTGGTATTGAACAGCTTTACACCATCAGTGAAGAGAACGCAGTTGCTCTTAATATGATCACAGAGGTCATTTATGTAGAGTATGAGGAGAGTTGGTCCTAGAACACTGCCTTGGGGGACACCACTGTTGACAGGTACAGAATTTGATAGGACACTCCCAATTTTGACCATTTGTTGTCTGTTTGACAGGAATGCTTCTATCCAGTTATGCAGATATCCAGAGATACCATAAGATTTTAGTTTTAGTAGTTTGTTGTGTACCACTGAATCAAAGGCTTTACAGAAGTCTATGTAGATTGTGTTAGGGATAACATTGTTTTACCCCAACTGGTTTAGGTAAATAATAATATGTAATCATAGTTTGTTTGTTAAAGTGTCTGCAACTTTAACTGTGGGATAGTAATTAAGGGAGTGGTTGTGAAAGCACTTTAAAAGAAGCAAGGCTGCAGCTTGCTCTCTCTCTGGCTTTGATGATCCCTGATTACTGCAAGGACTCAAGACTGCATTGCTCGAACGGGAGAGAAAACAAAGGACTGACTTGTAAGTGAACTGACATAGGATATTCTAAATGGACTTTGCTAACTGAATATCCCTAAATGGACTGACTAAATGATACATGACTATTGGACTGTTATTTTGACTATGCTATGAACTCATAATGGAATAAACTATATTTTTGATAGCACAAGCGTATCTGTTATTTTTACTGTATGTTAATAAACATACAAGCTTAGCTCACTCATTTATCTGTGTGCCTATCTGACTAAAGCTGCACATTCTGTTTAGCTTATCTCCCTAACCCTGGTTGGGGAAACCAGGCTTAACACTGGTTATGGGCCCAGAGGCTGCAAAGTCAGTTTAACTAGGATAAAACAGATTTATGTAAAAGTGAGAGTTTGTGTTGTTATACATTACAGTAAACAGACAGCTGTGTTTTATTAATTATAGTTTTATATCCATACAAAGAAAACATGGCACAAGTCAATTTACAAAGTTTGTCCCTTATATCCAAGCTGGATGGAACAAACTATGTATCATGGTCTATGAAATGTAGTCTGCTTCTACGAAGAGAAGGTTTGTGGAACATAATTGAAAATCCACCAAACATAGAAGAATGGGATACAGAGGATGATGAAGATAGATTAAAGATAGAAGAATTTATGCATAAAAATCAACAAGCTATTTGCATTATTGCTTTAACCTTAACTGATTAGCAACTTGTTTATATCCATGGAGAGAAAACGGCTGTTGGGTGTTGGCAGAAGCTGAAGAGGATTTATGTTCGAGATAATGTTGGTGCTCACATAAATCTAACACGGAAGCTTTTCAGTACACATCTCCAAACAAATGGTGATATGCTGAGTCATTTGAAAACTATGCAAAGCATTTTTCAAGAACTGCACGAGAAAGAGCTTATTTTCTCTGAACTACACCAAGTCTACATAATTCTATCTTCCCTTGATGAAAGTTATGATAACTACGTAACTTCCCTTGAAATTTTGCCAAAGGAAAGTTTAACTTTAACTGATATAACTGGCAGATTGATTGAAGAGGCAAGAAGAAGACTTGAAAGAGATGAGTTAAGGAGGGAACAACCTCAAAAAGAAGATAATGAATCTCCTACTGCATACGCAATTAAAAAGTGTTTTAATTGTGGAGGAAGAGGACATTTGGCAAGATTTTGTAAAAAAGCAAAGCACCAGAACGCTGGCCAGAATACTAAAAGTCATCAAAAGATAAATAAAAATTTAGAGTTAGCCATGTATACTAACGGAGCTGTAAAAAATAATTTATGGGTGGTTGACAGTGGAGCATCCCACTGTATAACAAATGATAAGAAAAATTTTATTAAAATGTCCAAGAGTACACAGCAGATATCGTTAGCCAATGGCTGGAAACTGAAAGCTAAAGGTCAAGGTATAGCATATTGTTCTTTTATAAAAGAGAATGTAAAAATGTTATATGTACCACAACTTAAGTTTAATTTAATTTCAGTTAGAATTTTGGTTAAACTAGGATATGTAGTTACATTTAGGGGAGATAACTGCATAATTGAGAAAGAAGATAAGAAAATTACTGCATCTTTAAGAGGTGAATTATATGTGTTAAATGATGATGGTTTAAAGGTGGCTAACGCAGTTTATGAAAATAAGAAACCTCATGATGAATGTATTCACTTGTTACATCGAAGGCTAGGGCATTTAAATTTTAAAATGCTTAAGAAAACTGTTGTATTATCTAAGGGAATAAGTTTGAAACCTTGTAATAAGTATTTGCAATGTAATGCCTGTAATCAAAGTAAGAGCAGGGTCACACCGGCTAATAGAGTTGATGGATTTACTACCAAAGAGCCTTTAGAGGTAGTATTTGCAGATTTAATAGGTCCAAAAAAAACAAGTGTAGGAGGAGCTCGTTACATATTAAGTATAATGGACCACTATTCTAGATATGGGTTTTGCTATTTAATGAAGAGCAAAACTGAAACGTATCAAAATCTCTTTAATTGGATTAAATTTGCTGAAAGAAAAACTAAAAAGAAATTAGTAACTCTTATAACAGATAATGGTACGGAATTTACAAATAATAAATTCCAGAACAGACTAAGAATGTTAGGTATTCAACATAAAAAGTCTGCACCATATAGGCCACAACATAATGCCTTTATAGAGAGAAGAGGCGAAACATTACAATCAATGGCACGAACTATGATGTCTGATTCAGGATTACCTGACAATTTATGGGGAGAAGCAATAATGTGTGGTAATCATATATTAAATAATGTTGTTAATTCAACAACAGGTGAATTACCATTCACACTGTGGCATGGTACAAAACCTGATTTAAGTTACATGCACACATTTGGAGCACCAGCATGGGTGCATATCCCTACACAACTTAGACACAAAGGACAGCATAGAGCTAAAAGATTATATTTTGTAGGATATACATCTAATCATAGATCTTATAGATTCTGGGAACCAGGTACATCTAAAGTTTACACCAGTGCTAGTGCAAAATTTCTAGAACATGTAGGATGGAATAGATTAGAGCAAGATTTAAATAATGAAGTAATTATTGAACCCTACAAAAGGCAGAAAGATCAGACTAGTTATAAGAAGAGTCCAATTAAAGAAGAAGTCCATGAAGAGCAAATAGGACCAGAACAAGAGGAAACAGATGATCAGGAAGAGTTAGATAATCAAGAAGAGTTAATAAATGAAAGTCCATCTGTAAGTCCTGTAATACCTAGACGTACTACACGTATAACTAGACCACCTGATAGGTATCAAGCAAGTATAGTTTGCCAAGTAACTAAAGTTCCAACTAGTGTAGATGAACTTAAGATGTATCCTGCTAAGGATCAGGAGAATTGGTAAAAGGCAATGGAAAAAGAACTAAATTCATTAAAGGTAATGAAAGTTTATGAAGATGCTAAATTACCTCCAGGAGAAAAATCCATTGGGTGCAAATGGATATTTAAAGTAAAAACTGGAAATGATGGGACTGTTACCCATAAAGCTAGGTTAGTAGCTCAAGGATTTAATCAAACTGCATCTGATTACGATGAAGTTTTTCAACCAAGTCTTAAAGCAACATCTTTTAGAGCAGCATTAGTGTGGGCAGCTAAGAAAAACTATGTCATTAACCATTTAGATGTAGAAACTGCCTATCTGCATGCACCATTGCAGCACACTATATATTTGAAAAAGCCAGTAGGTATAAAAGACAATAAAGTAAATAGTAATGATTGTTGGAAACTCAAAAAGAGTCTTTACGGGTTGAAACAATCTGGGTTTGAGTGGAACCAATATATTGTGAAAGAGTTAAACAATATAGGTTTTAAATCTGGTTTAGCAGATCCATGTGTGTTTAAAAGAGAAAATAATGGAACGGTGTCATTATTGTTATTATTTACAGATGATATTGCTTTGATAACTAAGACTAATAATGAAGCTAATGAGATTATATCATTATTAGCCAAAAAGATAAAATTAAAGCATTTAGGTGAAATTAAAAAGTATCTAGGATTGACAATTAACAAAACAAAAAATGGATTTAAGATATCTCAAGAAAATAAAATTTGCCAATTAATTAAAACGTTTAAAATGGAACTTTGTAAACCGGCAAAGACTCCAATGAGTCAGGAAGTTTGCCAAACTGATGATCAAAGTCCTAAATTTGATAAGTCTATATATCAATCTTTGATTGGTAGCTTATCATATATAAGCAATTGGTCTAGGCCAGATATAGCTTATAGTGTAAATCAGCTGGCACGTTTTAATTCAGATCCACATCAATGTCATTGGCAATCATTAAAGAGAATTTTAAGATATCTTAAAGGAACAATGAACCATGCATTGTATATAGAACCAAAGGGTGACTTGAGTCTTAGTGCCTATGCAGATGCAAGTTTTGCAACTGATATAAACACTAGAAAATCAACATCTGGGATGGCTATATTATTTGGTAAGACACTAATAGGGTGGAGGTCAATCAGACAACAGCATATCAGCTTGTCCACGATGGAAGCGGAATTTTCATGTCTGTCATTATTATGCACTGATTTGATTTTGTACAAACAGTTATTATTAGACATGGGTATAACTGTTAAAGATTCCATTATTGTGTACGAGGATAACCAAGCAGCTATACAGTTAGCTACTAGTATTGCTGTAAAAACTAGATCAAAGCATACTGATTTAAGATACTTAAATGTTAGAGAATCTGTAAAGAATGGGCTAATTAAATTGGAATACTGCATGACGGAAGAAAACATTGCAGATCAATTTACAAAAGCTCAAGGAGTAATTAAGTTTAAAGAGAGTTGTAACAAATATGATTTAAAGATGTAAATAGTTATATTTATTATTATTTCCTAAAAGGGGAGAATGTTAGGGATAACATTGTTTTACCCTAACTGGTTTAGGTAAATAATAATATGTAATCATAATTTGTATGTTAAAGTGTCTGCAACTTTAACTGTGGGATAGTAATTAAGGGAGTGGTTGTGAAAGCACTTTAAAAGAAGCAAGGCTGCAGCTTGCTCTCTCTCTGGCTTTGATGATCCCTGATTACTGCAAGGACTCAAGACTGCATTGCTCGAACGGGAGAGAAAACAAAGGACTGACTTGTAAGTGAACTGACATAGGATATTCTAAACGGACTTTGCTAACTGAATATCCCTAAATGGACTGACTAAATGATACATGACTATTGGACTGTTATTTTGACTATGCTATGAACTCATAATGGAATAAACTATATTTTTGATAGCACAAGCGTATCTGTTATTTTTACTGTATGTTAATAAACATACAAGCTTAGCTCACTCATTTATCTGTGTGCCTATCTGACTAACGCTGCACATTCTGTTTAGCTTGTCTCCCTAACCCTGGTTGGGGAAACCAGGCTTAACAGATTGCATCTATTGTTTTGCCCTGATTGAGTTGTGTAGTCCATATGTTTTTGCAGTGTAAGAGTTGCAGATTACAGGATAGTTTTTTTTCTGAAACCAAATTGTATATTGGAGAGTAAGTTGTTTGCCTCTAAGTGGAGGATAATGGATTGGTTAATAATTGATTCCATGACTTTACAGGTGATGCAGCATAAAGAGATTGGTCTGTAATTTTCTGTCGTGTCCGCGAAATGACGCCAGGAGTCGGTGATTTCATGCAATGCTCTTTATTTGGAAAACTGGAACCGAACCGGCGAAAGGAAAAAAGCCCGCGGCTTTTAATCCTTTTGCCGCCGCGGCCGCGGCCAATGGCAGCGCTTCAAATCTCCCGCGCTCTGAACGAGCCAATCGCAGGAGATTCTTAACGAGCCAATCGGCGCGGCTCGCCTGACCAATTAGAAAGCCCCGCGCTTTAGCCAATCAAAGTGCGGGGATTTCGAGTATGTAAATGAGGACAGAACACCCCTCCCCTCTTGGTTCAGTCCTTACGTTGCATAGTCACGTAGGTAGGCGGGGCTCCGTCTGGTCCTACTTGACCTGCGCAACTCAGTTGTAAGCGGGATCCCAGCCGGTTCAGTCGGGTTTTTGGTTGCTCTTGCTTCTGTGCGAACCGGCTGGTCGATCGGGCCGGTTCTTTCTCCGTGGCTCCCACCTGGGCCTTCCGGGTTGGTTGAGCTACGGGTTTCGCCGCTCCCGCTCGGTCTTTCCGGGTCGGTCGAGCTGGCTTGGCTGTTCTTTTCTGGCGAGGGGTCGCGATGGATGCGTCTCGGTAAGTACTGCTGGTTTATTTTTTCTTGTAATCGGTCACCCGGGTATTCCCTCCCCCCTTGGCTTGCGTTTTGGGAGGTGGGTTCGTTTGCTGTCCTAGACCTAAGTTGGTCGATGTGTCTTTTCCACGCTCGTCCGTCTGCCGTTTGTAACCAGTACGAGCGTGGGCCTGTTGCTTGGGTGATGACGGCTGGGATCCATAGGGGGTCTCCCGTCAGGTTTTTCGCATATACGAGGTCCCCGGGTGCGAACGTTCGGTATTTCGTGCTTGAGTCTGGGGGCCGCTCCGGGTTATACGTAGGGTGTAACCTGTCGAGTGGGCACCTCAGCTTTCTTCCCATTAGCAGTTCGGCTGGGCTTTTGTTGGTAGTGGTATTCGGGGTTATGTGTTGTGTAAAGAGAAGTCTGTTGATTTTTTCTTGGATCTCCCCGTGGTCCATTTTCCGGATGGTTTTTTTGGTAAATTGGACCATCCGTTCCGCCCTACCGTTCGCCGCCGGATGCGCCGGTGCTGTTAGTGCGTGGCGGATGCCCCTTTCCGCCAGGAATTTCTCGAACTCCAGGGAGGTAAACTGGGGCCCGTTGTTGGAGACGACGACGTCTGGGAGGCCGTGTGTTGCAAAGAGTTTGCAAAGTTCTTTGGTCACGGTCTCCGTGGTTGTTGTCTTCATGTTGCTTACCTCCAGCCAGTTGGAGTAAGCGTCAACTGTTATGAGGAAGGTGTGTCCATTTGTGGGCCCGGCGAAGTCTATATGGATTCTGGACCAGGGTTCCCTTGGGGTTTCCCACTCTAGGACGGGTGCTGTGGGTGGGCTGGGCCTAGTCTCCTGGCATCGCTGGCACCTAGCTACCCAGGCCTCTATCTGCTTGTCCATCCCTGGCCACCAAGCGTAACTTCTGGCCAGAGCTTTAGTTCTTACGATGCCAGGGTGCCCCTCGTGCAACATTTCCAAAACCTTCCCCTGTAGTTTGTCCGGAATGACCACCCTGTCACCCCATAAGATGTTTGGCGGTTCCGAAACGTCTTGACGGACTCGTCGTTGTCTTTTTCCGGCCACCCTCTTTCTACCCAATGCAAAACCCGCACCAGACGCCTGTCTTTATTAGTTTCCCGGGCAATGTCTGACGCGGTTATGGGTAGGTTGGGTAGGGTCTTGATGCTGAGGGTGGTCGTCGTTGGTGCTGGGTCAGAGTCGGATTCCGGTAGCAGCGAGCGGCTTAATGCGTCCGCATGTGAGATCGTCTTACCCGGTCTGTGTATGAGTTCGTAGTTGTAGGCCGCCAGGAACTCGGACCACCTTGTCATTCGGGGAGACAGAATGTTCGGGGTGGCCCGGTTTCCTGCAAGGATGCCCAGCAACAGCTTGTGGTCCGTTATAATGGTGAAGGGCCGGCCGTAGAGATATTCGTGGAACCGTTTTATGGCGGCAACTATAGCCAGAGCCTCTTTGTCCAGTTGGCTATAGTTCCGCTCTGGTTTGGTGAGGGTCCTTGAAAAGAACGCGATGGGTGCTTCTTTTCTGTCAGGAAGGGTATGGCTGAGGACGGCGCCGACGCCGAAAGGTGATGCGTCGCAAGTGACGGCCAGAGGCAGGGTTTCGTTGAACTGTATGAGGACGGCGTCGGAGGTGAGGAGGTCTTTAGTTTTTTGGAAGGCGGCTTGCTCCCGTTTCCCCCAAGTCCAGGTCGCCGCCTTGTCCAGGAGCCTATGCAAAGGCTCCACCGCCGTCGCCTTTTGGGGTAGGAAAACATTGTAAAAGTTCAGTAACCCCAAGAATGCTTGTAGTTCAGTTTTTGATTTAGGGGTGGGGGCCTCTTTGATGGCCTTGATTTTTTTACTTGTGGGGTGAATGCCGTGCCGGTCTAGGAGGTAGCCCAAGAATTCCACTCGTTCCGTGCACAGTTGGCATTTCTCCCTTTTTACTTTAAGTCCCGTTTCTCTAAATTTAGTTAGGACCTCTCTTAGTCGGCTTTCTAGTTCGGCTTGGTTGGGCGCCGACACTAGAACGTCATCGAAATAAGGTACCACCCCCTTGATACCTTGCAACAACCTTTCCATCAGGCTCTGAAATATACCTGGTGCCACGCTGACTCCGAATTGGAGTCGGTTGCATTTGAAAGCTCCCCGGTGGGTGACGATGGTCTGGGCTTCTGCCGTTTGCTCGTCGACCGGCAACTGTTGGTATGCCTGGGCGAGATCGAGCTTGGCGAAAACCCTGCCCCCTCCCAGTGAGTGCAGTAGGTGTTGCACTATTGGGACAGGGTAGGCGCTTTGTTGCAGCGCGCCATTTAGGGTGGCCTTATAGTCCCCACAGATTCTCACCGACCCGTCCGGCTTGATCGGGGTGACTATGGGGGTCTCCCACCGGGCGTGGTCTATTGGCTGCAATACCCCCTGTTTGACGAGCTTATCAATTTGCTCGTCTATTTTGGGTTTTAGGGCGAATGGCACCCGCCTAGGTTTCAGTCGTTTGGGGGGGACGTTAGGGTCTAGGTCGAACGAGATAAGGGGCTCCTGGTACTTGCCCAGGCTTCCGTCGAAGACTTCTTGGAACTCCTGGGCTAGTCGCTGTTCCCAACCGTCGTCGGCGACGTGGTTGACTCCCGTGAGAGTGATGTCGAGCGGGGCGAACCATTGCAGTCCCAGTAGGCTTGGGCGGTCGCGGTCGACGATCGTTAGGGGGAGTTGTTCGGTGCGCCCCTTATATGTTACGTTAAAGTTTTTGGTGCCGACTACCGGGATGCGGTTTCCCTGGTAGTCCTTTACAATAAGTCTTTGGCTGTCTACGTTCCTCCTTTGGAGGGTAGGCACCAACCGCTTTATCTCGTGCCATGCAATCATGGAGAGGTAGGACCCGGAGTCTACCTCCATTTTGCACGGCTGGCCCTCGATGAGTACCTCGACATGGATTTTCCGGGCGTCGTTGGTGATGGCGTGGCTGATGGTGACCGTCTGGTGGGTCTCCTCTCTCCGCCGGTTGTCGCCGCCTCGCGAGGATCGTCTGGTCCGGTCCCATCGGCTGTCCGAGTGGCGATCTCTGGGCTGGGGCGGTGAGCTTTCCCTTCTCCGGTCGTTCAGGTCCCATCGAGTTGGACTGCGGTTTTTCTTCAGGCGGCAAACCCGGGCGATGTGCCCCTTTTTGTCGCAATGCCGGCAGATGGAATCGAAAAACCGGCATTCCGACCTGGGGTGGTCGCCGCCGCAACCGGCACAGTTGGTCCTTGACTTACGACCTCTCCGGTTCCGTTGGTCGCGCCCAGTCTGAAGTCGATGTATGTCTTCTTCGTCTTCGGACGTGCTGGATGTAGAGTGGAAATTGCCCTGGTGTGTAGTTGTCTCGGTTTTTTGTTCGGTCGACCTCGCCGGGTTGTTGTTTCCGCCGCGGTCCTTCGTGTCAGGTCTGCGCATGCTATCGGCGGAAGTACGGGTTGCTTCTGCGTCTGCGGCTGCGGTGAGGGCGTCTGCTAAACTGATGTTGCCCTTAGCCATCAGCCGGCTCTGGAGCGCGGGGTCCCACAGACCGAGCACAATTCGGTCTCTCAGGATGTTGTTTAGGTTATCAAATTCGCAGAGCCCCCCTAGGCGCCGCAGCTCGGCGACGAAGTCGCTCAATTTCTCACCCGCTCTCTGGTCTCGCCGGTAGAATTCGTTGCGCCGGATCAGGATGGGGACCTCGGGAGCGTAATGTCGCCGAAGGATAGGTTCAAGGACGTCCCAGTCCATGGCGGTTGCATCGGCGGGCTTGGCCAACGCTTTGGCCATCTGGAAAACTTCGGTTCCGCAGTGGGTGAGGAAAACGGCGCGTTTTAGCGGGCCTGAGGCATCCTTCATGCCGGTGCACTCGAGGTACATGCGGAAACGGTCGGAGAACGATTCCCAGTCTTCGGGGGCGGGGTTGAAGGGGGCGGGCGGTGCGATTTTCGCCATCTCGGTGCTTTGTCTGGCTTCCGTCGGACACGGGGTTCGGTTCAGGGTCTGGATCCCATCCTCGTCGCCAGTGTCGTGTCCGCGAAATGACGCCAGGAGTCGGTGATTTCATGCAATGCTCTTTATTTGGAAAACTGGAACCGAACCGGCGAAAGGAAAAAAGCCCGTGGCTTTTATTCCTTTCGCCGCGGCGGCCGCGGCCAATGGCAGCGCTTCGAATCTCCCGCGCTCTGAACGAGCCAATCGTGGGAGATTCTTAACGAGCCAATCGGCGCGGCTCGCCTGATCAATTAGAAAGCCCCGCGCTTTGGCCAATCAAAGCGCGGGGATTTCGAGTATGTAAATGAGGACAGAACATTTTCAACTAGGCTGGGATCTCCCTTTTTGAAGATGGGGATCACCGTGGCTTGTGACCATAGGTTAGGCAAGGAGCTGGTCCTGAAAGATTATGCTTAGAGGTCCACCTATGGCAGACCACCTACTTCTTTTTAAAGAAGTAGGCACATATTTCGTCCTGTCCAATAGATCGAGACGGTTTAAGATTGCATAGTGCTTTTTCAACATTGTCTTCTGTAAAATCGATATGTATTAGATCATTGTAGTTTTCTGTGGTTCGGCAAGGAAATACTGGGCACGATCCATTGCTGTTTACAAATACTGAGCCAAAGAATGTACTAAAGATGTTGGCTTTAATGGTGTTGTCGTTGCAGTCTTTACCATTAGATCCTTTCAGGGGCGGGATGGACCTTGAATCTTTTAGTTTGTTGTTTACAAAATTGTAAAAAACTCAGGTGGAATTGGTGCATAGAAGGTTTTCCTCTTGTTTAATGTGATAATTGGTGCATTCAGTCTTTATTTGGTGGCATAAATTTTTGTATCGGCTGTTGAAATTGGCAACGTGACCAGATTTGTTTTTCCGCCAGAGTGATCTCTTTTTGGATTGAAGTTTCCTTATTGATATGGGTAATCTGTTTTTTTGTTTTTTTTTGAGAGTTGTTGGTACATATAGTTTGATGACTCTTTTGACTTCAAGTAAAAATATGTTGTAATGGTCTTCAACAGTATTGCATCCAGTGAATAGAGATTGCCAGTCAAGGGATGAGAGATCATTGTCTATGAGATCATAGTTGCCTTTTTTGAAGTTATAATTGGGGATTACATCATTGTGATGATTGTTGTGTGGGCGTATGTTGGGACAAAAGTCAATCATATTATGGTCACCGTTGGAAAAAGGTTCTTTAGTTTGTATTCCGTAAATTAAATTCAAACTATTGCAGAAGATGAGATCGAGGCAGTTGTTTAGTCTAGTATTGTTGGTTACTGGTTGTTCCAGTCCCAGATTTGTAACAGCATTGTAGAAGGTTGCGTGTATGCATTCAGTTGTACATTCATTTAGGGTCCAGTCAATATGAGGTAGATTGAAGTCACCAAAAAAGATAAAAGCATGTGGGCAGGATGTTGCCCATGTTAGGAGTAAATTTAACTTGTTTACATGTTTGATGTCATAATCAGGTGCTCTGTAACATAGTAAGAATCGAAATGTGATATTTAAGGATAGTTCACAGATGATGGCCTCAGGAAGAGCAAGCTTCTGTGTAACTTGGATGTTTTTTAGATGTATGGACTTTTTATAGAAGATAGCAACACCACCTCCTCTACGAATTTCACAATCTGATCAGTAAACATGATAGTCTCTTACTGTGGTAATGGAGTCAGGGAGAGATGCATTGAGCCATGTTTCACAGACAAATATGATGTTGAATTTAGCCATATTTAGTAAGAGGAGAAATTCAGGTATTTTATTCACAAGGCTTCTTGCATTGAGTAGCTTGCATTTAAGGCCAGCTGTAGTTGGAATTGAAGTAGTTAGGGGCGTGTGTGCCTAGTCTTGGGTGATGGTGGATTGGTTGAAGTAGGGCTGTGGTTGAAGGTTGAAGCTGAGTTGCGGGTTGTGTGACTTACTTTTGATACAGTCAGCATGGTAGTCAACGTACAGGTCCTTCTCTCCATTGTCTAGATGTTTTTTGAGTTCAGTGCGAAGTACATGGGAGCGGGCACGTTGCTGTATGGTTAGGTCAGGGTGAGAACGGAGGTTCTTATGGTTGGTGTTGCTTTTGGCAAGTGAATTTATAGCATAAATGAATTTACGTTTGTTTGATTCATTTTTGCAAATGACCCTGCAGGCTCTCTGGGGCCACAGAGCCATCTCTGTTTTTGAGCTCTCAGCCAATGTGGGCAATGTCAAGTATTTCATCAGGGGAGATGGTTGATGCTTGATAATCACTGATGATGTTTCGGATAGTTGTGATGTCATCATTGTCATTGATGTCCTCTAGACCAAATAAGATGGCGTTTGGACGTTTCCATTCGCGCTCAACAGCTTCTCTGATGAGGATTGGGATATCATTATTTGTCTGATTTATGTTTTTTTGTGGATTGGGTTGTGGTTGTTGAGTAGAGATGTGGTTTGTAGCTATTGGAAGTTCAGTTTTTTGCGTTGTCTTTTTTTTCAAGGTTGGATAATCTTTCTTTTAAAGTGTCCAGGGATGCTACTATGGTGTCAAGGGATGTTATTCGTGTTTCTGTGGTATCAACTCTTTCAAACAGATCCAGTTTGGGTCTGCATGATTTGCAGAGATATGGAAATTCATTGGATGATTCTAGGTATTGAATCATTTGCTTGGGTAATCTCAAGCAGTCATGATGAGCGTATTTATTACATAGAGAACATTTGATGGAATTTTCATTACAATCAAGCTTTGGCTGGAGGTTTAATGAATTTGAGCATCAGGGAACACACTACTCTGAAAATGATTTCCAAAGTGGATTCAAGATAGAGCAAGGGTCTCCAACCTTGGCAACTTTAAGACTTTAACTTTAAGACAGAATTCTGGGAGTTGAAGTCCACAAATCTTAAAGTTGCCAAGGTTGGAAACCCTTGAGATAGAGGATGCTTCACACAGCAGTCTGCTGATGAAGTGGGGTATAATTATAATTGTTTCCCCTAGCAATACAGGTAGTCCTTGACTTACGATCACAAAATTTTTAGCCCAAAATTTATGTTGTTAAATGAGTTTTCCCCCATTTTACCTTTCTTGCCACAGTTATTAAGTGAATTACGGTTACTAACCGTGAATCTGCCTTCCTCATTGACTTTGCCTGCCAGAAATTACAGAAAAGGTGCTGTGACCATCAATAAATATGAACCAGTTACCAAGTATCTGAATTTTGATCAGGTGACCAGGAAGATACAACCATAAGTGTGAAAAGTAAGTCACTTTTTTCAGGACTGTTATAACTTTGAACGGTCACTAAATTAACTGTTGTAAGTCAAGAACTACCTGTACTTATTCTTTTTTATATATGTAGTTCCAGTTCCCAGGCATTGGTGGTCCAAAGCAAAAACAGAAAAAGAAATAGTGTAACACAAAGAACATACAATAGTCATTAAGGTAAGAAATCATATTATATAAGGTAAAAATAATATTATATGCTAAGGCCTGAAGAAGTTTTCCAGGTCTTTTTAAACAAAAGAGTCAAGCCCAGAATATTACAAGAAAACATTGTCATCAGAGGTGGTATTCAGCAGGCTCTGACCAGTTCTGGAGAACCAGCAGCGGAAATTTTGAGTACTTCAGAGAACTGGTGGTAGCCTTCCCCTGGAGTGGGGTGGGAATGGAGATTTTACAGTATCCTTCCCCTGCCACACCCATGAAGCCATGCCACGCCCACCAAGCCATGCCACGCCCACCAAGCCACACCCACAGAACAGCTAGTAAACATTTTTGAATCCCGCCACTGTCATGTCCCATTCCTAGGGGCCAGGAACCCCAATAGAGCCTTTCTGATGATCAGACTGGATGAAGATAATGTTGTGTAAGGTAATCCTGACATATCCCAACACCACACTGAAAGTTATTAAGCACAAGTGGATCAAAAGCTACTCTCTTCGGGGAAGGATGAACATCTCTCAAAAGAATACTAACCATCTGAATCTAGCCATCCATGCCCCATTCTGGCACCCAGGAAGACAATGATGAAGCCTACCTGTGGCAGAGCTCATACTAAAGACCTGACTATATACAATGGGCCCTGACCCTGAGGGTCTTTAGAAAGGCAGTTAAGACATTTCAAAGGTCTTTGAAGGGGAAAAACCCTACTGGTTATTTTAATCAATTGTGCTAGTTCAGCATTTTGCACATTTGGGTTACTTTAATGAGATATAGCTTTGTTTCTCCCGCCCTCACCTCTGTTGTTTACTTTCTTGTATGCCACCCAGGGTCATCTTATTTGAATTGGGGGGGGGGCATATGAATGCTTTGGGATAAAAATGTACTAAACCCTTTTCTGCTTCCTCAGATTCCACAAGCTCAAAAGTCTCCAGATCATAATGCAAGATGTTTGCCTGCTTACCTCACTTGGACATGCCACAGCAAAAGAAATACAAGCTATTTTACCTACATGAAACCATGGGTATTTTGCCTCACCTGTCTAAGTCACTCAGAAAAGGGCCTCCAGTAGGAGAGCATAGACATGGGAGAGTGTTAAAGCTTTGCTATTGTTATTGCCAAAGTAGGCTCAGACCTGACTTGTATCAGTGGTCCACTTTTGGTTTTATATGATGGCTGTCTAGGTATCTTCAGTTGCTTCATCTTCTTGCAAAGTGAAGCTGCATGTGATGGGCAGATGGAGAAAGGCCACCAGGTAACCTTGTCCAATGCTATAGTTGCCTCCATATTTTTCTTCTTGTGCCATATCCGTCACTGGATGTTGGCGATCCTATTTTTATCAACAGTCACATGAAAAAGTGCTGTTGAGTTTTGTCCAAACTGGTCTCTTAGATTTTGATGGCATGATGATCTTCTTCTGCCTGGATCTTGTTTGCCTTTAATCTTTCCTTGGAGGATTAAGTGAAGTATTCTGTATTTTTCTAGGTGTCGCATCACATGTCCAAGTGCCTCCATATACTAGAGAGTAACTAAGAATGGACAGAACTAACCTACAAATTATCAGGAAAATCCCCAAAGCCTCTGCCATATGGGGCAGGCTGTTCTAATAGGTTGTTCATCTTTGTTGAAATTCAGAGCAGCTCTTTCTCTATTCTTCTATTATCTCCAATGTCTCCATATAGGTACTTATCATTGTCTATTCTACTTCTTTCTGCCAAGGAATCACAGCCTGTCACAACCAGTTCCTTGTCATTTTGATTCCTTGAGGTTGAATCCCAATTTTTTTTTGTCTTCTGTTCAATCATGTCCAATTCTTGGACATGAGTTTGGTGGTCCCTGAGGTCCAAAAGGTTGGTGACCCCTGATCTAAAGGAGACCAGATTCATCCCCAAGAGCCTGTACCTGTGTTCAACTAGTGAAGAGACACAGGGCAGAAAACATCCTGCAGAAAGCACAGATCTACAACACAGTAGATGAGCAATTCCAAGAAGGTTCCACACCTATTTGCACTACTGAGGTGACCCTGAGGACAAACCTCCAAGTGGCCTCTCTAAAAGAATGCAAATGACCAGCTGTCTGCAAGGAATATAAATCCTTCCATTCCCCACCAGCCAGTCAGAGTTGAAGAAGCTTCTTGAATGAGAAGGGAAAATCTTCAAAGAAAAACCAGAAACTCCAGTTGCCTCTTGAAAAAGCACCTTTGGGGCAACCATGACCTGGATGACTGAAGAATCTCCATAGACATTTAGATCTAAAGAATACCATCATATTAGAATTTGTAAACATTGGAGAAAATATTCCGAACCTTGAGAATGTTCAAAGGTCAAAGGAGTAAGGAAGTGTTTAGAAGAGAATGCCAACCAACTTGACTATTTGATTTATGTAACCAAGTGTCTGTGCGACCTGACTTTTAGTACACCTTGTATTGCATACTAATTTAATAATGTTTGTATGCTGTGGCTGGCAAGCAGGCTGAAGGCCTCAGAATGGTTTGACATTACATTAAAAAATCTCGCAAATATTGTTTTTCCCTCCTGCAAGTAATTCATCTTTTATACACATCACTGCCAGGGCAATAAAGATTACAAATCTTGTTTGCATACCACAATATTCTTCAAATTTTCTGTTTATACACGTTGTGATAAGTTCTTATGAAAACCAGTACATTATTTTATCTATTTATCTACTTTATCCCTACTTTCCACTGAGGAAGGCAGAGTACATTAACCCCATCCTTTCCTCTTCTGCTCACCCCCAGCACTGGAACTGTGTGTTATAATCTTGAAAGCTAATAACCGTGCTGGAATTAATCATTGAGCTTCAGGACTGATTTCAGTTTTGAACTTCAGTCTCCCACATCCTAGACTAGCATTCTGAATTGCTATATTATGCTGGTTCACAGGTGGAGATACAATTTATATGGGATGGGATACCGGCCCCTGCTTGAGATGCAAATATCTGCATTCTCAGGCTCTTTCAGAAGCTCCAGTCTAGTGGCTCATCCAGGCAAAGGTAAGTCCTATCAGCTGTCCAAGAGAGGCCACCAGCAGGTCCTGGGCTGGTCTTTTCTTGTGGACAACTCAAGTTGCTTTTGCAGTGGTGCCTCTTTCAGGCCTCCACTCCCTTCAGTCCGAAAGCAGCCAAGTTAATGTTAGATCAGAGAACTCATTTCTCTTCACAATTGGCTTTCACCTCTGTGGTTGTGGTGGTGGTGGGGCAAGTGACAATCCACTCAAGCAGAGAAGCAAGGCATGTGGGCAAGACCCAGCTGCCTCCTCCACTGGAAGCCTAAAAAAAGGGCAAGATTCCCCCCCCCCAGAGTTGCCCCTCTGCTCCTTTAGGAGAGGAATCAAGAAAAGCAGCTGCAAACAGCAACCGCTGACTTCTCCCTGGGCCTCCTGGGCTGTGTCAATCCCACCCATCACACCTTCCAAGCTGTTTCTTGAGACCTAGATTAGCTTTGCCCTGCAAGGAACAGCTCCTGCCGCTTCCGCGCGCCTGTCCCGCCTCTCAGGGGTATCCAAGTTTGCCACAAGGACCTGAGGCCTGAGGGGCTCCGGCTGCCACCCAAATAACCCTCCGTCGGGAGAGACAAGGCGAATCGGCGGGGCTTCCGTGCATCCCCCGCAAGCCTGCTCCGGCGATCTGGGCTCCGCCAAGGAGGAGGGGCTCCTTCCTAAGCCGCCTTCCTCCTCTCGAGGCCAGCCAGTGGGTTCTGGAGGAGCGGAGCGGGGCGGGGCAGCCGGCGGTTTCCCGGCAGTCTGGGACGTAGGAAGAACGGAGGGCCGAGAAAGCGGCTGGCTGGGCGCGGTGAAGTTCAGTGGGCGGCGGCCGACTAGCTCAGTCGTCTGGGAACGGGGAGTTTTAAGACGTTGTTGCAGCTGCCTGCCTGGCTGCCGTGGCCGGCGCCGGTTCCCCATGGAAGTCGAGATGCCGCAGGTGAGATCCAGCTACCCCGCGGGCCGGCAGGGGACTCTAGAGAGAGCAAGCAGAGGGTCGTGGTCGAGGCGGGCATTTCCCCAGCGGAGCATTCCAAAGAGCGGGAGGTGTTTTTTGGGGGGGGGGAGGGGGAGGGGAAGGGGAAGAGAGACTTTACAGAAAATTTACTTCTCTAAGTTGGACCCGGAGGTCACGTTAAGCGGAAGAAGCGCCACCCACTCTTCCCGCTTTCACCCCCCCCCCCCCGCAGCTTACGCTGGACTCTCTGCCTTCAGCCTAGCCCCGCCCTCCTGTCGTGATGTAACAATCACGTTGCACCGCGCTGACTCATCGGCGCCTCTGCTGGTCTGGTCGGCCGGGGAGGGGGGGGCGAGTTGAAGGAGTGGGAAAGGCCTGAGGCTGCGCAGGGGGCGTGACTGTAAAATAGAATAGAGCTGGAAGGGACCTTGGAGGTCTTCTAGTCCAGCCCCCCCTTGCCCAAAGCAGGAGATCCTATATAGTACCATATTTCAGTCAAGTGGCCGTCCGGTCTCTTCTTAAAAACCTGCAAGTGATGAACCCCCCCCACAACTTTTGTGGCTGAAGTGGCGGGTCCCCGACGGGAAGTTATTTTAATACGTTTTGTCCCTCCTCCAGTCCTTCCTTTGTAAGCGATGCCTGCAATTGGGATTTTTAAGAGGGGGCGTGCAGCTTACCACCCACCCACCCCGCCTCCAAATAACTGCAGAGATTGAAGGTTTGAGGGCAAGGTTGGCTGCGGTTCCAGGAAGCTTGACGCAAAGCAAGAGTTTGAGAGTTTTACTTTATACAACTTATACAAATGCGGCGTCTTCCGTATTGTGATGGATACCAATGCACGGCTTGTTGTATGGTGACTTTTGGCGCGCTCGTGGAATGCTGGGCGCTACCGACGGCTACCGTTCTCCCACATCGCTGGCCCTTGCCCCTCAGAGTCCTAACTCCTAGGTTAATACAGCCTGGAAAGTCTTATTGTAAATTCCTCTTCCGTGTTACATAATGAACGTGTTGAAGCTTCTGATAGCCACCTTGTGACTTCCTACATAGTTTCAGCCCTGAGGTTTCTTCTCTCCCCCTCATCCCCCTTCAATCTGGAACTGTTTGGTAAAAGATGATAAAAACAGGGCTTGGGCTAAATATCTTTAAGCAATTTGCAATGTCAAAGTCCTTCAAAGAGCAGAAAGGGTGAGAGAGAATGAGAGGAAAAATAGGTTTGTTGTGGCCCAAATCCTGGTGACTTTTTTCCCCCCCATCTTGGGTTATGTATGTGTTTTCCATATGAATGATTGTGGTGTATTAAATTATAATTTAATTTGGAGGATCCTATGCATGAAATTACCATAAAAGAGGAAAAAAGCAGGCATTTTGTAAAGACTACATTAAAGTTTATTTTGCCTTTGTGAAATGGGTCAGGAACCAGGTATATACTGTCTAGTCCAGGGGTCACCAACCTTTTGGACTTCAGGGACCACCAAACTCATAATTTTAAATCTTGCAGACCACTAATATGAATTTTGAATGATGGTAGTTTGCTAAGGTTGGTGGACGAGAGAGAGATCCAATCTAACTTTGGAGGGCTGGTTGTGATTCTCTCTCTCTCTCTCTTTCTCACACACACACAAACACAGGTCCCTCAAACACCCCACCCCCTCCAAGGCAGCCACATTCTTAACCTTTCCAGCTCTTTCTCAGGGGGAGAGAGAGAGAGATCCAATCTAACCTAGGAGGGCTGGTGGTGTGGTTGATTTTCTCTCTCTCTCCCTCTCAATTGGTAGGAAAATGGGGTGGGGAATTTTCCTGCAGATTTTTTTGGGGATTTTCCCAGGGTCTCTACAGACAGAAACCCTGAAAATCCCCCAAAAAGTCTGCAGGAAAATTTCCCACCCCGTTTTCCTACTGATCGATCATTCTTTATCATCTCCAGCTCCATTCTCGGGGACAGAGAGTGAGAGCGAGAGACTTTTGACTTCAGCAGAAGTCTTTCTTTTTCTCCCCCAAACTTCGCTAGAAATAAGTCTTTGCCGGTGCAGCCTCTTGGAGTAGGATACCTTGCAGGGTCCCAAAGACTCATTTCTGGTGGACTTTGAGGGAGAGAAAGAAAGACTTTTGCTGCTTTCTTTGCGTGCAGCTAAAAGCAGAAGAAGAAAGAAGTAGAAAGAAGCAGCCTGGTGGCCAAGTGAGGCACTTGGGGTGAGTAGGGCGCCCTTTCCCACCTTCCCTCACTACTTCTTGTTGTTCGCAATGGAAGTGATGCAAGTCTTGTGTTCCCTTGGGCCATGTGGGTGTCACAGCCTTGTGTTCCTGCGCAGCCTGGATTAATTGCTTTGGGGGGTGCTTTGGGGGTGGCATTTCTCTGTGGACCACCAAAATTTTCTCATGGCCCACCTGTTGGCGACCACTGGTCTAGACACTAAAGGCTAGAAAAGGATTTAAAGTTGTATTTTCTCACGTCAGAATTTACTTGAAATATAGATGTGCTGCATTGCCCTATGTGAACAAACATCCAAAACATTTATTTCAAATACTGATGTGGTTAGTTTTAACATAATAAAAAATATACTCTGCTTTTTTTCCCAATAAAATAAGTTTTACATTATTATCATCCATGACATGTTTACTCAGACATAAATCCTATTATGTAACTTGCCCCCCGAAAAAGGAATGTTAATGCTAATGTCAGAAATAAGAAGTGAAGGTTTTGGGTATTTAACATAAAGGGTTTATGCAAATGATTTGTGATAAACTAATCTAAAATAAAATCAGTAGAGATGAGCCTTATGAAAAAGCAAAAACCTACTTCAAAATTCAATCAAAATATCATAAAATTTTAGTAAAAAAAATCCACGGATTCCAGACAAGTACTTCTTTCAAAGGGGTGTCTTCTGTTCAGATGAGATCCATGAGAGTTTCTTCATCAGAAGAAGCTCAGAAGAAAAGTTTGTTGTTGCGGTTGCCATCTTATCTTACCACCTCCCACTGCAGGCTGATTTTGCTGTTTTCAGTATTTTGGAAACTTCCAGCGAGGAGGATGAAGAATTAGCAAAAGTCAACTTCTCCCTTTTTTTTTAGCCACAGATTCTGAAGTTAACCTTAGAAATGCTGTAACATCAAATACTAAATCTTGGAGAAGTAAATGGTATTACAGCTGGTCCTCGACTTACGATCTTTTTGTTGTTCAGTCAGACATTTAAGTGAGCTTTGCCCCATTTTACAACCTTTCTTGCCACAGTTAAGTGAATCACTGCAATTGATAAATTAGTAACCTGCTTGTTGAGTGAATCCGATTTTCTGATAGATTTTGCTTGTCAGAAGGTTGCAAAAGGAGATCATGTGACTTTGGGATGTAGCAATAGTCATAAGTATGAACCAGTTGCCGAGCCTCTGAATTTTGATCACATGACCCTGAGCATGCTACATAGGTTGTAACTGTGAAAAACAGTCATAAGTCACTATTTTCAATGTAGTTGTAACTTTGAACAGTCACTAAATGAACTGTTGCAAGTTAAGGGCTACTTGTATTTTTTCTCATCAAAATGATGAAAGTGTTGCTAACTTGTTTACCTGGGGAAGGTATTTTATAAACACAGGTGCCCCAGTGAAAATGAACTTTCCTTAAATCACCACAGATCTTACTTTTGAACCCTTAAAAGAGCCTCAGTATGTTTCATGCCAGTTGTCAAGCATCAAACATACAAATAAGTGGAACCATTGTTTTAAAAAACCCATGAGCCTTGAGAAATTTTGCCTTAAATTTTGAGATTCTCTTTCTTACGAATACATATTCAGAAATGCCAATTACTTGTTTGTCCTCAATAATCACAGTCTTAAAAATTTGCATGCAATGTGGAACATGTCTGTTAAACTTGTGCTTAAAGACGACCTTTGTAGTATTAAGTCTAAAACAGAATATATCCCATGCTTCCATAATCAAACAACTGCAAATAAGTATATAATTCTCAGGAAAGAACAGAAGGATTTTATTTACATCATTCTTATTTCCCTAGGTTGAGATATTTTTAAAAGGATAAGATAGTGTTTTCTATTTCCTGTATTCTCAAGAATGGGAAGAAGCAATGTTATAGTAAGATTTAGCCTAGGCTTGAGCTAAATATCTTTAGACAATTTGCAATTTCAAAGTCCTTCAAAGAGAAGAAAGGGGTGGGGAGAGAGAAAAAATGGTCTGGCCCAAATCCTGGTGGTATTTTTGTTCTGGATTATGTATGTGCATGTTTAAAGGAGGTTTTCCATATGAATTCTTGTGGTTGATTAAATTATAATGAATTTAATTTGAAGGATTTAGAGCATCATGTGTGTGAAATTACCATAAAATAGAAAAAAGCTTGAATACAAAGTTGATGTACATGTAAACAGTGTAGGTTTTCCTGCCTGAGCAGGGGCTTGGATTAGATCATTAGAAGACCTTCAAAGTCCCTTTCAACTCTTATTCTGTTGTTCTGTACTTTTACATTAAAAAAAAATAGAATTCTTTATTGGCTAAGTGTGATTGGACACACAAGAAATTTGTCTTAGTGCAAATACTCTCAGTATATATAAAGGAAAAGATACATTCGTCAAGAGTCAAGAATCATAAGGAAAAACACTTAATGATAGTCATAGGATACAATAAGCAATCAAATCATATTAGGAAACAGTCAATATCGTTCGTAAGAATACAAGCTACAAAGTTACAGTCATACAGTCACAAGTGGGAGGGGATGGGTGATAAGGAGTGATGAGAAGATTAATAGTAATAGTAGTGCAGACTTTGTAAATAGTTGGACAGTGTTGAGGGAATTGTTTGTTTAGCAGAGTGATGGCATTCAGGAAAAAACTGTCCTTGTGTCTAGTTGTTCTGGTGTGCAGTGCTCTATAGCGTAGTTTTGAGGGAAGGAGTTGAAACAGTTTATGTCCGGGATATGGGGGGTCTATAAATATTTTCACAATGCCCTCTTTTTGACTCATGCAGTATACAGGTTCTCGATTGAAGGCAGCTTGGTAGTAATTGTTTTTCCTGCAGTCCTAATCACTTTCTGAAGTCTGTGTCTGTCCTGTGGGGTTGCAGAACCAAACCAGACAGTTATAGAGGTGCAGATTGTGGGAATAAACTTTGACTTCAGTATTGGGTAATGATTAATCTAAGACCTTATACATACATGTCTGCCTAAGGGTTACTGAGATAAGCAAGGAAATTAAAAACAAACACCAGAAACAATTAAGCAGCTCAGACAATTGTAAACAATTCTGTGTACTATATCTAATTATTGTAATCCACAATGTGAATGCTTACTATGTACGAAATTCTCAATAAAGGGGAGCACTAGAATTTGCTCTAGACTCCCATCCTGAGTACACCAGCCTCTGTGTCTCATTCTTTCCATGGGAGACCACCACAAGTGGTGACCCTGACGTGATCCACTGCAGGTTGTACATGTCCGGATCTCCGTGTTTCCTCGCCTGGAATAGGTAAAGTACGTACTTAACTATTGCTGGACAATAGGATTATTCAGGGAACATGGGGGGAAAACTCTCTCAGCCACAGGAATGGCATGTTAGTGAGCTGCTGAAGTTAGTCAGGACAAACTTCTTTATCTTTAAACCCTCTGGGGGGGAGCAAATAGTTCTTTCAAAAGATAATGTGAGAGAGCTGCTGCAAGAGATCTGGCGGCAATGTCCCTGGTATCCAGAGAAAGGCTCTTTAAAGTTAGACACATGGAGGAGAATTGGAACTATCCTTCATGAAGAGCCATGGGCAACAGCTGAAATTTTGATATATTGGAAGATTGTTATAACTGCTTTAGAGACCCAGCAACAACCTCTTTTAAAAACTTTAGTAGAACCTCTTCCTTATAAAGGAATTGTATTGCACCCACCTACCCCAGAATTGGAGTGTGCTTTATCATTTCCAACAGCGCCTATGCCTGTGGATGAGAAAATCCAACCAAAAATGGGAAAAGTTCAAGCCATGATGCATCAGGCTTTCAATGAGGGGAAATTAGAGTCTGATGAGATTACTCAGATGAATTTGTTTCCAGTCAATAGGCAAGTGGATGCTCAAGGCAATCTGCAGACTGAATGGGTTCCGATTCCTTTAGCAGTTCTTAGGGAAATTAAAAAAGCAGTAAAATATTATGGTATTCAAAGTCCTTTTACAAAGGGGCTTCTGACAAGTTTGGCTACCTCATGCATGATTCCTAGTGACTGGAAAGATTTAATGAGAATGATATTGAGCTCTACTCAGTATGTGGTCTTTGAGTCAGAATACCAAAGAGAGGCTGTCACTAGGGGAAGGAATTCGGGGGGGCTGTATACGCCAGACCAAATCTATGGGGCAGGCTTGTTTGAATCCACTGCTGATCAAGCTGCTAATTTGCCTGATCACATATTTCCAGTGGTTATGGCAGCTGTCCTTGGGGCGTTGTCCCGCATTCAGGATGTGGGAACCCCAGCACGTCTTTTTCTCAAATTAAGCAAACAGCATTTGAGTCTTATAATGATTTTGTGGAAAGGCTGCAATTGGCTATTACCAGGCAAATCTCTAATGAGGAAGCTGCAAAAGAACTTTTGCTGAAATTGGCAGTTGAAAATGCAAACGCTGACTGCAAGCGTATCTTACAGCCTTTGGTGGCTAGAGGTGAGGTTACTCTGGTTGATCTGTTAAAGGCATGTGCAGTGGTGGGTTCTCAGGCTTACAACATGGAGACTTTGGCTATGGCATTGCAAAAAGGGATGAAACCTACGGGGAATTGTTTTAATTGTGGAAAGCCTGGCCATTTTAAAGTCCAGTGCCGTGCCCCTGGGGGGGGGGGTGGCATTTAACAAAAACAAAATTAAGGACATCCGTCCAAAATCAGTCTGTCCAAAATGCAAAAAAGGGTTTCATTGGACAAATCAATGTCGCTCTGATCAGAACCAAAATCCGGGAAACTAAATTTGGGGCGTGCAGCTAGCCCCACTCCCAAAGCTGTCACAAAAGCATCGCCTGCAATTACTGGGAGTGCAGGTTTGGGTTTAAAAATGTTGAACTCAATTAATGTGACCTTTCCTAATCAAGTGTATATTGAGGACACTCATTTGCATGGGCCACTGCCAGAAAAAACAGTGGGATTAGTACTTCCCATGTCTTCTGCATCAGAAAAAGGGTTTTTTGTTATTCCAGGAGTTATTGATCAAGATTATAAAGGGGTTATTAAGATACAATTGTACACTGATACTCCTGCATCATTAATGGCCGGTGACTCTATTGCCCAGTTATTATTGCTTCCATACATCTCTATAAATCCTTTAATTGGGATCCCACGAACTGGTGGTTTTGGGTCCACTGAAATGGCCAGTTCTCCAGTTGCTGCAGAATTGCTAGCGCTGACAAAAAATTTGACTACAGACCAAGCAAAAATGACAATTGAAATTCAGGGAAAATCATTTTCTGGCCTTATAGATTCCTGAGCAGATGTCTCTGTGATACGCCAAAAGGAATGGCCAAATGAATGGGCGCTTTGAGGACTCTCCGGCTGTTCGTGGAGTGGGTGGTATGCAGTTTGCAAGAAGTAGTGTACATTGGTTGAAGGCATTGTATAGTTTACCGTACCTGAGTTGAATAACAATGCATCTACCTTTCGTTACCAATGGAAGGTTTTGCCACAGGGAATGCTAAACAGTCCAACGATGTGCCAGTCATATGTTCAAATGGCTCTGGCTCCATTCAGAACCTCTCATCCTGGGTGGAAGGTTTACCACTACATGGATGATATTTTAATTGCAGCTCCCGGCTCACCGGGAACAGTTAAGGCAGCGTTACCTTGCCTTAAAGAGGTATTATTACAATTTGGACTTCATATTGCCCCAGAAAAAATTCAAAGTCAAACGCCATATGCCTACTTAGGGCATAAGGTCCTTGCAACCTGTGCTCATCCGGTCATTCCGGAAATCAAAATTGAGGAAAAGATTTCTCTAGTAAAATTACAACAAATACTAGGAACAATTAACTGGGTTAGACCCTACCTGGGGTTAACTACAGCAGTACTCCAGCCCTTGTTCTTGGCCCTAAAGGGCTCTGCGAGACCAGATTCTGCTATAACCTTATCAGCAGAACAAAGGAAGGTACTGACACAGGTAAATGCGGCTTTAACGCAGCGTTGGGTTGATCGATGCATTCCTGATACTCTATTTGCTTTGGCAATTTTACAAACTCCAGCCTTGCCTACTGCAGCTTTATTTCAATTACATGAAGCGCAGGTTTATATCATTGAATAATTGCATTTGCAAAATACTCCCAGAAAAACAATTTCTACTATGGCTATGCTTTATAGTGAGTTAATCATCAAAGGCCGAAATTGCAGTATACATTTATATGGCGTAGAACTAGTTCAGTTATTTTTACCTATCTCCCTCACTCTGTGGGAAACTTGGTATAGTCAATTCATTGAATTGCAAATTGCTCTTGAAAATTGGCCAGGGAAGATTTCTTGCCACACCCCCAGTGACCCTTGTTTCCAGTTGCTTCGAAGCGTATCTGTAAATTTTAATTCAGTTATTGCTAAGCAGCCAGTTGGGGGAGTGACCGTTTATGCGGACGGTGGTAAGACCGATGGCACTTGTGCATGGAGACAGGAAGGGGTATGGAAAACAAAAATTACCTCCTCAGCAATCAGCACAAAGGGCTGAATTAGCTGCTGCTATTTTGGCCTTACAGGAATTTGCACAAGAACTGCTAAATCTTATTGTGGATTCTCTTTACGTTTATCAATTGATACTTAACATTGAATTTGCTTATCTTTCTCCATCTGTTGATGCTAATCTTATGAGTTTGTTTCTAGCTCTGCAAAACTGTCTTCATTCTCGCACACATTCTCTACATATTGCACACATTCGCAGCCACCAGCCACTTCCTGGGGAGCTGCAGGAAGGGAATGACGTGGCTGACGCAGCGACCTCGGCCATGTCCTGTCTCTCGCTTTCTCCTGTTACTCCATGGGACTCACATAGCTATTTTCATCAAAATGCCAAAGCTCTTTGTAAACAATTTGGTCTCACTGCTGCAGAAGCTGCAGCTATTATTCAACAATGTCCTAGTTGCAGTGCTCAATCCACTGCTCTTCCTCAAGGAGTAAATCCTCGGGGGACATCTGCTTGTCAACTATGGCAGATGGATGTCACACAACACCCTCCCTTCAAACCATGGCACCATCTGCATGTCACCGTTGATACCTATTCAGGATTTATTATGGCAACACCTTAGGAGGAGAGGCTACAAAACATGTAGTCAACTATTGCCTCCGTACCTTTACACATGTGGGGCCACCAATGGAGATCAAAACTGATAATGGCCCTGCTTACATTAGCACCGCCTTTACGGAATTTTGTCATCGATGGTGAATTATACATAAATTTGGCATTCCCTACAATTCCACTGGTCAGGCCATTGTGGAACGAGCTCATCAGACACTAAAACAAGCACTCCACACAAAAACAAAAACGGGGGAAGTGGATGGATATGGCTTGCCTTACATACAAAACATTCTTAATATTACTTTATATACTTTAAATTTTTTAAACATGACAGGATCTCCCGCTGCTACGGCAGCCAATAGGCATTTTGATTCCTCCCCTTCTGCAGGTACGCCAAGACCGAAAGTTCGGTATAAGAAACTACCAGATCCAACATGGAAAGGACCTGTCCTGCTGATAACTTGGGGCCGAGGATACGCTGCTGTTGAAGATGAGGGGACAGTTGTTTGAGTTCCTGCTCGCTGTGTGCGTCCTTATCATCAGCCAAAGGGGCAAGGGGATGGATATGGGGGAATGGAAAAGAAACACGTTGATCCAGGACATGGGGAAGCTAGCAAACCTTCATAATAAAACTGATTGTTGGGTATGTATGCACATGCCAACTCACAAAACATCAGGGCTTCCAATGGTTGCAGTACCTCTGGCCGAAGGTGACTGGTATAAGGGACAATGCTATGGTTGTTCAGGGATGTGGTCTAACAGTTGGACTAAAAGTAACATAAATACATTGCATCTTGGAAGCCGAATCCAAGAGGTGGCGGGTATCTGCTGGACTCACAATGAGACAGTAGAGAATATGACTTACTTGGGAACATATCCATTTTGTAACAAAACAATTATTATTGGCAATGGAAGTCAGGTTTATCCGGATGACATGAAAACTAAAAATCTCACTTACTTTGTACATAATATTTCTAAATTTGATATCATATCTTTGATCAATGAAAATGGGTGTCCAATTATCCCTGCCACATGTTGTCCCATCTTGATAGAAAACCAGCTGCCCAAATGTGCAAATGGGAAATTCGCACCACCGCCCACTTATTTGGCTATGTTAATGGAATCTTTTGCATGATTAATCTATGCTGAACCAAATACGGTTGGCCATCTCTTGGGAGCAAATCTATGGTTGCTGTGTGGACGGATGGCCTATGATCGCATGCCAGCACGATGGAAAGGAGTCTGCACCTTTGGGAAAGTAATCCCATCTCATGTTATTTTAAAATCTTTGGGGACTGCTCATATCCGCAATGCGTGTTCCACAACAGAAGTAAACTCTGTTTTGAATCATGACTACTGGACACAGATATCAAGGGGAGTTATTCCTCCTTTAGGAGTCATGATGAACTATAGAGATTTGCATCGTTTAAACAATTGGACAGTTACTATGTTTAAAAACACTATTAAAACGCTAAAGCTGCTTGAAGAAGAGCAAGGAAAAATCCTTGACTTTGTCCTGCAAACCAGATATGCGGTGGACACTATTTTGGCTGCGCAAGGGGGAGTTTGCGCTGTGATTCATACACATTGTTGCATGTATATCTCTGATTATTCTCCAAACATTACAGCTACTATACAGCATATGGAACAAACCCTGAGTGAGAATCCATTACAATCGGAGGACGAGGGACTGGACGTGTGGTCTGCACTTTGATCCTGGTTGCCAGATGGTTCATGGATTCGTCACCTAATTGTTGGAGTGATATTGCTTTTTATACTTTCTCTTTGTGTATGCTGTTGTATCCAATGTCTCCCTGGACTTTTAGGAATGTGTCGGGTGAAGCCTATGGAAGGAGAACTGTTGTTGCAGATGGCGAAAAGCTTCCGAGGCATCCACGATCATCAAAAAACTAAAACAGGGGAGATGTGGGAATAAACTTTGACTTGGGTATTGGGTAATGATTAGTCTAAGACCTTATACATACATGTCTGCCTAAGGGTCACTGAGATAAGCAAGGAAATTAAAAACAAACACCAGGAACAATTAAGCAGCTCAGACAATTGTAAACAATTCTGTGTACTATATCTAATTATTGTAATCCACAATGTGAATGCTTACTATGTACGAAATTCTCAATAAAGGGGAGCACTATAATTTGCTCTAGACTCCCATCTCGAGTACACCAGCCTCTGTGTCTCATTCTTTCCATGGGAGACCACCACACAGATGACAGATTCAATAATTCCTCTGTAGAACTATATCAGCAGCTTCTTAGGCAGTTTAAGCTTTTGAGTTGGTGCAGAAAGAACTCTTGACGAATGTATCTTTTCCTTTATATATACTGAGAGTATTTGCACTAAGACAAATTTCTTGTGTGTCCAATCACACTTGGCCAATAAAGAATTCTATTTTATAATAAAGAATAAAGAACATTCTTTGTTGTGCTTTTTTGATGGTGTTTTTAATGTTAAGTGTCCATTTTAGGTCTTGTGATATGATAGAATCAAGAAATTTGAAGTTCTCTACTATTGATACTGTGTTGTCTAGTATTGTAAGAGGTGGTAGTATGGGACGGTTTCTCTTAAAGTCTACCACCATTTCTACGGTTTTGAGTGTGTTCATTTCCAGATTGTTCCAGTTACACCATGAGGCAAGTTGTACAACCTCCCGTCTACATGCAGATTCGTTGTTGTCTCGAATGATACCAGTCACTGTTGTATCATCTACATTAGAGGTGGTATTAAGCAGGTTCTGACCAGTTCTGGAGAACCGCTAGCAGAAATTTTGAGTTGTTCGGAGAACTGGCAAATACCACCTCTGACTGGAGACTTCACAGTCTCCTTCCCCTGCTATGCCCACCAAGCCACGCCCACAGAACCGGTAGTAGAAAAATTTGAATCCCACCACTGATTTACATAGATAAAAGAAAATTTGGTCTATCACTTTAAAGAGTAGTATGGAAACACAGATTGTAATACAATTCTCTTGAGGTTTTTCCCTCACCACCCCATTGTGCATCTGGTCTGTTAAGACTTGGCCTTCTGGACCTTCAGTTTTATGGTATTGTTAATTATCTACTTACCTCTAAGTACAAAGATTGCCACTCTCAATTGTTCTACATGGGAAGCCAAGTATGGTGATAAATAAAGAGATAATTTACAATGTCATAAGACATTTGTAGCAAAGCTTTGCTATTTCACAAGAACACTAAATTAATTTTATGCCCAGAGAAAGGTAACAGTAGCCATGATGTATTTAGATGAATGTGGTCCTTGCTACGGAATGGTTATGGTTTGTAATATTGGATTGACTGGGAAAAGACGTGTAGCAAAAATGGTCAGTTTTGCTGAGGCATATCAAGGTTTTCAATGAAATTTAAGATCTCAGTAGTTGCTCCTGCTTGCCTCAATTCAAGAATAGTACCCACCAGTGGTGTTTACAGGTTGCCCTTTTTGTACTAGCAAATCTTGAGCAGACTTGTGTAGCTCAGAAATTTGGTCTTGCTAGAAGTAGAACCTACACCACAACTTTCCATGTTGGATAGGAAAATTGGAAAAACTGAAAATTATTTCTGCATTGTTACCAATCCCATGTTGGATGCGTATCCGTGATGTCACAAAAAGTCAGCTTTGTGGGAAATAACACACTTTTTAAAGCTTGTACTTGTTGTAAACTGCACAAGGCAAGTAACTTGCCTGATTAATTTGTGATGAGGCCCTTGCACTTTTGAGAGTCATTATTTTATCCATGCTGTGGACACATGTTATATAACAAATACAAAAGGAGAGGCTTTTCTTTGTGTGGCAATTTTACAGAACAGAAGATTCTGACATTAAGTTGATTCTGTAGGCCGAGACAAGCTTATACGTGTAGACTTATATGCTCATTTTTGGACTCCTAGGAAAGTTAGGCAGTTGCCAGGAGTCAACATTGACTTGAAGGCATAAAAAACAAGTTATGCCCAGTTTGTATAGGATGGTATAGATGTTCTGTGCAGAGCAGAAATAGACTTATGACTGGGGACTTAAGACTGAAAAACTATTTGATTGTATCACAGTGTTACATTGATCTGGTAGGGTAAATAAAATTGTGGAAAATTTCCTGTATAGAGAAAAGAAATAGCATAAATTTTGGCCCTGAAAACAGGATTATATACTGGGTGAGCAGAATATTACTGCTGTGACAAACTATAGTAGCTACATACACACGTTACACTGTACCGAAAAAGGTTTTTTGGTTTTGGCTGAACATATCCACTGAGAAGGATAATTGATCAGATACATTAGGATAATTGATCAGATACATTAGGATAATTGATCAGATACATTATACTAAATTGTATCAACCATGGTTTGTTGAATAACCTTTGACAATAGACTCATTACATTTGCAAACAGCAAAATCATAACATCTAAAAATTATAGCTAAGGTAGAGCACTACAATTTGAAAAAAAGGGGTGAAAAATGTTCTCCCAACCTGCAGTTTCTCTTGTTCTGCTTTTCCCACCATCTGTGAACAGATCTGGAGAAGTAGTGAAATGTCAGAAGATTGGAGAAGAGTAAACACAATCCCAATACCAAAAAAGGAAAGGGGGGATCCAGAACTACAAATGATTTAAAAATGATACTGAACAAGGTGCTCAGAACAGATGATCAAGCAGCATGTCTATAAACAGGGAGAAAATACCACCAATATTAAGATTAATCTCTTCCTATGATAGAATGACTAACTTGGTGGACAAAGGGAATGCAATGGAGGTAGTATAACTTGAACATAGTAAAACATGTGACAGAGTTTCCCCTGTTAACTTTTGTGGGTATAATGGATAAATGTGAAGTAAACATTGTTTTGATCTGGGAATTTTCATCTGGTTGGATAACTACCTCCAAAAGACTTTATAAACAAATGTACTTTATAAACTCATCTAAGAGCTAAAATGTTGAATTTTGAGTTGACATATTTAGAAATTATCCAGATTATTGAATAGAAATGAAGCTTATCAAATAGACTGTTGACATTAAACTAGTTATTAGCTAATACTTTAAAGCAGGGGTTTTCAAACTTGGCAGCTTTAAGACTTGTGGACTTTAACTCCCAGAATTCCTCCTCTAGTCATGTTAGCTCAGGAATTCTGGGAGTTGAAGTCCACAAGTCTTAAACTTGCCAAGTTTTAAGACCCTTGCTTTAGAGAATAAACTAGGATATTGGCTGATAGAGGACAAAAATCACAATTTGAAATTATCTCAGTAGGATATAGCAACTACAAAATTGAGCTTTAGTAACTGAAACATTGTGCCCAGATGGCAGAATGTAAATGATGCAAAGAACTCTGTGGGATTAAAACACGCTTGATATACTGTAGTTCAAGGCATTGCACTTTGAAAGAGAGTAGTTCGAAAGTGGTTTGGAAATCAACTCTGAGAAATAACTAAAGGAACTCGCATAAGAGAAGGTGTAGGGGGGACAAGTTGCAGTGTACAATTAACACAGGTAGTCACAGGTATAGTATAGGAAGGTGGTACCTGGCTCAAAACCAGTAGTAGTTACTATGAGAGGGATCTTGGAGTCCTAGTGGACAATCAAATATGAGCCAGCAGTGTGCTGAAGCTGCCAAAAAAGCCAATATTGTTCTAGGCTGCATTAATAGAATTAAGGTCATGTGAAGTGTTAGTACCATTTTGTTATGCCTCGGAAAGACCACATTTGGAATACTGCATCCAGGTTTGGTTTCCATGATGTAAAAAAGATGTTGAGACTCTAGAAAGAGTGCAGAGAAGAGGAATAAGATTATGGGACTGGAGGCTAAAACATAAAGAACGGTTGCAGGAATTGGGTATGTCTAGTTTAATGAAAAGGAGGATTAGGGGTGACATAACAATGTTCCAATATCTCAGGGGTTACTACAAAGAAGAGGGAGTCAACCTATTCTCCAAAGCAGTGGTCGCCAACCAGTGGGCTGGGGACCACTGGTGGTCCGCGAGAAAATTTTGGTGGTCTGCAGAGAAATGTCACCCCCAAAGCAATTAATCCAGGCTATGCGGGAACACAAGGCTGCGCCGCCCACATAGCCCATGGGAATACAAGGCTTGCATCTCTTGCATTGCGAATAACACGAGGTAGTGAGGGGAGGCGGGAAAGGGTAGAGGGGGGAATTTGCCCCTCACACCTCACGCGCCTGGCCCGGTCACTGGGCTACTTCTTTCTGCTTCTTCTTTCTTCTGCTTTTGGCTGTATGCAAGGAAAGCAGCAAAAAGTCTTTCTTCCTCTCCCCCAAAGTCTGCCAGAAATGAGTCTTTGGGACCCTGCAAGGCATCCTGTTCCAAGAGGCTGCACTGGCGCAACAAATCTCACAAAGACTCTTTTCTGATGGAGTTTGGGGGAGAGAAAGAAAGACTTCTTCTGCTTCTGCTGCTTTCCTTGCATGAAGCCAAAAGCGTCTGTCTGTCTGTCTGTCTGTCTGTCTGTCTCTCCCCCCCCCCCCCCCCGCCCGAGAACAGAGCTGGAGATGGTATCCTGCGATCCCAAATAAAGAATAATCGATCGGTAGGAAAATGGTGTGGGGAATTTTCCTGCAGACTTTTTTGGGGATTTTCCCAGGGTCTCTCATCCGCGGGATTTAAAATTATGAGTTTGGTGGTCCCTGAGGTCCAAAAGGTTGGCAACCCCTGCTCCAAAGCCCCAGAGGACAGGACAAGAAGCAATGAATGGAAACAAATCAAGAAAAGAAGCAAGGTAGAACTAAGACAATTAGAACAATGAATCAGTGGAACATCTTGCCTGCAGAAGTTGTAGATGCTCCAACACTGGTCATTTTAAAGAAGAGATTGGACAACTATTTGTCTGAAATGGTGGAGGGTTTGCTGCCTGAGCAGGAGGTTGGTCTAGAAGACCTCCAAGTTTCCTTCCAGTTCTGTTATTCTATATTCTAACTAAAAAGCTGCTAGATGTAAGAGGAGATTAATCTGTTCTTTGTTGAAACTAAGAGCAAAATATGGATTAACAGATTAGGAGAAGAGTCATTAACAGATTAGGAGAAGAGTCAAGAGGAATATTAGGAGGAATTTCTTAAGGATAAGAATGGTAAACAATGGAACAGTTTATTTTGCTTTATTTTATTTTTGAGAATGACAAACCTGCTCATCTCACAAGAAGTGATTTTGGGTGGCTATATAACAGAACACTTAGATGAGAAAAAGCTGGAGGTTTCCAAAGTATATTGGGATGTCGGCCTCTCTGAGAAAATATAGATATCCTCACTTACAGATTGTTCGTTCTGTGACCATATAAAGTAAGGACAATGCTGAAAAATAGGGTTATGATCATGCAGAATTTAGTCACGGGCATCTTATATTTCAATTCACCATTGTGTCACTTAGTGACTAAGTTGCTGGTCCCAGTTGTGGTCTGTAAATGAGCACTACCTGTAGTGTGTTCCTCCACTGAGCAATAACTTGACCAGATGACCTATAAATCCCTTCCAACTCATACATCCCTTGATTCTGTGGGTATGATTTAATGAATGGCCAGAAGTTTTTATAACAACACAATTCTGGATTTTAAAAGTGACCGTTGTTAGTTGTGGCTTCCCTAAAATGGCCCTTTTCTGTTCTTTAGCGTGCAAACTTTGTGTTCTGAATACCAGAACATTATCGAGAGTTGTGCAATCATTTCTTTTTCCCCAAGGCAGCTTTGTTTTTGGAATGTGCCTTTTCAAATACAGCTCTAGAAGAGAGGTGTATGCTGGTTACCAAGAGTAAATAGCTTATAAGTATTTTGAACTGACTTTTGCATTGAAGATATTATTTTGCCTAATACAGCAACTTTTGTTATCAGAAAACAAACAGAAAAGAGGAAATGAAATTTTTTCTTGTTCATTAAAGGAGTATATTTTTTTTAAATGAGTTTTGTATAATTAAAATCTTTTTTCATATAAAAATATGTATATATAACATAAAATATTCAAGTATCAATCACTTCTAAGATCAATCACTTAGATTTGCTTTTATTTAGCAAAAGAAAATGATGTAATTTAGGTAATGTAAGATGATACAATGGGTCCAGTCACAAAGTAATTATTATTGTAGGGCAGAAACTGAATGTTGCTGTCATGTGTCAGTTCTCAAAATATTGAGAGCACCCCTCTTGCCTTTAATGTGGCTCTCTTATTCATAGACAAAATGCCGAAGGTATAGGGAGGGAAAATGTAGAGAAAAAGAATGGGAGAAGAAGGGAGAAAGAGGAGTGGAGAGGACAAGAGGATAGAGAGAGGGAAAAAAAGAAAGAAAAAGAAAGAAGGAAAGAAAGAAAGAAAAAAAAAAGATCGGGAACATTCCTGATTATTCACATGTCAAATTATTGGAGAAAATTATTCCCTTTTCCATCAGAAAGGTCTTAATTGCAACTTTCTTCAACTGTACAGGTAATCCTCATATAGTTACTGATTCGTGCAGAAACTTTCCGACTTACAACAGTGACAAAAAATAACCTTATGACTAATCCTTGCATTTATGATCTCCGCATAAAGCTGTAAATCAAATGAAAGTGAAGAAAGAAGCTTGTGAGCACATTTGTGATTTCATTTGGCAACTGTTTCACTTAATAACTGTGTTGCTGGTCCCAGTTGCAGTTGTTTAAAGAGGACTACCTATACAGCGCCAGTGATTGCAGATAATGTCCTATTCTGTTACAAAAGGAAAATAACAGAACATTGTGTATTCAGTGTGGTTTATATTTTGAGGTTTCCACTGGGTGAGCCTGTGGAGTTCTCTGCACTTTGAATTTATCTGCTGGAAGGCCACTGTGGGCTAGTCTTAATGTGGGGAATGAACATGAAGGCAACATGGCGAGATTGGAGATTTTTTTAAAAAAATGCTGAATTATAAACCCACACAAAGAAGTGCCCCGGAATAAACTTTTGCAAGCAAACCCTCAACTATTGTGAGGACAGGGTGATTTGGAATAAGGCAGCAGCAGCAGCAGTATAAGGGACTTCTTAATTCCTTTCCGCCCCACAGATTTCCAGCCCAGTTTGCTCTCCACCCACTGGCTTTCAGATGCAAGAGTGGAAGAAGCCGCTGGTGAGGAGAGAGTGAAGAAATTTTTCCTTGGGCATTTCCTATTATGCAACCTTCCCCTCGTCTTTCGTTTGCACATTGGACTAGAGCTTGCTTGTTTAACTCTGCTGCCTTGCTTGGTCCACAGAGCACATTAGTCCATAAACTCCAAAGGTGGGTTCAGGCAACATGTTAGGCTATGTCAAAAACTACGGCTAGATAGCATGTGTGAACCCAGAAGATTTCATATTTACCCAGAAGGAATAAGGTTTCTTATCTAGTAATTACCTACCAAGACAGGGAGGTTGGTGTTGAAAGTTAGGGAGTGGTCAGGAGGTCCAATCATGTAAACAAGAAAGAAAGGCGATATGCTGCTGTTGGAGTTTCAGAGGGGAAAGAGCAGTGGTGGGATTCATTTTTTTTTACTACTGGTTCTGTGGGCATGGCTTGGTGGGCATGTAGGGGAAGGTTACTGCAAAATCGCATTCTCTCCCCACCCACTAACCTGCTTTCCAGCTCTGTTCTCCTGTGCAGGGCAACCAAAAAAGACCCAGTCAGTCAGCTGGGACTCAGGAGGCAGAGAATAGATGGGGACGGGGCCAGTCAGAGGTGGGATTTGCCGGTTCTCCAAACTACTCAAAATTTCCACTATCAATTCTCCAGAACTGGTCAGAACCTGCTGAATAGCCACCTCTGGGAAAGAGGTTGAATGTGCTGGTCCTTCCATTTTTTGTTTGTCAGTCTCTACTTGGAGAGGGTGAGTTCCTGAAATAGAGAGCTGCTGTACTTGTGGAGACTTGGAGGTGCTCCACCCTTTCTTGCCCTCTAGACCAGGGGTCCCCAACCTGTGGGCTGCAGCCCATTACTGGGCCTATTGGCCTCGGGTCTGTGTGATTAGCTAGCTGGTATGTGTGTGTGTGTGTGTGTGTCACTCTGTTGCACAGGCACTTTCAGCCCCACTCCTTTGAGCGCTCGCGGCCCAGCTCGAGCTATTCATTTGTGGGACTGGTTCTTGAAGAGCAAGGTTGTCCAATGACAAAGTAGAGAAGCTTGGAAATGCTTTGTATGTGCTTTTATACATACCATGTTTCTCATATAATAAGGCCTGGTCTTATTTTATTTTGAGCCCTGAAAAAATGGCTAGGCTGTCTTTTCAGGGGTGACTTAATTCCCCCCCCCCTTGCATCTTTGGGCGGGCAGTGATGGCTTGGATGTTGACCTCGGTGTTGGTGAGGCACTTAATATCGGCGTCAACGCAGGCAGCACCATATGTGGGCGTGCAACAAAAGTACTTCCTAACGGCAAGCCCCCCCACCATTCCCCCCATTTAGCATGTTTTAATATAGGGCTTAATTTGATTTCATGCCTATAAAACATGCTGGGACTTCTTATTGGGAAGTCGTATTGTTCGTATTGTTGGAGAAACAGGATACGTTGTCCTTGACTTACATCAGTTCATTTAGTTCATTTAGTGACCGAAGTTACAGCAGCCCTGAAAAAGTGACTTATGACTGTTTTTTCACATTTAATTGCATCATGCTCATGGTCACGTGATCAAAATTCAGTCGCTTTGGCAACTGGTTCATATTTATGACGGTTGCAGTGTCCTGGAGTCGCATGATCACCTTTTTCAACCTTCTGACAAGCAAAGTCAATGAGAAAGCCAGATTCACTTAACAACGGCCGTACTGGCTTAACAATTGCAGTGATTCACTTAACAACTGTGGCAAGAAAGGTCATAAAATGGGTCAAAATTCACTTAACAAATGTTTTGCTTAGCAACAAAAATTTGGAGCTCAATTGTCGAGGTATAGCATGATAGCCTTTTTTTCTGATGTTTTTTAAGAGATGGTCTTGCATTCAGGACTGCTTTCATGTTGAGTTAGTATTTGGTCAAGAAAGTGTAGGAGGGGAGTGTGTAGATAAGGTCTTAGTGTTGCACAGTTCTAAGCAGAAATTGGTTGCTACAATTATTAACTTTATAGGTTGGGTTAGAATAGCAGTCCAAGTGAAAAGTAGATATAGGTTAATATCCTTGTTAAACTTTATTTTGGCCCCAATTGACACATTCCATTCCGAAAGAATCTAATTCTGTGTGCGTGCGAGAGAGAGAGAGAGAGAGAGAGAGAGAGAGAGAGAGAGAGAGAGATTAAAAAAGTTTAGAACAGTTTGAAGCTTGAAATGATTTCACAATTTCACACATGTGCACAAACAGTTGCACCCATACGTAGAATGAGCAGAATGGGGGAAAATTGGGGAATCCACAGAAAAGTTTTCATATAATTATTGGTTAGCAGCATTAAAAACAGACTTAATTATTTCTGGAAATATTGCCTATATTGTGTATGCAGTTGACCAGTTTAACAAAAAAGAAGAGACAGACAACAGTCATTTGTGCTTCCTATCCTGTTGGAAATGCAGTTCATGGAAAAGAAAGTTTATTAGAAATTAATTGATTTTTTTTTTTTATCTAGTTGAAGTATGTCATTCTTTCTCTATCTCTTCGGCCTTTTGGAAATAAGAAACTGACTTTTCTGACTTGGGATTGTTCCCCCTGTTAATTTAAATAAGAGGAAGCCCACACTCTCAAGTTCCTCTGGTTTTCCTTTGTTAGTTGTAACAGGGTTCCCCCATCCCCCCCCCATTAAGACCACCTGACATTGTCAAGTTACCCAATCCCTGTGGTTGATTGCTGTTTTTAACCCATGTGAGAAGCTAGAGTTGAGCAGAGTTGAGTGTGGGTAGTAGCCTTTTCCAAGAATAACTGTGGATTGTGCAATCCAGTGCTTCTTCTCTGAGTCCACTTGTTAGTAGCCAACCACAAGAATTGAGGGGAAGTGCCTTGTTGAACTTGTCACTGCATGTAGTCACAGAGAGATAAGAGTTGTCAGGAGATGTAGATTGCAACTTTTTGGTCCAATTCTTGCCTCTGGTCTTTCTAGTTCTGCAGGTTTTTAAAGAACTGAACCAGGACGTGGAAAGCTAGATATAAATATGGGGAAAGGGCTAGATTGGATCCCCCACTAATAATATTCTTGGTGGCCCTTTTGCTTCTGATGTTGGTAAGATTCTATGGATTTGTTTCAATATCTAATATTTTGTATACATTGTATATAATTAAGGATAGTTATAAATATTTTGACCAACCAAAACTAACTTGCAGTTTTGAACTGTAATTCATACTCAGTACACAACTGCATAGGGAAGGTTATAGATATATGATTTCTTTCTCTACTTGGAACACTTCCTGAATTCAGCTTTTATTGAATCAATTGTTTTGTTATTATTAAATCAATTAAATACATATAAATAATGATCTTAATGAAGCTGACAATGCTGAATATACGCACTAATGGCGTTACCTAGTTTGCTAATGAAACATCTGCAAGAAAACTTCCATGCTCAGAGAGCACCAAGGATCCCACAGTACTGAATGTCTCCCAGCATCACCACTGCACCTACCTTGCCTCCTGAAGATAATATCAAAACACTAATGTTTATTCTCTTAGCATGTACTTAAATGAACACTAAAGCAGCACTTAGGTAATTTTTTTTCTAGCAGAGATATATGAGATATGTAATAGTTGTACATAACACCCTCAAATTACAGCTTGGTTGACAATTTAAAAAGAAAAGAATGAAAACAGTGGATAAGAACTTTGTTGTCAATATGTTTGCATAATTGAATAAGTAAGCTTTGATTACTTATTTGTGCAGTAGCTGCTGCTGCTTTGAAGATAGCTGTTTTTATCCAAAGATGCGTTCCAAGAGATCCATGGGCAGTGTGCTATAAAAGATAAACTCTATAGATATTTCAGCTTGAATGGATGAAAAATAAACAGAGAAGAAGAGAAAGTATTACTGGTTTAAGGATTTTGTGTGTGTACAAGGAAGGGATTTTCCATATGTTTAAGTCATATGAATATGGGTGTATTTTGCTTCTGTTTTGACAAGCAAATTGTGTGGTAACCAAAATGTGTCTACTTTCAAGGATACATGAATTGTTTCTGGAGGTTCATCACAACTTCTAGAATTCATCTGTAAGGTATATTTTAATAACACACCATAGGAATATTCTAACCAAACCATTCATTTTTGTGTTCATTTGGCCTAGGCTTTTATGGTTCTGGCACTTAAATGTGATAGATGTCACAAGACTTTGACTATCATTCTCAATTCTTACAGATAATAATGGCAATTCTCTTGGCCAAAAAAAAAAGGCCGTCTGACCAGATATTTTTCTTAGTGTAAATTAGATTCCTAAACATACATAAACATGATAAAATAGTAACTTGAATGATTTGTTTGGCAGCAGATGTTTTTTCCACATATAAGGGCTATCATGTGCAAAATGATTTTTAAAATATGGACAGAGTAAAATACAGTTCTTAAACAGAGATAATTTAATTGGAAGTGTCCTTTATTGCTTGAGAAATTAGGAGTGAGAATTTTTTTCTTCATGACTTGAAACTGCTGAATAGTAGTGTTGGAAGAAATGTCCATCTGGGTTCAGTTCCAAATGGGGAGAAAGACACTAGAAACATGGAGCCTATTTGGAAAGATGGTTTAATGGTGGACAGGACCACATGGTTTGAGGTCCTGGGCAATTGAGCACGAGTGTGTGTGTGTGTGTGTGTGTGAGAGAGAGAGAGAGAGAGAGAGGCAAACAGACAGACAGACATATCCTCTCTTGGGTTTTGAACATGCTTCAAAATTGTCAGACTTCCAAGGGGACATGTAGGGGTAACTTTGTAAGTTGTCTTGAGTCCCAGGCTTGGTTGAATCTTGCTGGGTGATGCAATCTTCCCAGGTGCCATGTGGTGAGATGGGTAGAAGGTTAATCCTATTATGTCCTGCGGGTGAAGGTCTTTTGTTTTGTAGATAAGCTGGCCCAGCTTTTTGTCTTGTAGATAGGTTGGCATGTCAAGAATTTTCTTTTAGTTGAATACTAGCTAGCTGTGAGTAGATATTATTCACAATGAAAGAAGAATGAGATGTGTTTATTCCCTATAATCCTTTCTTTTCCTTGCAGCCTACTGCACCATTAAAAGTACTGTGAAAAAGATTAGGCAATCTTCTGAAAAAGGAGGGAAAGAGAGAGCATGAAAAAAAAAAAAACCCTTTTTGCTACTCCAGCATTGCTGGAAGCATCCAATAGATCAAAATATCTATTGAAATTGAAGGGAATTTTTGATTTGCAATAGGACAAGCCTAGACATGATCATTGTTGATTCAAGCCTTAGTTAAATAAAACAGTGATGTCAGGAAAAAATTACTTCATTTTTCTATCCTCCTCCTTCTCCCCCCTACTGTATAGATTTCTGGTTAAAATAATAGTTTGGAAGACAGTAAAATTCAGATCCAATCATTTTTCTTCAACATGTCCCCACAAGGCTACTGTTAATATGTAAACTGAGGTGTGATGTATTATGTTGATTTGTTTTATTTATTTCATTTGATTTGTCAGTCGCTTACAAGATAATAGGTATAAGTATAAACATAAGAATACAGGCAATAGGTATGAATAAATGGGGACAATAGGACAGGGACGGTAAGCACGATGGTGCACTTATGCACGCCGCTTACAGAACTCTTAGGAATGGGGTGAGGTCAGTAGTGGATAGTTTAAGGTTAAAGGAGTGGGGGTTAGGGGATGTAATAACAGAGTCAGGTAGTGCATTCCAGGCATTGACCACTCTGTTGCTGAAGTCGTACTTTCTGCAATCAAGTTTGAAGTGGTTTACATTGAGTTTGTATCTGTTGTGTGTTCTTGTATTGTTGCAGTTGAAGCTGAAGTAGTCTTTGACTGGTAGGACATTGTAGCAGATAATTTTGTGTACTACATTTAAGTTCAACTGTAGGCGGCGTAGTTCTAGGTTGTCCAAGCCCAAAATCTCAAGCCTGGTGGTGTAGGGTATTCTGTTGCGAGCAGAGTACTCTTCTCGTGTAGTACTCTTCTTGTTTTGGAAAGTAAAATCATAGAAAAGAAAAGGTATTATGCATGAGTCCAGTGATACTTGTACTCTGATTGTAAGGATGATCTCAGGCTCTGAATTCAGTTCACAATACATAACTTTATAGTTGTTTAACAGAAAAATTAGAGATTTTTATCAGTATTAATGCAACATGATTGTACTGGTCAGATGGTTGGAATATCTACAGTGCACCCAAGTTAACAGGGAAAAAAACCCTATTTGTTTAGGGCACCCTAAGCTAAAGCACTATGTTTCATAGATTTTGAATCCTTTTTAAAGCCGTTTCTTTGGATATTTCCTTTTCTTGGATTTGCCCAAGCAGTTATATGTTCTGATGCAATATGAGAACTTGAAAAACTAAAAACAACAGAATAAAAGATCTGTTAAAGAACAAATCACACGGTAGCCCACTGAACTGTTTTAAGGATGTAATAAGTCGTTATCTGAAGAAGAAAAAAAGACATGTGGCACATTATCACTTTTCTCCTTATTTTAGTGTTAATATCAACTTGCAACTAACAAGCGTAGGTTTTTAAAATCATTTAGTTTAATGCAACTAATGTGTTTAGGTTTTTAAAATCATTTATATTTGTAGTAAATAATATATTTAGAGTGACACATTAATTATTTTGAAAGGGAAAACAACTGATCCAAAGGCGCTGCACTAGCCATTGTCCTTATAATTATCAGGGAATTCTGCATATTCATCGAAGGCTGGTAACCTAGTTGACTAGCAGAATTCCCTGATAATTATAAGGCTGGTAACCTAGTCAAACCTTTCCTTTTTTTATAAAAGCATTGTATGAAATATTGAAGTGCCCAAGCCCTGATGGGCAAAGAAAGTAAATATTCAGGGGTCCATTTTGTGACCATTGCATAATTAGGATTGTAACATGCAGGAAAGAAAAAAAAAATAAAGTGCCTGGAAAAAAAGAAAAAATAAGACAAAGAATGCTGATAAAAGATTCAAAAGTGAAACTTTTGAAACTTATAGGATTGATATACATGAAAGTATAGTATGGGATATGAAAGGATAGTATGAATAGATATGATCTAGATTAGTGGTTCCCAAAGTGGGCAGTGGGAAGCCTTAGGGGGGAGCTAAGAGGCAAGGGGGCTGGCAGGGGTGCGCTAAGAGGCGACAGGGGAGCGTTCGAGGTGCTGGCCCTGCAGGTTCACCCATTGACTAGCACTGCTCTGGAGCCAGTGCCTTCAATGCGGAAGCGGTGGCACATTACATGCTGCCGTGGCTGCGTCGCCCCCCTGCTGCCTCTTAGCGCCCCTCTGCTGGCCCTCTTGGAGATGTTAAGAGGCGGCAGGGGGGTGTTCGAGGCGCCGGCCCTGCAGGTTCACCCACTGACTGTCATAACACTTCAGAGCTGGCACCTCCAATGTGGAAGCGGTGGCACATTATGTGCCGTTGTGGCCCCGTTCAATGTACTGCCCCCCTGCCACCTCTTAGTGTCCCCAAGGGGGCTGGCAGAGGGGTGCTAAAAGGCGGCAGGGGGCCATTCGAGGCTCCAGCCAGCCCTGCAGGTTCACCCATTGAGGCATCGGCTCCGAAGTCAATGTTTCCCAATGTGCCTGCAGGGGCGGTGCCTCAAACACAGTGGCTGTGCCACGGCTTTGCTCTACTTTTCCAACGCTGCACTGCTGCCTGCCCTGGGCTTCCTCAACCCTGCCCTGTACTGGCTCCAGGAAGCAGGGAACAGCACTGCCCTCTATGACATGAGTGCCCCGGGGGGGGCGCTTGGGAGGCTGATCCCTGGTGGGAGGGGCAGCCTGTGAACTTGCTGTCAGGCATGGCAACTACAAAGAGGAGTGGGCTTGGTTGAGCAGGATCCTGGATATTGGACATGTGGTCAAAACTTTCCTACCCAGCTACCAATCTATCTATCTGTCTTTCCGTCCATCTGTCCATCCATCTATCCATCCATCCACCCAAAAGGTCTGTCTGTTGGTCTGTCTGTCTTTCGGTCTGTGTACCTACCTACCTACATACATCCATACATCAATCCATCTATCAATCTACCTACCTGTCTATCTACCTAACTACCTATCCGTCCATCCATCCATCCATCCATCCATCCATCCATCCATTCATCCATCCATCTATCTATCTTCCTACCTACCTACCTACCTACCTACCAATATATCTACCAATATATCTATCTACCAATATACCTACTTACCTACCTACCTACCCATCCATCCAAAAGGTCAGTTTGTCTGTCTGTCTTCCTGCCTGCCTACCCACCATCAATATATCTACCTACCTACCTACCTATCTGTCTCTCTGTCTCTGTCTCCATCCATCCATGTTCGAGGCGCCAGCTCCACAGGCACATCAGGAGAGTAGAGCAAAGCCAGTCTGGGAGGGAGGGAAGGAGGGAGGGAGAGAGAGAGAGTGGGGAGTGAGAAAGTAAGTGAGTGAGTGAGAGAGAGAGAGAGAGAGACCTGATGCATCAGATTGAAATGAGGCCTAGTTTAGACTGAGGCCCTTTTCCACATTAAAACCTCTTTGGCTTCTATTAAAGGTTTTGTAGATGAAACATGGCCAAGACTGTCAGGAAGCTCTCACATTTTGTTGAGGCTTTAAACAGGATCCATTGGACCAGATCTCTACCCTAAAGAATTACTTTTACCCAATGAATTATAGTGCCAATTCTGAAGAGGGCAAAACCAAAATGTACTGGTAAATTACAAGGAGAACACACACACACACATACTCACACACACTCTCCCTTCTAACCTTACTGGAGCAGGTGATTGGACTAGAATAGATATCTCATCTTTCTCCTCCCTCCCTCCTTCTTTATTTCTTTTTCTTTCTGTCCCATCCATCCCCCATCTTTCTTTGTCCCTTTTTATTTCTTTCCCTTTTCTCTTTCTTTTCTTCCTTTTCTCTTCCTTTTCTCTCTCTCTCTTTCCCTCTCTCAGGCTCTCCCCATTGATTTGGTGCACCCCTCCGCTCGGACTTGCTTGGGCAGGTCCCTCCGGTTCAGTGGGCTCGATGGGGTGGACCTGCGGGGCCGGCACCTAGAACGCAGCAGTACCAGCACGTTTGAAAAGTAGAGCAAAGCCAGAGATCAGTAATTTTTGCTGCAAAGAATCACAAAAGTTTCTGGGCAAGAAGGGACACACATGTCAATGCAATTCAGCAACATAAAATAAAGAAATACAAATAAAACAAATCAACAGTAATCAGCAAAGCATCTCTGATTAGATTCTATTCACTGCTAGAATCTAATCAGAGATGCTTTGCCGATTCTAGTCCAGTGACCTGCTCCAGCAGGGTTGGAAGGGAGTGTGTGTGTGTATATATGTTCATGGCTGTCAAAACTCCAAAAACGGGTTAAGTAGCTCTGGGGAGGCCAGTCATAAATTAGAACACTTGCTAAACAACCAGCCATTAAGTGAGGACCACTTGTATTTGGTTTGCCAGTCACCAAACCACGCCCACCCAGTCACATGCCCACCAAATCACACCTACCTGGTCATGTGACCACCAAGCCATGCCCACCCAGTCACATGACCAAGCCACACCCTCATATTAGGCCACACCCACATAAATTTGAATCCCATCCCTGGGTGGGGGGCACCGAAGATGAGTTTGTAGCACCAAGGGGACGGTGGACTGAAAAAGTTTGGGAACCACTGATCTAGATTGTTGGGGTGAATGAAAGCAGGGATGTATAGACCAGTGGTGGCAAACCTTTTTCGGATTCCGGGCCGATAATTGTGCATGCACTCGTGCTCATGTGCCAGCACCCAGAAAACAATGCGTGCTGCCCCCGTGCCTGCACACATGATCCTTTTGCAGCGCATCTGCGTACGCGATCCCCTTGCCATGAGCCTGCACATGCATGTGCGATTCCCCTTGCTCATCTGCGCATGCATGCACAATTATCCTTGTGCACTGCGTGCCTCTGCATTCACATGCAATTCCCCTTGCCACACACCGTGCTCTATGCATGTGCACGCGATCACTCCCGTGCACCATCCATTTGTGCATGCATGAGCAATCCTTCCGCACATCTCTGCATGCACCTCCCCTGCGCATGGATGCCAGATAGCCAACAATCAGCTGTCAGGTGGTGGTGGCATGCACACATGTGCAGTGGGGCTCTTCCAGGCAAGCTCTCGCATACCAGGAGAAATGGCTCTGCATGCCACTTCCAGCACGCATGGTATAGGTTCACCATCACATGTATAGATCAGGGGGCGCCACAGGTATAGATCAGGGCACTCTTTTGGACCTCAGGGACCACCAAACTCATAATTTTAAATCCTGCGGACCACAGACCCTGGGAAAAATGCCCCAAAAGAGCCTGCAGGAAAATTCCCCACTCCATTTTCCTACCAATCAATCATTCTTTATTTGGGATCGCAGGATACTGTCTCCAGCTCTGTTCTCGGGGGGGGGGGGGAGAGACTTTTGGCTTCATGCAAGGAAAGCAGCAGAAGTCTTTCTTCCTCTCTCCCAAACTCTGCCAGAAACGAGTCTGTGAGACTTGTGCCTGCGCAGCCTCTTGGAGCAAGATGCCTTGCAGGGTCCCAAAGACTCATTTCTGGCGGAGTTTGGCTGCTTTCCTTGTGTGCAGCCAAAAGCAGAAGAAGAAAGAAGAGGAAAGAAGCAGGCCAAGCTAGGCAAGTTCTCCCTCTCCCCTTACTATCTCATGTTGTTCACAATGCAAGCGACGCAGGCCTTGTGTTTCCGCACAGCCTGGATTAATTGCTTTGGGGGTGACATTTCTCTGCAGACCACCAAAATTTTCTCACGGATCACTAGTGGTCACCGGCCCACTGGTTGGCAACCACTGGACTAGACTATTGGTTATGTCTTGTGCTCCAGTAATGGCGATAATGGAAAAATCTGAGAGGATCTGAGAAAAAATATACAACATTATGATTGAGCGTGACCCCAGAAAATAAATTATTCTGTTAAGTGGACATGAACAGATGGGTTAGAATGTAATGACAGAGAGCAGGAAAAGTGCTTAGGCAACTTGATGAGCAAGAATGAATAAAAATTATGAGGTTATGTAAAGTGGTCAGTATCTGCTTTAAAAAATGTCTCTTTTTAAAAAGTGTACTGTATGGTATAAACAAAAATCTATTCTTGGCAAAGAATGAATATAAATTTAAAAGCGTGATTGGTTTCATTTCTTATGATGAGTATAAGGTAGTACGGGAGAAATAGAATTGCAAAGAATGTAGTCAGAGAATGCAATATCTGCTTTCATTTCTGCTAAGATGGACATTTTAAATATGAGAGAAGTAGGTGAAGTAGATAAACTAAAGAGTTATCAGAATGAATGGGATTAAAAATAAAAAATGATGAAACTTACTTGAAAATAAGTATTTTAGAAATATGTATGGGATTTTGTAATGGGAATTACATTGATATGCAAAGGTGAATTGATACAGGTGACATAATTGTCCAGGAGAGAAAAGGATGAAATGAAAGAGATATATGTTGTAAAAATGCTGAAAAATAGCATGAGATATAAATAATATATTTGGAGAAATATTAAAATATGGATGTGGCTTCCTCGGAGAATGATTCTACAACTTGAAGTTTGTATTTTGTCTGTTGTTTTGAAAAATGCAATTTTTCTACTTTAATGGAAAGGTAGCAAGACCACAGGAGCAGGAGTACTAGGTTAAGTGTGATTGCCAGAATTCTGATGAAAAGATCTCTTTTGATCCATGACTCTGCAGTGGCTGCATCCTGAGTAGGGAATGTGCACGCCAGATTTTTGCCCTTTAATTGGTCACTGAGAAATGTCTGTGTGAGAAAGAAAATTTATTGTATGTCCTTTAATTTAGAGAAAATGTATGATAAAGTGAGATTTGTGTTATGGAATGCTTTGTGTGAATATAAGGTTGAAGTTCAGGCATTTATAGAATTAATTGGTGATGTTTATTCATCCCATAAATTTATATAAAACAAGTTATTTTTTTTAAAGTTGAGACATTTTATTACTAGAGTATGGGATATTCAGTTTTGATTAAATTTTGAGATTCAAAAATGCAGTTATTAAATATTTGGTCATTTGTTCATTTTTATTTTCAAGACTGTAGATTATGATGTTTATATAACATTTAGAAATTTGAGAAATGGATTGAGATTAATCGGGAAACTTCCAGTGATGAAGTGAGGATGAACAGAGGTGTAGAAGCCCATCTCCGGTCCTTCTAAATCCTTTTTGCTGTTTGGTGCGACCCCTCGGGGTGCACGGTTCCCATAGAAAACCCTGCCAGTGTCAGGAGACTCAGGCTGCGGTGAGGGGGGGGGCAGCCCCTCATCACAATGAAGAGAAACCCTGCAGAGGCTATTCAGCAAGAGATCGGCGGGTTGTAATGGTGATCCCATAATCTGAACTGTCACCTGCGAAAGGAAGAGAGTGACAGCCTGTGGCGGCTAAAGAAGAGGTTTGTGCAGAGATCTTGTGAGAGTGTTTGATTATTGATTGGTGAAGAGATTTGTTGAGAAGCAACAAGCTGATCGGAGCCAGGGAAGAAGCGGTGAAGAAGAAGGGATGTGAAAGTATCTGAAAGTGAAAGGGCTTGAGATGAGGAAATGAAGATTAACAGTAACGATCTAGAGGAGAAGGAGGCTCAGATCAGAGAGATTTGCTATATTGTTGCCAGTTGGAGAAAAAGTTTGACTCACGGAGGTTTTTGGGGTACTTTTGGATTATTTTTTGCTTGGAAGGATTGGGCTGGCTACTTTTGAGACCGGGAGAAGACTTGAACCTTTGAAGTAGATTAAAGACTTGTGGTTATAGACGATATCAATAACTGATTTAAGTCTCTCTGGACGTGGAACGGGGATTGCTGGCTGGGGGAGTACTTTAGTGGAGAATTTTGGAAAAATTATTTGCTTGAAACCCAAGACGGAAGGAGGACTGTGTACTGCTGAGTGTGTTGAGATATTAGGAAGCCATTAATGTTATTCAGCAATTCTTTTTTTTTTTTTGCCTGAACGTGAGGAAGTGAAATCATCTAGCTTCAGAGACAGAGAGCTGGATAATTAATTTAAGACTCTCCCCTTTCTTTAATTTTGGATATTTGGATCAACTATTCTATATTTTATTATCCTCTACTTATGTATTGACTGAAGAAGGAGAGACATTTGATGAGTGTAATTGTGAGGTATTCTGCCGTACCTAGCTGATTTATCAGCAACTTGTTAAGTAACATTGATATTGATAACAATAATCATTTAATATTTATAATATTTACTACATTTATAGTTATAACTGATTAACTACATATTAATATTTGAATATATCTTGTTTATTACTTTAAATAATCAATTTACTTTTTCAGGTTAATCTATTTCTAAAATTTTCTATGTGCATTGATGAAGTCTTTATAATACTATAATATAATATTGTCTCATTATATATATAGATATATATCTTTATACATATGTGGAATGGTACAGAATATACAATAGACAAGTTTTGTATATAATTAGAGAGATAGGAGAAGGTATCTATCATTACTATTACTTGGATTTCATAATATTGAGAAATAAGCGTAGATGTTACATATGCATATATTTAATTTAGAACTTTAATTTGAGATTATATTGGATAGTATTTGCATTTACAGGTTTGTTGAATATATTAAAGAATTTAGGAAATTAAGAGATAGACAAATTAGTTAATTAGTTTATAGGTCAATTTAGCTTATTGGTTAATTTTACAATATATTACTTAACAGTGAATGCTAATCTGGGACAACGTAATCAATATAATACAAAAACTGAAACAAATTTTAGGAGAAATGACTTCCATAACAACTACAATGCTCAAAGCTGGAAAGAAGACGACATTAACAACTCCAACGGCAATACCCTCACCAACATCACAGAAGACAATTGAGGAATCATTAACATTGGAGAAACAGCCTTCTATATAAGATTCAATGTCAAAGCTACAAGAAATAATGCTCAAAAATCATACAGAGACGAGAGCAGATATAAATGAATTAAAAGAAGAGATGGGGAAATTAAAAGCAGAAATGAAAGCAGATATTTCTAAAGTAAATGAAAAAATTGGAACATTCCAGCAAGCACTGGAGAAAAACGAATTGATAATAAAAAAAGTAGAGAAAAGGACAGAACAAACTGACAAAATTTTGGAAAGAGTGGATGAACATTGGAAGACTTTGAGTAAGGAAATGGATGGTTCCCTGGTGTATTTAGAAATGGACAAGGCTGCAACATATCTAAGTTTCCAAAATATAGTGGAATCAAAAGAAGAAGACTTAGATCAGGTAATGGCGGAAATCTTGGTGGAGGTACTGGAAAGAGACAAAGATGAGATTCTGAAAGAGAGTTGGATGAGGTCTATAGAGTAAGTACTAATTATGCAAGATGACACAAATGCCCAAGAGAAATGCATGTATGTTTTGCAAGAAGAAAGGTCCGGGACATTATATATAAAATATTGAGAGATGAAACAATCAAGTATAAGGACAAAGAAATCTCAGTTCTAAAACAAATCCCAAGAAGGGTTAGAGAAGCAAGACGAGATTACAAACCCCTGGCGGCTCAATTAAATCAAAAAGGTATTATGTTTAAATGGCTTGCCCGGAAGGGATGTTAATTTACTTGGGGGGAAAGAAAAATTAAAGTAGACTCTTTTGAAAAAGCCCAAGATTTCTATGAAAGACAGGCTCTGAAGAGCAGACCAGCAAAGATGAATTAGAACCAGAATCTCAAGAAGACCAAGAGCATCAAAAGAAGGGACAGAAGATCCCAGAAAAGTTGAAAAACAACCAGCAACAAGAAGAAAAAGAAGAAAGCAAGGCACAGTATCAACCACAAGTAGAACTTGGAGTAACTACAAGGCAAAGAACGAGAAATAATTAGACTTAAACTTTCAAGAAGAATAAGACTAATCAAAAATAAAGAAGAAAAAACAAGAAGTAAGAAAAAACATCCAGTAACAACAAGAAAGAGAAGATTTTAGATTAACAGACATAATGTAAAGAGAAAAAATAGTGTGATTAGGAGATAAAGAAATAGATACAACTAGAACTATGGAAAAAGGGGTGAAACTCTTATCCATTAATATAAATGGCTTAAATTCAAAAATAAAAAGACAAAGGATTCTGGCAAAGTTGATGCAACAAAATGCAGATATTGTTTGTTTACAGGAAACACACATTTTAAAAACACAGGAAAAATATTTAGTTTGCTCCAAATTAGGGACAGTGTTTATGGCTTCTACAGATAACGAAAAAAAGAATGGAATAGCAGTTTACATTAAAGAAGAGATAAAAGCAACATTAATATTTGCAGACCCCAAAGAAAGAGTTCTAGCAATAGAAATAGATAAATTTAAAAAAAATCCTATTGGTGGTAATTTACGCCCCTAATGCCAATCAAAAAGAATTCTATAAGGCTTTATATGCCAAAATCATTGAACTGGAAAGGAAAAATATTTGCATTATAGGGGATTTTAATGCTGTAGCAGATCATCAAAAAGATGATAATGGGAGGAATAAGAAGGGAAGTGGAAAAAAGAAGAGAGAATTACCTAAAATTTGTGTAGAAATGATTAAAGAATTCAAATTTAATAGATGTATGGAGAAAATTAAATCCAGATAAGAGACAATTCACTTTCTACTCAAATCCCCACCACTCTTGGTCGCGCATTGATATGGCATGGATGAGTGGAGATATAGTAGAAGATGTGACAGAAGCAGAAATTATACCGAATTCTTGGGCAGACCACAACCCTCTTAGAATCAATTGGAAAGGTAAGAAAAAAATCAAAGAGAAGGTAGACTTTAGAATTCTCAACTATTAAAGGATGAGGAATTTATAAAGAAACATAAGAAAGAATTAACTTTCTGTTTTAAAGAAAACAATAACCTAAACACAACTATCCAAAATTTATGGGATGCTATGAAAGCTGTTATACAGGGAATTATCATATCTCACACTGCACAAAAAAATAAAGAAAAACATGCTAACACAACAATTTATACCAAACAATTAAGAAACAAGAATCCGAATTACAGGATGCCCCATAAAATGTTAAAATACAAGAACAATTAATTCTCTATAAACATAAACTCAGTTTATTGGAATAGGAAGAATTGATTAGCAACTTGAAAGCAACCAAGCAAATATATTTTGAACAAGCAAATAAGCCTGGCAGATGGCTTTTTATAAGCTTAAAAAAGAGAAAGAGAAAAGAACCATCTACTAACTACAAGATGAAAGTGAAATTATGAACATACAATAGAGAAGAAATAAGAGATTGCACATAAATATTTTGAGAATCTGTATAAGAAAGAGAGAGTAGGTGAAGATTAGATAAGAGAATATCTAAGAGAAAAAAGAATTTGAGAAATTAACGATGAGATGAAAGAATTTTTGATAAAGGTCATATCTATGACAGAATTAAAACAAGCAATTAGAACCCAGAAAAGTAATAAAACCCCAGGCCCTGATGGCTTCCCAGCAGAATTTTATAGAGCAATAGAAGATCAAGTGGGACCAATAATGGTGGATTTATATAATGAGATATTATTATCTGCTAAAATGCCAGACACGTGGAGAGAATCATTAATTTTGCTAATCCCAAAGGGGGATTCAGATGCCAGAATAATACAAAACTATAGACCAATTTCTTTGTTGAATGTAGATTATAAAATATTTACTGCTACTATTGCTACTAGATTAAAGAAAATTCGGAACGATTACATACATGCAGACAAAACGGATTTCTCCCAAATAGATAAATTAGGAACAATTTAAGAATAATAATGGATAGTTTGGAATATTATGAAGCCCACCCGGGGAAACAGGTAGCTCTTGTTTTTTTGGATGCTCAAAAGGCTTTCGACAATCTTAATTGGCAATTTATGATTCAGCAAATTTATATATGAATTTCAGCACCAAATTTGAGAAGATTATAGCAGCAATTTATTCAGTATAAGAAGCAAATATCATAATAAATGGAGAGAATATCCAAACTATAAATATAGAAAAAGGAGTCTGACAAGGCTGTCCGTTGTCCCCTTTGCTGTTCATATTATCATTATCATTATCATTAGAAATACTATTAGAAAGAGTGAGACAAAATCCTGAAATAAAAGGATTGAAAATTAAAAATGAAGAATATAAACTGCAAGCTTTTGCAGACGATATGGCTTTTATTATGGAAGATCCAATAGAAAAAGGACAAATATTAATTAAGGAACTAGAAAGATATGGAGCAGTGGCAGGATTGAAAATTAATAGACAAAAAATGAAACTTTTAGTAAAAAACTTAACAGATCTACAAATAACAAAATTAGAAAGGGTGCTCCGACTCCAAACAAGAAGAAAAAATAAATATTTGGGAATATGGCTGACAGCACACTGTAAGGCGATAAAGGAGAATAATTATAATAAGCTATTACAACAAACAAAGATTTGGAATTACGGATGAAAATGCAACTGTCATTATTAGGAAGAATAGCAGCCATAAAAATGTCTATATTACCAAAATTTCTTTATTTATTTCAAACTATTCCAGTTAAATTAGAAAAGACCTTTTTCGATAATCTTAATAGAATGACAGCAAAATTTATCTGGCAGGGTGAAAAACCCAGGATAAAAATGAAATTACTACAAGATATGAAGAGCAGAGGAGGTTTTGGATTGCCAAATTGGGAATTATATTATAGTGCAGCAACATTAGTTTGGCTAAAAGATTGGATTAATTTAAAAAACAAAAGAATATTAGCTATGGAAGATCATGACCTTCAGAGGGGATGGCATGCCTTTCTTTGGGATATAGGACCTACTAAACAAAAATATTTCCACAAACATCTGATTAGAGATTCGTTGATATATAATTGGATCAAGGTTAAAAAGAAACACTATATAAAAATCCCAATTTGGCTATCTACAATGGAAGCGACGATCTACCCAAATAATTTAGACCTGAACAAAATGTTAAAATATAAAGACTTATTGGATACAAATGGAAATTTAAAAACAATACAAGAGCTCCAAGAACAAGGGCTACGAGTAGACTGGTGGGCTTATCTTCAAATACAAAGTTGATATAAAAAGGATGTAAAGGAGTATGGAATATACTTGAAACCTCAACAATTAGACAACATTTTATTAGGCCCAAATAAAAAAAATATTACCAAAATTTACAAGTATCTCCTAGAAGTAGAATTAGAAGCAGAAGTAGTGAAAGGATGCATGATCACATGGGGTCAAAATATTGGTCATAACATAAAGTTACCAGAGTGGGAGACCGTATGGAATAGAAACCACAAATTAACAAAATCAGTAACATACAAAGAAAATGCATATAAAATGTTCTATGGCTGGCACTTACCCCCTTCGAGATTAGCGAAAATGTACCCTAAAATGAGTTCCGTATGTTGGAAATGTAAAAAAAAAAGAGGGAACATATTATCATGTGTGGTGGTCTTGCCCAGAGGCTCGAAAATACTGGCTCAAAATTTAAAATTGGCTACAGGAAATCACCAATGAACAACTAGACCTAGAACCAGAACTCTTCCTATTGGGGATCTTCAAAAAAATATGTAAAGAGTACAAAATACTTATTATTACACATGCTGACTGCTGCCAGGATTGCCTTTGCCCAGTGTTGAAAACAGCCATATACACCTGTAGAGGAACTGGTTATACAAAAAGTTATGAATTGTGCTGAAATGAATAAATTAACGCTGAGCTTAAAAGATACGGAATCTTCAATATTTTATAAAGTATGGGAACAATGGTATAACTGGATAGATTGGAGACAGACTAAGGATGTAATTATTAAATATAGAATATAGATAAAATAAGAATATAATTATGCACAAATTAACATTTGTAAATATCGCACAAATGATTGTTACACGATAAGCACCACAAACAGCTGTTATTATATATTTTTTATGTTTTTAATATAATAAAATTCAAAGTATATTTAAAAAAAAAAGAAATTTGAGAAATGGAATAGATCTTTGTATGAATAAGAAATTGGGGGGTGGGGAATCATCTTTATTGGTAGAAAATAATTTCTAAATAAAAATCAATAGATTCCCAAAATTGTAGTTGATAGGACAGACTACACTTCAATTAGAATCCTCCTGGATAGTATAAGTTACACGTTACATTAGGAGCTGTGGGCTTTCTGCTTCTTGTATACCTGGGTAATAAGTTAAGAAAATTATTGTACAAGGAATCTCTGGCATAGAAACTCAGAGAGATACAGTGGCTGCTCTCAGCAAGGCTGAAATGCTTAAATGGATGAGCCACTACAAATATTTTCAAACTGAAAAATATTCAATTACAAAAAGCCCAAGTATCTTAGATGGATGTTTTATCTATGCAAGATTGCAACAGTTAGATACAGTGGTAAATCTGAAAGGTTTAAATGGGTTCACTACCTACCGTATATTTATTTGTGGTTTACCAGAGATTGAGAATATACCACATGTATTATCTGAGTACCAGTTGTATTGCCTAGAAAGAGATAATTATCTTTGAACATAGAATAATAAAGTTGGAAGGGACCATGGAGGTTTTTTGTTCCAACCCCTAGTTGAACCCTATAAAAAACGAACAGCTTTTAGGGATCCATATCTTAGAGCAATATATATGTGGTCAGAATATAAATATTACATATAAAACAATCTTGTTGAAAAAAGCAGTGCAATTGGAGCTGTGTGAAAATATGTGCAGTACTTCTGATTGAGGTAAATGCAAGGCAGTAGTGTCAAACTATAAGCCTGTGGGTTGCATCCGTCCCATTGGGTGCTTAGATCTGGCCTGTGGGGTCACCCTGGAAACAGCGAAGGACCGGCCCATAGTGCCTCTGCCAGCTCCGTTTTCATTGGCAGAGGGCTGCAGGAGGCCGTCACAGCCGAAAACAAAGCTGGAGACAATGAATCACCCCAGCCCCATCTGGGCCACCACAGGTGTCCTCAACATGAGTGATGTTGAGCTAGCCATGCCCACCTGGCCCCCCGAGGTCAAACACAACCCTGATGAGGCCCTCAATGAAATTGAGTTTGATACCCCTGTTATAAAGGAAGATAAGAACATATGAGCTAAGTTTGTTTTTAGTTATTTTGCAATGAAAGCTTTATTCAAAGATTTGATATTAGAGTATGAATTTATGGCTGAACAATAAAATATTGTTGTGACCTAGCAGAATAATTTTTCTCCTGGATTTTTCCCTAGATTTATTTTTTATAAAACAACTGAGCTTGCAATATCTGGTATCCTTTACTGTTGTAACTTTTTGAAGTATCCTTAAAGCAGGGGTGTCAAACTAGCGGCCCATGGGCAGATGCGTCATGTGCAAGCCACACCCACCCCAGCTTCACGAATGGAAAAAGCGTCACAAAATGTCGCTTGATGGCAACGTAACACCACGAGTTTGACACCTGTGCCTTAAAGGGAGATTTGCCTTAATCCAGTGATGGCGAACCTTTTTGGCACCGAGTGCCCAAAGTGTGGGCACCCCCGCAAAATGCAACATGTGTGCGCTCCTGTGCATACGCACTCCCCACACCTATGTGCCCCCCACATGCACATCCCCCGCATGCACCCTGCCCCTCCCCACACATGTGGCAGAGATCCAAGACCAGCTGGCTGGCGAGAGGCGCGGGTGCATGCATGGCAGAGCTGAGTTGGGACAATGCCACATGTACCCACAGAGAGGATTCTGCATGCCATCTGTGGCACACATGCCATAGGTTCACCACCACTGCCTTAATTTATAAGTATTCAATATCCTTGGCTGGCCAATTCCTTTATTAAGACAAAATAGTAATGAAGAAACTGGAATTCACTTAATCAAGTTGATTTCTAAATATTGAATATCTTTTTAAAGGAAAGAATACTCATCTATTCATGTAACAAGTGGTGAATAACAGTAGACATTTACAGTAATTCCTATCAATAGCAATGAGCAATATCAAATATGTATTACATAGCTGTGGTTTTGGCAATCTTGAAAAATCACTGACATTTAGAAAAATATGGCAAGATTAGTAGCATTCACATTTTATTAAAAGTTTCTGGAACATTATACAGTATATAATGGTGGCTCCCAATCTTTTGGACACCAGGGACCGGTTCTGTGAAGAGAGGTTTTTCCGTGGACTGGAGGTGGCATGGTTTTGCATGCTGCCTGCATCCCATGGATGGGGCTTCACTTGTTTGCACAGACCGGTTTCTAGCATGCTGTAGCCCGGTACCAGTTCATGGACTGGAGGTTGGGGACCTCTGCTATGTAACATTATGTAATTCTGTGTTGAGGTACTTATTAATGGTTGCTGGTGCATGCTTTTGAATATTTTTTTCGACTCTGATATACTTATTTATGACGTAGACTAGTGGTGGCTAACCTTTTTGGGCTCCTGTGCCAAAAATTGTGTGTGCGCTGGCATGCTCACTCTTGCGTGCCAGCACCCAGAAGGCAATATGTGCCCCGCCATATCCCCTATGCATGCGCAGACAATCCCCCCCCCCACGCCATCCCCTTACCTGCAGTGCGCCTCAGCTGATTTTTGGGCGGTTTGAGGCCTTTTTTGGCCTCCCAAAGGCTTGAGGAAGGCTTCTGCAGGCTTCTACAAGCTTTGTAGGCCAAAATCTAGCCCCATTTCATCACTTCCTGTTTTTTTCCAAAAATACCAGAAGTGACAAAACGGGGCTAGATTTCGACCTACAAAGCTTGTAGAAGCCTGCAGAAGCCTTCCTCAAGCCTTTGGGAGGTCGAAAAAGGACTCAAACTGCCCCAAAATTAGCACATGCGCAGTGAGGTAAGTTTGCCTGTGGCTCATGTGCCAGCACAAATGGCTCTGTGTGCCACATATGGCATGCGTGCCATAGATTTGCCATCACGGACATAGACAATTCAGTCCTATTCACATTTACTAATAAGCAATAAACACATTTAAGACTACAGTCAACTCCAGTGCATGTTTATTCACAAATAATTGATAGGATTGTTTTCAGGCAAGTGCTTACAGTACATATATTTTACATTAACTTCAAATAGTGCTCAGAATTAGTGCAAGTAATGTTTTCTTTCAACAAGTAACTATTCTTATTGGTACATTTCCATGTTTTGTAATCAAATACTTACTGAATGTTTTTATTATGGGATATAATGGCCACTCTTTTTGAATAGTACATTTAAAATGCAGACAGCCCTGATGTCCTTTATTTTCTGTCTCTCTTGCATATAGGATGTGACTCTGATTGACATTCTCTGGAGACAAGACATAGATCTTGGAGCAAGGCGTGAAGTTTTTGATTTCAGCCAAAGGAAGAAAGAATATGAACTTGAGAAGCAGAAAAAGCTTGAAAGTGAGAAACAAGAGCAGCTTCGGAAAGAGCAAGAAAAGGCCTTTCTTGCTGAGTTGCGGTTGGATGAGGAAACCGGGGAATTTGTTCCTGTCCGACCAGCTCAAGTTGTTGAATCTGGAAATTCTGCCATATCCAACAATTATTCACAGGTATAGCTGTAAACACATAACTCCTTTTGTTTTTATTGATTGGAACCAGTGGTGGGATTCAATTTTTTTTTACTACCAGTTCTGTGGGTGTGGCTTGGTGGGCATGGCGGGGGAAGGATACTGTTAAATCTCCATCTACTCCAGGGTTAGGATACTGTTAAACCTCCATTCCCTCCCCGGTCCTGGGAGAAGGTTACTGCAAAATCCCCATTCCTTCCCCACCCCACTAACCTGCTTTCCAGCTCCGTTCTCCTGTGCAGGGCAACAAAAGAAGACCCAGCTGATCAGCTGGGACTCAGGAGGCAGAGCGTAGATGGGGATGGGGCCAGTCAGAGGTGGGATTTGCCGGTTCTCCGAACTACTCAAAATTTCCGCTACCGGTTCTTCAGAACTGGTCAGAACCTGCTGAATACCACCTATGATTAGAAACCCTGTATTCCCTCTTTCTAGTTTCTTTCACTGTAGTTGCTGTGGGTGTCTTCAATGAATCTGCATTTAACACAATTGTAACCTTCTATCCTTTTTACACAGAATGTTCATATTTCCAAAGAAGATGCAGATGATCTGTTTGATGATTGCATGCAGATTTTAGCAGAAACATTTTCATTTGTAGACGAGAGTGAGGTAAATATTCACCACTTTAACAGTGTTTATGGACTGAACTGTATCTCTTGTTTCTACATTTCTCTTAATATTGTGAGTCACAGATTTTATGATATGCATCTTTTTATGCTAATGTTTAAGGTTCCAAGCATAGGTATATCAATATTCATATTTCATATATTCTAGATTTCCCCAGCTGAATTTCAACAAGTGGCACCTTTGGAAATGGCTGCCAACCAGGTCTTTCTGGAATCTAACCATATGCAGCGGCTTGACTCACCTGTACTTCAATCTACGATTCCAGAATTATTAGATACAAAAGTGGAAAACACACAAGATATAGAACAAGTGTGGGAAGAACTCCTGTCTATTCCAGAACTGCAGGTAATATTTGCTGCCAATGTTTGACCATGTATTTTGGACAGATATTTTACTAAAACAAAAAATCAATGTTAGCATTTTTGTCTTCTCGGTCAATTATCTCCCACATTGCTCTGTGTAGGATAATTCAATGGAAGAAAAAGAGTTAGAAGCTTCACCAAGTAACCCAGTTGGCACTGATCTAATAGCTATGAAATACTTAACTTACAATCAAGAAGATTTAATTGTAGTGCGGATTAAATAGCATTTTCTAGAGAGAATGTGTATTATAAACTGTACAGTAATTGCATTTGCAATTTTCAAATAGAATTAAGCCCTAATGTGCATTATAATCCTATAGCTAGTTTGCTTGAAAATGTATTGAAAGGCTACTTGGTTATTCTTTTGGATATACCACTTACAGTACAGTAATAGCACCTAGACATATACACTTTACAGGGCTTCACAGACCTCTCTAAGTAGTTTACAGAATCAGCATATTGCCCACAACAATCTGGGTCCCTATTTTACCCACCTTGGAAGGATGGAAGGCTAAGTCAACCTTGATGATACTGAGAGATTGCCAGAAAGTTTGCTATTTAATATCTCTTTGATAATTGGGTTTTGTTTTTTTTTTTGAAAAAATCTTACCCATATCAGTTTTATTCATAATTGCACAGGAAGAGTAAGCCTGCTTTTTCTTAAAAATAAACAAAATAGTTGGTTAAACTTGGTACTCCAGAAATCTAATTACTTGCAAGCTCATCAGAGATATTAAAAGCTCAAACAATTTCATATATCATGGATACTGTTTTATAAAAAAAAAAAGATACTTTGTAAATCTAGAGTAATAATAGTCACAGGAACAGGAATTTATAAGCAAAAGGCTAATTATTTTACTCTGTATGCAGAAATTTCTCAAACAGAAGTTCATTCTCGAAGAAAGAAGCTTGGTAGGTTTCGTTATTTGCACTGAAAAGTCACATCACTTTTCAAAGTCCACTCAGTCCCACAAAGGGAATGGTTCATTTCCAGTTATGAGGAACAGCATATGCTTATGCAAACTCTTACATTTAAGTAAATTTGTTGAGTGAGTCCAAATACAAGTTGAATGACTGAAAGGTTGATCGATGTAGTTTCAAGGTTCTAATGCATTTCATCCCTTTCTCAATATTCACATTTCCTTTTTGAAATCGTCAGTGGTGAAAGGGGCCTACTAATTATTTGCATCTCTCTCCTTTATGTCTTTTGCATGATATTTGTCTATCCATAATCTCATAGTATGTAAAAAGGTGACAGTAAAAACTAGTGTCCATGTGTGTGTGACACAAGATTACCCATAAATACTGCCTCCCTAGCTTCACATATGCTTCACCTACTTAGAAACTGCTAATATGTAAAACACAGGGAGATCCTCCTCCTCAGAGTTGTCCTCTCCTAGTTGTCATTTTTCATGTGACAGATGGAAAGGAATCATATGACTGCTCTGAATTACATTTAAATTGAATGAAACCAAAGCTTAGTTGCTATGCTGCATGAAAGCATGCTGCTAAAAATTCTAGTGTGGCTTTCAGACCAGAAAACCCCCCAGTACAACTCTACAATGGAAATACATAAGACTATCATGTAAGTGTTACTGCTGAACATTTTTTTGAATCTTTCTTTCTACAGTGTCTTAATATACAAAATGACAGCCTTGCTGACGTAACATCAAACCTATTTACCGTAAATACCACTTCAGAGGCAACCGATGACTTTAACTTCTACAATTCATTATCTGTCATGGAGAAAGAAGTTGTTAATGGTAGTCAAGACTTCCTGAAACCTTTGGAGGATCCCTATTCCAGCATAGGGTTGCTAGAAGATTCTAGTCAACGTAGCACTGATTTCTGTGAGGATTTCTATTCCTTTATTGATGTGAAGATGAATCCCAGAGTGGCTACCCCACCATCTCATTTTGTGGATCAGGCAATTGCTGGCTTTTTAAGCGAACCGATTGATCTTTCGGATTTTGCTCAGTGCAAAGCTTTTAAGCAGGATCTTGTAGGAAATGCCCCAGAGTATAATGATTCTGACTCTGGTATTTCACTGAATGCAAGTCCCAATATATCCTCCCCAGCTCATTCTGTTGAGTCTTCTTCGGTCTGTCAGGATACAGGCTTTGGATGCAGTGATTCAGAAATGGAGGAGATCGATTGTGTCCCTAGAACTGTGTCACCGAGCAATGCCACGATTCATTCATTTCACCTGCAGGCTCCTGCCTCTCCATCTCTGGAGCAAGGCACTCCAAAGCCTGACTTACTGCTTACTAGTACACCTCAAAGAGAATTGCCTGCCAATCCTGGTCACGTTGAAGCTCCATTTATGAAAGATAAGTCCTTCAACCAACAAGAAGCTTATCTCACTAGAGATGAGCTGAGAGCAAAAGCTCTGAAGATCCCTTTTCCTGTTGAAAAAATCATTAACCTCCCTGTAGATGACTTCAATGAAATGATGTCCAAGCAGCAGTTCAACGAGGCTCAGCTCAGTCTGATTCGTGACATACGAAGGCGAGGCAAGAACAAAGTAGCTGCTCAGAACTGCCGTAAAAGGAAACTGGAAAATATTACTGAGTTGGAGCATGATTTGGATTACCTGAAGGATGAGAAAGAGAAGCTCCTGAAAGAGAAGGTGGAGAATGACAAAAGCCTGCAGCTGCTGAAAAAGCAGCTGAGCACCCTGTACCTTGAAGTCTTCAGCATGCTTCGAGATGAAGATGGCAAGCCATACTCCCCTAATGATTACTCACTGCAGCAAACCAGAGATGGGAGCATTTTCCTTGTGCCTAAGAGCAAGAAGCTAGAGACTAAGTTCTGAAGATCAAGGAGACAAAAAAAAATAATAATCTATGAATATTTTTACATTGCTATTTTCTATTGATAAGTATCATGGAACCCAATGTTGTCCTTTCTCAAGTGACATGTTTCTTTAGTCAAATGTATGAATGCACTAAATCATTAGCGTAAAACAAAATGTATGCACCTGGTTAATACTTCCAAAATATACTAGTGCTTCCTGTTATATAACAGCCACTTCAGTAGTTTTTGTGTTTGTGTAAATATTTCAAGATGTCTTATTTATATACAATTTCTATAGTTGGCTTTATTCAAATAAGCATCAAGTGTGATTTATCTGCTAATCCTACGTATTTACAAAATTAACTTTATGTCTTAAGGTACATCATTTTATAAATAGGATTTTTTTAGCTTACAAGTGTATTTACTTTAATATAGCAGCTTGAATGTAGTGTAAACTGATACGTATAATACAGCAATAGGACACAACCCAACCCAAAGACAAGCACTTTGAAGAATAGCTTAAGAGGAGGAACATTAAGCACATGCTTAACGTTTTCATTAAAATTAATGGGGCTTCAAGAACCTGATCATTGGAAGATTTAGCGTTTTGTACTTTTAAAGTGGTTGCATTTTTTTTCTTTTGATGATTTAGTAAATTGTTATGTAAAGTATGATTTTGTTTCAGCCAAAGCTGTACAACTACGTGACTCAATGTGGTTGAATGGGAGAGCGATTCACTGGATGTAGAACACAGCTTCTCGTGAATCTAAGCTTTTATTATCCTCACTTTTTTGTAGCTCTTATATTTTCATATTTTTGACTTGAAACACATTAAAAGTCTCCAAATCCAGATTGGGTAGTTGAACAAGGCTTTATTGGCAAGTGGGGGATCTTTGGCATCCTAAATTTTAGTTTTTTAAAGAAAAGATTGGACAACCACTTGTCTGAAATGGTATAGGGTCTCCTGCTTGAGGACTGGAAGACCTCCAAGGTTCCTTTCATTGTTTTGTTAAATAACCCCATTGGTCATTATTAATTATTTTGCAGTTTGGATGCACTAGGCAAACAATTGCACAATTAAGATTTAAGACTGGTACCCATGCAAAGTTGGAGTTTATAGAGCTAGTAGGATTGTTATTCAATTTTATTAAGTATGTTTGCAATTTAAAGTTTAAGAATGTAGCCATTTATTTGATATTTCAGAAGAGAACTAAGAAAAAGATACTGGGTAGTTTTCAGGAAACTTTTTTTAAAAGAAATGATCAGTTGTCTCTTGAAAGGAGCACTGGATAGTACTTTAGTTTGATATATAACGTTTATCCCCAAAGGATCTACATAAAAATATCTTAAATGAGTATGTGCCTTCAAGTTGGGTGTCCGATTCAGCAACCACATAGATTTCCATGACAATCTGCTCCTAGCCCCAGTCTTTCAGATCTTCTAACAGCAACTCCTGGTGACTGTCCTTCATCCTTGCTGCTGGTCATCCCTTTCCCTTTTCTTTCCAAGCCTTTTAATAGCCCTCCTAAATATTAATAAGGATGGGAGCCGTTCTAACTTTGAGGGCAGATTGTGGGAGAGCGAAGCAGTTCATTTCTAGTCCCTCCTTGTGCATCCTGTTGTGTGTAAACTTGAAACTTCCCCTTTCAGTGGTTCTGTGCTGAGCAGGTACTGTAGATATGCCAGACTAGAAAGGGTTTAAAGGGAATAATCAGCATCTGGGATTGCAGCCAAAACTCTTTATTTCAAGACTCTATAGAATTGTATCAAGTTAAAAAAACTGGGAGCTAAACTGTCCGGCACTGCCTGAGTGTAGCCAACTCCAAGCTACATAATTGTCACCCTTGCCCCTGGTTTCCCCCTCACCCCCTGGGTGTTTTGTAATTCATATTCTCCAATGGAACACATCTATAGCCAACAGTCATGCCCTCCTTAGAATTTTGCATGGCAGAAACTTCAGTCACATTGTTACTATCTTTGAAAACATTTATGGAATGCAGTTTGTTTGCAAGCTACTGCATTGCTCCCCCTCCCTTTGTTGGAAATTCTAAAAAAACCATAGAAATATTTTATTCATTGACCTCAAATCCCTTTGCCAGATTTGCTGAAAATAGATTGTTTTTCTGTAATGAAATTCAGTCCAGTGTAAAGGGGATAGGTAACATTGGTCATTCCACCAGGCTTTATGCTTGAAAGATTTGAACTTGGATTTCATCTCCAACCAATACTGGAGACCCATGTTACTCTGATTTTAGCACTGGAAGTGACATCAAGATGAAAGTTGTTCCAGAGCAAAATTTAATGATGTTACCAGTCTAGGCTCCAGTGACTTCGCACTGAAATGGAACAGAACCAGGGCTTTAGAATGAGATCCACAGCCCTGAAGGCTTCCCTCTCCTTGTAATATAGTATCTTCTAATCAACCTACAGTGTTCCTGTTTTCCCACCATTTTTGACTTTTGGTGGCTTTTTAAAAACATCTTAAAACTAGTAGTTTTACATTTCTACCATTAAGAAAAATTAGCATTTTTGTGAAGTTTATTGAACAAGATACCACACTTTTATGTGGTAGAAGAAACATTACGTTATTTGAAATAGCACTGAAATGATTATAATCCTCATGGGTTTTCACTGTAGTTTTAAGGAAGTCAGTGATGTGGTTCAGGGACTTCAGCTTTTTATATCTCATGCTTTTCTTTTTAGACTTGCATTAAGAAAAAAAGCCTGGGTAGGGCACTGTTTTGTTCCCTTGCCTACAAACCATCTGCTTACTGTTTTACAGTGAAATTGAAAATAAGCCATTGTAAAATTACTCATCTTATGCTTCCGAATTAAACAAGAACATTGTAAAATAGTGATACAAATCTTAGTATTTTTCATTCTCAGATAATTCATAGGACAATGACATATCAACAAATTACTAATCCACGTCAGAAATTTGTGAGTGTACTTGTTCCTGTAAACATGCCCTCAAGTTTTGTTCTAGCAGGATGTGTCCTTAAGCTCTGAGACGTATCTCCTAGGCTAGAGCCAAACATTTGCACAGAACCTGTTGTTTCATGTGGAACTAAATGACCAATGTGAATCCAACATCTCTAAGTGGCTTCAAGTTTGTGTCGTAACAATTTAAAAAAAATCATGCAACTCAGCTGCTTAATACAGAAATAAATGATGGTCCAGAACTAGAATTGTTCATCAACTATCATGATTAACTGTGTTTTATTACAAGCATTTGTTTATTACATGCTTCAAGTTTTGCTCTCATAGCTATCAGTTGTATGCATGTTCCATTGAAGAATCAAAAATGTCAATTTATGGAAACAGACGAATGTTTCTTCAGGATTAGTCATCCTGCAGAGCAGAAGATAAAAGCAAACAATTTAGCACATTAAGTATGGTAACCTATTGATCTTAACTTTGCTAATAGTTGATTGAGGTCCACAAGATCCCTAATGCAGGCACCATTCTAGTACCATAATGTATCTAAAGCCCATCACCAAACACTGTTCGTTGATCTCAGTCTTGTTTGGGAAAATACTTAGCTGGGCACATACAAGATTCAGATACTCTTTTAGTAAAATGTGAGGCACAGAGAAACACATGCACTCACCCCATTTCCATCTTGCTGGGGATTGCTGAGATTACCCATTTTTAGCCTCAACCCTGTTTTCATAAGACAAAAAGGGAGCACAGGTGCTCTTTGCCACTCATAGTCCTAGAATAGCAAGACACAATCCATAAATATTATCTAATATTCAGTTTCAATTAGCCACAGTTCCTATTTACTATAACATAACAATTTGTACATTTGATGCTACTATAGATAGGTACAGAAATGATAAACTGCTCATAAATTCATAAATCGTGAGTTAAACTGAGATGCTGACAAGCCGACAATCTGGAATCATAATCCTACTCTTTTACATGCAGAATAATAACAGAATAAGGCAAATTAATTTCAGTATTAGATTACACAATTAAGGTTTACAGAATGAATTTTTAAAAAATTCTTAATTCCCCCCCCACCCCAATCGCTCATTTTAAAAATCTGTTACCTGAAAATTAATTTAGAGGGCACATCAAGTATTCCAGGTGAGAATGTTACTGATTTTCTTGCCTGCAATTCGGTAATTAGAAACATTACCAATAGGAATCCAGCAATGCTTTATTATTGGCTACTTTTCTAACTGAAAAATCACACATAAAATCAGGATTTTCAGTTGTATGAAAAGTGCTTTTTTAATTTGCCTATGTACATAATTAGGTATGTTCAACAATCTGTGATGCATCATACACCTTTCTTACCAAAATCACTGGGAAATTATCTTTCCACAATACAATGATGCCTGACATATTTTGGTAACATTAAGAAACTATATGCCAGGAGCATGCAAACAGCAAAAAGCAACCAATCACTATTCTTAAGAGTTCCCAAAAGTAAAATAAAATAATTTGTTCCATTGATTTCCATATTCCGCTAGTTAACTTTTTGTTCTAGGTAAGCAGGGTAATAAAGCTTGATTCAAAGAGTGCCCATTTTTCCTATGCTAAAAAAGGTGGTGTTTCATCAGGGAAAAAAATCTCAACATATTGAAAATGTTGTTTCAAGCTCAGAGTAGTCCTTACCCTCTCTCCCATTCCATTCATGTTGCTACTTGATGTTGCGTGCAAATTGTCTATTATAACTAACACCTACTGTATAGAAGATGCCGAACCCTACTGGAGACCACTATAATTTTTTGAGCCATTCACAAGTCACGAATTTAGCTGAAGACAGAATTTTTAAAAAATGTTACTTCTCATTAATTGGTGGATATTTGACCCCCACCCCTACCCCACCTAGATATGGTCTCCAAAACTTCAAAATCCTAAATTAAGCTTCATCTCCAGCAAGGTCTAATTGTTAAGCCACTCACCTCTGTAACAGCTGTCTGAAGTACCGTGGATGGTAGAATTTTAGACCTAAATGCCAATTAGATGATTTAATAAGCCCATCCACATTGATTTGAATACAGTAATAAATATTCAATATATTTCACATTTTCCCAGTTTGTTGTTTTCTCCAAAACTCTAATTTTCAGAGCTCAGAATACAATAAAAGAAACATCAGTGTTGTACATTCTTACCAAGCAAGTTTTCCAGTAAGATATCCACCTCTGGTCACAGAGGTTTCTTCAACAATCTGCAAGTCAAACAGATCTTTCTTACCATGTTCAGAGAGGAATTATTTTTTAATTCATGAAAAGTGTTAGAAACAAACCTTACCTATTCTTACTCCCCTTTCAGGTCTAAATGCTAGACCTACCACTGTAGGCCAACTCAAATAGCTATGACCTGGGGAGATTCCAATTGGTGAAGAACTCCTAGACTTTCTTCGTTATTTCATCACTGACAGGCAGATTTAACTATTTGGGGAAGCTGCTCACTATCAGCATAGTATATTTATGCCTTCTCTTGTCTGGAAGTTGAAGCTGTTGCTGCCTTGTCCTTCTTTAATTTGCTGACTTGGGCGCTGCAGTCCTGTCTGAATCTCGTTTGATCCTCATTTCGACTAAGATATCTTTAATGCCGGTTATTCACTGTCCACTCCTTTTACTTGTCAGAATTCAGAGAGATCTAGGTCTAAGTCACTGATAACTTACAAGCTTCACATTTTTACAAAAGATTAACACGCTGGTATTGTTTTCTCTATATAACATCGAGTCATTCCATCACCATTAAAAACAGATTGAATGTCTTAACCGATTACTCATTATATTGCTGGATTCAGTGACAGACTTAGAAGGGATGAGTCTGATCTACCTTTGCAGGAAATGCACATATATGTACTAATGTAAGCCCCCCCCCCCCCCCCCGAGATACCCTATGGGGAAACGGCATATAAATTTAAAAAATAAGGAATGTACATGAGAACACTACAGTAACAGCTGAATCCCTTTCAATAAGCTTTGACTACTGGTATGCAGACACTTTCTTGGAGGTAAAAGATATCAACATTCCCACATTTAGTCATACGATACTGTAGATCTTTGGGGCACAGATACTCTCGAGTTGGGTTCACATATAGTAATAGCACTTAAGACTTATATACCATCCTGTAATGCTTTGTAGCAGAGGTTCCCAACTCCCAGTATTGGGCCGCAGGCTGTTCAAAACTGAGCCACAGGAGATGGGCATAAAGCTACACTTGTGCATGTTGAGCAAGGATGTACTCGCATGCAAAGCTCCATTCGTGCAAGTGGAGGGCATTTGTGCTCATGAGAAGCTCCACTCGTGCAAGTGGAGGACATTTGCACTCATACGTAAAGCTGTTTGCACAAATGGAGCTTCACATACAAGCATCTTCTGCTTGCATGAGTGGAGCTTCATGTGCTATCCAAATGCCTGCTACTCATAAGTGGAACTTTGTGCGCAAGCACCCACTGCTTGTGCACAAAGCTCCATTTGCATGAGTGGAGGCTGTGTGCACCTGCCACTCACATGCCCCTTTCCCGGGCCAGCAAGCTGGAAAGGTTGGTGACTACTGCTTTACAACATTCTTTGAGCAGTTTACAAATGTGAGCATAAAATCCCCAACAATCTGGCTTCTCATTTACCAACCTTGGAAGGATGGAAGGCTAAGTCAACTTTAAGCCCAGAAGGATCGAACTGCTGGCTTTTAGCAGTTAGCCTGCAATACTGCATTCTAACTACCGTGCCACCATGTTTCCTTTTATACTTTTTTATTTTAAAGTCAATATTAACCATAGCATTCTATACCAATGACGAGTTCATGTCTGATTCTTGAGCAATTTGTTCAGCAATCAATTCCTACACTGGAATTAAGTTTATCTGAAACTCATTGACCTACAGAAATAAGAGGTGAAAAATGTCTGAATTTCTTCTACTCACTGTGCCCTACTCTTCTGGATGTGTACTGACAGAAAGCACTGCTCTGGCAATAGTTCAAAAAGAAGTCTGATCAGATTAAGAAGGATAGCAAATTATTAGGGAACATGGCTGTAAATAAACCTAGGTAAGTGAAGGAGTAAACAACTTAGTCAAGAGTGTGACTTTAATAATTTTTATCAAATCATTCCAACGAACAGTCTGTATTTAACTATAGCCATAGGACCCTCATTAGCAACAATAGGTTCTACCAAATTAGCTCCTATTTCTTTCACTTTACCTTCAAGACCTATTATCAGGGCATTAGAAAATGTGTGTAACATCTTGATGCATTCATGCTCAGAAGAATTATACTTATTCCAACGAACTCAGAGGGATTGTTTCTATGCTGCAAATTAGCATCAGATAGAAAGGGGCATACAGAATTATACACAGTAGAATTTAGGCACCTTAATAGATGAACCTATATTTTTAGGGCAGATATATATATATATATATATACATATGAAACTGTAGAACTTTAAGCTAAGTAACAGACCCACGCTATTAGATTCAAAGTTTTAATTTAATTATATGTGTGCATTTAATCTGTTTGCAATTTGAGGGAAATTCTCAACAATTATAAAAGGCAGAAACCTGTTCTGCCAATGTTTTTTGTAGCTCCTTTATATATCAGCGAAGTGGGAGGCAAACTGAATAAACTTTAAAAGATCTTGTCAATGCTTATTTACTTAGAAGGTTTAAACTAAAAACAAATGCTACAAATTATGATATGCACAACCCAGAAATATCTGGAATTCTCATTTGAAAGTAAAGCTTTTATCATTCACAAGCATTGGTTTAAATGACTCAGTCCTAATTATACAGCTAAACAAGCTTTAATGCAAACATCTTTCCTCTCCCTATGCATGTGCAACTCATGTCATTTGGTTACATATGCAGAAAAAAATTAAGAGTACTTAAAACGTTCAGCATTTCTATTGTTTTAAATTAATACAGATTATAATGCACTGATTTTTTTTTTCCTAGCAAGAATATACCCTAAAACTACATTTCTTTGTTTAAAGAAGTTTCGGTAAGAAAAAACTGAACTACACAAGTATTGAAAAAAATTAAATGTTCCTTAATTATTTTTAATGCCTGGTACCACTACCACAAATTTACAGGGCAATATACCTGATTTTATGAAGAAAAGACAAAGCTACAACAACAAATTAAAAAAAGTCAGGAATGTACATCTAAACACTACATTGCATTAAATCAATAGCTGCACTCTTTGCAAACTGTGGCTATTAACAGTCCTTAAGAAGGGTTTCCTGTTTAAGCTGCAGTAACTTTTCTGACTATGGTTCATCGCTCCTTCTGTGGCAGATTTTACAGTTCCTCTAATTCATTTGGGACGACTGTCTCAAAGTAACCTGCAGCTTTCCTGACAACTCCTCGCTTTCTCCTGCTAAGAACTGTAGCCTGTTGAATACAGGATAAAAAAAAAAGATTACTCTCAAAGAAATGTTGTAAGCTTAATTAAAAACACTTATTTGTAGCATACATACCATTATCCCACTAGTTTTTAGAATCTTCTTCCACCATAGCCACCACTTCCTCCACCTGATCCATAGCTACCTACAAATGGAGTATAACTGTTTATATTCAAGTTCTTGTTGAAAGATACTAGCCAGCTGCATATATTTTAATGTTGCATTTACCACCATAGGGACTGCCTGAACTTCTGCCACTGAAACTGCCACTTCCTTTCATGGGTCCATAACTTGAGGCCTGCTGTCCACTGTAGTTGCCAAAATCATTGTAGCTTCCACTGCCACCATAGTTGCCTAAAACAGAAATTTAATTTTATGTTCAAGTCTGTTATATAATTTGAAGTAATTTAGAAAAGTACTTCATTCGATTAAATAAATGAAGCACTACTGCATACAATTGAATATGCAATGTATACATTTTATGGACTTACGGGAGGTACTTTATGAAATTTCAATGAACAATGTGAGTTGTAAAACATAAAAACTTATGCAGTTTTTAGCTAAAAAAATGGAAGTCATAAACTCATTGTTTCTGTTCTTCTTTTCTCCACTGATAAGAAACAAACAATACTTGATTCCAGCTAGTAACTTTGGTACGATAACCTGTGAGAAACAAGCCTGAGGAACACTGGGAGGAACAAACACCATTCATCTCCTGTTGCTTCAATTTAAGTGTTTTCAATTTAATGTTTTTTCAATAAGGAAAAAAAAAGCAATCTATTCCAGCCTCTCCAGATAGCTGAACTTTCTCAGTTCAAAGTGCCCCTATTGTCCCGTAATTTTTTCATGATGCCCTGTAATTCCCAATATTATTTAAATATAGCGTCATCCTTCTTCTAGGTAAAGGAAGTTTAAATTGGTTCCAAGTTTTAGTTCTCATACTGATGCATAAATTTGATAATCTCATTTGTTCATTATCTTTTAAATCAACACAGTTTGCTCTTTCTAGAAATATACGTTGATCAGAAAATTTATCCTTGAAACTGTGGGCCAGCAATCAATCCAAATATTTCATATATGGTACAGTGGTTAGAATGCAGTACTGCAGGCAAACTCTGCCCACAGATTGAAGTCCAATCCTGATGAGGCTCGAGACTGACTCAGCCTTCCATCCTTCCAAGGTTGGTAAAACGAGAAGAGTTTGTTGGAAGCAATATGATGACATTGTAAACCACCCAGTGGTGTAAAGAACTATATACATTCTTGTTATAAATTTTATCTCCTTGCCTGTCAAAATTGGGTCCAGTTGTTGTAAGTCCTTACAATACAATAGTAAAGGGATCAATGACTACCTGGGCAAAAAATGTAGGGCATAATATAAATTTAAAGGATTGGGAAAAATGTGGGCTGATAACTGTAAATTGACATTGTCAACAGCATTTAAAGAAAATCAATATAAAATGTTTTGTAGGTGGCACCTAGCCCCAGCAAGAATGGCCAAAATGTATCCAAACACAAAAGCAGAATGTTGGAAGTGTAAATATAAAGAAGGAACATTCTTCCATATGTAGTGGCAGTGTCCAGAGGTTAAAAATTATTGGATGAGGGTACAAAGATGATTATTAGAAATTACAGATCACAAATTACAACTCAAACCGGAAATATTTTTATTAGGAATAATTAAGGGAAAATTGAGCAAGGTCATCCAATACATCATTATACATATCATAACTGCAGCAAGAATAGCCTTCGCACAGGGATGGAAGAAGGAAAAGATACCATCTGAAGAAGACTTGACACAAAAAATAATGGATCGTATGGAACTGGATAAATTCACAATGGAATTAAGAAGCAAAGATGATTTGGACTATTACGCGGTTTGAGATAGGTGGTACAAATGGGTGGAGGATAGAAATAAGAGTTGATGTTTATGTATAAAAGGAGAAGTATGTATTAATAACGACATGAACACTGTTAACGTGAATAGAGATTTGTATTTTTGTTTTAAAAAAATAAATATTAAAAAAAGTCTAAGTGCTATTGCTATATAAATAGTACTGGGGAAAGTTTCACAAAGAATGTGACATTTACCTAGTGTTAATCCTACATGTAGACCAGACTAAGAAACCAACGCCATGAAGGTCAGTCAGTACTACCTTTATTGTAAAGATATAGCAAAAGAATTCTACATGTCTAAATGTGCTTCCCTCTTCTTCACTTTATGAGCTAGGGAGGGACTTGTGTAAAATGTTTTTTTCAAATTAGTTTTCTGGCCCTGGTGCTTATCTGACTGCTGCCTAATAGTGGCTCTTCTTTCTATCCTTTAAGGCCAATCTCTATGCCCTCTACATCTTTAAAAAATAGAATGCTACAGAAAAATTAACAAAACAAACTCCTTATAAAACAGATACAGGTTAGAAAAATCAATGTTATATCCATAGCAGCTAGCATGGGAGCTCTTGAAAATTAAACTTCCAATCTAACATAGATGACAGCATGCACTGATACATACCCCCTGAATCCTTCAAAAAATTTTCAGTGTGATTTCACAGTATTGGAAGAGTACTTTCTGAACAAATTTACATTGCATAACATTTTTTAAAATATAACCTACATGATGTTTTAAAGTGACAGATAAAAATTTAATCTTATCAAACTTTTTAACAATCACACTAATATTTTATTAAATTTGTATTATAAATATTTATAATTCTAATGCAATTCAAGGCTTCTCACCTCCAAAGCTTCCTCCTTCATTATAACCATCATAGCCTCCACCTCCTCCGCCATATCCACCACCTGGATTTCCATAGCTTGGGCTACCACCATAACCACCTCGACTACCATATCCAGGGCTACCACCATAGTTTCCACCTTGAATTAAATGTAACAAAAATTGGTTGTAAATAAAAAGATAGAAGTCAATCAACCTTCTGCCAATGCATCTTTCAGATATTTTGGTTTGTTGCATGCATCATTCCTGATTATTAACCACATATGCCTTTGAGATCAGAACTGCTTTTCCACACAAATGGAGGTATCTAGTTTGAAGAACATAAGCAATATTCCACAGGAAGACTTTAGGTCATATTTTAGTACTTGCTTTGAAAGCAATGACACTGTGCTCCATTGAAATTACTGGGTTAAGCTAATAATACCTGACTTAAATCATCTAATTATTCAGTACAGATTTTCTTTATATCTCAACCGTTTCTATGTCAAGATATTCCATAGTCACTAAAATCTGTGTCCTATTATACTTCTGTTTCCTTTAATGATAAATAGAACTTCTTACCCTTTTTCATACCAGGGACAGGAGTGGTTTTATAAAGGAGGTATAAAGAAAAATGTTATCCCTTAAAAACTTTCCCCAATCTGATCCTCACCAAGCCACCTTTCGAATTGAAATCTTTTTGACACCAGTGCAACCAGGTGTGGCTGTCAAGCTACTGAAAGTAATATAGCTCAAGTATTATGCAAGTTGTATTTGTACTACCATGCTTACCATCACCAAAGCCATTATATCCATCGCCACTGCCAAAGCTTCCTCTACTGCTGCCACCACCTCCACTACCGTAGCTTCCTAAAGCAGGACAAAAGTATTATGTTATGAACAAGTTAACAACCAATAATGTGAAACAATATCTTGGCAGGACACTGGGGAGAACTAACATGTACCTCTACTGCCAAAACTTCCACCTCTGTTGTAACTTCCACCACTGCCTCCAAAATTTCCACGACCCATGAAGTTGCTTGAACTACTCCCACGACCTTAAATAAAAATAATATAGTGAATGTCTAATGGTGTTCGATAGGTAGCATACTTGCTGTATTTTGGACTCCTACTAAGACTCACTTCTTTGTGCAGTTGCAGTCTGCATTTCTTGCTTGGAGAGAGCTTTCTTCACTTCACAGTTATGTCCATTTATAGTGTGATATTTCTGAACTAAAATAAAATTTGAAATTAATTATTGCTATGAAAATATGCATTCTGCTCAATAATGATTTATGCAAAAAATTGTAAAATATACCAAAATCAAAAAACAGAAATATAAAGAACCCATACTGATTCTCTTACCCACATATAATTAAAAGTATGAAACCTCTTTATTTTCAAGGGCATCCACAAATACTTGCAAAGTAATTTATTCAGACTTTTATCTCTAACTTTAAATTGAGTTAAATTGTTTTGACCTCTATTCTGGCTTGGTTTGCCTTTCAACCCCAGTAGAAAAAAGCAGAATTCTGATTTTTAATCAGCCTGCCTCCCCCTTTTCTCCTCTATATGTGGACCCAGAGAATTTTAAAGGGAAGTAAAAGAGCTTCTTAGAGTCAAATGATTGAAGTAGCAAGCAAGCAAAACATGACAACAAGGTACCAGAGGCTGGTGCTTTCCAATCAGTCCAACTCAATTGAATGAGTATAGAATGCAGGTAAAATTCTGCTTGTACAAGTAGGAAGCTATTAGATTCGGAAGCCTTGTTGCAACAGAGCTAAGAGTTCTTGGCCTTAGGGAATATCTAGTTTGTCAAACAATTTTTCTATCAGTTTCTTTTGGTGCTTTCCTCAGTAATGACCCAATTATATTAAATTATAGTGAGGAGGCTATGATTTCTGGTCCATCAGTATTTGCTTTTTTGTTACTTTTAAACTTTACTCTTTTATCCTCTTCCTTTTTTCTTCATATTAGTTTGTATTTTATTGGTATTTAATACAATAAAGGTATTAAAAATAAATAAATTAAAACTGCAATTAGAGTTTTGACCTGAACCTGCCTTTGTGTAATCACTAATCACCCTTTGAGCTGGTCATTTCCTCAGTAATGACCCAATTATATTAAATTATAGTGAGGAGGCTATGATTTCTGGTCCATCAATATTTGCTTTTTTGTTACTTTTAAACTTTACTCTTTTATCCTCTTCCTTTTTTCTTTCACATTAGTTTGTATTTTATTGGTATTTAATATAATAAAGGTATTAAAAATAAATAAATTAAAACTGCAATTAGAGTTTTGACCTGAACCTGCCTTTGTGTAATCACTAATCACCCTTTGAGCTGGAATCTCTCAAAACCATTCCCCTGCTGGAAGTATGTATTTCCTTTGGAGCGAGGGTTTTTTTTTGAGATTTTGATATTCTGCTAAAGTTATTAGTTAAGCTGTTCGATTTGTTTGGGAAATTCATCCAGCTACAAAAGGTGGCTACTGGACTTCTGTGCAACAATAACAGCTAACAAGCCAATTGAAAATATTGTACTTTATGAAAAATGTTATCATACTGCCTCCCAGGCAGGCATTTAAGCATAGTGGAAAAATTCAAGAAAGCTCTGGGTAATGAAAATGACAAACATGTGCTTGTGAATAAACAACTATCAGATATTTGAAATTGGAGAAACTGATGTAAATACACAGAAGAAAAAAAAAGTCAAGAATTGAATTTGGGGCTACAAAATATAATCTTTTAAAACATTGAAATATCTTATATTATTCCTACGATAAAAGTTTTGTTTATTAAAACACAGTATACATCAATATTTATCAAACAGAAATTACCACAAAGACAAAATACTACATACCAACAATTTTGTCTACTGTATCATGATCATCAAATGTCACAAAGGCAAAACCTCTTTTCTTTCCACTCTGCCTGTCTTCCATTACTTCAATGGTTTCAATTTTGCCATATTTTTCAAAATAATCTCTTAAATTATATTCTTCTGTATCTTCTTTAATTCCACCAACAAATATTTTCTTTACTGTTAAATGAGCACCAGGTTTCACAGAATCCTGTGAAATTTTAAGTTAAAATTAGTATTTCAAACTTTTATATTAGTTCAATATTTGGAAAACACATTTAGAAGCAAGCATTTGTGTAATGTTTTAAACAATTACTTACTTCTCTAGAAACGGCTCTCTTTGGCTCTACCACACGGCCGTCAACTTTATGTGGTCGAGCTGCCATTGCAGCATCTACTTCTTCCACACAAGAATAGGTCACAAAACCAAAGCCTCGAGAGCGTTTTGTCTGTGGGTCTCTCATCACCTTCAAGAAATATATAATACAGAGAATGCTGATTGAAACATTTTTTGTTTAAATCTAATTCTCTAATTGAGTAGACAGAGTTTATCCCAAATGCAAAGACATACAAATGTTATAATTTCTCACCACACAATCTGTGAGTGCGCCCCATTTTTCGAAGTGGTCTCTTAGGCTGTCGTCTGTTGTTTCAAAGCTCAAGCCACCAATAAACAGCTTTCTCAATTGTTCTGGTTCTTTAGGATCATGACCCTGAAAGAAGAAAAGTTTCAATATCTGCACTAGATTCATACTGCTGCTCAGAAATTCACTTAAGTAGTTTGTCTACAGTTTGCAATTATTAAATAACTTACCACTTCTATAGCTATATGCTTCAGTATGATACAAATGTATTTATGTACTTTTTTCTAACATGTAGGCATATAGCTATAATCTGAGGCTGCAATTCTATTCATAATTGCTCTAATTGTCCAATTGAAATCTATATGATTTATGAAAAGTAGAAAAGGAATTACAAATGCAGTAAAACTGCCAATAGCCATATATATATGCCATCCTCAGGCTTGTGTATTGTGTTCGTCTCTGTGTGTATGTATATGTGTGTGTGCGTGCGTGTGTGTGTATGTATGTGTGTGTATATATATATATATATACACACACACACATTCATTCCATGGAAAGGGCTATTACTGTTAGAATTTCATTACATTCTATCTACATATGATTAAAAGAACCATATTTTAAAAAAATTAACCATCTTTTAAACAAAATTTAGCATAATTGCAGTTTTTCTTTTTCTTTTGTACAGTTCATACTATTTTGTTCAAAATATTCTAACAACGTTAAAAGCTATTGGATTCTAGTCATACTAATCCAGGGTTCTCACATTTATGGCCTGCAGACTTCTTCTCTAAGGCCCATCATGGCTCACACATCAGATGCTGTTTCAGCTTTTATTCCTGTCCCAATGTGTGCATTTGTCCCAGATTTTTTGAGCCACAAGCATTCTGACCCCCCCCCCCATCTTCTCTTCTGCAGAGCTCACTTGTCCTGCACAGTGTGAGCACTGAGTCTCCCCCACAGCACCAAGTAGCTGTGCCACTGCAGAGAAATCAATGTTGAACAAAGTAGTATTGTGGAGAAAAGCAGACAGCTTTTGCACAAACCATGCTGTAGAGGAACGTAGAGACTCTGCAAGGGAGGAAAAAGTGGAAAAGGAGTGCCAGCCACACCTTCACTTCTCCCCCACAGTACCCGCTTGTGCACTTTCTGCTTCTGAGCCATCTTTCCAAGTCACTTAGTAATCTATCTGTCTGCTGATGACACAAAGAACCAAAACTGGAACTGCCAGGTAGGCTGATAGGACAGAAAGCAAGATGAAACAGAAACACAGGAAAAATAGTTCCAAAGAAAATTTCACCATTGCCATATGATTTTGAGCTTCCAGACAACCCATGCACAGAGTAAAATATTTGTGCTCCACATGCTTTTCTTGGTCTAGAATCGAGTGATTGGTGCCAACTTTGGACGCAATGCCCTGGACTGAAAAAAACAAACTACAGTATTTAGATCAGAGACGGAGAATCTATGACATATATGTCAAGGGTGATATGCCAGATTGTTTTGGGTGACACACTAATGTTCACCAACAGATGAGAACTATTCTTGAAAACATAATCTATTCTCATACAATTTTCAGAGACCGCAGAGGACACGTAAGAATGAAATATGCTCTTGTGCAGCCTCCACAGCCTTTGCATAAAAATCATGCAAAAACAAGGTATGCTTTCAAACGGTTTTTGGAGGCAGTGGAAGAGCATTCTATGAAGCTGCTTCACAAATCAAGGTGTTATGCAACCTGGAGCAGCCTTGGATAGGCTGCAAGGGCCTGTCAACAGAAAGAAAGCACGCCTAAAAGTAAATGGTGCATGGCAATTCTTGGAGGGTGTTGGGCCATGGGGCAATCACACATTCTCCAAAGTTTGTGATGCTTAGGGGAACGGGGTATGACAGCTTTTTTTAAGAGACAGCAGTAGTGCAAGGATTCAAGACAAGATATGGGCTTCTACTTCACGCCTAGTCTCGGTGCTGCCAAGTATTGCTCTTCAGGGCAGCCTAGGTAGGGGAGAGATACAGAATTATTTCTTTTGTTCGTGAATGGAGACCATGTCAGTAGAGACACATTTTTTGAATTTTTGACATGTCAAGCCCAAAAGGTTCACCATCACTGACTTAGATCTTCCGTATTAATTTAGATGGATGGAAGGCAACCAACCAGCCATAGAGGGAAGTCTCTCTCTCTCTCTCTCTCTCTGTGTGTGTGTGTGTGTGTTCTGTCTGTCTAAGTCTAAAAGAGATAGAAGCTCACATCCTTTTATTTGAGGGCAACTAGCCAGTGCCAGGCTGCCAAAAGGATTGGGGGCCATACTTCTTTAAATACTAGGTTGAGTGTTCAAAGAATCTGGTCTTCTTTTCTAGATATCACTAGAAAACAGAAAGAATCAAATTATTCTCTCTTCTTACTGTTTCCTAGTCCAATCTCTCAATTTGAAAATCTTGTTTCCATTATCCAGAACTTCTGGATATGCTCCAAATTCCAGACTAATAGAATTCAGAGCAGGTGAACAGTTATGGATCCTTCTTTCTGAAAACAGTCTCATGTGGGCAGAATGGAACAACAGAACTTGAAGAGAATGTGTGCAGAGTTCAATACATTTTCTTTCCAAACATATCACTAGTTACAAACTGATAAATCCAGGAAATGGAGTGACTAAAAATATCTTGATTTTTCATATGAACATTATCACTTTCCTGTTTACCAACTCTTCATTTGAAACAATTCACAAAGAGGAGCATAAATTTGGCATCACTAAATTTAATTTGCATTTATTAGAAGTTATACATTTTTGAATTAATCAGATTAACTAGTGATTCTCAAAACAAACACATCATTTTTTTTCTGCCTCAGCAACAACACATTTTAAAAGGCTAAAGTCAAATCCCAAGATTGCAAAGATAGGAGAAAGTTATTTAACTGACAGTCATTTTGTCAGTGAATCAAATAGGGTGTGTCTAATAATGATAAAGGCACACAGAATAGGAAAAAGAATACCTGCATTTGAGTTGTAAAACTATTTGAATTTTATAGCAACAGCTGACTTCAAGGGAGTTTTGATTAGTATCTGAATAATGAAAAGTAAACATTAAATTGTGATTGGCCTTAATAACCTAGCTGAAATGTTTATTCTGATCTCCTATGGTGTTTTCAAATGGAAATTGTAATCAATGGCCAAAATGACAAAACAGTTAGCCTATACTTCCCCTTTGGATAATTGTATTTATAATGAGTGGAATACTGCTGGCACACTTTAATCTTTCCCTGACAAAAAAACAAGAACATATCACCTATTGTAAAGCAGTAAAGTCTCCATAACTCCTAATTCTAAAGCCTCTTCTTACAAAATTGCTAGTCCCAACAATCTCTTTTTTAAGAGATGGAAAAGGCCATGGACCACTAGGTCTTTTTCTGCCATCAGTTTTCTCTGTTTTTATAATCTCTATTCAGTTCAACGCTACAGAGGAAATAAAGGTTCCACTAAATAAATGAAAAGTTAAGTCTGGACCGTTAAACTTTTTTCAAGAACTACCACTGTATCATTCTAATTCTCCCTAAGATACATTTATGCAGGTTATTACAAGCCATCTGTCTGTGGACAACAGCAAGCTCTTGCAGTTCCTTATAACTTTAAGTTAGAAATCGTAATGAATACAAGGAGGAATTTTTCAATTATAGGAGTTTAAAGTTCAATTATTTAAAGCATATATTGATTACTTCTAATATGTTGAAGTATTTACTTAAATATTGTTAATAATTATAATTTATATAGTTAATTTTCAACAGATGGCCACTCTCAAAAACAGCTTAACTGCTGAATATATGTAAATATTACATAACCCAAATATTTGGGTATTTATTCAAGTGAAGCTTATCTATCAATTAATAACTGTATATATACCTAATTTTGAATGATGCAACTCTTGAGTCTGGATTCAGTTTTTTTTACTGCATGAAACAGATACAATGTTCTTTTTTTAAATAATGTAAATTTTCAATTCTCAATGTTCTAGTTTTTAATGGAACAACACCATTCAAAAAGCAGCAATAAAGGTAGTCCTCGACTTACGATCACAACTGAACCCCAAATTTGTTGCTAAGCGAAACATTTAAGTGAGTTTTTCCACATTTTACGACCTTTTTTGCCACATTTCTTCCCACCATGGTTAAGTGAATTTGCCTTCTCCATTAACTGCTTGTCAAATGTTGCAAAAGGTGATCACCATGACCCCAGAACACTGCAACCATCATAAATATATGTCAATTTGCCAAGCATTTGAATTCTGATCACATGATCATGGGGATGCTGAAACAATCAAAACTGTGAAAATGGTCATAAGTTACTTTTTCAGTACCTTTGTAGCTTTGAACGTTCACCAAATGAACTGTTGTAAGTTGGGGACTACCTGTACCTCCTCAATGCAACATGGATTTTAATCAACTAGACATGCCCATTCAAGCAGACAGAACCACCAATAAATGCCTGGTTTTGGACTTTGATAATTTAACTACAATTTTAAGATTTATTTAGATATTAGTTTTCAAATTATTCCTTTTACAGTAACATAAATTTATAGAATTATGCACATAATAGTGCACTTACTGTAAACCTTTATACTGGGAAAAGGAATAATGTATTTTCAAAAGTGAAGCAGAAAAGACTAGTGCAATATGAAATCTGAGCCACACAGACCTATCAAAGCAGCAGCAAGCAAAAACTGACTTGTTAACTCAAGTAAAAAAAAAAAAAGCTAAAATCATAAAAATATTCCACCTGTGAGGATCTTCTTCCCCTTCTCTTGTAATCTTCAGCCTCTCTCTCCTCTTTACACGCCATTTTGGGAGTGTGTTCTGACTCAGTTGCTCCTTTTAACCTAGGTAACAAGTAGTAGGAGTTCCTGTGAGTTTTCTCCTTACTCTCATACCAAATAAAGGGGCCTTAATTTTCAATGGACAATATATTGGAGCCACTTTAGCGTAAGTAATGTTACTGTATGAGAGAGTAAGTAAATAAGTAAAAAAAGGATAGGTTTCTATTATCAACCCATGTAATGTATTTTTTTAAATAAAAACAGAGTATGAATTGAGAAAAACAAGCATGTTCATCATGATATGCTATAAGGATAGCAAAATGAACTGCTAGCCAATTAAATTGTATTCAAAACTATGCAGTAAGAATCGATTAAAATGGTTTCTAAATAGATACTATATTTATTTGCATTCATCATATGGACTAAAGAAGCAAATCCCAGTAGGGGAGAGAGAATCAATATCATTTCCAATGTACTCAGTTTATAAACACCCTATTCCCTGGATATTCCTCTTGGCTGTTTATCTTTAGATCTGGGAGGGGTTGTTATTAATACTTAAAGGCTTTTGCTATAGCAAATGCTTTGAAAGCTACTATCTTGAGCATTTGGAAAACAGGCTTCTCACTGTTTTCCTTCAGAATGTCTTAAATCAAGCTTGTGCATGTAAGTACTCAAGACCTTGCTCAGACATATATTAATTAAAAATGCACCACTTAAATGCAGCTGTAATTGGGCACTAATATTTCACTATGGCCAAAATAATTAAGTACTAACAAATCATTAAACATATTTCACATTTAAAAACAGCACTTCCACTGTACCAAAGTTATTAGGTATTGCCTTGAGAAAGGTGAACCTAACAATTGGATAAGAATATCTCAAAAAAAGCCTTCACCCTATGTGAAGTGATGGAGATAGCAATAGCAATAAGACTTATATACTACTTCACAGTGTTTTACAGCCCTCTCAAAATGGTTTAGAGTCAGCATATTGACCCCAACAATCTGGGTTCTCATTTTACCGACCTCGGAATGATGGAAGACTGAGTCAACCTTGCGAGACTTGAACTGCTGGCAGCAGGCAGTCAGCAAAATTAGCCTACAATACTGCCTTTAAACTAATGAGTCACCACTGAGATAAGGTCAAGATGGCAAGTCCTCTTTGTAACAATCTCTGTGCTTTGGAACTCCTTGCCTTCAGAGGTTTGAACATTTTTTCTGGTATTTCGTAGAGCTGTCCTACCTCATATCATTCTTTTAACCAAGTTTGAATGTTTCTGATGTCCATCAGAGATATTTCTATTATCTGGGAAGGGTTATAAAACTGTACAGTAAACACATTATCCCAAGATTGCAGATTTGAGAGAGCTGAATTTAAAATGGATAAAATTGCATTCAGCTAAAAGAATTGCTTACAATCCTGAAGTAATTGAATTACAAGTAGAATTGAGGCTGGTATAGATTATCACAAAAAAACCCCACACCAATTAAAAATATTATTGGGTTTCAATTTACTTTTGTATACTTTCTTTCATCTCTTTTCTTACCAAGATTCTGAAATGCATACAAAACTTTTTTTGAAATAAAAAGATTAAAATGGGACATAACTTGGACAATCTTTGCATCTGTTTGCATTCCTATTATACCTGCCCACTTAAAAATAGGTAGATGGAATTTTAAAACTGTGGGCTAATACAAATAGAAAACTCTCCCTTTCTGCAAGGCCAGAAAAAAAGAAAAATCAAACAAGAAATACAATACCCCTTCTGTTTTTTCTTTCAAAACTATAGGTGACACAGAAGCATCAGCTGCTGACACATTTCCAAATTACAATTTGGAAAAGCAAAGATAGAGAATGCAAGCCTAGAAACAACACACAATAGCAAGCCCCAGCAGAGTCCCACAGAAAGAAGCAGCTAGATGGACTCTTAGGATAACTGATCTTCAGCATTAAAAATATAATACTAAAGTAATCTTATAACCTTGAATTCCTTTTGAACAAGACTGTTCTCTAGTTGAATCATTTCACACTGTTCTCTAGTTGAATTATTTCACAATCAAAACATAATTTCAACATTTTATGCCCCAAATTATAATTCCCCCCCACAGAACCAAGTGTTTTAGGTTCAATCAATATACTTCAGGCTACTTGGAACTCAACTGAGTGGCATTTTTCCAAATAAGTTGGTAACATACAATCATAGCTGTCTGTTCCTCCTGCAATTTAGATGTGCATAGGTTAATGATTTCCTAAAAACTTAATATAGTTTGGCAATTTATGTGGCAGAGGCAAAAAAAAGTTTAAAATTGTGACTATGGTATTGATAGAAAAGTATTACAAGTTACTCTTTTGTAATAGGATTTTACGTAGTTTAAGTATAGTTAAGCTAGAAGATTCCTCTTTACTCTTTCTGTTACATATAAAAAACCCCACCCTAAAATGTGTTCAGTGCATGATGCATTGTTACAATCTTCTTGGAAAACAGGACTAGCCCAGGGCTAGGCAACAAGTAGATAAGGGACATCTCAAGGTAAAGCCCAGTAGTGAAACAAGAGGGAGGCACAGAAAACAATGTCATGTTGACCCTTAAGCCTCTGGTTTAGCTCATCTTAGAATGTGGAAAGTAAGGGGGTGCAGGGAGGGCCTCTTAGGCTGGTGTGTTCTGTGCAACTGTATAAATATATTGTTTGAATATGGAATTTTGCTCTCCTTGTACTCAATCCACTTGGGAAGGCTCTTGGAGGCTCCGCTTACAACTGCCTTTTATTTTCTTCAATAAACCTTTGAAATTGTGCACCAGACTTGTCTTCATACTGTGAGTATAAATTTATTCGGGGTCTTATATCTCACAGTATGATAAATTAAATAATTCAGAAATAAAGGGTCCAGAAAGTTAATCTATTCTACACTGTGCAATCTTATATACACATCCTGTGATACTTACAAGTGTGAAGAGGACTCAAAGACATAACAGGATTATTCACTTTAATGTAATTACAAAACTTAGGTTTGAATGCTAGTCAATCAAGAATCTAAAGATTCATCAAACCTGAGATAGAAGATAGGGTGGTTATCTGAACCAGCAAAATTCAGTCATAACTTCAAGTAGAAAAAAATACTGATTCCAAACAGAAGTATTAAGTGATCCAACACCACTTTCACTAATTATCAAAACCCCCAATGGCTTTCCTATCGAAGCCATTCAACTGCTATCAGAAAATTAAACAGAAAATTAACCGTAGAACTTATGCTATTATTATTTTTTGCGGTGAGCTGGCGACGTACATACAGTGCGGGTGGTGTAGTAGACGTCACAGGCAAGAAACCTTAACGGTGCAATATTTACTACTATTTCTCAAAGACCAGGTTCAACAATTCATATTTGGGGATCCTACCAATGGATTTGCTCCTGGATTGCAAAATACAACACACATTGTTGGAAAAAAGGGAGCATTTTCCTAAGGGTAACCAAAGCACAATTACGAGTCGGCGGTGCCGGGATCTGCGTGTGCGCGCGTCTCTATTGTGCGCGCTGTATCTTCCGTTAACCTTCTCGTCCCTTCCAAGGAAAACTGGGCCGGCTGCCTGGGATTTACCTAACGTGCCACGCTGACTATTCTCTCTCCTCCCCACTCCCGGCTCTATTGCGGCTGCTCTCGGTGGAGTTGAGCCTCTCTCCCCCACGCGGGGGTCACAATGGCGGCCGAAGCAGCCGCCTTTCCCGCTCCAAGCCTTCTCACCCACCCCCTCCAGCCCGTTGCGCCATTTCGGAGACGTCGTGTGGCTAAGTTTGGGGGGGGGAGGGGGGGAGGGAAAGCAAAGAACCGAGCCAGCTCGAGAGCCGGTCAAGAGCCCACTCCTCCCCGCCTGGCCTCCCTGCTCGTTGCTTCGTCTGCCGCGCCTAGTGATCTCCGGGGTCCGCTGCTGCCAAAGCCCATGGCCTGCCGCTGTTCCCGCGCGACGCCGAGCATCGTTACCTCCATTTTGTGACTGGATTTTGCCTCCTTCAGCCTCAATATGGAGTCGAGAGGAAGAGGGTGGGAGGAGCGGGTCAGAGGAAACTAGGGCACGTGAGAGAGGAAGGCGGGCTCGACGGCAAGGAAACGGGGGGAGAGGAGGGGCGGAACGGACTATTTTCAAATTTTTGTTTTGATACGAACTACCGTACAGTACAGTATTTTACAAGTTGTGCCGGCGGGAGAGATGCGGGGAAGAATGAGGTGCTTCGTGTCATTAACTACCTGAAAAAGAGGAGAGGATTGCCACGAAGGAGCGCAACGGTAGAACCTGGGAGGAAAATTCTAGACCACGCGCTTGGTGCGCGGGGCTGTCTGTCACCTCGTTGCACCGCCTTAAACCATCGAGGTGGAATGCGTAGGAAAGAACGGCCCGAGCCGCCAGCGCGAGATCGGCTGCTTGAAGGAGGCTGTGTATGTGCGCGCGCCAGGAGCGCGCGTTTACGCTTGCTCATCTCGTGATCGGAGCGAGCAACTCTGGGCTGGAGAGGCCAAAACGGCGTAGCTGTGTTTGCTTCTCTAAACAGCTAATCTGCGCTTCCCTTTGGGCGGGAAGCAGTCCTTCCTCGCTTGTCGAGAAAGCGTGTATCAGTATTAGGTAACTTTTCCCGAACTGGTGCGCGCTTTCTTGATATAGTATATGCCCCACGTGATCTCGCCGCCCTTGAGGGTTCTTCGGAGTTATTGTAGCCAGTCCAATGCATCCGGGTAGCACCGGGTTGAAAAAGGACGTCGAAGGGAGGGAATAGGTGATTGGGAACCCGGCTGCTTTGTCTAAAATGCAGTTTGGTTGTTCGCTTGCCCCCTTTCTGGGCTGGTTTGTTCATTGGTCCTTTCCAGGCTGTGCTTTCGCCGTCCTAAGAAAAAATACCGGGGGAAAAGACGGTCCTTCCATTTTGCTCGCTCACAATCTCCATCTTGGGATCCGCCGCATGGAGCTGAGTTGCGTTTGGCTTGCAGGCGCTTCTATGGCGCGTGTTGCTTTTTCCCCACAGATACGCGAGACGCTCACAGAAGACCCCGCTGACCGAATTCGAAATAAACGTTCGGCTCAGATTGGTTTCATAGATACCCATCCTCCCGGCTTTCCCCACCATCCTTCCACAGAAGAGACCCTCGAGGAAATACTGAGCCTCGCTCAGCCTCTTGAGCTGATAAATCAGGCTAGATAAAGAAATCTCAGTTTTTCTGCCAAGTGGCAGTCTTCGGCTTTTGGACCCTTTCGCCGGTTTCTGTTATTGCTGGACTGCCTGAGAAAGGCGCCATTTCTTCTCGGCTGCGCTCCCTTAAAGCTGAGGCGGAGGAGCCAACATTGTTGTCCCCAGCAGAAAAAAAGACGCTCTCCCCACCGCCCGAGAAGAGCAAAATCTCTCGGGAACGACGGCTAAGACTTTGCCAGAAATCTTTTCTTCAGAGGGTTGGGTTCCTCAGTTTGTTTATGCACAGTTTCATTATATGCTCGGTGAAATTCAAACAAACGTTTATCTCATTCAGTTGTCCAGAGGAAAGATGATAATTTGGTGTTAGGATTAGTTTTGATTTTCCTGATCTACAGTTGAAGTATTTAAATTAATATTAACCAAATCATATAAATTCTACATTCTTATAAACAAATTTACAACACAAGTAAAAGTGTTTTGCTTTTTAGTTGAAATGGAACTATTATCAAAAAATTTCTGAATTAGTGGTTTGTACTATTAGATTTCTCGAAAGTAAAGACGCAAATATATGCAGAAATGATTTGATGAGACATTAAATACATGTACTTAACTGTGCACAAATATATAATAGGATTTATAGAAAACTGCTCAAATAATGTTGATAATAGTGAGAACATCTTCAGGGTGCCAGTTTAATAACATAGTTAAACCTACTTGAGACACGGAAAAAAGTTCCCTTTAAGACAGACCTGACTTCTGGTGATTTCATGGACATAGTTTGGAATCACATGGTGGTTTGCCATGTCTTTCTTTTAAAATTATTTTTGACTTCTAGTTTGAACTTACAGCCCAAGTATTTCTTGTTGATTTCCTATTCAAATACCAAATTTGACCTTGTTGAGCTTTTCAGGATCAGTTAAGTTTGCCTTAAGTGCTGCCATTTAGCTGGGCAAACTGAGGACAAGCAAGAATTTTTAAAACTAAATAAATTACATGGTGAAAAATCAAGGTAACTCTAGTATATCTTTGCTTCACCTTCATAGGTATACACACACACACACATCTCTCCCTATTTGTTTTATCTAGAAATCTCAGACTGGAAAAAGGTATTCTTGGAAATAAACTTTATTAAAATGTATGTTGGAAAATTATACCAGTATGATATCCTGCATTTCTCTTTCTAAAATTTTCTTAAATATATAACAACAAATTGTTAATCTTGGGAATAAAATCTATGAAGGGTATATGTGGAGATGTTTTCTAGTGATGCCAAGATGGCCAACAGCTTGGGAGTTATTTGCAGTTTTCTCTTTCAATTATAAAGAATTGATTTTTACGAATGCATTTCTTGGATATGAAAAATACTTGGATTAAATCTTAAAAGAGATTTAAGAAAAGAAAAAAATTCTCAAAAAGCCCGTTCTCTAAAACTGTTATTTGACATTTAATGCTGCCTTAAAAGAGTGTATTCAGATGAGCAAGTATTAATTTTTCAGAATTAGATTATCTTCCTTGTTTTTCAGAGCTAGATTGTTTTAGATTATTTTATTGTAACTCCATGCATGGGAACAATCCAGATTTTTAGTATTTCTTTTATAAAATTGATATTTTTGAATACCATACTACATATTTTATTAGATAATCCAGCACAAGCATTTAAATATGTCAATTATATATTTATGAATATCTGCTGTGTGCTTAGAAATACGGTGATTAGATTTCTGTTTTTGTATCTTGAGTTTTATATCTCTGCAGTTCATTTACTAGTAGATGAATTCTATCCCATGCAATAACAGCTGCATGGATAACGTGTCTGTATATTTTTTCACAAGGATGACATCCCTATAAAAGAATGTATTGCAGGAGGCTTTAATTATATATAGAATGACTGTATAATGAACAACCTGTTCCATATATAGATATAGATACAGATATAGATATTTTTAAAGATGTAAATAAAAGGAAGAAGGTCAGAAGATATTAATGTTTCAATAATTTTATTTATCCCTACTCACATATCAGCAAAATTATATAATGCAGGAATGCATGTTTCTGTATGTTTTTGTCTTGTGACTGGTAAATTTTTTTTATTCCAACTGTAAATGTCTAGGCTGGTCCATAAAATATATGTCTATCAGAAGAAATACTTGCACTGGGAGATTGTTCATAGTGTATTTAAGGATAACAAATTTCATGTGTTGTATTTTAGTCAATGTTAGTGACTGCTGATTTCACTTAAGTATGTATGTCCCTTTGTAATCCCTTTAATTTCCATAAAGAGATTTATAGTGGGGAAAATATGTTTTACCATACTTACAAATAAGATGTAAACTTTTGATAATATCTGATTTTAAACATCAAAATTTAGGAGATATGTGTCCTTTCTGTCTGTCGCCACTGATGAGCAGGATTAAAAAAAAAAACCCATGACTGCAATGCAGGTCTGTATGTGGGAGTGGCTCTCTGCAAAAGCCCGAGCCTGTGTTTCAACCAATAAAAGTCAGCACTCTGCAGCTGGATTTGATTATGTGTTGATCTGAATTTTCTTTTTCAAAGGCTTCTAAACACAGAAAAAAAAATCTCACACCTTTTCCCCTTTAAGACAAGCAATTTCCTCAGCATATTTATTAAACAATAAATAAGGAATCATGATAAAAGACAATTCTTAGAATTTAGCAGACGCAAATTAGACCTGAAATCATAACCTTTTAGTGAGACAATGTGATTTATGATAGGTAATCCAGTGGGATGAATCACTGCTAGTTTATGGCCTGCTTAGCCAAAAGTCTATATATTCAGAATTGCCAAACTGAGAAGAAAATGATAATGCTTGCAGAGAAAATATCAATTTAACAACGGTCTCTGTAGAATTTATAGATGGCGTGTAACCTCAGGCTTTCTCAGATTTCCCCATCCAGATTCCTCCACATTTTTTATCGAGGAATTGCCTTCCCTGATTCTTAATCCTAAAAAAAGGACACGCTGTTGACAAGATAATTTTAATACGGTAACTAATTGAGGAAAGAGGATTGGATATAAGCGATTGCTAATTGGAATAGCTTGTTTTGTTTGGCTTCAGCTTGAAAAATTGACTTCCTCTGCAAGTAAGCTTTCTTGTAGACTTGATATCAGCTGGCTGTTTTGAAGCTTAATTGCAGTGAAAAGTGATGTGTATGTGTGTGGTAGAAAGTAATAAAAGTGTTGCTCCAAGGAAACATTTTAAAGACTGCATGTATGGTGGTATCCTGCCTGTTAGTACATAACTCACCTCAGGCTTCGTTTTGATAATTATTCCAAAGGCTTCTACATGCATCCCAGGCAAATAGGAGATTTTAAAATAAGCCTTTCAAAGAATATGGCTGCATTAATATTTGAGGAAGTGTACTTTTTTGTGCTAGCACACTTTTTTGAAACATTTCCTTTGAATGTTTTGCATAACTGCCAAAAATAACCTCTGCTTGATATCTGAGCCTTACCGCCATTGGCTGAAATGGGATCCATATAAGTGCCATGATAGCTATGGTTAAGCAACTTTATGTATAGATTGAGACACGAGGACAATTCCAGGATATGGCCCTAATTCAAAACATCAGACATAGTTCCAGACTTGGAAAAACTATGCTTTGTGAGTACTTGTCAATAATACTGATTTTAAGAGCCTTCAGAAAGTTTCAATCCTAGCAACTCCCAGGATTCCCCAGTTACCATTGAGTTGAAGTTTGTACATCTTAAGATTTCTAGGGTTGAGAAACAATGCTATAGAGCAAGGATGTCAAACTCGCGTCACAACTTTTTTCCTCTTCATTAAACGGAGCATGGGTGTGGCCAGCACGTGATGCATCTGGCCCATAGGCTTTGAGTTTGACAGCCCTGTTATAGAGAATGTAGATTGTTAAATTTGCAGGGGCTCTGGGCAATGTGTTTTCAAAATATGCTATCATGATTATTGATTCAAATAGCAGGCTCTATATTGGGGAGGATGATCTGGTGTAAAATTGTTTAGGGTTTTGTCTTCCAAAAGTGATTTAAATGTAGCTCAGTTACTCCTTAATGCAATGTGAACATACCGGTAATCAGATATCTTGCCTGGTCCCTGTGTTCTTAGTGGATGCTGCTTCTGCAGTAAAGAGTAGCTCCACATAAAGCTTTGGAATTACCTAAATAGGGAGACACCGGTGTGTACATTTACTAGCTATTATCTATTTAGAAAAAGATGATGTTGCAGTTGGTATATCAGTGAAACTGACCCCAGAAATAACTTGTTAAGCCTCCTAACAATAATTAAGAAAACTAGATTATTGCACAAAAGTTTTGGTCAGTTTATTGCAAAGAAAAAAGTTACAGAACCTGTTAAACTGGACAAGAGTGTATTCATCTTATGAGTACATTTAAGTAGGTCTTGCTTGATACCCTTGATCTTTTTACTTTATTTAAGGTGTAGCTAGTTAGCCTTTAGGAAATACAAAAGAATGTTCATCTGCTCTTTATCAATGTTAAGAAAACATATTCTCACTCTCAAACTCAGAATTCTGTCTTATCTGGATCTCTGATAATAGTATAGAAGCACCCCCAAATTATATTTTTGCTCCCTTGAAATGATTTGTAGCCTCAACTAGAACAAGCACATTTCTTAATTCCCATATTCTGGAACCACTCATTAACAGCACTTTTAAATTTCCAGGAGACTAATTTTTTTTTAAAAAAACAACAACAACAACATGCTGTTTCTATATGATAGTGTTTTTTTATGTGATGGCTATAATTCCCTCCCTCAGAACATTAGATGTAAGATCTCAAGAATCAGTTCTTAATGCTAGTGAATTTGGAAGCTAACACTCTGTCTCACATCTTCTGTCTAACAATCTGTTTTCACTTCACACGAGTGCAAGTTTTCTCTTGTTGATTGATTGCCTTTAATGTGTGACATGGCTTCCCATAAATGAGGTGCCTTTTTGGGAGAGTGATAAGCACATTTTAAGCATAAGACAAAATATCTTGGCAGGATTAATGAACGTGATCATTTGCCAAAACTAAATTCATTAAATACAGAACTGATAACAGTCCAAGAACTGATGAATATACTAAAGGATAAATTCATTGGTTTATCACTGATACATTTGTGTTTCTTTTCAGTACAGTAATGTACATCCAAATGCTTAATCATAGGTCACATTGCAACAGGCACTATAGAAAAGTGCTGAATACTACAAATATTTCTGGCAATATATAAGTTGATGACGTTTCTTGCCTTTAGGACACACATGATTTGAAGTCTTGTTTTCGTAGAACATATGATTAATCATACTCTTATGCTAACAAAAAGAATAATATAAGCAGTTTACACAAACAAAACATTAAGTTAAGGTCAACTGTACCATGCATAAAATAGAATATCTGTGTGATTAATTCATATGCATATGATTTCATGAAACAAATACCCTTCAGATTAGAAATACATTACAGAGGAATAGTCATCTTTTGAGATAAAAGCATATATTAATGTGCATAGATAAAAAAATAATAGAAAAAGTGTTTCTTTTGTGTCAATAATTTTCTATGTTTTGTTAAAATTATAAAATATATTTCAGTTAAAATATATTTATAATTCAGCAATCAGATAGCAATAAGAGTTTTACATTCTAAAATATCTTTACAATTACATATCTTTAAATAGATCCAATCTGTACATAGACAATTCAATGCGCTCCAAATAGTTTGGGCTATAGCATTAGTAAAGGATAGTAGGAAGCCTATCATTGATATAACCAAAATTAACCAAATTAATAGATTAATTTGGAAATTAATAGATAAAATTAAAGCACTGACAGTTTCAGGTTTTATTTGTTATAAATAGCAGTTTAGTAGTGAACCACTGCCCATATTGGGCTCTGTGATTGCAATAGCAGTGCACCCTTGAATGGGGCAAACAATATTCATACACTGCTATAAACATCCTTGCAGAACAGGTAGAAGCTACATTTGGTGCAAATGGGTGGTTAAATGGAACCAATCCTGAAAGCTCTTTCACTTTGAACTCCTGGGGCGAATTGAAGGAATCATTGTTAGGGTTTTTCTACATCCAAGGGTATTGCTGATCAAAGACTAAGTTATTTGTGTGATTACTTGATTATTGTATTATTGACTTTGTTTTATTTTATATTGTTTTTAATGCTATTTTTTATTTGCTAGCTGCCCAGAGTTCTTTGTTTAAAATGGCAACCATATAATTTATGTAAATAATGTTAATTTAAACATTCCTCTTGTGCTTTGGGAGCTGAGTTAAATTACAGCAGAAATTAATTAGCTCAATTTTCAATGCAGAGGAAATATTGTAACAAGATATTTGCAGATCCACATTTCCTTTGGAGGGAAATATAGGGTGGTTTTCCAATGATGAGCACTCAAAGCTCGTCCTGCATCTATTATTAAAATTTCTCAATTCCTTAGAAACGAAGGGCTACTACTACTTGTCTCCTCTCTGTTTTTACTTATTGAATGAGGAGGCAGCTCTGCTGTTCATCTGGTAAATTTTCTATTGCTTTTTTTTCTTCACCTGTCTCACTTGAAAAGCTAATGTGGAAAAGTGAGCAAGTAAGATGCATCTGTGAGCAGACATATCTTTTGAAGATCCTCATATAGAACTTGATTTTGAATTACCTTTGTATTTTTCCTCTCATGAATTCTCTTTACTGAGATCTGAACATGCCATTGCATTAATTTTTTGGATCACGAACTGCTCAGAGCAGGAATTCTATGGAATTATTCCTTCAGAGTTTTCTCAGATTATACTTCATATACTCAAGATGTACTCAGTAGTATAGAAGAATCAAAGTAGTATCCTATTTATAATATCACTATGAGAAGTTACTTAAAAAAACCAAATATCTCAATTTCTCATTTTGATCTGGTGGTTTAATTTAGTTCACTTGCTAATTATGTAAATCGAACTCTTATTTTCACAGAGTAACATAAACATGACATAGAATACTGCATGTCTAAAACAAATAGAAATAAATTCAATAATTGAAATTAAAATATAGTATATCTCACCATTTATATATATATTTATGTCCTGTGACTAGTTAGTAATTAGTTTTTTGACTTTGAACAGAATTTAGTTGTGAGTAATGGCTCTCTCAAACAGTCATTAACCCTAGAAGGGAAGAGTGGAATCAATCAGGGATTACATGTGCATATTATGTATGACAGCTAGAACATCTTTATGTCATTTTTTATTCATAACACTTTTTCCACTCCACAAGGTTTAAGTTACTGCATTTTGGCATGTTATAGAACTGTAAAAAACAGAAGAGTTAGTTTTCCATTCATACCAATTTAGAAAGCTTGTAGAAAGCTTCATGAGTAAAATAACTGTAGCTCTGTCATTGCCTAATCTCTAGCTGACACAATTATATAAGGTGTAAAATGGCTAAAATAGTTCAGTAACATCATGTTGAGGAGTATAATTTTTTAAAGTTATAATACCCAAGGTCCTAATAGCTGTACTTGAGTTTAAGATTAAATGGTTAAAGAAGCAGCCATGTATTATTTATTTATGCTCCATAATAGGAATGTTATCCCCACTGAACAGTCTTCCTTTCCTCAGAAAAAAATCTATTTCAACTGCAACATGCTTTGAGAACATGCTGGAGTTTTCTTTTTTGTGCAAAATTATTCGTTTCTCCTAATACTTGGCATTTTCTGCAACAAAAAATATAGTACATCAAAAAATTGCATGATAAAACTGGATACACGCTGCATTGTCACCCTCATTCTATGGTTCACAATTGGCTCCTCTGCCTGTGTTGCTATGTTAGTTAAAACTGTAAGAGTTGTTGTCGCTAGGTTAATTTTTTGTTTGTTTTCAGTAAAGATCACTTCTCTTCGCAAAGACCAGGCAAGTGGCTTTCAGTGAATTCTTGAGATTCCTTCTCATCTGGAATAATGAGTAAGAGTTGGGGGGTGGATATTTTGTAACCATCCAGATGTTGTTGAGCTTTAACTCCTAGAAGCCCTATGCACGTGAGGCCAGCGGTGAAGTTTGCCTGAAATTGTAATTCAACATTAGGAGACATATTGTATACTTCTAGTCTAGATTCCCTAATTAAGTACATTTGATATTTAAAACTACTTTTTGTTTTCCCTTGGTAATGAAAGTTAGCAGTCTGGGTTCTGTACTAGAGTTATCATCTCTTTTCCTCTTTTGTTGTGCTAGTTACCTGCTGTAAGCAATCTTACAACCCTTGCCTTTAATTTTACCTTTATTATGCCACTGGCAAGAACTCATGCTGCAAATTAACAAAACCACAATCTCTGTGTTATAATTATAGTCAGGTTTCTGTCCTCTCCCACCTTCTAAATTTCCAACCTTCTTCCTTTTGTGATTTTACTACTTCAATGATATATAACAACTCCTTGGAATTTGAAAACCAAGTAGCCCTGCAGCTATTAGTGCTGTTAAATGAAATAGGGTTTACATCAGAGGTGGTATTTAGCAGGTTCTGACCAGTTCTGGAAAACTGGTAGTGGAAATTTTGAGTAGTTCGGAGAACCAGCAAATCCCACCTCTGATTGGAGATTTTACAGTATCCTTCCTCTGCCACACCCACCAAGCTACACCCAGAGAACTGGTAGTAAAAAAATTTGAATCCCACCACTGGTTTACACAACATGATAAGGCAGAAGGGGACAACTTGATCTTTTTCATTTGGGGTATCAGCTCCCACCTGATACCATCACCTGATAGGATGGCACAACTCAGTTTTGTCTGGGCTTAAACTGGGATTTGGGGGCCAAGACACTCTTATTCCTAATTTATCCTTTTTACCATAATTTGAGTCTGAAAAAAAATGGCTGCTCTTTTTCAGTGTCCAGAGGAAGCTGGTGGCTAACAGTAGAGAAGTTAGTGCTCCCTTGCATGCCAGTCCAACATCTTGTGCAAAGGATGAAAAAAATTCAGGCTGCAACTGCTTGGTTGGGATAGTGATTAAAAGTCATGGGGTTCCCCCCCCCTTAAAAAACATGCAACTTTTCTGGGTCAAATTAAGACACTGCACTTCAATTAAATTAGAAAATAAGCAACAGCAATTCTATCCCACCCCTGGTCACTCTAGTTTTTGCTTTAGCTTAAGCTGCTTCAAGTACTATCAAGTCAATGATAGTTAAATTAATGAAGCTGAAGTTAAACAGGAGATTGAACTTTTTAACCATGGATTTTACGGGTATGTAGAAAGGGATTATAAAGTAAATTTCAGTGCCATTGATCAATATATTATCTGAAAAAAGCAATGCTACTGACTGTTCAGTTGTACCAACAAATTTTCTTAGACTTTCCCCACACACCTCAATTTTTTTTTTAGCGTTTAAAATATCCCTTTAAACTGAGCTTGTTTTTGTTATCTGAATCAATGATTAACTTCAAACACTAGGAAGCTACTCCGCAACTCATTCAGGTGGAACTTGTGAAGGTTACAAGTAGGAGATGGAAGATCATTTGTACATAACAACTTGCCCAATTAAATCATATATTGATTTCAAAATTGGATTAATAATAATTAGCCAGTCTTTATACAGCTAGAAATATATGTGGTTCATTATTCATTTAATCAGCTTTAGAATTAAAATCTATTTTAAGTATGAAAAGGAAAGTGAACCTATAGAATAGAAGTGATTTCTTTTTGAACCCTCATCTTCAGACTACCCAGTATTAAGAGATTATATAAATAAATATTCACCAAAATGAACACAAAATCTACAAAAAATCAGCATTTGAATTCTCCAGGAAGCTTATTTTGGCTGTGCTTTGGGAAAGTTCCTGTCTCCTGAATACCAAGGTACTCCCTGTATAAATGCGGCCTGAGGCATGGCTCATAAAACTTGTCATGCAATTAAATGAGTGGTTTCTATTGGAAATAAAATCGGTATGTTGCTTGGAATCTGAATTATGCCAAGCATAAACAGACAGCAGTTAGCACCAGTCATTCTCAATGCAGCAAATAAATAAAAGCCAGACAGGAAATAAAGCTATTTTTTAAATTAAAAGGTGAGCTTAAAAATGTTTTAACCTACAGTCTAGTCCAGTGGTCGCCAATCAGTGGTCTGGGGACCACTGGTGGTCCGTGAGAAAATTTTGGTGGTCTGCAGAGAAATGTCACCCCCAAAGCACCCCCCCCAAGCAATTAATCCAGGCTGCACAGGAACACAAGCCTGCACCGCCCATATGGTTTGCGGGAACACAAGGCTTGCATCGCTTGCATTGTGAACAATACGAGGTAGTGAGGGGAGGGGGGAAAGGGCGCAGTGGGGGGAACTTGCTTCACTTGCCCCTCGCGCCTTGCCTGTCCACTGGGCTGCTTTCTGCTTCTTCTACTTTTGGCTACATGCAAGGAAAGCAGCAAAAGTTTTCTTTCTCTTCCCCCAAACTCCGCCAGAAATGAGTCTTTGGGACCCTGCAAGGCATCCTGCTTCAAGAGGCTGCACTGGCACGACAAGTCTCACAAAGACTCATTTCTGGCAGAGAAATGAGAGAGAAAGAAAGAAAGACTTCTGCTGCTTTCCTTGCATGAAGCCAAAAGTCAGTCAGACTGTCTGACCTCTGTCCCTCCCTCCCCCTCCCTCTGAGAATGGAGCTGGAGATGGTATCCTATGATCCCAAATAAATAATTGATTGGTAGGAAAACGGAGTGGGGAATTTTCCTGCAGACCTTTTTGGGGATTTTTCCAGGGTCTCTGGTCCATGGGATTTAAAATTATGAGTTTGATGATCCCTGAGATCCAAAGGATTGGTGACCCTTGGTCTAGTTCAATGAATGGCTCTGACAGAACCATGACAGAGAGCTGAGCACCATTCCTATATTATAGATGGATTTTGTGCATGAATTTATCCAGTCCAGTACTCTTTACTGCAGGAATAAGGCAACATGAGGCCCACAGATATCAGCATATCCCTATATAACTTTCTTGATGCTGACCTAGTTCTCCCACTTGACTAAAAATAAATGTAAAATTAAGAGGTCAGGCATATCGCAGGGCAAAAGCACCATTCTTTCATTCATTTTTACAAAGGAATGATTGATAGAAATGGTAGAATGATAGAAAGCTTCCTATGGAATTATTTTGTCTTCTATTTAGTAAATAAGAATTGGGGCCTGGTCCTGCCCAATGTAGCAGATATTTCATGAACCAGTAGGTCTTCTGTGATGGCAATTTTGTGAATGTACATACTACTGTTCACAAACACCAAGCTCGGAAAATGTGTCTATCCTTGCTTTTCTTCAAATATTAGGGCTAACCAACGGACTGCAAAGATCCAGATGACTCTTATTAGCATTACATAATTATCTTTTTTCTGTATCCTTTTACCATAATCCAGGGGTTGCCCAGATTTTTGTATCCAAGACTGTACAAATGATGAATGCCCTTTAAGGTCTCAGTTACAACTTTTCCCCAGCATTTTTGGTAACTGAGGACATGTTTTACATGTAAAATACATAGTATCTGAAACTGAATTGTAATCCTTGCTCACACTGGGGCTATGTAAACAGTCCTTGCCAGAAGAGCAAAGAATGCTAAAAATAAGTCCAACATCATTCAATCAGCCCCAGTGTCAGATATTTTATTAGTGATTTTTTTTATAAATCCAGCTGCTGTTTACAGCTTATGTTTTGCAAATCCAACCAAGTATAGTTTATTCAACATACACAATTAAGCAAAGCATGGCTTATACAAATCATGTGCAAACTGGATCTATTCCAGCATATGTAAACTGGAATTGAGTGCTAAATGTATTGAGGATGAATGGGGAGGGTAGCAACAGGGTGACCTGTCTGACCCGTTGTGCTAAATCAGGGTTGGATTAATAAATTGTTATTGAATTAGTCACATATAGCTGTCTTTCGAAAGCCATAAACTACAATGATGGGTTCATACAGCATATGTTGTCAAATAAACAATGATAAATCCAACTTGTCTTTTGGGATAACTATCCCCCTCAGTACTAGAGTATAGAAAGGACTGGTGGCCATTAGCAAAGCACAATCTACAAGAGGAAAACGTTTCACTTCTAGGCAACATGAAATGTTCATTGCCTGTATTAGATCTTTTCAGATATCCAGATTCAAGTGACAGAATGGGTTTTTGAGCACATGAAGGCATGTTCAGAACACCTGTCAGGAACACCTTTAAGTCAAATGTATATTCTCCAAAAAACCTACCAGTACCTGAAGACAAATACATTCACTGAAGATATAGCACAGTGTTTTCTGAATTGTTATAGCGGAGAAAATAAATCTAGCAAACAAAATGGAAATTGTAGCTTTTTCCTTCCTGTTTTGGACACCATTAGAGTCACATCCAGTGCCTCACTTTGCCTAACCCAATCAGGCCCAAATTGACCTTCCCTACCCCGGACATGGACTTCAATCCCATCTAACCAAACTTGTCAGCTCAGATTACAGCCCAAGGCAGCCCACATATGGAGCTGTACCAAAGTAACAAGTTGAGAAGCCCAACCTTCTGTCTTCTGTCAGTTGATGGCCTCAATATTCCTTTTCCTATACAATGGATTTCCCCCAGCTCTCTTGACCCTCCTGAAAGGGCTGTTTGGTCTAACATCAGAACCCACCCCAGCTACAAGGACAAGGATCTGCCTAGTTTCCCCAAACTGGGCAGCCAATCAGATCCCTAGGATTTCCTGCATTGTAGCCTAAATCTTTGCTTTCCTATCTTTGGGGATCCCTCTGTCTTGTATAGCAGCCATTCAATGTGCAATGTACACAATTCTTTCTCAGTATTGTGTTCTGAATTTTCCAGGACAGTTGCCACTCCAGGTTACCTCAGCAGCTGCATTATACCCTTTGAATTTGGATAATTGCATAGGTCCAGTGTGAATCTATAATAGCAAGCAAAGCTAAGTAATACATCTTATTTAGTTTTATATAATTTGTAAAATTATATTTATCTGTTCTCTCCCCTTGAGCCCCAACTCAGATCGTTGGACCTGTTTCTATTGACTGTTTTTGTTGCAGTCAACAAAAAAGAACTTATGTGCCCAGACTGTTGCTGGCTTTCAATCCTAATTAGGAATCCCCAAATGAGATAGCTGTTTGAATGACATTTTTAAAGCGATGGTGCCGGCTAGCGGCAAAGAGATGAAATTGATTGCTTCCACCACTGGGCTGATATTTCTGTAAGGGTACGTAATATAATTTTATCTGCGTCAACATATTTTATTCGTCCGTTATCCCATCACTGTACCAACAGTGCAGTGGCAACAGGGAAATAAAGTAAAAACTGGCAGCAATCTCCTCTGTAATAGGATTTAATTATATATTATTTATATGGAATTGTAATGTTATCACTGTATTTATGGAAATATTGGCTCATGTCAGACCTTTTATCAGCCATCTCTCTTCATTTCCGTATTTACAACTATAGACCTTGCTTGCTGCTTATTTGCTTACAGTAAGCACATCATACTGCAGGTTTGTTTGTTTTTTTAAAATGCAGTAATTTAACATTTTTTTTCCCTTTAAAAAGTCAGTAAGAGTATAGCTGTCTTATTTCTTCAGCTGATTCATTTGTGAACATAAAGAGGCTGTGAAATGGCTAATAAAATTGAGAGATCTGCACTGGCATAAAAATGGTACTATGGTGACTAAAAATAAGGATCCTGTGTTTCAGGGGGGAAAAAATATTCCGTTTATGTTTGTTTATTCAGTCCTTAGTAAAAAAAAATATCTGCAAATTACACAGCAAGTATATTTGATGGGTCATCTTTTCAAGTTCGACCACCTTGCTTGATCTTTGAACTGCTGTAGAGATCTTAGGGTAGTAATAAATAAAGCTAGGGGCTAAAGGCATTCTGTTTGTTAAATAATGAGAGCTGTTTATACTCTATTACTAACAGGTAGGAATCAGTTATTACTAATACTTGCAAATAATTTATAGCCCAAAGTATTGGGAAGGCAATAAAGTCCAACTTTTCTTTAAATGTCACATGTACCTATGAAGGTCAGCCGCTGTGAATAAAGGCACCCCAGATAGAAGCACTTCCAATAACATTTTGTGAAGATAAATGAGGATTAGTGACAGTCACCAGCACTTAAGCAGAGCCGGTGTGGTCCAATGAGGAGGAAAGTGCAGAAATATGACTGAATATATACTGTATATGTGAAATTTTATTTACCCTTATATGCAAGTTGTATTAATTGTTTGCTTCCAGCTTCACCCACTGGGTGGAGCTGCATTCTTCACATTTTAAGCTTGATCCCTGGCATGCCAGTTAAAAAGGATAGCTATCAAACAGAGTAGAGCTGGAAGGAACCTTGGAGGTCTTCTAGTCCACCCCCCTGCTCAAGCAGGAGACCCTATACCATTTCAGACAAGTGACTGTCCAGTCTTTTCCTAAAAACTTCCAGTGATGAAGAGTTCACAACTTCTGAAGGCAAGCTGTTCCACTAGTTAATTGTCCTCACTGTTAAGAAATTTCTCCTCAATTCAGGTTGCTTCTCTCTTTGATTAGTTTCCAATCATTGTTTCTTGTCTTGCCCTCTGGTGCTTTGTAGAATAATTTGACCCCCTCTTCTCTTTGTGGAAGTCTCTCAAATACTGAAATATTGCTATCATGTCCTCCCAGTCCTTCTTTTCTCTAGACTAGCCAAACCCGAATCCTGCAACCATTCTTTAGTCCATGAGCCAAGACCTGAATTTTCACATATTGGTACCACCCGAGGTGACTAATAATCTTAGGTGTTTTTGGCTTCTTTTATGTCTCTAGTTTATGTTTTGATGTGATAGCCCTTGTTAACTCGTAGCTTAATCGAGGTTATCACTCTTAGAATAGATGCACCCTATGTACACGGAAAGAAAGGGTGAACACATACTTTGACAATATTCTCTATTCTGAACATCACCACGTTTATGCTAATGACCAAATATACTATCCAAAATATCTCCAGAACCCTTTCATTGTTAGTATGCATGAACAGTCTAGTCATGGGCGTCCGGAGGGAGGGTGGGGGGCAAGGGGGGTCATTTGCCACCCCCCCCCACGTGGAAAATGAAAAAAATAATAAAAAGAAATACAAGATTTAAAAAAAAGATATGGACGATAATAAAAATTTATAAAAATTTTATCAATAATCAATATTCTCCGACGCAGCTGATGTAATTGAGCTTCTCCCTTTGATTGGTGAAATAATAACACCATTTTATTCTCAAAGCCACCTTCAAAGTCTAATTACAATCTCTAGAACAGCTAAATTCTACCTTTCAAATATGTGTTTACCGTGCTTAGAAAACGCACATTTCCTTCGCTCCATTGCACATATCCTCCAGTCCAACACCCAAAATATTTTTTTTGCCCCCCCCTGCATTTTTTTCTCAGGACGCCCATGACTCTAGTACAGTCATGTTCAATACCATACAAAGCAGCGTTCAGGCACTTTCAACAGTAAAAGTAATGTTCATATTACTTGCAATGGAAGTTCCAATTACATGTAGGGTTGATCTAGCTAATTTTTTTGGTTTAGGCCTACTTTTGTTTGATAATTTAATTTAATGTTAGCTGAAGAGCAGATTCGATTTGTATTAGCTACAGTGTTCCACAAGAATAACAGATCCTGAAATCAATACACTATAGCATACATACGTTATTCCCCACCATCATCTTGGTCAACATCAGAGTCTGTTAGTTCTGCTTGTGCCTCTTCGTCAGTTGCCTGGTTGCTGCAGGTTTGTAGTCTACACATGTCAGTGCACTTGAGACCATTGCTGAGGCAAGTGCACACTGGAAGTTTACATGAGCGCACACACTTGCAGGAGAGGAGCTGTAGCACAACATCAGGGGCAGGGGAGCCACGCATCCACTCAACAACGAGATTCCCCTCTTCATCAGTTGTCCAGCCACAGTCCTTTGGGTTTGGGACAGATGGCAAAGGCTCAAGACATCTCCACCAGATGGCAGCCTGATAGTTTGCACGTAGCATATGCATGGACAGGCAGTCCTTGCAAGGAGGAAGTTGGCTTGAGACCACTTCTCCACGCCTGGCACAGAAGATCTGGTAACGGAGCTTGTTCACCTCTGTTGTGTGAGTGGAAGGATGGTACAGCTGACAGGTGATCTCTTGCAGTTTCTCTGACAGCTCTTCAGATACGTTCCATGAACGCCCGAGTTCGGCGAAGGCTTCTTGTTGAGACCTGTCAGACTTCATCTGCTTTAGAGCCGTCATCTTGCCGCTACCAGCGAATGCACTGATAGTGTCACAACCCGTGAAAGCATGCATACCAATCAGGGCCCTGCAGACACTTAACCCCAGTGCATTGCTGAGTTTGGTGATGTCAAGGAACCTTGTCCGGGCCTTTGTTCCACACTTCTGGTACATGTGGCAAGGTATTTTGTTGCACATCCCCAGGCACAGAACTAGGACATCTGTGTCCTCTGCTGTGACAACAACAGACTCATAGCCAGACTCTGCTGCATGGAGAGCATGGAGAAGTAACCTGGTGTCAGCTTCTTCCTGTGATGATCTCAATTCTGAGACCTCTTCCCAGTGTTCTTTGGTGATCTTGAAGCACAGATGCTCACAGGTAACAAAGAGAACCTTGTCTCGGAGCTTCTCCCTCAGCTGTGGATCCTTCCACTGCTCCACAAGAAACTTGATCAAGGCTGTCTTGTTAGCTGGACTGCATAGGATCTTCCGCCACTGCTGAATCTTGTGCCCAGGTGCAATGTCCTTGAACTGGATTCCTGTGCCTGCACCCCTGTTGGCTCGTTCGACATCTTTGATGGACATCTCCTTGTAGACGTCAAAGACAATATCTACACGATGGCTCTTAGAACCTTCATGGATGACATGGGACAAGGCTGATTCTGCCAGCTGCAAGAAGGTTTGGTCATTCCCTTTCAGCTTCTGGACCAGGCTCATCCCATCAATGATGGTCGCTGATGGCTCTGGGATCACTTCAGCTGGGGCGACATTCTTTTCCAACTCTCTTGCAAGGGCCGCTTTGTTGGTCTTGCGGAGTGACCCATCACCATTGGCCAGTGCCCACGGTAAAGGTCCCAGTGGATGGGCCAAGACTTCACCCATCTGCAGCTTTCTGGTCTCAGCAATCAGAACCATCTGGCCAAAGAGGTTTCTGTCAGCCTTTAGCACCAACTCTTTGCCACGGCCAAATTTGGTGTTCGTCTTCTTCCTGATGTCAGAGAAAGTGTGCAGCTTCTTCTTTTTCATCCTGTCATGGAACTGTGTAGATGGGATATCTTCTTGCAAGCGCTCTTGCTTGAAGGTTTCGTACGCTTCCTCTCCAATCTTGTAGGCTTCAAGAAGATCCCAGAGTTGGCAGCCCTTGCTTCATGGAGTTCTTTCCCTAGTCTGTAGGCATGCTTGACAAGCTCATCAAATGACAAGCTCTCTGGATATATGAGAAGCTTCCCTTTCTCATCAGAAACGAAGCAAAGCGATCCTCCTATCTCACTTTCAAGTTTACGACGGACATGTTTCTTGGTTGATGGTCTGATCTGAGAAATTCCGTGAGAGTGCATGGCTTTCTCAAGTCTAGCTGTCAGATCTGTCATAGGCAGCACCTCAGGGTTGAGAATGAGTTCATTCCTGATATATAGGAATAGCTCTTTGTAGGATTGTTTCTCGGCTTCCTCGTATACTGCCTGCTCAGACTGCTCCTGCTCATCGCATGCACCAGAACTGGTGGATGCCCCTTCCTTTGTATACACTTTGTAGCACGACTTGTGGTAGTGCCCCTCTGCGGCAACAAGGTCTCTGCTTAACAACGCGAGGATTCGCTGGTCCATTTTTTGGGTTGCTGCACTGCGGATTCTGTCATCTGCACGTAACTCAACACACTGGATGATAGGTTCCCTTGTCTGTCTTCCTTTCAGGTACTTGCTTGACTTGCAGCAGAAGATGCATGTCTTGTCATACACTCTTGATGTACTCGGTGCATCCCTAGATGATCTTCTGACACCATGGACACCAGTCTGTTCTTCTGCACTCGGCCTGTCTTTAGAAAGGATGGAGTCGAGAGTCTTCTTCATGGTAAAGATGCTGCGACATTTGCGATGATACTGGATCTGCGGTATTTGGCCTTCTTCCAAGTCTTTTGCAATGTCCAGAAGTGGAGCATGTTGTCTAATCTCTGCTGCTCTTAGCAGTGTCTTCCATGAGTCCAAGTCTTTTAGTAACACGAAGGTAGACGTGTCTTCACCAGAACAGTGAATAATGCAGCCTGGCCGCACTCCTTTCTTTGGCAATGCAGTGGCCTTGTCTCCACTTGAATCCATCATGTGGGCCTTAGTAGTTTGTCACAATATAACAGAGAACTGCAATTATTCAACAGTAGTCCGCATTGAGAAATTGAGTTCAAAACTCTTTGTAACGATGTTGGAAGAGAAAAAAAAACATATTAGCAATTTACGAAATACATTTTAATTTGCTATGATGCTCTACATTTACCACAAAAAGTCTCTGCACATGATTTTAATAAATTATCAACATCAATTAGGTTTAATTCTAATGATTTACAGCTTCATTTCGCAAATATATGTGTTATCATGTGATATCACAAGGCCGCTATTCAGTCAAATTGATGGTTTCTTAAAAAACATACAAAGCTACATATCTGAAAAGGCTATCACATCTTAACGTACTTGGTATGGACCCATAAACATTTTAGTACCATTAAGATTTGGTCACCCAAGATGGTACCGATATCTGGCCTGGCCCATGGACTATATTGCAGGGATCCCCAAACTTGGCAACTTTAAGATTTGTGGACTTCAACTCCCAGAATTCTTCAGCCAGGGAGTTGAAGTCCACAAGTCTTAAAGTTACCAAGTTTGGAGGCCTCTGTTGTACTGAAACAGAAATCACTTGGAGAGCTGGGTGGCTCCAACCCTGTTAGGCTTTGAAGGCCTGGCTATTGATGTGATTTTGTGATTTGGATGTATCATTTACCTCGGGCATCATGGGTTATTGTTTTTAACTGTTGGGTTTTAATCTCTGTACCCTGACCAGAGTTACTTCCGTGAAATGGACATCCATATAGGTTATCTAAATATATTAAGATTATTAATGAGCTACTCATTGAATCACATAAATGTCAAAAGATGGCCATACATTTCAGCTACACTCACTGAAAAGGCTTATTGAACCAAGTGAAAGGACAGAAGACCAGAAAGGAGATTTTACTCAGATATATAGAGCAGTTATTGTTCTGTGAAATGGATACAGTTCTAACAGCAAAAGGTTTTTGTAAACATAGGAGCTCTATGAACTAGAGGTACTCACAAAGCAATCCCATTAATAACCAAATGCAAATTTTCTATCTTATTTCAAACCTGCCCCCTTAATAATGTTTTCTGAGGTAAGTAATCTTAAAATCATAAATAGCTTTAGGAAAAAATAAAAGGCTGGATATATTTATTTTTTTATGAAGTGCTTACTTCCATATAAATATGTGTCAAGTGTGCCATCATATAAACTTGGATTATATGAATTTGGAGAATGGGGAGTTAGTTACATGGCCTTTGGACTAAACCTCACATTCCATAAATGTAAGTAAGAATATATTATGTACTTCATCAACCATTTTAACACCAGATCTTCTCCTTCCTCTTGTCCCCAGTCCATACTGAAGCAGCTTAAAGTCACTGTTAGTTGTTCAGTTTTAAATACTGATTTTCTTCTCCTGCCACACTTTTGCGGTATAGATGCAATACAGTGTGCTTCATTGGCAATGTAATTTCAGGCCATTCTTGAGTACTAATTGCATGTTGCACCAAAAAAATTAAAAACCCAGTATAAACCAGGAAAGAGAGCTATGTCCTATGTGTTGTTGATGCATCACTATTTAAAGACTGTTCCCTGTTTCTGGCATGAAAGTTTTTTATGTAATCATACTTTTTACTATTTTCATTACTTTGATTGAGTGGGCATTGTTTTGCCTAGTCCAGGCAATCAAGTTTAGTATATCGCTTTAAAGCTAGAAATTGGGTGGTCATGAATTCAGTCCTACCTTAGGCATAAAGCCAACTGGGTGACTTGGAGCCAGTCACTCTCTCTCAGCCCTGAGAAGGAGGCAATGGCAAACTACTTCTGAAACCTTGCCAAGAAATCTGCAAGGACCTGTCCAGGCAGTCACCAGGGGTCAAGATTGACTTGAAAGCATTAAAAAAAAAATCTGAAAAAAAAAATCTGTATCTTTGGCTTAATTCTGGGTGCTCTGGCCAGAAGAACAGGATCACTGCCATCCTAGGCAGAATAGGTCAAAAATGGAGCTTGATTATCATTAATCCCCTTGTGCCAATTCTCCAAATCTATGTCCTATCAGTTAGACTATTTCTGGATACAGGTTGAGCAGTTCCAGAAGAGTGTTACCCTTCTGTTCAGAAAGAGACTGATGGATGTGGCTCAGATGGAAAACATCTTCACACCTGCTGCCTGACACCTGTTAGTCTGGCAAATTGACTGATGGGTTGTCTAACTATGCCATCCCAAATACATGCCCATATTTTCCCAGTCTGAATGAGGTTGTATGATTGGCTGTTGTATTCCTGGATGCTAGGGGAAGATGATGAAGCTGGGAGAGTCACCCATTTGTTTGCCCTACATGAAAACAGCAGGAAAGCATCATTGCAGGTTTCATTACTATGATAGAATAAGACTCAACATACAAAGCAGCCAGTATATGATGCCGGTATACAGTAGTTTTTCTCCTGGCTCAAGGATCGGTGGGGAACACTTTAAGGTGAAGGATTGGTACCACTCTATAAAGCCTTAGTAAGGCCACTCCTGGAATACTGCATTCCGTTTTGATCACTACATTACCAAAAAAAGATGTTGAGACTTTGGAAAAAGTGCAAAGAAGAGAAATTAAGATGGTTAAAGACCTGGAGACTAAAACATGTGAAGTACAACCTTCAGTCAAAGCAGGAAGAGCATTTCTAAGAAAGCTAACAGATACCCAACAGTACAGTAACCATATCTTTGCTTTCTTCTCTTTGCAAAAGCTTTGCCCATTGAGCTTTTCATCACAAGATCTGACGCAGGATGGTGGCTTACTCACATCTGTTAGGAAATAGCTGCAGATGGCGGGGCCCATTAGCTGGCAGAATTCCTTGGGAACATCATCAAAGAAGACTGGTATTGACTAAATGTGAATACTTACTCCTGTTCAGCATCATTACATTTGCTCAGATCTTTAACTGGCTGCCTGGCACCTAGGGTATATTTAGAAAGGCAGACATAACATAACCTTGCTTGTGCAAACTGGCAGACACATCAGCATTAAATGGGAGTGTGGTTATGGCATCTTTGGAAGTATCCTGAATAAAATTTGCAGTTCAGTTTAATACTGTTTTAAAAGATGGTTCAGGGACAGCATTTTAGGTATATTTTTTAAAGCATTTTGAAACAGTACAGTACGTGTTTCAACCGTGGCCAAAGTGAGGCTAAGATTGTAATTTGCCTCTTATTTTTTTCAAGAAATCCAGAAGGGGGAGCTCATAGATTATCCTATAGCTTGCAAGTTTGGGTCAAAAGATCACAGTCTTTAACTTCATTTATGTAAAGGTTTTTTTTGGGTGGTGGTGATGGTTTGATAGTACTGTAATTATTCATATACCAGGCCTTTTTAATTTTTTTATTTGGCATCTTTGAGTTGTTGTTTTTTAAACTATTTTTTATCATAACATTTTATTGCATTTATTTTGTAACAAAACATTCGTATTCTTTTATTTTCAATTTATTGAGGCCTTATATTAAAGGGCTTTGATTTTTTTAAGGCTTCTGTTGAGAATCAGCATAGTATAATGGTGGTTAAAGTGCTGGGCTAAAAACAGAAAAAACAGTTTCTAGTCTTTATCTCACATGGGTGTTGTTGGGCCACAAAACCCCTCATTACATCATGTATTGATTCTTCCTTTCCTTTCTGACCAGACAGCTCATTGTAAAAAAAGTGGACCTGCAACCAAGAAGGACAAGTTCTAAGAACAGCATTTAAGGCAAATGTTAGAAATAAAATCAACTTCCAAGAAGAGTCATTTGACACTCCCAAAACTTAAAACATGGCAGCCTCAAAAAAAACAAAAAAACAAAAACCCAATAAAGCTCTCAAAGTAAGAAGAAACAATGATATGTATTAAAAAAACAACTAAGTCAAACTAAAATCTTATTCAAACCAGCAATTATAACAAGATATTACCCGGAGGTCTCCAAACTTGGCAACTTTAAGACTTGTGGACTTCAATTCCCAGAATTCCGAGTGTTGAAGTCCACAAGTCTTAAAGTTGCCAAGTTTGGGGACCCCTGATATAATCCAATAGATCAATGTTTCTCAACCTTCAACACTTTAAGGTTGGATGGACTTCAACTCTATGCTGTCTGGGGAATTCTGGGAGTTGAAGTCCACCCATCTTAAAGTGTTGAAGGTTAAGAAACACTGCAATAGATAAATAGCAGGAGCACAAATCCCAAGGCAATGCAAATACTAAGATGATGGCCAAGATGGCCTCAGATGAACATTTCTTGGAAAGAATCTGTAGCTATGTCGGACAGACTTGCCTGAAATTACAGCATAGTGATACAACAAAACCTTCCTTTAACAATTAAGAGGAGGAAGTATCTTTGTCTATTAAATATGGCACTTTGAATGTGTCACCTGTGATCTGTTTCATCTACGATTAAACAACATGACCTAAATTGCCAGGATGTCATAAAATTAAGATTATATTAATTTGGTTTGTCTCACCTAGACTTGTTTTTTTTGCTAGGCAAAATAGAAATTTAGTCTGTTGCATCTTAACAGAGTCTGCTAATTGCAGGAGCTGTGAAATTGAGGTTTTATTGTAATACCTCGAGGGGTGTTTTTTTGTGGATCTTTCATCATCGTTTGATCTCTGCTGATTCACTGCCACAGGCAACTCTTTGAGGATGGGGAGAGTTTGGTTTTTTACTAATGTTCTGTACTTTCCTTGAGATGTGTGTTCCATCTGCTCCAGGTGAGAACCGTTAATAAATGGAATAGCCTGCCCTCCAGGAGTTGTGGGAGTTCCATCAGAACAGAAGTTTTAAGAAAAGATTAGACAACTATTTGTTTAGCATGGTATAAGGATTCCTACCTTGGGCAGAAGGTTGCACTAGAAAATCTCCATAGTTCCTTCCAGCCCTATGATTCTATAAGGTATAGGTATTTGGAGATGAAAGCACATTTGGAATAATTAAAGCAGAATTCCCCAACCTTTCTGGCTTTGCAGACTGGCAGGAGAGGGAGAGGGGATGTTTCTATACAAGCGGCAGGTGAGCGTATGTGCACGGCTCCATTTGCATGAGTGGCGGGCCTGCCCGCCCACTGCTCACACAAGTGAGAATGCGCACACCTCACCTGCCACTTCCGTGGCCCAGTTCTGAATGGCTCAAGGGCCAGTAGTGGACCGCAGCCCTGGGGTTGGGGACCACTGAATGAAAGCACACAATGGGTATACTCACAATATGGTTGCCACAGGGATGACTGACTAATTTATATAATGACTGCCAGGTAAAGACAGTAATCACAAAACCAAAAAAATGAACTAGCTCCCTTAAGATGCATCTCTTGGCTGGTGTAATGGACCTTATTTAGGGAGCATTCAATAGAAGAGTTTTAATTTGGTTTAGTCTGTCCCCAAGCTCTACCTCAATACTTTTGTTAGGTTTTATGGCTAATGAGAACTTCTGAGTAATGCTATCAGGACCATAGAAATGTCTATGGGTTAACAGGACTGCAGGATACAAAGTCTTCTCCATCAGCAGTGTATTATCTGATCTGATCTGATCTGATCTGATCTGATCTGATCTGATCTGATCTGATCTTATCCGATCCGATCCGATCCGATCCGATCCTATCCTATCCTATCCTATCTTATCTATCATCTAATCTAATGTAATCTATCTCCAGATGTTGGAATGGAAAAAGTTTTTTAATGTTATTAGTTTTACCCTACGATTGACTTAAATAGATTCTGCAGAGGATAAGACAATTCAAAATTTGTATTTGCTCAAGTTACAGAGCTTATTTGTTTAAATTAGCTTTATACTTGAAAGTTTAATATGATTCCAGTGTAATTTTGAATTGTATGGTATTGATTATACTATATTTGAGTCATGGCTCTAAACTTGAAATAAATATCAGTGGTTGTTTTCTGCATTATTGCACTCTGGCCTTGGTAAAACCAGACTGTTGATTATCATTAAAGTGTTATTTATTTCATATTTATTAATTCCTATTTTTTTCATTCATGTTACAGGTTAATTTATACTTTTATTTCATGCTCTATTTGGCTTTACTGATTAATATGCCCCATGGCATTCAATAAAGCCAGACTGTGGTAAAAATAAGAATGATATTAATTTCTACCATTACAATAAATTTACCTTAATAAAACTAGTTCAGTAACTCTGCAATGTTATTATAATGGATGTTTCAACATTATTAACGGTTGTTCACAATTGCGGTTATAGCACAAATGAGGAAGAGTTGTTACTTGTTGGATTCAAAGTATAAACTGGATTGTGTTTCATACTGGATTTTATATCCTTAAACTTTTAAATACTTCTAATACTTTTTAAATGTATTATTTTTTCAGATTTTAATTATTTCCATTGCTTTTAAACTTGAATATTAAAACAGATTTTGGATTATGACAAAAACTACATATTCTCTTTAAATTTACATGATCTTTTCTAATAAAACTTGTAGATGTACAGATAGATATGAAATAATTGATGTTGTTTGTTTTAAAGCAATCACATAAGTGACATTAATTATATTTGCTAAGTTTCTGATTTATATACAGAACCAGGCAAGGAAATTGCATGTGTGTGCATTTGTGTGCGTGTGTGTAATTTGTTTATTGCTCATCTCATTGTGATTTATTCATATTGTAAGTCTGCTTTACTAGGTAAAATGAGATTGAGATACCATTTCTGATATTCTTGTGCTTTTTGTATTTGTGAATACTGCACGGCAATATTTTGAATCTAACTACAAGTGGACACCAGGAAAAAAGCTGGCGAACAACAGCACATGATAGAATGTACAATTAAGAAAGTGCACGCTAAACAACTAGCACTCCAATTCACCACCTAATCAAGCTTCTTTTTAACCTGTTTTAAGTCTCATTGACGTTAATAAAGTTGTACCAGTGTAAGATTTAAAAACGTCCCAAATCTTATTGTATACTCACTAATTCGACAGACCACTCTGATGTACAAACAAAGAAAGTTTATTAAAAATGTGTTTGCAAAGGCAGGCCTCCGTGGCTCTTCCCAAAGCATATTGAAATGAAGTACGCCTTCAGGGTTTCAAACAATACTGTCATACCCCTGGTGGAGTCTGACTCTGAGGGAGAGGAGGAACAGGCAACAGGGAGTGGAAGCGTGGCTCCAGAGGTGGTGGAGGAGGCTGGGGAAGGCCGGCTGAGCAGTCAGAGGAGGACCCAGGCCCATCCCCCCCCATCCCTCCTAGGGCACGCAGAGAGGGAGAGGATCAGGGAAAAACATGGTCTATGTGGGAGGAGAGAGCTATGATCCTCTTCATGGGTTGCAGGTGTGAGATCTGCATAAGAGTTTGGACCTGTGTGCTAACAAATGCTGGAACAAATTAGTATTTTAGTCCTGGATGAGGTTTGTCTTGGTTGGCATTCTTCCAATGGACTGTACCTGATTATCTTCCTGAAGTTTGTAATTATTTATCCTAGTCTGTCATGAAACTTTCTTCAGTGCGGTTTGTTTTTGGTTTTTGCTTCGTTATCTGCTCTTTGAATGTGAACTGTATTTCTTTTGTTTGGAATGTTATTTTGAAAATAGTTTAATCTTTAACTGTGAACAATTAAACAGTGAAGCCAAGTTGAAGGCATTAAAGGACCTTTATTTACATTTTGGTTTTTGTTATTGTTCTGTCCCCTCATTTGAATTCTTGAGATCCCCGCGCTTTGATTGGCCAAAGCGCAGGGCGATCGGATTGGCTAGGCGAGCCGCGCCGATTGGCTCGCTGAGAATCTCCCGCGATTGGTCAATTCGAATCGCGGGAAATTCAAAGTTGTGTCATTGGCCGCGGCCGCCGCGGCTTGGAAATAAAAAGCCGCAAAGTTTTCCTTTAGCCCCAGTTCGGTTCCTGACTAAATAAAAGAGCTTGATACACAGTCACCGACTACTGGCTTCCTTCCATGCGGACTTAACAGTTATATTTTTGATACACTCCGGGTCATCACAAATACTTTTATACAGTCCCAATCAATATAGACCACTTATGCCAAAGCAAGCTAGGGTCCAACATTATTAATTCCTGAATATAAAAGAATAGGAACAGAAAAGATAAGTAATTCTTATCTTATAACAGTTCATTTAGTGTTCGTTCGAAGGTACAATGGCATTAAAAAATGACTTATGACTGTTTGTCACACTTATGACCATTGTAGTATCCGTTGGGTCACATTATCAAAATTCAGACACTTGGCAACTGACTCATGATGGTTGCAGTGTCCTGGGATCATGTGTTCACCTTTTGTGTTCTTCCGATAAGCAAAGTCAATGGGGAAGCCAGATTCACTTCACAACTGTGTTACTAACTTAACAACTGCAGCGATTCACCTAACAACTGTGGCAAGAAAGGTAATAAAATGCGGCAATCACTTAACTAATGTCTCACTAAGCAACAGAAAATTTTGGCTCAGTTGTGGTGGTAAGTCAAGGATTACTTGTACTCTTTTTATATAGTCTGAATTTTGTCAGAATTATAAATATCTCACTTGATAGTCCTGAGATTTAGAAGCTTTTCCCAGTCTTGATGTGCTCAGTGTTGCTTTGGGATTTTTAATCTTAATCCAGAATTTGCGGCATTAAAATGTGGTCATATAGAGTATTGTAATATATGAGAATGAATTGGGAGTCTTCTGTCTATATTGTACCACTTCTTCTCATATTGCTAAGCTATTTATAAAGCAGTTCTTAAGCCATCATAGAGTAGCATTCCAAATAAATTTAGTCCACATTTTCTTTATATATACGATTAAAAAGTATTTTAAGGTAATTTGTGAATTGTCTGAATGATTTCTCAATTTTCACTAATCCTGTGACTTAGTGGTTATGAAAAAAGGCTCTCATGAGACCTGTGGGCTAGAAGCATCACATACTGGCCACGGCCACCCTGGTTTAGCAAAGGGAAAAGAAGTCATGATACATGACGACGCTGTGGCACCCTGAGTTTGACACCCCTGCTCTAGATAAAGGGCGTCAAACTGAGTCCGCGGGAAAGATGCTTCGCGCACTGGCCACGTCTACCCCTAGTTTAGTAAAGGGCAAAAAAAGTCATGATACATCATGTGACAACAATGTGAAGTTGCAAGTTTGACACCCATGTGCTAGATGAATGTAAGCAGTCCTATCTCCTAAATATGCTAGTTGAGTTTGGAGTTTGGGTAAGAACAAACAAAGCAGTCCTGAAGAGTTTTCCTGAAAAAAAGATAATGAATCATCCTTTTGTTTCACTGGACGGATGAGTCAAAGATCTTAGATTATAGTAGTAGGAAGCCTCTGCCCTGGAATGGAAGTAGAACAGAGGAAAGAATGTCTGGTATGTTAATGTAGTCATCCCTCCCAAGGCCACATCTTAGGTTCAAAATGGAAGTTGTTTCCTCTCTCCTTATATAACATTGAGGACACCTCCATGCCACCACCGTTTTCACTCTTCAAATCCTGAAGAGAACACATGAACACTGAAGACAACACATGATCAAATTTACTCAAAACATTATTGCAATAACAATGTGGCGCTAGCTACATAGCCAAGTTCAAAGACACTCTCATCCACTGAAACTCACACAGTGATTTTGGGTCTATTGTCCCCATTCACCCCACAAAATTGTTGATGTAGGGATAAAATGAAAGGATATTTTTTGGGGGGTGAGCTGATTTGAGTTCCTGAATAAAAGAAATTAATAACAACGTAACAATTATAATAAAACAAAGCAATTAAGGCTCCATTCAGCTGATCAACAGAACACGTAGGCACTGCATTGTCATCTCCATATTTTTAATTCATGCTACATTTGTGATTTATAAAAACTTTGCACAGTGTTATTGGGGGGCTGGAGGCTGTAAAACTTCCAAGGAGCCTTTCTTATGTTTTGATCAGTTTAAAAGTTTAAAAGTGAATAAAATTCAATTGATCAGTTTAAAAGTGAATAAAATTGTAGTGATAAAACTACAGCATTCATGCCCCTCAAGGGAGATTGAAGAATTGGGACACAAGAAGAGAAAAGTGTTCCTGGCAATGGAAGAAGGGCATTGAGCTTCAGTATTTCTACCTGAAAGCCAAATTCAGGGGGTTCAGATAAATTGGTTCAGATGTTGGACAAAAAATGCAGCTTGGGATCATACAGGTTCAGGAGAAGTACTTTGAGTTAATATTTTGATCCCATGATATCAAGCACAATGTATTTTTCATCACTGCTAGTTTTGACCAAATAAAGGGAAGTTGTGTTAAAGCAATATACTGAATCACATTTGGCCACATTTTGGTGTGTTAGAAGAATCCATCCCATTCTTTGTGATTCATTATGACAAGTGAACATTAAAAAAAATGGATTGAGTAAAATACATTTTATTTATCATGAGTAAGGATGTTGCATGTGCACAGCCAATATACTGTATGTTACACATTTCCTTCTTTCTATGTTCACATTATTTCCTTGCCATGAATGTATCATTGTATTGCATATTAAGCTGTTATGAAAAAATTCCTTTGGAGCTCTTCAAAGTTTGCTTTGGTTTTCATCAGCCTGTATAATTTCGTGACACTCACCACTTGCATTGTTTCTTGCTCAACATGGCGTCCAACTAGATGGTTTTATTTCAGGAGATAGATCATTTGAGCGATGACATTTTCTAGCAAACCAAGGATGTGAAAAGTAGAAGCATAACAATCCAGAGTCTTGCCCCAATTGCTTAAACTGCATGTGGAGCAGTAAACAGTCTAAGATGCCTGTAAATTGCAATAATAAAATACAATATTTTATGGATGTGGTAACATTACAAGAAAAGATTGAAAACTGTTTAAGAGCCTTCATGGTTCATAAGCAGGGAGGTTGTCCTGATATTATTTCCATGTCGGCATCTTTTATGTGCTTTCCTCTAGTTGGGAGTACTAAAAGATCTTTTACAGGAAGCACTTAATTTATGAGCCACATGGCACAATTACCCAATGGCTTCTTATTTCACGTGATTTTGGAGGCTTTATACCAAGGAATGATTAGATATTTGTTTCCTCATTCTTGAACATGATACACAAACCCAGAAGCCATTTGTGATGTAGGCTTTTGAAGAGAATTTTGCAGCCACAAGGTGACGCCGTTAGCTGTAGCTTTGAGTTTCCTTATCAATCCTCCTTTGCTCTCGCAAACATTGCCTTTGCTAAGGACTGGAAAAAAAGGCCAAAGACCTTTCTTTTGACCCTTGGAAGCTAAAGACACAAGCTCAATAGATCAATGCAGTTGATGGGTAATACTCACCCTTAAGACCTATTAAAAATCTGCAATAAATTTAGGGTGACTAATACCCTGACTGTAAGCAATACAACCACAGGGAAGGGAAGACCATTAGAAGAACATGCACCTGAAGTTGTACTCTTTGTGCTACAGAATGGCTCATCACTGCTCTGCATTTTATTATTAGTTTGCTGCTGTTAAGATTAAAATCCCCTGTCTTTACTGTACAAGGAAAACAACAGAACAAAACTAAACACCTTTACTTAGGACTTTCAAATTGGATTCAAAGCCCATTAACTGAGATGGTCTTAAATTTCAAACAGATGTACACAGGGGTGTGATTCAAATTTTTTAACAACTGGTTCTGTGGGTGTGGCTTACTTGATGGGTATGGCTTGGTGGTCATGTGACCATGTGGATGTGGCGTGGTGGTCATGTTATTGGCTGGGCGTGGCCAACTCAATATCATCCACATCGAGGCACGCATCTCTTCACCTGGCCTCTCATGACTTGGGAAGCTGCAACAGTCGTAAGTGTGAAAGTGTCATAAGTCACTTTTTTCAGTGCCATTGTAACTTTGAATGGTCATTCCACACAAGCAAAATACCAGCAAAGGAGGGGAAAAATCTCCAGAGATGTTCCTGAGACAGGAAGTCTAGTTCTGCCAAGAATGTAATAAGGGTTAACGGAGAGGCAGTTTCTGTAAGCAACACCAGAATGTTTCCTTCCTGACTTCCTTACAGGATTAGGCCAGTAATTTCTTCCAACAACCGGTTCTCCGAACTGCTTAGAATGTTAACAACCGGTTCTAGCCAATAGGTGCAAACTGGTAGAATCCCACCCCTGGATGTACATGAGATTGGGCTCTTAGTATGTTTAGACCCCAACCTGAAAGGGAAGTAAATGACTGGAAGCGCTGGGCAATAGGACTGAGACTTCTCAGCACTAGGAATCTGGTTTCTCACATAATCAGGCAAAGCAAAATGTTCCAAATTTAAACTTAATTTCACATTAAAGCATTATGTGGTTGGTTGGCTGGTTGGTTTGGCTTACGCAATTGTATGAATCCAGGCATTATCTTTTATAAGCCATGGTTTATGGCTTAGTCTGTTGTGCAAACTGGTCCCATTGTGACTTGTTCACGAAAAGATGATTAAACCACGGATTTGCATCAGATGGATCAAAAAGTTGGTTCACGGTTTCCCTGACTAAATAAGAATGATGATAGAGCTAAGAACTTGAAGCACTTGATCCATCTAGCGATCTAATAAATCAAGATACCTTCTGTATATCTGGATAGTGGGGCTTTAATAAATATTTTTGGGACAAAACTTGTTATATGCCATTGGTTAGTTAGAAATCATTTGGATTTGATCTTTCAGCAATTAAGTCACTTGGTGGTCATCATTTCCAATACAAAACACCCTTCACTTCTATACAGCTAAATGGTGACTAGGAATAGTTTTACACACACACACACACACAGAGAGAGAAATGTATGTATATGGAAATATATATCTGCCCTCCCCCAGTTCATGAATAGGATGGTAAGAAATTCCTTTTAGAAACATCAACCATAAAAGGTTTTCAACTGTATAAAAAGAAAAAAAAATCTGATGAGGAAAATATCAATCTGGACAACACTATTATAACCATACAAATTAAAGAAATGGTTCTTTCTTTATTAGGTCCAATAAAAGCCCAGCTGTTGTTGAAAGCCTTCCAGTCTTCCAGGCTGCTTTATCAGACTGGTGGTGCTTAAAGAGCCACATCAGACTTTGAACAATGGGGATGATTTTTTCAGAAGTGGGTAGGTTCAGGATTAAAAATTAATCTGATTTCATTTGATTTAACATTTACTCAATATGGTGGATTATTTCCCTTATACGTAATGATTTCAGTCTTTTGTCATATTATCCATTTTTATTCAGTGGTAATATTTAATGGGACTTTAAGTTGTTGCATTCAAGGCCTTCTGGTGGTGTCTATAAACCTTGATGATAGTTTTTGGGTGATAAAACAATAAGATGGGAATGGATGATGTTCAAATTCTGAATCTGCATTTAGTTATATTCCCAAGAAAAACTGCAAATATTCAAATTAAACCCTGTAAAGTGCTAGGATTATTCAATATGTATGTGATGCTTTTCCAGGTCTCCTGGGAGAAAGAAAGACACAAATCAACATGAGTATTGATGAAGATATAAAATCTGGCTATTCCTCACATTTGACCCCCTTAGGTGAAACACATTAAGAAGAAATAAAGCACTTTTTAAATTAAGGAAGCTGGAGAGTCTTAGGTAGTTAAACAAGATAAAATGCAACATTTTGAATGTGACTTACACTCTTTCAAAAGTATGTGTGATACAGGGCAGCAATAGAGGTAGTGGCTAATCAATAAAGCAACTACAAAACCATGTTTTAAACAGTACTTTTTTGCATTAACAAACCTAAATCAAGGTTTGTTTGATTTTTGTTTGTTATTTTGTTTATTTGTTTGTTGTTTATTTGTTTGTTTATTTGTTTGTTATATTTACTGTTTGAATGGTATCCAAAGCAGTGGTGGTATTCAGCAGGTTCTGACCAGTTCTGGAGAACAGGTAGCTGAAATTTTGAGTAATTTGGAGAACCAGCAAATCCCACCTCTGACTGGAGATTTTACATTATCCTTCCCCTGCCACACCCACCAAGCCATGCCCACAGAACAGGTCGTAAACATTTTTGAATCCCACCACTGATCCAAAGCCTGTTAATCATGATTAATGTATCACCCCAATCATTGTGAGGCATTCTTTTAGTATTGGTTTAAAACAGGAAACTGATGAGTTTGAATCCTTGCTTAGTCCCAAGGTTAGTAGGTATCTTGGTGTCAGTGACAGTCTCAAAAATACAAATAATAACACATATCACCCAAAGCCATACAAGAGAAGCATTTTGATATTTTATTTTATTTAAGGATTATAACAGTTTGAAACTGTGTTCTTGAACAATCATGCCATCTGATGATGTTTGATTCATGAGAAAGACCTCTAGAAGGCCTTTGCTGGTTGCCAAAATCATTTGTTACAGTCCACTGCAAGTTTTAAGACTTGCTTTGATTGCAATGCAGGCACAGGCCTTACTAATTGCAAAGGGAAAGCCCCTTAATTAAAAATCAATGAGCCTGATTTTATTGTGCCTTTTTAGACTGATGCAAGAGAGTCACACATTTTTCTGTAGCATCACTTAGGTTTCTTGGTGAGATAAATACCGTAACTGGGCATTTGGATTTATTTCGCTAGATGATGGTCTGAAGGAGGATTAAGCGGATTTAAGGGCTGTCATACAAGGAATCTTGTCCCATTTTTTTTGACAATGCCTGATCATTGGCAGCATTCCTTCCTTAAAGACAGAGGGCTATATTCAGGAGGGAATCAAAAGTTGCACTACTTAATGTATCCTGTGATGATTTGGGAGGCAATGAAGCAGCTGTCACATGGGGCCATTTTGCAGGATTGTTGAGTCTAGGTCCCTTCTTATGAGCTTTGAAAAAGCAACCTAAGAATCCGAGGCAAGGATTGGATTATGCATCACCTCTGACCACAGGGGAGAATTGTAAAATGACAACCAATTGGCTGGAGTGTATCAGATGATATGCATTTTGTCATGTAGCTTATAAAACAGATATCCTTCCGTATAAACATAAAAAAGGATAAAATGTTATAGAAGAGATAAAACCATAGGGTGAGAGCTAATTGCAAAATCCATCCAGACTCAATTTGGCACCAACAGTAGAAAAGTTATTTGTCTCAGATAGATAAGACTTTTTAGCCAGTAACAAATTTTGACTTTGAAAAGTGAGCCTTCCTAATGCAGGTCTTTGTATGACTAAGGATTTTCAAGGGGTTTTAGATTAGGTTCATTTTGGAGAGATTATTAAGTTTTAGCTTTTATCCCACCCATGCAGATAAAGATAATCCTCGGTTAACAAAGTTAATTGGGACCTCGATTTCCATCGCTAAGCAACAGAGTCATAAAGCACAATGTCACATGTTCTCATCATTTAGTGACAGCAATGTTGGCAACTTACCATAGGGAGGATTGCAGCTCATTAAGCGACTCCCAGGTTGCTTGTAAGTAGGCTGGTAGGCAGGTAAGTGGCTGCATATGGATGGGAGAAGGTCCACACAACTTACTGGAGCAAATTGTAACCTCCCCTGCCAACTTTTGCATTAACTTTGGGGTAAGCTGGCAGGGAAGATCACAAGTGGCAATCCTGTAATTGTGGGACACTTATAACTATTGTAAATGCAAGCTGATTGCCAAGCCCTCAGATTGTGATCACATGATTGCAGGAATACTGGGGCAGCTAGAACTTCAAGGAACCTTTAGTAAATACACTTATTCAGCACTGTCATAATTTTGATGATTGCTGAACAAGTGGCCATATAAATTACAATAATCATATCCTAGACTTGAGTAAGGCTTGTATCACTAGGGCATGACACAATTGTGTATTGGCTGAAAATGGCTCATAGTTCAGCTCCTGTGTTTGGATTCCAGAAACTGGGTGGGATATGAGAGTCTTGCTAGCCAAGGTTATGTTGGATAGGTTGTCAGAGTATATTCATAACTGGAATAGAGTTTAGTAACAAGGTCAGCCAATGAGAGCTGAATTGAGGGCTAAAACTTAGAGGGAATCTGGGAGTGGTTTATCTCTGTTCTGTGCTCAGCTCTAAAGTGAAACAGAAACTAACTTGCTTGCTTGCCTGCTGAACTAAAGTGAAACTGATATCTGTTTCTGAGCTCCTGAGTTGCTGTTCTGCTCTGAACCTGTAACATGTCTGCTTCTTTTTGAGTTTGCTCCATGTTGGAGAAATCTACAACTGGTATTGTAAAATTTACTTCATCTGTTTATAAAGAAGTTAAATGAAGCCTCAGCCATCTGTGTTTACTTTTTTGGCACTGAATTTGCTGCAATACTCTGAACATAGGTTAAAATCTCTCCTCCTCATTTAGCTGTACATTTATTTCATAGGAGCCAGAAAGTATACATTCTCCACAAAGGACTCAAATCACATCTACCTGGGATAGAGACAAGACTTCTAAAACAGAGAGATTTTCACCCTGTTGTGGATATCTGTAACTTTTAAGTAATAAAAGTTTGTCACCAGGGGCAGGAAATAATACAGAATGTGACCATTATAACTTTAGATTTATAATGTGATTGAATTCTGCTCATACTGCTTTATGCCTGAGGAACTGCCTGTGAGGAAGCTTCCCTTCTATCCTGTTGCCTTATAGAATCATAATGATATGAAATAATTTTTTGGTATGTATAGATGACACAATAAGGGCTTTGGCTGTATCTATGCTACTAATCAAACAAAAGACAGCAGGAATAGATTTTTCTATTGCTAACTTAGAGCAGGCCTGTCAAACTGGTGGCCCAAGGGCTGGATACGTCATACGCAGGCCACACCCACCCAGGCTCCTCAAACGCAAGTGACGTGATAGAGTTTGATACTTGTGTTTTAGAGCAACTTTTAAAAGTCACTCCAGCGAATCAGTAAGAATTGCAACATATTGAAGTAGCCCTTGATAATCGAGCCGCAATACTAGATCATAGGCAAACGTAAGCAACCAGCAACAATAACAATTCAATACACAGCAACTTTGATCTAGAACCAATGGGTAAATGGAAGATTCTCACCTCTTTTTTAATAGAATAAAAGATGCAATCCAATACATCATGAAGCCTCCTTAATTTTTATTGATTTCAAGACTATGCAGAATTGTGAGCTAAAAATGTTACCCTTGTTAGAACTCAGAGTTGGAATATGTAGATCATTAGTCACTTCTGAAATAAAGAATGCACTGATGGAATAATCCTTCAATTTATTGTCATAGAACAATTGGTCTGAAGAATGTTAAAGATTTGCTTATTGCTTAGAAAATACTCAAAATATGTATTGACTCATATCTTCTCTTTTCAGTTTAAAATAATACTGACAATAAAATTATTTGGCTTTAGTATCAGTTGTTCTACTGTTTCTTCTAGACCAAGGCTGTCAAACTTGCAGCCTGTGGACCGGATGTGTCACGCGCTGGCCACACCCATGCCCAGTTTACAAAGGAGAAAAAAGTCCTGATATGTCATGTAACACCACCGTGACAATACGAGTTCTAGACACCCCTGTTCTAGATAAATTCTTTTTTAGGTACTTAAAAAAATATGAGTAATTTTCACCCCTACAAATCTCACTGTTTCCAGATCCTCCTGCCAACTTCTGTTGTGAAGAGACTTTAGAAAAGGGTTTTAATGCCCATTAAACAAAGACCTGCTTATATACAGATATGTACAGGAATGTGCTATATGGGAATTTTACAATGTATATTTGAAGTCTGGGCAGTTATATCTGAGTAATCATAGAAATGGATGCTACAAAGTATACTTAATTCATTTGTGCTTTTGGCATGATGATTTTGGTTAATACAGGAGAGAGTTCAGAAGAAATATGAACATGCAAACCACTTTAGTTTTTATATTTGCATTAAATAGATTTCAGAGCAAAGTTGATTTAAGATTCATTACCAATCATGGAGATAAGAGTGTGTGCAATTGAATCTGTAATAGTTCTTGGTGAATGACAACAACTGTCCAAAATGCCTCCTACACTCCCATTTTATATCCTATACATATGTTCCTTTTTGGTCAGAAATGGGCATTCCTTTCTCTAGACATGACATCTAGTAAAAATGTGTGGTATTTTAGTTTCAGATCTCTACTCCCTTTTATCTGGCTTGAATTCCATAGGAATTAGAAAGTTAACTTTTCTTTTTCTTGGGAGTGTGAACTTCAGATTGTGGAATGACAAACCTGCCATTACATGGAAATTCAGATAACATTAAGCTTCATCTCATGTAGTCTCTCTGTGCAGAAAAGATAATTCAGAAGCCTAGTTCAGGAACCATAGAAGGCAGACATAATCAGCACATGATTCCTTAACTATCCCTTAAAAAGCCTTCTATAAAATGTACTCAGGAAATGGTGGATGACAGCAGTCATCTTGGCCGTCTAATGCTGTAATCTAATATATCTGAAACGTATCAGTTTGGAGAAGGCTGACCTAGCTGTGGATCACAGGACACAGAATTGCCACAGAGCCACTATCCTGGCAGAGAAAAAAAAACACAATTACTTTCCTGGTAAAATCCCCAAGATAAAATCCCCAAGATGGCAATTAGGTTCAGTGGGTTCTTTTACCATCTATTATTGATCTGCTTTTAGTTGACCCATTTTTGTCTTCTTCAAAGAACAGCATTTTTTTTCTTTACAATTTATTTATAAAAATGTATAGGCCGTTTATTGTACCTCAAGGTAAGCTTACAACAATTAAAGATTAAAAACTATGTTATATGTGCACAATCACCATTTGTTTTTTTTTGCTTAACTGATAACAGGAAACTCTCCTCAGAACAGATTATATACCATAGACACAAATTTACAAACACTGCCATCTACTGGCTGAATACTGCTGTAGTTGTTCCATAACATACATTCCAACAATGTATTCCAATACAAACGGCAACACCTTGAATTGCACTCGTAAACAGAATGGCAGCCAATGCATCTTGCAGGGCAGCAATGTTACAAGGGTCAATAATTGGGCTTCTTTTGTGCAAAATTAATTTCATTCTCAGTATGCCAAAATTGTGGTAAAGTTTGTTTTCTTTTTTAATTATTTTCTTATTGTTCTGTGTCCTGGCTTTTGAAGCCGAGACACATCAGTAGAACCTTATAGGATGGATAATATATACATTGGTTCAGGATTTTATGGCTATAAGATCTATTATTTGCTGAACAATCTGAAATTCACATTATAATGAGTCCACAGTTGAAATTCAGAGATTAAAATGAATAAAACAAAGCAAAAACATCACACTTTCCTAAGGCAGCATATTTAATTCAGTGTGATATCTGTAGGTAGTTAACCAATCATACTATAATTAGAATTTCTTTTGACGTAGCCTTCCTTTGAACTGTGGACTCCAAGATGTTTGTGTGTAAACATATGCAACTCATAATTAATTAGTCAAGTCTCATCATGTTTTCAGCAAGTCAGTTGTGAGCAGGTGAAGAGTTTTTGTAATCTGTTGGCAGAACAACAGAACAACATATTATCTGAATTCTGGTCAGGTTTTTTGGGGGGGCGGAGTAGGACTTCTTTAAATACAAGGTGTAGGGAAAATCACAGCAGGAGAGAAGTATGTCAACATCTCTAATTTGTGAGCATCCCAAAGGCGTATTATTTGTGAAAAACAAGATGCTGGATTAGGATGAGGTCAGTCTGATTTAGTAGATCTGTTTTCATGAAGTAAATGACAGCTAATCTTTTGCCTGAAAAGATAATCCCAAAATGACTAGGAGATGACTAGGAATAGGCAGAGCAGTTTAATCTGATTCTACTAATGTTTGACTTTCCCTCAATTTTTTCAGTGCAAAAGCATAGCCCTAATAGGATTTTTTTTCCTAGACAAGGTTCACACAACTAGTCATTGATTTTTTTTTATTTAAATGTGATTTAAGTTTAGTCCTCTCTTCAATGCACTGAATTTTGTATACTGTATATGTATATATTTTGTGGATTCCTTCAAGTCAGTTACGACACTTGACGACTGTCTGGATTAGCCCCTGCAGTTTTCTTGATAATATTTTTCAGAAATGGTTTGCCATTGTCTTCTTCCTAGGGCTGAGAGAAAATGACTGGCTCAAGATCACTTGTTGGCATTGACCTAAGGTGGAACTAGAATTCATGGACTCCTGATATTCAACCTGATGCCTTAACTATATCCAGCTGCCTTTTTTGTATAACACACCTCATTCTAATCAAACGTTTTAAAGGAGAAAATGACAGATAGCAATGACAGTTGTTCATTGTAGAGTCCCCTTTAACTGATCACAGCATTTCAATATTTGTTTTACTGCCTCTTACATTAAAAAATATTCTAAAGCAACCATGTTGATGTTGTTGTGATTGGTAGCTAGAGAAAAGCTGTCATTTTTGTCGGTGCAAGAATGCTAGGGGAAGAGCATTCCAAGAAATATATTTAAAAAGTATACTTGGGCAAAGGTAAAGGAGGCCCTGTGGAATTTACTCCTCTAGTCGTTGCTGACTATAAGGGATGGTGCAACAGGAATTATATTTAAAGCATTATTTACACCCAAATGTGTATTTTTTTTTTAAAAAAGTCACATTAATACAACAATATGTAGTTATGGGTAGATATATGGAAAATTAATTTAAACCAAAAATAAGCTGATTCTTCCATCCAAGAATTCATGCATAGGACTTAACAACTCTGCAAAAGTCTTGCATTGTAGGAAGTAAGTTGATTCTTATTCTTACTTGGAATTTATTTTCAGGAGAAATTGTATCGCCCAGGAATCTCTGAAATATTTATTATAGGATATGTACCATAGGATACAGAATATTAGGTAATATAGAATATTACCATAGGATATGTAAAGGTATACGTGTCTGTATACACACACATCTAAATATAACATACATCTAAAACATCAGGTATTTTGGATGGTTTTTAATATTATATTAGAAAGGAGTTAAAAATGTTTGCAAATCAGATTTTGAACAAATGCTGCAAACATAATAGAGGAGGTTGTCAAGAAGGAAAAGTTAACTGCATGTAATGGATCAGATATACTAAATTAGCATTGACATATCTTAGTGGCTGTCTTAAATGCACATTATTATCTGGAGAAAACGAATCCTATACACTTGTCTTGATCATGTTGCAAACCCATATCTCAAGTACATGTGGTTTAGCACTTTTATATTATTACTCATTGGGAAATGACATTGTTAGGCTGTATTGATTTAATTTTAAGGTGGTGATGATGGTGGTGGTGTGTCTAATAGAGTCTCTTTTTTTTTATTGAAACCATGCTCCCAATTCTTGAAAAAATCTTTAGGCTTCACTTGGTTTCACTATAGTTGATAAATGAGATTTGTCAGTACAGTTGATATTCGCTGACAGAAATAAAATATTTCAGTGATGAGAGCTATGAAATGTTTGAGAACTATATCAGAAAGAAGATTGGGCAACAACATTCAGGTATTGTACTAAAAGGAAACTCAAGAGTTCCTATTAATTGATATGAAGTTTATTAATTAATAAACATTTCTTTCCTATCCCTTGTTGGATCAGTTGTGACTCCCAGGTAACTATAAGGTATTTGAAATGATAGTGTATGATTTCTGGATAAGTTGGCCATCAATACTGTATCTTCTGCATAGTTAAATGCTTTATGGTATGCAAGATAATTGTGTCATTATTATTTCTTTTTCCCTTAATATTCCAGTGGACACTGTCATCAGCATTTTCTACAAAGCAGGAGTCATTCTTTATGTATAATGTACCTCTTTTACTTTTGTCAGATATGTACTATATTTTAATCATTACAATCTCAATGGGTTTCAGTAATATAACAATGCCATTAGTGTCACCTCATATTGGAACTTCAAGTTCTCCATGTTGGTACCTCATATCTGAACGCTGCTGCACAAGCCTCTGAGCCCTATAATAATGTCCTTCTTAGACTTGTTTACTATACCTCCTGGTGATTTTCCTCAGTGGTTCTTCCCTGTAGCCTACAGATAATTGATGGGCAGACTCTGAGATTTCTCAGGAAGGGGTGGACTGTTAGTTAGCCTCAACTTTATGTTCTAAGAGTCTAAAGATGATCCATAATCCGTTACTTTTTTTTTAACCTCTCTTGTAAAGATTATGAAAAAGCCAAGAGACTGGTACATCAGTATTTTTTCTTTGTAGAATTTAGCTAAAGACCACAGTTTCCCCAGAGAGCATCTGTTTCCATTTTCATGTTTCAGCTCACTTGCATATTTCCAACCAATCCTGATTTTTGAAATCCAGAAATATTAACTTCAAAAGGGAAATCTGGAGCAACCAGCAATTTTGCTTTATTCTGAAGATGCACATTGTCAACCCCGTTGAAAAGAAAATTGGCTGCCTCCTTTCAATTAGCACCCAATTATCCAGCAATATTATTATTATATTTGTTAAAAAAAAACAAAAACCAGTAATTTGAGAGCTTTGATAGCTTAGAATTAAATATTCAAATCATCCCCATGAAAAGTCGAGGTTTTAATTTTTAATTGTAAATGTTACAAAAAGCGGAAAAACCACGCTACTGCAGACATTTTCAAGAGGAAATCTGTCTTTTTAAATAACTCCAGTGACTCCTGGGAGCCAAGACCGCTGTCAAAACATAATAACTTTGAGGCTAGTGGTGGGGAGTCAAGCAATGCATATTTATAAACAGGGAAAAATTTCATTTCCCGTTGAAGGCTGCTCTCTTGAGATCACCGCACTTTCATTGCCAAACAACTCCTGCTTAAATCCAATATGACCTCGGAGCTCTGGCTTGACCTGGCATTGTCCTCTCATCTGTTAGGATGCTAATCCACCCCACTTTGACCGGAGAAGGGTTCCAGTGACATTATAGGGTGTGCTAATGATTAAGCATATAATTATTGAGCAACTGACATGATTCCATGATAGAGTTCATATTTACCTAAGCTGCCTTGTTGCCAATGTTATTGTGTCTGGAAGTAAAGAAATGCAGATGCCTGGATCTTTCTCTCTCCTCCCAATACAATAAAATGAACAAAAAATAGGAAGTAAGAAGAAAAGAATAAAGGAAGAAAAGGAGAAAAAACACAGAATTATGCATTCCTCCCTTCTCTCTATCCACTATCATCTTTCCCCCATCCTCTTTGTGTGTGTTTTTAGTCACATAACTTGCACATTTCATATTGAAAAGGGCTCACCTACTAACTTCTCAAAGGTACATAGGGAAGGAAAACACATGTATCTGTTGCAGTTCTAATATATCTTTTCCCTCCTCCTTTCCCCTCCATCCCTCTCCCTTTTGAAAAAAACAGATGGAGCATGCAAGATTAGTGATGTGTATCTAGGGGTGGGATTCAAATTTTTAACAACTGGCTTTGTAGGTGTGGCTTAGGTGGTGGGTGTGGCTTGGTGATCATGTGATTGGGTGGTCATGGCTTGGTGGTCATGTGACTGGCTGGGTGTGGCCAACTCAATATCACTCACATTGAGGCACGTATCTCCTCGCCTGGCCTCTCATGACTGTGGGGATGCTGCAACAGTCATAAGTGTGAAAAATGGTCATGTCACTTTTTTCAGTGCCATTGTAACTTTGAATGGTCACTCCACACAAGCAAAGTACCAGCAAAGGAGGGGAAAAAACTCCAGAGAAGTTTCTGAGACAGGAAGTCTAGTTCTGCCAAGAATGTAATAAGGGTTAACGGAGAGGCAGTTTCTGTAAGCAACACCAGAATGTTTCCTTCCTGCCTTCCTTACAGGATTAGGACAGTAATTTCTTCTAACAACTAGTTCTCCGAACTACTTAGAATGTTAACAACTGGTTCTAGCGAATAGGTGCGAACTGGTAGAATCCCACCTCTGTGAGTATCACCAACTTTGCAGCAGCTAGATTGTATGTGTTTAGCTGATTGGTATGTTTTAATTGTTTGTGTACTATATTAAAAGAAACCTAGGCACTTTCTTTCATTTGACACGTGCCATGTTTATTAATAGGGTTGAGCATTGTCTTCCATTTTCTTATTTTCCCTACCCTTCTCTGTTCTAAAACCTGTCATTGATATCAGATGAATTTCTCCACATGTTTATATTCATCATTCCTGCCTGTATTCCTATAATATCAGTGGTGTTTAACCTTTTTGGCACCTAATGCCAAAACGTGTGTGCATGCACATGTGCAAACCTGGAAACCAGAAGAGCAGCTCCCTGTGCTCACATGCATTTTGGCCACCTGGTCTTCCAGTTTCTAACACACATGTTTGCGCAAAGACCAGTCGGCCAGCCGGTTTCTAATGTGCATGCATACGCCGGCCAGCTGGTCTTCACGCATGCATGTGTGTTAGAAATTGGAAGACCAGGTAGCTGGCTGGTTTTTAACACACATACACTTGCCGGCCAGCTGGTCTTTGTGCATGCATGTGCGTCAGAAAGCGGAAGAGCAACGGGTGACAGCTGGAAAAATGGCTCTGTGTGCCACTTCCAGCATGTGTGCCGTAGGTTTGCTATCACGGTCCTATATGATACCTACCTGCTAGAAAAAGAGACATCAGATAACTTTATCTTTAAGAATGGAAGGATATGACATGAAAAGGGAATGTATCATACCAAGGTGGAGATAAGTGGCATTAGATGTGAAGGAAATGGAACATGTATTGAGGTCTAGGAATCTGACTACAAGGCAGAGGTGGGCTATTGCCAGTTCAGGTAGTTAAGATTATGCAGAGTTTGGAGATCTGGAAAATGCCACCAAAGGCTGGACCCTCCCCTCCCAGTCACTCCTTATTTTGCCTTGCCTGCCTTGGCCGATGGCTAGAGTTATGCCTGCAGCCTAGCTGTTTTCTGGCTCCTTCACTTGCTTCACTTGCCCAGACCACACATTCCCCACAACCCAGCTGATCTCCATGCCTCACCCACTTGTCTGCCTTCACCACAGCCTACCACGCCGGCCACACAGCCTAGCGGTTGCCCACAAAGGTAAGGCACTTGGCCAAAGGGCTGCCTCAGGGTGTGTACACTTTTCTGAATGCTGTCGGCTGCCCTGCTCCCTCCCTGCAGTTCTCCAGCCTGCCAGAGTGCTGCCTTCCTTGCTCCCGGAAGACACAGCCTCTCCCCAGCTGGCCGAGGAGGGCACCAGCAAGGGAAGAGGCTTACAAGCATGTGGGATCATGGAGCTATTTGTCTGAGGTTTTTATGGGCTGCTTGGACAGTGAATCCAAAACTTGCCCAAGAATTGAGAGAGGTGCATGGACTAGTCCCTCCGGCGCTGTGAAGTCTATGAGTGTTTGCTCTGTGTGTACTAGAAGGAGAAGACTTGGCTGAACTTTTCCTGCCTCCCTTTTTTGCAGTGAATCTGTTTGCAAGGCAGCTGCTGTCCCTTTAAGGTCTCCCCTCCATCACCCAGCTTCAGCTTGCAGAGTGACTGAAACTGCGAGAGTGACTGAAACTCTTTTCCTTTCGTGGGAGCTGGGAAGAGAAAAGGCAGCTTGCAAGAGGAGAGGCAGGACAGCAAACCAAATGACTGAGTGAGCATTTGGCCTGCTGGGTGGCCTCTTTATTCCCCCTCGCTCTCAAGGCAGCTGGGTAGCATCCAGCGACCGAAGGGCCTTCTCGCCAGGAGCACTACCCTCGTTCAGATTCTACCTGTGCCCAAAATCTTTCATCTTGAAATGTTTCTTGAAACATCTTTGAAAGTTATCCCAAAGATGTGAGCAAAGTAGGCTCCTTATTGTTAAGTCCGCGTGGAAGGAAGCCAGGAGTCAGTGACTTTGTATCAAGCTCTTTATTGCAGTCAGGAACCGAACTGGCTCTTAAAAAAACTTTGCGGCTTTTTATTCCCAAGCTGCGGCGGCCACGGCCAATGTCACCATTTTGAATCTCCCGCGATTCGAATCTACCAATCGCGGGAGATTCTCAGCGAGCCAATCGGTGCGGCTCGCCTAGCCAATCCGATCGCCCCACGCTTTGGCCAATCAAAGCGCGGGGATCTCAAGAATTCAAATGAAGGTACAGAACACCCCTCCCCTCTTGGTTCAGTGCTACGTAGTGTAGTCCCATAGGTAGGCGGGGCTCCGTCTTTGCCTATTGGACCTGCGCAGGTCAGTCGTAGGTTGGATCCCGGCTGGTTCGGTTGGGGTCTCTGTTTCTCCGGACTCCGTTGTGCGAACTGCCTGGTCTGTCTGGCCGGGCCGCTCTCCACAGCTCCCTCCTGGGCTACCCGGGTTGGTTGAGCTGCGGGTTTCGCCGCTCCCGCTCGGTTTTCCCGGGTTGGTTGAGCTGGCCTGGCTGTCTCTTCCTGGCGAGGTTTCTTGCTGGCTGCTTGCAGGTGAGTATGGCTGGTTTCTTTTTTCTGGGTTTTGGTTCCCGGGGTATCCCCTCCCCTCTTGGTTTGTGTTGAGGGGGTTGGTTTTGTTTGGTTGCGTGTCGGTGGTGTCTTGTGTGGCTGTCCTCTATCTTAACTGATCGATGTGGCGTTTCCATGCTCGTCCGTCGGTTGTTTGTAGCCGGTACAAGCGTGGGCCTGTAAGCTATGTTATGATTGCTGGTACCCATAATGGGTCTCCGTTTAGGTTCTTCGCGTAGACAGCGTCGCCTGGTGCGAAGGTTCGGTGTTTGCTGGTGGAGTCTGGGGGTTTCTCTGGGTTGTAAGTGGGGTGTAGTCTATCGAGTGGGGACCTTATTTTCCTCCCCATTAGCAGTTCTGCCAGGCTTTTATTTGTTGTGGTGTTCGGGGTTATGTGCTGTATGAAAAGTAATTTATTTATTTTGTCCTGGATCTCCCCGTGGTCTATTTTCTGGATGGTTTTTTTTGTGAATTGAACCATCTGTTCCGCCCTACCATTCGCCGCCGGATGCGCCGGGGCTGTCAGTGCGTGTCGTATGCCCCTTTCCGCTAGGAATTTTTCGAATTCTAGCGAGGTGAATTGGGGCCCGTTGTTAGACACGAGGACGTCCGGGAGGCCGTGTGTTGCGAAGAGTTTGCAGAATTCTTTGGTCACGGCTTCCATGGTGGTTGTTCTCATGTTGCTTACCTCCAGCCAGTTGGAGTAAACTTCTACGGTTATAAAGAAAGTGTGTCCTTTTGTGGGCCCGGCGAAATCTATGTGGATTCTAGACCAAGGTCCCCTGGGGGTTTCCCACTCTAGGATGGGTGCTGTGGGTGGGCTTGGTCTAGTTTCCTGGCATCGTTGACACCTTGCTACCCAGGCCTCTATCTGTTTGTCGATCCCTGGCCACCAAGCGGAACTTCTGGCCAGGGCTTTCATTCTAATGATGCCCAGGTGCCCCTCGTGTAACAGTTCCAAAAACCTTCCCTTGTAGTTTTTCCAGGATGACCACCCTATCCCCCCATAGTATACACCCTTTTAGTAATGAGAGTTCCGTTTGCCGTTTCCAGAATGTCCTGAAGGTCTCGTCGTTGTCCTTTTCCCTTTCTCTACCCAATGCAAAACCTGCGCCAGACGTTTGTTTTTATTAGTTTCTTGGGCAATGTCTGACGTGGTTATGGGTAGGTTGGGTAGAGTCTCTATGCTGAGGGTGGTCATCGTGGGTGCTGGGTCAGTGTCTGGTTCGGGTAACGGTGAGCGGCTTAAGGCATCCGCATGGGAGATAGTCTTACCGGGTCGGTGTGTGAGCCCATAGTTGTAGGCGGCCAGGAATTCAGACCACCTTGTCATTCGGGGAGACAGAATGTTCGGGGTGGCCCTGTTCCCTGCGAGTATTCCCAGCAGCGGTTTGTGGTCGGTGATGATGGTAAACGTCCGGCCGTAGAGGTACTCGTGAAACCTTTTTACTGCGGCGACGATAGCCAAAGCCTCTTTGTCCAGCTGGCTGTAGTTCCGCTCCAGTTTGGTGAGGGTCCTTGAAAAGAACATGATGGGTGCTTCCTTTCCATCGGGGAGAGTGTGGCTGAGGACAGCGCCGATGCCGAAGGGTGATGCGTCGCATGTGATAGCTAGTGGTAGGGTCTCGTTGTACTGGATGAGGACGGCATCCGAAGTGAGCAGATCCTTGGTTTTCCTGAAGGCGGCTTCCTTGCGTTTCCCCCAAGTCCAGGTAGCCGCCTTTTCCAAAAGCCTATGAAAAGGCTCCGCCGCGGTTGCCTTTTGAGGCAGGAAGACATTATAAAAGTTAAGGAGCCCCAGGAACGCCTGCAGTTCTGTTTTTGACCTGGGTTTGGGGGCTTCCTTGATGGCTTTAATTTTTTTATCGGTGGGGTGAATGCCGTGTCGGTCTAGGAGGTATCCTAGGAATTTGACCCGCTCCGTGTACAGCTGGCATTTTTCCCTCTTCACTTTAAGCCCGGTTTCTTTGAATCTCGTTAGCACCTCCCTTAGGTGACTCTCTAGTTTGGCCTGGTTGGTTGCCGATACTAGTACATCGTTGAAGTATGGTACCACCCCTTTGATGCCTTGTAAGAGTCTTCTCCATGAGGCTCTGGAAAATTCCAGGCGCCACGCTGACTCCAAATTGGAGGCGGTTGCATCTAAAGGCTCCCCGGTGGGTGACTATGGTTTGCGCCTCTGCAGTTTCCTCGTCGACCGGCAGTTGCTGGTATGCTTGGGCCAGGTCGAGTTTCACGAAAACTTTGCCCCCTCCCAGTGAGTGTAGGAGATGCTGCACTACGGGGACGGGGTAAGCACTTTGCTGCAAGGCGCCATTTAGGGTGGCCTTATAGTCCCCGCAGATTCTCACTGACCCATCAGGCTTGATTGGGGTGATTATGGGGGTCTCCCACCGGGTGTGGTCTATGGGTTGTAAGACCCCTTGCTTGACGAGCTTGTCAATTTGCTCGTCGATTTTCGGTTTGAGTGCGAAAGGTACCCGCCTTGGTTTTGGGCGTTTCGAGGGAACGTTTGGGTCTAGGCTGAAGGATATAGGGGGCCCTCGGTACTTGCCTAGGGTGCCATCGAACACTTCTTGGAAGTCCCGGGCCAGTTGCTGCTCCCAGTCGGCTTCGGCGATGTGGTCGATGCCCGTGACTGCAATGCCTAGCGGTGTGAACCATTGAAGTCCCAGCAGGCTAGGTCAGTCTCGATCGACGATGGTCAGGGGAAGTCTTTTGGTGTGCCCCTTGTATGTCACTGTGAATTTTCCTGTTCCGACTACAGGGATGTGGTTTCCCTGGTAGTCTTTGAGGATTACTCTCTGGTTTTCTAGTTCCCTCCTCTGGATGGTAGGCACCAAGCGCTTAATTTCTTGCCATGCTACCACTGAGAGGTAGGACCCGGAGTCCACCTCCATTTTACAGGGTTCGCCTTCGATGCCTACCTCCACATAGACCTTTCTGGCATCTGTGGTAGTTGCGTGGCCAATGGTGACCGTCTGATGTGTCTCTTCTCTCCGCCGGCTCTCGCCCCCTCGTTGGGCTCATCTGTTCCGTTCCCAACGGTTGTCTGCTGGACGGTCTCTGGTCCTGGGGGGTGGGCTCTCTCGTTTCTGCTCGCTCAGGTCCCATCGTCTGGGGCTGTGGGTTTTCCTGAGGTGGCAGACGCGGGCTATGTGGCCTTTTTTGTCACAGTGCCGGCAAACGGAGTCGAAGAACCGGCATTCGGATCTGGGGTGGTCACCTCCACAACCGGCACATGCGGTCCTCGACTTACGTCTCCGCAGGCTGCGCTGGTTGCGGCCTGCCTGGAGACGGTGGATGTCTTCCTCCTCATCTGATGTGCCCGAGGTGGAGTGGAGTTCGCCCTGGTGGGTGGTAGTTTCAGGTTGGGCCTCGGTCGACCTTGCAGGGTTGTTGTTTGTGGTGCGGTCCCCGGCGTTCGGTCTCCGCATGCGGTCTGCTGATTGTCGGGTTGCTTCGGCTGCTGCGGCTTCAGAGATGGCATCGACAAGAGCGATGTTGCCCTTAGGCATCAACCGACTTTGGAGAACGGGGTCCCAAAGGCCGAGCACAATTCGGTCCCGCAGAGCCTCATTCATATTGGAGAACTCGCATAGTCCTCCAAGGCGCTGCAGCTCTGCGACGAAATCACTGAAACTCTCGCCCGACCGCTGGTCCCGCTGATAAAATTCGTGTCGTCGGATGAGGATGGGTACGGCTGGAGCGTAGTGTTTCCGGAGTAATGGCTCGAGGTCCCCCCAATCCATCGTGGTAACATCGGCGGGCTTGGCTAGCGCTTTTGCCATCTTAAACTCTGCGGGCCCGCAGTGCGTTAGGAAGATGGCTCGTTTCTTCAGTCCCGTGGCATCCTTCAGGTCGTTGCATTCGAGGAACATGTGGAAACTGTCCGTGTAAGATTCCCAGTCCTCGCTGGCGGGGTTGAAGGGGGTTGGTGGCGCGATGCTGGCCATCTCGTCGGTGGGCTGGCTTCCGTCAGACACATGCTTCGGTTCAGGATAAGAATCCCACCTTCATCGCCAGTGTTAAGTCCGCGTGGAAGGAAGCCAGGAGTCAGTGACTTTGTATCAAGCTCTTTATTGAAGTGAGGAACCGAACTGGCTCTTAGAAAAACTTTGCGGCTTTTTATTCCCAAGCCGTGGCGGCCGCGGCCAATGGCACCACTTTGAATCTCCCGCGATTCGAATCTACCAATCGCGGGAGGTTCTCAGCGAGCCAATCGGCGCGGCTCGCCTAGCCAATCCGATCGCCCCGCGCTTTGGCCAATCAAAGCGCGGGGATCTCAAGAATTCAAATGAAGGTACAGAACACTTATCTTACATTCTGAGCCACAACTGAGCCAAAATTTCTATTTCTAAGCAAGATTTAAGTGAGTTTTGCTCTGTTTTGTGGTTTTCTTTGCCACCCTTCAGTGATGTTCAGTAGTAGTAAATAAATAGAGATTGTATCTTGTTGAGGCTGGGAGACAAGGCCAGATGCGGTGAGTGACACTGATTTGGCCACACCTATTCAGTCACATGACCACCCAGCCACACCCAGCCAGCCAGTCATTAGGGCAGAGAACCGGTCCTTAAAAAAATTGCAGACCACCGTTGCTTGAAGGATTCAGTTAAAAGCATTTGGGCAAGAACAGAGGCAAAGAAGAATAAGAAAGATATTGCTGTGGAGGTGCTAAGCCAGGAGAAGACTTAGATAACGCTTTCTTGGACTAAATCATAAAACTTTTAGGTTGGAAGAACATGGGAGAATTTAGTTCCTGGGAGAATTGAGTTCCTGGATTACATTTCAGACTTCAAGTTACTTGGAAATCTGTTGAGAAACTAATTTGGCTGAGATAGTGAAGTCTCAACACAATCTCAGTGGATTTGCTGACTGTTTTCAGTGTCTGGAAGTCTGGAGAACAGACTTGGTATTTGGCTCTCCTGCATCTGATTCTAACCAATAGTGAAAAGTTGGGTGAAAAGATAAAAGCAGTGGCAACTTGGAGAAGGGGAGGAAGGGATCATCTCATCCTGAATTCATGGTTTTGTACCACAAAAAGGGTAATTGGAATATCCCATGCATATTATATTTGCATTAAGCTTAGAAAGGACGAGGTGTAGGATCTTTTGGACAGGAATTCTCAAAAGAAGTAAAGGGCCAAAATGTTTGCATATCTTAAGTTGAGCACTTCAGTGTTCCTTTTCACAAAAATAATATAAAACGCTGGTTGCATTTATTTGTATATTTTTCTCATTAAATAAGGATGAGGAAGTTAATAATTATATATAGACACATTAGGTAAGGGGAAAATAATTTATTTGATTTTTTTCCAGCATCCAGCCCGGATGGATATTATTTTTAATATTAGATTTATTTGATGTTTAGGCTACTTTTTTCCCTGGTTTGTACACATTTTTTTGTTTTTGTTACTGTTGAATATATGTTTTTCTGTTTCCTTAGTTTTGCATTTTATTCTTGTTGATAAAATATTATATATGTGTGTGTGTGTGTGTGTGTGATTATATATATACTACACAAACATACATGCAAATAAAAATATATAAATAAAAGCTGGTTAGTTACTCTAATAAATATATTATTACAGAGTAATATCTGGTTGCTCAATTCAAGTGCTAGTTTTACCTGTAAAACGCTACTGGTACTGAATTATATAGAATCACTTTGTCCAATCAGTACATAAAGTGATAACATGAATAAGGTCCTGTCCCCACCTGAAGTGACAGAAATTGCCAGAAGTCAGACTTTCTCCATACAAGCCCTTATATGGTGGAAAATAGGAATGCTCTGCCCTGCAAATACATTTGGTTCTACTTACCTGGCTTTTAGATACCTTTTTTGTGACACTTTGGATTTCAGGGTTGAGATTTTCTCTCTACCACCCAGAATAATTAGATTGGGACATTATAGACATTTTGTAAATCAATAAATATTGTTTAATTACTTAATGTAATTAAGTAGAAAATAAAGGCATCACTCTCTGGTAACTTCCTCACTGAGGTGATAGAAAGTTTCCCTGTAGTGGGTACCACTAAGAAAGAAACATAATTCTGAGGAGAAAGAACCACCTTTATTGCAACAATCATTGGCTGCTTGCTTTGCAAGAAAGAAAAACCTTAACAATAGAAAAACAAAATTTCAAAAATACAAGTTGAAGACTACAAGATGGGAAATCCTAGAGACTTAGAAAATAGGGTTTCCTCTTCCACAGACCCATTCCTTCTGGTAGCTGTACGATTAGTCTCTAATTATATTATGATTTTTTTTGCAACAATGAATGATAAAATAGTATTTTTGATGCATGTTAAGTACCCAAAAATTCAGAGGCCCATATATAGGATTGTATACATGATTCTGAAGTTGAAGTCTCATAATAACAGGTTGAGTAATGTGTAATTTTTGATCTTTAAAAAGTTTAATCTGTCCTAAAGTCAGAATAATTATGAAACTAACATAATCAGGAGGATAACACATATATCTACATAGATACAACAAGGAAGTAAAAAATTTTCTTTAGAATTCTGGAACAGAGTTTGCTTTGTTCCCATAAGTGAAACCTTGTGGAAAATCTGAGTAAATTTGGGGGCTGAAATTATTGTTGCTGGCTCTTTGGCTTGTTCAGTTGGATAGATAGATACTGGAGAAAAACTGACTCAGCAGTTATACTCCCTCTCTGTCCATCATTCCTTATCCTTTCATTATAATTAGAAGATAGAACCACAGATTAAAAGCCTCTGTCTAGATATAAACAATAACACTGATTAAAATGGCATCATTTTGCCACAGGAGATTTGGCAGTGTGGGCTGCCCATTTTTCATTCAAATCTGCTGTTTAGAGAAGTAGCTTCCAGCTCCTAATAGATTGAATCACCATTAAGCCACTGAAGTCATACAGGAAGAGAAACTCCGAAGTGCAGATTTCTTATTAAGGGAAATAGATTGTTTGTCTGCTGATGTGAACAGTGCTTATTGACGCTTAGCTTATTACACAAGACAGAAGACAATTTTTTCTGATCACTGAATTACACCTGGCTGATTGGGCTGAAATAGATGACTAAAATGATTAAAAAGAATGAATATTAATAAGCAATGTAAGATTATTAATATTAAAGGAATTTTTCTTCTCAATAGAGATAATAACTTGAGTGTGTAATGTATTTGTTTTCATCAGGATTACATCAACCCCGTGTTTGCTTAATCTCATCGTATATTTTTCTTAAGAATCCCTTGTTTATAATAAGATCTTTATATAAGAAAAATATAGCAGTTGTAATTTTTTTTCTCTACAGGCAATTTATGGGGTTGTTAGGTTTATGATGAGCCACTTAATTATTAACTCTTTTGGCTTAGTAAATAAATATGTCTTATTTTAAGAGCCTTGCCATTCAAATAGGACAAGAGTCATCTCTTTTTGTAAGCACTGCTTTATAGTAAAAAATCGTGATTGTCAACAGAACCTCAGACCAAGTTCCATAATCATCCTCTTTCTGCTTATGGGCTTGAGAATAAGAAAGCAATGAAATTGTCCACCTTGTGGTGGACAGAAATATATTTGTATCTTACAGGATTTTGAAATTTGGTGAACAGCTGAAAATAATAAACCTGCACAAATTAAGAAAGCTGCACAAAATTGCATATATTTGGGGAAACAATGCACCGACAAAAGTGCTTGCTTTAAACCGCTCTAGGAAAGGTACAAACCAAACAAAAATTGACCTACGGTGGAAAATATGCATTCCAATGCACATGAAAATTTGATTTTGGTATATTTTTTATCACATCAGATTTTTTTAGAGGAATTGAATTTGCAAAATGATACAAAGATAGTCAAGAATCCAAAACAACAAAACATGAACATGAAATTAATGTGTCACAATCCATCCAGGAAAGTACACAACACTAAAATGTGAAATAAAGGATAAGGATAAATAAAAGGTAAGAAATTAGGCAATGGGAAACCATTTCTGAAATCTTGCCAAGAAAACTGCAGGGACTAAAGGGATAAAAATGAAGAAAGAAAAGAAAAAGATATGATTAATCCAATGAAGTCAACTGGCACCACATTTTCATTGCAACAAGAAAATGCTCTTCTGAATATAGTTTTCTGTGTGACTGGACTCGTCATGAAACAAATACTCAAAATTGACCAGTCAAGTTGCCAAGATTGGACACCCAATTTGATTTATCAAAATAGTAATTTGTAGATTTTAGTGTTGTCAGTATACAGTATATGCAGCAAACTAGTAACTGAATGGAATCAGTGCTTATTTCTGAGGTTTTACATTCATATATTAGTTCTGCTCCTTCCAGAACAGCCAAAAGTTTTGCTTATGAAATTGGAACTGACCAATCTCAGGCAAAGCTCCCAGTAGGCATAGGGGCTCCCACACCTCTGGGAATTCAATGGGTGGGGGCGATCAATTTCCAAATACTCAGTACGAAAAGAGTTCTCATTCTAATTCCCAGTCATGACACAAAAAAAAATTAATTGTTTCCTTGTTCTTTTCCAACTTTACAAAGATGTCCCTACTTCAAGACAGGAGTTAAAATTTGCATCAACAGCGCAGAGAAACCCAAATATAATTTAAGAGTGCCAATTTGCAGCGCAATAAAGAACGATGTATGAAGCACTTTAGAAACCAGATAAGAAATCTAATGCTTGATGAGTTCATATAATTGAACTCCTTTTTTTTAGTATGAATTAGACTTCATTCCAGACCTTTACAGATATTAGAGATAAAAGACACAAATAAAATTACTACGATGTTTCCCTTCAACATCCTTTAATTTGTGACTGTTAAATTTCTCTGATTTGTAATGGTCACACAAAAAGCCCATCACCTTTTAAGGCAGAAAGGATCCTAATTCTTTGACCTTCCATATAGCACAAACCATTTATCTGGGCCACAAATTTGGAAAGTCTGTCTTTCAGGGGAAAAAAAGGGACTTGAAAGTTAATTACTTGCACACCTTCATTCCCCTTGGATGATCAGGCTGAGGAATAAGAATTCCAGCCCACTGAAAAAGCTGAAGAAATCCGACTTATCTTTTGTTCAACAATCAGCATAGTATGATTTTAGATCCGCCCCAGATCAATTATAGTTATGGATGGCGAAAGCCCTCACTTTCCATTACCTCTTCACCAATTAAGCATCTTGCTTACTAAAATGCTCATTGAAGCTTTTTTATGTGGCTCACTGGGCTCAGGGCACAATCCTAAAGCATTCACGTTGTGCCAGGGAAAAATGTGGGTTATCCAGAATGGTGAAGATCAGGAAGATGGCATCTCCAGTGCCTCTGCCACTCTGGATGATGCTCAGGCACCAGAAGGCAGCACTTTCCTTGGATCCAAAGGATATTAGACTTAACTCTGATCCAGTCAACCCCTTGGATAGCTTTTCAAAGAAGCAAATGAAAATCAGTGGGTAAGATCTTGAGCTCATGGCTAGTAGTAGGTTGATGAGTGGTGGAATTCTGTTTCTGTGATTATTATAAATAGTCCTGTGTGACCCCCTGCCCCTGCGCATGCATGCGTGACCCCCTACTCCCCTCTGCACATGTGCAAGCAACCCCCCCATGCTCCACCCATGTGCATGCATGCGCATCTCCCACACGTGCATTTCCCCCTGCACATGGACAGCAGATACCCAACAATCAGCTGGCTGGTGGGGGACACGTGTGTATGCACAGTTGGGCCCTTCTGGGTGACGTCTTGCATGCTGGCAGAAATGGCTCTGCGTGCCACTTCCAGCACACATGCCATAGGTTTGCCATCACGGCCCTATACCATTCCAGAAAAATGACTGTCCAGTCTCCTCTTAAAAGCTTCTAGTGATGGAGCACCCACGATTTCTGAAGTCATGCCGTTCCACTGGTTAATTGTTCTTACGGTTAGGAAAATTCTCCTTAGTTCTAGGTTGTCTCTATCCTTGATTAGTTTCCATCTATTATTTGTTGTCTTGCCTTTTCTCAGGGCATTTCTGTTACAATGTTTTGGTGCCTGCTTAACAATGGCTCTGGCTATCTGTGATCTAATGACAACTGCAGACTTAATGTCTTCTACAATGCTAAATTAAGAAAATGTAGTATTTACAGTGTATACCGGGAGAATCCTTATGTGATTGTTTTATCAGGTAGGGATGCAATGAATAAACTATAGTGGACATTGAAATACAAATGTTAGAATTCAGACAGACATGCACCTGTCATTTAACACCCCGGTCTTAACAGTTGTCAATAAGAAAATCTGGATAGTGGATGTGACCGTGCCTGGAGACAGCAGAATAGAAGACAAAGAACTGGAGATGATAACAAAATACAAAGACCTACAATTAAAAATAGAATGACTATGGCAAAGACAAGTAGGAGTAGTACTAATAGTATTAGCAGTATGTTACCAGTTTGGTCCGATTCGGCCAAACCGATAGCAAAAGTCACTACTGGTTTGATGGAACAGGTAGCAAAAAACCTCCAATCAGCTGAGAGGAGGAAAAAAAAGCCTAATCAGCTGAAAGGATAAAAGACTGAAAAGCACATGGAAGGGCGCTCCTAGCTTTTCATTTCTTCATCCTCTCAGCTGATTGGTTTGTTAGGTGTGTGCACGCACACAATCACCTACCAAACTGGTAGCGACTAAGGTAGGATCCCACTATTAAGTAATAGGTGTCTTGGGTGCAATCCCAAAATAACTAGAGCACCACTTGAACACCACTGGCATTGACAAATTTTCCATCAGTCAATTGCAGAAGGTGTCTTTACTTGGAACAGCTTCCATCCAGTGACAAGATCTATAGCACTATCAAACAACCACATCTGCCTATCTCAGGTCCCGGGTAAGAACTTGATAGGTAGACAAAAATGCCCAACCGAGTCTGAACATCTGGCTGATTGTGCAATTAATAATGATGATGATGATGATAACAACAACAATAGTCCTTATCATCATTATCATCATGCTGATGCAAAGTGAAGACAATTTGAAAAAACTAACATTCAATTTGATGATGCAAAATGATGCAAAATTAGCAGCCCATTACTGAAAACTTATAGGAGATGTCTATAGGCTTCATGCCCTCCTCAGCAATGTACTGATTCTAAGGTCATCCCCATTCAGTCACTTATTAAGGAAAAGGCAGAGAAAGAGGAGGAGGAGGAAATGGCAGGTGTGGCATCTGGGTGGATTTGTTTCTGATTCAGGTGCTGTATAACCCAAACTGCTAAAAAGTGTTCTTTGTGCAGTGCAAAGCTCTGGGGGCACAGTCCATTTCCTCATGGGGGAAAATTCTTGTTTCACAATTTTTTCCAGACTCCAAAACGTAACTCTCTGAATGAATCCTTCAAAGAAAGGTGTCGTGAAGGCATAGCATGATGAATTAGTATTAGAACTGGACAATGCCAAATTGGGGAATCAGGGGTGGGAGGGATGGAAAAAGCAACTGGCTTAACCAAAATGAAACTGTTGTGTCCTGTATATATTTATAACAAAGGCAAGAAAGAATGACTCTTCCTGATCTTATTGGGCTGTCAGAAGCACCGGTGTCCTTTGGATATCCAGGTCCTGAGCAATATTAGGCTTCAAAAGTGACAGCAAGCATTGTGAATTACACCTGAAAAGAAACTGAAAACCAGGGTAACTCTTGAAGCTGAGATTTTACATATGAATCATTGCCTTCTGGGCCTTTTGAAGGTTCTAGATGATCTTCAAGGGCAATTCCATGTGACTCACATTGCAATAGTGTTCAGACATGAGCAGACTAAGACATCAGTTATCATGAGTAGGACCTCTTCCTTAAAGTGTATTCATTTATTAGAATACTTCATATGGGTCAATCTAACCCTGTGGCTACCACCTGCCTGGTCGATGCCCTGCTGTGCCACACTGGCTTTCCATGCCCAGTGCCATTCCCCTGTTGGAATCTGATTCGGAGTGGGAGGCTGAACTGCTGACAGGGACTGGGAGTGTGGCTCCGTTGCCTGTGGATAAAACTGGGGAAGTGTTGAGGTAATTCCCTGTTAGGAGAATGAGCGCACACAGGGAGATGTAGTGAGAGTGGTGAAGAATAACACACAAACAGCATACATATACTCTGTATAGTAAAATGTAGGTTTTTACTTCCAATAAATGTTTAAGCAAAGTCCAAAACAAGCAGTCCAAGTCATTCACAATTAAAGCAGTTAGTTTTCAGTCCAGGGATAATCCAAATAACAAAGTCCAGTTTCAAAAAACAGTTCAGTAAATAGACTTACATCAACCCAAGAATAACAGTCAATAGGAACTGCAACACTCTCCAGAACAGAACAGAACAGGAACTAAACAACCCAGGTTTCTGGCTCCATCTTGTGGCCTTTTGAGGAACCACACCCAATTACAAGAAACAGTATTAAAATGTCTATCCTGGTTTATATATTTTCCAACCCAACTAACTGTTAGGTGACTTACATTCCTAACAGGAAGGGCAAAGTCCGGCTGGGCAGAGCAGAGCAGGGGAGAGGTAGAGCAAGGGAGAGGGAATTCAGAGGAAGACCCAGGCCCACCCCCTCTTCAGCCTAGGGCATGCGGGGAGGAAAGGAGAAGGGAGCAATGTGAGTTGCATGTCTTACGGGAGAAGAAAGGGCCCTGATTTCCTTCATTAGCTGCAGCTGGGAACACAGTGTTTAAAAAGGGAAGCTGCTCACAGCAAACTGTTGGGAGCAAATCATGAATTTATCTGGTCACGTCATGGCTTATCTGTGTTCCTGGCATCTTCCCAACTGTGTGAGTTTTGCCGTGCTTTCAAGTCTGAAATTTCTTCAGGGAAGGGAAATTTCTTCAGGGAAGGGGAAAAAAATCTTCAGGCACTTCAATATCTTAATCTAATTGGAACCATTTTTTAATTTTTTTTTTCCTACAAACGAAAAAAAGAAAAAATATAAATTGAAAAAAGTATGAAAAAATAAAAAAAAATAGGAAAAAAATTAAAAAGACAGAAATCTGTATATTCCCCTTGCTAAAAAGGTAAAACAAAGGGAGGAGGGAAGGAAGAAAGAATAGTCTTATTCTTGCATCAAAGGACTCAAGTCCAAATATAAAAATCCAACTGGTGGGGGGGAATAGAAAAAAAAGGAAAGAAAAAAATGCCATTCTGTCAATAAGCAAAGCACTGCCACTATATGTTCGAGGCTCTTTACTAAATCAAAAAACAAAATTTCCAGTTCTCTTATCAAAGTCACTTCAATCTTCTTTCTTCAATTTCAAATCCAGACTCCAGCTATTAGCAGTTCCACAGAAGAGCACCTGCAAACAATCTACGTGCTCTTCCCACTATCTTTTCAATGAGAAGCACAGAGTTCTTGAATGTAACACCAAATGTATCAACAAGAAAGAAAGAAAGGAAAACAATGTATCGAAGCCTCCAGGTGGCAGCACTGCTTATTTCTCTTTCCTCTCCCTTCTCCTCTAGTATTAAAACCAGTAACAGAAAAAATAAAAAGAATCTAAAATTATTAAAAAGAAAAAACAAGAGAAAAGAAAAACCTTTCCAAAGAGTTATTTTGAAAGGAAAAAATTAAAATTAAAAAAAGAAAGACCAGTCCAGTTGAAACGTTGAAAAGTTTTAACAAAATCCAAAGTTCCAATAAAAAGAAAGAAAAAACCTTCAGGTTTAATTTGTGCTTAATCTCGCCGCTTAAGTACTTTTATCTTCACTTTTAAATGTAATTTTTAGTCTTTTAGGGTGTTCTCTCCAGAAAAAAATAAGTAGAAAATTATCTCACCAAACTGACACACTTTCTTTCCAGCTTTCTTCCATTCCGGAGCTGTCCCAGCTTCAGCAGCTTTAATGGCTGCCTCTCCACCGCAGGAAAAAAGGGCTTCTCCTGGATCTACCAGGGACTTTGCAATGTCCCTGGGATCGACAGGATGTGCCCTCCTCTGTCTCCGTCTCTATGGAACGGTTTAGGACCGTCCTGCAATGGAGCTATCAGCAGCGATCTTAGAGCTTAAAGATCGTATGCTGTACTGCTGCGATGCCAGCTCCGCCCTCCCCATCAAAGTGCAATGTCGGGATACAAATATCTTGTGCAATAGCAATTACAATTAATACATATTCATTACTATAATATCAGTACTCTATGCTTACTTTATACTGCTATATATAATATATCTAATTATAACAATTCCTTTCTTAGCATATTTATTTCTTATTCACATATTTACTATTATTTGCTGGTCTTCTTTAATTTCTAATTTCCACTTCTATTGCTATTGCACAAGATATTTGTATTCAGACGTCATGCTGTTTAAATGGAAGATGGATTGTTCATCCAAAATAAAATAAAAACATTATTACCAAAAAACAAAACAAAACACTCTTTAAGTAAACTTGTTGTAGAGTAAGAAGACAAGTCCTGCAAGGGTAATTGATGGAAGAGCTGGAATAAATGGACCCACAAGAATGAAAAAGGAGCATTCTCCTTTTTATAGATATTTTCTTTTGCTCTGTTTTCTTTGTGTAACTGAAACAGACAGCTTCAACTGCAGTTTTATAAATATGTAAGGAACAGAAAGCAAAGGGCATTTAAAAAGTAAGCATACCCCCTCTGCCAAGCAAAATGTATTTCAAAGAGAAAATTGATATTTTAAAAAACAGTGTTCAATATTTTGTACCTAGAATACCCTCAAATACATCTTAATCTTGAATACATAGTTTTAACATCTGATCAGTAGGACTTCAAACCTCATATTGGATCAGGCACCTCCGGTATATCCATTAAAATGTCCCAATTGCATGCTATTGAAAATGGCATAAGGTGTCCGCTAGCCTCAAAAGATTAGGAATGCTCTGATTTACACTTTTCCCAGAGAAGAGACACACCACATTGAACATCATCCTCTTTCATTCTGTGCACCTTGCACATCCATCCTGCTCTTAGATAAGACCTTCCCATAAATGCTAACTGGAAATTGATAGCTCATGGAGTTAAGTAGCTGGTTGTAGTCATTAAATCCAGACTACGCATACATTTAAAACCATTCATCTAATCAATGTCTTTTCAATTGGATGTGAGAATTACACATTTTCTTTCAGAAATGTCTGAATCTGGATACCTGGAGACATGCAGGATTTTGTAATTCAGTAGGGTCTCTTTTTTATTTTTGAATAGTAGCAAAAGCAAGATTAGATTGAGCTAGAGAATAGCACAAGCTGAATTTTTAACCAATACTAATTTACTAGCCTCTATTCAATTAGACACAATTACATTAGGATGGATTTTCTATCTACTTGTGATCTATATGAGGACCATAAGCTGTATTTCTAAGAAACACGATTATCCTTATTGCCATCGCATTGACAAAATAAGTTACTTCACATAATACATGTTCGTAACCCGGTGATCTTTCTTCTTTAGTTTTACTTTATAATTGTTTTTATGCTTTATTTAACACATGTGTTCTCAAAACTTGAGCTGTAAAACTAGGTTAATCTGCGCACATTTGCTTGCTGGAAGCTATCTCTCATGGATGGTTTAATTGGCTTTCCAGAATATCCCAGAGGGTTGGATTCTATCAGTGTTTCTTAAACTGTGGTCTGAGGACCTCTGGGGGAGGTTCCCCAAGACCCCCACCCCCAGAGGTTTCTGAAATCAAAATTATTTTCCAGCCTATGTTAATATCGTATTAAATCCAATATTAAAATTCCATAAAAACTGAGAATTGGTAGTTGTAGCAAATGTGTTTATTTTAATTTTTAATACTGTAAATATTGATAAATATATCCCTGCAAACAAACTCTTTTGGGGTCCTCCATAATTTTTAAAAGTGTGAAGGACTCAAGAGTTTAAGAAATACTGGAGTAGATAATCCTATTATTTTCCAACTTTACATTACTATGATCAGCAGCTCAGTTGGATTTAGATCTTTAATAGTTCTGATGTTACAAAGGAAACTGAGGGTTTCCAACCTCATATTTTTTTGTACATGTTAATGGAGAAAGTGAAATTTAAAGGAGAGAATCAGTGAATGCACAGATATTTAATTTTTTGTATAATTGACCCCCGAGTAGCATTTGAACATGATGCACAGTGGATACAAGAAGACGTAAACAATGTTAAACTTTTTATTCTTCTAGTTTTCTCTCCTCCTTCATGTTCGTAAGTCTGCTAAATTAGGATTTGGATCATATGTTATCTGAAATAACACACACCTTTTAATCAGCTTATCTGGGTGTGCAGAAAGTTATGTACCAGACAAAGCAAACACTTAGCCCATTAATAAAAGCAAATGATCATGAATTTACCTCTGGTATTGCTTCCCTTATGCTCTCATTTCACGATTTTCTTGGGATATGATAATCCCCAGATTCATTCATATATGTTCCAAAAGTACAATAGCATTAAATTCTTTTTATAGGGAAAAGCATAATGTAGAAACAAGGAATATAATCAAATTTAGTGAGCTAGATGCCAAAGACGTTAACCACCGACCATGAAAACAGCAGTGTTTCCAGACAGATGGCTCTTACCAAAGAAAAGATTATATCTGGCTTTTCCAATTAAGAGATTTTCTGTAGTCATAATAAACCAAGCATTGGGGGAAAAACCTGCAAGACCAATGGCAGGAACAATAGGAGAGCACAGCAGGAAATGTTAGCCTTTGTCCACATCTTTCATCCTTACAGCTCCTTGAATGAGAGGCCATACAGAAACTTAGTGGGAGCTATCCCCGTTTTCCCAAAAATAAGACCTATTCTGAGAATAAGCCCTAGTATGGGTTTTTGAAATGTGTGTGCCTAATATAAGCCCTACCCCCCAAATAAGAACTACTTAAATGCCTGCACAGCCGCCCATTCCATCTGGTTGCTCATGGTGCCGCAGTCATGAGGCATGGTGGTGGAGTTGTCCCATGCACCACACACCGACTTGCCTCAGAGCCCCTGCAGCCAGGTCACCCATGCCTGACACCTGCCTCACCTTGTGGTCATGACACCGGTATGTTGCTCAGTCTCCTGCTCCGTTGCCTTCTCGAACAAGCAGAAGAAGTAGGCCAGTGGCCATGTGGGGTCCTGCTGGAGGGGGATGCTGGAGCTGCCGCCACGAGGCAAGGCAGGTGTTGGGGCATGGGTGGCCTGGCTGCGGGGCTTGAGGTAAGCCGGTGTGAGGCATGTGAGACAGCTCCATCCCTGGCACTGGCGCACCATGTGGCCCCCTGCCCAGCCACAAGCAAGCATAAGAAATGGGTCTCCCATACATGGGAAAAAATAAGACCAGGTCTTTTTTTGGGGGGAAATATGGGTATTTTTTCCCTAAAGGTGAGAAAAACATTCAAAATATAAATTAGCCTCTAGCACAGTTTAATTGGCAAGTGTGGTTTAACATTAGGTTAAATAATATAGTTCATACCAAGCTGTTGAACTTTTGGGGAAAAAAACCATATACGAGTACCCCATACATAAATGTATACTTTATTTCCAATTTGGTGAAAGAACAAAAGAAAAAGGAAGGTGGAGAAAAAGCAAATGATTTGTGTTATAGAGGTTTGCCAGGATGCATTTTGCAGAATGGTGGCCTTTTGTGATTTGTTTGTAGAAGAGAGATAAAGGAATGGGGGTGCAATGTAAGGCATCAAGACATAAAATCATTGGTTCTGGGAATAATCCAAGCTTGTCGGTATTAGTGGTGATGTAAGTGAAAGACCCAGATTTCTCTTCATTGCTAAGCAGAAATCTAACATAAACATATTCAAATAAGGAAGAAACTTTACTTGGAACAAAATAAAAAATGCTTGAAAAAACATATCAAGCCAGCATTCATTCCCTAGGAGAGAAATCATGTTTTGTCTGACATAGCAGAAAGAAATAAGCCACAAAACGATTGTAAAATTTGTTATTATAATTATCAAAGAGCTTTTACAGTAGTTTTGCTGGTTATTTTTTTTTTAGTAATTTTCAAAGAAAAACATAGAACCTGTTGTGAATTAATAAAAGTGCTTAAATAAAGATTATTAAAACCTTTAGAAAAGTGCAGGGTTCTGGCTCTGCACTTCTGATTGGCCGATAATAGCGACATCTGATTGGTCCGTTCAGGAGAATCTGATTGGCTATAAGCAAGCCTCTTTCATTGGTTAAGGGAACTAACGCTTCCCGTTTCTTATTGGTTATTTGATCAGCAGCTTGCCTATAAAAGGGGCTATTGCAGCCGTAGTTTTTGCTCTGTTCCACAATGTTAAATAAAGAGTTGAAGTTCACTGTTCATCGTCTCGTCTCCAATCCTTGCGCCCATATGTAGAACTTAACACTGGCGACGAGGATGGGATTTGGAGACATCAGGGCTGACTGAGCACTACAGAGAGCTAAACAGAGCATGTGGCTGAAGACGCACCAACGGCTGAACCATGTCTAGCAGCGTCATACCACCCGTTCCATTCGACCCGGCACAAGAAGACTGGGACTCATATATGGACCGATTCTAGATGTTTCTGGAGACCAACAACTTGAAGGATGCCACTACCGGAAAGAAGCGAGCGGTATTCCTAACTCACTGCGGGCCGACCGTGTTTAAGATGGCCAAGGCACTAGCCAAACTGGCTGAGGTGAAGTCCATGGACTGGGACATCCTCGAGCCCCTTCTACGGGCCCACTACGCACCGACCGTATCAACGTTTGTTCGAAGACATGAATTTTATCAGAGAGACCAGCGGAAAGGAGAAAGCATTGCAGATTTCATTGCGGATGTCTGGAATTTGGGAGGCCTCTGCGGGTTCGCCGATCTCGAAGAGGCCCTGAGAGACCGAATAGTTCTGGGATTAGATGCACTAGCGACGCAAAGTAAGCTGATGGCGAAAGGCAACATTAGCCTTGCAGATGCCATTGCTGATGCTACTGCAGCAGAAGCAACCAGGAAGTTGACTGCACGAATGCGCTGCACCCACGCCCTGCTCTGCCAACTCGCCGGCGAAATCTCACCTCACTTGGAAGGACAGGCAATGACAGCCCACCACAAGGACCTCGAATCGTCATCAGAAAGCAATGAAGAAGAGGTCAACTGGCTTCGGTCTGAACGAGACCAACGCCATCAACGTAAGCAGAGAGTGCAGTACCAATGCGCTGGTTGTGGGGCAAACCACTCACGATCAGACTGCAAATTCCTCGACGCGCTCTGCCATGTGTGCGGGAAAAGAGGTCACATCAGAAGAGTCTGTAGAAGCAAGCAAGGATCCAACCCACCTCAGAGGGGGACCAACTACCACCAGCCCACAGGAAGTCATCCTGTGAATCGAGAATACTTAACCCACCAATGGAACAACCACTCCTACAGAAACAAACCACTAGCCCAGTCAACGAAATGAGAAGAGGCACACCAAACCATTACGATCGGTCACGCCTCATCATTAGACGCCAAGAAGATCTGGGTGAAGGTCGCCATCGAAAACCAGCCCTGCATGATGGAAGTCGATTCAGGATCGTCCCTCTCGATGGTTTCCTGGAAGACCCTTAAACAATTAATTCCCACTGTCCAGCGGCAAGACCTCAGATTCCAAAGAATCATACTTAAGGACTATCAGGGAAATCGAATTCCAGTCGTTGGATCCAGCAAAGTCCATGTCTCATTTAAAAATTGTACTGCATCCCTACCACTAACCGTAGTTGACAGGGATCGGCCTAGTTTGTTAGGCCTCCAATGGTTCGCCCCACTTGGAATTGAAGTAGCCGGCATTTACCAAACCAACAGTGACGACTGGGATGAGGCCATCGTCCGGGAGTTCCAGGATGTCTTTACAGAGAAATTAGGCAAGTACAAGGGGACCCCGATATCATTTAACCTTAACCCCAAAGTAGCTCCCATCCACCTTAAGCCTCGTCGAGTTCCATTTGCCCTTAAACCAAAGATTGACGAGCAGCTTGATAAGTTAATAGCCCAGGGTGTGTTAGAACCAACCGACCATGCTCCCTGGGAAACCCCAATCATAACACCCATCAAGCCGGATGGATCATTAAGAATTTGTGGGGACTACCGAACCACCCTGAATCACGCCCTTCAGCAGAACGCTTACCCGGTACCGGTGGTACAACACCTTCTCCATTCCCTGGGGGGCGGAAAAGTCTTCGCTAAATTGGATTTAGCACAGACATACCAACAACTGCCTGTAGACAAAAAAAACGGCAGAGGCACAAACGATCGTTATGCACCGAGGTGCATTTAAGTGCAACCGTCTCCAATTCGGAGTTAGCGTGGCCCCAGGAATTTTTCAGAGCTTGATGGAGAGACTACTACAGGGTATAAAAGGGGTTGTACCTTATTTTGATGACATTTTAATTGCTGCTCCGACCAGAGAAATACTAAGGGAGTGCCTGAGGTTAGTTCTCCAGAAATTTAAAGACTCTGGCCTTAAAATAAAAAAAAATAAGTGTCAATTGTGTACGGATAAAGTAGAATTTTTGGAGTACTTAATCGATAAACAAGGCATTCACCCCACCGATAGCAAGCTAAGGGCAATCAAAAACGCTCCAAGGCCCAGAAATAAGACTGATCTCCAAGTTTTCCTGGGCCTTATCAATTTTTACAACGTGTTCCTGCCCCACAAAGTGACCGTAGCTGAGCCCCTACATCGTCTGTTGGACAAAAAGGCAACCTGGGTCTGGGGACACCGAGAGGAACACGCGTTCTGACAAGTAAAAAACTTATTGACTTCAGACGCTGTTTTGATGCAGTATAATAAGACTTTGCCTTTAATGATTACATGTGATGCATCACCATTCGGAGGGGGTGCCATTTTGAGCCATGTGTTACCAAACGGTAGTGAAGCCCCTATTGCCTACTTTTCAAAAACGCTATCAAAAGCTGAACGTAACTATAGTCAAATCGATAAAGAGGCTCTTGCTGTTGTTTCTGCTGTTAAATGATTTCATGAATATATTTATGGGCGAGTTTTTACTATAGTTACCGACCACAAACCTTTGCTGGGGATTATAGCGGGGGACAAGCCAACCCCTTATATATTATCTCCCAGAATGACTCGCTGGTCGGAATTCTTGGCTGCATATAATTATAAACTGCAACACTGCACGGGGAAAGCCATCCCCCATGCTGACGCACTAAGCCATGCATCACTTCCAGAAACCGTTGATGACCCAGCTCCAACTGTTGCGACGCTCCAGATTGAGACACTTCAATCACCACCATTGACAGCTCGAGATATCGCGATCGAAACCAAACGCGATCCCGTTTTGGCGTGAGTTCTTAGCTGGGTCGAGCGAGGATGGCCATTGGATCAAATCCCTGACAACTTCAGTCCTTTCAAGAATTGACAGACGGAACTGTTTTCCCAGAAAGGCTGCATAATTTGGGGGGGATACAATCGTCGTCCCAGAGAGGCTGCAACGAGCGGTATTGAAAACCTTGCATGAAGGCCACCCCGGCATCATGCGCATGAAGGCGCTCGCACGAAGCTACGCGTGGTGGCTGGGTATCGACAAGCAAATCAAGGCCTGGGTAAAGACTTGTTGCAAATGCCAGGAAGTTAGCAATGCCCCACCAAAAGCAACCCCAACAGAGTGGGAAACACCCAGGGGACCATGGTCCCGTATTCATATTGACTTTGCGGGACCTACTAAAGGACACACATTCCTAGTAATGGTGGATGCCTACTCAAACTGGCTTGAAATCCATGAAATGAAAAGTACCACAACCGAATCCGTCATCAGGAAATTGGACAGATTATTCGCAACCCATGGACTGCCAGACGTTCTGGTATCCAACAACGGGCCCCAGTTTACCGCGCTTTCTTTTGAACAGTATTTGGCGGACCGTGGCATTCGCCATGCGCTAACTTCACCAGCGCATCCTGCGGCCAATGGAAGAGCCGAGCGCATGATACAATTCGTCAAAAAGACCCTACATAAAATGGACTATGGCGATATCGAAGATAAGATTAACCGGATACTCTTTCTTCAACACATCACTCCGCACAGCATCACCAACAAGACTCCGGCCGAATTGTTAATGGGACGAAAACTCCGCTCCCACCTTGACTGACTACACCCATCGTACAAACCAGAAAAACCACACGGATCCAGTGGGAAATGCCGCGAATTCCAGATAGGCGACTTAGTCTTCGCTAGAAACTTTTCTGGCGATCCTTTGTGGGTCGAGGCAACTGTTATCTAAGTCACAGGACCCAGGTTGTACCGAGTAAAAAGTCGCGACGGAAGAATATGGAAGCGCCATATTGATCAGCTGCGTTCAAGGCTGCAACCTCATTTCTGTGACTCCGGTAACTTCCAAACTGAGGGGGGAGGAGATGCCGAGGAGACCGAGTTCGAAACAGCAGAAAGCACGAGTGGAAGAAGTGAGCATTCGGAAGGATCAGAGAGGGTGGTGGACTTGCCTCAAAGAGACACCTCATCAGAAGCAAGCCCACAAAGACTAGAGGACAACGAGGACATTAGCGGCACCGAGTTTTTAAATGAAGGACCGGAGGCAACCTACTCGCCAGAAAACGTCCCTCCCAAACAAGATTATAAACAAGTACTGGGGGGACAGCGAAAATCTAACAGACAATCTAAACAACCTGCCTTTCTCAAAGATTACGTCACTGCACCCCTTAAATGGAACCCGGGGGGAAGGGGTGTTGTGAATTAATAAAAGTGCTTAAATAAAGATTATTAAAACCTTTAGAAAAGTGCAGGGTTCTGGCCATGCACTTCTGATTGGCCGATAATAGTGACATCTGATTGGTCCGTTCAGGAGAATCTGATTGGTTATTAGCAGGCCTCTTTCATTGGTTAAGGGAACTAACGCTTTCCGTTTCTTATTGGTTATTTGATCAGCAGCTTGCCTATAAAAGGGGCTATTGCTGCCGTAGTTTTTGCTCTGTTCCACAATGTTAAATAAAGAGTTGAAGTTCACTGTTCATCGTCTCATCTCCAATCCTTGCGCCCATGCGTAGAACTTAACAGAACCTTATTGATCAAAAATGTCTGCAAAAGTCATCTTGGAAATTAGGAAAAGTCATTCTGTCAGATAATTTGCTTTGAATAAAACTCTACAAATATGGATTTGGGAGCACAGAGAAAATAAGTAACTCAATAGGTGATGGAAAAGGGTAGAGTTGCCAGATCTGAGCTGCCACATTTATTTATTTATTTAATATTCTGTCTTTATTATTTTTAAAAATAACTCAAGGTGGGAAACATATCCAATCCCCTTTCCATTTTCCCCACAACATTAATCCTGTGAAGTGAATTGGCTTAAGAGAAGGTGACTGGCCCAAAGTCACCCAGTTGGTTTCATGGCTAAGGCAGGATTTGAACTCAGTCTCCTGCTTTCTAGCCTGATGCCTTAACCACTATGCCAAACTGAGTCTATTTAAGAAGGATAACATGTTCCTGGCTTCCTTTGTTTCCAACAACATATATTCATAATATTAAGACAACATTAACATCAAGGCAATATCAGCGCAATCCAATTGAAGATGATGTTGGCCAGTAGCAGGGGTGGGATGCTGGGGGTTCGGAGGGGTTCGGGAGAGCCCCTAGCTAAGATTCTGTGCAGTTTGGAGAACCCCCAAATCCCACTAATGGCTGGCCCTATCCTCCCCGCCTCTCCCCCCCCCAAGGGTCCCCACATGGCTCATTTTGGATACAAGTAAGTGCAGGTTGCACATGGAAGCTTGGGGAGGGTGAAAAATGGGCCTCCTGGAAGTTTGGGAAGGCCAGAAATGGGCCCATTTCCGGCTTCCAGGAGCCTCTGGAGACCAGGGAGGCCATTTTCACCCTCCTGGAGGCTCAAGGAAAGCCACACCACCTAGCAACTGGGCAGAGAACCCTTTGCTAAAATATTTGAAGCCTACCCCTGGCCAGCACATTATATATCCTTTCTGGAAGAGAAGCAGCAGAAATAGAAAAGATATCAGTGAGCTGTCTCGAAATCCTTCTGTGCTTGAAAGAGTTGCTCCCCCCTCCTCCCACCACACTGTTTTTCTACTATGCAACTATAGGCATTAACTGAAAGCAAACAAAGGATAGGTAAAGGATAAATAAAAGTGCATAAGTGCACCATTGTGCCTACCATCCCTGTCCTATTGTCCCCGTTTATTCATACCTATTTCCTGTATTCTTACTCATGTTTATACTTATATCTATTATCTTGTAAGCGATTTGACAAATCAAATAAATAAATAAAATATTTGGATGATTTCTAGAAAATTTTTTTGCTGCATTTTTGGTTATTTTAGGAGCAAGTGAGAAAAATAAATCCCTGCCCAAGAACCCAGAAAACGGTGCTAAGGTCAAAGTTAAACTCCATCAGGAGACAATACAGAACCTAATAATAATACTCTATCCCAGAAACCATTGGTTCAATAACAGTTGTACTGTTTAGATATTCACATTACTTTTGCATAGACTTGTGATTGCAAGCCAAATTCTGATTCTCATGTTCTGATTCTAGAGGCAAAGGGGAAGAAAGTCTGTGCCCCAAAGAAATGCAGCTGTACCCAGACCTATTCCAATAAATAAGCTGAGACACGAGTTATGTAAGCATGTTTTACATTCTTTTGCTTTGTTTTCATTGCTTTTTATGGTTTTTGATAAACTATCCGCCAGATCACTTCTGATGAACCCAGTCCCTGGAGAGAGGAAGTTATGCTTTCACATAGAGAAGTTCATAAATATTACAGGCTCCTTGTATTCCTTTGGCCTGGTTGCCTCTCTGGTTTAGCGAACCTCTGAGGACCAGCACGAGAAGAGACAGAGTAGTTTCTTGGCAAAATGCTCAGCTGTGGAAAAATTTTTTTAAAAATGCTGTTCAGAGAATGATGAAGCATTAGTCACCCAAAGTTTGGAATTGTTTTGACAATACATGACAAATAATCACGGGCATGAACATTTATGGTATAAAGGTCTAAATTGAATAGGTACCTGAGAAATCTGTATCTATTCCAAATTATAATGAATGTTCAAAGCCATGTGTGGAATGAAGAAAAGGCAACACAACCAGTGCCTGTAGACAATCATCAATGAGCCTTTTCTGTCTTGAAAGTATGTGAATTCAACAGTTTTTTTGAAAATAAAAGACAGAACCAAAGCGTCTAGTAGTAGATCACATGTGGCTATTGTTGGCATCCATATTTTGGTATCTGGCAAGAATACTTTTTTCTTAGGCAGTTTTATAATTCTGAACTCAGTTTGATGGTAAGTGTCCACCCTAGCTGCAATAGTAAATAGTGAAAAATATTGTATATTGATTTGCATTTGTTGGTTTGTTTCACTTTTTTTTAATGTTTAAAAAACTTTTCATGTTGTAACCAACTTTATAATCTGCCCCGAAAAGTTTAACTTAGTTGCTGGACTAGAAGTAAAATAGCAAAAATAATCAACTCTTCCTGGTTAGGAAAGTGCTCTGAACGATTTCTATCTCCTGTGTCCTGTTTTTTCCCTTCTTTTTGAAGAAGAATAGATGCAGGAGTTAAAGCAACTGGAGAGCCACAATAGGCCAGTTCAGAACTGGAGATGCTGAACCACCAAGAAAATATTTCAAAATCCTCACACGGGAAAGATACCTCCAAAATTACACTTTCTTTTTTCCTGGCATCTTTGACTATTAACAAACATTTGTATCTCTTGCCTGACTGCAGGATAGCAATATTCAAATAATGTCTTCTAGAATATAGGATGCACTTCATGCAATCTGTCATACTGGGAGCCATTTCACCCTTTCATAAATCTGGTTTCAATTATTCCAAACGGCTTTGAGAATCTTTATGGTTACAAAACAATATAGCAGTGTTCTAAAATAGAGATGGGAAAAATGGTTTGGCTGAAGGAATTATACAAGAGAAGACACAATGCAGCTGTGGAGAAAGTAAAAAAAAAAACAAAAACCAAGGGGGATTTGAAGGAAGAAATTATTGCAACAGGGAATGATCTGTGAAGAAATGAAGACATGGGAACATGAACAAGACAATCAGAGAATCTCTGAGGAGAAAAAAAAAAAAGCATGAAGTGAAAGGGAAACAAATGGAGGAAGAAGAACAAATGAAAAGTAGCAAAGAGAAGGGTGCATTTTGACAACAACCCCAAGTTTCCCCCCTCTGTTCTCTACATGACATACAAAAATATGTCAATTGAACTAGCCTCTGAGTCCTCTTTAGCTCCAGACCTCAGACAGCCGCTACTTGAGGCAGTATGGAACAAGTGGAAGAGCCCAATGAGGAAGTTATGAGCCATAGTCAGGTGTGAGCATTACTGCCTCCCTCTCCTGCTCACCAAAATAACCACTTCACTTTTGTCTAACGAGAAAACTGGTCTTGATCAAAATTCCACAACAAAGGTGCAGTCTTATGCCACAGTGGATCTTTTTAGCTAGAAATTGTTTCACACATTAGCTTTGTTGTAGAAGACTGTTTTTTTTCCAAGGTTCTCATGCTAGTTTGGGACGTGAGCTACGGGTGATTCCATGCTGCCACTTCAGCTGCTTCCCTTCCATGTGGTTTCTTTCTGTTTCTTAATCCAATTTCAGAAATTCCACTTCAGACCAGAGTCTGAACATCCTTCACAACAAGGATGAATTGGTCTTAATTCAGATCTGAATGGTTATTCCTCTGCTTCTTACAGGAAAGGCAACCCTTGTTGGCTGGCTCTAACTATGGAATAGTGCATCATTAACTGCCTTTTCCTTTTAGGGACTGTTCCCTCCTAGCTAATTTTCTTTTCCATTGTTTGCACACATGAAAATTTTAACACCCCTTCCCATATCTATACTAACCTAGAATCTTTCTTTTCTTTTTTCCCTTCTTTATAGTACCATTTTACTGCTGATGCTGCAAGAATCAGAGTTGTAGGGAACAGATTGGTTTTTTTGCTCCTATATTCCTTTGCAGGTCCAAGGAAACTTGAAAGCAAGGAAGGACTGAGAGTTCAATTTCACAATAAAGCTTAAAATGGGGTGGAAGGGAAGGGAAGCTTTGCAGTGGGCAGGAGAAGGGAGAGCCTGGGCAGAAGCCCAAAGGATGCCCACTAAGAGAGGTTGACTGGAGAATGAGCCTCTAGGCTTGTGCATAATCCATCAACTTAACAGGGCAATGGGCAGCTGCTGACCTTCAGAGAACAGAGCAGAATGAAAAGAGCTTCACAGGCCAGTGACCAGCTTCTGGAGGAGAGCAACTGTGCCAAGCACCGTAGCTGAGCCTGCCATGAGATCAGAAGGAAATACTGGAGACCACCTGAAGGACAGCTCAGCAAGAAAATGTTTGAATCTAAGAACTCATAGGTACAGTGGCCTGGGAATGGAAGTATGCCCATGGAATCTGTTCTTGCATTTAGAAAAGGGTGATTGGCCCATGCTGGCAATGGGCCAAGCAGGAAGTGCAAGTCTGCCTTGTGGGGAACCTAATGAAAGGACAAAAGAAGTGGATTGTTGTGTCCGCGAAATGAGGCCAGGAGTCGGTGACTGAGTGCAAAGCTCTTTATTCGTAAAGTTGGAACCGAACTGGCAAAAGAAAAAAAGCCCGCGGCTTTTATTCCTTTCGCCGCAGCGACCGCGGCCAATGGCACCGCTTTGAATCTCCCGCGGTCTGAATGGACCAATCGCGGGAGATTCTTAGCGAGCCAATCGGCGCGGCTCGCCTGACCAATCGGAGAGCCCCGCGCTTTGGCCAATCAAAGCGCGGGGATCTCGAGTATGTTAATGAAGGACAGAACACCCCTTCCCTCTTGGTTCAGTCCTTACGTTGCGTAGTCACGTAGGTAGGCGGGGCTCCGTCTGGTCCTACTTGACCTGCGCAACTCAGTCGTAGGCTGGATCCCGGCCGGTTTGGTCGGGATCTCCGCTGCTCCTGCTGCCGTTGTGGGAACCGGCTGGTCGATCGGGCCGGTCCCTTCTCTGTAGCTCCCTCCTGGGCCTTCCGGGTTGGTTGAGCTACAGGTTTTGCCACTCCCGCTCGGTCTTTCCGGGTCGGTTGAGCTGGCTTGGCTGTTCCTTCCTGGCGAGGGGTTGTGATGGCTGCGTTCCGGTGAGTACTGCTGGTTTATTTTTCTTTGGATTTGGTCCCCTGGGTATTCCCTCCCCCCTTGGCTTGCGTTGTGGGGGTTGGTTTCGGCGGCTTGTTGGTTTGTAGTTCTCGACCTAAGTTGGTCGATGTGGCGTTTCCACGCTCGTCCGTCTGCTGTTTGTAGTTGGTACGAGTGTGGGCCTGTTGCTTGTGTGATGACGGCTGGGATCCATAGAGGGTCTCCCGTCAGGTTCTTTGCGTATACGGGGTCCCCGGGTGCGAAGGTTCGGTGTTTGGTGCTTGAGTCTGGGGGCCTCTCCGGGTTATACGTAGGGTGTAACCTGTCGAGTGGGGACCTTAGCTTTCTGCCCATTAGTAGTTCGGCTGGGCTTTTATTGTTTGTGGTATTTGGGGTTATGTGTTGGGTAAAGAGTAGTCTGTTGATTTTCTCTTGGATCTCCCCGTGGTCTATTTTCTGGATGGTCTTTTTAGTGAATTGGACCATCCGTTCCGCCCTACCGTTCGCCGCCGGGTGCGCCGGTGCTGTCAGCGTGTGGCGGATGCCCCTTTCCGCTAGGAATTTTTTGAATTCCAGCGAGGTGAACTGGGGTCCGTTGTCGGAGACAACGACGTCTGGGAGGCCGTGTGTTGCAAAGAGTTTGCAGAGTTCCTTGATCACGGCCTCCGTGGTTGTCATTTTCATGTTGCTTACCTCCAGCCAGTTGGAGTAAGCGTCAACTGTTATGAGGAAAGTGTGTCCTTTTGTGGGCCCGGCGAAGTCTATATGGATTCTAGACCACGGTCCCCTTGGGGTTTCCCACTCTAGGACGGGTGCTGTGGGTGGGCTGGGCCTATTTTCCTGGCATCGTTGGCACCTAGCTACCCAGGCCTCTATTTGTTTGTCCATCCCTGGCCACCAAGCGTAACTTCTGGCCAGGGCTTTAGTCCTCACGATGCCAGGATGCCCCTCGTGTAGTAGTTCCAAAACCTTGCCCTGTAGCTTTTCCGGAATTACCACCCTGTCCCCCCATAGTATGCACCCTTTTAACAAAGAAAGTTCCGTTTGGCGGTTTTGGAACGTTTTGACGGACTCGTCGTTGTCCCTTTCCGGCCACCCTTTCTCCATCCAATGCAACACCCGCGCCAGACGTTTGTCTTTATTAGTCTCTCGGGCAATGTCTGACGTGGTTATGGGCAGGTTGGGTAGAGTCTCTATACTGAGGGTGGTCGTCATGGGTGCTGGGTCGGTGTCGGGTTCCGGTAGCGGCGAGCGGCTTAAGGCGTCTGCATGGGAGATCGTCTTACCCGGTCTGTGTATGAGTTCGTAGTTGTAGGCTGCCAGGAACTCGGACCACCTTGTCATTCGGGGATCAGAATGTTCAGGGTGGCCCGGTTTCCTGCAAGGATTCCCAGCAGCGGCTTGTGATCCGTTACGATAGTGAAAGTTCGGCCGTAGAGGTATTCGTGGAACTGTTTTACGGCGGCGACTATAGCCAGAGCCTCTTTGTTCAGTTGGCTATAGTTCCGCTCCGGTTTGGTGAGGGTCCTTGAAAAGAACGCGATGGGCACTTCTTTTCTGTCGGGAAGGGTATGGCTGAGGACAGCGCCGACGCCGAAGGGTGATGCGTCGCATGTGATGGCCAGAGGTAGAGTCTTGTTGAATTGTATGAGGACGGCGTCGGAGGTGAGGAGGTCCTTCGTTCTTTGGAAGGCGGCTTGCTCCCATTTCCCCCAAGTCCAGGTCGCCGCCTTGTCCAGGAGTCTATGCAAGGGCTCCGCCGCCGTCGCCTTTTGGGGTAGGAAAACATTGTAAAAGTTCAGTAACCCCAAGAACGCCTGTAGCTCAGTCTTTGATTTGGGGGTGGGGGCTTCTTTGATGGCCTTGATTTTTTTGCTTGTGGGGTGAATGCCGTGCCGGTCTAGGAGGTAGCCCAGGAATTCCACTCGTTCCGTGCAAAGCTGGCATTTCTCCCTCTTGACTTTTAGTCCGGTTTCTTTAAATTTAGTTAGGACCTCCCTTAGTCGACCTTCTAGTTCGGCTTGGTTGGCTGCCGACACTAGGACGTCATCGAAATAAGGTACCACCCCCTTGATACCTTGCAATAGTCTCTCCATTAGGCTTTGGAATATGCCCGGTGCCACGCTGACTCCGAATTGGAGTCGGTTGCATTTGAATGCCCCCCGGTGGGTGACAATGGTCTGCACTTCTGCCGTTTGCTCGTCGACCGGCAACTGTTGGTATGCCTGGGCGAGGTCGAGCTTGGCGAAAACCTTGCCCCCTCCCAGTGAGTGCAGTAGGTGTTGTACTACTGGGACGGGGTAGGCGCTTTGTTGCAGCGCGCCATTTAGGGTGGCCTTATAGTCCCCACAGATCCTCACCAACCCATCGGGCTTGATCGGGGTGACTATGGGGGTCTCCCATCGGGCGTGGTCTATGGGCTGCAGGACCCCTTGTTTGACGAGCTTGTCAATTTGCTCGTCTATTTTGGGTTTCAGTGCGAATGGCACCCGCCTTGGTTTCAGGCGTTTGGGGGGGACGTTAGGGTCTAGGTCGAACGATATAAGGGGCCCTCGGTACTTGCCTAGGTTTTCGTCGAAGACCTCTTGGAACTCCCGGGCTAGTTGCTGCTCCCAGCCGTCGTCGGTGACGTGGTCGACTCCCGTGAGGGCGATGTCGAGCGGGGCGAACCATTGCAGTCCCAGTAGGCTTGGGCGGTCGCAGTCGACGATCGTTAGGGGGAGCCGTTCGGTGCGCCCCTTATAAGTGATGTTAAAGCTTTTGGTGCCGACTACCGGGATGCGGTTTCCCTGGTAGTCCTTTACAATGAGTCTCTGGCTGTCTACGTTCCTCCTTTGGAGGGTAGGCACCAACCGCTTTATCTCGTGCCATGCAATCATGGAGAGGTAGGACCCGGAGTCCACCTCCATTTTGCATGGCTGGCCCTCGATGCATACCTCGACGTGGACTTTCCGGGCGTCGTTGGTGATGGCGTGGCCGATGGTGACCGTCTGGTGGGTCTCCTCTCTCCGCCGGTTGTCGCCGCCTCGCGAGGATCATCCATTCCGGTCCCATCGGCTGTCCGAGGGGCGATCTCTGGTCTGGGGTGGTGTGCTTTCCCTCCTCCGGTCGCTCTGGTCCCATCGTGCCGGACTGCGGTTTTTCTTCAGGCGGCAGACACGGGCGATGTGTCCCTTTTTGTCGCAATGCCGGCAGATTGATTCGAAAAACCGGCATTTCGACCTGGGGTGGTCGCCGCCGCAGCCGGCACAGTTGGTCCTCGACTTACGACCTCGCCGGTTCCGTGGGTCACGCCCTGTCTGGAGTCGATGGATGTCCTCCTCGTCATCGGACGTGCCTGATGCCGAGTGGAAGTCGCCCTGGTGGGTGGTCGTCTCGGTTTTGGGCTCAGTCGACCTCGCCGGGTTGTTGTTTCTGCTGCGGTCCCCCGTGTTTGGTCTGCGCATGCTGTTGGCGGAAGTTCGGGTTGCTTCGGCGGCTGCGGCTGCGGTGAGGGTGTCTGCTAGGCTGATGTCGCCCTTAGCCATCAGCCGGCTCTGGAGGGCGGGGTCCCACAACCCGAGCACGATTCGGTTTCTCAGAGCGTTGTTTAGGTTATCGAATTCGCAGAGCCCCCCTAGGCGCTGCAGCTCGGCGACGAAGTCGCTGAAACTCTCACCCGACCTCTGGTCCCGCCGGTAGAACTCGTTGCGCCGGATCAGGATAGGTACCTCTGGAGCGTAGTGCCACCGAAGAATGGGTTCGAGGACGTCCCAGTCCATCGCGGTCGCATCGGCGGGCTTGGCCAGCGCTTTGGCCATCTGGAAGACCTCGGTCCCGCAGTGGGTCAGGAAGACGGCGCGTTTCATTGGGCCGGAGGCGTCCTTCATGCCGGTGCACTCGAGGTACATGCGGAATCGGTTGGAGAACGATTCCCAGTCCTCAGTGGCGGGGTTGAAGGGGGCGGCGGTGCGATTTTCGCCATCTCGGTGGTTCGTCTGGCTTTCGTCGGACACGTGGTTCGGTTCAGGGTCTGGATCCCACCTTCGTCGCCAGTGTTGTGTCTGCGAAATGAGGCCAGGAGTCGGTGACTTAGTGCAAAGCTCTTTATTCGTAAAGTTGGAACCGAACTGGCGAAAGGAAAAAAGCCCGCGGCTTTTATTCCTTTCGCCGCGGCGGCCGCGGCCAATGACACCACTTTGAATCTCCCACGGTCTGAATGGACCAATCGCGGGAGATTCTTAGTGAGCCAATCGGCGCGGCTCGCCTGACCAATCGGAGAGCCCCGCGCTTTGGCCAATCAAAGCGCGGGGATCTCGAGTATGTTAATGAAGGACAGAACATGGATATTGCAAATTCTTAGTTAATATTGTGAGAATGGAAGGAAATCCATCTCATGACACATACACACAGTTGTCTGAACAACCTATTTCTCTTCCTGCACTTGAACGAGAATTCTCTAATTAGGAATCTTGAGACTGGAGACCTACTTCAATTTTGTTTTACATATTCTACCTTATATGCTTACTTCCCAATTTCATTTTTAAAGTTGAGATTGAGATATTCTCTCTCCCAATTATAGATGATATGAGCATATATTTCAGACTAAATGAATAGCCTGCTGGTAACATTCATTACTGTAAATTCTCCTTTTTTTTCTTTTGCCAATAACATAAGCATTTAGAAAACCTCCCCTTTTTAGAATTCTTCACAAATACACATTATATCAGGAGTTTCCATGTCCTCACCATTGCAGGTCCATCGTAGAAGAGAAGTTTGTGTCTTCATTTTTGAGTTACCCACCTACATGGGGGAAAATGTCAAGAAAATTTGAGGAACGAATTTACTATGAATAAGACATTTTGATGCATTCACAAATGATAATAATCAGTTCTTGTAGCACATTATATTTGCACTGTATCTTAATGTACATAGATAGTATGTACATTAAGATACAGTGCAAATATAATTGTGAATTCTGTAATATCTGCTGTTAGATAAGAAACTCTTAAGAGTTAATCCACTACCATCTGTTATTATTTTCTAGCCTGCTTAGTTGAGCACTACAAATATGAACTTGGCAGACGTTAGTAAAGATTGGACTGAATTCAAGCAAGAATGGCTGCAAAGGATCAAAGCTTAGAAATTTTGGCTCAAATCTGCAAAACTTTGTGTGTGGAGACGGCAAAAGAACTTGGATGTAACTTGATGGACACAGCTCAATTAAAATTGATGATCTGAAAAATAAACTCAGGTTGAGATATACAGTGTTAGTGAAAGGATATGAAAATATAGTAACTGGAGAGGCCAGGATTTATTCCAGCCAGAATTTATAATGCCTTGTCAAATCTATATATATATAAAAGCAAAATACGACAAATGCATCATCACAAAATCTCCAGAATCGTAAAAGCCTACAAACTTGAAATTTGGCATGTACAGTATGTTCCTCTTGGTTTCTAGGTACTCACTAAGAAAGGATTTTTCAAAATGACCATCAGAGTATTTCCTATATTATTATTAACACGCTCTGATGCTAAGGAGCTCTACTCCCCCCCCACCTGAAAAGAAATCTGTTCCAAATGCAAAACACAAGCAGAGGAGAGGAGTTTCAGTTTTACTTTCACAGCAGCAACCAGCTTTAGTACAGAACAGTTGAGCTAAGCCATACCCAGGCTCCTTGCTGTCTCCTTGCTCATATAGCAAATACTGTTTCAGTTTCCAAGCAGCCCTCAACTTTCTCACACACTGATAGGATGCTAGCCAGATGAATACCAATGGATGCTGGTAAGCAGAGGCACAATTTCCCCCCTTATTTCCTCCCCAAAAACTAAGCTTGATCACACAGTTTCATAGCTAAGCACGGGTAGAGAGCTAGTAGTTTTATAATGACAAAAATTAGAAATAAGAGACAGCTATCTTTGTTTCTGAAAATTTGCCTTCCACATTTCAACAGTTAAGGTAATTTAATTGGGCCAAAAATTATATATAACAATACAGTCTTGAATCTCACTAATTATCATTCCACAGCTACTACCCTATCTTTTGAAAAATGCAGATGTTAAGATTGCTGAAGATATAAAGCCACACTAGGAAATTTCAGAGGGCTTTTGTTTCAATTTCATTTTCTCCAATAATGAGCTTAATGACATCCATAAGAGAAAGAAACATGCACATTACAGATTATTTTTATTTAAAAAATACCTGCAATTTTTCTGCTGGGTTATTGATGCATTTAATTTTTAATGCATTTGAGAAATGATGCCAGGTTTTGTATATCTGGACCTGTTTTATACAAGGGGACATTTTTTCATGTTGATATAGAAAAAATATCAGTGGAGTAGTGAATGAAGGATATTGTTTTTTAAGCAGAATATGTAAGGTAGAATCTATGTAAAAAAGATCAGATATCTGCTTTAATATACACATACAGTATACTCTGTGTATACTATGCCCGTCTTTATTTACAAAATCTTTAATCGATTTTGTGGGTTAAAAGTGAAGAAAATAGCCTGTTTCTAGGCAATTCTTACAGCATATGGCCTAAATTGTTTGCTTTTTCTCATGTGAATTCCACCTAAAAGGCCTTAATGGTCACAAAACCCATTTGGCCGCTAGACGTCTTTAGAAGACGGAATTAGAAAAATCTAATTGAAACATTCTGGAATAACAACCAGCTGAACTCTGAACTCTTCCCTCTCCTCCAAACAGGGGATTCCATGAATACTGCCAATGGTGGGTCTGTAAATCCGGCCAAAATAGCCAGCTGCCAGGCATTTATCACATCTAGTAACCAAAACACATGTAAATCTGTCCCGTCTCTTCTGAGTTTTACAAATGACTGATGAAAGACAAAAAAGCAAATGTAACTACAAACATTTTTAACAAACTTTTCAATAAAAAAGAGCTAGTAAATAAAAATATATATGAAGTAGGAACTAATTTATTATGAATGTTCTCCTGTTTTTGGTACTGGCTGTTCAGTCTGGGCTCACAGTGTGAAAAAGACAAATTTCAATATATATTTCAAAAAGCAAGAAACAGTAATTCTGAGTAAATGAACAGCAGCAAACAAAATGTACTGTAGAGATTTGCTGCAATCAAGCATAACAGTTCAACATTTCCTCTTCTGTCTTGTTCTTCCCCTGCAAAATATTCTTTCTTATTGGATTTAAAAGAACAGAATGGCTGGATTGGATGGTCACAGAGAAAGTAAAAGAATCTCCATCTGGGAAAATTGCTGATTCAAAGAAAGGCCGATTCCCACAGTGCCATAAAAACTGTCTGCTCTCCCCCACCATTTTGTAGATGGAGCAGTCTAGGGCAAGGGGTTTCAAACTTCCTCAGGCCCCAGAAATGGTTAGTTTTTCTTTTTTTAAGGCATTCCCAGAATCCTTGCTAAGTGGGTGATAAGTTGCCATGAGCCAGTGGTGGGATTCAAAAATTTTTACCACTGGTTCTGTGGACATGGCTTGGTGGGTGTGGCTTGATAGGTGTGGCAGGGGAAGGTTACTGCAAAATCCCATTCCCTCCCCACCCCACTAACCTGCTTTCCAGCTCCGTTCTCCTGTGCAGCTAGGGCATCAAAAGAAGATCAACTGGGACAGGAATAGATGGGGGCAGGGCCAAACAGAGGTGGTACTTGCCGGTTCTCCAAACTACTCAAAATTTCCGCCACCGGTTCTCCAGAACTGATCAGAACCTGCTGAATACCACCTCTGCCATGAGCACAAATCTCCTGAGTGTGTGAGTGTCTGAATGTGTCACTTATAGCTTAGAAAGATGGTCCATGACTGGGTCTGTGTGAACTTTCTTTCCTCCCCCCCTTTTAATCTCTTATGGAATCTCATGAAGGTTTCACAGAAATCATAGTTTCCGTAAAAGACCGTTTCAAAAATCCTGATTCAGGGGACCTTGGTACTATGGTAGGCTTGTAAAATCCCATGATTCTTGTCTATCTTTGACAACTCTGTGTTGCCTGTAGACATCTCAGAAAGCTTCCCCCCACACCAAAGCCTGTCTATTTTGGATTTAGTTATTGTCAAAGAGAAGATGAAACACTTTTTTTTTCTATTTTAAATCTGAGCCAGAGAAGCTGATCAATCCTTGACACAAGTTTTTATGAGTTCTTACATGATTGCAAAGTGGTGCTTCCTTGATCACCTTCCTTTTCCTCGTGCTATATTTGCTACAGATCTTATCGGTCATTGTATGGTTGTATATTTGCCTTGAATATTGCTCAAAGTTCCTTTTGTAGATGACTTTCGTACATTGAACTACAAGGAAGTCCAATTGGATCCTCAAAAACTGAGGCTTAGTCCATGTTTCCTTTCTATTATCAAGATCTGTGAAGCTATTGATAAACACATGAATTGTGGGGCTAGATGCTTTATACCAGGGGTGTCAACCTCAAGGCCCGGGGCCCTGATCCGGCCCACGGGGTGCTTAGATCTGGCCCACAGGCCCGCTGTGCCTCTGCCAGCAAAAACATAGCTCTTGAGGGCTACATGTGGCCCTCCCAGGCTCCATTCTCAGCCGCAACAGCCTCCTGCAACCCTCTGTCAGTGAAAACAAAGCTGAGGAGAGTTGCACATGGCTCCCCCAGGCTCTATTTTCGCTGGCAGAGGGCTTCAGGAGGCCATTTTAGCTGACAGAGTGCTTGAGCCACCACAGGCTCAACAATACAAGGAGTATTGAATTAGAAATAAGAATTTTAAAAATTATATAAAGAAATTTGTATTAAAGAGAATAATTGAAGAAAAATAGAAAAAGTTTAAGATATGAATAGAAATATATGGAATAAATGTGAAGAATATTAGAGAAAATTTATAGAATTCATAAATGTAATGATATGATATGAAATGAATATGTAACTTTAAATATTGTAGAAAGAATTTGTATTAGGAAGATAAGAGAATATTTGAAGGATAAATGGAAAAATTAAGATATGAATAGAAATTACACGTAATGATGTGATATGAAACTGAATATGAAAGGCGAAGATGTAACTAAGGTCATGTTTGTATGGAAATGTAAAAATCTGGAACCAAACTGTTCACTAAAAGAGACAATTTATGAAATATAAAAAATAAAAAACTTTGGAAAAAAAAAGGTATGGAATAGATGTAAGATATTTAGGTGCAAGAAAGTTAGGGATTAATCTTTTTCTTCCCCCCACATTTACATGTTATTATTTTCAAGGTCATTTATAAAATAGTTTGAACCATTCAATAACCCTTTGAAAGGAACTGAAATAAATTTTCATCCATTCAAAACAGAACGAGATATTTAATTGCTGAGAGATAAACAATGGCCTGGCTGTTATAGGAAAAGGAAAGAAATGTAGATATTGTGGTTTGTTTTTCTAACTATTCCTAAAACTATTAAAATCACATTGATGGTACACCTGGTATTGGTATTCTCGTATACCAGGATAACTAGAACATCAATGTGACAGGTAAAAATGGTTCAATTGCATATACTGGACTCTCACAATTTTAAATGTTTTTAACTGCTGTCACAAATGCAAAGGTTTTTCTCCTTCCCTTATCTCAACTTCCTTTAAACATATTTTAAGGGTTAAAAAAGATGGGTGAAAGGATAATAAAATAAGGTTAGTCTTTGGGAAAAAGAAGAACTTGATTTATGTATATTTGGCACACTGTTGAAGCAATGTTTATGATTTTCTTCTGTGGTTGTTTCCTTGTACATGTAGCTCCCACTTTAGAAGAAAGCTGTTGATGATGTAAATGGTGATGGTGAAAGGACAGCTGCTAATAAATTGAACAGGTGAAATAAGGCAAACTCACATGTTGTCTGATTGGGCTCATGACAGGCATAGAATTGAGCAGACTTACTCTGCTCATGCATGACAAATGCTACATTAATGGATAAGCCATAACTTGTATTCTAACTTTGATTTCTTCTAGTTTTTTGCTATCCCTCCTAGGGTGGCCTGGTATGCAGTGGAAGCATGTTAGAAGTAACACCATCAGGAATTTATAATATGTAGTGTAATGCAATGCAAAATATAATATAACATAACATAACAAATATGATATAATTAATATAATATAATTAATACAAGACAAGACAATACACTATAATATAATATATAATATTCAACAGTTTTATTAAATTTGTATGCCACCCAATTCTCAATGACTGGGTAGCTCACAACAATTAAATAAATTACAATAAAATCAATAAAACATAAAAGACAAGCATGACCAACCCGATGGAATGAAGCCATGCCTTCACCCCTCTGAATAGCAGCAGGGTGGGGGCTCTGGTATTTTTGCAGTGGTTTTAAGTTGAGGGATATCCAACATGCCATGTGAGTCTGGATAATGAAGTTATTGTATGGTGAGTAGGCATCTCTATCTTCCTGCCTGAACCTTCTTCATGCAGCATTAAAACCATGAGTCTGTCTTGCTCTATTGTGCTATAAAAATATTTCTTGCTCCTAAAATGGTCTTCTGCTCCGGGCAATATAATTGCAAACAGTATTCTTCTTTTTTAAAAAAAATTGGCTTGGACTTCCATCTTTTTAGATTCTTTTAAATATTTGCAGCGCTGAATAAATATTTATAGCTGTGAAATATATGTGGTGCATTGCCTCCCTGACAAGCTTACACAAAGATATGTTGTACATTCTAGGAATTACACAAAAAAGGGGCTTTTTGGAGCTTGACATGTACATCTAATATAAATGCAGGTTAATTAGAAACCAGCTGTGTTTGTTCTAAATCTAAAATGTGAAAAGTTTTGATTCTAGTATAGATAATGAGTTACCTTTAATGAATGTAGAATTTCTTGTGAAGTTCAAGAAACAGAATAAGTTTGTTGAGTCAATTTATGGGCATAATAAAACAAGGCCTATTACTTTTGACAAGCAAAAAAAGACAAGGTGAAACATAGTGTTCAAAAAAAAGTATTTACCCGACAAAATCAAGTAGAAATACTGCATGTATTTTTGAAACAGTGTTTTGGGCATTATGGCCTAAAATTAATAGTAGTAGGCTATAATTTATCTTACTCTAAAGAGTTATTTCAGGGTTCATTCCAAACCAGGAATCTCTGCTGTTAAATCATTAAAAGCTACAAGTTTTGTTTTTTGTTTTAAGTGTTTCCTAATGTCTGCTTTATGTCTGTTGTTGGCTTCACCAAGCTGCTAGTGTTAACAGCTGGAGTATTCTTGATCTATTCTGCTTCTAAATTAAAAACAAATTTAGAAGATGTGTTGTCTACTGACAGTCTGTTAGTGTTAGGAAGGCAATTGGCAGTCTCTCCAGCTGCTCCTGGCCATTATAATTTTAGAATTTGGTGCAAGGGGAAAGGGGAGAGGAAGGGAACAATCAGAATTGACCAAATATGGTTTCCTTTGTGTGCTGGCTGGGTTGGCTAGATGCATGTATTGTGTACATATCCAACAATTTGATGCACATGGCATAGAAAGAGTCACCAAAGGAGCCCCAAAGCCTGTATCACAATCAAGAGCAATAATGGGCAATAAACAGAAAGCTGAACCAAGTAGGCTTGTTGTAATCCTCTTCATCCATCTTCTTATAGAAAACTGGGAAGAAGAAACAGATGGCACCCCTTTGGTTAGCTGGAACTTACTTAAGCCTGGTCCCACACCACATTTGGAATATTGCATCCAGTTTTGATGCCACAATATAAAAAAGATGTTGAAATTCTAGAAAGAGTGCAGAGAAGAGTAACAAAGATGATTAAGAGGACTGGAGGCTAAAACATATGAAGAACGGTTGTAGCAATTGGGTATGTCTAGTTAAATGAAAAGAAGGACTAGGAGTGACATGAAAGCTGTTGTCCAATATGTAAGGGAATGCCAAAAAAGAAGAGGGGGGGTTAACCTATTCCTCAAAGTTGCTTCTTGTCCTGCCTTCAGGTAGGGCAAGAAGGAATGGATAGAAACTAATCAAGGAGAGAAGCAAGCTAGAATAAAGGAGAAATTGTCTGGCAGTGGGAACAATTAATCAATGGAACAGCTGGTCTTCAGAAGTTGTGGATGTGCTAAGACTTTTTAAGAAGAGGTTGGACAACCATTTGTCTGAAATGGTATAGACTAGAAACTCCTGCTTAAGGTTGGGCTATAAGACCATCAAGATCCCTTCCAACTCTATTATTCTGTTCTAGTTTAACTGCCCAGGAAATTGTACTTCATAACTTCCAAAGAACATTACTATTGTTTGAAAGTAAAGTTCAATTTATTTATCTGCTTTCCTTTCTAATTAAGCTGAATGATTCCTGATTGATATGTGATCATCACATAGTCCCCACATTGTAGGTTAGTTTGAGAGGCTGAAAAAAATATTTGGAAAGAAGGCATTGCAAACCAAATGTACTACCAAAAATAATAATAATACATGAGCAAACCACCAACTACTGAGCTAAACTTGAGGGACTCTTTACCTTTCCATACCTACATTTGAAGTCTAATAAATTTCTGGAAGACTGGGGTTTCTGCTGTGCTATCTTTTTTCACTGTTAGAGCTGAAAGACAATCAGAATATTTGATAGCAAATCCCACTTGTTTCAATGGAATGTCCTTTAAAGTAGTGGTTGCCCACCAGTGGGGCCAACTGGTGGTCCATGAGAAAATTTTGGTGGTCTGCAGTAAAATGTCACCCCCAAAGCACCCCCCCAAAGCAATTAATCCAAGTTGCATGGGAACACAAGGCTTGTGTCGCTTGCATTGCGAACAACATGAGGTAGTAAGGGGAGGGGGGAAAGGGCGGAGGAGGGAACTTGCCCCACATGGCTCACCTGGCCACTGGGCTGCTTCTTTCCTCTTCTGCTTTTGGCTGCATGCAAGGAAAGCAGCAAAAGTCTTTCTTTCTCTCCCCTAAACTTCGCCAGAAATGAGTCTTTGGGATCCTGCAAGGCATCCTGTTCCAAGAGGCTGCACTGGGGCAACAAATCTCACAAAGACTCATTTGTGGTGGAGTTTGGGGAAGAAAAAAAGACTTCTGCTGCTTTCATTTTATGAAGCCAAAAATCAGTCTCTCTCTTTCTCTCTCTCCCCCTGAGAATGGAGCTGGAGATGGTATCCTGCAATCCCAAATAAAGAATGATAAATTGGAAAGAAAATGGGATGGGGAATTTTCCTGGACATTTTGGGATTTTCCTAAGGTCTCTGGTCCGTGGGATTTAAAATTATGAGTTTGGTGGTCCCTGAAGTCCAAAAGGTTGGTGACCCTTGCTTTAAAGTAAGTGTGCAGCTATAGCCTTATCAATGTAGCTTCTTCCTATTATTTTCCAGACATTATACTGTATTTTTAAATAAATGACCTTAATGCTTTTTGTAGTGTTGTAGAGAAGGGATAAAAAGGAACCGGGAACGGAAATATAATGTAATGATACCAAGTCACAAAAATAGCACAAGAGGGGTCAAGAAAATTAAAATAGTTTCACCTAACCTTTCAGCACTAAAGTCTTTCTTTAATTATGGGTGGACAACCAAACAATCAAACAAACAGGCACCAAATTAAGTTCTCTGAGTTTACAGTCAGGGATGCCATCAGGTTTCTGTTTCTGGTTGCCTGAGAGATACTTTCAGTAGGTTTTTCAGTAGGTTTTTCAACAAACAAGTCTCACAAAATTCATGGTAAAAAGTCTGAAAAATAAAGGATGAAAGTCAGTATTTCCAGGCCTGTAACATATAGACCCGAATACAAAATGAGCCCAGAACTGCAGCCATAGTTTAGCTGAAATAATTCATCTAGATACTATCAGCTTTGTGAGGTAATCCAGACAAGAAGACACTGCCCAGAGTCCCTCCTTCAGGGAGAAAGGCAGTCTAGATATATGAAATAGAAATTAACAAATAAATAAATGAGCAAGCAAGCACATCCAGATGTATTACTACTGCCAAATTAACAGAATCTTGGAAGTCTGAAGGTATATTATCCCTGATAGCCTTTGCAGCCCCGTAACTAAGGTTGCTGAATCCCTTCTGAATTGTTTGCCACAATTCATTCCTTCTATGAGCTCAGTAAAATGTAGCTCCCCATTAGAAGTCTGGAGGGGGTTTGGGCATTACCATATGTAGCTTCACAACTGCTGGCTGAAAATACTTTTCAATGAAGGTAAGGATCACCTTGTATCTTTCTTGAAGGTAGGAATCACTCTCTGCTTCTATTATTTCTGGAAACAAGGTGTTATGGACTAAGCCAACGCATCAGTAACAACCCTAAATAGCTTTACTTTGCAGCAGGCTCGTAATCCTGCACTTCTCATTGGCCCGCGAATAGCGAGTTGTGATTGGTCGTTTCTGGCCAGTCTGATTGGCTGTTAATGGGCCTCTCTGATTGGACGCTTGTGAGAGCGGTAAACTCAAATCATTGGTTGTTTTGACAGCAGCCAGCTCTATAAAAGAGCTGCTGCTGCCCAAGTATTTGCTCTGTTCTTATTTCACAGTGAAGAGTTGAAATCACCGTTCGATGTCTCGTCTCCGTTCCTTGCGCCCATGCTCAGGACATAACACTGGCGACAAAGGTGGGATGCGGAGATGATAGAGCTGACTAATTACTCATCGAACAAGACAGAGCACGTGGCTGAAGAGTGCACGCAACCAACGGCAAAATGACCAGCAGCGCCATACCACCTGCTCCATTTGACCCAGAAAACGAAGACTGGGACTCGTATATAGATCATTTCCAGATGTTCCTAGAGACCAACAATTTAAAAGATGCTATGCCTGGCAAGACACGAGCGGTGTTCCTGACTCACGGCCGCCCCGCCGTTTTCAAAATGGCTAAAGCACTTGCCAAACCAGCGGAAGTAAAGACCATGGCTTGGGATAACCTCGCACCGATCCTCCGGGCCCATTACGCACCCGCAGTACCTACACTGATATGAAGACAGGAGTTTTACCAGAGGGACCAATGGAAGAACGAGAGCGTTGGGGACTTCGTAGCCGACCTCAGGAACCTAGGAGGCCTTTGTGGTTTTGCAAACCTCAAGGAAGCCCTGAGAGACTGCATAGTTCTGGGATTAGATGACCCCACGGTACAGAGTAAACTCATGGCGAAAGGAGACATCAGCCTTGCAGATATCATCCTTGACGCTACTGCCGCAGAAGCAACCAGGAAGTCAGCCACTCGAATGCGCCGAGCGAATGCACCGCATCGCCAACTCGCTAACGATAGCCCGCTCGCCGTTGAGAAGCACGCTATTACCACCCACCACGAAGACCTCGAGTCATCCTCAGACAGTGAGGAAGAGGAGGTCAACCGGCTCTGCTCGGAACGAGAGCAAAGGAACCAGAGACTCCCGCGCCAATGTGCTGATTGCGGAGCAAACCACCCACGATCGGATTGCAAATTCCTTGACGCACTCTGCTGTTCCTGCAGGAAAAGAGGCCACATCACGAAGGTCTGCAGAAGCAAGCGAGAGTCCAGTCGTAGCCAAAGGGAGAACAATCTCCGTCGGGAGACAGGCAAACTACCTGGGAATCAGGACTGCCTGAACCACCAATGGAACAACCACTACTACTACAGAAATTGAGCACCTGCCTCTTCAACGAGATGAGAAGCGCACCAAACCATTATTATCGGCCACGCTTCATTGTTAGATGCAAGAAAGATCCGCGTAAGGGTTACTATTGAGAATTGACCATGCGTGATGGAAGTTGATTCGGGGTCATCCCTATCGATGGTTTCCTGGAAAACCCTCAAACAGCTGATCCCTGCCATCTGCCGCCAGGACCTCAGCACTCAACGAATCATCCTAAAGGACTACCAGGGAAACAGAATTCCAGTTGTCGGTTCCAGCCACGTCCAAGTATCCTCTAAGGACCGCACCACGACGCTTCTCCTGACTGTCGTCAATCATGACCGGCCCAGTTTGTTAGGGTTACAGTGGTTTGCTCCACTCGGGATTGAACTAGCCGGCATACACCAAACCAGAAGTGACAACTGGGAAGAGGCCCTCATCCAGGAATTCCAGGACGTGTTCACAGGAACATTAGGCAAGTACAAGGGGACCCCTATATCATTTAATCTCAGCCCCGATGTAGCTCTCATTCGGCTTAAGCCTTGTCGGGTGCCTTTTGCCCTCAAGCCGAAGATTGACAAGCAGCTAGATAAACTGATAGCCCAGGGCGTGTTGGAACCGATTGACCATGCCCGCTGGGAAACTCCAATAGTAACGCCATGAAGCCAGATGGCTCATTAAGAATTTGTGGGGATTACCGGGCCACCCTAAATCATGCTCTTCAACAGAGCGCTTACCCAGTACCGGTAGTCCAACACCTTCTTCACGCCCTGGGTGGCGGAAAAATATTTGCGAAATTGGACTTAGCTCAGGCATACCAGCAACTACCCATAGACGTGACAACTGCAGAAGCTCAGACAATAGTTACACATAGAGGCGCCTTCAGGTGCAATAGACTCCAATTCGGAGTAAGCGTGGCACCTGGCCTTTTCCAAAGTTTGATGGAGAGACTATTACAAGGCATAAAAGGCTTCATGCCTTATTTTGATGACCTCTTAATAGCTGCCCCCACTAAAGAGTTATTAGTACAATGACTCAGAAAGGTTCTTCAGAAATTTAAAGACGCTGGCCTGAAAGTAAAAAGGGACAAGTGTCAACTTTGTATGGAGAGAGTGGAGTTCCTGGGATACCTTCTCGACAGACAGGGAATCCACCCTACCGAAAAAAAACCTAACCACAATCAAAAACATCCCGAGACCTAGGAATAAGACAGACCTCCAAGCCTTCCTGGGACTCATTAACTTTTATAACATCTTCTTGCCCCAGAAGGCGACCGTAGCCGAGCCCCCTACATAGACTTCTCGACAAAAAGGCTTCCTGGGTCTGGGGACGGCGTGAAGAACGGGCATTCCAACAAGTAAAAGACCTCTTAACCTCCGATTCTGTATTAATACAATACAACGAGACTCTACCCTTAATGGTTACCTGTGATGCCTCACCATTCGGAGTGGGAGCCATTTTAAGTCATGTCCTACCAAATGGGAATGAGGCACCTATTGCGTTCTTTTCGAGAACCTTGTCTAAGACTGAAAGGAATTATAGTCAACTTGATAAAGAGGCTCTTGCTATTGTATCCGCAATTAAATGTTTCCATGAATATGTGTATGGGAGACCCTTTGCCATAATTACAGACCACAAGCTGCTACTTGGTATTTTGGCAGGAAACAAACCAACTCTCCATATCTTATCACCAAGAATGATACATTGGTCGGAATTTTTAGCTGCTTATGATTATCGATTGCAACACCGCCCGGGGAAAGCCATTCCCCACGCTGATGCTTTAAGCCTTTCTGCACTACCAAACATCATAGAGGACCCAGCTCCAACCTTAGCCATATTGCAAATCAAAACCCTTAAATCGCTGCCGCTGACCGCTCGAGACATCGCCTCAGAAACAAAAAAGGACCCTGTTTTGGCATGAGTCCTCAGCTGGGTGGAACGGGGTTGGCCGGTCAGCGCACCCATCGACACTTTCAAGCCATTCAGAAATCGACAGACAGAACTATTCTCCCAAAAGGGCTGCATCTTGTGGGGAGACAGTTGTAATTCCAGAGAAATTGCAACATAAGGTATTAAAAATGTTGCACGAAGGACATCCAGGCATCGTGAGGATGAAGGCATTGGCCAGGAGTTACGCATCGTGGCCTGGGTTAGACAAACAGATAGAGACCTGGGTAGCAAAGTGCAGCAAATGCCAGGGGACTCGCTCTAATCCTCCAAAAACTCCCCCAACTCAGTGGGAAACACCTCGAGATCCTTGGTCCCGTATCCACATCGATTTTGCGGGACCCACAAGAGGACACACTTTCCTCCTAACAGTGGATGCCTATTCTAACTGGCTCGAGGTCCACAAGATGAAAAGCACCACCACAGAGGCGGTCACTAAAAAACTGAATAAGCTATTCGCTACCCATGGATTGCTGGATGTCCTGGTCTCCAATAATAGCCCCCAATTCACTGTCCTGGCATTCGAACAGTACCTGGCAGACCAGGGCATCCGTCATGCCTTAACATCGCCAGCTCACCCTGCGGCCAATGGTAGGGCTGAGCGAATGGTTCAATTTGTAAAAAAGACTTTACACAAAATGGACCACGGCGACATTGACGACAAAATAACCCGGATGCTTCTCCTCCAACACATAACCCCAAACAGCACCACGAACAGAACCCCAGCTGAATTCCTGATGGGCCGGAAACTTCGCTCGCATCTCGATCGCCTCCACCCTAATTACACGCTTGAACAACCCCCAGGATCCAGCAGTAAGTATCGGGCATTCCAGGATGGTGACCCCGTGTTTGCGAAAAACTTCTCGGGCGACCCATTGTGGGTCCCCGCTACCATAACGCAACTTACGGGACCCCGATCCTATCGCCTACAAACTGCAGATGGTAAGATGTGGAAGCGCCACATAGACCAACTCTGTTCCAGACTAGCACCTAGTCCTATCTCAGCCCTTGAATCTCTAACTGGGGGGGGAAGGAACATCGAGGAGGCCGAAAAAGAAATAACAGGTGACTTAACAATTGAAACCCAGCAGTCTACACAACCAACCAGGGGATACTCACCGCCAGAAGGAGAACCGAGCCAGGGAGTGGCCTCGCCGCGTGACAGCACTGCGATGGGAACAGATCTGGGGAATCCGGAAGACAGCACTGGCGGGAGCAGAGAGAACAGCCCATAGCCATTTGACGGAACAGCGGGACCGTTTTCGCCATCCAGCTCAGCTAGCAGCCCACCGGAACCAGAGCCAGGACAGAAACCGGTGGAACAGTGCAGGTCAAGCAGACAGGTGAAGCGACCTATTTACGAGAATACATCACCCCACCCCTCAGACGGAACCTAGGGGGGAGGGGTGTTATGGACTAAGCCAATGCATCAGTAACAACCCTAAATAGCTTTACTTTGCAGCAGGCTCGTAATCCTGCACTTCTCATTGGCCCGCGAATAGCGAGTCGTGATTGGTCGTTTCTGGCCAGTCTGATTGGCTGTTAACGGGCCTCTCTGATTGGACGCTTGTGAGAGCGGTAAACTCAAATCATTGGTTGTTTTGACAGCAGCCAGCTCTATAAAAGAGCTGCTGCTGCCCAAGTATTTGCTCTGTTCTTATTTCTCAATAAAGAGTTGAAGTCACCATTCGATGTCTCATCTCCATTCCTTGCACCCATGCTCAGGACATAACACAAGGAATAGTTATTTGGGGCTTTCGTGTGTTTGTTTGGGTTAGAACAGAAATCTATGGGAGCAAAGCCAGCTCATTTACCCCCTTATCTCCCTCTAGGTCTGTTTTTTTGGTCACCTAATCCAGTGTGGGCAGACTATTCTTGCACAAGAATGGATCTGAAACAATTGCTTGAACAGGTCTTCTAAGAGTTAACCAAAGTCCCATGGGGGTCTTGGTCTGCAGGTTGCTCATCCCTGCTCTAAAGAAAATAAAATGTGTAGTGGTGTGTAATTTGTCAGTGTTCCTAATTGCCTGGTGCTTCTAGTCAAGGAGAAACACCACTTAACTTTCAAGGATTGGTGAGCCAAGTTTTGTGAAGCCACAAAAATGTTAACAAACATGGAGGCAATGTTTCATGCAGCTAGAAGATTTGGCAAGCAATTTAATTTCTCTTTCCAGACTGCTCTAACATGAAACAAGGAGTCTGAGAGAAGACAAATGCCAAAGGGACTAAGCTTTGTTGCCAAATGACTTTCATTGAGTTCACTAAGACCAGTCATATATAAGAGGATTGAGTTTTGGAATTTAAATCAATGGGATTGATTAAGTTTAATTTTGTAATGTGCTGGTTAAATTTCTGGAACATGTTTGGTGAAAAATGGATTCTCTTATGCTTTCATCAGTTGGAGTAAATGTAATATTTTAATCAGTCACTTGGAATGGAATTATATCTCCATCTGTTATGATGTTTCTGGAACTTGACAGGAATATCCTTTATCTCTTCTTTTATTTAATTTGATGTTGGAAGTATTATTACTAAGAGAAAGATACATTTTTGGCTGTATAGAAAATTTTAATTTTAAGCCAATAAAATTATGGGACTTGAATAATTATCAAAATTCTGTGCAATAATATATGAACATTACAGAACTGTAATATTTCAACATTCATTTAACTGGAATAAGTCCAATATACTTTCAATTGGGTCTAATGTATGTAGGAAATTTGATTAAAACTGGATTTTGTTTACTGTTGGAGTTCTTTATATGGCTTGAGATAATTATTCCTGTGGAAAATAATTCATGTATTGATGGAATTATTTTAATCATTTAACTCAGATTAATGTAAGTATAAATAAATTGAAAATATTACAATATGTATTATGGGAAATAATGCATATTGTTAAAAAGGGATTATTTGAAAGGATTTATAAAATATTGAGTAAATTTGGGGTGCACATATAGATCCATAAGTTTTTTTAAAAATTAAACTTCAGTTTCACTTGAAGATAAGAACTTTAGTTTTTCTGATTTTCAAAATGTTTATTTTGACGTTGTTTCTTTGAGGAACCCAAATGATTTATCTCAATCATTATAACTATAACTAGAAAAGTACAAATAACCTCGGGATTCAGAAGCTTCATCAAATCAAATTTGAAAGGTCAAAATATATTTTGGTAGAATTTAGTAGAATTCTAGTAGTTCCAGCCAAATTCTTACTGCTAAATATCAAGTTTCATAGCAACCACAAATTGCTTCTAATCGGGCACTTAATGTATAAAACAACCACCCTACAAAAATAAACTTTTACCTGACACTATCTTTACAATTATTTTTGTGAAGTACTGCAAGACAAATCTGATGCTTGTTTACACAAACAATTACAGATAGACTTTTTCTAGGTGGAGAATTTTATAAAAAATGGAAACTGGAAGGACAGCACCATTTACTGGCCTGAAACCAAATAGAAGCAATCACAGTAAGCAAATATGCCAGCCAACTTTTCTGTTTCTTTAAGATTTGGGGAGGGAGGAGCTGAAGTGTTAGACTGTATTGGAAGAAATATTCATCTGGTTCAGTTCCAAGCTGGGAGAAAGACACTGGAAACACGGAGGCTGATTGGACAGTTCGTTTAATGAGGAATAGAACCACCAGTGTTTATAGTTCTGGTGCAGTTGACAAAAAATGGAGTTGAGAGTGTGGGAGGGCTTTATACCTTCTTTGGGCTTTGTATTTGAGCTACCTGTTCCTGTGCAAGAACATGTATTCTATTGGCTGTTGTCAGATTCCTACGGGGTCATAGCTGACTCTATAGGCAAAAGAAGAAATGCAAATCCTAGGTGTTTGTGTGAGCTAATCTGGTCAGCCTCTGGCTTACTGTTCTGAGCTCCCAGGTGAAATTTGGACTGCTCTGGGATGGTGCAATGAAGAGGCTTGTGTTCTGAAAGGGTGTTGGGCAATTTCTATTGTGGTTTAATGGCTTTTGTCCTGTTTTGGATCCTGAGTGTGGGGGCTGCTTCTAATCCTACCATTCTGCCTTTGTTCAGACTTTGCTGCAGATGGTTTCAAAATATCCTGTCTTGAATGGGCTTTTTGCCTGCAGTATTTGCTTTGCCTATGAATAGAGATATCTATATACGTCTTCCTCTTTCAATAAGCTCTTTATCACTTAAGTGCTGACATCTGTTTTGGGCTATTAAAAAAAATGGGGGCTGCTTTCTGCCTCTAAAAACATGTTTCTTCATTTCTCCCTTTGGGGAAATACAATATTCTGCCTTTTTAAATATTTCATTCTTCTAGGAGAGGGGCTTCACACAACTGTTTAGCTGTGCTCTATATCTATTTCTTGAAAGAATTTATGAATTGCTTCTCTGTCCAATGAGGATTTTAAGTTTGTAATTATTTATTCCCTTTATACTTCCCTTTCCATTCTGCTTTGTACTTAATTTACCAATAGTTATTGCCTAGGCAGAAATGCAAACTTTTACACTCCATAATTGCTTGTCATCTATATTCACTCCCAGAAAACATTGTATTTCGTATGTTACAGCAAATCAAATGTTTTGATAGGAAATGGCTGTGCAGGCAAGTGCATTTTTCACTTGCAACTCTTCCTTTCTCCATCTCCTTTCTTATTTCTTTCTGTCACACATAAGTGCACAGCCTCCCACGCAATTGTTGCTTTGAGACAGATGGCTGCCAGCGCTACCAGTCAAAAGATGTTACGCAACGATTTTGTCTTTCTTTCCTGAATGGGTTTTTCTGTTAAAAAAAAAAAAAGTGTGAAGGAGTGATGAGCTATTACAGGGAAACTTCAAGTAGACAAATGGAAGACACTATTGAGTTTGTTTTCCTTTGATTCCTTATTTCTTTAATGTCACCATGTGAAGAACCACAAAATGTTGGCATGCATTTTTGTTTATATTATTTCAGATTTAATAATTTTAATATGCATATCCTATCTCTCACTTTTCCCAGCAGAATAGGGTGTTTTTTTTGCAAGTACTTCATGTTAATATTAATTATATTAATTTGTGTACCATCTCTATTAATATACGGTCCTCGCACCTGCAACTATCATAGCATCCCCATGGGCCCATGATCAGAATTCAGATGCTTGGCAACCAACATGTACAGTATTTATGACAGTTGCAGCATCCAGTGGTCACATGATCACCATTTGCAACTTTCCTAGTTGGCTTCTGACAAGCAAAATCAATGGGAGAAGCCAGGTTCATTTAATGACCATGGGATTCATTTAACTGCATTGATTTGCTTAACAACCCTGACAAAAAATATGATAAAATCAGGTGCAATTCACCTAACCACCGCCTTGCTTAGCAACAGAAATTCTGCTCTCATTGGGTGTAAGTCAGGAACTGTGTTTCTGTGTCCATTCTTAAACATGTTTGATGAGGAAACTTCACTGTGAAATTTGGAAAGTTGCAAATGATCAAAGTGTATCTGTAATTTTAATTTGTCGATTGATTTGTGCACTGTGAATTAGATAGATTCTAATGTGTTTGCAAGAATAACATATTTATTGCCTTATACTGACTGGTTAAAACACCACGAGTAAGGCAAGATGTTTACACACTAAACCTTATTCAGGGAGGAGGTATAGAATCATAGATATATTTTCTATTTCAGCAGGAGACACACAGAGGGGGAACATGTATTTGCTCTTACAGATACCTATGTGCCAAAGTACACTCACATACAAACACATCTTGCTTTAGAACATCAGTGGCAGGTCAATGTACAAGAATTTGTTCTCAGAGAAAGAAACAGGTACACATCTGGAAAATGTGTTCCTGCCCCAGTGATTCAAGCCATATGTTTCTTCCCCTGTCTAGAGCGCTTTTGTCTAAGTTTGGGGTACAATGTGAAAAATATTTGCCAGAAGAGTTCTTAGAAAGGATATATTTGCTGCATATAACTGACTCTAACCCTAACTCTAATTGCCCTTTAGTAGAAGTAATAATATGGGGTGCAATGGCTCAGTGATTAAAAACACTGAACTTATCAGCTGGAGATGGACACCCTGGGTTTGAGACTCGAGTGCCATTCAATGGGGTGAGCTCCCGTTCCTTGCCCTAGTACCTGCCCACCTAGCAGCTCGACAGCATGCAAATGCGAGTAGATAAATAGGTACCATTTTGGGGGGGAAGATAGCAGTGTTCCATGCGCCTTTGACATATAGTCAGGCTGGCCACATGACCACAGGATATGTTTTGGCTAACGTTAGCTTCCTCCGCCAAGGAAGAGAGATGAGCATTGCGGCCTAGAATCAGGCACAACTGGACAAAACCTTTACATTTAGAAGTAGTAGTAGTTATATAGCACACCTGTCTTTTCAACAAATTGCAGAAATCAACTGATTTCTTTTTTTGAATATTAGCGCTGTTTTAAAATGGAATGGAGAATGTTTTGTATCATGATCATGAGCAAAGGGATTCCAAAGGAAGGATTAGCCCTGTGAGAGCAAATGTTTGCTTGCTCATGCACATGAGTGGGAAACCTGAGCCAATCAGAAATGCTCTTAGCATCTAATACTTCAAATATGTACATCTGCATTTTCACTGTGCTGCTTCACAGGCTATTCAACTTGCTATGACCATGGCTGACTTGGGCATCATGAGGCATTAGTTAGACAAATAGTTCAGTTTACAGTCCTTCTGTACTTTCAGCATCTTCCACTTTGATTTGTTAGCAATCATCAGGAATTCTGCAAAGGCCCTGATTCAGCACAATGGAATCCAGAGTATGGGTGTTATGATTTAGGAAAACCTCAATTTAACAGACAAATGAGAATGTGGGAAATATTACCATAAAATCCACATTCATATAATTGTTGTAATTAATGTCTACTATTACAAAATGAATGATTCTATTTATGTTCACATGAAATGATGCCAATAATATCTACCACATCAATAATCGGGGGAGGCTTTGGAAACTACAGACTTTGGGAATAAAGTCCAAATGCACATTTGTTCTTTTGTTATCCAAGCCCATTCGGTGCGGTTTGCCAAAGTGAAGTTTCCTGTACATGTATTTGCATTTAAGGATGTTAATTATTTTTGGATCCCATGCTTACTGCCAGAAAATTATGTGAAATAAGTTGGATCAAGAGATAATACCACTGAAATGTAGTAGAGCTGGCTGAGGATTTAGATCTAGGAACATCATATATAAATATTCCAGTTTTTCAGCTCTTCTGTACATAGAAGTCAATTCACACTGCTGTTGGTTTCACCCCCACAAACCAATTGTGCCACCATACACATGTTTTCTTAACTGCTATCTGTGCAGTAGTTGGTAATCCTTTCTTGCTGGTGAGTCTCACACTCCTTCCCTCACTGTCCTTGGTTTATCCAGTCAATGAAAAGAAACATACAAAACTTCAACATGATGGGCAAGAGCAGATGTTATGTTACATCCAGTTTTTTGAGAATAGCAATAGCAATTAGACTGATATTCTGCTTAATAGTGCTTTTACAACACTCTTTGAGTGATTTACAAATATCAGCATATTGCCCCCAACAATCTGGGTCCTCATTTTACCAATCTCAGAAGGATGGAAAGCTGAGTCAATCGAGCCAGTCAGGATCAAACTGCTGGCAGTGAGCAGAATCGACCTGCAATACTGCACTTTAACCACTGCACCACCATGGCTCAGAATAACTTAAATAGAATTTGTTAAGTCCTGAGCATGGGTGCAAGGAATGGAGACGAGACATCGAATGGTGACTTCAACTCTTTATTGTGAATAAAAGAACAGAGCAAATACTTGGGCAGCAGCAGCTCTTTAATAGAGCTGGCTGCTGTCAAAACAACTAATGATTTGAGTTTACCGCTCTCACAAGTGTCCAATCAGAGAGGCCCATTAACAGCCAATCAGACTGGCCAGAAACGACCAATCATGACTCACGATTTGCAGGCCAATGAGAAGTGCAGGATTACGAGCCTGCTGCAAAGTAAGCTATTTAGGGTTGTTACCGCTTAGTCCACAACACCCCTCCCCCCTAGGTTCCGTCTGAGGGGTGGGGTGATGTATTCTCGTAAATAGGTCGCTTCACCTGTCTGGCTGACCTGCGCTGTTCCATCGGTTTCTGTCCTGGTTCTGGTTCCGGTGGGCTGTCAGCTGGGCTGGATGGTGAAAACGGTCCTGTTGCTCCTTCGAATGGCTCCAGGCTGTTCTCCCTGCTTCCGCCAGTGCTGTCTTCCGGGTTCCCCGGATCTGCTGCCATCGCGGTGCTGTCACGCAGTGAGGCTTGGTTCTCCTTCTGGCGGTGAGTATCCCCTGGTTGGTTGTGTAGACTGCTGGGTTTCGATTGTTAAATCATCTATTATTTCTCTTTCGGCCTCCTCGATGCTCCTTCCCTCCCCAGTTAGAGATTCAGGGGCTGAGATAGGACTAGGTGCTAGTCTGGAGCGGAGTTGGTCTATGTGGCGCTTCCACATCTTACCATCTGCAGTTTGTAGGAGATAGGATCGGCGTCTTTAAATTTCTGAAGAACCTTTCTGAGTCATTGTACTAATAACTCTTTAGTGGGGGAAGTTATTAAGACGTTGTCAAAATAAGGCACAACGCCTTTTATGCCTTATAATAGTCTCTCCATCAAACTTTGGAAAATGCCAGGCGCCACACTTACTCTGAATTGGAGTCTATTGCACTTGAAGGCGCCTCTATGTGTAACTATTGTCTGGGATTCTGCAGTTGTCGCATCTACAGATAGTTGCTGGTACGCCTGAGCTAAGTCCAATTTCCAAATATTTTTCCGCCACCCAGGGCGTGAAGAAGGTGTTGGACCACCGGTACTGGGTAAGCGCTCTGTTGAAGAGCATGATTTAGGGTGGCCCGGTAATCCCCACAAATTCTTAACGAACCATCTGGCTTCATGGGCGTTACTATTGGAGTTTCCCAGCGAGCATGGTCAATCGGTTCCAACATGCCCTGGGCTATCAGTTTATCTAGCTGCTCATCAATCTTCGGCTTGAGGGCAAAAGGCACCTGACGAGGCTTAAGCCAAATGGGAGCTACATCGGGGCTGAGATAAAACGATATAGGGGTCCCCTTGTACTTGCCTAATGTTCCTGTGAATACGTCCTGGAATTCCTGGATGAGGGCCTCTTCCCAGTCGTCACTTCTGGTTTGGTGTATGCCGGCTAGTTCAATCCCGAGTGGAGCGAACCACTGTAACCCTAACAAACTGGGCTGGTCACGATCGACGACAGTCAGGGGAAGCGTCGTGGTGCGGTCCTTAGAGGATACTTGAACATGGCTGGAACCGACAACTGGAATTCTGTTTCCCTGGTAGTCCTTTAGGATGATTCGTTGAGTGCTGAGGTCCTGGCAGCAGATGGCAGGGATCAGCTGTTTGAGGGTCTTCCAGGATACCATCGATAGGGATGATCCCGAATCGACTTCCATCACGCACGGTCAATTCTCAATAGTAACCCTTACATGGATCTTTCTTGCATCGAACGATGAAGCGTGACCGATAATAATGGTTTGGTGCAGCTCTTCTTGTCTCGTTGAAGAGGCAGGTGCTCGATTTCTGTAGTAGTAGTGGTTGTTCCATTGGTGGTTCAGGCGGTCCCGATTCTCAGGTGGTTCGCCTGTCTCCCGGCGGAGGTTGTTCTCCCTTCGGCTGGGACTGGACTCTCGCGTGCTTCTGCAGACTTTCGTGATGTGGCCTCTTTTCCCGCAGGTGCAGCAGAGTGCGTCGAGGAATTTACAGTCCGATCGCGGGTGGTTTGCTCCGCAACCAGCACATTCCAGACGCGGAAGTCTCTGGTTCCTTTGCTCTCATTCCGAGCGGAGCCGGTTGACCTCCTCTTCCTCACTGTCTGAGGATGACTCGAGGTCTTCGTGGTGGGCGGTAATAGCGTGCTCCTCAGTGGTGAGTGGGCTATCGTTAGCGAGTTGGCAATGCGGTGCGTTTGCTCGATGCATTCGAGCGGTTGACTTCCTGGTTGCTTCTGCGGCAGTAGCGTCAGCGATGACATCTGCAAGGCTGATGTCTCCTTTCACCATGAGTTTACTCTGCACAGTGGGTGCCTCTAAACCCAGAACTATGCGGTCTCTCAGGGCTTCCTCGAGGTTTGCAAAAGGCCTCCTAGGTTCCGGAGGTCAGCTACGAAGTCCCCAACGCTCTCGTTCTTCCGTTGGTCCCTCTGGTAAAACTCGTGTCTTCGTATCAGTGTAGGTATGCGGGTGCGTAATGGGCCCGGAGGATTGGTGCGAGGTTATCCCAATCCATGGTCTTCACTTCTGCCGGTTTGGCAAGTGCTTTAGCCATTTTGAAAATGGCGGGACCGCAGTGAGTCAGGAACACCGCTCGTTTCTTGCCAGGCATAGCATCTTTTAAATTGTTGGTCTCTAGGAACATCTGGAAACGATCTATATACGTGTCCCAGTCTTCGTTTGCTGGGTCAAATGGAGCGGGTGGTGTGGCGCTGCTGGTCATTTTGCCATTGGTTGCGTGCGCTCTTCAGCCACGTGCTCTGTCTTGTTCGATGAGTGCTTAGTCAGCTCTATCGTCTCTGCATCTCATCCTCGTCGCCAGTGTTAAGTCCTGAGCATGGGCGCAAGAAACGGAGATGAGACATCGAACGGTGACTTCAACTCTTTATTGTGAAATAAGAACAGAGCAAATACTTGGGCAGCAGCAGCTCTTTTATAGAGCTGGCTGCTGTCAAAACAACCAATGATTTGAGTTTACCGCTCTCACAAGCATCCAATCAGAGAGGCCCGTTAACAGCCAATCAGACTGGCCAGAAATGACTAATCATGACTTGCTATTTGCAGGCCAATGAGAAGTGCAGGATTACGAGCCTGCTGCAAAGTAAGCTATTTAGGGTTGTTACCGCTGCGTTGGCTTAGTCCACAACAGAATTCACCAGGCTTTTTTCCTAAATAAACATGTGTCCAATTGCCTTATTTTCCATGTTCATACTAAGTACCTTCTTTAAGCAGCGTGTGTAGGGGGGATACATTGCAGTTGAATTTTGTACGTCTGAAAACTTAAGTTGTTTTTTTTCTTTTGATATTTTCACCATTATTAAGACTTGCCCAATTATGTGTGATTTTAATTTTTAAAAAAATTCCTTAACTTCTCTACAAGGACTAAGAAACTTAACTGGGAAACTTAGTAACACTGAAAATTAATGAAGAGAAGGCTTAGTCTAATTCTCATTAAAAGTCTTAATTTGTTTTCAGTTGGGGGCAGATCTGTATCATTGCAGAATGATGAAAAACAGTCTGGCTAAACCCAGAGGGATGGACAGCTGAAAAACATTGTTAAACATGTGGGCAGCTATACAGGTGTTATAAAACTCCTGGTGTTGAGGGATGATTTGATTAGCTAATTACCCTTGTAAAGGAGCAACTTAATCTGTGTGAAAAACTCCCTCAGATGAAACCTCTCATGTCATACTACTTTAAGATGATCTCTCCAAAAACTGCAGTTAAAAATAATCAGAAATGTTGAAGTAAAATCTACTTTGTTAGTACTTAAAAGAAGCAAAAACTTACACTTTTGGAGTTCCTCCCAGGTGGTCTCATTTTATTAAATTCCTGCTTGTTTGTCTGTTTTTTAAACTTCAGTTTATTAGAGACAGAAAAAAAAACAATTATCTGTAAATGTAATTTTTAATGCATGGTAATAAAAATAAATGGAACAGCTCTGCCACTACTCACCTAAATCTTCTTCCCTGGTGTCTAGTGGTATTAAATAATGTCTGCCATACGTATTCATCATCTACTGACAGGCAAAAGAAATTAGCTGGATGCCTATAACAAAATTGTGCTTCACATCCAGAAAAGTTAGAAGACCCCTCTTTTGCTCTTAGACAATGTTTTTCTCTTTGGTAATCAAATGACAATTATAAAAACAACAGCCATTCAATATAGCTTATAGGGTGACTTGTGTGTGTCTTGATATATGAAATTGTTCTGCCTGCTCCCCTGAAACAGACAGGAGTCAGAACCAGGTCTTATCCAAGTGTGGTTGGCTGGCCTCTTCCAGTACCACACAGCTGTGCATAGGTACAACTGTCTTTTATAAGATGTAGGGTGTACACAGGGGTGGGATTCTACTGGTTCTGGTCCACTTCTGTAGAACCAGTTGCTCTGAAAAGCAGCAGAGAGCATACATAGAACCAGTTCTGCCTGGGCTGCCATCCGCCTGCCCGGGCTCTTACCTGACCTTTATTTCCTGCATTTTCAACCTCAGCTGCTTTGCGTGACACAGCTGCGGTTGAAAAAGCAGGAAAAAATTGCTTTTTCAACCACTACGCACCTGGGCACAGCACTGCTCAGCTGCCCAGGCAGCTAGATGATGATGATATACACACGCGCACAGCAAAACGTAAAATCACCGAACTGGTAGTTATACTGGTCAGATCCCACCCCTGGGTGTACATCTATGACTCCATTATAGGCATTATATCCTTCAAATAGGAATAGGGAGACGTTTCATTCCTTATGCAGAGTATGAGGCAACCATCTGATCACTGCTTTTGCAATGCAATTGTATGGTTCCTCACAAAGATATGGTGTGACTCTTTGAAGCAGGTGCCATGATGGAGAACCATGAGTTTCTTATCTCTACGTAGATGAATAAAAGACTAATGATATGACTAGGACCAGAGGTGGTATTCAGCAGATTCTGACCAGTTCTGGAGAACCGGTAGCGGAAATTTTGAGTAATTCGGAGAACTGTCAAATACCACCTCTGACTGGACCCGCCCCCATCTAGTCTCTGCCTCCCAAGTCCCAGTTGATCGGCTGGGTCTTCCTTTGTTGCCCTGCACAGGAGAACGGAGCTGGAAAGCAGGTTAGTGGGGTGGGGAGGAAATGAGGATTTTGCAGTATCCTTCCCCTGCCACGCCCACCAAGCCATGCCTACCAAGCCACACCCACAGAACCGATAGTAAACATTTTTTAATCCCACTGACTAGGACAAACACAGGAACAGGATGAGGAATTTATGACAGCCAGAGAGTTCTTTTAGAAAACCACATGCACAGAGGAATGGGAATACAGTACAGAATATACCATCCGAGTTTTGGAGAGCTTCCCCATTGTCACTTGAACAGCCTTGAGTAAATTTTGTTGTTGGGCTGAGATGCTGCCAGCCAAAATGACAACTGTAGCATAATCACTACAGGTAAGATATTTACAATGAACTTGTGGATGAATGCTACTAAGATAAGTCACAAATTTCAGGTACCAAACATTGTTTAAGTGGCTTCCTTTCAGATACAAAGATAGATACAGAGAAAGGGATATTCATTTGTTCCAGGGGTCTTCAAACTTGACAGCTTTAAGACTTGTGGACTTCAGCTCCCAGAATTCCTCCTCTAGTCATGTTAGCTCAGGAATTCTGGGAGTTGAAGTCCACGAGTCTTCTACTTGCCAAGTTTGAAGACTCTTGATTTGTTCATTCATTCAGAAAACAGAGGTTATATTTTCAGAATTCACAAGATCAATGTTATTAAACAATTCTGATTCAGTCTATTTATTGCATCCTTACATTAAAACAGATTCTTTTAGCATAATAGTCACATTGCAAGTCAGCAGTTCTTCATGGTTTTTAAAGTTGGAGTAACTGGACAGTGAAGTTTAATACGCAACATGGGCTTTCCCATTGAGGGTGTGTTGCTAAGAGTTGTATGGTTATTACAAAGTAATTATCTGTTTAATATATGAAAAATCTTACATAGTAATAGAGGTATATTGGGTGGTAAACTGATTTATCAAAATTAAGGCCTAAACTAAGTTGTTTAACCTTGCAACTCTAAGACTTTCCATTCTGGCAGGGGAATTTTGGGAGTTGAAGTCTACAAATCTTAAGCTTGCTAAAGTTGGACATCCATGCTCTAGAGTAAACTCTACAAACTAATTAGAAAATTAAGCAAATATTTTCATTTTTTTTTTAAAGTTCAATAACAGATTATCAGAAAAATAGTTGACTTTTAAACTCTTGAAATTTAAAATAATTGATATTCTAGTTGTTGTCATTATGGTTTTTAAGCCAAGGCTGCATTTCCTTTTATTTAAACAGCAGAAAATAATTAACACACCCTGATTAAATCAGTGATTTGTAAGCAGAGGCTTATGTTTTAGAAGGCCAATTGTATGCCATTGCCATGTTATATGTGGCAAAAATTATGTAAAACATTCCTATATTACCTGAAAATCTCTGTTGCTCTCAGCTTAGTATTTATTAATAGTTTTTTTTTTACATAGCATTTAGAGATCTATACAAAATTAAAAACCAAAAAAGTTTAAACATTTTTAAAATATTGCAAAAACCCTTGTGGGAATAACATATAATTGAGATGTAAGATTTACTGGTAATCTCATTCTCATTAGACTTTTTAAAACATCCCTACTTCTTCCCTTTTAAACTAATGCTGCCTAATCGATTTTCAAGGAAACTCCTAGGCCATTAATGATTTACAAGCAAATGTCGACTAAGGATTTTATTATGTTCAGAACATTTGCTCATGTTAAATGTGGTATAAGTAACATAAAACCTGCCATTACACAGTTCTAATTGACAAATAGGTCCTATTGACTTCTGATAGTTCACCAGGGACCTGGTTTTAGGCATGATCCAGTAATGCAAAAGTTCACCAGTATGATAATAAGACATAGGCAGTGTGGATGCTGTACACAAAGGCAGCTGTGTAGGGGATTCCTGAATAAGTTATATGGTGGGACTACTCAAGCCAAAGGTTAAGCGGCGGGGGGGGGGGAGGAGGAGGAAGTGATGGTCTACGTCCCTGTTGATCAAATTCTAGATGAAGCTTGTGGCTTTCATATTGAACCCCATTCTGAATTTGTTCTTGATCAAGAGCCGTGGTGGCACAGTGGTTAGGACGCAGTACTGCAGGCTACTTCTGCTGACTGCCGGTTGTCTGCAGTTTGGCAGTTTGAATCTCACCAGGCTCAAAATTGACTCAGCCTTCCATCCTTCCGAGGTGTGTAAAATGAAAACTCCGATTGTTGGGGGGGCAATATGCTGACTCTGTAAAACCACTTAGAGAGGGCTGTAAAAGCACTGTGAAGTGGTATATAAGTCTAAGTGCTATGGCTATAGTGCTATTGATCACCATACGATAGCACATTTATTCCCTGATCATTCTGGAATATATGTATTTTGGATTTCATCCTATTAATGTATTAACTTGCTTCATTGTAATTTATTTGGCATCATGTTTTTTTCTCTTATGTGTGAACAGCTTTGGACAAGGCATTGCTGCCTCTCTTCCTGATGATACTGCTAATAATAATTAATAGTAATATAAGTTGCTACATTCTTTTGCGGTCACATTACATACTTCAGTGTACTTGGTAAGAGAAAAAAAATAGGAGCTTGTAAACTTGTAGGCCAATAACTGGAGGGGATGGGACTTCTGGACACAGTGCATTGCATTTAACTGGAAGGAGGTTTTACAATTAAAAAAAAGGGTAGCAGGTACACCAGACAACACTGATTGGAATGGCACGAATGAGGAAACATTACTTTTGATATGTAGCAGGTAAAGAAGAGTAGCGGTTGTTTTGCTGGTGGGCTGAGTGTGGACAAAGGATGGCAACATGAATTCCTGCCTCCAAAAAAAAAAAAAAAAAAAAGATTGGTGGCCAATGCCTGTTCTGGGATAGGTTGGTCATGTGGGTTGCTCTGGAGACAAAGCATGTGGCCCAGAACTGACTAGAAAAATTACTGTATTCCAAGAAAAAAGTCTTTGGTCTTTGTTATAAATATTTCACTTTTTTGTAGCTCAGATTAATACTGATATAACTATTTACTATAGTTAAAAATCCAGTGTATTTATAGGAAACAAAATAAATGATGTAAAAGAACAGTATCATTTCCAAATTAAAATACATACTCAGATTCCTTCATTATATCTTGAAGGCGTGTTGAACTGATAATTTATTTTCAAAAATTATGGAAAGAACAAATCACAAGATTCTCTTTATGAAAATACTAATTTCATAAAATGATGAAGGTTTAACTTTCCCAATGTTTATAGGTTTATCAAGGCATAATTTGATTTCTGCCTCAAATGTTAAGATGTAAAGCAGGGGTGTCCAACCTTGGCAATTTTAAGACTTGTAGACTTCAACTCCCAGAGTTCCTCAGCCAGCTGGCTGAGGAACTCTGGGAGTTGAAGTCCACAAGTCTTAAAGTTGCCAAGGTTGGACACCCCTGATGTAAAGGTTATTTTTTAGAATTTGGTTGATGGATAGTTTAAAGCACATAAGCTTTTCCTTATCTTGACATGGAGCAGAAAAGAAGGGGAGAGCAGAGGCAGCAGAGAAAAAGATCAGTGCTGTGGGATTGTGAGAAAGTAGGATGGTTGTGGCAGGTGAGTGCAGGGCAAGAGTGGCAGGAAAGGCTCATAAAAGTGGAGAGATCGAATAGGTGGGATGGCAGAGAAGGAAGACATGTGAAATAGTATAGGTCCATCAGATGGGTATGGGATGGTGAAGAGAGTAAAAAAAATAAGTGGGAGGAAGGTGCTGAAAAGATTTATGGAAAAACTGGTGCCCAAGCCGTATCGAAGAAAACTATGAAAGAGGCAGGCTCTTGGTCCCTTAAGACATTTCCAGGTTTGCTTTGGATCGATGTATCATATTAAGTGCTGAATGTAAGGATAAATGAACCCTACAATTTTGGTTCTGAACTATTTGCATACAATGATGTATATATTAGATGCTTGTAATCAGGAGAGGTTAGGATATTGGGCTGTGCTTATACATATGCACATCTATGTACATGAATGCCAAGTCTACAGTCACCGACACCATAACTTCATCCCTAAGCCACACCAATAGACATTTCTCCTCATATCACCATACAAGATTGAGAAAACTGAAATTCAGGTAAGTGGAACTATTATGAGGAATTGCAATGGGAGGTCTGTGTCTGAGTCACAGGTCTCATAAGTCATAGATTGCCTCACAAGTTTATAGTCAATCTAATTTATTACAATACTATATGCACGTGGCTTTGTATATAATAACTTTCATAAGCTGGCAAATAGTGGTAAAAAATGGAGTTTATCATTCTTTTAGAGTTTCCATGTGATCTTTGAACTAGGTTGATAAGGGAATCACAGCCTCACTAGAGAACATAGTGAGATACTTGTAAGATGATTTGCAAGATAGGAACAGTTTGTTGTTAAATAAAGCCTCCAGCAAGGGGAGGGATATTCAGCTGACAATAGGAAAAAGAAAGAAACTTGTTAGGGATACACACCCTAGCAGAATGTGCAACGGCAGTCTAGCAGGCAGGCAAATGATGTGAGATAAACGTTGTAGTTTACACTCAGTGAGACAGATACACTGTGCCAGTTAAATAGTTTTTTTTATTATTCCAGCAAGAGTTATAGCGTAGTCAAAACAGTCCATATGTCATACACTAGTTCAGTCCATCCGGGGATTAATCAGTTGCAAAGTCCAGTTTCGAAAATAGAGGTCAGTAAACTTACAAATAATCAGTCCAGCAATATATCTCTTTTGCAGTCAGAGATATGAAGAAAATCAACCCCCTTTTCTTCTCTCAGCAACAGCAGGGAAACACACGCAGTTATCACCATCAATCCAACATTGTCAGCTACTACAAGTAAAAGCCAGCAAACAGTGAGCTCTCTTGCTCCCTCTTATGGTGATTTTACAACCGCACCCATAATACATGTTTTGCAGTTAAAGTGATACATACACTTAAACTCACTAACATAGTTTATATATATTATTTTTACCCAAACTAAGTTAGGTAACCAATGTTATCCCTAACAAAACTGACCAACTCATTGAAGATAAACAGGTGTTTGACTCCCCTAAGAGAAAATCCAAGTTAAAATCTGAACAGAATAGCTCATATCTTTTTTTAAAAAAATATAATCTGTTAACTCCTTTTTTCATTCTTTACTTTAAGAATCAAAGTGCTCCCTACTCAGCAATGATATAGAGAGGCAGTGACAGGAGGCTTCAGAGCCCCTGTTAGAATAAAAAAAACATGGTGCAGATCAGTGATGTGTTTCAAAAACATTTACCACCAGAACTCCAGAATTGGTCAGAACCTGCTCAATATCACCTCTTCTACACTCTCCCCGTCACTTCAGCAGCTGATGTTGCTTCAGCAATCTGCTGTGCCACACAAAGCAGCTGCGCTTAAAAAACAGGGAATAAAAGTCAGTATGGGAGCCTGGGGGGCAGCGGCGGGGCCCAAGAGCAGCTCCAGCAGCTGCTCAGAGAGAACTGGTTCGGTCTCCGCTGCTCTTCGGCGCTACCGGTATGCCAGAAGTGGGCCCAACCGGTAGAATATCACCACTGGTGCAGATCCAGGGCCTTGCTGTCTGGTTATCTGAGGTAAGCAAAAACTATAAAAGCCATGATTATTTCTCCATCACTCATAGAAAATTCCTTGGCTCTTAGATCTGGGAGAATGGGTGCAAGGAATGGAGACGAGGCATCGAATAGTGACTCCAACTCTTTATTAGTGACTTCAGAACAGAGTGAAAAGCTAGGGCAGCAGCAGCTCCTTTTATAGAGCTGGCTGCTGTCACAACATCCAATGATTTGAGTTTGCTGCACTGGAAAGCGTCCAATCAGCGGCGACCCTCTAACAGCCAATCAGATCAGCTGACAACAACCAATCACGCTCCACTATTAGCGGGCCAATCAGAAGTGCAGGTTTATGAGCCTGCTGTGAAAGTAAAACTATTAGAATTGCAAGCTAACGAGTTTGCTTAGTTCGTAACACCCTTCCCCCCTAGGTTCCGTCTCAAGGGTGGGGTGATGTATTCTCACAGGTAGGCAGGTCGTCTCACCTGTCTACCTGATCTTCTTTGCTCCACCAGTCTTTGCCCGGACTCTGGGTTCTGGTGGGCTGTTGGTTGAACTTGGCGGTGATGGTGAGCTGGCTTCTCCGATGGGTGACTCAGCGTTGTCATCTCTACTCCCGTCAAGGCTGTCATCTGGATTCTCTGGGGTTGCTGATGCCGCCGTGCTGCTTCGTGGAGAGATGACCATCTGTCCCGGCTCTTCTTCGGAAGATGAATAATCCAGGTTTGGTTGTGCTGATTGCTGGTTTTCGAGTACTGGGTCGGGTACTAGTTTGCTTTTGGCCCCCTCGATTTCCCTTCCCCTCCTGGTTTGGAGTTCCAGGCTTATGAAGGGGGTAGATGCCAGCCGGGCACGTAGCTGGTTGATGTGGCGCTTCCACAGTCTCCCATCAGTAATTTGTAAATGGTAGGAACGGGGACCCATAAGTTGAGTTATGGTAGCGGGGACCCACAATGGGTCACCGGTAAGGTTTTTTGCAAACACCGGTTCACCTACCTTGAACATGCAATACTTGCTGCTGGACCCCAGGGGCTTTTCCGGTGTGTAGGCAGGGTGTAGTCGGTCAAGATGTGATCGAAGTTTCCTGCCCATCAGGAGTTCGGCTGGGGTTTTGTTTGTGGTGCTGTTTGGAGTGATATGCTGGAGGAGGAGCATCCTGGTCACCTTGTCGTGGATGTTACCTTGTTCCATCTTGTGTAAGGTTTTCTTTATGAACTGGACCATTCGTTCAGCCCTACCATTGGCCACAGGGTGAGCCGGCGATGTTAAGGCGTGGCGTATCCCCCGGTCTGCTAGGTACTGCTCAAATGCCAAGGCGGTGAATTGGGGGCCATTGTCTGAAACCAAGACATCTGGCAAGCCGTGTGTAGCAAATAGTCTGTTTAGTTTTTTAATGACTGTCTCTGTGGTTGTGCTCTTCATTTCGTGGACCTCAAGCCAGTTGGAATAGGCATCCACTGTTATGAGAAATGTATGCCCCTTGGTGGGTCCTGCAAAATCGATGTGGATACGGGACCAGGGACCTCGGGGTGCTTCCCATTCCGTTGGTGGTGCTTTTGGTGGAGCTGAGCTTGTTTCCTGGCATTTGTTGCAGGTAGCAACCCAGATTTCTATTTGCTTATCTATGCCTGGCCACCAAGCGTAGCTCCTTGCTAGTGCCTTCATTCACACAATGCCCGGATGTCCATCATGCAATAGTTTTAGGACCTTATGCTGCAGTCTTTCTGGGATGATGACTCTGTCTCCCCATAAAACACATCCTTTTTGGGAGAAAAGTTCTGTCTGCCTGTGTTTGAAAGGCTTGAAGGTGTCATTGAGTTCGTTGTCAGGCCAACCTCTTTCCACCCAGCTGAGGACCCGTGCTAAATAAGGGTCCTTCCTTGTTTCTGACGCGATGTCTTGTGCAGTCAGTGGTGGTGATGGAAGTGTCTCGATTTGTAGTGTAGCTAGGGTTGGAGCTGGGTCGTCCAGGACTTCTGGTAGCGGAGAGCAGCTCAGGGCGTCAGCATGGGGAATGGCTTTCCCCAGTTGGTGTCGCAGTTGGTAATCGTATGCAGCTAAAAACTCTGACCAGCATGTCATTCTTGGCAATAAGATGTGGGGAGTTGGTTTATCCCCCGCCAAGATGCCAAGTAGTGGTTTGTGATCGGTAATTATAGAAAAGGATCTTCCATATACATACTCATGGAATCGTTTGATTGCAGGCACAATAGCAAGAGCCTCTTTATCTAGTTGGCTATAGTTTCTCTTAGTTTTAGATCAAGTTCTAGAAAAGAATGCAATGGGCGCCTCAGTACCGTTTGGCAGGATGTGGCTCAGGATGGCTCCTACTCCAAACGGTGAGGTGTCACAGGTAACAGTTAAGGGTAAAGTCTCGTTATATTGTATCAATACAGCATCTGATGTTAAAAGGTCTTTTACTTGCTGAAAAGCTCGCTCTTCTCGATGTCCCCAGACCCAGGAAGCCTTCTTGTCGAGGAGCCTATGCAGGCGTTCAGCAACAGTCGCCTTCTGGGGTAGGAAGATGTTATAAAAGTTGATAAGTCCCAGGAAGGCTTGGAGATCTGTTTTGTTTCTAGGTCTTGGGGCATTTTTTATTGCAGCCAATTTTTTCTCAGTAGGGTGAATTCCCTGTTTGTCAAGAAGGTAACCAAGGAATTCAACCCTCTCCATGCATAGTTGGCACTTGTCCTTCTTGACCTTCAGGCCAGTGTCTTTAAATTTCTGGAGGACCATTCTTAGTTGTTTTTTAGTATACTTCTAGTAGGAGCAGCTATCAGGACATCATCGAAATATGGCACGACCCATTTTATGCCTTGTAGCAATCTCTTCATCAGACTTTGGAAGATGCCAAGTGCTACGCTTACTCCGAACTGGAGTCTATTACACTTGAATGCACCTCTGTGTGTAACTATAGTTTGGGCTTCTGCGGTCTCTGCATCTATGGGCAGCTGATGGTACGCCTGGGCTAAGTGCAATTTTGTGAATATTTTTCTGCCCCCAAGGGAATGAAGGAGGTGTTGGACCACAGGCACGGGATAAGCACTCTGCTGAAGTGTGTGGTTTAGGGTGGCCTTGTAATCCCCACAAATTCTCAAAGATCCATCAGGTTTTATGGGGGTTACAATTGGGGTCTTCCATTGGGCGTGGTCAATCGGTTCCAACACGCCTTGGGCTATTAATTTGTCCAATTGTTCATCAATCTTTGGTTTGAGTGCAAAGGGCACTCGACGAGGGTTAAGGCGAATGGGCGCAATATCAGGGCAGAGGTTAAACGATATGGGGGATCCTTTGTACTTGCCTAGCTTCTCGGTGAAAACTTTCTGGAATTCCTGGACAAGGGCCGCTTCCCAGTCATCGCCTTCGGTCTGGTTGATGCCTGCCAGTTCAATTCCCAGAGGCGCAAACCACTGTAAGCCTAGCAAGCTGGGTCGATCTCTGTCGATGACGGTAAGAGGTAGGGTTGCGGTGTGGTCCTTGAAAGAGACTTGGACATGGCTGGAACCGGCGACTGGGATTCTATTTCCCTGGTAGTCCTTCAATATAATTCTCTGAGCACTGAGGTCCTGGCGGCGGATGTCAGGGATCAGCTGTTTGAGGGTTTTGCAGGAAACCATCGATAGGGACGACCTGGAGTCAACTTCCATAGCATGGTCACTTCTCAATGATGACCTTTACTTGGATTTTCCTTGCATCAAGGGATGAAGCGTGGCCGATGCTGATGGTTTGGTGTGCCTCTTCTCGTCTGGTAGAAGTGGCTGGTGCTCGGTTTCTGTAGTAGTGGTTCCATTGGTTGCTTGGGCAGTCCTGATTTACTGGTGGGGTGCCTGTTGTCTGCCGGAAATTATTTTCTCTTCAGTTCGGGCTGGACCCTCGCTTGCTTCTACAAACCTTTGCAATGTGGCCCCTCTTTCCACAGGAACGGCAGAGTGCGTCTAGGAATGTGCAGTCTGATCGTGGGTGGTTTCCCCCGCATCCAGCACACTGATATGAGGGCTTACGATTCCGTTGATCTCGCTGATCATGTTCTGACCGGAGTCTGTTGACCTCCTCTCCCTCGCTTTCTGATGAGGATTTGAGGTCTTCATGGTGGGTGGTCATTGCGTGCCTCTCGGGACAAGGCGTAGTATTACTGGCGAGTTGGCGGTGTGGTCCGTTTGCTCGGCGCATTCAAGTGGCCGACTTCCTGGTTGCTTCTGCTGCAGTAGCATCGGCGATGACATCTGCGAGTCCGATGTCTCCCTTCGCCTTAATCTTGCTCTGGGTCGTGGGGTCTCTTTAATCCAGAACAATTTGATCTCTCATGGCTTCTTCGAGATTTGCGAAGCCACAGAGTCCCCTCAGGTTTCTGAGGTCCGCGATGAAATCTCCCACACTCTCGCTCTCCTGCTGGTCCCTCTGGTAAAACTCGTGTCTTCTGATGAGTGTTGGCATCGCTGGGGCATAATGGGCCTGGAGGATTGGGACGAGAGTGTCCCAGTCCATTGTTTTGACTTCCACTGGTTTTGCAAGTGCCTTTGCCATCTTAAATATGGCTGGCCCGCAATGGGTCAGGAATACAGCTCATTTCTTACCAGGCGTAGCATCCTTCAAGTTGTTGGTTTCCAGGAACATCTGAAACCTGTCCATATATGAGTCCCAGTCTTCATTAGCTGGGTCAAATGGAGCGGGTGGTATGGCGCCGCTGGTCATGTTGCCGCGATTGATGAGCTCTCAGCCACGTGCTCTGTTATCATGCAATGAGTGATCAGTCAGCTCTTATCGTCTCCGCATCCCACCTTCGTCGCCAGTGTTAGATCTGGAGAGTGGGCGCAAGAACGGAGACGAGGCATCGAATAGTGACTCCAACTCTTTATTAGTGACTTCAGAACAGAGCAAAAAGCTAGGGCAGCAGCAGCTCCTTTTATAGAGCTGGCTGCTGTCACAACATCCAATGATTTGAGTTTGCCGCGCTGGAAAGCGTCCAATCAGCGGTGACCCTCTAACAGCCAATCAGATCAGCCGACAACGACCAATCACAATCCGCTATTAGCGGGCCAATCAGAAGTGCAGGTTTACAAGCCTGCTGTGAAAGTAAAACTATTAGAATCGCAAGCTAACGAGTTTGCTTAGTTCGTAACATTGGCTCCATCATGTTGAGGCTACAGCTATACACTATGTTTTTTATATATATATATATATATATATATATATATATATATATATATATATATATATATATATATATATATATATATATATATATATTTTCTGCTTCTTATTCTTCTGGCAAGCTACTGTATTCCATAAGTGCAGCCCCAGTAAGGGCACTGAAAACACTAACAGGCAGTCCTTTCATCATATTGGTCCTCTCATTGGTTTTTTTTTTTAATGCGGGTAATATTTGACAAAGTCAGTTCCCTAGTAGCTTAAAGTGACTTTTTAAACTTTTTTCTTTTTTAAAAAAATGGTGCAAAACTTTTAAAGCTGGGTGCATGGTTTTCTGTAATGAAAAGGCAGCCATGGTGACAGAAAAAAGGTACTGAAGCAGCAATAATAATTGTTCCAAAGATAACTGAAACAGAGGTCAGTACGGTCCACAACCACAATATCAAAAAGGATAGGAAAAGGAGTTAGATACCCCATCACAGTGAGATGTCTCTCACTTTAGGATCTGCTAGGTGGAATCATTTTTCCTTTCTGGTAGTTTAATCTGAATACTGGGTAAACCTGGCATCCTTTTAAATATCAGATGTTTGGATACAATCAGTTTTGCTGCTGATTGGAAACATGTATTTGTCTGCTGAAGATGATAAATAGGGCTAGGAGCAGTTACCCCTCCCCTCCTCGTCTGTGAATCTTTTCTAATGCAGCAAAATGTCCTGATTTCAAGGAGCAGTGGCAGCTTGAAGGCAGCATTTCCATCCTGAAGAAGTGGGCTGAATCTCCTCATAAAAACCCTAAACCTTCAAAGGGCTGAGGAGGCTTCTTATTTACACAAGCAGCTATCAAGGGGCTTAAGAAGGAGCATTGTGAGAAAGTATATCTGGAAAATAAAGCGAGTGGGTCTTCTCTATCCCTTATTTAAAGCTGCTCACAGCTTTGCAGCAGCAAAATGCATTCTGTGGTTTTTTTCCACAGACAATGGTTCCTCCTGCACACATGAAGTTTGTATGGTAAGCTTTTAAAACGTGAGTTGGATTGTGGGTTAAAAATGGTTTTATATGGGAAAGATGAATACTTTTATTGTTAGAGGTTTGTAAATCTGGCTGCCATCTAGTTTTGTGGCCATTTTTGAAAAACGTGCACATGTACATTCCAATTTTTTCCTAAAATGTTCACACTTAGAAATACATTTTTCTCATTTCAAAATGTACTTTACTATAAAGCGTGTATTTTTGCATCTACTTTACACTGAAAACAAACCATGGCAACAACATTCAGCAAATGGCAAAATTTGTAATCCTAATCCATGTTTTAGTCAAAGAGGTTGAGATCAGGTTTGTTTCCTTTTAATGCAGAAAATAAAATTATAACCACAATCTCCAAAATAGTTTCAGTGCAGATACAATAGTTCTTATTCATAAAAAAATGTATATCTTCAGATAACAGAAATAGTAAGAAAAACTACAGCCAACAAAACCTCAAAAAGAATAAAACAGCTTAATATAGTCAAAAAGTATTAACAAGTAAAACAAGTAAAGCCTTTGATTCAGTGGTACATGACAAACTACTACTAAAACTAAAATCTTATGGTATCTCTGGATACCTACATAATGGATAGAAGCATTCCTGTCAAACAGACAACAAATGGTCAAATTTGGGAGCGTCCTATTAAATTCTGTACCTGTCAACAGTGGTGTCCTCCAAGGCAATGTTTTAGGACCAACTTTCTCCATACTCTACATAAATGACTTCTGTGATCATATTAAGAGCAACTACGTTCTCTTCATTGATGATGTAAAGCTATTCAACACCACAGACAATACTACTACCCTCCAAAAAGACCTTGACTATGTATCAGAATGGTCAATCAAATGGCAACTTCAAATCTCAACAAATAAATGCTCTGTCTTACATATTGGCAGAAAAAAAATCAGAAAATAAAATACAAGCTAAATAGTCAAGACCTTGTTGAGGATCCAAACTTTGTCAAGGACCTTGGAGTACTCATCTCAAATGATCTACGTGCTAGAGCCCACTGTAACTATATAGCCAAAAAGGCGTTAAGAGTTGTTAATCTAATCCTACATAGCTGGTAATATCACCCTACTACTAGAGCAAAGAAAACATTTGTTAGACCTGTACTTGAATACAGCTCATCTGTCTGAAACCCATATCATGTATCTGATATTAACACAATTGAAAAAGTCCAGAAATATTTCACAAGAAGAGTTCTCAGCTCCTCTTCTCATTGCAGAATATCTTATGCCACCAGACTTGAAACTCTAGACCTAGAAAATCTAGAACTACACCGCCTCCGGTCCGATCTAAATATAGTATATAAAATCATACATTACAATGTCCTACCTGTCAATGAATATTTCAGCTTCAACCATAACAACACAAGAACACACAATAGATACAAACTCAAGGTTAACCACACCAAACTTGATTGCAGGAAATATGACTTCAGCAACAGAGTAGTCAATGTCTGGAATATTCTACCTGACTCTGTGGTTTCTTCCCCAAACCCCAAAAATTTTAACCTTAGACTGTCTACTATTGACTTCACCCCCTTCCTAAGAGGCCTGTAGGGGGCGTGCATAAGTGCACCAATCGTGCCTACCGTCCCTGTCCTATTTTTTTTCTTTTTTTTCTTATAAGTATCTATCTCATGAATTCAAAACTACAGTATATTTATTCTTATACCTGTATCCTGTAAGCGATTGACAAATCAAATAAATACTAAAAAAACAAATAGACATAACATAATAATATATAATGTATAATAAACATTAACAAATAGAAATCACTGAAATGGACTATTTTCTGCACATCAAAAAAATTGGATTGTGTCTATTATTTTTTTTAACAAATGCTGTGGATCCTACATAGGTTTATATTCATAAACACATTACTGTCTCTGGACAGTAATTAAGAATTCCTGTTTTTCTGCCAGTTAAGATGCTGCCTCTTCACCAATATATCAATTTCCCAGGCCCTTCAAAACAATCCAATGTTGATTTGTGATTTCTGCATTTTTGCCAACCTTGGAATGATGCAAATATGCAGGAATCAGACATTAACCAGTCAGCTGACCAGTTGGAAGCTGCACAGATTGTTGCTCAGTCAGTGATGCCACTCTGTGCACCCAAAAATAAACAAATGAAATAAACATTCCTGGCCCACTTCTATTTATATTTTCAGGATATGCCATTTGCATTTCCCTGTTTTTCAGAAAACGTGAATAGTTCCTAAGGGATTGCCATGAACAGCAGGCCATCCTTTTTCTGCTGCATTCTTCAGCCCCTGTGATGGTGAGAAAATAGCATATTGGCAGTGGCTGCTACATTTCAGACAATACCTACAGACTGGCAATAGGAGAAATTTGCAAGCTCTGTAGCATAGTGGAAAGCGAAATGGTTGCTTTGAGTACAGGACTGAGGAAATATTCTCACTACCACATAATTTCAGTAATAATAAATACTATTGCTGTAGTATCACTACTGAAATTAACATAGAAATATTTTTGAAGGGATCTTTTTGATTATGAAAAATCCTTGACCTGAGGAAAAAAATACAGACTGCAGAAAAACATTAGAATTCAACCGTATAATAATAGAATATAGTAAAAAAGTGAAATACTCAAACTTAGTCAAAACCATTAATTTTTTTACTGAATTTTTGCTTTGCTGTTTGTTAGTAAGTATTTAACCATTTCACATGGCATTCACATAATCTTGAAGAAGATTATCTAACAGTTCTAGTCATCTGCCCCACAGAGGTACCCATATAGGAGATCTTGGTGAGTAGCCCTTCCATTTTTATATGTGTGAAATGTATGCAACACATGTTAAAAAGGGACAGGGATTTAATCAGCTGGTCATGCCTGCCATTTTGACACTATTTAACCTAACCCTAATAGGAAAAAGGAAAGGAAAAACAAACAGAAGTATCAACATGTAACAATAATAGTAAAATAATTTTTATTTAGGTATACTAAAATAAAAATAGCAACTTACCAAAAATTAGGTGAAGGCACAATGCAGGCAAGTAAGCTGGTAGTGGAGGCAGCTACACCCGGATTGAGTCGACCAGAGAGCTTGCTGCAGTGAGGGTGGCTGGGTGGCCCGGGAGTCGGCACTTGATCGGGGCTGGCAGCGGTGGTGGCAGGAGGTAGGCGACCAGCTGGTCTTACTTGCCTCCTCACTCACCAATCGGTGGTGGAAGGCCAGGCAGCAACGGCAAGCTGAGGGCAGGTGAAGACGGCAGCCGGGTGAGGCAGGCAGTGTCAACAGGGACTGCTGGGCAGCCCAGGAGTCAGCATTTGACTGGGGCTGGCAGTGGTGGTGACCAGAGCTTGCAGAGCCTCACTCACTCATCTCAGAGATCAGATTAGGCAGGGCCGTGTTCCTTCTCTGCTGTGGTGCTTGCTCTTTGGTTTGATATTCCTTCCTGAAATCCATGTTGCCCCTGCCCTGTTGTTCTTGTTTGTTATTTTTGGCTATGTAATGTGCTTGGATCCCATCTTGCTTTTTGGTTGGTACTGGCTTTTTGTTATTATTTGTCAACCACCCAGAATCAGTTAAAGTTGGATGATGTCTAAATTGAATGAGTGAATTAAATAAATAAATACTTTTTTAAAAAAATTAAAGAATAGGTCAGTGCCACAAAACAATTATAAGTCACAGAAATTTATCTCTGTTGTTTTCCATGTCATAAACTGAAGTATGCACACAGATTAAATGATTTTCTCCTTAAAATCACAGCATAAGGTCTGAACTCATATTACTTATATAAACAATAATCTTTATTAATTCATTTTTAGATGAAAAATTTTCCCCTTTGTACATTACGGTTCAAGCATCTTTAGTATTTTTTTTTTTTGTGATAATTTAGTTTTATGTTGGGTCTTGAAAGGAATATAAGATTTTATTTTCTAATGTGGTTTTTATATGAGAGTTGAATGAAAACTAATATATCTACGAAAAAACTTCCGGTTTGCGTGGCTTCGGGGCAGCAGGAATTCGCGACAGCTCGCGATTCCTGCTGTGCTAGCCGTCGAGGTACCCCCGATCCAGACGGGTCAGGGGGATATGGCTGCCCTGTAGGGACAGCTAAAGAGAGAGGGGAGTCGGATAGGGAGGTGGGGGTGTCGCAGACCCCCCCTTCTCCGGGAAAACCCCTTTTTCCCAAGGCGGTGGAGCGGCGGTCAGCAATGGCCGCCATGAAGAAGCCAGCAACTGGGTAAGAACTGTGCTGGAGGAAGTGTGAAGAGTGAAAGTTCTGTCTGAGCCGGGTCAAGTAACACCTTTTAAACTGCCTGGAATTGAGCTGCTTGAATTGCTGGAAGATACATTGTATCTCTAAGAAGAGCGAAAAGCGGCGGAGAAGCTGTTAAAGGGAACTCTTTTTTTTTTTACTCTCCCACCCCACGGAAAAAGCAGAAATATTTGGATATATTAGACATTGAAAGTGGATTGCTTTGAAAGCTGAAGCTAAGAGACAAAGGGATTTTTGGACATTGAAAAATTTAAGAAATTGGAAAATCTCTGCTGGAGGTATGGATTTTTGATTATTTAAAATTGTCATTGCAAGTGGGAAGGGAGAAAAAAAATTGGAGCAGAAGCTGAAAAAGGAGGAGATTGTCTAGAACGTCTTTGTGGATCTCAAAAGAAGATATATGGTAATTGGACCTCTTTGATTAAAAATTAATCCAGAAAGAGAAAGAGAAGAAGGAAGAAAAGTATTAACTTTTGGATTTTTTTTTTTTAATTGCTTTTGATTATCTTTGATTAAAAATACTTGTGGTTGTTTTGGAAAAAGTTTCCCTTTTTATAATGGCATTGTTTGTGGATGAACTAGAGATTGAATATCAAAAATATAAAAAAGAAGATACTTTGGGCGCTTTGTTTCAATTCTTAGAAATGGCGTTATGTTCTGTTGAAAAGTTGATTACGCAGCAGAAGGACTGGGACAAGGAAGAAGAGGAAGAAGAAGCCATCTTTGATGAACAATGGGTCCCTTCCGGAGAGGAGGAGAAAAAGGATAAGAAAAAGGGGATTTTAAGAATTATAAAAACAACCAAAAGAGAGAAAAATGAGCGAAAAGGTGGAGGCAAGGTTAGAAAGCAAAGGAAAAGGAGTAAGAAAAGCGATGGGAAAAAGCAAAGGGGTAGAAAGGGCAAGGAGAAGAATAAGCAAGAGAGAAAGGGGGGGAGGAGAAGCCTTAATGGGGGGAAGCAAGACCTAAAGAAAAAAAGTTTATTTAGAGACAATGGGTGAATTTAATTTAGATTAAAAGAGGGATTCTGGAGGGTATATAAGATTGTGTTTTTATGTAATTTTAGAATCTTTTAAACAGAATCCCAAGAAAGATTGTAATATGTAGTATTTCTAAGTTAGGGTAATGAGTTATAGATGTTACTCCAATTGGTGTACAGGAGAAGTATAGTAAAAGAAAAAAAAAGATGAATGGATAATTGGAAATAAAACAGACAAAGAATGTTGTTGAAAATGGTAATAAGATATGGAAGGATATATATGCTTTTTTTTTTTTTTGGATTTTGTATATTGATAAAAGGCAATAAAATTTTAATTAATAAATAATTTGGATGGAAAAGAGAAGTAGGGACAAGATATGAAGTTAATATTATATGAAATATTGATATTATAATCTGGAAATGTTATGCCTTATTGGTCTTTTATTATTATTTTTTCTTAGAAAAGAATTTATAAGCTGTTATGCCTTGATTCTTTGTTCATTGTTCTTATAAAACTGATAAAATGGTTTTTATATATATATATAAAAAAGAAAATGATAATAAGATATGGAAGGAGATATGGGTTGAATATGATGTTTGAATTTGTGTCTGTGTAAAGAGTTTTAACCCGGGAACAGACAACCTTCAGAAAAGATCTTTTAGTTTTGTTTATGTTTTGTGTTTGTATGTTTGTGTATTGTGTTTATGGTAAAACTAACAAAATTTGTTTTTTATAAAAAAAAAAGGAAAAAAGAATCAATAAAACCTTGGAGGAATGTTAGACGAGAATAATTTAAACAAGACAGAAAGAAAAGAATATGATGACTATAAAATGGATAAATATGGAAGAGAAATGAAATTGAATAGGAGTAAAGAGAAATAATGAGAAATTTGCTGGAAGATATTTGTGTGTCCATATGGAGATGGGATAAATTGGAATTATGCTGTATAAAAATAATGTTTTGTTTGACTTGTAAGGATTTACAATGTTAAGAGGTTTTATGTGTTTATGTATTTAATGGTTAATGATGTGTTGTTTTATCTTTAAAATTAATAAAAATTTGTTTCAACAAAAAAAACTAATATATCTACCTCTGTAACTAAAGCTTAAAGACAATTATTTTAATAAATCAATAAATAAAACAGGAAAATAATATTTAAAATCAGTTCTTTTGTTACCTCTATTTACATAAGTCCTTTACATAGTCACTATGATTTGCTACATACCTGTGACAACAATGGAAGACTTCTTCGGCAATTATGAAAGAATTCAATTCTTTTCTGTTAGATCCCGACAGTTCTTTCTGTTTCTTCTATCTTTGCTATTCTGCCACAATGATTAAGCAGAATCAAAAGCACATGAAGGAACTTTTGCTGTCATATGACAACATGTATGAGCCACTTCTGGGGCAGTTGCAAAGCCGAATCTCATCATTTTCTCCTATCTGCCATGCAGATTAGACATGATGCCAGGTGGTTTTACTTTTTCCCAAAATGGAAGGAACACCTTCATGGTTCTCTGTTTGACTCAGATAAAGAGATGGATTGGCCTTGCCTCATTTATTTTTTAATTAAAAATAATATTTTTACAACAAAATTTTAAAAGAAGTTAATATGATACAAAGCAAAGCTTAAATCAGCCTACTCATTATTATTTCCATGAATTATTTGGATTTAATGAATTATAGGCCATGTAGATATTTTTTAAGATATTATAGGCCCTGTAGATATTTAAAAAAAATAAGAATGCAGCTCAGAACTCAGAGCTCAGAATTACTTGCTATAATATTAGTAGTAGTAACAATTGAGTTTGTAGTGAATATCCTGGGGGCAAGACAGAGTGATAGGAATATATCTCATTAGTGTATCTTCTGATAAATGTACATTTTGTGACTGAACCGACTTACTGTTGTCAGATTTTTTTAAAAAAAAATATGGAAGTCTTCTCTCCAAGAGCAATCATTTTCTTTGAGCCCTAAAGTGATGCTTGAAAAATAGTTTATTGTACCACTGGACTAAAATGCTGGGGATTCCTGCTTTATTTTATGTACTCTTGTGATACTTCCAAAAGATGAGAAATTTCAGGACTGCTATCGCAATCCATTCCAATGGTTACATTTCCTTAGAAGAAAACGATGCTTGAGGGCATTTCTGTAATATTAGATTTCTATGCAGTGAGTGTGAAATGTCAGCTGAATGCATTAACACCACAAAAAAAGTCCCCCAATACCAGATTTCTTTGTAGAAAGCAAAACCTCTTCTTCAGAGGAGATTGACTGAAAATGTTACATTAGGTTACTCCACTATCTATTGCTGTATTACCATTAATTGAGAAGTCACCTTTCATTCATATAATTTTCAGGGCATAGCTGTGGAAAATTGTATCCAACCACTGACGTCCAATCACAATATTTCAAACTCTTCTGATAAGACCAATATGGCAAGTTAGTCAATTCTACTTTCCAGATTTTGTGGTTGGGCTGTACTACAATGACTACTCTTTTTTAAAAAAAAATCAGGGATATAGAACATGATTATAGTATTATCCAATTATTGTTAAGACAGTAAAAATAAAGTCTGTCCTCATGATGTATATGTGAGTGCAATGATGGTTGAATGACTCTAGAAGATGGTATAAATTACTACAATAGCGAAGAAGTGACCTAAATGAGACATAAAGATCCAAAAAGCCTTTTTCAATTTATCAGCTCAAACCCACGGATAGCCATGGGTAGTTTATATACATATAAGAAGTATTGGTTGATTATTTGCTAGGATTTGACATAGATACTTCTACTGTAAGAACATTCTTTGAGATTAGTTTTCTGGAAAGAAAAAAAATTGATTCCTTTCAGCAGTTGTCCACATTTTTAGTTCAAGTGTTAGAAATATCATAGGGTTACTGTTGAGAATAGTTTCTCACATGATATATTGTTCTAAGTATTCCAAGACATCCTATCAAAAAAGATAATAAAAATGGCTAGACTGAAATTTAGAATATGCACAGATCTACCTCCTTATTTTCATTATAAGTTTTACTGATTTTTCTTTCTGTCCAAAATATTTAGCACAGATCTTGCTGTGCTTTGCCTCAAGCATTTATCACATTTCCCTGTGACAGGAGAATAGAAAGCAGCATTTGCAGTTACTCCTAAGTTGATTAAACTTTTTGAAGTTCTGTGACAGATCAACAAAAACCAGCAACAGAAAATTCATTAAAAAAATATGAGAAGAGGAAGTTGTGCAAAATGGGGTAATTAATCTTGCAATAAAATAATTGTTTACAGTTAAAATTAATGTAACATGCATTCCTCAGCAGATAATAAATTATGGGTTTTCTCATTAGCATTTGAATTGATTTCCTCTAATTTCGGAGAAACACATGAGCATGTGACCAGATTAAGTTTAATTGGACTACAGCTGGTACTGATTGTGGGTGGATAGAGGTGTGAGGTTTTCTGGTTTTTGTTATCCCTTTCCCTCTTCAACCTTTGTTTCACACTTTGATATCATAAAGAAACAATGTGCTGTTTGAAACTATTTGGTTGTATTTTCCAGCTTGGTGCTCTCCAGATGTGATTCCCTATGGATAAGAAAGTCTTGTGAGAGATGGAGAGGAAATAAATGTAATTGTTTCATGCTGGATTTTTGGAGGGACCTGTTCACATAAATCAATGCAATGTAAAATAATGTTTTGTTTTGTTTAAAGAAATAGGCATTGCCATTTCTAGTTTTGAATTCTAATGTGATTTGATAGCACGTGAAGGAGATACTGAAAGGGTTTTTTTTTTGAGGCGAATATTCTCTCCATGACCTTGATGATCAAGATAGTGAATCACCAGCCCAACATTAGCCCAGTGCTCTTTTACTAGTCATTGCCATGATTGTTTCCAAACTAAAATTGTAGCAATTTTATCTCTTTTCATTTCTTTTTTTTTAAGACAAATTTTATTAATTTTACAAAACAATACACAAATGATCAAGGCATAATAACATAAAAGATCTTTTATAAGAAAACCAATAGAACATACAATATAATTCCAAATTGTAATATATATATTTACGTTATCTGTTCAACTTCATATCTTATCCCAACTTCTCCTTTTCATTCTATTATCCAAATTATATTTCTTGCTAATTAAAATGTTATTGCCTTTTAAAAACAATACACAAACATACAAAAACATAAAACATAAAAAACATAAAACGTCTTTTCTGAAAGCTGCTTGATCCCGGGTTAAAACTCTTTGCATACACACAAATTCAAAAATCGTATTTACTTTATATATCATTCCATATCTTATTACCATTTTCAATTTTCTATATAGCTTCTTCCCTCTTTTATCTTTCTTAGTTTTATTTTAGTTATCTTATCTCAATTCAATTCATAATACTTATCATTCTTTGTCTGTTCTATTTCCAGCTACCCATTCATCTTTTCTCTTTAAATATACTTCTCCTGTACACTGACTGGAGTGACGCCTTTGACTCTTTCCTCTAACTTAATAATACTTAATATAACACTTACTTTATATTGGGATTCTGTTTAGTACATTCTAAAATTACAGAATAAATTTTGTGAAAAAAGCAAAAACACTACAATAACAAAATAAAAGCATATAAAACCACTATCAATACCATGAAAAAGCTAATCATATATATTGATACTCCTTTATATCTTAAACATTTTACTCTAAATACACATTTAAAAAACACAATCTTATGTACCTTCCAGAATCTCTTTTCATTTAGATTTACCCATTGTCTCTAAATGAGTTTTCTTTCTTTAAATCTTGCTTCCCACAATTAAGGCTTCTCACCCCTTCCTTTCTCTCTTGTTTATTTTTCTCCTTACCCTTTTTATCCCGTTGTCTCTCCTCCTCCCTTTTCTTCTTCTGCTTATCCCCTTTCTGTTGTTTTCTAACCTTGTATCCACCTTTCATCTCATTTTTCTCTTTTTTGATTGTTTTTTCAAACCATAAAATCCCTTTTTTCTTTTCCTCTTTCTCCTCCTCCCCCCAAAAAACCCCATTGTTCATCAAAGATGGCTTCTTCTTCTTCTTTGTCCCAGTCGTCCTGCTGCATAGTCAATTTTTCATAAGTGCATACCGCCATTTCTAGAAATTGAAAAAGAGTGCCCAAAGTATCTTTTCCATCTTGTTCTTCTTTTTTATATTTTTTATATTCAATTTTTAATTCATCCACAAGCAATGCCATCATGAAGAGAAAAACTTTTTCCAAAACAACCACCCAAATATTTTTAATCAAGAATAATTCCAAAAAGTTCCAGAGTCACTTTTTTCTTTCTTCTATTTCTCTTTCCGGGATTACTGTTTAATCAAAAGGTTCCAATTAAGATATAGCTTTCTTTAAAGTTCTAGGCAATCTCCTCCTTTTTCAAATTCTGCTCCAATTTTTTTTCCTCTCCCTTCCCACTTACAACAACAATTTTCCTTTAAATGTTCAGAAATCCATACCTCCAATATGGGTTTTCCGATTTCTTAAGTTGTTAAATCCAATGTCCAGGAATCCTTTATCCCTTGGCTTTAACTTTCAAATTGAGTTACCTTCGGTGCCCAAATAGATTTTCCAGATATCCGTCTGCTATTTCTATAGGGTGGGAGAGTGAAGAAAAAAAAACTTCCCCTTGACAGCTTTCTCCGCCGCTTTCCAATCTTCTTAGGGATACAATGTATCTTTCAGGCAATTCAAGCAGTTCAGTTTCCAGGGTGTTTAAGAGTTGTTATTTTCCCGGCTCAGCCAGCACTTTCACTTCTCCTAATTCTTCTTTCTCCTTCTTCCTCCAGCACAATCTTTTCCAGCTGCCGGCTTCTTTGTGGCGGCCATTACTGACTGCCGCTCCACCGCCTTGAGAAAAGGACGTTATGCTGGGTGAGGAGGGGGTCTGCGACACCCCCAAACCCCTCTCCGGATCCTCCCTATCTTCGGCTGCCTCTTTGGGGCAACCTTATCCTCCAGACCCGTCAGGATCGGAGGCACCAAGACGGCTAGCACAACAGGGATCGTGCAGGATCGCGAATCCCTGCCGATGCTGAAGCCTGGCAAACCGGAAGTCATATCTTTTCATTTCTTCTGTTTATTACCATACCATTGAGAAAGACTTTTGAAAAGTGATTGAAGTCCCTTATTCCACCCAGACCAACTGGCCTATCAAAGAACAATCCAGTTTTATATGCCCAATGGGAGTCATCTGCCCTCTGAGAGCCAATATAGGAAAATAAAAGTTTTTTTTTTTTAAACAAGTTTGGGCAGGATGACTTTTGGATACTTTGTGAAACCATTGGCTGGTGTCCTGTAGAAAGGGGACCACAAATAAGGCTGAAAAGGAGGAGGAATTTTGCTGTAGTTAGAAATATTTTGGAGTGCTTTGTATGACTTCTTTTAAACTCTTATGTTTTATATGTGAAACTTTCTCTTCCTGGAGTTGACCTGTGACATTTAGCACCCACCTCAGTTTGCCTGAGCTCCAGATTCCAAAAGATTTTTTTTGCTCTCTAGCAGTTTAGCCAGGCCTGGGTGAGGTAAGGGGGCCTCTTTCAGACTCACCCTCAGTTCCCCCAAAGGTCATATACAATAAAGGGGTAATGACAGCAGAAAGGCTACTGTCAGTCTTGCATGGCAGTCCAGACAAGAAGCATATCCAGCTATACTAATTCTATTTTTAATTGAAAAATTATAAATCTAAAAGGAGTCCTCCTGTCCCTCACTTTTGCTCTCCTGAAAACTAGGAAGGGTTTTGAGATGCATTTGCCACCCCTCTTCCTTCAGATTCAAAGTTTCATTTATCCGACCATTGTCTGGGCTGTGGTTCTTCCTTCTGTCTTCCAAGGTCATTCCCACACACCATTAGAGAGATCAACTTTTCTAGACACTGGGTTGCTTCAGCAGCAAAGGACCTCAGAGAGATGGACAGGTTTGGTCCTGAAGGCTTCTTCATGATTACAGTCATAAATGAACTTCAGTTTTTAGGGGGGGAAAATAATAATTCAGTTTAAGCACATACAGAGATTCGTCACTGAACGAAGACATGGAGGACAATGCAAGACGACAGCCATGCTTGGTCTTACTGCAAACAATCATAGGAGCTGTAATTCGGTGCATGTGGACATTAGTGAAAAACACTGAATTAGATAAGGACACTGGCTGTGGAGAAATTCAGATTCTAAGGGGAAAAGGGAATCTGCCATATTCTGACTGTCTAAGGATATGACAGCCATAGAGACATGTTTGTTTGTTCCTCCCCGCTGTGCCTGATCACCATTTTTTTTCACCACTCTCTGGAGTCATGTTTCTTTAAGCTTTTTGCTCTCAGGACCTCTTCTCACTTTTAATAATTGTGGAAATCATCTAAAGAGCTTTTATATGTAGGAGTTATATTTATTGATATTTACTGTATTAAAAATTAAAATTGACACCTTCATATCATATTTTTGAATGATGTAAGAATAGTAATATTAAACACATTGGATATTAACATAAATAAAATATTTATGAAATAAATATCCTACTTTTTAACAATTTTAAAAAAACTAATAAGAGTCACATTGTGTCGGGCTGTGCTCCCTTTAGATCCCAAGAAAGAAATACTCAGACTCCATGGTGTAGAGCAAAGTTATCCTTTTACTGGAAAATAAAGTGGAAGCTACAAATCAATTCTGAAACTGAGAAATTGGCGGGTAGAATCCACATACAAAGAATTAGGTTTGTTCCCACCCCCCAAAGTTCAAATTATTCTTCCAATTAAAACTTCTGAATAAGCTCATGTGGTCATCTCCAGATGGTGATGAGGTGTCTTGTCAAATGACCTTGACATATTTTGATAAAAGTTCGCAGTTGCACAAAAGAGGACAGAAGATAGCCAAGAAACAGAAAGTTAAAGAAAAGAATCCCCCCTCCCCTTGCTAGCCCAGCAAGGAATGCAAACACCTCCAGTCTTCTTCCCTAGCAAAATGCCCCCTCCCACCATTGTCATGACAGCCCAGAGAAATAATGAAATAATAGCAGAAAAGCAACAGAGGAAGGTATCTTGAGGGCTGACATTCGGACCCCCTAGAAAAAGGACATAAGTCCCTAAAAGAAAACAACATAATTACATGTTAACATTGTTATACATTTTCATGGTTTATCAGGATATTTGGCATAAAACTTCTTTAATAGTTCAGGAGCTCTAAGGTCCTTTTCATTTACCCACTCAGAATGGGACGGAGGAAAATGTTTACAAGCTACCAGGCATTGGGTACGACCCCTCCATTTTCTAGAGTCTAGAATTTTTTTAATTTCGAAATGCTGTTCACCCTCAATTAACAATGGTATGGGGGGATCAGACTGGGTCGGTCTCAAGGTACAGGTACGTTCTGGTTTCAACAAACTAACGTGGAAAACTGGATGAATACGACGAAGAGTCTTTGGTAAAGTGAGTTGAACAGTCACAGGATTTATAATCTTCTCAATGGGGAAAGGTCCTACATACTTAGGACCCAACTTCTTCGATTTTTGGGTAGTCTGCAAATACTTGGTCGAGAGAAATACTTTATCGCCCACTTGATATGACATCTGCAGAGCTCGCTTTCTGTCAGCAAATTTCTTATGAGATTGGTGCGCCTCGTCCAAAGCTTTGCGGACGACCGGCCAATTAAGTTGAAGCTGAGATATCCAATCACTCAGTGACTGGACAGTTGGGTTTTCACCAGGCAGTTCAGGTATGGGTACAAAATCTTGCCCCGTTGCTATTTTGAAAGGAGTAAACCCCGTACTACTGTGAACAGAGTTATTATATGCCACCTCCGCAAAAGGTAGTAGATCCACCCAGTTGTCTTGCTGATAATTTATGTAACATCGGAGGTATTGTTCTAGTACCCTGTTAGTTCTCTCGCAGGCTCCATTAGTTTGGGGATAGTGGGTGGAGCTTAAGCTTTGGGTAGAGCCTATTAACTTCAAAAATTCCCTCCAGAAATTCGAGGTAAATTGGATTCCCCGATCAGAAACTACATGTTCAGGTACATCATGCAATCTGTAGACATGAAGAATGAACAGTCTGGCCAACGACCTCGCCGAAGGGATCTTTGAGCAAGGGATGAAATGGGCTTGTTTGGAGAACAAGTCAGTCACCACCCAAATGACTGTGTGTCCACTGCTCTCAGGTAGATCTACTATAAAGTCCATGGAAATTTCCTTCCAAGGAGCAGTTGGGCTGGCCACATTTTGCAGCAGTCCTGGTGGCTTACCAGGAGGTCTTTTTGCTGAGGTGCAAATCGGACAACTCGCCACATAAGTCTCAATGTCCTTTTTCAATGAAGGACACCAAAACTGCTGTTTCACCAAATGTAAGGTCTTCACAAACCCAAAATGACCAGCCACTTTGGAATCATGAGTTTGTTGCAATACGTGGCTTTTCAGGTTTTGAGGTACATACAATTTCGCCCTCATCCAGGCTAGGCCATCTCGAACAGTGCTGTTGTTCGCATTTGCCAGAAACCACTCATCCGTTTTCAAAGCCTCCTTAAACTGTTCCATTAGATCAGTGGATAGATTCTTCTCTTGGTTTCTTTTTTGAGGGCGGGTAACTACAGGGGCAGCCAGTTGTGTAGTGGACACGATTGGCCTTATCACTTCTTTATGGATACTGTTGCATTGAGGCATTCTAGACAAAGCATCTGCCATAAAAATTTTTCCCCCTGGTATATATTTCAAGGAGAAATTGAACCGCTTGAAAAACTGAGCCCACCTAACTTGTTTAGGGGATAACTTCCGAGGGGTTTTTAAAGCTTCTAGATTCTTATGGTCAGTCCACACTTCAAATGGGTGTTTCGCTCCTTCCAAAAAATGCCTCCAAGCTAGTAAAGCCCAACGGACTGCAAACACTTCCTTCTCCCAAACGGCCCATCTCCTTTCAGTCTCAGTGAATTTACGAGAAGTGTAAGCGCATGGTTGTAGTGTCCCCTTCTCGTTTAATTGAAGTAAGACTGCCCCCACTGCTACATCACTTGCATCAGCTTGGATCACGAAAGGGGCGTCCATGTCTGGGTGTTTCAGTATTGGTTCTGCAGCAAAAAGTCTCTTAAGTTTTTCAAATGCAGCTTGGCACTCCATGGTCCAATTCAATGGTTGACTGGGCTTTGGTTTCAATTCCCCCTTTGTTTTCAGGAGGTTGGTGATGGGCATGGCTATTTTTGCAAAAGACGGGATGAATTGCCGATAAAAGTTGGCAAATCCCAGAAAACTTTGAAGCTGTTTACAAGTTCTCGGTGGGGCCCAGTCCAAAACGGCTCGCACCTTTTCTGGGTCCATTTCAATGCCTTCGGGGGAGATACGATATCCCAAGTAGTCGATTTTTTCTTGATGGAACTCACATTTGGATAGTTTGGTGTACAATTTGGCGGCCCTCAGCTTGTGCAACACAGAGCGTACCAGTTTCACATGTTCGTCTCTAGTCTCCGTGTAGATAAGAATATCATCAAGGTATACCAGAACCCCTTTGTAGAAATGTTCATGAAGCACTTGATTGATCAGTTGCATGAAAACAGCAGGTGCCCCCTGTAAGCCGAAAGGGAGAACATTGAACTGGAAACAACCCATTGGGCAGTTGAACGCAGTCTTCCATTCGTCTCCCTTCTTTATCTGGATTCGGTAGTACGCCTCCCTCAAGTCCAGCTTTGTGAAAATCTTCCCCTTTGCCAGGTGGGCTAACATGTCCTTCATCAGAGGGAGGGGGTACATGTTCTCTACGGATACTGCGTTCAGGTTTCTATAGTCCACTACCAGACGTTTGGAGCCATCTTTCTTCTCGCGGAACATCACAGGGGCAGCCACTCGAGGTCTGGCAGGCGTGATGAAACCCCGTTGCAAGTTCTTGTCGATAAATGCCCTCAATTCCTCCAACTCCCCCAGTGTCATCGGATACATCTTCGGTTTCGGGAGCGTCACCCCTGGCAGGAATTCAATGCTACAATCGGTCGACCGATGTGGGGGGAGCTCGTCAGAAGCCTCTTCACTAAACACCTCTCTTAAGTCCCAATACTCCTTCGGGATTTTCTCCTCCCCTTCCATGTGTTCGGCACCTGTTGAAGCTATCTCGGCGGGTACCTAGGACTTCGGATGGGATTTCTCCTCCCCTTCCAGATAGGGTTGCTCCTCCCCTTCCGGTGGCCGATCGGTGCAGATGTGTATCCACCCCTCTCTCCAGTTCACATGGGGATTCCACTTCCGAAGCCATGGTAGTCCCAATATTAGAGGCTGTTCCATCCCAGGGGCCACAATAAAACACAGGGTCTCGGTTTCCGGTTTCGCGTGGCTTCGGGGCAGCAGGAATTTGCGACAGCTCGCGATTCCTGCTGTGCTAGCCGTCGAGGTACCCCCGATCCAGATGGGTCAGGGGGATATGGCTGCCCTGTAGGGACAGCTGAAGAGAGAGGGGAGTCGGGCAGGGAGGTGAGGGTGTCGCAGACCCCCCCCTTCTCCGGAAAAACCCCTTTTTCCCAAGGCGGTGGAGCGGCGGTCAGCAATGGCCGCCACGAAGAAGCCAGCAACCGGGTAAGTTTGCGCTGGAGGAAACGTGAAGAGTGAAAGTGTTATCTGAGCCAGGTCAAGTAACAGCCTTTAAATTGCCTGGAACTGAGCTGTTTGAATTGCTGGAGGATACATTGTATCCCTAAGAAGAGCGAAAGCGGCGGAGAAGCTGTTAAAGGGAACTTTTGTTTTTTCTTCACTCTCCCACCCCATGGAAACAGCAGAAATGTTTGGATATATTGGACATTGAAAGTGAATTGTTTTGAGAGTTGAAGCTAAGGGACATAAGGATTCTTGGACATTGAAAAATTTGAGAAATTGGAAAACCCTTGTTGGAGGTATGGATTTCTGATTATTTAAAATTGACATTGCAAGTGGGAAGGGAGAGGAAAAAAAATTGGAGCAGAAGCTGAAAAAGGAGGAGATTGCCTAGAATCCCAAAGAAAGGTATATGGTAATTGGACCTCTTTGATTAAACATTAACCCCAGAAAGAGAAAGAGAAGAAGGAAGAAAAGTATTAACTTTTGGAACTTTTTTTGAATTGTTTTTGATTAAAAATACTTGTGGTTGTTTTGGGAAAAGTTTCTCTTTTCATAATGGCATCGTTTGTGGATGAACTAAAGACTGAATATCAAAAATATAAAAAGGAAGATACTTTGGGCGCTTTGTTTCAATTCTTAGAAATGGCGTTATGTACTTATGAAAAGTTGATTACGCAGCAGAAGGACTGGGACAAGGAAGAAGAGGAAGAAGAAGCCATCTTTGATGAACAATGGGTCCCTTCCGGAGAGGAGGAGAAAAAGGATAAGAAAAAGGGGATTTTAAGAATTATAAAAACAACCAAAAAAGAGAAAAATGAGCGAAAAGGTGGAGGCAAGGTTAGAAAGCAAAGGAAAAGGAGTAAGAAAAGCGAGGAGAAAAAACAAAGGGGTAAAAAGGGCAAGGAGAAGAATAAGCAAGAGAGAAAGGGGGGGAGGAGAAGCCTTAATGGGGGGAAGCAAGATCTAAAGAAAAAAAGTTTATTTAGAGACAATGGGTGAATTTAATTTAGGATAAAAGAGGGATTCTGGAGGGTATATAAGTTTGTGTTTTTATATGTGTATTTAGAGTATAAAATTCATTATGTAATTTTAGAGTCTTTTAAACAGAATCCCAAGAAAAATTTGTTATACGAAGTACTTTTAAGTTAGGGTAATGAGTTATAGACGTTACTCCAATTGGTGTATAGGAGAAGTATAGTAAAAGAAAAAAGATGAATGGATAGTTGGAAATAGAACAGACAAAGAATGTTATTGAAAATGGTAATAAGATATGGAAGGATATATAAAGGTTTTGTTATGGTTTTTTTTTTGGATTTTGTATATTGATAAAAGGCAATAAAATTTTAATTAACAAGAAATAATTTGGATGAAAAGGAGAAGTAGGGATAAGATATGAAGTTAAATAGATAAAGTATTGATACTATAATTTGGAATTGTTATGCTCTATTGATTTTTTATTATTATTTTTTCCTAGAAAAGAATTTATAAGCTGTTATGCCTTGATTCCTTGTGCATTGTTTTTATAAAATTGATAAAAATGGTTTATATATATATATATATAAAAAAGAAAATGATAATAAGATATGGAAGGATATATGGGGTGAATATGATGTTTGAATTTGTGTCTGTGTGAAGAGTTTTAACCCGGGATCAGACAACCTTCAGAAAAGATCTTTTAGTTTTGTTTATGTTTGTGTATTGTGTTTTTTTTTTAAAAAAAAAGAATTAATAAAACCTTGGAGGAATGTTAGATGAGAATAATTGTAAACAAGTCAGAAAGAAATGAATATGATGACTATAAAATGGATAAATATAGAAAAGAAATGAAATTGAATAAGAGTAAAGAGAAATAATGAGAAATTTGTTGAAAGATATTTATGTGTCCATATGGAAATGGGATAAATTAGAATTATGTTGTATAAAAATAATGTTTTATCCGACTTGTAAAAATTTATAATGTTAAGAGGTTTTATGTACTTAATGGTTAATGATGTGTTGTTTGTCTTTAAAATTAATAAAATTTGTTTAAAAAAAAACAAAAACACAGGGTCTCATGGTGGTTTCCCATGGTCATCTCTAGGGGTTCTGTTATAAAACGTGTGGGGCAACCTCCCGCCACCGACCCATCCAGTTGGCAGAAAGATATGGGTGTTTTTAAAGTTCTCAGTCCGATGCCCATCCCCTTAACCACTTTCATATTAATTATACACCTCGTGCACCCCGAGTCCAGTAAGGCCAACATCACTCCCTCAGTACCAGAGGTGGGCCGCCTTAACTTTATTGGGATGGTCATGGGCCCTTGGTTAGGACTTACTGGGACGTCATCTTCCGAATCTGTCTCGTTCTCGTTGAGTGGGGTTGGAGGTCCCAGCTCCTCTCCCGCCAAAAGGGCGACCTCTACAACCTCTCTTGTCTTCAGTCCGGTCTCACGGGGCTTGGTTGAGGGGTTTTTAGGCTTCCTCCCGGGGTCCAGCACTTTTGGTGGGTTCGTCTTTACCCGGCAATCTGCCATCCGGTGGCCCTCCTTCCCACAACAGAAACATGCCGTGGTCTTGGCTCTTGCCGCCACCCTTCCCAGTTGGGGGGTTGAGGTCTCTTGGAGATGTGGGGGGAGCGGTTTTCTCCAGGCGGGACCTCCCCTGCATCTGTTTCAGGCTAGATCAATGTCCACCTCTTCCGCCAGCAAGCACCATGACTGTAAATCACGTGGATCCCTTCTGGAGCTGCACGTGTGGTATACATCTTCATTTAAGCCATCTTTGTAGGCTTCCACCAGGGCCTCCTGGGACCAACCTTGGATGTGGTATGCCAGCTGCCTGAATTCTTGGGTGTAGTCTGCCACCGATCTCCCCCCTTGGACTAGGGTCTTCATTCTGATTCTGGCCTTTCTCTCTGCCAGAGGGTCCTCAAACCTTCTCCTCAGTGCAGTCATGAAAACATCGAGGGTTTGCAGTTGGGGGGAGTTATCATTGTACAAAGTCACCACCCAGTCTGCTGCCATCCCTTCCAGGGTTCTGGTACACATCTCACTTTGGCTGCTTCAGAGGTGAACTCCCGCTCAAATTCTGCCATATAACTCCCAACTTGTACAAGGAAAAATCCCAAATCTCTGGGATTTCTTCCAAACTTCACATCTAGGGGGGGCAGGTGGCGTCTTCCAGGAACCACCCCTATTGCTGGGGCTCCCCGGGTGGCAGCGGGCGGCTGCGCTGGCGTAGGCTGGGCAAGGGGGGTAGGGATAGCTTGGCTTCCCCGGGCTGATCTCACTCCCTCTTCCCCCTCATACCTTTGAGCCGTGCCGGCTTCTCAGAAACATCCATAAGGAATTTCCCGGCTTGATCCAGTTTGCATTCCATCTCCTCCCCCTCCTGCCATAGCCATTCCTTCGCACCTTTTCGTCTTACAGTGATTCTGGGAGGAGGGGGGTCTTCAGAGTCTCTCCAACCAACCCCCAACGACCATCTGGGCATCTCAGCTGGGGTTTCTTCCAGAGTCAAGTCGGCCAGCAGGTCAGTCACCGACATCTCCGGTAGCAGCATCGGCTGCCCCCCCGCAGCTCCCTGATCCTCTTCATCGCTGGCTGGAGACGACATGAGATGAAACCCCCTCGGAAGAAAAGTTGCTGTTTTCTCCGGGTGGGTTGTGGTGGGAGTTTCGGAATAATGTTGGGCTGTGTTCCCTTTAGATCCCAAGAAAGAAATACTCAGACTCCATGGTGTAGAGCAAAGTTATCCTTTTACTGGAAAATAAAGTGGAAGCTACAAATCAATTCCGAAACTGGCGGGTAGAATCCACATACAAAGAATTAGGTTTGTTCGCACCCCCCAAAGTTCAAATTATTCTTCCAATTAAAAGTTCTGAATAAGCTCATGTGGTCATCTCCAGATGGTGATGAGGCGTCTTGTCAAATGACCTTGACATATTTTGATGAAAAAACGCAGTTGCGCAAAAGAGGACAGAAGATAGCCAAGAAACGGAAAGTTAAAGAAAAGAATCCCCCCTCCCCTTGCTAGCCCAGCAAGGAATGCAAACACCTCCAGTCTTCTTCCCTAGCAAAATCCCCCCTCCCACTGTTGTCATGACAGCCCAGAGAAATAATGAAATAATAGCAGAAAAGCAACAGAGGAAGGTATCTTGAGGGCTGACACATTGTTTAAATTCTTGCAAAAGTCTTTTATATACAGGAAATAATTTTGATTTCACAGGCTATTGATATGATCTTGGGATTGGACCCCAGTTTGGATAGATATATCCAAAACCATGCCTCAACACCTATCTTTCATGAGGTATCTTACAAGGATCCAAGAATTCAGCCAGTTTAATTATTTTACCTTTTTATTTTTTAAAAAAAATATAAATTTAATTTTAGGATTCTGTGGACACATGTACCCTCTGTTCATAAATATCACATTTTTGTTCCTTGGCTAATGTAATGATACTTTTAATATAGAGTAAGAAATAAAAATACACTTCTGGCTTCAGAAATGCTGGGAATCAATATAACATTTTCTTGGAATCCCAGTTTTGCTGAACAAAATAATAAGTGTTTATTTAAAACATAAACATATATCATCTGTTAATTTAAAATATCCACATTTTAAAGTACTAATAAAATAATAAAAATAACAACTCATTCTTTGTGGAAGTCTGTTGGGAATTCATTACTAGTAATAATTTATATTTGTATGTGGAATGCAAGATTTGAAATTAATCTGCTCCTTTCTTTGAAACTAAATTCTATCCAGAATAAACGAACAATTTCCATTCCTCAAAACCCTCCCTCAATAGTATTATATCAGAATTCAATGTCTGTTTCTTGGTTGTGCAACCATCATTGTCCCCAAACAAGTTATTCACTGTATGCAGTAAGTCCTGCAAACCTGTTTTTTAAATTATTATTATTTGCTTGCTGATCACAAATCATTGTTTTTAACTTCAGAGATCAGGCAAAAATAGACTTACACCTGAATTCTTTAGACCAATACATGCTATCTATGACAAAAATCCTGTATGTTTTCTAGTCAGAGATATGGATTATTAATCTCTTCTTAGCAAGTTGTGGCCTTTTTTGCGATTGGGAGAAATAGAATAAACAATTGATTTTCCAGTTCATTGATCTTATAGAAAATTTAGGTTTGCAGAATGGAGAATTTGAGCCAGCATTGAAAAAAATGAAGTACTTCTACAACCAGACCACCAGATCAGATTGTTTCCTATTTATTTCACTTCTACTTGCATCAACACAGAAAAAGTTTCTGTTGTGCTTATATAATATTGTGTGATTTTAAAAATGTTATTCCTCTCTCCATTTCCTCTGTAGTAGAACTATAATCCATAGGTATTTGTTTGGCTGCGAGTAGCATTGTGAATAGTAAATAGAAGTACATGCACATTTTCTTAGCAAATAAAGTGCAATGTTGTTTTAAACCTGCCTGTTCCCTTCATTACAGTTGGCAGAGTGGTGAGTGATATTATGGTTGACCTAGCACTAGTATATGTCCCCCATAAATGTTACTATATGTTCCCCTCTTTACTTCCTGACTAAAACACAGGGAAGTAGCATACCATTCCCTTATATTTTGTAAGTAAAGACATTCTCAGTTAAGAAGGTAATATTCTGTCCATCTACAGAAGGCGAATCTACATGGAGATCAGACCAAGTATTAATGACGAACATCAGACCCTGTATTTTGTGGATTTTAGCATTTTATGTCTTGTATCTGAGTGGGTGTTTTGCATCTGTGTGGGTCAGGATATTGGCAATAGGGAGGAGCTGGGTCCAGCTGTTGTGCTTCATGTTATAGCCCTTAGGCATAGAACACTTGATCATCTGAATGCTCTTAATTTGTAAATCAAAAGGCAGGAAATGACCAGGATTCCAAAAGGAGACACTCCAGTTTGGCTAGCGGTTCCAAGCCATTAAATAAATAGCTGTCACCCAAATCTCCCAGGTGATAAAACATGCCACTGAAGGAAAAATTTACAAGACTAGGCCAACAAAGGTTTTGCTTTATAACCAATCTTAAAATGCTTCAGTGGTTCTTGGTACCTATGCTAAAGAGACTATTATATAGAAATAAAACTAGGTGGTGAAGTACCTAGATATATGTTACCTTGGCATGTTCTTTTAGCCTCCATTGACTAGTTTCTTTCGCATTTATTTACATACCATACCTGACAGAAACCTCAGATTTATTGGTGTAGGTAAAGTTATGCAAATTAAAAGATAATTAATTATTAACCTTGACCTAAATTAAGAAAATATGATGACACTTCCCCCCCAACTATCCTTACTAGATAGTTGGCATCTGTCACTAAAGATATGGTTTCCATTATCCAACAAAAAGTTTCACTCTAAATTCCTTGTGAAACATCATTTTTCTTAGAATACTGCTTTTCACCCTGAGACAGAATTCTTGGGGATAATGGGGAAGGAACCATGGGTAGTGAAATAGGCTTTCCTTCTCAGTTCAATTTTAATTCACTGGTGATTTTGAATTATTTGAATTTGAAACTGACATCTAGGCCAGTCCTATATAAAGTGCCCTTATTTAGTTCCCTCCATTCTTTCTTTCTTTCTTTCTTTCTTTCTTTCTTTCTTTCTTTCTTTCTTTCTTTCTTTCTTTCTTTCTTTCTTTCTTTCTTTCTTTCTTTCTTTCTTTCTTTCTTTCTTCCTTCCTTCCTTCCTTCCTTCCTTCCTTCCTTCCTTCCTTCCTTCCTTCCTTCCACCTGGACAAGTCCCTGCAAATTCCATAGCAAGTTTTTTTTGGGAAATGTTCTGCCATTGCCTGCTTCCCAGGAGAGAGTGGCTGGCCCAAGTTTACCCAGCTGGCTTTGTGACTGAGGTAAGATTAGAGCTCACAGCCCTCTGTTTCCAACCCAATGCCTTAGTCTCTCCACCAAACTAGTTCTGTTTCCCATCTGGGGGAGTGAAGAAAATTACATTTAAAGCAAATTTCTTGTCAAATTTGCTCCCTGTCAACAAATACCTTCATTATATTCAGCTTTCAATGACAAGTATGCCTTTATAATGCTAAATGCAGATGACCACACTATACATGAAAACAATATTATGGAATGATACCTGTGGTATTATATTAAAAATATTATTTAGACCTTCTGAAATTTTCAAAGAAACATTAATATTATCACCAACAGATAATTGAAAGGTTCTCTTTTTTTTTTTTTTTTTTTTTAGGAATAATTGAAACTGCAGGCAGAGTAAACTTTTCTAGCTTATTGGTGACAATATAATCATATAGATTCAGAGATCTTTCTCCACATCCATTGATGTGCTTTCTTCCTATTTTCAAGATGGGAGGAGAAACCTTATCAATTCCACCTCAAAGTAGAAGGAAACAGCACTGCCAATTCTCAAGAACTAGAGTCCTAGAAACAGGAGGACTTGTGGTCTGCCCCCTCCTCTCAGCACTCCTTTGGGGTGACTGCATAAGTTGACCATCCCTGCTGAAGAGGAAAATATTCCAAAGTTCGGGAGCCACTATTGAAAAAAATTCACATCTAGTTGTTATACCCTTGGGATGGGATCTGTCAACAATGGCTTCTAATGAGGTATTTGCAAAGAAAGACATTAGTTAATCTGAAGCCAGAAACTTTTTTAAAAGACAATCTTAAAAATCAAAAGTGACAGTCTGGGTTCATTCATTCATTCAATTTCTATATCAACTCATCTGAATCAATGATTCTTCATACTTCTATGTGGGAATGTTCCCAGCACATGGAACATATTTGAGAATGAAAGCCCATGGTTCTCTGTCTAAATACTTCTGCAGCTGGCATTCTTATTAAGGGTAATACAAGGTAATACAAGGTACTCTGCGGAATCCCCCATTTGCAGTGATGAAGATCGATCCAGGATTATTCTGCAGCACAAAGAAGAAACATCATTTGTCTAGGACAAACCTACCAATGCTGACTAAACTCAGTTTATTGATGAACATATGGTGGAAGACATTGATTTAGTGGCTTTGCTGCTGTTTCACTTGAATTAGAAGAAAAAGACAAATCAAGTTGGGTGTCATCGGCATATTAATGATCTCTCTGGTCAAATCTCTGGATGATTTCACCAAACAGTCATTTAAAAAGCATGATAGAAGGAACAGATTATGAAGTCCTAAATGGTGCAAGTGCCAAGAGATTGAACAGCAGTCTCTGGCACAGTCATCTGGAATTGATTATCCAAATAAAAGCAGAACCAGTAACAACGCAGTGTCTCTTCTCTCCAATTCAGATAATTTATCCAAAATGCTACTGTTGTGAATTAATAAAAGTGTTTGAATAAAGCTTGTTGAAACCTTAAAGCAAAGTGCAGGGTTCTGGCCCTGCACTTCTGATTGGCCGATAATAGCGATATTGGATTGGTCCGTTCAGGAGAATCTGATTGGCTATTAATGAGCCTTTCTCATTGGTTAAAAGAGCTAGCGTTCCTGTGTTTTCATTGGCTAAATACCCAAGAGCTTGCCTATATAAAGGGGGCTGTTGAGGCCATTGAGAGAGCTGTTGCACCATGTTAAATAAAGAGTTGAAATTCACTGTTCATTGACTCGTCTCTGCTTCTTGCGCCATGCACCGAACTTAACATTGGCAACGAGGGTGGGATGTGGAGACACCAGAGCTGACTGAACACTACAGAGCGATAAGAGAGCACATGGCTGAAACACACCAACGGCGGAACCATGGTCGGTAGCGTCATACCACTCGCTCCATTTGACCCGGCACAAGAAGACTGGGACTCATATATGGATCGCTTCCAGATGTTTCTGGAGACCAACAATTTGAAGGATGCCACTACCGGAAAGAAACAGGCGGTATTCCTAACTCATTGTGGGCCAACTGTATTCAAGATGGCCAAAGTGGAGAAGGCGGAGCTTCGTTTCAGCGATACAGCTGCGATCTCGGGGCTCTGAGATCGCAGCCGATATTTTCGCCCTTGGTCGGTCCCAACGGACCTAAACCATCCCGTAGAGACGGGGATTGAGAAGGGTACTGTCCCAGGATCCCAGAGATATTGCAAAATCTCTGGTTTGATCTGGGAGAAGCCCTTTTGCTGGCGGCGGAGAGGCAGCCTCCATAGCTGCTGAAGTCGGGACAGCTCCGGAAAGAAAGTGGCTGGAAAGAAAGTGTGTCGGCTGGGTGAGAAACTTCTTTTGTGTTGTAAATTCGCTGCGATTTGCAAGGGCACCCTGAACAAAGAAGAAATGTTTGATTTTTTTTTGACCGAAACTGTTTGAGCGGCGTTTTTTAAAGTGATGTCAAATTGAGGCTTGGGTTTTTTTTTTTCTTTTTCTTACTTTTTTTTTCTGGGGACTTTAGTGTGATTTGTAGGTAACCGGATTGAATTTTCTCTTATATATATTTTTATGCTCCTTTTGATTATTTAAATTTTCTTTAGGATAGAGGCTCCCTTTGGCTATTTTTTTTCTTTTTTTTGTATACATTACTCCTTCTTTCTGGCTGGGGGGGGGGAAAAAGAGCATTAAGAAACTTTGCAACACTGCCAACTAGAGGCTTGAAAATACTTTATTTGAATTGGAGAGAATTGTAAGAAGACTCCTTCTCAAGGACATTTCAAGTGAGAGCACAGCAAAATATTATTACAGGTGCTTTCCTGGACTCTTATCAATATTTCAACACTTGAGGCTTGGCTTTGAAGCTGCTGGAGAAGAGAGTCATAATAAGAGCCTTGGATAAATAAATAAAGTGCAGTGTGCTTATTTATATATATATATATATATATATATATATATATATATATATATATATATATATATATATATGTTTTCTTAAGTTTTCGCGGGTACTTACATGTCTGGCATTCAGCTTTGTTCGGGTATTTTCCCACGTCATAATAGTGGTGTTTGTCAAACACCATACAGAAGCCTGATGATGGCAGATGAGATTCTGCTGAAACGTTGCTACAACTTTAAAAGCACCACTATTATGACGTGGGAAAATACCCGAACAAAGCTGAATGCCAGATATATATATATATATGTAAAACTTAAGAATATATATATATATATTCGGGTTTTCTCCCGTGTAAGATTGGAAGTATCTAGGCAACGTTTCGATGAAGTCTCATTCATCATCTTCAGGCTTGGTCTTCAGCTCTGTGCTTCTCAGAGTGATGTGAGCTTGCAGCTGCTTCTTTCTTTTAACTGCTAGTGGAGGTGTGACTTGATTGGGTGGGGGCTTGGCTGTGTTCTGATTGGGTGGGGGTGTGTTCTCATTGAAGACCAAGCCTGAAGATGATGAATGAGACTTCATCGAAACGTTGCCTAGATACTTCCAATCTTACGCGGGAGAAAACCCAAATAACCAAAGATCCACATACAAATACCCGCAAGAACCTCAGAAAACATATATATATATATATATATATATATATATATATATATATATATATATATATATATATATATATATATATTTGTGATATCCCTACTCACCAGCCTTTTTTTTTTTTTAAAGGGAAAGCCTCAGAGTTTTTTCTTTGCTTTTTTTTTTTCTTTTCCTTATTTTTATTGAGACTTCTTTGCTCTTTCTATCCATGTTTTTGGACCACTTTGTTTTTCTTTTTTGATTATTAAGACTTCTCAACTGGATTAAGGTGTGAAGAACCTGAAGGAATTTTTTCTTTTCTTTGTGCTTTTTTTTGCTCTTAATCAATATTATTATTTTCGGGTTTGTTTGTTTTTTTCCTTTCTATTTTTCCTTCTTTATGGTGGACTACTTCGTAATTGGATTAGGGTCTAGAAGAACCTGAAGATCTTTCCTCTTCCTTTTTTCCTTTTTCTTCTTTGGTTTTGGGCCTTTTATTATTGGATTTTTCCATTTTGGATTATAATTGGCTACTCTACCAGTTGGATTAAAAGTCAAAAAGAATTTGAAGCTTTGGAAGCATTAAAATGAGCAGGAAACCAATACCATCTGGCATCTCTACTTCTACCTCTGCTTCCCCACCAGCTGGAGGACAACGTTTAATTCAGACAATGTTGAAGCAAGATAAAGAACAAGAAGGAGTAACTTTACAGATGATTATGCAAGGAATCCAAGATCTCAAGACAAAATCAGACACCATTGAACAAAGAATAGAAAATATTGAACAAAGAACAGAGAAGACTGATGAAAAAGTGGAAAATATTAAACAAATGATGGTGAAGTATGAGGAGAGATTCCAAAAAATTGAGGAAGAAGGAAAACAAAGAGAGGAGAAGATTGGAAATATTGACAGTAGATTAACAGCGGTTGAACAAGAAAAAAGTGGATGTTGAGGTGGGTGATGGAAAGGTCAGAATTTTATCTCAGAATTCAAAATATAGAAGAGGAAAAAGGAGAAAATTTGGTTGCGATAATGATAGAAATTTTGGCAGATGCTTTGGAAATTACAGAGGAAAAGATGATGGATGGAGTAGATGAGGTATATCGAGTTTATACAAGATATGCGATGAGAAATAAATTATCCAAGGAAGTCCATGTTAGATTTACCAAAAAATCCATTAAAACACAAATATTACAAGTAGTAAGAGAGAAAACATTGAAATACAAAGGTAAAGAGATTGTGGTTTTAAAACAAATACCCAGAAGAGTGAGAGAGATGAGAAGAGAATATCGATTTCTGACCAAAATGCTACTGGAAAATGAAGTGAATTATAGATGGCTGATTCCAGAAGGACTAATGTTTACGTGGCAAGAGCAGAGACATAGAATTGATTCAATTGAGAAAGCAGAACTTTTCCATGCAGATTTTTTTGGAGGAAGAAGAGAGGAGGCAGAGAAAGAGGTCTCATTAATTGAGTTTCAAGAGGAACAACTGGAGACTGAAAAAGAGAAAGGAGCTGTAGGTGGACAGGTGGATAGTAAAGAACAGCGTGAAGTGAGATCCACGAGAGCTGTTAGACCTAAATATAAAGCATAATCATGGAAGAAAAAAAACTGATTACAATGAATATAAATGGACTTAATTCAGCTGTTAAAAGAAAGAAAACTTTTCATAAATTAGAGAAATTAAAATTTGATATAATTTGTCTACAAGAAGTTCATATTAAAAAACAACATGAACAATTGTTAGTACAGCCAAAATTGGGGAAAATATTTACTTCTTTGACTAAATGTAAGAAAAGAGGATTGGTTCTATTCATTAAAGAGGCTATCCCAGCAAAACTGATCTACACGGATGAAGACGGAAGAGTATTAATGGTAGAAATAATGGACAATAATATAAAAATACTCTTGATTGCAATTTATGCTTCGAATGATAAACAAGAAGAGTTTTATAAAAAGCTACACATGAAAATAATTGGACTGGACTATGTTAATATAATTATGATGGGAGATTTTAATGGAATTGTGGACAATAAATTAGCAACATAGCAACAACAACATAGCAACAACATAGCAACAACAACAAAGCAAAATAGAAAGGCTCTCCCTAAATCTTTTTTTAAAATGACAGACGAACTAACTTTAAAAGATATTTGGAGAGAAAGAAATGTTAAAGCTAAACAATATACTTTTTATTCAAATAGACATTTATCATGGTCCAGATTAGATATGATTAGAATCTCAACAGAATTAATATCCAATATTCAAGAAACAAATATTGAAACAAGTACTTGGGCAGATCATAGCCCAATGACAATTAAATGGAAGGGACAAAAAAAAAAGATCGAGATGGACATTAAATAATACTATTTTAAAGGAGAAAGATTTTATACAATGGATGGAGAAGGAATTGGCTTTTTTCTTCAGAGAAAATAAAAAAGAAGATACTTCAGCGCAGAATGTTTGGGATACAATGAAGGCATACGCTAGAGGTTTGATAATAGATTATACAAGAAAAAAGAATATTAGGAAAAGGCAAGCTTCTAAGGCCTTGGAAGACGAGTATAAAAGACTTGAAAAAGAATTACAGAAAATGCCACAGAAAAAAGATATTAAATTGAAGCTGGATGTAATTAAACATAAAATGGAATTAATAGAGAAAGAAGAATTGGCACAGAAAATCAGAAATTCTAAACAGAATTATTTTGAAGATGCAAATAAACCAGGTAGATGGCTAGCATATAAATTGAGAAAGGAGAAGGAATCAAGAAAAATATTGAAGCTAATAGATGATCAAGGCCAAGTTTGTTATGGTAATAAGGAGAAAAAAGAAATTATTTGAGATTTTTATGGGCAACTATATAAACAAGAGAATATTGATGAGGAAAAAGTCAAACAGTATTTACAGAATGCTAATTTACCGAAGATACCTAAAGAGACTGAAGAAATGCTAGAAAGCAATATAACAATGATGGAATTAAATGAAACATTTAAGAGACAAAACAATGGGAAAGCACCGGGTCCAGATGGGCTTCCGGCAGAATTCTATAAAACATTTCAAGAATCATTGAGTATCCCATTGTTAGAAGTTATGAATGAAGTTATGTTAAAAAAGATGATACCCAAAACATGGTCAGAGGCTTATATCACACTTATTCCAAAAGAAGAGGCTGACCCACTGCAAATTAAGAATTATAGACCTATTTCTTTATTGAATGAAGACTATAAAATCTTTGCTTCAATTTTAGCAGAAAGACTTAAAAAATATTTAAATAATTTTATTCACCCAGATCAAAATGGATTTCTGCCAAAGAGACAAATCAGAGACAATATGAGAGTAATCTTGGATACTTTGGAATACTATGAGGCTCATCCTGAAAAGCAAATGGCTTTGATATTCCTAGATGCTCAAATGGCATTTGACAACGTGAACTGGAGATTTATGTTATTACTATTGGAACAGATGGGTTTTGCTAAAAAATTTACTCAAGCAATAGAAGCCATATATAATAAACAGGCAGCAAAGGTAATAATGGAGGGGGAACTTACAGATTTTACTAATATAAGAAAAGGCACAAGACAAGGATGTCCCCTATCTCCTTTGCTATTTGTGTTGAACTTGGAAGTGTTGAATAGAAATATTAGGGATGATAAAAGCATAAAAGGAATGAAAATTAAGAAGGAAGAATTTAAACTACAAGCTTTTGCTGATGATTTAGCTTTTATTCTGGAAGACCCGTTAGAAACAGCTCCAAAGTTATTGGAAAAGATAGAGACATATGGGGAGGTGGCTGGTTTGAAAATAAATAAAGATAAAACAAAGATTTTGACAAAGAACATGCTATTGAGACAGAGAGAAGAACTGGCAGATCTTTTGAAAATCCAAGTTACAAATAAGGTTAAGTATCTGGGGATATATTTGACAACAAGATGTAGCACATTAAAAGAGAATAATTATATTAAACTCAAACAACAGATAGCTACAGATTTGAAGAAGTGGGAAAACTTGCAATTGTCATTAATAGGGAGAATCTCAAGATGAATATTTTACCCAGAATTTTATTTTTGTTCCAAACAATACCAATTAGGCTTGGAAAAGACTATTTTGAAGATTTAAATAAAATTATGTTGAAGTTTATATGGAAAGGTAAAAAAGCGAGAATAAAGCTAAAGCTTTTGCAAGATGCTAGAATTAGAGGAGGTTTTGGCCTGCCTAATTGGGAATTGTATTATCAAGTTGCAAGTTTGATGTGGGTCAAAGAATGGATAACATTAAGAAAGCATAGATTGTTGACATTAGAAGGGCATGATTTGCTGTTGGGCTGGCATGCTTTTTTATGGTATAAGGGAACTAAAACACAGGGTTATTTTAGAAGACATTATGTACGGGAGTCTTTATGGTTAAACTGGGAGAAGATAAAAAGACAATGTTATTTGAAAATTCCAGTTTGGTTATTGACTATTGAAGTATTTTCCTATCCTATAATTTATAAGAAGGAACAAACAGTTAGATATGGGGAACTATTGGATGAAAAGGGTGAACTTAAATCGATCCAAAACTTAGAGGAACAAGGTATAAGGATGAATTGGTTTTCATATGCGCAAATACATTCAACATATGATGAAGATTCTAAAATGGAGGGATTCTATGATAAGCAGACTGATTTAGATAAGATTTTGATGGATACTGATGAGAAGGTGATTAAAAAATTATATGGTTATTTACTGGGAATTAAATTAGAGGAAGAACAAGTCAAAGAAACTATGACTGTTTGGGGGAAGAATTTTGGATATGGGATTGATTTAGAGAAATGGCAAAAATATAATCTCAAAATTATAAAATGACAATGTCAACAGCATATAAAGAAAACTTGTATAAGATGTTTTACAGGTGGCACTTTCCCCCGACAAGAATAGCAAGAATGTTTAAGAACAAATCTAAAAAATGCTGGAAATGTCATCAGATACCCGGCTCGTATTACCATATGTGGTGGACTTGTGAGGACGCTAGAAAATATTGGACTAAAATTCGCATGTGGCTGGAAAGAATGACAAAGAAACACATAGACTTGAAACCAGAGATCTTCTTTTTGGGAATTTTACCTGATATATATAGCAAAGATTTGAAATACCTGATTGTAAATGTATTAACAGCGGATAGGATTGTATTTGCTAAAAATTGGAAGAATGAGAAAATACCATTACAGGAAGAAATTATTAAGAAAATATTGGAATGTGCTGAGATGAGTAGATTGACATTTGAAATTAGAGAGCAAGAGGAGAAACAATTTTATGAAATTTGGGATCTTTTTTATCAATGGCTAGATGATAAGATACGATAATAGAATATTTAGAATGCTAGACAGTAAGGAATATCTTTATTTTGCTATTTTGTTATTACTTTGTTATTTGATGCTATATTTATAAAGGGTTTTTTAGGATTGATTTGGTATGATTATATGATTTGTTACAGAATAAACTGGTTAAAGTATTGTTATCTCATGAAGCATGAATGATTAAAAGTATAGTCAAAAATTTCTTTTTTTTAAGTGATATTAGGATATATAAGTTTGGATTGACAATATTAGTTGTTATGTAACATAATTGTAATTGAGACTACAAAATTAATGCACAAAACTGATGAACCAACTGACACACTGGATGTACATATGAGAGTTGATGTTTTAAGGTTTTGTTTGTCTTGTTTGTTTGTAGAAAATTAATAAAATCTTTTTTTTAAAAAAAAAGATGGCCAAGGCACTAGCAAAGCTGGCAGAAGTGAAGTCCAGGGACTGGGACATCCTCGAACCCCTGCTAAGGGCCCACTATGCACCGACTGTACCAACACTCATGAGAAGGCATGAATTTTACCAGAGAGATGAGTGGAAGGGCGAAAGCGTTGCAGATTTCATAGCGGATCTCCGGAATCTAGGAGGCCTATGTGGGTTTACCGACCTTGAAGAAGCCCTGAGAGACAGAATAGTTCTGGGATTAGATGCTCCAGGTGTGCAGAGTAAGCTGATGGCAAAAGGCGACATTAGCCTTAAAGATGCTATCGCTGACGCTACTGCAGCAGAAGCAACCAGGAAGTCGGCTGCTCGAATGCGCCGCACCCACGCTCCACTTTGCCAACTCACCAGCGAAGTTTCACCTCACTTAAAAGAACCGGCAACGACAGCCCACCACGAGGATCTTGAATCGTCATCAGAAAGCGATGAAGAAGAGGTCAACCAGCTCCAGTCTGAATGAGACCAATGCCAGAAATTGCAGTACCAATGTGCTGGTTGTGGGGCAAACCACCCCCAATCAGACTGCAAATTCCTTGACGCGCTCTGCCATGTGTGCGGGAAAAGAGGCCACATTGGACGGGTCTGTAGAAGCAAGCAAGGACCTAGCCAAAACCCGAAGGGGGCTAACTATCGCCAATCTATAGGAAGCCGTCCTGCAAAGCGAGAACCCTTGAACCACCAATGGAACAATCACTCCTTCAGAAACAGACCCCTAAACCACTCAACGAAGCGAGAAGAGGCACACCAAACTATTACGATTGGTCACGCCTCATCACTGGACGCCAAGAAGATCCGGGTGGCCATCGAAAACCAGCCTTGTATGATGGAAGTCGATTCAGGATCGTCCCTCTCGATGTTTCCTGGAAGACCCTCAAGCAGCTCATCCCTACCATCCGGTGACAAGACCTTTGGTTCCAAAGATTCATACTCAAAGATTATCAAGGAAATCGAATTCCAGTCATTGGATCCAGCCAAGTCCGTGTCTCCTTTAAAAATCATACTGCATCTCTACCCTTGACTATAGTTGACAGGGATTGGCCTAGCTTGTTAGGCTTCCAATGGTTCGCTCCACTTGGAATTGAAGTGGCTAGCATTCACCGAACCAGCAGCAATGACTGGGAAGAGGCTCTCGTCCAAGAATTCCAGGACGTCTTTGCATACAAACTAGGCGAGTACAAGGGGACCCCTATATCATTTAACCTCAACCCCGAAATAGCTCCCATCCGCCTTAAGCCTCGTCGAGTCCCATTCGCCCTTAAACCAAAGATTGACGAGCAGCTTGATAAATTAATAGCCCAGGGGTGTTCGAACCAACCGACCATTCTCCCTGGGAAACCCCAATCGTGACACCCATCAAGCCGGATGGATCGTTAAGAATTTGCGGGGACTACTGAACCACCCTGAATCACGCCTTGCAGCAAAACGCTTGCCCGGTACCAGTGGTGCAACACCTTCTCCATTCCCTGGAGGGTGGAAAAGTCTTTGCTAAACTAGATCTAGCCCAGGCATACCAACAACTGCCTGTAGACAGAAAAACAGCAGAGGCTCAAACGATCGTTATGCACCAAGGTGTGTTTAAATGTAACCGACTCCAATTCGGAGTAAGCGTGGCCCCGGGAATCTTTCAAAGTTTGATGGAAAGACTATTACAAGGGATAAAAGGCATTGTCCCCTATTTTGATGACGTTTTAATTGCTGCTCCGACTCAAGAAATACTAAGGGAGAGCCTGGGGTTGGTTCTTCAGAGATTTAAAGACTCGGGTCTCAAAGTTAAGAAAAACAAGTGTCAACTATGCACTGATCGAGTAGAATTTTTAGGATATTTAATAGATAAACAGGGCATTCACCCCACCGATAGCAAATTGAGGACAATCAAAAACGCCCCAAGACCCCAAAATAAGGTGGATCTCCAAGCGTTCCTAGGCCTTATCAATTTTTATAATGTCTTCCTGCCTCACAAGGCAACCGTAGCCGAACCCCTGAACTGAACCATTCGTTCAGCCCTGCCATTGGCCGCCGGGTGGGCAGGTGAAGTCAGGGCGTGGCGTATCCCCCGGTCTGCAAGGTACTGTTCAAAGGCCAAGGTGGTAAATTGGGGCCCGTTGTCGGAAACCAAGACATCTGGTAATCCATGCATTGCGAAAAGTCTGTTTAGCTTTTTGATGATCGCATCTGTAGTGGTGGTCTTCATTTTGTTGACCTCGAGCCAGTTAGAGGAGGCATCCACTGTTATCAGGAAAGTATGTCCTTTTGTAGGTCAGATACAAAGTCCCCGATGCTCTCACCTTCATGTTGGTCCCTCTGGTAGAATTCATGTCTTCTGATGAGGGTTGGAATTGCTGGGGCGTAATGGGTGCACAGGATGGGAGCCAGGGTATCCCAGTCCATTGTTTTGACTTCAGCTGGTTTGGCAAGTGCCTTTGCCATTCTAAAAACAGCGGGTCTGCAATGCATAAGGAAAACCGCCCTTTTTTTGCTCGATGTGGCATCCTTCAAATTGTTAGATTCCAGGAACATTTGGAACGTATCCATATATGAGTCCCAGTCTTCGCTAGCTGGGTCAAATGGAGCGGGTTGTTAAGCCTGTGTTCCCTAACCAGGGTTAAGGAGACAAGCTAAACAGAATGTGCAGCGTTAGTCAGATAGGCACACAGATAAATGTGTGAGATAAGTTTGTATGTTTATTAACATACAGTAAAAGTAACAGATACGCTTGTGCTATCAAAATATAGTTTATTCCATTCAGAGTTTATAGCATAGTCAAAATAATAGTCCATTAGTCATGTATCATTTTAGTCAGTCCATTCAAGGATATTCAATTAGCAAAGTCCGTGTAGAATATCCAATATCAGTTCACTTACAAATCAGTCCTTTCTCTCTTCCTTTCCAGTAGGGGAAAAACGCAGTCTTCAGTCTATCCAGTAATTAGGGATCAAAAAGCCAGAGAGAGCAAGCTGACGCTCCTTGCTTCTTTTATGGTGCTTTTACAACCACTCCCTTAATTACATTCCTACAGTTAAAGTTGCAGACACTTTAACTAATAAACCATGATAACATATTTATTATTTTACCTAAACCAGTTAGGGTAAACAATGTTATCCCTAACATTCTTCCCTTTTAGGTTATAATAATAATATAACTAATAACTATTTACTTCTTTAAATCATATTTGTTACAACTTTCTTTAAACTTAATTACTCCTTGAGCTTTTGTAAACTGGTCTGCAATGTTTTCTTCTGTCATGCAGTATTCCAATTTAATTAGCCCATTCTTTACAGATTTTCTAACATTTAAGTATCTTAAATCAGTATGCTTTGATCTAGTTTTTACAGCAATATTAGTAGCTAACTTTATGGCTGCCTGGTTGTCCTCGTACACAATAATGGAATCTTTAACAGTTATACCCATGTCTAATAATAACAATTGTTTGTACAGAATTAAGTCAGTGCATAGTAATGACAGACATGAAAATTCCGCTTCCATCGTGGACAAGCTAATATGCTGTTGTCTGATTGACCTCCACCCTATTAGTGTCTAACCAAATAATATAGCCATCCCAGATGTTGATTTTCCAGTGTTTATGTCAGTTGCAAAACTTGCATCTGCATAGGCATTAAGACTCAAATCACCCTTTGGTTCTATATACAATGCATGGTTCATTGTTCCTTTAAGATATCTTAAAATTCTCTTTAATGATTGCCAATGACATTGATGTGGATGGTACAATTCGTCAAAAGAACTCTACATAAAATGGACTATGGCAATATCGAAGACAAGATTAACCAGATACTCCTTTTGCAGCACATCACTCCACACAGCGTCACCAACAAAACTCCCGCTGAGTTATTGATGGGATGGAAACTCCGCTCCCACCTGGACTGACTACACCCATCGTACGAACCTGAAAAACCACACGGATCCAGCGGGAAATGCCGAAATTTCCAGGTAGGCGACTTGGTTTTCGCGAGAAACTTTTACGGCGACCCATTGTGGGTCGAGGCAACTGTAATCCAAGTAACCGGACCCAGGTCATACCGAGTGAAATGTCGCAATGATAAAATATGGAAGCGCCATATTGATCTGCTGCGTTCAAGGCTGCAGTCAGGGATCTGCGATTCTGGTGATTTCCAAACTGAGGGGGGAGGAGACGCCGAGGAGGCTGAGTTTGGAACAGCGGAAGGCACAAGCGGAACAAACGACCGCTCAGACTCAACATGTGAAGAAGGATCGGTGACAGGGTTTAACTCGCCTCAAAGAGATATCGAGGACATAAATGGGAACGGGAATTTAGATACAGAATCAGAGGCACCCTGTTCACCAGATAAAGTCCTACCCCAACAAGACTCTAGACAAATACCGGGAGGACAGCGTAAATCAAATAGACAATCAAAACAACCTGCCTACCTCAAAGACTACATTACCGCATCCCTTAAACGGAACCCGGGGGGAAGGGGTGTTGTGAATTAATAAAAGTGTTTGAATAAAGCTTGTTGAAACCTTAAAGCAAAGTGCAGGGTTCTGGCTCTGCACTTCTGATTGGCCAATAATAGTGATATCGGATTGGCCCGTTCAGGAGAATCTGATTGGCTATTAACGAGCCTTTCTCATTGTTTAAAAGAGCTAGCATTCCTGTGTTTTCATTGGCTAAATACCCAAGAGCTTGCCTATATAAAGGGGGCTGTTGAGGCTGTTGAGAGAGCTGCTGCACCATGTTAAATAAAGAGTTGAAGTTCACTGTTCATCAACTCATCTCCGCTTCTTGCGCCACGCACCGAACTTACCAGCTACCATGATTTATAATACTGAAAACTACCATGAGAATGAAGCGAATCAGCATGATTGCATTTCCTCTTCATCAAATATCAGGGTAAACAAGATTAACATCCTTGTTTTTGTACATCAGGGTAAACATAGCAGTTCCAGTTCTTGAAAGCTAGTTACAGATGAGGGGTAATTAAAAATTTATCCAGTCAAAGAGAGGCATCAATAATGAGTAGGTCCTCAGGCTAGATGAGGGAGATTCCACTTATACGAGAAAAGATTCCACGCTTCCTCTAATGGAAACAATTGTATTTTTCCTGATCATGGTTTCATAATTGTCACTGGAAACTCAAGAGATCTTTATAATGTGAAAGCTATGACTCTTTCTGGAGTTGACTAATTTAGCTGCATAGCAAACTGATGTTTGGGTTATGTTGTATGTTGAGTCATTATTGTCATAGATGTGGAAGCCAAATGTGATGTTGGGCAGGAGAACGTTATAAAGATGGATTTATTCAGGTAATGGTGAATAAATCTACAAAGTAAAACAAGGCATTACAATATCATTATAATTATTCATTCCTGGCTTCAGGAATGAACCCTAGATACTTCTGCATTCAATTCTCAGTTATGGTTTTGACCCAGAAAAGTCAACAGAGTTTGGAACCTCAAGTTTTGATGACATGCTTCTTCTCATAAGTGTATCTACTTATATCTTAAAACAATACAATAGTTAACAGTAACTTCAACTGTTCCCTTGTTCCTCAAAAGAGGGATGATTTTTTTCAATGTTGCACTTTTGGGAGTACCCTTCTAGGGAGACCCACTTGATACCCATTTTATTGATTTTTTTTTTTCATTTGCCAGGACATAACTTATTGACTTAATTGATTTATCTACCTTTATTTACCTCATATTTTCAAAGTGATTTACAAAACAATCACTCAAGCAAATATTTTAAGATTGTAATTTAAAAAAAAAAAGATTATATAAAATTTATGTTACATACAATGTATGCAATAAAGAAACAATCTGCCATGAATCTAGAAAGTCTTCTAACAGTGACTGGGCTTATATAGGGATTACCATCTACATTGCTTTCCACAGGGAAGAAGTGTTAGTTACCAGAGCTCAGGTAACATTACTGAGCAGTGTTCATGATGTACTTGAACCTGGTTCCTTTCTCATATGGATATTTAGCACAACTATCTGAGGACTTCCTGCTAGATATTGGACATTTGTGACAGCCTTCTTCAACCTGGGTGCCACAAAGATTAATGGGTAACTTCTCCCCCAATTCCCTCAGTAGCATAGCCACGGTGTCATATTAACATTGGATTTTGAATTGAAGTTCAAACGGATGGAAAGTTGGCAAGGTTGGGAAAGGCTGATTTTCTAGAAGTTTTACTGACAAAACATCTTGGTCAAATCTGTCAAGGACCTTGGAGTACTCTTCTCTGATTATCTAAATGCTAGAGCCCACTATAACAATATTACCAAAAAGGCATTAAGAGTTGTTAACCTAACCCAGCAAAGCTTTTTCCCTGGTAATATTGTACTACTAACTAGAGCATACAAAACATTTGGTAGACCAATTCTCGAATACAGCCCATCTGCCTGGAATCTGCACTGCATATTGGATATTAATACAATCAAGAGAATCCAGAGATATTTCACGAGAAGAATCCTCCACTCCTTTACTCGCAACAGAATACCTTATGCCACCAGATTTGAAATTTTAGGCTTAGACAACTTAGAAGTACGCCACTTTCAATCCGACCTAAGCATAGTACATAAAATTATCCATTGCAATATCCTACCCATCAATGACTACTTCAGGTTCAACTACAACAATACATGAGCACACAATAGATACAAACTCAAGGTCAACCGCAGCAAACTTGATTGCGGGAAATACGACTTCAGCAACAGAGTGGTCAATGTCTGCAATACTCTACCTGACTCTGTGGTTTCTTTCCCAAATCCCAAAAACTTTAGACTGTCTACTATTGACCGCACCCCTTTCCTAAGTGGCCTGTAGGAGGTGTGCATAAGTGCACCAGCATGCCTACCATCCCTGTCCTAATGTTCCCTTTTATTCGTATCCATTTCATGTAGTCATAATCATGTTTATACTTATATCTGTTATCTAATGCATGCTTGACAAAACAAACAAACAAATAAATAATTATGGGACATTCAAATTTTTATGGAAAAGCAACGGTGAGGGTTTCCAAGTCTCGCCTCAGACCGACTTATCAGAGTGCATCCAGTGCGGTGAGTATTCCCAAGTTAAGCTTCTGCAAACTTCCTGTTGTTCCTCATTGTTAGCTTTATGTTCCTCTTCCCCACAAGTAACTATATCAAGGAACTGACCTTCTAATACCTCACAAAAGGACATCACGACATTGTATTTTCTCAATTAGCCTATGTTAACTAAGATTTGGCACCTGAGAGCGGAATGTGCTACTGTTTTTAAATGACGAAGGGGGGAGATTTTGAAAGCCCGTTCCTTCAGCTTCCTCAAATTCATATAAATGTACTTTTGTCATTGACTAGCCTTTCTTGATAATTGTCTCCCGTTTAGACCATGATCAGTGTACCCATTTGTTATTTTGTAATGATAGAAATTCCCCCCACTTTCCATGTTCTGCTCTAGAAACTAAATGAAGTAACAAGACTGTTCACTGAAAGATTGCACAAAGAGATCCCTTGCCTTGTTATTTATGTAACACTGAACCATAACTTGGTTGGTTGGATTTTTCTTTTATGTTATTGATTTAAAGCAGTTAATTTACAATTGCCAGCAATCTGCTTAGTTCCATTATTTTTATGGCCCACAGAGAGTAATTCCCCCCACCCCCGAAATATGCTTGGCATGTGAAATAATGAAATTAGAGACTTTGTGGTCTGTTTACCTGACTAGAAGCAGAAGTTAGCATTAGAGGTTCTTTTCTTTAAACAAACCTCCAGGGATGAACTATTGAACTAACTAGCGGGTCCTCATCAATGGAGAGTCAAACAAAGTGGAACATTATTAATCACTATTTCCCATGTGTACTTTGATTTTTTTTAAAAAAAACCTAAGCAGTATTGGTAATAAGGAAATAACTTTATTAAATATTGTTTACCTAATATAAACATAATTAAAAGAGATATTTGTTATTCTGATCATTTAAGTCATATGGGACCATAGGTAAGAGAAAGACATTCCATCACTGGCAAACTCATATGATAGATTGCTTATACTGTATTGCCTGTTCCCACCTGGTGCCCTCAAAATGAATTGAGAGATTGTCAATTGTCAGAGTCCCTAGTCAGGGACTGTATTAAAACGTTTAGAGGACATCAAGGTAGAAAAAACTACCTTATATGATACAGAAGATCTTTATTTCAAGAAATAATGCAATGAAGTGGTTAAATTGTTTATGTTAAATGTGCTGTTTCTGACAGATTCTTTCTGTAATCCTAAGAAAACCGCAGTAGCATCTGAGTGTACTTTGAGCAGTCTGATCTGTCAGTCCTTCAAGATAAGGGGTGGGATTCAAATTTCCTAATAACCGGTTCTGTGGGTGTGGCCTAATTTGTGGGTGTGGCTTGGTGGTCATGTGATTGGTTGGGCTTGGCTTGCTGAATGGGCATGGTTTGGTGGTCATGTGACTGGGTGGGCATGGCTTGTATATAAATGTTATAAATATTTATGTAAATATTGATTTTTTTAAATAAAAAAGAGCAACTTTTACCCCAAAGCAGGCAGGTAGATTGAGTTGCTCACAGAATCACAGATTACCTTAGAGATCTATCTATCTACAATCGGCTACCTGAGTCTGCACCGAGTCCTAAGGAAGGTTCGGCTCTGCTTTTAGATTAGCTAAAAAGCAAGAAATCCAAGGATTTCCTGCTTTCTAAGCTAATCTAAATCTCCTGGCAGAGCAGAACAACTAATAGTAAGGAAAAAAAAAAAAAGGAAAAATAGTAACTTACCAAGCCAGGCAAGTTGAATGGCTCACCTGCCAGGTAAGGAATAAGTGGGCAGGGAGGGGCAGGGCCAGCCAGTGGAGTGATTTGCCAGTTCTCTGAACTGGGGACAATCGTGAGTGCAGCGGTTGCAAGAAATGATCAGCTGTGCCACCTGGACAACTGAGAAGCGCTGTGCTGGGGTGTGCAATTTGAAAATCCTCTTGTTTCCTGCTTTTTCAACCTCAAATGTGCCGTGCAAAGCAGCTGAGGAGAGAAAAGCATGGAATAAAGAACAGCCTAGAGCCCAGGAAGGCGGGTGGGCCAAACACTGAACTGGTTCAGTGTCAGCTGCTCTTTGCAGCTACAGGCGCTATAGAACTGGGCTGAACTGGTATCATCCCAACCCTGAGTGGCTCCATTCCTCTGGAACATCATTCCTTCAGAAATCAGACTGGCACTCTAACACTCTTTTGGAAGGTCCTGAAGATGTGATTCTGCCAGTGGGCCTGGGGAACCCAGAGTGGGATGGATAGCCCATTAAATGGCTGCTATGAATGTGTGGATGGACGAATGGGGGTTATTGTTATGATTATTCATGATAATTTATTTTTATTTCTTTTATATAGTGTTTTTATCTCCTGTAAGCTGCCTTGAGTCACCATGTGCAAGCGGATGGCTGTTAAGCCTGGGTTCCCCAACCAGGGTTAAGGAGACAAGCTAAACAGAATGTGCAGCGTTAGTCAGATAGGCACATAGATAAATGTGTGAGACAAGTTTGTATGTCAGTTAACATACAGTAAAAATAACAGATACGCTTGTGTTATCAAAAATATAGTTTATTCCATTTAGAGTTATAGCATAGTCAAAATAATAGTCCATTAGTCATGTATCATTTTAGTCAGTCCATTCAAGGATATTCAATTAGCAAAGTCCGTGTAGAATATCCAATGTCAGTTCACTTACAAATAAATCAGTCCTTTCTCTCTCCCTTTCCAGTAGGGGAAAAAACTCAGTCTTCAATCCATGCAGTAATTAGGGATCATCAAGCCAGAGAGAGCAAGCTGCCATGCCTTGCTTCTTTTATGGTGCTTTTACAACCACTCCCTTAATTACATTCCTACAGTTAAAGTTGCAGACACTTTAACTAATAAACCATGATAACATATTTATTATTTTACCTAAACCAGTTAGGGTAAACAATGTTATCCCTAACATTCTTCCCTTTTAGGTAATAATAATACTATAACTATTTACATCTTTAAATCATATTTGTTACAACTATCTTTAAACTTGATTACTCCTTGAGCTTTTGTAAACTGGTCTGCAATGTTTTCTTCCGGCATGCAGTATTCCAATTTAATTAGCCCATTTTTTACAGATTCTCCAACATTTAAGTATCTTAAATCAGTATGCTTTGATCTAGTTTTTACAGCAATATTAGTAGCTAACTTTATGGCTGCCTGGTTGTTCTCGTACACAATAATGGAATCTTTAACAGTTATACCCATGTCTAATAATAACTGTTTGTACAAAATTAAGTCAGTGCATAGTAATGACAGACATGAAAATTCCGCTTCCATCGTGGACAAGCTGATATGCTGTTGTCTGATTGACCTCCACCCTATTAGTGTCTTACCAAATAATATAGCCATTCCAGATGTTGATTTTCCAGTGTTTTTGTCAGTTGCAAAACTTGCATATGCATAGGCACTAAGACTCAAATCACCCTTTGGTTCTATATACAATGCATGGTTCATTGTTCCTTTAAGATATCTTAAAATTCTTTTTAATGATTGCCAATGACATTGATGTGGATCCGAATTAAAACCTGCCAGCTGATTAACACTATAAGCTATATCTGGCCTTAACCAATTGCTTATATATGATAAGCTACCAATCAAAGATTGATATATAGATTTATCAAATTTGGGACTTTGATCATTAGTTTGGCAAACTTCCTGACTCATTGGAGTCTTTGCCGATTTACAAAGTTCCATTTTATACATTTTAATTAATTGGCAAATTTTATCTTCTTGAGATATCTTAAATTCATTTTTTGTTTTGTTAATTGCCAATCCTAGATACTTTTTAATTTTACCTAAATGCTTTAATTTTATCTTTTTGGATAATAATGATATAATCTCATTAGCTTCATTATTAGTCTTAGTTATCAAAGCAATATCATCTGTAAATAATAACAATAATGACACCGTTCCATTATTTTCTCTTTTAAACACACATGGATCTGCTAAACCAGATTTAAATCCTATATTGTTTAATTCTTTCACAATATATTGGTTCCACTCAAAGCCAGATTGTTTCAACCCGTAAAGACTCTTTTTGAGTTTCCAACAATCATTACTATTTACTTTATTGTCTTTTATAATAACTGGCTTTTTCAAATATATAGTGTGCTGCAATGGTGCATGCAAATAAGCAGTTTCTACATCTAAATGGTTAATGACATAGTTTTTCTTTGCTGCCCACACTAATGCTGCTCTTAAAGATGTTGATTTAAGACTTGGTGCGAAAACTTCATCGTAATCAGATGCAGTTTGATTAAATCCTTGAGCTACCAACCTAGCTTTATGGGAAACAGTCCCATCATTTCCAGTTTTTACTCTAAATATCCACTTGCACCCAATGGATTTTTCTCCTGGAGGTAATTTAGCATCTTCATATACTTTCATTACCTTTAATGAATTTAGTTCTTTTTCCATTGCCTTTTGCCAATTCTCCTGATCCTTAGCAATATACATCCTAAGTTCATCTATACTAGTTGGAACTTTAGTTACTTGGCAAACTATACTTGCTTGATATCTATCAGGTGGTCTAGTTACACGTGTAGTATGTCTTGGTATTACAGGACTTACAGGTGGACTTTCATTTATTAACTGTTCTTGATTATCTAACTCTTCCTGATCAACTGTTTCCTCTTGTTCTGGTCCTATTTGTTCTTCGTGGACTTCTTCTTTAATTGGACTCTTCTTATAACTAGACTGATCTTTTTGCCTTTTGTAGGGTTCAATAATTACTTCGTTATTTAAATCTTGCTCTAAACTATTCCATCCTACATGTTCTAGGAATTTAGCACTAGCACTGGTGTAAACTCTAGATGTACCTGGTTCCCAGAATCTATAAGATCTGTGATTAGATTCATATCCTACAAAAAATAATCTTTGAGCTCTATGCTGTCCTTTGTGTCTGAGTTGTGAAGGAATATGCACCCATGCTGGTGCTCCAAATGTGTGCATGTAACTTAAATCAGGTTTTGTACCATGCCACAGTGTGAATGGTAATTCACCTGTTGTTGAATTAATAACATTATTTAATATATGATTACCACACATTATTGCTTCTCCCCATAAATTGTCAGGTTATCCTGAATCAGACAACATAGTACGTGCCATTGATTGTAGTGTTTGGCCTCGTCTCTCTATAAAGGCATTATGTTGTGGCCTATATGGTGCAGACTTTTTATGTTGAATACCTAATATTCTAAGTCTATTTTGGAATTTATTATTTGTAAATCCCGCACCATTATCTGTTATAAGAGTTACTAATTTCTTTTTAGTTTTTCTTTCTGCAAATTTTATCCAATTAAAGAGATTTAGATACGTTTCAGTTTTGCTCTTCATTAAATAGCAAAACCCATATCTAGAATAGTGGTCCATTATACTTAATATGTATCGAGCTCCTCCAACACTTGGTTTTTTCGGACCTGTTAAATCAGCAAATACTACTTCTAAAGGCTCTTTGGTAGTAAATCCATCAACTCTATTTGCCGGTATGACCTTGCCTTTGCTTTGATTACAAGCAAAACATTGCAAATACTTATTACAAGGTTTCAAACTTATTCCTTTAGATAGTTGAACAGTTCTCTTAAGCATTTTAAAATTTAAATGCCGTAGCCGTCGGTGTAACAAGTGAATACATTCATCATGAGGTTTCTTATTATCATAAACCGTGTTAGCCACCTCTAAACCATTATCATTTAAAACATATAATTCACCTCTTAAAGATGCAGTAATTTTCTTATCTTCTTTTTCAATTATGCAGTTATCTCCTTTAAAGGTAACTACATATCCTAGTTTAATCAAAATTCTAACTGAAATTAAATTAAACTTAAGTTGTGGTACATATAACATTTTTACATTCTCTTTTATAAAAGAACAATATGCTATACCTTGACCTTTAGCTTTCAGTTTCCAGCCATTGGCTAACGATATCTGCTGTGTACTCTGGGACATTTTAATAAAATTTTTGTTATCATTTGTTATACAGTGGGATGCTCCACTGTCAACCACCCATAAATTATTTTTTTACAGCTCCGTTAATATACATGGCCAACTCTAAATTTTTATTTTTCTCTTGGTTACTTTTAGTATTCTGGCCAGCGTTCTGGCATTTTGCTTTTTTATAAAATCTTGCCAAATGTCCTCTTCCTCCACAATTAAAACACTTTTTAATTGCGTATGCAGTAGGAAATTCAATATTTTCTTTTTGAGGTTGCTCCCTCCTTAACTGATCTCTTTCAAGTCTTCTTCTTGCCTCTTCAATCAATCTGCCAGTTATATCAGTTAAAGTTAAACTTTCCTTAGGCAAAATTTCAAGGGAAGTGACGTAGTTATCATAACTTTTGTCAAGTGATGATAGAATTATGTAGACTTGGTGTAGTTCAGAGAAAATAAGCTCTTTCTTGTGCAGTTCTTGAAAAATGCTTTTTATAGAATTCAAATGACTAAGCATATCACCATTCATCTGGAGATGTGTACTGAAAAGCTTCCGTGTTAGATTTATGTGAGCACCAACGTTATCTCGGACATAAATCCTCTTCAGTTTCTGCCAACACCCAACAGCTATTTGCTCTCCATGGATATGAACAAGTTGCTGGTCAGATAGTGTTAGTCCTATTATGCAAAGAGCTTGTTCATTTTTCTGCTTAAAGTCTTTTATCTTTTGTCTATCTTCCTCAATCTCTGGATCCCATTCCTCTACGTTTGGTGGATTTTCAATTATGTTCCACAGACCTTCTCTTCGTAGAAGTAGACTACATTTCATAGACCATGATACATAGTTTGTTCCATCCAGCTTGGATATAAGGGACAAACTTTGTAGATTGACTTGTGCCATGTTTTCTTATATGGATATAAAACTATAATTAATAAAACACAGCTATCTGTTTACTGTAACGTATAACAACACAAACTCTCACTTTTTACATAAATCTGTTTTATCCTAGTTAAACTGACTTTGCAGCCTCTGGGCCCATAACCAGTGTTAAGCCTGGGTTCCCCAACCAGTGTTAAGGAGACAAGCTAAACAGAATGTGCAGCGTTAGTCAGATAGGCATACAGATAAATGTGTGAGATAAGTTTGTATGTTAGTTAACATACAGTAAAAACAACAGATACGCTTTTGATATCAAAAATATAGTTTATTCCATTTAGAGTTTTATAGCATAGTCAAAATAACAGTCCATTAGTCATGAATCATTTTTAGTCAGTCCATTCAAGGATATTCAATTAGCAAAGTCCATGTAGAATATCCAATGTCAGTTCACTTACAAATAAATCAGTCCTTTCTCTCTCCCTTTCCAGTAGGGGAAAAAACACAGTCTTCAATCCATGCAGTAATTAGGGATCATCAAGCCAGAGAGAGCAAGCTGCCATGCCTTGCTTCTTTTATGGTGCTTTTACAACCACTCCCTTAATTACATTCCTACAGTTAAAGTTGCAGACACTTTAACTAATAAACCATGATAATATATTTATTATTTTACCTAAACCAGTTATGGTAAACAATGTTATCCCTAACAATGGCAATATAAATTTTCTAAATAAATAAATTTCAGGGCTTGATAGAAATCATAAGAAAACTTTTAAACAAATTAAAGGTATTAATTTCAAGTACAACATGTGTCATTTGCTTTCAGACATATCTGTGATAAAACCTATTTAATACTTTTGTTACGTTGTTAACTCTGGTTAGCTCTTTCCTAGCAAAATATACCAAGTCTGTTTAGAAGTAAGCATGAAGCGTCCGTCTGTCTGTTCCTCCATCCATCCATCCATGTTTTTATATTCAATGCCAAAAATAAGAGAGTCACCTATTAAGGAGAGACAATTGGAGTGACTGATTATCTAAATTAGTGAATGACATCAACTTCTTTGCTAGAATGGAAAGATCTTAAATACTTTCTAACTCCAGGAATCTAAACATACTGCTTCTATTTCAGTTGGGTATTTAGGTTTTGGATATCTGGCTGTGAATGACAAAGTTATTCCAAAATGGAATGAATGATGATGAGTCACAATAATCATAGACCAGCATTAGTTTTAAAACAAGCAAGTTGAGGATCACAATCCCTAACTTTAGATAAGTTGTGGAATTGGATTAATTCAGTGATTAATGATAAGAAATAAGGTCAGTTGTATGCTGACATGAATTCATTTCTGCATAACCTTTCCACTCTCTACCCTGTTGTTACCATGTAAACTGCCACATTAAAGAGGAACCCTGAGTTGCATCCAGTTAATGATAATGCACATATTTAATTAATCTGCCTTTATAAATCTTCTGCAACTAGCCACATGCATTCATTTATGATGGGGTTTAAATTAGAACAGTATTGCAGTAGCATTATTCTTCCTAGCCTGTACACATCCAACTTGTGGACAGATTGTTCTCTTTCTACTTGAGTGTGAACTGTACTTTTCTTAGTGTAAACTATCATGAATCAAAATGTATTTGCTTTACATAAGGGCTAAGCAAAGAAATTTTCCTGCATTTTTTTTTTCTACCAGGGATTTGCTGAGGAGAAAAGGGAAAATTCTCCTTGTTGGTCTCTGGTGTTCTTGAAGTTATTTAGTTACATTATAGTCAAAAGCTGTCTGAGAATGACTTGGCTTTCACTATACAGTCCTTTCTCTGGCAGTCAGTGGTTTTTCTAGCTTTACTTAATTACTTAATTATTTATAAATAAATAATAACAAAGAAGACATAATGGCATTTCCCTCACTAGGCTTTTTCAGCATGTGTCATAATTAAAGTTGTGTTACTGTTGTGTTTACACACCTCTGTTGAGGCAGAATCCTCTAACTGTGAGAACCTGTAATAAACCTCTTCCTCACCCAATCTGATGGAGACTTTCAAAAGACATTTGTGTCAATTCTACTTTAATGTAGCTGCACCTTCAAACTCTACTGGGTGTTTAGGCTAAAATATTTTGAAATACAGATAAATAAAATTAGTATTAATTTTGGAAATGTTGGGCAAGATTCAAAGGAACCTCCCTCCATTTAACTCCAAGAGTTTTGAATATTAACCTTGGAACATTGTCTCCTTTGAATTCTTCATGACAAACTAGTTTTAAATTTACCAGGACTTTTACTGAGAAAACGGATCCAGGGTTTAACTAAGAAGCAATGTGAAAACTGAAAACTGGACTCCTCAAATTATTGTACTTGAGCTGTATTGCTATTAACTATGACTTAACTCCATTTTACTGAATTATGGAAATCTGTTACACATACAATAAATGCTCATTTAATCTTGAACATTTTACTAGTTGTCATTTGTAAGATGAGGCATTAATAAGTACTAATTGGCCTATTTTATATAGAATATAATATTCTTTTATTTAAGTTTGAAGCATGTTAGGATTTACCTTCCTTTACATTACGTCAAGTAGCTATTTATGTATAATTTGACACAGTGTTCCAGATGAAAATAATCTCAAAAGTAGCTAATAATCTCAAAAGTTCTTCAATTTTCTAATTTATTTTTTTTAACAGAAGATATTTATACCATAGCAATACTTCCTTTAATTTTATAGAATTTATTTCTGAACTATTAAATATTAGGTTATATGGCTATTCCCATTATAGGTTACTTTGCATAGTTTATGAGTATCCTTTACATATTTGGGAAATCAATCAATAAGTATAGTTTCCCATACTTACTATTATGTCACTTTAAAATGTTATAAATCTGTTTTTATTCTGCTAACATTTTACAGTAATTCCAAGTAATATTGTTGCCTAGCTCTGAAATGGCTATTTCTTTTCAGTTTATTAAAGCTACAAAATTAGAAAAGTTCTCTACAACATTAAAATCATCTTATTTTGTAGAGGGCTATTTAATTTTATACGAGCTATGTGACTGGTAAAAATAAAGCCTTTTCTCTCAATAGAAGAAGAATGTCAGGGAAGATACCAGTATGTGTTGCATTGGTTTAAAAAACAACAACTTTGCTAACAGCCTTTAATCTGTAGTGAATACTTTGGGTGGATCTGGAATTATTTAATCCCATCAAATTCATAAAGTCAAATTGATTTTCATGGATCATAGTACTGGTAGTATGGTTTTTCAGGAAATAAGGGCTATTATATGAGCTAGTACATATATTGTATTGCTATCCTAAAGACATACTGCATGCCCTGGGGTAAAGAGAAGATAGTATTTGTAAGCACAGCCTTTCTTCTTCTACACTGGCTACCAAATAGATTGTGAGGAAGAAATAAAATCAGCTAAAAGTGATTTGTATTGGTAAACAGATCAATAACTACCCTATAGATCAGTTTTTCAAGGTGCTCTATTTTTAAGGAGTACGTGCAATTTTTTGCTCATAGTGTTTTCAAATAACCTATGTTTCAAATTTACTACATAAATGATGACTTCCCCTTCTCCTTTGAAAAATCTTTCCCTGTGATTTCCAAACCTGTTCTCTCTTTTTTAAAACAGCAAGGGGAAACACTGAAAAACATCCCCTGCCTACACAAAATGATTCTTAGATGGAACTCTCTATTATTTTACCATATTTTGCTGCATAAAATGTTCAGCATAGACTTAGGTTTGGTATGCTTAATTGCTATGTGCATCTAGCCTTTATTAGTAGGGTAATAGTTAAAATGTCCTGTAGTGTACTTATGTATATACTTCAAATACCACATTCCTATTGGGTAATTAACATAGCTTAACGATTGGTTAAAAATGACAGTTTTGGATTGGCTGCTTAAGCGGCGGGAAGTTTGAATAACTGCCATTGGTTGCAAGCTGTGAGCAACCGCTATAAAAAGGGCTGCTGTGGCTCGACTTCAGTTGAAGTTATAGAATGCTAATAAAGAACTGAATTCAACTCCGGGTCTTCGAGTCTGTTTTATCTGGTGATAGGACACTGGCGATGAGGATGGGATCGGTGGAACAAAGACTGTAAGCAAGTGGCAACGACAGCCGAAAAACCCACAAGATGGCCAGCAACAATTCGCCACCCGCACCTTTCAATCCAGCCGAAGAAGACTGGGAATCATATATTGACAGGTTCCTGATGTTTTTAGAAAGCAACAAACTGCAAAGAATCACTGATCAAAGGAAGAGAGCTGTGTTCCTGATGCATTGTGGCCAATTGTCTTCAAAATGGCAAAGGCGTGGGGTTTCCGGTTCCGCGTGGCATTGGGGCAGCAGGAATTCGCGACCGTCCACGATTCCTACTGTGCTTGCCGCCGAGGTGCCCCCGATCCAAATGGATCCAGGGGATATGGCTGCCCTATAGAGGCAGCTGAAGAGAGAGGGGAGCCGGACAGGGGGTTGGGGGTGTTGCAGACCCCCTCCTCGTCTGAAAAAAACCCTTTTTCCTGAGGTGGTGGAGCGGCGGTCAGTAATGGCCGCCACAAAGAAGCCTGCAACCAGGTAAGATTGTGCTGGAGGAAGCAGGAAAAGTGAAAGTGCTGGCTGAGCCAGGTCAATCAACATCTCTCAAATTCTCTGGAACTGAATTGTTTGAATTGCTGGAGGATACATTGTATCCCTAAGAAGATGGGAAAGTGGCGGAGAAAGCTGTTAAAGGGAAACTTTTTTTTTTCTACACTCTCCCACCCCATAGAAACAGCAGATGAAGATTTGAAATTTATTTGGGCATTGAAGGTGAATTATTTTGAAAGTTAAAGCCAAGGGACAAAAGACTCTTTAGACATTGGACTTAATAATTTAAGAAATCGGAAAATCCTTATTGGAGGTATGGATTTCTGATCATTTAAAAATTGTTGTTGTAAGTGGGAAGGGAGAGGAAAAAAATTGGAGCAGAAGTTGAAAAAGGAGGAGATTGCCTAGAATTCTAAAGAAAGATATATGGTAATTGGACCTCTTTGATTAAACAGTAACCCCAGAAAGAGAAGTAGAAGAAGGAAAAAAAAGTATTAATTTTTGGAATCTTTTTGGGAATTATTCTTGATTAAAAATACTTGGGTGGTTGTTTTGGGAAAAGTTTCTCTTTTTATGATGGCATCGCTTGTGGATGAATTAAAAACTGAATATCAAAAATATAAAAAGGATGAACAAGATGGAAAAGATACTTTGGGCACTTTATTTCAATTTTTAGAAATGGCGTTATGCACTTATGAAAAGTTGACTACGCAGCAGAATGACTGGGATAAAGAAGAAGAGGAAGAAGAAGCCATCTTTGATGAACAATGGGTTTTTTCTGGGGAGGAGGAGAAAGAGGATAAGAAAAAGGGGATTTTAAGGTTTGAAAAAACAACCAAAAAAGAGAAAAATGAGAGGAAAGGTGGATGCAAGGTTAGAAAACAACAGAAAGGGAGTAAGAAAAGGGAGGAGGAGAGACAAAGGGGTAAAAAGGGCAAGGAGAAGAATAAGCAAGAGAGAAAGGGGGGGGAGGAGAAGCCTTAATGGTGGGAAGCAAGATTTAAAGAAAAAAAGCTTATTTCGAGACAATGGGTGAATCTAATTGGAAAAAAAAGGGGGGGATTCTGGAAGGTACAAATACATGTCTTTATATGTGTATTTAGAGTAAAATGCTTAAGATATAAATGAGTATTAATATATACGATTAGGTTGTTTTTTTTTTAATGATATGGATAGTGCTTATATAGGATTTTATTTAGTTATTGCTGGGTTTTTACCTTCTTTATAAAATTTATTGTGTAATTTTAGAATGTACTAACAGAATCCCAAGATAAATTAAGTGTTAAATGAAGTAATTTTAAGTTAGGACAATGAGTTAAAGGCGTCACTCCAATCAGTGTATAGGAGAAGTATATTAAAAGAAAAAAGATGAATGGATAGTTGGAAATAGAACAGACAAAGAATGATATTGAAAATGAAAATAAGATATGGAAGGATATATAAAGTGAATATGATGTTTGAATTTGTGTCTGTGTGAAGAGTTTCAACCCGGGATCAAGCAGCCTTCAGAAAAGATGTTTTAGGTTTTTGTTTTTTTTCTATGTTCTGTGTTTTGTATGTTTATGAAAGGCAATAAAATTTTAATAAGCAAGAAATATAATTTGGATAACTAGAATGAAAAGGAGAAGTCGGGATAAGATATGAAGTTAAATCGATAATGTAAATATTGATATTACAATTTGGAATTATTTTGTATGTTCTATTGGCTTTCTTCTTTAATTATTATTATTATTATTATTAATTTTTAGAAAAGAATTTTCAAGTTGTTATGCCTGGATTATTTGTGTATTGTTTTTGTAAAATTAATAAAATTTGTTTAAAAAAAAAATGGCGAAGGCGTTAGCAAGACCCAATGATGTTAATCAGATGGCATGGCCAGACCTGAATCGAATGCTGAAGAACCATTACGCGCCCGTCGTGTCCATTAGGAGACATGAATTCTACAAGCGCAACCAGCAAGAGGGCGAAAGTCTTGGAGACTTTGTGGCAGCATTAAGGGACATTGTGGGGGGGGGGCATGTGAGTTCCTCAACATGGATGAAGCCATGAGGGATCGTATAGTTCTTGGATTGAGAGATGCTACCCTACAGAGCAAACTGCTAAACAATCCCAACATTACCGCAAATGAAGCCATTGCTGAAGCAACTGCAGCTGAAGCAGCAAAGAAGTCTGCGGCAAAAATGAAGCAGATGAATACTACCAACAGCCTGAGCCAAAATAGAGAAAAGAAAACAGAAGGGGGCCAGAAGCATACTACCACAACCTCTCACCATGAAGATATTGGATCATCAACAGAACCCGAAGAAGATGAAGAGGTAAACAGACTCCACTCAGAAAGAAACAGGAGAGAAAGACAAGGGAGAAAACCTGAGTTTCAGTGTGCCGGATGTGGGAGAAATCACCTGCGTTATGAGTATCGTTTTTTGGATGCCATCTGCAGGCATTGCGAGAAACGGGGGCACATTGCAAGGGTCTGCCGAAACAAAAAGAGCTATAGTCCCAAAAGACAAGGCAGTACCCCCCCCCCCAGAATTAAGGAAAAGTCAGCTGGAAGTCACTGGAACCGGGAACACAGAAACCAACAGCTCAACAAGAAGGAAGAAACACATCAGACAATCACTATTGGGACAGCCAGAACAACAAACACTAAGAAGGTTCGAGTCAACATCCAAATAGAAGGGGAGCCATGTGAGATGGAAGTAGATTCCTGCTCGTATTTATCAATGGTATCATGGAATAAAATAAAAAAACTTGATACCAGACATACAACAAAAAGAACTCGAAGAACAAAGCCTGATCATCAAAGACTACCAGGGTAACAAGATACCAGTGGTAGGCTTGGGACATTTCAAGGTAAAGTTTAAAAAACACACTGAAATTCTCCCATTGACCATCATTGACTGAGATCGCCCCAGCCTGCTTGGGCTAGAATGGTTCGAGCCTCTGGGAATTGAAGTGACAGGAATCAACAGCGTCGCCCTGACGGACTGGGAAAAAGACCTGATGGAGGAATTCCATGACGTATTCGATGGGACTTTAGGCAAGTACCATGGGACCCCTATATCATTTAGCCTAAACTCGAACATAGACCCTATCAGGCTTAAAGCCAGATGTGTACCATTTGCATTAAAGCCTAAAATTGATGAGCAACTGAACAAGCTCATCGCACAAGGGGTGTTAGAGCCAACCGACCATGCGAGATAGGAAACCCCGATTGTAACCCCAATAAAACCAGACGGGTCTGTGCACATCTGTGGTGACTATAAGGCCACCCTGAACCATGCATTGCAACAGAGTGCATATCACATCCCAGTAGTCCAACATCTACTACACTCACTGGGGGGAGGAAAGATCTTTGTGAAGCTCGATCTCGTGCAGGCATATCAACAGTTACCAGTTGATTCCGAGATGGCAGAGGCAAAAACCATCGTAACACATAGAGGAGCCTTTAAATGCAACAGATTATAGTTCGGTGTAAGCATGGCCCCCGGCATTTTCCAAAGCCTAATGGAACGCCTCCTCCAAGGATTAAAAGGGGTGGTTCCCTACTTCGATGATGCACTAATATCAGCCAAAGATAAAAAAACAACTAAAAGACCGATTAAGGGCAGTTCTTTTGAAATTTAGAGAAGCAGGACTCAAAGTCAAAAAAGAAAAATGCCAACTTGCCACAAATCAGGTCGAGTGCCTAGGATACCTTATTGATGAAGCAGGAATCCACCCCAGAAAAAAGAAAATACGAGCTATAAAAGAAGCTCCCAGACCCCAAAACAAAACAGATTTACAGGCATTTTGGCATTAATTTTTATCATGTTTTTCTGCCACAGAAGGCAACAATAGTGGAACCACTGCACAGACTCCTCGATAAAAAAGCCATTTGGAAATGGGGCCACCAAGAAGAAGCTACGTTCCAAAGAATCAAAGACTTAATTACATCTAAATCTGTATTGATCCAATACAGAGACACTCTACCCCTGACGGTTACCTGTGATGCTTCACCTTTCAGCATAGGCACAATACTCAGCCACACACTACCAAATGGCAGAGAAGCACCGATCGCCTTTTATTCCAAAACGTTAACCAAAACCGAAAGAAACTACAGCCAACTGGATAGGGAAGCCTTGGCAGCCATCTCGGGGGTGAAACGCTTTCACGAATACCTATATGGTAGGATGTTTTCCTTAATCACTGACCACAAACCACTACTGGGAATCCTGGCTGGAGACAAGGCAACCCCCAACATCCTATCACCAAGAATGACAAGATGGCCAGAATTTCTCGCAGCCTACAGTTACAAGCTCATTTATTGACCAGGAAAAGCAATACTCCATGCAGATGCATTAAGCCGCTCACCACTACCAGGTCATGACGACGATCCAGCTCCCACCACGCATACCCTTCAAATGGAAACAGTTCCCAATTGGCTCCTCACTGCATCGGATATAGCAAAAGATTCTCTGATGGCCTGAATACTGAACTGGGTAGGACGGGGCTGGCCGGAAAATGAAAAAATCAAGACTTTTAAACCATTTAAAAACCGGCAAACTGAATTGTCAATTGAGAAAGGATATATATTGTGGGGAGATTGAGTAATAGTTCCAAAAAAACTACAAGAAGACGTACTAAACATGTTGCATGAAGGACACCCGGGCATGGTAAAGATGAAGTCCCTGGCCAGAAGCTACGTCTGGTGGCCAGGAATAGATAAAGACATTGAAACCTGGGTCAAAACATGCAACAAATGCCAGTTATCCAGACTCACTTCCTCTTTGGCACCGGTCCTTGACTGGGGACACCCAGAGGTCCCTGGTCAAGGATCCACATAGACTTTTCTGGACCCACAAAAGGATATACTTATTTAATTACTGTGGATGCCTACTCCAACTGGTTCGAAGTCAGCATCATGAGCTCAACAACAACGGAAGCCATCACCAAACAACTAAAGAAACTTTTTGCCACCCATGATCTACCAGATGTAGTAGTATCGGACAATGGGCCACAGTTTACAGCATTGGCTTTTGAGCAATTCCTCGCAGAACATGGAATCAGACATGTCTGACAGCGCCGGCTCATCTGGTGGCAAACGGAAGGGTGGAGCGTACACAAAAGAAGCATTAGAAAAACTTGAAGGAAATGACATGCAAGAAAAAATCAACACCATGCTCACCATCCAATACATAATGCCGTGCACTGCGACAAACAAGAGCCCAGCTGAACTGTTAATGGGCAGAAAGTTGCACTCCTATTTGGACAGACTACACCCACTTACAACCCCGAGAAACCACCAGACTGTTCCAATAAGTACCGCTCCTTTTTGCCAGGCGACCTGGTCTAAGCAAAAAACCTTAACGGAGAGCCATTGTGGCTACCGGCAACAGTCACACAAATTACAGGTCCCCGATCATACCGACTAGTAACAACTGACGGTAGATCATGGAAAAGACACATCGATCAATTACGGTCATGATACATCGAACACAACACCGACGCTTCCCGCAACATGGAACAAACAACTTCCCAAATACCACCCAAACTTAATAAAAAAGCCAGGGGGGGGGGGAACATTTAAATAATAAAGAATATGAAAAACCTCCAGTAACAAATCACCAACCAGAAGTGGAAAACCCAGATAGAAATAAAAACTACTTACACCTAGACGAAGTTGAAAAAAGGGAGCTGAAGGAGATCCGGGGGAGAAACAGCCAAGCCAGCTCTACCTGCCCGCACACATTGCAGAGGAACAGCGAGGAACATCCAATCAACCCAACAAGGCACAGCGGGAATGGCATGGCTGAGGTACCCTTCCAGGCGGTTCCAAGGAGAAGAGCGGAGAGGACAGTGGGCCTGACCAAACTGGCAGAGACCAACGCAGAGACTGAACTGCGCAGGTCAACCAGAACTCACAAAAGCCCCGCCTACTTGTGCGACTACGTCACGTAACATTGGAGTGAACCAAGAGGGGAGGGGTGTAGTGTACTTATGTATATACTTCAAATACCGCATTTCTATTGGGTAGTTAACATAGCTTAGCGATTGGTTAAAAATGAGAGTTTCAGATTGGCCTCCTAAGTGTCAGGAAGTTTGAATAATTGGCATTGGTTGCGAGCCGCGAGCAGCCACTATAAAAAGGGCTGCCACAGCTCGACTTCAGTTGAAATTACAGAATGCTAATAAAGAGCTGAATTCAACTCCGGCCTTCGAGTCTGTTTTATCTGGCGATAGAACATGTCCTTTCTTGGATTCTTAAAACAATGTAGTTGAAAGATTCTGCTCTTTGCTCTCAGTCAAAAAATTCTGCCAATATTGGTGCATCATTTTGAAGTATAAAAAAGTATATCAAAGAAAACCAGTTTTAAATGAGCTCCTGTCAATTTGTCCCAGCTCCTGTCAACCTAGAGTTTGAAAGCATGTAAATGCAAGTTGATAAATAGGTACCACTTTTGGTGGGAAAATAACAGGAACATGAAAGGAGCCACCTCGGGCATCCCCTGGGCAACAGGGATGTCTCTGGCCAATCCTTTCAATCTAGAAGTACCCTGGTAGGTGTTTCCAACATGAATGTAGTAGAAGGGCCTTTCAGAGAAGCAGCAATGGTATCTCCAAGAGAATTGTGTTCCATAAAGAAGGGGCCACTATAGTGGTGGGATTCAATTTTTTTTACTACCAGTTCTGTGAGTGTGGCTTGGTGGGCATGGTTTTGTGGGCGTGGCAGGAGAAGGATACTGTAAAATCTCCATTCCCACACCACTCCTGAGGGAAGATTACTGCAAAATCCCATTCCCTCCCCACCCCCACTAACCTGCTTTCCAGCTCTGTTCTCCTGTGCAGACAACAAAAGACCCAGCCAATCAGCTGGGGCTTGGGAGGCAGAAAGTAGATGGGGCAGGGCCATTTAGAGATGGTATTTGTCAGTTCTCTGAACTACTCAAAATTTCTGCTACTGGTTCTCTAGAACTGATCAGAACCTGCTGAATACCACCTCTGGGCCACTACCCAGAAGGATCATTTTCATGGTGGCCCAAGACAACAATCCCTAATAGATGGGCCAGGTAGATGTAATTAGGGGAGAGATGGTCTTTCAAATAACCTGGCCTTGTAGAGATAACCAGGATGCTGGTTATCACATTTATCATTTCCTTTTCTAAAGCCATCTTTCCGGAACTAATACAATTCAGACTTCAATTAATACAATTGTTACTCTTTACTATTTGAAGAAAACCATCCGTGTACAGCTGCCATTTTCAACTTGTATTTGGTTCAAAGGACACCTATTGCTTTGTCATTCTCAGAGCTCTGTCAACTCCTTTATAATATTCACTGATATTTTAGGCATATCTTAGGAGGAGGATAGGTGCCACAGTGTTATTATCTGAAAAAAATGACAGCTTCTGAAGGCAAACTATTCCATTGGTTGATTGTGCTCATTGTTAGGAAATCTCTTCTTAGTTCTAGATTGTTTCTCTCTTTGCTTAGTTTCCATCCATTGTTTCTCATCTATCCTCTTCATGCTTTGGAAAATAGTTTGACCCCCTCATCTTTGTAGGAGCTCTTTAGATATTGGAACACTGCTGTCATGTCTCCCCTAGTCCTTCTTGTCATCAGACTAGATGTACCCAATTCCTGTAACGGTTCTTTGTATATTTTAGCTTCCAGCCCTCTAATGATTGTATTTGCTCTTCTCTGCACTCTTTTCAGAGTCTCAACATCTTTTTTATATTGTGATAGCATCTATAGTCATATCAATTCCAATGGCCTTATAATCTTTCATACGAGCCACCATGGCGCAGTGGTTAGAGTGCAGTACTACATGCTACTTCTGCTGACTGCCGGCTGCCTGCAATTTGGCAGTTCAAATCCCACCAGGCTCAATGTTGACTCAGCCTTCCATCCTTCTGAGGTGGGTAAAATGAGGATCCAAATTGTTGGGGGCAATATACTGACTCTGTAAACTGCTTAGAGAGGGCTGTAAAAGCACTGTGAAGCGGTATGTAAGTTTAAGTCCTATTGCTATCTTGTCTGTCCCTACAAAAACACAATAGAATGATAGAGGATTCAATGCTATCTGAACAAAATGTTTGGTGTGGGAGAAGTTAGACACTTTGCGTTCTTAATTCTTCTACTGTCTTTTCCAGCAGCAGTTTTATCCTTCCCCTTCCTGCCAAGCATGAGCAGCTAGGCCTTATGATCTTCCTCAATAAATGGTTCCATTTCAAATCTCTCTTACTGATTATAGTAGACATTTTCTGGAACATTGATCTGGATTCTGCCTTTCTGTTAGTTGTGCCCATTGTGCCTAGAATGGATAAATAACTAAATTGTTCACAACTTTTGCCTTCCAACATACACTGAGTATTTCTGGGATAGTATTTGTAAAGTTATACTAAATGTTGGATGAGAGAGGAGGAAGTTGAAATTTTGGACTTGCTGTCACTGTGTCTTCAGAAAAAATTGTAGCTTTCTCTTCTCTCATTCCCTCATATACATCCACAAAGATAAGATTAAAATAGGAATACTTTTTCTTTATATCCATTTTCAAGTCAGTCATATGAATTTCAGGGATTGCCAATAAACCATCTAGCACAATTTGCAAAGAATAGCCAGTTGAGACCTCTACTCAACACGGACTGCAGTTTAGCTGTCAAGGCATTATCACTCCCATGAAAGGTGAGATGATTTAGAGGCCAGGAGAAGCTTAATTTTTCTTGATCACCATGTGCAACTTGGAATTTTAATAGCAGGCATAATTAATTCTTCTGATGTTAATCATCAGGGCTGGATTCCACAATTATCAGGCTTGTGCAGCTGGGGCATGGTACAGACATGAAAAATTAGGAAAATGAATTCGTAATTGGGTGGCAGATTTAATCTGCATCATGAAAACAAAGTTAAAAAGAAGGGGAACTGGGAGAATTTCTACCGAAGCTTTTGTGCCAATAAGTGCTGACAGAACTGAAAAATGTTGCCGATGGCCAAAGTGATTGGTAATTACCAAGCCATTGAATTTTTTATTGTCAATTTATCACTGCACCAGAGGTTAAATTTAACATCTTCTTCTAAAGCCATCACTCTGGGAAGAAGGCAAGCTTTGTATCATGTGATTCCAGAGTCAGTGAAAGGTTAATCAGGAACTCTTTTAGCGAGCAAGGGTTTCCAAATCTATGTTTTTGCATATTTATATAATAGTATTATATTAGTACTTAGTATAAAAAGCTCCTTATATGAGCTTATGTACCAGTTTGGGAAGAACTGGGGGGATGGATGGACATGAATCTTCACATTTCACTTATATATTTGAATACATTCCTTGGCAACATCTACATATTTTCTTTGTTATCTTTGAATAAATCTCTTTGTAGGATATAGCATATTATTTTCTTACTTTTCTCTGCTGTTTTTCTTCTTTCCCATCCCTCTCTCTCCCATGCACATGTTGAAATTGCATAGACAAGAACACATTTTGTAATGAAGTGCAAGGGAGAATTTCAGTGTATATGTGTATGTATAGATAGATATGCACCCAAAACAATGTAAGATTACCATTAGATTATTTATAGATCTTCCAAAGTGTGGTTCTGACTTAAGGAAGTAATGTCATTGCTGACAAAATAAATATGCTGTAATTGTCTGGAAGGACTAATAACTTCATTTCACATATTACAAAAATTAATTATTGTACACATTGTATTTCAATACATTTTAATATGATAGAAATTTAATCTTTTGTCCCTTATAATTTGCCACTTTAATTACTCTCTCTGTGTGTTTTTTTACTGAGCAAGCACTGAATCCAGGGAGGATGTGCTGATGAAAAAGAAATATATAGGGTTTTTAAAAAAATGAATTAAATATGGAAATAACCTTTGAGGGAAACTTGGGGAAAGGAATCAATGCTTGCATTAATTACTGCAATTCGTTATCCAAACAAATGCAGAACTTAGCTTTTTTGCTGGATACAAATGAAGGGGCAAAACATGTTTATTGCAGACAGAGGCTTTTGATCTTGCTATGTTAATCTGCAATTTTTTTTTAAGTGTGACTTTACACTCCAAGTGGACTCCTCTGGGGGATATCCTAGCTGGGATCAATTCCCACATGCAGGGAATGAATTATTGATGCTGAATACAAAGGAGACCCAGCTCACATGAACCATGGTGCTATCACCTGCCCGTATATTGGACAATGTTGTTTTGATAATAAACTGCTTTTTGACTCCTGAACTGGATGCATAACCAGCATACTCCTGATTGCTCTTGTAAACAAAAAGATAAGGCTTCTCATTTAAGCTATTTACTTATTGAGTGGGAAGAGAGAAGCCCAAGATAAAAGCAGTAGAAAAGTTAAAAATGGACTCTTCCTGTTCAATGTGAATTATCAAAAATATTTTCTTGCTACTTCCTTCCTTTTTCTGAAAAAAGAAACACTGCAAGAACATAATTTTTCTTCACAGTATTTGGCTGCCTGATGACAAATTACCACATATATTTTTTCTTACCACCCAAATCCTGATGCTGAAGAGGCTATGATTGTAACCCTGCAGGATTATACATAGGAACCATTACTCTGTTAAGGTCACATAGCAATACACATTGTAGCAGAAACCTCAGTTATTTTAATTGGATACTAACCAAAATTTCAAGTAATTAAGAATCAATTTGGAGCCATTAGTAATTGAGACTAGCTAGCCAGTGCTGCATGTTTCGGAGGAGTTAGTTTTAATGAGAGGATTTCCAGGATGAGAAGAAGGGGAGGGAAGCCACACAAGAAAAAGAAAAAAAAAAGGAAAAAAAGAGAGAAAAGAGATTAAAGATAGTGTAGGAACCTTTGGCAGCTAAACTAAACAACTAATGGTACATAAAAAGATGCTGAACTCGTAGTCTCTTTAATTGATCTATTTACTATTCTTGTGGAAACTTTAAAAAAAATGGAGGTATTTACTGTACATTAGGAGTTCAACAGCTATTTATAAGCGTTAGTACCTTTAGTACTTATTACCTTTTCCCAACTCCTTTCTTTTCAGCACATGTTTTAAGTTTTTAGACATATGAATATTCCAAATACCAATGCAATTTGCTTTGAAGTCCTGCATCCCATCTGTTGGCTTATACTGTTCAGTCAGCAGATGGTACAGTTACAAGCATTTGTGAAGGGTTTTAGACAATCATAAATTGGATGGATGAAGACCACTTGTTTGTAGATTCTGAGGAACAGAGGAAGAAATGTAGCTGCCTGAGGTACACAACAAATGTTCCAGTGGCGAGAGAGATGACCCAAGCTTTTGATATGATTGATCCCAGGTGGTTTCTCTGTGTGGTTTTTGGTACTTTCTGAGCTTGGTTGTTTGCTTACAGACATTTCATTACCCAACTAGGTAACAATCTGTGTGAGTTCAACAGATCATTATGGAGAAAATCTATGTGTCCATTAAGAATCAACACTGACGATGGCACATAATCAATCAAGGTTGAAGCAATTTCCTGTATAAAGCAATTTATTCTTTGTTGTATCCGCGTGGAAGGAAGCCAGGAGTCGGTGACTTTGTATCAGCTCTTTAATTTAGTCAGGAACTGAACTGGCGCTTAAAGAACTTTTGCGGCTTTTTATTTCCAAGCCGCGGTGGCCGCGGCCAATGGCACTACTTTGAATCTCCCGCGATTTGAATCGACCAATCGCGGGAGGTTCTTAGCGAGCCAATCGGCACGGCTCGCCTAGCCAATCCGATTGCCCCGCGCTTTGGCCAATCAAAGCACGGGGATCTCAAGTATTCAAATGAAGGTACAGAACACCCCTCCCCTCTTGGTTCAGTCCTTACGTAGCGTAGTCCCATAGGTAGGCAGGGCTCCGTCTTTGCCTACTGGACCTGCGCAGGTCAGTCGTAGGTTGGATTCCAGCCGGTTCGGTCGGGGTCTCTGTTTCTCTGGACTCCATTGTGGGAACCGCCTGGTCTCTCTGGCTGGGCCACTCTCTGCAGCTCCCTCCTGGGCTACCCGGGTTGGTTGAGCTGCGGGTTTCGCCACTCCCGCTCGGTCTTCCCGGGTTGGTTGAGCTGGCCTGGCTGTCTCTTTCCGGTGGGGTTTCTTGCTGGCTGCTTGCAGGTGAGTATGGCTGGTTTCTTTTTGGGGGGTTTTGGTTCCCGGGGTATCCCCTCCCCTCTTGGTTTGTGTTGGGGGGGTTGGTTCTGTTTGGTTGCGTATCGGTGGTGTCTTGTGTGGTTGTCCTTGATCTTAACTGGTCGATGTGGCGTTTCCACGCTCGTCCGTCGGTTGTTTGTAGCCGGTACGAGTGTGGGCCTGTTAGTTGTGTTATGATTGCTGGTATCCATAATGGGTCTCCGTTTAGGTTTTTCGTGTAGATGGTGTCGCCTGGTGCGAAGGTTTGGTGTTTGCTGGTGGAGTCTGGGGGTTTCTCTGGGTTGTAAGTGGGGTGTAGTCTATCGAGTGGGGACCTTATTTTCCTCCCCATTAGCAGTTCCGCCGGGCTTTTATTTGTTGTGGTGTTCGGGGTTATGTGCTGTATAAAAAATAATTTATTTATTTTGTCCTGGATCTCCCTGTGGTCTATTTTCTGGATGGTTTTTTTTCTGAATTGAACCATCCGTTCCGCCCTACCGTTCACCGCCGGGTGCGCCGGGGCTGTCAGTGTGTGTCGTATGCCCCTTTCCGCTAGGAATTTTTCAAATTCCAGCGAGATGAATTGGGGCCCGTTGTCGGACATGAGGACGTCCGGGGGGCCGTGTGTTGCAAAGAGTTTGCTGAGTTCTTTGGTCACGGCCTCCGTGGTGGTTGTTCTCATGTTGCTTACCTCCAGCCAGTTGGAGAAAGCGTCTACTGTAATTAAGAAAGTGTGTCCTTTTGTGGGCCCAGTGAAATCTATGTGGATCCTAGACCACGGTCCCCTGGGGGTTTCCCACTCTAGGATGGGTGCTGTGGATGGGCTTGGTCTCGTTTCCTGGCATCGTTGACACTTTGCTACCCAGGCCTCAATCTGTTTGTCGATCCCTGGCCAACAAGCGTAACTTCTGGCCAGGGCTTTCATTCTAATGATGCCTGGGTGCCCCTCGTGTAACAGTTCCAGAACCTTCCCCTGTAGTTTTTCCGGGATGACCACCCTATCCCCCCATAGTATACACCCTTTTTGCAACGAGAGTTCCGTTTGCCGGTTCCGGAATGTCCTGAAAGTCTCGTCGTTGTCCTTTTCCGGCCACCCTTTCTCTACCCAATGCAAAACCCGCACCAGACGTTTGTCTTTATTAGTTTCTCAGGCAATGTCTGACACGGTTATGGGTAGGTTGGGTGGAGTCTCTATGCTGAGGGTGGTCGTCGTGGGTGCTGGGTCAGTGTCTGGTTCGGGTAACGGTGAGCGGCTTAAGGCATCCGCATGGGAGATAGTCTTACCGGGTTGGTGTGTGAGCCCGTAATTGTAGGCGGCCAGGAATTCGGACCACCTTGTCATTCGGGGAGACAGAATGTTCGGGGTGGCCCTGTTCCCTGCGAGTATTCCGAGCAGCGGTTTGTGGTTGGTGATGATGGTAAACATTCAGCCGTAGAGGTACTCGTGAAACCTTTTGACTGCGGCAACGATGGGCAAAGCCTCTTTGTCCAGCTGGCTGTAGTTCCACTCCAGTTTGGTGAGGGTCCTTGAAAAGAATGCGATGGGTGCTTCCTTTCCATCGGGGACAGTGTGGCTGAGGACAGCGCTGACGCTGAAGGGTGATGCGTCGCATGTGATGGCTAGTGATAGGGTCTCGTTGTACTGGATGAGGACAGCGTCCGAAGTGAGCAGGTCCTTGGTTTTCCTGAAGGCGGCTTCCTCGCATTTCCCCCAAGTCCAGGTGGCCGCCTTGTCCAAAAGCCTATGCAAAGGCTCCGCCGTGGTCGCCTTTTGGGGCAGGAAGACGTTATAAAAGTTAAGTAGCCCCAGAAACGCCTGCAGTTCTGTTTTTGACCTGGGTGTGGGGGCTTCCTTGATGGCTTTATTTTTTTTGTCGGTGGGGTGAATGCCGTGTTGGTCTAGGAGGTATCCTAGGAATTCGACCCGCTCTGTGTACAGCTGGCATTTTTCCCTCTTTACTTTGAGCCCGGTTTCTTTGAATCTCGTTAGCACCTCCCTTAGGCGACTCTCTAGTTCAGCCTGGTTGGTTGCCGATACTAGTACACCGTCGAAGTATGGTACCACCCCCTTGATGCCTTGTAAGAGTCTTTCCATGAGGCTCTGGAAAATTCCAGGCGCCACGCTGACTCCAAATTGGAGGCAGTTGCATCTAAAAGCTCCCTGGTGGGTGACTATGGTTTGCGCCTCTGCAGTTTCCTCGTCGACCAGCAGTTGCTGGTATGCTTGGGCCAGGTCGAGTTTCACGAAAACTTTGCCCCCTCCCAGTGAGTGTAGGAGATGCTGCACTACGGGGACGGGGTAGGCGCTTTGCTGCAGGGCGCCATTTAGGGTGGCCTTATAGTCCCCGCAGATTCTCACTGACCCATCAGGTTTGATTGGGGTGACTATGGGGGTCTCCCACCGGGCGTGGTCTGTGGGTTGTAAGACCCCTTGCTTGATGAGCTTGTCAATTTGCTCGTCGATTTTCGGTTTGAGTGCGAAAGGTACCCGCCTTGGTTTTAGGCGTTTCGGGGGAACGTTTGGGTCTGGGCTGAAGGATATAGGGGGCCCCCGGTACTTGCCTAGGGTGCCGTCGAACACTTCTTGGAAGTCCCAGGCCAGCTGTTGCTCCCAGTCTGCTTCGGAGATGTGGTCGATGCCCGTGACTGCGATGCCGAGCGGCGCGAACCATTGCAGTCCCAGCAGGCTAGGTCGGTCTCGATCGACGATGGTCAAGGGAAGTCTTTCGGTGTGTCCCTTGTAGGTCACTGTAAACTGTCCTGTTCCGACTACAGGGATGCGGTTTCCCTGGTAGTCCTTGAGGATTAGTCTCTGGTTTTCTGGTTGCCTTCTCTGGATGGTAGGCACCAAGTGCTTAATTTCTTGCCATGCTACCATTGAGAGGTAGGACCCGGAGTCCACCTCCATTTTACAGGGTTCGCCTTCGATGCCTACCTCCACGTAGACCTTTCTGGCGTCTGTGGTTGTGGCGTGGCTGATGGTGACCGTCTGATGTGTCTCTTCTCTCTGCTGGGTCTCGCCACCTCGTTGGGCTTGTCCGTTTCGCTTCCAGCAGTTGTCTGCTGGCCGGTCTCTGATCCTGGGAGGTATGCTCTCTCGTCTCCACTCGCTCGGGTCCCATCGTCTGGGGCTGTGGGTCTTCTTGAGGCAGCAGACGCGTGCGATGTGGCCCTTCTTGTTGCAGTGCTGGCAAACGGAGTCGAAGAACCAGCATACGGATCTGGGGTGGTCGCCTCCGCAACCGGCACACGCGGTCCTCGACTTACGACTCCGCCGGTTGCGCTGGTCGCAGCCTGCCTGGAAACAGTGGATGTCTTCCTCCTCATCTGATGTGCCTGAGGTGGAGTGGAGTTCGCCCTGGTGGGTGGTAGTTGCAGGTTGGTCTTTGGTCAACCTTGCAGGGTTGTTGTTTTCGGTGCGGTCCCCGGCGTTCGGTCTCCGCATGCGGTCTGCTGATTGTCGGGTTGCTTCGGCGGCCGCAGCTTCGGACATGGCGTCAGCGAGAGCGATGTTGCCCTTAGCCATCAACTGACTTTGGAGAACGGGGTCCCAAAGGCCGAGCACGATTCGATCCCGAAGGGCCTCGTTCATGTTGGAGAACTCGCATAGTCCTCCCAGGCGCCACAGCTCTGCAACGAAATCACTGAAACTCTCACCTGACCGCTGGTCCCGCCGATAAAATTCGTATCGTCGGATGAGGATGGGCACGGCTGGAGCGTAGTGTCTCCGGAGCAATGGCTTGAGGTCCGCCCAATCCATCGCGGTAACGTCAGCGGGCTTGGCTAGCGCTTTTGCCATCTTAAACACTGCGGGCCCGCAGCGTGTTAGGAAGATGGCTCATTTCTTCGGTCCCGTGGCATCCTTCAGATCGTTGCATTCGAGGAACATGTGGAATCTGTCCGTGTAAGATTCCCAGTCCTCGGTAGTGAGGTTGAAGGGGGTTGGTGGCATGATGCTGGCCATCTCGTCGGTTGGCTGGCTTCCGTCGGACACGTGCTTCGGTTCAGGAAAGGAATCCCACCTTCGTCGCCAGTGTTGTATCCGCGTGGAAGGAAGCCAGGAGTCGGTGACTTTGTATCAGCTCTTTATTTAGTCAGGAACCGAACTGGTGCTTAAAGAACTTTTGCGGCTTTTTATTTCCAAGCCGCGGCGGCTGTGGCCAATGGCACCGCTTTGAATCTCCCGCGATTTGAATCGACCAATCGCGGGAGGTTCTTAGCGAGCCAATCAGCGCGGCTCACCTAGCTAATCCGATCGCCCCGCGCTTTGGCCAATCATAGCGCGGGGATCTCAAGTATTCAAATGAAGGTACAGAACATTCTTTCTCCCATTTTTCTCATTGGCCTTACCCTTCTGGCCTTGAGGAAGGACTTGAACACTTGGCTTTATCATTTTGCCTGAGGATCTGGCAGTGGCTATGTGGAGCCTGCTAAATGTCTATTCTATTGCACTTTTGCAGATTATGTTTTTAATATTTTTTATTGTTTTAATTTGTCTTAATAGTTTTTGTTATTCCTTATGTGTCCAATCACTTTTGTCCAATAAAGAAGAAAGAAAGTAAGACTATGATTTTAGTTATTTTGAATTACATCAATTGAATTGTGCACTTCAAAAGAAAACATTTTCTCACCATGTGAGAAAATGCGATATCCAGGTAGAGGGTATATCATGTTACATACAGGAAGCATTCTGCATTGTGAAAACTGTTTCTTCTATATAACGGAATTTCAAGGTTTCACAAAAAATGTGATACCAACAATTACAATAAATCAAGACTATATTGTGTTATATTGTGAAACATAGCTGTGTGAGCACGTGGAGAAAGTAATCATGGGACACATTTTGAAAACTAATTTTTGGGCAAGCAAAGCAATACACTATAGAAACAAGGGATCTGATATCAGGCCACAGCAACTAGCAATGAACTGTGCATTTGGAAATCCTTACAAAGAAATCAAGGCATTGATTATAAGCACCACAATTAACCAACGAGCAAAAGCTAGCCCTTGACTAGTCTGGAATCAACAGAGGTGGAATTTGTTTGTTTTGTGGAAATAACTAGAGGGCAAATAGCTACTGCTATGACAGGTCAGATCAACATTTGGATGAAAAGATCAATAAGCGGGAGATATCAGAAGGAAGTAAGAAGGTAGACATCTCTATATAAAACTAAAGCTGGACCAGAGGTGGTATTCAGCAGGTTCTGACCAGTTCTGGAGAACTGGTAGTGGAAATTTTGAGTAGTTCAGAGAATTGGCAAATACTATCTCTGATTGGCCCCATCCCCATCTATTCTCTGTCTCCCAAGTCCCAGCTGATTGGCTCGGTCTTCTTTTGTTGCCCTTCACAGGAGAACGGAGCTAGAAAGCAGGTTAGTAGGGTGGGAGGGAATGGAGATTTATGATATCCTTCCCCTGGAGTAGGGAGAGAATGGAGATTTTGCAGTATCCTTCCCCTGCCATGCCCACCAAGCCACACTGATAGAACCGATAGTAAAAATTTTTGAATCCCACCACTGAGCTGGACCATTTAAACAAAAATTCAATTTGCGCATCATGCTTCTTCTAGGTGAGTGGAGGCTTTGAGGTTCTGCCCTTTGAGGGTTCTGCCCTCCTGTGCTCAACAGCATAAGAAATATATTTAAAGGCCAGTGTTAAAATTCTAGATGAAGGATCTTATGGAGGTCTAAAGCAGGCCTGAAGGACTGACTCAATTTATGCTGTATTGTGGTTCACATTATCTGCAGAGGTTTTATTCTGTTGGGTGTAAGGAGTGAAGAAAGTGACCTCCTCAAGATACGCAGGATCCATTGCCATGACAAAAGGGGCTGAAGCATTTTATAGACATACAATGGGGCAACAGCTCAAGCTGATAACCCCCTAATTCACTGAACTGTACAAAGAGGAAGAAGTTACAGCACAATCCGACTTGCAAAATTCTGCATCCGACTTGCAAAATTCTACCAATTTCAATAAATGTGCTTTTAGTCTTTCTGTGGATTTGATTACCTGATGCGAGCTACATTGTAGGGTTTAAAGTAACAAAGCTGCATATAAATGACACTTAAGTGTTGGAGTTAATATACGCAGAAAAAAAACCCTGATATTTTAATCTATTAATTAACAGAGAAATAAGACCAGAATTGGGATACGCATCCATCTACTACAAACCTACTATTTATTCTTATATAAAGTCTTCCGTTTAGAAACACAAAAATATGGATAACAAAACCACAAATCATAAAGATCACTTATTGTGCATATTGATCCACAGAAAGATCAAAATGTTATTGTGGCAAAATCTATAGTTAGGGTGTACATTTCAAATTTCTGTATTTTGCCACACCATTAGACAACAGCTGTTAATTTATACATTTTAATGGCTATGGAAATGTGACTTTCTAAAAACATGATTCAGCAGATGCAAAGTAGCTGTTAGTGTTGCAAATGCACCCAAGTGCTGTGAGATTAAAAGCCTCCTGGGGCTAATCAGAGGAGTCCCAAGATTCATCTTCCAAATGTTGCATTGTGGAAACACTGTGCCTGTAACGAAGTAAGTTGCAAGACAGGGAAGAATTGGAACCATTTGGCTGAAAAAGATTGATTGTCTAGTTCATGCAGTCATAAGGATTACAGAAGAATAATACAGATGGGAACAGAGAAACAAAAGCTTTGATAATTAGCTTTGGATATTATACTCATTTGGAATATCATTCCACAATCCCAACACTGCTTTGTTCGTTGTTCAGTAGTATCCCATAGTGTTCTCTGCACTTAAACATAGTGTTGGAATGAAAGCTCATGTCTCTCTCTCTCTCTCTTTTATGTATCACCCATCTATCTATCATCCATTCATCTATCATCACTCCCGCCCTCTCTCTCATCTATCTTCACCATCACCATCTACCATCTATTATCTCTATCTATCTACAGCACGGGTCCCCAAATTTGGCAACTTTAAGATTTGTGAACTTCAGTTCCCAGAATTCTTCAGCCAGCCAAGTTTGCCAAGTTTGGAAATCTCTGATCTACAGTATATCTATGTCTACCAATCATTTTTGTCGTTGTCATTATCATCACCATTATTATCTATCTATCTATCTATCTATCTATCTATCTATCTATCTATCTATCTATCTAATCTGTTTATATCTATTTCATCATCATCTTCATCTATATTCTATTATCTGTCTACAGTATCTATCCATCCGTCCATCCATCTATACATCTATATCATCATTATCATCATCTATACCATCTGTCTCTATATATGTTTATCCCTATCTGTCTATCTGTCAGCTGTCTGTACATCCATTTAGATTTCAGAGTTCCATCTTCTCAAGTTCTGTAATTAGCCATATTAATCATACACTGTAAATAATTTACCCATGGAAAAACAATATTTTCAGCTTCGATCCAGGTAGAGCAGAAAATTTTGCAAAACTGCAGGACTTCTAAGGATAGTATCCAAAGTAAAGACCGTAAAACAAATTTATATTATTTAACTACAAGTTATAGCACCTGATACAATAGTACATATTGTAGAAGCTGTAGCTAGAATAGCCATAGCGTGTTCCATATTTTAGCAGGAACATTTGTATTGAGTTGCCAGGATACTGTCCTCAAACACAGGAATTTTCTGAATTCATATAAACAAATGACAAAATGAAATAAATAAACTTAATGTTCTTATAGATACAAAAGAGAAGGCCAACTTTTCTATAATAATGTATAGGAAGAGATTTATGGTACACTGCCAGACCTGTCAATTTAAATTAAACTTCACTGAATTCATTGTTTTCTTCAATACAAATCCATTTAGTATAAAACATTAAGGTAGTAATAGATATATATGGATTAACTCTCGTAATGAAAACCTTTGGTTGTCATTCTTCACACTTAGAAATTGCTAGTGTCTGTTTACATTAAACAGTTGACTGCAGTATTCTGGAAAGGAAAAACATGCCAGAATACTCAACATTTCCTTGTTTAGGAAGATTAGTATCTTTAGTATAGCATAGGGAATTGGCAGAGAAATAGCAAGACCTAATAAGAATCTAAGGTGTTGTGTTGGATAGTTTAGCTATGTTTAAGGTTGGGAATGTGGGAAGCAGTCAGGGAGCAATACATGTTGAATCTTTTGCCACCTCATGGGAGAAGTGGTTCATCTAATAGCTTCTGATTTCAAACATTAACAGCCATTTGTCTGGAATGGTATAGGACAGGGGTCTCCAATCTTGGCAACTTTAAGTTTTGTGGACTTCAACTCCCAGAATTTTGCCAACTCTCAGAAAGTTGCCAAGAATAGAGACCTTGAATATCCTGACTTCCAAAGTCCCTTCCAATGCTGTTTATTCTGTATTCTATAGATCTTCAATACAATGGCTTGGATCCAGAGATCCTACATACAGTTTCCAGTTTCTGTTCTCACAAATTGTGTGTAAACTTTCCATCCATAAATGATGTATGTCCTTTGTATATTATCCTCTCCTTTTCCTGCACTATCCAACTAAAAAGCATTGGAGATGTAATGAATGAGAAATGTGAATCATCTTATTTGCAGTATAGAATGGGCTTCAAACCAGTTTACCTTACTTATTACAAATGGCAAGGGATTATTTATGTATATATTGGTTGGATTTTTACCCTATTGCTATATGATAATGGGTTACCAAAATGAAAACATTGACAATGCAACAATGTGAACTAAATAGTAAAAACAGACATTGCTATGTTTAACATAATGGTGAGGTAGAATGAAAAGCTAAGCAGAGCTGGGTTTTGGAAAGACTATTGATTAGTCTTGGGAGTAAAAAAAATAAGCCTGGAATAAGCCTGCTGATCATTTACCATATTTTATTAATTAATCTTTATCATTATCCCTGGAGATAGTAATAGCCAACTAATTCCATACAAGAACCCAGATGAATGAATATATGTATGAAGTCACCAAGAGGGCTTTTGAATATAAAGACATTTTGGGGAGAATTTAAATCGTTAAAGAAAATGGAAAAAAAGGAAAAAAAAAATTTTTTTTTTTAAAAAAAGTTTTTATTAATTTTCTACAAACAAACAAGACAAACAAAACATAAAAACATCAACTCTTATATGTACATCCAGTGTGTCAGTTGGTTCATCATTTTTGTGCATTCATTCTGTAGTCTCAAATTACAATTACATTACATAACAACTCATATTGTCAATCCAAACTTATATATCCTAATATCACTAAAAAAAGAAGTTTTTGACTATATTTTTAATCATTCATGCTTAATGAGCTAACAATACTTTAAACCAGTTTACTCTATAACAAATCATCTAGTCATATCAAATCAATCCTAAAAAATCCTTTATAAATATAATAGCAAATAGCAAAATAATAGCAAAATAAAGATATTCCTTACTATCTAGCATTCTAAATATTCTATTATCATATTTTATCATCTAGCCATTGATAAAAAAGATCCCAAATTTCGTAAAATTGTTTATCCTCTTGCTCTCTAATTTCAAATGTCAATCTACTCATCTCAGCACATTCCAATATTTTCTTAATAATTTCTTCCTGTAATGGTATTTTCTCATTCTTCCAATTTTTAGCAAATACAATCCTGGCCGCTGTTAATACATTTACAATCAGGTATTTCAAATCTTTACTATATATATCAGGTAAAATTCCCAATAAGAAGATCTCTGGTTTCAAATCTATATGTTTCTTTGTCATTTTTTCCAACCACATGCGAATTATAGTCCAATATTTTCTAGCATCCTCACAAGTCCACCACATATGGTAATACGAGCCGGGTATCTGATGACATTTCCAGCATTTTTCAGATTTGTTCTTAAACATTCTTGCTATTCTTGTCGGAGGAAAATGCCACCTGTAAAACATCTTATACAAGTTTTCTTTATATGCTGTTGACATTGTCATTTTATAATTTTGAGACCACAATTTCTGCCATTTCTCTAAATCAATCCCATATCCAAAATTCTTCCCCCAAACAATCATAGTTTCTTTGACTTGTTCTTCCTCTAATTTCATTCCCAGTAAATAACCATATAGTTTTTTAATCACCTTCTCATCAGTACCCATCAAGATCTTATCTAAATCAGTCTGTTTATCATAAAATCCCTCCGTTTTAGAATCTTCATCATACCTTGAGTGTATTTGTGCATATGAAAACCAATTCATCCTTATACCTTGTTCCTCTAAGTTTTGGATCGATTTAAGTTCACCCTTTTCATCCAAAAGTTCCCCATATCTAACTGTTTGTTCCTTCTTGTAGATTATAGGATAGGAAAATGCTTCAATGGTCGATAACCAAACTGGAATTTTCAAATAACATTGTCTTTTTATCTTCTCCCAATTTAACCACAAAGACTCCCGTACATAATGTCTTCTAAAATAACCCTGTGTTTTAGTTCCCTTATACCATAAAAAAGCATGCCAACCCAACAGCAAGTCATGCCCTTCTAATGTCAACAACCTATGTTTCCTTAATGTTATCCATTCTTTGACCCACATCAAACTTGCAGCTTGATAATACAATTCCCAATTAGGCAGACCAAAACCTCCTCTAATTCTAGCATCTTGCAAAAGCTTTAGCTTTATTCTCGCTTTTTTACCTTGCCATATAAACTTCAACATAATTTTATTTAAATCTTCAAAATAGTCTTTTCCAAGCCTAATTGGTATTGTTTGAAACAAAAATAAAATTCTAGGTAAGATATTCATCTTAATTGTTGAAATTCTCCCTATTAATGACAATTGCAAGTTTTCCCACTTCTTCAAATCTGTAGTTATCTGTTGTTTAAGTTTAATATAATTATTCTCCTTTAATGTGCTACATCTTGTTGTCAAATATATCCCCAGATACTTAACCTTATTTGTAACTTGAATTTTCAAAAGATCTGCCAATTCTTATATTCTTTGTCAAAATCTTTGTTTTGTCTTTATTTATTTTCAAACCAGCCACCTCTCCATATGCCTCTATCCTTTCCAGTAACTTTGGAGCTGTTTCTAGCGGATCTTCCAAAATAAAAGCTAAGTCATCAGCAAAAGCTTGTAGCTTAAATTCTTCCTTCTTAATTTTCATTCCTTTTATGCTTTTATCATCCCTAATATTTCTATTCAACACTTCCAAGGTCAACACAAATAGCAAAGGAGATAGGGGGCATCCTTGTCTTGTGCCTTTCCTTATATTAATAAAATCTGTAAGTTCTCCCTCCATCATTACCCTTGCTGTCTGTTTATTATATATAGCTTCTATTGCTTGAATAAATTTTTTAGCGAAACCCATCTGCTCCAATAATAATAACATAAATCTCCAGTTCACGTTATCAAATGCTTTTTGAGCATCTAGGAATATCAAAGCCATTTGCTTTTCAGGATGAGCCTCATAGTATTCCAAAGTGTCCAAGATTACTCTCATATTGTCTCTAATTTGTCTCTTTGGCAGAAATCCATTTTGATCTGAGTGAATAAAATTATTTAAATATTTTTTAAGTCTTTCTGCTAAGATTGAAGCAAAGATTTTATAGTCTGCATTCAATAAAGAAATAGGTCTATAATTCTTAATTTGCAATGGGTCAGTCTCTTCCTTTGGTATAAGTGTAATATAAGCCTCTGACCATGTTTTGGGTATCATCTTTTTTATCATAACTTCATTCATAACTTCTAACAATGGGATGCTCAATAATTCTTGAAATGTTTTATAAAATTCTACTGGAAGCCCATCTGGACCCGGAGCTTTCCCATTATTTTGTCTCTTAAATGCTTCATTTAGTTCCATCATTGTTATATTGCTTTCTAGCATTTCTTCAGTCTCTTTAGGTATCTTTGGTAAATTAGCTTCCTGTAAATACTGTTTGACTTTTTCTTCATCAATATTTTCCTGTTTATATAATTGTCCATAAAAATCTCGAATAATTTCTTTTTTCTCCTTATTCCCATTTTTTTCTTTTTTTTGGATTATTGAGACTTTTTAATTGGATTAAGGTGTGAAGAATCTGAAGGAACTTTTTGTTTTTGTTTTTTGTTTTTTCTCTTTTTGCTTTTTCTTTTTTCCTTTTTCTTTTGCTTTTAATCAATATTATTATTTTTGGATTTGTTTGTTTTCTCCTTTCTATTTTTTCCTTTTTTATGGTGGACTATCTCATAATTGGATTAGGGTCTAGAAGAACCTGAAGATCTTTCTTCTTCTTTTTTTCCTGTTTCTTCTGTGGTTTCGTGTTTTTTACTATTGGAGTTCTTCATTTTGGATTATAATTGGCTGCTCTACCAGTTGGATTAAAAGTCAAGAAGAATTTGAAGTTTTGGAAACATTGAAATGAGCAGGAAACCAATACCATCTGGCATTTCTGCTTCTACCTCTGCTTCCCCACCAGTTGGAGGACAACGTTTAATTCAGACAATGTTGAAGCAAGATAAGGAACAAGAAAAAATAACTTTACAGATGATTATGCAAGGAATCCAAGATCTCAAGACAAAATCAGATATCATTGAACAAAGAACAGGAAATATTGAACAAAGAACAGAAAATATTGAACAAAGAATAGAAAAGATTGGACAAAGAGCAGAAAATATTGAACAAAGAGCAGGAAATATTGAACAAAGAGCAGAAAATATTGAACAAAGAATAGAGAAGACTGATGAAAAAGTGGAAAATATTAAACAAATGATGGTTAAGTATGAGGAGAGATTCCAAAAAATTGAGGAAGAAGGAAAACAAAGAGAGAAGAAGATTGGAAATATTGACAGCAGACTAACAGCGGTTGAACAAGAAAAAGGTGGGATGTTGAGGTAGGAGATGGAAAGGTCAGAATTTTACCTCAGATTTCAAAATATAGAAGAGGAAAAAGGAGAAAATTTGGCAGCGGTAATGATAGAAATTTTGGCAGATGTTTTGGAAATTACAGAGGAAAAGATGATGGATGGAATAGATGAGATATATCGAGTCTATACAAGATATGCGATGAGAAATAAATTACCCAGGGAAGTCCATATTAGATTTACCAAAAAATCCATTAAAACGCAAATTTTACAAGTAGTAAGAGAGAAAACACTGAAATACAAGGGTAAAGAGGTTGTGGTTTTAAAACAAATACCCAGAAGAGTGAGAGAGATGAGAAGAGAAGAGAATATCGATTTCTGACCAAAATACTATTGGAAAATGAAGTGAATTATAGATGGCTGATTCCAGAAGGACTAGTGTTTGGGTGGCAAGAGCAAAGATATAGAATTGATTCAATTGAGAAAGCAGAACTTTTTCATGCAGAATTCTTTGGAGGAAGAAGAGAGGGAATAGAGAAAGAGGCTTTATCAATTGAGTTTCAAGATGAACAACTGGAGACTGAAAAAGAGAAAGGAGCAGCAGGGGGACAGATGGATAATAAAGAACAGCGTGAAGTGAGATCCACGAGAGCTGTTAGACCTAAATATAAAGCATAATTATGGAGGAAAAAAAACTGATTACAATGAATATAAATGGACTTAATTCAGCTGTTAAAAGAAGGAAAACTTTTCATAAATTAGAGAAATTAAAATTTGATATAATTTGTTTACAAGAAGTTCACATTAAAAAACAACATGAACAATTGTTATTACAGCCAAAATTAGCGAAAATATTTACCTCTTTGACTCAATGTAAGAAAAGAGGTGTGGTTTTATACATTAAAGAGGCTATTCCAGCAAAATTGATTTACACGGATGAAGATGGAAGAGTATTAATGGTAGAAATAATGGACAATAATATAAAAATACTCCTGATTGCAATTTATGCTCCGAATGATAAACAAGAAGAGTTTTATAAAAAGCTACATATGAAAATAATTGGACTGGACTATGTTAATATAATTATGATGGGAGATTTTAATGGAATTGTGGACAATAAACTGGACTATATAGCAACAACAACAAAGCAAAATAGAAAGGCTCTCCCAAGGTCCTTCTTTAAAATGACAGATGAATTAACTTTAAAAGATATTTGGAGAGAAAGAAATGTTAAAGCTAAACAATATACTTTTTATTCAAATAGACATTTATCATGGTCCAGATTAGATATGATTTGGATCTCAACAGAACTAATATCTAATATTAAAGAAACAAATATTGAAACAAGTACCTGGGCAGATCATAGCCCAATGACAATTAAATGGAAGGGACAAAAAAAAAGATCGAGATACTATTTTAAAGGAGAAAGATTTTACACAATGGATGGAGAAGGAATTGGCTTTTTTCTTCAGAGAAAATAAAAAAGAAGATACTTCAACCCAAAATGTGTGGGACACAATGAAGGCATACGCTAGAGGTTTGATAATAGATTATACAAGAAAAAAGAATATTAGGAAAAGGCAAGCTTCTAAGGCCTTGGAAGATGAGTATAAAATTCTTGAAAAAGAATTACAGAAAATGCCACAGAAAAAGGATATTAAATTGAAGCTGGATGTAATCAAACATAAAATGGAATTAATAGAGAAAGAAGAACTGGCACAGAAAATTAGAAACTCCAAACAGAATTATTTTGAAGATGCAAATAAACCAGGTAGATGGCTAGCATATAAATTGAGAAAAGAGAAGGAATCAAGAAAAATATTGAAGTTAATAGATGAACAAGGCCAAGTTTGTTATGGAAAAAAAATTTTTTTAAAAAGCCTGACAAAAAATGTTTACAACTATCCATAGGAGAGTCTAGAGTTATTCAATTGTTAGTGCAGTACAAAAACATCTTGAAATAAATATTTTTTCTCTTTTTGCCTATGTATGTATTTATTTTTTAAAGTGGTATCATTTCAGTTTCACCAGGGACAAGTGACAATAATGACAATGCAATCAGTGGATAGGAGCCTGAAAAACAACAACAACCACATGATTGTTTTAAGTGTGATTCAGCTCCTTAAAACAGCTACACCATCTTTCACAAGTGAGCTTAAAAATAAAGGCTGCTGGAATGAACAGCAAATGCTGTGCTTGTGCTGTGTGAAGGCCGAAGCACTTCTGAATCATCTTCAAAACATCACCAATTTTATTCCCCCAGTGATTTCTCACTGTAGCTTCCGTCTTTCTTTTTTCCCTCTCACTGCAAAACATTCATCCGGGGTGGTGTGCTCTCTCTCCTCCGGTCACTCTGGTCCCATCATGCCGGGCTGTGATTCTTCTTTAGGCGGCAGACACGGGCGATGTGTCCCTTCTTGTCGCAATGCCGGCAGATCGATTCGAAAAACCGGCATTCCGACCTGGGGTGGTCGCCGCCGCAACCGGCACAGTTGGTCCTCGACTTACGACCCCGCCGGTTCCGTGGGTCGCAGCCTGTCTGGAGGCGATGGACGTCCTCCTCGTCATCTGAAGTGCCCAATGCCGAGTGGAAGTCGCCCTGGTGGGTGGTCGTCTCGGGTTGGGCCTCGGTCGACCTCGCCGGGTTGTTGTTTCCGCTGCGGTCCCCAGTGTTCGGTCTGCGCATGCGGTCGGCGGAAGTTCGGGTTGCTTCGGCGGCTGCGGCTGCGGTGAGGGTGTCTGCTAGGCTGATGTTGCCCTTGGCCATCAGCCGGCTCTGGAGGACGGGGTCCCAAAAACCGAGCACGATTCGGTCTCGCAGGGCGTCATTCAGGTTGTCGAATTCGCAGAGCCCCCCTAGGCGCCGCAGCTCGGCGACAAAGTTGCTGAAACTGTCACCTGACCTCTGGTCCCGACGGTAGAATTCGTTGTGTCGGATCAGGATGGGTACCTCTGGAGCGTAGTGCCGCCGAAGTATTGGCTCGAGGACGTCCCAGTCCATCGCGGTCACATCGGCGGGTTTGGCAAGTGCCTTGGCCATCTTGAAGACCTCGGTCCCGCAGTGGGTCAGGAAGACGGCGCGCTTCATGGGGCCGGTGGCGTCCTTCAGGTCGCTGCACTCGAGGAACATGCGGAATCGGTCGGAGTACGATTCCCAGTCCTCGGTGGCGGGGTTGAAGGGTGCGGGTGGTGCAATTTTCGCCATCGCAGTGGTTCGTCTGGCTTCCGTCGGACACGTGGTTCGGTTCAGGGTCTGGATCCCACCCTCGTCGCCAGTGTTGTGTCCGCGAAATGATGCCAGGAGTCGGTGACTTCAAATCATGCTCTTTATTTGAGGTTGGAACCGAACTGGGGCAAAGGGAAAAAGATCGTGGCTTTTATTCTTTTAGCTGCGGCGGCCGCGGCCAATGGCACCGCTTTGAATCTCCCGCGATCCGAATGGACCAATCGCGGGAGATTCTTAGCGAGCCAATCGGCGCGGCTCGCCTGACCAATCAGAGAGCCCCGCGCTTTGGCCAATCAAAGCGCGGGGATCTCAAGAATGCGAATTAAGGACAGAACAAAAATAAAAAGGGACATACTACAGCAAATATTTTGAAAGTGCACAGTAGAGCGAATTGTGCCTGGGAAGGAAAGATGATTTGGAAGTGCCTCCTATTCAGTCTCCTGGGTCCCGCATTTCTGGCTGCAGGGCTATTTCATTTACCTCAGTTTCAGGTCCTTTTCCTAAGTCAAGAATGACTTCTGTTTAAGAGGAAAGAAGCTTGTTTCTGCCTTGTTTTGATGTTTTTAGTATTTAAAAGCAAAATGTCACTGAAGTCTCTTCCATTTCTATCTATCTTCCCACTAAAAATAAAGAAGCTCAGGGATACGCAACTGTACCTAAATTGAAAGGATTATTTTGTTCTAGCTAATGTTCTTGTTGGCTTTGTTGGTGTTCTTAATGTTCATAATTCTGTTTTCTCTGTTTATGTAGCTAGTGTTAAATGTCTGAGAAATGGAACTTTGGGTATCTTCTCTTGCTGGAAGTATGGGCAGTCCTTGTTTAAAAACAACTTGTTCAGCAATGATTTGAACTTGTGACAGTACTGAATGAGTAGTAGATAAAATCAAGTCTCAAAGTTTCATCCACCACTTGGCAACCAATATGAATTTCTGACCATTGCAGCATCCTGCAGTCACATAATCATGATTTCTGACCTTCCCTGCTGGCTTACCATAAGCAACATGAAATGGGGAATCCAGCAGGAAGTTGGAAAACACAGGAAGTCCTTGCTTAATGACCTAGGCAGTCCTTACTTAATAAAAGTAATTGAATATTAGGCATAACTGTCACTGCTAAGTAACACAATAACCTGACATTATGCTTGATGACCCGACCACTTAGGGACAGAAATTACTGTTGTGAACTAAGGAGTACCTGTACACATGGAGCCTGCTGAGCAGGACTCTTCAGGCATTGCTGAGCTGATAGAAAAGTGTGCTAGCATGCCGATTTATATCCTGCCTCTATCATAGGGTCACCAAATCTGGGCTCCAGAAATTTGGACAGTTAACAAATTCCTACGTCTCTGCTCCCATCTAATAGTGTGCATTTTTGAACCCTGCTATGGTAGCCCATGTATCTGTTTCAAGTCACTGGAATCACTTGATTTCTTTCCAAGAAGCTGGATGACATAGACAATGAGGTTATAAACACCTTAAGGCTGTCCTCTTGGTGAGTTCTGGAGTAAAATGGAATGATTAGTTTAGCAGTGATACAACTAAGGCTCAGGGTGACTTAAGCTTGTTTTACTCTTGGTCAGAGAATGAGATAAAGATTGTCCCATGCGGGCAACATGAAGAAAGGAGATGTGGGGGAAAGGCCCATGGTGTTATTGTTTGCCTCTGTTAGCAATATAGACCATGCAATTCTTTTTTTCTGAAAGTGTCAAGGTGGTATCATAGACAGATTTGATTTTCTCTGCTATGGAGAGCAAAGTACAGGAGCAACTATATGAGTTTTCTATTGGACAAAGAGGTGACCATATATTAGGAAATATTTCTACATGACCACTCTGCTCTGTTTCTAAAGAGATGAAAGGTGGACAAAACAATTAAGCTCAAGGCAAGGATGTCTGTTGGGAATGGTGTCAACAAACTCAGTAGTGGTAGCATCTGTGCAATTGAAGACCTACCTGTTGTGTCCGCGAAATGATGCCAGGAGTCCGTGACTTCAAAACATGCTCTTTTATTTAAAGTTGGAACCGAACTGGGGCAAAGGAAAAAGCTCGCGGCTTTTATTCCTTTAGCCACAGCGGCCGCGGCCAATGGCACCGCTTTGAATCTCCCACGATTCGAATGGACCAATCGCGGGAGATTCTTAGCGAGCCAATCGGCGCGGCTCGCCTGACCAATCAGAGTGCCCCGCGCTTTGGCCAATCAAAGCGCGGGGATCTCAAGAATGCTAATTAGGGACAGAACACCCCTCCCCTCTTGGTTCAGTCCTTACGTCGCGTAGTCACGTAGGTAGGCGGGGCTCCGTCGGAGCCTACTGGACCTGCGCAGCTCAGTCGTAGGTTGGATCCCGGCTGGTTCGGTCGGGATCTCTGCTGCTCCTGATGCCGTCGTGGGAACCGGCTGGTCGGTCGGGCCGGTCCGCTCTCCGTAGCTCCCTCCTGGGCCTCCCGGGTTGGTTGAGCTGCGGGTTTCGCCGCTCCCGCTCGGTCTTTCCGGGTCAATCGAGCTGGCCTGGCTGTCTCTTCCTGGCGAGGGGTCGTGATGGCTGCTTTCCGGTAAGTATGGCTGGTTTATTCTTCTTTGGTTTTGGTCCCCTGGATATTCCCTCCCCCCTTGGTTTGTGTTGTGGGGGTTGGTTTCACCTGTTTGTGCGTCGATGGTCTTGGTTGGTAGTCCTCGACCTTAGTTGGTCGATGTGGCGTTTCCACGCTCGTCCGTCTGCTGTTTGTAGCCGGTACGAGTGTGGGCCTGTTATTTGTGTGATGACGGCCGGTATCCATAGTGGGTCTCCCGTTAGGTTTCTTGCATATACGGGGTCGCCGGGTGCGAAGGTTTGGTGTTTGCTGTTTGAGTCTGGGGGCTTCTCCGGGTTATACGTGGGGTGTAACCTGTTGAGTGGGGACCTTAATTTCGTCCCCATTAATAGTTCGGCTGGGCTATTATTCATTGTGGTATTTGGGGTTATGTGTTGGGTGAAGAGTAGTTTGTTTATTTTCTCCTGGATCTCTCCGTGGTCTATTTTCCGGATGGTCTTTTTAGTGAATTGGACCATCCGTTCCGCCCTACCGTTCGCTGCCGGGTGCCCCGGTGCTGTCAGCGCGTGGCGGATGCCCCTTTCCGCTAGGAATTTTTCAAATTCCAGCGAGGTGAATTGGGGCCCGTTGTCGGAAATGATGACGTCTGGGAGGCCGTGTGTTGCAAAGAGTTTGCAGAATTCCTTGATCACGGCCTCCGTGGTTGTCGTCTTCATGTTGCTTACCTCCAGCCAGTTGGAGTAAGCATCTACTGTTATAAGGAAGGTGTGTCCTTTTGTGGGCCCGGCGAAGTCTATGTGAATCCTAGACCAAGGTCCCCTTGGGGTTTCCCACTCTAGGACAGGTGCTGTGGGTGGGCTTGGCCTAGTTTCCTGGCATTGTTGGCCCCTTGCTACCCAGGTCTCAATTTGTTTGTCCATCCCTGGCCATCAAGCGTAACTTCTGGCCAGGGCTTTAGTCCTAACGATGCCAGTGTGCCCCTCGTGTAGCAGTTCCAGAACCTTCCCTTGTAGCTTTTCTGGAATGACCACCCTATCCCCCCATAGTATGCACCCTTTTAATAACGAGAGTTCCGTTTGGCGGTTTCGGAATGTTTTGACGGACTCGTCGTTGTCCCTTTCCGGCCACCCTTTCTCTACCCAAGGCAACACCCGCGCCAGATGTTTGTCTTTATTAGTCTCTCGGGCAATGTCTGACGTGGTTATGGGCAGGTTGGGTAGAGTCTCTATGCTGAGGGTGGTCGTCGTGGGTGCTGGGTCGGTGTCAGGTTCTGATAGCGGCGAGCGGCTTAAGGCGTCTGCATGGGAGATCGTCTTACCCGGTCTGTGTATGAGTCCGTAGTTGTAGGCCGCCAGGAACTCGGACCACCTTGTCATTCGGGGAGACAGAATGTTCGGGGTGGCCCGGTTTCCTGCAAGGATTCCCAGCAGCGGCTTGTGGTCGGTTATGATGGTGAAAGTCCGGCCGTAGAGGTACTCGTGGAATCGTTTTACGGCTGCAACGATAGCCAGAGCCTCTTTGTCCAGCTGGCTATAGTTCTGCTCTGGTTTGGTGAGGGTCCTTGAAAAGAACGCGATGGGCGCTTCTTTTCCGTTGGGGAGGGTATGGCTGAGGACAGCGCCGACGCCGAAGGATGATGTGTCGCATGTGACGGCCAGAGGTAGGGTCTCGTTATATTGTATAAGGACGGCGTCCGAAGTGAGGAGGTCCTTTGTTCTTTGGAAGGCGGCTTGCTCGCGTTTCCCCCAAGTCCAGGTCACCGCCTTGTCCAGGAGTCTATGCAAGGGCTCCGCCACCGTAGCCTTTTGGGGCAGGAAAACATTGTAAAAGTTAAGTAGCCCCAGGAATGCCTGTAGTTCCGTCTTCGACTTGGGTGTGGGGGCTTCTTTGATGGCCTTGATTTTTTTGTTTGTGGGGTGAATGCCGTGATGGTCTAGGAGGTATCCTAGGAATTCTACCCGTTCCGTGCATAGCTGGCATTTCTCCCTCTTGACTTTGAGCCCGGTCTCTTTAAATTTGGTTAGGACCTCCCTTAGGCGACCCTCTAGTTCGGCTTGGTTGGTTGCCGACACTAGGACGTCGTCGAAGTAAGGTACCACCCCCTTGATGCCTTGCAGTAGTCTTTCCATTAGGCTTTGGAATATTCCCGGTGCCACGCTGACTCCGAATTGGAGTCGGTTGCATTTAAATGCCCCCCGGTGGGTGACTATGGTTTGCGCTTCTGCCGTTTGCTCGTCGACTGGCAACTGTTGGTATGCCTGGGCGAGGTCGAGCTTGGCGAAAACCTTGCCCCCTCCCAGTGAGTGCAGTAGGTGTTGCACTACTGGGACGGGGTAGGCGCTTTGTTGTAGCGCGCCATTTAGGGTGGCCTTATAGTCCCCACAGATCCTCACCAACCCATCAGGCTTGATCGGGGTGACTATGGGGGTCTTCCACCGGGCATGGTCTATTGGTTGTAGGACCTCTTGCTTGACGAGCTTGTCAATTTGCTCGTCTATCTTGGGTTTAAGTGCGAATGGCACCCGCCTTGGTTTCAGGCATTTTGGGGGGATGTTAGGGTCTAGGTTGAAAGATATAAGAGTCCCTCGGTACTTGCCTAGGTTTCCGCCGAAGACCTCTTGGAATTCCCGGGCCAGTTGCTGCTCCCAGCTGTCGTCAGTGATGTGGTCGACTCCCGTGACTGCGATGCCGAGTGGGGCGAACCATTGCAGTCCCAGTAGGCTTGGGCGGTCGCGGTCGACGATTGTCAGGGGAAGTCTTTCGGTGTGCCCTTTATAGGTGATGTTGAAGTGTTTGGTTCCGACTACCGGGATGCGGTTTCCCTGGTAGTCCTTTACAATGAGTCTCTGGCTGTCTAGGTTCCTCCTTTGGAGGGTAGGCACCAAGCGCTTTATTTCATGACATGCTATCATGGAGAGGTAGGACCCGGAGTCCACCTCCATTTTGCCTACCTCCACGTGGACCTTCCGGGCGTCATTGGTTATGGCGTGGCCGATGGTGACCATCTGATGGGTCTCCTCTCTTCGCCGGTTATCGCCGCCTCGCAGGGGTCGTCTGTTCCGGTCCCATCTGTTGTCCGAGGGGTGATCTCTGGTCCGGGGTGGTGTGCTCTCTCTCCTCCGGTCGCTCTGGTTCCATCGTGCCGGGCTGCGGTTCTTCTTTAGGCGGCAGACACGGGCGATGTGTCCCTTCTTGTCGCAATGCTGGCAGATCAATTCGAAAAACCGGCATTCCGACCTGGGGTGGTCGCCGCCGCAACCGGCACAGTTGGTCCTCAACTTACGACCCCGCCGGTTCCATGGGTCGCGGCCTGTCTGGAGGCGATGGACGTCCTCCTCGTCATCTGAAGTGCCCGATGCCGAGTGGAAGTCACCCTGGTGGGTGGTCATCACGGGTTGGGCCTCGGTCAACCTCGCCGGGTTGTTGTTTCTGCTGTGGTCCCCAGTGTTCGGTCTGCGCATGCGGTCGGCGGAAGTTCGGGTTGCTTCGGCGGCTGCGGCTGCGGTGAGGGTGTCTGCTAGGCTGATGTTGCCCTTGGCCATCAGCCGGCTCTGGAGGACGGGGTCCCACAAACCGAGCACAATTCGGTCTCGCAGGGCGTCGTTCAGGTTGTCGAATTTGCAGAGCCCCCCTAGGCGCTGTAGCTCGGCGACGAAGTCGCTGAAGCTCTCACCCGACCTCTGGTCCCGACGATAGAATTCGTTGCGTCGGATCAGGATGGGTACCTCTGGAGCGTAGTGCCGCTGAAGTATTGGCTCGAGGACGTCCCAGTCCATCGCGGTCACATCGGCGGGTTTGGCAAGCGCCTTGGCCATCTTGAAGACCTCGGTCCCGCAGTGGGTCAGGAAGACGGCGCGCTTCATGGGGCCGGTGGCGTCCTTCAGGTCGCTGCACTCGAGGAACATGCGGAATCGGTCGGAGTATGATTCCCAGTCCTCGGTGGCGGGGTTGAAGGGTGTGGGGGGTGCGATTTTTACCATCGTGGTGTTTCGTCTGGCTTCCATCGGACACGTGGTTCGGTTCAGGGTCTGAATCCCACCCTCGTCGCCAGTGTTGTGTCTGCGAAATGATGCCAGGAGTCGGTGACTTCAAAACATGCTCTTTTATTTAAAGTTGGAACCGAACTGGGGCAAAGGAAAAACCTCGCGGCTTTTATTCCTTTATTCCTTTTCGAATGGACCAATCGCAGGAGATTCTTAGCGAGCCAATCGGCGCGGCTCGCCTGACCAATCAGAGTGCCCCGTGCTTTGGCCAATCAAAGCGCGGGGATCTCAAGAATGCTAATTAGGGACAGAACACTACCTCTTTGGAGTTTGCACCTTTAAAAGGGTGGATCTTTAATTGTGGGGTTGCATCTTAGCTTTTCGTCCTCTGCTACAGATGCTCCTGCCTCCAAGTGACAATTAATTTACATTAATCTACCTAAGTCATCTGTATTATTAAAGGTTCCTTTCATGTAGTAGTTACTATCATAGGGGACAACTAACATGGCAGTTCAAAGCATTTGCTAGAGGTTTAGTGAATCTAAAATATGGTGGTGTAATACAGATACCATGATATAAGGAGGTAACAAGAACAGTAAATACTTTGCTTTTTCTTGCATGTTTTTGCAATTACTGGTATGCTTAAAAGATGGTTGGGAGATAAAAAAAGAGTGAGGTTAGCAACACATATATCGAAGTCCTTATACAAGCTCTTATTATCTGCTCTCTGATTCTACCTACCTCAGTTTTACTTTCTCAACAGGTTGCTTTGTCATAAAATCTTGATGGGCAACTACCAGTAACTCCTTAGAGGCTTTGTTATGCTTCTTCTCCATATACCAGAACAATAATAACATTAAGTAGATTTGTATCTAGTTAGTAGATTACAACAAATCCATCTCTGTCCTCCTTGCTCCACAACCTGCTATGACACTTTTAGAATTCCACATAAAATTAATAAATATCTTCAGGGGAAGATTTGAAATATATTAAAACTTGAAGTATTGTCAGAATTTTCCTCACAATACTTGCTAGCTGGATCAGACAGTTACCTCATCAATGAGCCAAAATAGGTGGTAATTTGCTTTCAGAACAGTAATGGCATAATGGTGCAATGACTCTTGGCACGTGAAATTGAGCATATACAATTAGCTACTGATGATACAACTATCACATTTGTTTTCCAATTATGTTTGATGAACTCACTAGAGATCTCTCCAAACTAAAAGAGTACACAGATAGACTTGGCATCCTAATATTCAAATACTTGGTAATTTGTAAATGCTGAAAGCATATGGTTTCTAGCCCTATAAACAAGGATTGGACAATAGGCCAACTGTAAACTTGGTAAATCCAGAAATATTTTTAGATAATGATAATAATGAGATAGTATAATAGAAGACAAAGAATTGGAGAAAATCATGAATTAGGAAGTTCTTTTTTTTTTTTTTTGATAAAAGTTTTATTGATTTTAACGACAAATAGAAACACATAAAACATAAGACATAATATAAAAAAATCATCATTCTTCATAAATTTACAGTGTATCAGTTGGTTTACCACTCCTTTTTGTGCATCCATTTCATAGTCATCGAAATAATTATATTACATAATAACTCACATTATCAATCATCAATTAAGTATCCTAATATCATTATTGAACAATCATTTGACTATAATTTTACTAATTCATACTTAAGCGAGATAACTATAATTGAGTTAAATTATTTTATAACAGATCATAGAATCATACCAAATCTATCTTAATAAAATATTCTAAAAATGTTATCAAAACCAAGAAAAATTATATATTCATTATTTCCTAGATTTCTAAATATTCTATTATTATATTGTATTATCTAACCATTGACAAAAGAGACTCCAAACTTCATAAAATTGTTTATCTTCTTGTTCTCTAATTTCAAATGTCAATCTGTTCATTTCAGCACATTCCAATATTTTCTTAATAATTTCTTCCTCTAATGGTATTTTCTCACTCTTCCAATGTTTAGGAATTAGGAATTCCTAATTAGGAAGTTCTTAAAGCTGAAATTGAAAGATTATATATCATAAACCAGCCATGGGTGGTCCCAATGGTTATTGGCACACTGGGTGCCATATCAAAAATTTTTGGATGACATTTATAAAATGTGCTCATTAACAAAATGTCCATCTGTCAGTTACAAATGGCCATGCTATTTGGATTAGCACATACAGTATACTATGCTGCTATATTACAATATCCTGGGTTCTTGGGAGAATTCAGTGCATATAAAGGCCAACACCAGCTAAAGAACAGGCAGCTGTGATTTCTCATGTTTACGTATGTAATAATAATAATTACATCATGGAAGCGCACTGAATACCAGAGAGAGCAAACTAGCCTACAAGAAAGACCAAATGAAGAATTAGAAGAGACAAGGCAAGGTATTAAAACTAGGAGGTAAAACAGATAACAACAAGACCTGGCAATAGCTAACAGCAGGAAGTTAAAGAAAAAGACAGAGAAGGTAATTCTGGCTGCCCAAGTCCAAGTAATAAGAGCAAATGCACAGAAAGCCAAAATTGAGAAGACATCAATAGACAGCAAATGCTGCCTCTGCAAAGAAGCTGAAGAAACAATGGACTACCTAGCTAACTGCCTCAAGAAAACTGTACAGATTGACTACAAACATTGGCATGACAAAGTAGCAGCAATGGTGCATTGGAATATCTGCAATAAATACCATCTGCCCGCAAGCAAGAACTGGTGGGCCTACATAATTGACAAAGTAATAGAAAATGAAGAAGCTAAAGCTGTCTGGGATTTTAGAATTCAAGCAGACAAGCACCTGTCACATAATACAAAATACAAACACCTGCAAATAGAATAGAACAACTGTGGCAAAAGGAAGTAAAGGTAGTACCAATAATAATAGGCATGTTGGGAGCAATCCCAAAACATCACCACTTGAATACCATCGGCATTGACAAAATCATTGTCAATAGCAAAAGGCAGCTTTGCTTGGAACAGATTACATCCTGAGATGATACCTTCAACACCATCAAACAACATCTGTTTATCCCATGTCCTGGGGAAGGATTTGATAGGTGGATAAAAATACCAAATCTAGTCTAAACATCTGGCTGAATGGCTCATAATATCAATAACTCTGCTGGACTTATTCTATGTAAATGATTTGCTACCGTGTGTTTCTTACTAATTGACTTTTGTATTTTTTAATTGCTATAATAATTTAGTAGCCAATTTTAATTATTTGCAAGAAAAAATGTAGATTATTAATTAACGCATCAGTGCAAAAATAACTACAGTGGGATCCTCCTTACAATCATATCAAGATTTTAAAGAAAATATTGTGTCCATTTTTTATGATCCTGATATTATAAAGTAGGGAGCAATAGCTCAGCAAAGACTATTTTTAAAAAAATAAGATTAGTTACATATTTTACAGTTCTAAGATCAGTTTTAGAAATAAGTTTATTCAAATAAGTAGAGAAGAATGGGGCAAAAGAGAATTCTGAAATGCTTGAGGTTTTGAACAAAAGATTTTTGTGTGTACAAGTAGTCCTTGGTTAATGGTGGTAATTGGGATTGGAATATTGCTAAGCAATGCAGTCACAAAATAAAATGTTAAGTGACTACATTGCTTAGTGACACTTGGAAACTCCCTGATGGTGTTCTTAATCAACGAGTCCCATGTGGCTCACAAGCAGGCTGGCAGGCAGATAAGTGGCTACTTCTGGGTGGAAGAGAGTTTGTGAGGTGCTGGGCCAGGGTTGACCACTGTCAGGCAGGAAAGGGTGTGAGTGATTTAGCATAGAGACTTCTGACCTTCCCAACTGGCTTTCCCATTGACATTGTTTATGGAAAGCCAGCAGGAAAGACCACCTATGGAGATCATGTGACTGTGGGATGTTGGAACTTCTGAAAGTTCAAGGACTGGTCATAAGCAGCACTTCTGCAATGCAATTGTAACTTCAACTGGTTACTGAATGAGTGGTTGTTAAATGAAACTACCTGTGTATGTTACGAAGATTTGTTTAAAAAAACACCATTTAGATTACATTCTTATGCTTAGAGATGTAAGTCTGTTGAACTCAATAAAGTTTACATTTAAGTAGATGTGTAATGGACTGCAGTGCTAAATAGTGTCCTTACATGCAATCTGGTTGAAAGCCACATCTATAAAACGTAACTGGAAAGCCTACTGCAGATAAAAAGTACTGGTATGCATGTTTATGAGAGCGATGAACAATGCCTGACTGCGGCATATTAAAGCAATATTCTTTGCACCCTGGGGTTTCAAAAAGAAGAGGCAATGAAGCTAATAACTCTGGGTTTTTTAAGGCAAACCAAGACAAGCGTAAGAGCTGTTGAGCTTCCCAACCCAGTGTGAATTTGGGATCTAGTGCCGCCTTTATCTGCTGCATAGCTTGTTTTGAACGGAAAATTCCTTTTCCTTTTGCAGCTCACAGAAGCCAAGGCAGCATTAAGATCTGCAGGATCATTAAAATTCACATCACGCTCTCCAAGCTGGTGTTTTTATAGATAATCCTCCAGAAATTTCATCAGTGTTAAATCTCTAGGCAGCAAAGGATAAGGTACAAATATTTAATAGACCTGCTTGAGGAATGGTGTACTTTAGATGATTTATGCAGAAATGACCCTATTCACAACAAATCTTAGGGAGATGACAACCCAGTAAAGCCCTCCACTGTTAGTTAAAAACAGTTGATTCATACTAATTAAACAGCAGGAATACCACAAAGTGGTCTGTCTAAATCCAATGGAAAAACTAATCATTATATGATATCTACTTCTTTGTATCAATAAGCGATACAAAGATACAAGATAATAAGCGATGCAAACTGAAGTTAAAACAAAAATAAAACAGGCAATTTGGCAGTTGCTAATTCCAGGGTCAACTGACCTGATTAGTGTCTCTGGAGATTCTCAATCATCCAGGATATGTTTGTTCCAAATATTTGTTCAAAAGGCAACTGGACATTGTTTTTCCTTGAAGGCATTTCACTTCTCATCCAAGAAGCTTCTTCAGTTCAAAACATCCCATCCTTTGGGATGACTTGTTGACTCTTTTCCAATGAATATCCTTTAAATTATAAACTGCTCCAAGTTTCGTGATGCAGGTCATACCCTCCAAAGCATATTAAAATAGATGTAAAATGAATGTTATAGAATAAAAGGCATTTAAAACGCATGTAATTAAATAAAATATGCTCATAAATAAGTCTTCCAGTGAGTAGATTCTAAACATATTTAAGTACATTTAAATATCCATTTTATTTTAAATTGTAAATTAATATAGCAGCCTGATAAAACACATATGGAACTAAAATGGACAAGAAAGATACTTTCTAGGTCTGTAAATACCTTGCTATATTTAAAGAAATGAGGCAAAAATATTGCTCAAGCAAGAGAATATTAATATAAGGTTTTTTTTTCCTGATATGGAATCTTTAAATCTTGCAAAATCTCATGTGATTTTTCTGGAGTTATTGAGAAGTAATCCTCGAACAGAGCAAAGAACGTTTACTTTGGAAACCCTAAGGCTCTAGCATAAAGAAAGAAGTATATGGGACATGGTCCTCAGGCAGTACAACTCCCAAAGTGTTTGCATTTTCTGTTTGTAGGCAGAAATAGTATTGGCTGTTGCAGTCTTGATAGTGGGGCAAGATAAGCCCATCACAAATTATATCAGTGTTTGTCAACCTTGGCATGTTGGCTAGGGAGTTGAAGTCCACACATCATAAAATTGCCAAGGTTGAGAAGCATTGAATTATATGATGCTGTAACTGTAATAACTATATTGCATTGTATTAACTCTGGCATTCTAGAGAAGGAAATTGTTTCCAGAGTCTACTATTGCTGAAAAGCACTACATTGACTTTCCAGGGTTTTCTTACTGGGGAGAATAATAATAGCTGACACACCCTATCTCGCATTTCCTGCAATCCAACAACAGCACTGTGTTTACAGAATCACATAAACAACCTCTCTACTGAATAGCATCATTGGAAGACAATTGTAGTTCACAAAAGTCACAGATTAACCTCCAATTTTTTTCAAACGATCAAGTCCTTTCCAGCTTATTCTGGAAAGTCTGATGAATATATCAATTTCCAGATTTCTGAATGGGTTGTTGCAGTTCTGCTACTTGGAATCTTTTGGACCTGTTATGTTTGAGGTTTTACCTCTGCATTTTAAATAAGTATTTTCCCCAGGAACATGGGTCCTTCCAGACAAAGGACTTTCTCCCACAGGACCATGGAAGTCAAACCTAAGATTTCCTGTTTATAACACAGACATTTTAGCCAGAGTAGTTAAGGTCTCATTCTGTCAACCTCACAATTTATTCTCATTCCCTACTTCCTGCCTTTTTAAAAGAATCCATTTATAATCTTAAAAATAGTTAGGAAATGGAAGTTCCTCCTTTTCCATTGCACATTCTTTGAGTTGGTTGCTGTTTTCTTTAAAATGACAAATGTGGACACAATCATCCACTTGTTTTGCAGAAATTGCTGAACATTTTATGCCCCAGTGGTTTCCTTTTCTTTTGAAGGCTACAAACTCTGTTTTCATTTTGTAGTATGCACCTCCACTTTAAACTAAGTGGCAGGCTAATGGGTTTCAGCAAAATCTATGTTCCCATGGTATTGGAATGACTTGGCAACCATTCATTTCAATGATAGTAATTGTGGACAATACATATTAGAGCATGTTCTCTTGATGTGAGAACATTGTCAGCAGAGGAAAGACAAATGATTCTACAAACAAGCAATGCATCAGGCATTGATTCAAGAAACAATGCATTTGGAAGAACATCTGCTTACTGTTTCCAGTTGTGAATATATTAGAAATAGATGGAAACTGGTTTGTTTACCTTGAAAGGAAACCAGTGATTTCAACCTGTTCAAAATGTTATCTTTGTAGGAAGACAATAGTTTGATTTGCTGAGTGGGAGGAAATTTATATGCTTAATGCATAAGGCAAATAAAAATGTCCTCATTCAGTAATAAAAGTGAGAAGAATGTTTATGGTTGCAAATAAATAAATTACTTACAGAGTCCAAATGGGGTTGCAAAAACATTTGCAAACATACACTTCAACAAGAAAGTGACCACTTTATTTTTTTTTCCTTTCCAGATATTTCTATCAAACTGTTATTATAACACATCTAGGTTATGGTTTCCTAAGTTTTCAGAAGAAAACTTAAAGTTGTTGTAAATAAATTCAGTTTTTATCCAGTAATATTTAAGCAAATGTGTTATCAATGCCCATGAATTATTGCTTCTGTTTGTTTAATATACCACATTAGACCCATACATTCCATCCCCTCTTCAAGTCAGACTTTTGCTTGTCATTTTAAATCAATCACATTTTGAGATATACTGCAGTTGATCTGGCATACTGTACAAACTTGCTTCTAGCTGCAATTGCTGGAGTTTGGACCACCAGCTCAGAAATTCTGGACAAGCTGTTAAGAAGCTAAAATGTATATCAAACTGTATATCAAAATGTTAATGAAAAAATGATTGAAGTGAAACAGTTCTGAGAACTTCAACACTTTATAGTTTCATCATGAAACCAAATTCTCACTAATTTATTCCTAAATAATATCCAGACAATATTGCTCCAACAATTCTCTTTGTGTTTTCCTCTTGTGGTCCTGTTTGCTTTAATAGTCTCATTTGTCACAACCAGCCCTCCTTCTTTCTTTCCTGTGCAACAGCAGCAACACTACAATTCTGCATTGTAATTGCAAAAAAGCTAAACGTACAGCAGTGTGCACAATCATACCCACACAGTTTCGTGGGTTTTTCAACCCTAACTTCATCATCACAACCTACTGTACACTTTTTTTTATTATCAATTCTCCCCTTGGAAAATGGAACATAATAGGAAAGTCTTATCATTAAAAATATAGTAAAATATTATATCCAAAAATAGAAAAAGAGGAAAAAATAAAACTCCTTCCAGAAACTTTATGTTAGGTATATTGTTACTCAGTGACTTTATTAAGATTTAATTCAATTTACATAATGATAGGAAATATATGGGAAATTAAACATATAAGCTAAGTATATTCCAGCTCCAATTTGCAGTTTTGATTTTTTTTTTACAATCAGAAAAGCATACCTATTTTCAAACCAACAGTACATAATCCAGAAATAGCACATTCATCTACAAAAGCCAGTGAATCTTTCAAAGCAATATAATAATCATGACAGCATCAGTAATAAATTTTGTTCAAACTAATGTTGCCTTTTGAGCACCACATTTCCATCTATTAGCTTCATCTACACATTCTTCTTGAAAAGGTTCCCAGGAGTCAAAAACTTATGAGATAGTATTTTAGGTTAGCATAATCATTATTATCAAATTATAGAAATGTGTCCTACAGATATCTTTTATTGATGCTCATATACTAAGTACTTTATATATACCACTTCTAATTATCATTGTCCTCAAAGGTTATTGTGCTGCTATGGTGGTTTTGTTGTATCGTTGTATTTATTTATTTTGGTTCACTTGGTTCTTAATTTTCCTTCACTGCCCAGAGTTGTGATTAAAGATGGGTGGCTACATAAATGGAGGCAACAAACAAGCACACAAACAAATATTCCAATTCCTTAATCTACATCTCTCTGTATACTTTAACATCTAATAGGAGTAACAATAGCACTTAGACTTATATACCACTTCATAGTGGTTTACAGCCCTCTCTCAGCAGTTTATAGAGTCAACGTATTGCTCCCAACAATCTGGATCCTCATTTTACTGTCCTTAGAAGGATGGAAGACTGAGTCAACCTTGAACCAATCAGGATCAAGCTCTTGACTGTGGGTAGGTAGAGTTAGCCTGCAATATTGCATTCTAACCATTACGCTACCTTGACTCATCTAATATAGTGCTTTCTAACAATAGTTACCAAATAATAAACCTACAATGGCTATTTTTGCAGAATAAATTAAACTCTCTCACATTTAGAGGGATTTCAAATGTTTAGGGCTTAGGACTGATATCTTGATACCAGAATATGACATCGTAAATGATGGCCTATTGCCACTGGATTTTTAAGTAAGTGATATTTATGTGTCAGCTTCTCACCAAAAAAAAATTCATCATCAAATCCTATCAATTAATCTCAGGTATACAATCCACACTAGGCCTTATTCCTCTAACTAATGGATTGAGTTGTTTACTCAAGTCAGTGACCATTTAGAGCAGGGCTGTCAAACTCACGGCCCACGGGTCAGATGCGTCACGCACTGGCCATGCCCCTGCATGGTTTAGCAAAGCGGGAAAAAGTCATGATATATCACATGACAATGCTGTGACAGCGTGAGTTTGACACCCCTGATTTAGAGTTATTTAAAATGATAATCAGAATCAAATTGGACTTTACTAGTGTTGCATGCTATACTTACCTTCTAACTGTTACAGCAAAGGGAGAATTCCAGGTTTTCCAAGCAGTTGGTTCTTAATTCCCTCCACCTTGTACAATGTGCCAGCTAAATAATTTCAAGTTGATCCATGAGTGCAAGTTTTCCTTTGGCAACATGATCATTCATTAACCCAAGAAAGATTGAGACAGCTTTGCTTAACCTGGAAGATTAAAATTGCTTTTTCTATACCAAATTGAAGGCGCTGGAGTGGGAAAAAAGGGGGAGAATTTGCCTCTCTTATATCTGCAAAACAGTGTATTAAATTTTGAAAATACATTGAGGAATAATATATATAGTATAACACATTCATGGCAATCCATTAATATTGAAAGTATTGATTGTGATTGTGAAATCCATCTCTCCAATCCTATTGCTATTTCTAATTATATTTAAATCCAGTTTATTTTCCGTCAAAAATAGGGAATTGCCTCTGAGCATCACTGAAATTGTCCACAAAGGCATACATTCAGATTTGGATCAATTGAAGTTACAGGTAGTTCTTATTTAGCGAGATGCTGTAAATTAGATTTAAGTTACAAGTAGACAAATTCCACCTGAGAAACAATAACAATAATAAGAGCAGCTCAACTGTGCAGCTTTGAGGTTCATCAACTGTGCTCAGGTGGAGACTAGAGAGCCGTCATTCTGGTAAGCTCTCATTTGGACACCTTTGCTGATCAGACTAGATTCAGTGACTCCAATTCTATGTCTCTATGATTGTTACTTACTTCTTTCTTTTTCCTCTTATCTCTTACTTTGAGATTCTTTCAGCTTTCTTTCAGCCACTTGAAATGTTTCTTCCCCTTTTTCTGAAAATGGATGGAGGAAGAATACTTAAAATGACTACATACAAACCAGTGCTTTTTATTATAGCAAATTACAGTGTCCTTAAATCCATACAAATAATCATATTAGTTGTAGCCGAAGGAAATCAATGTGTTTCACCATAATTTTAGTGAAATGTCATGAAATTTCAGACTACTGAGGGAGGCGAGTTGCAAGTTAGAAAAATAACAATCTAACAGTAAGCATGAATATTATACCATAAGTGATTTCTCCTTGAGAACTGAACTATTTTTTTTTTAATTTGGAAGAATCAATTTGTTGATGTTTTGGCCTCAGTGCATATGCAAATCCTATATTCTTTTTTTTTTATAAAACAAATTTTATTAATTTTACAAAAAAAAAACAATACACAATCCAGGCATAACAACTTGAAGAATCTTTTCTAAAAATAATAATAATAATAATTAAAGAAGAAAGCCAATAGAACATAACTCCAAATTGTAATATCAATATTTACATTATCTATTTAACTTCATATCTTATCCAAACTTCTCCTTTTATCCAAATTATATTTCTTGCTTATTAAAATTTTATTGCCTTTCATAAACATACAAAACACAAAACATAAACAAAACTAAAACATTTTTTCTGAAGGCTGCCTGATCCTGGGTTGAAACTCTTCACACAGACACAAATTCAAACATCATATTCACTTTATATATCCTTCCATATCTTATTATCATTTTCTTTTTTATATATATAAACCAATTTTATCAATTTTACAAAAACAGTGCATAAACAATCAAGGCATAACAGCTTATAAATTCTTTCCTAAAAAAATAATAATAATTAAAGAACAAACCAATACTTTATCTATTTAACTTCATATCTTATTCCAGCTTCTCCTTTTCATCCAAATTATTTCTTATTGATTAAAATGTTATTGCCTTTTATCAATATACAAAAAAAAAAAAAATAACAAAACCTTTATATATCCTTCCAAATCTTATTTCCATTTTCAATAACATTCTTTGTCTGTTCTATTTCCAACTATCCATTCATCTTTTTTCTTTTACTATACTTCTCCTATACACTAACTGGAGTGACACCTTTAACTCATTACCCTAACTTAAAAGTACTTCATATAACAATTTTTCTTGGGATTCTGTTTAAAAGATTCTAAAATTACACAATAAATTTTATACTCTAAATACACATATAAAAAACACAATTTTATGTACCCTCCAGAATCCCTCTTTTATCCTAAATTAAATTCACCCATTGTCTCTGAATAAACTTTTTTTCTTTAGATCTTGCTTCCCCTCATTGAGGCTTCTCCTCCCCCCCTTTCTCTCTTGCTTATTCTTCTCCTTGCCCTTTTTACCCCTTTGTCTTTCCTCCTCCCTTTTCTTACTCCCTTTCCTTTGCTTCCTAACCTTGCCTCCACCTTTCCGCTCATTTTTCTCTTCTTTGGTTGTTTTTATAATTCTTAAAATCCCCTTTTTCTTATCCTTTTTCTCCTCCTCCCCGGAAAGAACCCATTGTTCATCAAAGATGGCTTCTTCTTCTTCTTTGTCCCAGTCCTTCTGCTGCGTAGTCAACTTTTCATAAGTACATAACGCCATTTCTAAGAATTGAAACAAACTGCCCAAAGTATCTTCTTTTTTATATTTTTGATATTCAGTCTTTAGTTCATCCACAAGCGATGCCATCATGAAAAAAGAAACTTTTCCCAAAACAACCACAAATATTTTTAATCAAGAATAATTCAAAAAAAAAAAAAGTTCCAAAAATTAATACTTTTCTTCCTTCTTCTCTTTCTCTTTCTGGGGTTAATGTTTAATCAAAGAGGTCCAATTACCATATACCTTTCTTTGGGATTCTAGGCAATCTCCTCCTTTTTCAGCTTCTGCTCCAATTTTTTTTCCTCTCCCTTCCCACTTGCAATATCAATTTTAAATAATCAGAAATCCATACCTCCAACAAGGGTTTTCCAATTTCTTAAGTTTTTCAATGTCCAAAAACCCTTTTGTCCCTTAGCTTCAACTCTCAAAACAATTCACTTTCAATGTCCAGTATATCCAAACATATCTGCTGTTTCCATGGGGTGGGAGAGTGAAGAAAAAAAAAAGTTCCCTTTAACAGCTTCTCCGCCGCTTTCGATCTTCTTAGGGATACAATGTATCCTCCAGCAATTCAGACAGCTCAGTTCCAGCCAATTTGCAAGATGTTACTTGACCCGGCTCAGACAGCACTTTCACTCCTTACTTCCTCCAGCGCAATCTTACCCGGTTGCTGGCTTCTTCGTGGCGGCCATTGCTGACCGCCGCTCCACCGCCTTGGGAAAAAGGGGTTTTTCTGGAGGGGGAGGGGGTCTGCGGCACCCCCAACCCCCTGTCCGACTCCCCTCTCTCTTCAGCTGTCCCTACAGGGCAGCCATATCCCCCTGACCCATCTGGATCGGGGGTACCTCGGCGGCTAGCACAGCAGGAATCGCGAGCTGTCGCGAATTCCTGCTGCCCCGAAGCCACGTGAAACCGGAAAACCCTGCAAATCCTATATTCTATGCTTTTCTGGGATCATTTATTGCATACACATTTACTTTAGTCACATGGTGTACATCTGCGTAGATTCTAAAAAGCTTAACTGGAAAAAATTGTTACTATATGCTATAAACAAGTAAACAAGCAAGCAAACAAACCAATGAACATGTCAACCTAGCTGAAAGAAATATCTGAAAAATTTCCTTCTAGTTTGTACTGATTCTTTACAGATGAAATTATGCACTCTCATGGATCCATTCTCCATCTCATCATGGATATTCTTTGGAAGAAAAACAAAAGTAAAAATCTGATACTTGGGAACTTTAGAAAGTATTGGTAGACAATAAATGATGTTATCTTTTTAAAAAGACTGAATATATAGTATAGGCTTTACATAAATAGCAATTCTTTTGCTGCTGTTATAGTAAGAAATAATAACTTTATGACTGAGATGGTTTTCAAAAAGAACATCCAACATTATACGAAGTTGCTGAATAAAGCCAAGTGATGACCTTAGGGGTGATATATCATCACTATGCTTCCAGTTAGATTACCGTAAAGCACTCTACATGAGCTTCTCCATGAGAACCATTTGGAAGCTTTAGCTGGTCCAAAGTGTATTGACTTGGGCAGCATGTCCATGTTATACCTCTTCTCCAATGACCTGCATTATATGCTTCTGGGTGGAATTCAAGGCCCTGGAATTAATTACCTATGAATCCCTCCATGGTATAAGGACAGATTATTTATGGAACCACCTCTCTCTGGTTGTTTCTACTATTCACTATGTCTGACAGGAGGGGCATTGTCATGGATCCCTCAGACCCCTCTCCAGATGCAAGTTCAGAGGAGGAGGATGAATTTGAGCCTGCAGAGGAAAGTATGGAGTCAAGTAATTGGTCAGGATCGAAGCTCAGAGAGTGCTAGCCTGATGGAACAGCCTTAGCTTGGGTCCATCCACAGGCTGAGGGAGGCGAACCACAGTTGTAGCAACCAGGAGTCTCCAGGCAAGGACTGGGAGGAGCTGCTGCCCATCAGCAATAAGGAGGAGATGGAGTCCACACCTCCTCATGATCCAAGGACACACAGAGCAGAGAGGAGACAGGCACAAAGCTGCTCAGCTCATGAGGCGGCAACCTCATCACTCATGAAGGACTGCACTGGAGTTGCCTACTTAATCCCACCCCAAGAATTTGAGTGTAGCTGGAGCAACATCTCCAGTTCCATGCCTTGGGTGCTTGTGCCATGTATCCTGACTTGTTTGAATTGTGGATTACTTTCCTGGACTTTTGTGTGTGACCCAGTTACCCAATGACTCTTGCCATGCTGAACTTGGAATCAGGACCTAGATAGAAAGGAAGTTAGCGGTTGAGCAAGTCCCCAAAGGTGGCATTGAAGATGATGTGGCAACGAGGTTGCTTTCTGAGGACATGCTCTGGATCTCTTCCCTTAACTAATAACCTTAGAAGACTGCATGTCTATGGAGAGTCTCAATCATCCAAGGTCATGATTGTCCCAAAGGTGGTTTTTTTCAAAAGCCAATGGGACTTTCTTGGCTTTTTCCTTTAAAACCATTCTTCTTCTGGATGAGAGGCAAAATGTTTTCAAAGAAAAAGAAAAATCCAGTTGTTTTTTGAAACAGCACCTTTGGGGGTTGGAACAAGGTCTTTTCTGCTACAGCGCCTGCCTACTGTATCACCCCACCCCTTGAGATCAGATTGACCTATGGATTTTCCATAAAGGGCTTGTTGTGGTTAGCAGGCAGCAGGTGCGGATGGATGAGGAGAGCGAGGACTCAGATGAGAGGTCAGGACCCCTAGGGAGTGGACTGCTGCCTTCAGAGATTGTGAGGGCTGGCAGCAGCGATGAGGTTCCCAAGGAGCCTGTACCAAGTGCGCGTGCATGCAGAAATGCTCACAGGAAAAAGCAACTACAACAACATGGGTGACTCGGGAGTAAGGTAATGGCTCCTCCTTCAAGAAGATAAAAACCAGCTGTGAAGCGAACATTATTTGCAGGAAGCAAAGATGTTTTGAAATTCAGCATCGTGGATATTACAGTATCTTAAGATGAGCTCTTGTGTTGTGAAATATTTCTTATCTGTGATTTTTGGCAGTCTTATACAATTTTGGCAAGGTTTGTGCTTATCAAAGTTTGCAACAGCCTTTTAACTGGGGATTCATAAGACTCATTAAAAGGTTTCTGTTCCCTTTGATTATTGTTTGTCTTATCAGAAAAGGATTTGGGTCAGAACAGTGCTGAAGATTTGGATCTGGTCCATCCTCCGTGAATATTGTTATTGCTTTTTAAAAAAACTAATGTTTTTATTTTGTTAATAGAATGTTAGTCCCTCAGAGATGTACTTGTGAGATTAGCAGCCATATAAACCAAATAAATAAATAAGAAATGGAAAAGTTTCTATTAAGCTGCTGCTCCATTATTAACAGAATGGCTAATAGCCACTGTTGATATATATTGAAGCAGGAGTAGAGAGGCAATACTGCCTTGCTCTTATTCCTTGACATACATTGTGTTATTGTTTCTACTATGTTCTGATTGTTTTCCTTATTTTTCAATATTTGTAAAAATGTCTTATTTAATCTAGACTTATACTGAAGATACGTAAAACACAGAGTTTGCAAACCATTGATCCTTTTGGTGAAAGTGTTTTTTATCCTTCTTTCTTTTATAGCCCATACATTTGGTTCTGTTTATTGAAAGAAATCCTCCTTAAAGATGAGTGCTTGCTTCCAGGTCAAACTATAATTCATTGTGTGGAGGAAAGCTTAGCTGATGTTTTTTTTATACTCTGCCAACATAAATTTCTAGTAGTCTCAGTCAATCTGATTTAAATTGCAGAGAAATCTGTTGCTCTATGATGAAAAAAGAAAAAAAAACTTTGCTAGGAAGACAGCAGCATGATTACTCAGATGAAAAGCCTGCACTACCTTGACCGTGGCTCTGGAATTTGGCTTATTTCTGCCACACTTTCCAATTAATTTGCAAAGGAAGACTTCTTGTTCTCAACTGACAAACCAAGAGGAGTGCTTGGAAGATAAAATGACTGGCAGGCATTCCTGTAAGTCGAAGAACAGGTAGCTGTGCTGCAACAAAGAATGATACATGGCTGTGTTTGAAACAGAGAATGATGGCAGCTCGACAGAGTCAGCTTGGAGATGAGATGTTAAAACGGACCCTAAATAAGGAACCTCTTTAAGAATCCAGACCCTTGGACTGCACTGTATGATTGGGCATGCCTATTTTGTAGAAACTGATAGAAAAGAAGACCTACTGTTTTATTCTAGGTTATGCTTCGACAATATGAATATTTTATATAGAATATATTGCATGTTATACAGAATACAGTAAAATGATTTTATGCGGATAGTAAGAAACCCATTCAAAGAGGGACAAAGAGAAAGAAAAATATATTGAAGTAAATGTGAAAAAGAGAAGAACAGGAGAAAGAGAAAAGAAAAATAAAAAAATAGAAAAATAAAAAACTGAAAATACATACCTATACTTTTATCTCTACCTCCCTCCTTATCTATCTATCTATCTATCTATCTATCTATCTATCTATCTATCTATCTATCTTCTGATCTTCCTTTCAGCAGTTATTCATACATTTCTAATGAAATGAAAGAATGGCATAGTGGTTAGAGTGCAATACTGCAGGCTACCTCTGCTGACAGCCGTCTACTTGCAATTTGGCAGTTTGAATCCTACCAGGCTCAAGGTTGACTCATTCTTCCATTCTTCCAAGGTCGGTAAAATGAGGACCCAGATTGTTGGGGGCAATATGCTGACTCTGTAAACCGCTCAGAGAGGGCTTTAAAGCACTATAAAGCGGTATATAAGTCTTAAGTACTATTGCTATTCATCATAATTTTCTTCTTTCTATAATCTATTTTTTCTAATCATCAAAACCATAAGTCACAAAATCATTTATTATGAAAAAATGGGACAATAGGAATAATTGTATTTTCATTCTTGGACTAAGAGGAAGTTTACCAGCCTAAAGGAAGGCCATATTTTTTTTGCCAATAATAAGTTTGACATCTTAAAGACAAATGCTTTCTGGAATTTTCACCTTCCATAGATCATCCACTTATCCCAACCCAGGAACACATTACCTGCCTGCCAATAAGTCAAGAAGAGATTAGGGTTGGAAGAAGTAAATATGCACTATTGATATTCCAAAACACTTAAGTATCATAAACCTGTATATATTATCACCATGTTGGTAAAATCTCATGATCAGCTCACCATGAGAATGTGCTTGCATATCATTAAGGGTTTAGGGTTTTGTTTTTTCTAAATCTGCGCTCTTAAAGGGAACATACTTGGTGTTCCCTGAGCTATAAAGGAGAGAAATCCATCAGGGTTATCTACAGCTTTAACCTGAAATGAGGTATGTTCAGTGACAAACTAGTTGGATGTAATGGCAATAAAAATTATCCTCCTCCTCCTCCTTGTAACAACAGCAGCAACAGCAGCAGCGGCAAAAATATAAATAATTACTATACTTGGGACTAGCAATGTGATCATCAGTCACTGTGCTTATTTTATTTTATTTTATTTTATTTTATTTTATTTTATTTTATTTTATTTTATTTTATTTTATTTTATTTTATTTTATTTTATTTTATTTTATTTTATTTTATTTTATTTTATTTTATTTTATTTTATTTTATTTTATTTTATTTTATTTTATTTTATTTTATTTTATTTTATTTTATTTTATTTTATTTTATTTTATTTTATTTTATTTTATTTTATTTTATTTTTTATTTTATTTTGTCAAGTGATTATAAGATTACTGATATAAGTATATACATAGTACATGAAATGAATACATATAAGAAAAATAAAAAGAAACAATAGGACAGGGACATTAGGTACGTTGGTGCGCTTATGCACGCCCCCTACAGACCTCTTAGGAAAGGGGTGAGGTCAATAGTAGACAGTCTAAGGTTAAAGTTTTTGGGCTTTGGGGTTACTTACTTTGCTTTACAGACCTGTAAAGTTTGTAAATGTGAGGTTTGTTCAAAGAGTCACTTTTTCAATACTGTCATAACTGTGAATGATCACTACATGAGGTAGTCACTAAACAAGAACTACCTGTATATTAAAAAGCCAATGCAGACTTCTGTCATGTATTAACAGATGAATTAAGACTTGTAGCCTCCAAAAACAGGAGTATTCCATGAATTACTTTTTGGAAACCCAGACAGAGCCTCTGGGATTGCTGACAATAAGTAGAACACTTTTCTGTCATTATTTATTTTATTTTATTGTTTATTAAATTTATTGGCCACCCATCTTATCACAGGGCAACTCTGGGTTGCAATCTTAAGGTCGTTTAGAAAAATAAAGAAAAACTCATAAAGGTCTTCCCTACCAAATTAGGAAAAAAACTGTGGGCGAGGTTCTGCTGCCCACTTTATATCCCTGTGTGCTTATGTTACTCCTCAATTTCCCCCAAAACTTCTATCTGCCAAAAAAAAGTTCCTCTTCTCAGTTCCCTGTCACAGCATCACATCAGAAAGGAGAGTTCTAAGTGGAACGACGCCAATGGATAAAGGCAGCTAGTACAAATAAAGCCCTGCCTCTTTTCCCATTGATTTCTATGAAAAATAAAAGGATAGCAAGAGAAAAATAGGAAGAAAGCCAAGTTTTTACCATGGGAAAAAGTTATTCTCTGCCTTCAATGGATCTCTTTATAGAAATCTCTGTCCCTGACTTGTTCCCGAGGGAAAAGGTATTATTTTTGTAGGTGTTTAGAAAATGCTGTCCAATCCAGCATCTTTCTATCTTCTGGAAATGTAATAGCTGGCAATGATAGGAGCCATTTTTTCACATACAGCAAAACTTTCATTTTCCATACCTCATTGCCACAGGATTTCCATGCAGTGGACCAAATGCCACTTACATTATTTGTATAGGAACGGCATTTTACAACTGTTGTAATTGGCATACTTAGCACCACGATTACACAAATAATGCCAATAATGCAAGTGATATATGTACTATATCGTTTGTGTAATGATGTCATTATGCAAATGTTGTCATTTTGTATCATTTGCATAACATTGTCATCAGGCAATGAGATAAATATTAAAAATGAAGTGATTTGTATATTGTAATTTGGATTGCTCAATGATGTATCCCTCAGTTTTCCAGATTTTAAGGACACTTCCTTCCTTTAGTCTTTTAGAACAAGGTTTTCCTGTAATTTATATACAGTTTGGGAATGAAAATAAAGCCAACACATTAGTACAAAAAATGCACTGTATGTATTTATGCAAGGAGTTTATTGGACAATGAGTACTTTGATCAAGAAATGAATAGCTTCCTTCCAGGAAAAATCTCAGATAACAAGTAGCATATATCTCTTTTTAAATTTCAGCTTCCCTCATATAATATCCTTTATTTACCAAGTACATTTTTTTCCATTTATTTCCAAATTTGAAAAAAATACAACTGGTAGTTTTCTAGGCTGATACTAAAGAGAAATATTAACATCGACTTTAGCATTAATCAACAATATTAAGTAATAAATAAAACAACAGCTCATCATTTAAAACATTTTGAATATTTTATGCCTGTCAATAGCCCCTAAAGAGAAATCTAAATTATAGGCCTGGCAAAATATTCTCTGAAAGTCAGAAAGCTCAGTTTTATGATGTGGGTAAATGCCTGGCTTTACAAACCACCTTTGATTCAAATCACATGAAAAAAAGAATTTTCCATTCAGGAAAGCCATGGGAAGTTATGGAATAGTTTACAAACCAGAAAAGACATAATTTTGAATTGCTGCAGACAATGGGGAAGGCAGTATAATTTATGGGGACCAACATAAAGGGGAGCAGTTTTCCAATTATTGGAACTATAAAAGATCTTGAGAGAAGTAACTCCATCATGACAGAATGGCATTCAATTTTATTTTCTCTTTTAAAGGAGCTGTTGTTTGAGTTGGTTTGTATAGTGAACATCAGAAGCACCGCTAATTCACATGTATGTCTGAAATGGCATAATGGGAAGCCTCTAGAGAGCTGTGACAGTTAGGTCTGTGGACAATTGCAAGGATCATCTGCAGAAAATCATCCTCCAAATTTTTTATTCTCCCTTGTTCAACTTTTCTTTGGAAGTGCAATTAAACCTGCTTTAGTGGCCTTCATGCATAGCAAACTAAGCTTCCACTATGATTTACATGATGTGAAATGACATAAGTTGGTATAAATTATGTAATTTTGATCCATCATCATGGAAATGACAAAAAAACCCACTGTCCCCCTAGTCTGTGTTTCAATGAACTTTTGTTTCCTCTGTTTGGTTTCTCCATACTTGACTTGGACCCACAGTTAAAACAAGGAAGTCAGGAGAAGGTGCAACTTCCTTGTTCCCACTGAACTCGTCAAAAAACATCCAAGTATAGTTTGAAGCCAAAGGAATTGAGGGATGAATGAAAAAGGCAAAGTAAAATTGTTAGCTGCTACTATCCCCTGGAAGCAGGGCTGCTGAGAGGATTATTAAGTGCTGGAACAAGACTAAGATGGGTCCCCTCACCTACACATTAAGTTAACACAACCATGAGAGTCTCCCCTCCCCTTCCCCTTCCTTGTGAGGGGATCATTAAAAGGGGGGGGGGCTGCCAGGGCAGTGAAGCAGATTGGGAAGCAAGGGTGGTGGTGTGAGGATGAAGTATGGAGAAGCGGCATCGGAGTCCGCACAGCCCACAAGTAGATTTTTTTTTCCATTTGGGAGAATAATTGTTGAGGTAATTCCCCGTTAGGAGAATGAGCGCATACAGGGAGATGTATTTGAGAGTAGTGTTTGAATAACACACACACAGCACACAGCACACAGATACACTGTACAGTAAATGCAGGTTTTTTACTTGCAGAAACATTTAAGCAAAGTTCAAACACAGCCCAAACTCATTCACAAGTAAGGCAGTCAATTTTCAGTCCAGGGATGATCCAATAACAAAGTCCAGTGTCAAACAACAGTTCAGTATCAGACTTACATCAAATCCAGGAATATCAGTCAATTAGAAAGAACAGCAATATTCTCCAACAGAAGGAAAAAGAGACTCACTGAGACTTCTTCTGAGACTAAACAACCCAGGTTTCTGGCTCCATCTTATGGCCGTTTGAGAAACCACACCCAATTATACTTTTATAATTCTCTTAAAGAGGCAGAATTAAAATGTCTATCCTGGTTTATATATTGTTCAACCCAAATAGCAGTTAGGTGACTAAATATTCCTAACAATACTGATTCACTCTATAGTTTATACCAGGGGTAGTCAACCTTTTTATACCTACTGCCCACTTTTGTGTCTCTGTTAGTAATAAAATTTTCTCTAACCGCCCACCGGTTCCACAGTAATGCTGATTTGTAAAGGAGGGGACAAAACCCCTACCGCCCACCATGAAAGCTGGAACGCCCACTAGTGGGCGGTAGGGACCAGGTTGACTACCACTGGTCTATACAAATGAAAAAAAGTGACTCTTCCCTCTCTAGCCCCCTCCTCTCCTCCTCTGGTTTATCCTCTGCGTTTTAAAGCCACCTCTTGCCAGTTACCCTTTGGCACTGCTGGCACGCACAGATCCTTCAACTAGGCTAATTGTGGCAACTCCTTCCTTTTGGCATGAAGGATTTCAACAGGATGAGAAGTGGAAGTTCGTTCTTCAAGAACTGGGGAAAAGGAGAGAAAGAGAGAAGAGGAAGTGGAGGAGGTAGAGGGGGCGATCGTTGCTGCTGCTGCTTCATGGGAAGGACACAGTTTTCTTCCTTGCCATTTGCCCTCCGATGAGTCAATTTGATCCAGCTTTGGAGTGTTTTGCTCGCAGCCTGCAAGCCTCGTCCCTGTCCTCTCCACCTTGGTGCATCATTGACACACCATCCCGCTGTTCTTCTTTTTAAAAAATTGGTCTTGTAAATGTTAAAAAAACTTCTCCTTCATGGGCTTTGGAACAATGTACTGGCTGAACCCCCCCCTCCCCCTCAGGCCTGCCTGGAAGTACATATTTATTGGATTTTTATCCCATCTTTATTATGTTATAGGTATCTCAAGCAGCAAGCATTCCTAATATTCCTTCCTTCCTTCCCCACAACAACAGCCATTCTGTGAAGTGGGTTGGGCTGAGAGAGTGTGAGTGAACCAGTCACCCAGCTGGTTGTCATGATTAAGCTGGATTAGAACTCACTGTCTTCTGGTTTCTTGGCCAGCACCTTCACCATTCCACCAAACTGACTCTCTTACTTGTCATGTAAACTCTCCTTCATGGATTCATATCTGACTTGGGGCCTACCTTGTCAGAATGGTTGTTTATATTCCAATCTATCTTGGATTATTAATATCAACTGTGTTAATATTCTTGTTAATATGAACTGTGCTCAGATGTTTTTATAACATTTCCCAGGACAGGGTTTAATTTAACAGACCTTTATAACCTCATATACTGTAAATTGTATTTTGAACTGTGTATGGAATTTTATTTAGCATAAGTTTGCAACAAAACTAGAAAATACTTTTGGATGTAGTTTGTTTTGGGATAACCAGGCAAGGACAGGGGGCTAGTGAACATTACAATTTATTTAAAAGGCTGCAGTGTGTCTTTTGTTGACAAAGCAATTGAATTTCCTTTGTTCATTTCTAATCCCTAGAGATCCTCCCAATCCTACCTCACGCCTCTCTAGTGAAAACCAGTTTTCCACAATTGAAGGGATTAAAATGCTTATCATATTTAAAGGCACACACCAGACATTTATGAATACATTAATGGCTTTTGGGATAATTATTACTTTTTAACTTCTGAGAGCTGTAGTAATAGATAGGAAATATTTTCCCTACCAATAGGGCCTTTCTTTGTGCTTCTCTCGTCCTATAAATGGGGACTGCTAAGTTTTGAGCATGGGCGAGAAAGAATGAAGACAAGCCTCTGAACGGTGAACTTCATCTCTTTATTTACATTGTGACTTCCTCAATTCAATAGCATTTAAACCCGCCTTATATAAGCAAACCCTGTAACTTTTAACCAATAACGAGCTAGGAATGCTCGCTCTTAGAACCAATAGGAACTCTCTGTTAAGGGCCAATCGGATTCCCTGGAACGGGCCAATCCGGTCCGGCCGCTTAACAGCCAATCAGAAGTGCAGGGCCAGAACCCTGCACTTACTCCAAGCTCACACTTTATTAATCTTTATGCATACACAACAGGGACCCTCAAAAGCAATGAACCCATAGCATTCTCCCACTTGGACCTCCACCACAAAGGGAAAAAGAAGCATCTTCTTTTTCATCATGCCCAAAATATATCCCCTTTGTAGTTAGCCACCACTAATAAGTCCACCCTCTTCCATCCTCTTTATTCCTGGGTGTTGCTGAACATTCAAAAGAGGTGATGCTTCAGTCATGACATAGGGCCCATTATCTTGTACTTTCACTCTGTAAAAGCCACTGGAAAGAATGTTATGTCTTGCCTGTATCTAGCAATGTTGTTTACTACTCTTGGGTGTAAAAATGGCCTTGCATTATTCTTTATCTTGGTATCATGTAGTTTATTTGCTGGGCCTATAGGTGTGGAAATTGAAATCTGTAGATGTGGTAATGGAACTTGGGTATAACAGATTTACTTCATGATGAATAGTTATTTATTTCCGAGCTTGGCTAATTTAGTTGAATAATGTTAGGAATAGAGATATCTCAACAATGAAAAATAAAGTTTAAAATAGGAAATGAATAAAATAAATGAATGAAAGCATTTATTATCATGCATAGGTAATCTACAATCAGATTTAGAGTCTAAGTTTGGTGGAAACTTAATAATTCAAGTCTTAACCAAAAAATATTATTGAAATAGCCTCTAAGAATATAGCTAGTTCCAAGCAGGTGATTTATTGTAAAATTACGGAGTTCAAGCTGATATATTCAATACCTCCAGATATCAAGTAATCTTTTAGATATTGTTCTGAGGGTTCCTGTCACAACTTGATCTATCAGTGGCTTTTTTTATTTATTTATTTATTATTTTTATTATTGAAATTAATAAAAGTGTTCAAAGGACAGATAAAAAAATACAGAACAATTGTCTGGAGTTCATAATTAGGCTTTCATTATTGACTTCTAATATTCTACTATAAGTGTCTGCTAAATTGGTTCCTTGGGGCATGAAATATACAGTGATATTATGAGTTCCTACCATAAATTGTCACATAGATAGGTAGTGAGCCTTTTGAAATAGTGCTGGCCTGGGTTTGATCAATACTCAATTCTACACTGTGCAATAGGTAACTGTTTCCATAGAAACATTGATGTCACAGAGGTTGAACAGTGGCTGTTGCAACAAATCATTTTCTTTGAGCAGTTGTAATTGACTATATGTACAGTTGGATGTCACCTGAGTCTATTTACATCAAGCACATAACAGACTGGCATTAGTTATTCCAGGAATAAGATGGTTAATGCTTCTTTTTGTGACCTTACAAATATTTAAAGTGATATTACTATGACAACTGCAGATATGACAACCTGAGCAATATTGCAGTCTCAGGATGAAGTAGCATTCATTTGGAGCAGAGAGGGATACTGTGTTGTGGTCTGTGGCAGCCTGCGGAGAGGTCAGCAGAATCGGACAGTGGGGAAAACTTGGGCCAGTCTAGGGAAGACTGGGACGAGAGTCCTTCATCTGATACAGAGTTGGGACCAGGGCCATCTTGGAGTTATGTGCTGACTCCGGAGCCTCCAGAATCTGAAAGCAGTCAGGCAGAGGAACAAGGAGACCCTGTTCCCAGTGTGCGTGTACGCACAGCTGCCAGAAGGCAAGAGCAGTTAAGACAAAAAGGGCGACTCGGGAATAAGGCTTGGAGGTGATTGCCCCTCCCATAAGATATAAAGGAGAAGCAAAGGGACAGGAACCTTTGCAGGAAGCAACGTTGTTCGCTCTGTTTGGATTAAACCTTGAAGCTCTGTGTGGATTTTGTACTTTGTTTGGCTTTTGACAGTAAATTTGGCACTTTAGTTGTTGGCAGCAATTCAAAGGAGGTAAAGGTGGGTGCTTATCTCCAGAGACCGTTTGGGACTCAATACGGGAATGAACATATTTCCTAGCATTGAAATAAAAGAGAGTTGTTTGGATGAAGTGTGTGCTTAATTACGGTCTCAGGAAGCCTTGGTCAGAACACACTGTTGGTAATTCTAATAAATTTTTTTTTATCTTCCTATCGAATAACACAAAAAGTTGCAGGAAATCATTTCCTCTCCACTTGTGCAGCCTTGGACAGAACCATAAGCAGCCATTTGTATGCTACCTGATGAAAACTATTGTAGGGCTATTTTCATATTTTAGCCAGGAAAGGTGTTTAGGAAATATTATTCTATTTTTAGGAAGCCAAAAGAAGGCGACACTGCACTCCATGATATTCTGAACCACAGATCAGTGGTAGCTGATCTTTTTCTTGGCACATTTTAAATCTAAAAAATAGCAGTAAAGATATTGCCTTTCTTTTCTTTCATTATAATCCTAGAATTTTAGAGCTGAAATTTATGCTACAGATTCCAGTCTCCTGTCTCAGTACAGGAATCCAGAAGAAAGCATCCAGACAGTTGGCTATCTAGCTGTCAGGCCTGAACAACCAGATCCACAACGTGCAGAGTTCAAGCTAACTACTTTATTATGTACTGCCTATAATACAGGAATTTCCCCAGTTTGGCAGTTTATTCCTGGGAATTATCAAATAAGGCTCCAAGGAACTTAGGGAAGGTGTTTGATCCTAGCCCTTTTGTGATTGCCCTAGCTTCATGTTTGATCCTGCATCCCTGCCAGGCTGAGAGCTTCCCAATACTACCCTCCCTCTGAATGCATTCAATGAAAGGAAGTCCACCACCTCTCAGGGTAAGTAGTTCCACTGCCTAATGGCTGTTATTGTAAGAATTTCTTCCCTGACCTCCAACATTCTATCAGAATCCTAGTATTCTGGACTGAGGGAAAACAGGTCTTGACTTCTTCTGTGTGACATTCTTTCAGAAATGTTAACTCTTCATCTACTGCTGAACAGCAAAAATAGGTGTGCCCAGATGTAACCCTTAAAAGACTATTTCTCTCACCCTTGCCACACTAGAAACAGTGTCTTAGGACCAGGATCTGGAATCTTTGGGTAAAATGTTGACCTGGTTTGTACATCATGTTAAAGAGTTAAAGAATGTTTTCTGAATAAACCACAGTTGTGTCATTTTGTACTAACCTTAAACCACAATATATGAACTAGAGTGGCTGGGTTTCTCAAGCTTTTAAGCCACAACTAAGCTATAAAGCTTAGAACTAATGAGTTCTTTCATGTATGCTTCAATCTATAATTTAGATCAAGGGTCTTCAAACTTGGCAAGTTTAAGATTTGTGGACTTCAATGCCCAGAATTCCTGAGCTAACATGACCGGAGGAGGAACTTTGGGAGTTGAAGTCCACAAGTCTTAAAGCTGTCAAGTTTGAAGACCCCTGATTTAGATCAACATAGATGAGCCCAAACTATTTACTTTTTCTGAAATGACTTGTGACTTAAAATATCAATTTCGGACTTTTTGGAAAATCTTCAGAAATATATGCCTTTTTCATACTTTTTAAGAGGTGTCTATATATTTGTTTTCATTACTCTAACTTCAGCGATACTGCTCCAACAACAAAGTGTTTAAAAACACATTAATTTCTGAATTGTGCTTCAGCGCAAAATGTTATCTTGGTGTTGTAGGCAGATTGTTCATTATTAGAATTGCTGCGCTAGTAATTTGCACAACAATTTCTTTACTCCATATGTTCATGTGAGCTCACTGAGGTATGTTATAGAAAGAGCAAGATGCCTTGAATTAAGCCAAATCAAGGGTTCCTCTGGCTCAGGGGTCCCCAACCGCCGGGCCACACAGCTGCAGGTGAGCATTGGGCGAGAGAGCAAGCAAAACTGAAAAATTGTCTTCCATGAAACTGGTTCTTGGTACCAAAAAGGTTGGGAGGCTGTTGCTCTAGCTGAGTATTGTTTCAAACTATTGGAGAAGATTTCCAGAATTTTGAGTGGAGGTCTTTCCAGGTGCTCCCAAGAGGTGGCCCAGGGCTTTCTGCAAGTGAAGCAGATGCTCTACCATTGTGTTATGCCATAGTTCTACATCACTACCACTTTCACTTCCCAAATCCTCAAAAGTAATCTGATAATATTCCACCATTCTGCTAACTCAGAAATACTGAAAATAGGGGACAAAAACACTTTTCTCTCCTACAGGTTTCTACAGTAGCTGAGTTGGGGGGAAAGTCCGGCTTTAAGCCCACTGCATGCTATGAGTAACTAAGATAAGTTACTTGTACCTTCAGATACCTGTTCTTCACATACTTCACAGCGTGTGGATTTGTCTATTGTTATTATCTCTTTTATTCATTAAACATGAAACTCAGTCAACTGAACATTTAAAAATGTATCACAAATACCAGTGACTGGTGCTAACAGTTGATACGGGTTGCTGCCAGTGTTCGAGGTATCAACCAAGTACTTTCTTAAAATATACAATGTTCCGAGTAGTGCAGTTTTTTGCAGTTCTGCTGGTGTTATTGCAAGAAGCTACAATTTCTTGATGTGTTTTGTAAAATTCTTGGACATGGCCAGGTTGCGATATTTTGTGATTTTTTTCCAGTTCTTTTTCTTCAACTCTGGCGTCTCCTGGTACAGCGGTATCAATAAATTGTACATTTTGGTCCTTGACAACTGTAATATCTGGCATGCTGTGTTCCAAATGGTGATCCGTCTGTATTCAAAAGTCTCACAAGATCTTCACTGTCTCATTCTCAACAACCTTTTCCACTTTATGTTCCCATTTTGGATACAGGTAGGGTATATTTTTTAAAAAATAATGACCAAAGGATTAATTTATCATGTCTAGCTTTGTAGTCAGTTTGTGCGATTTTGCTGCATTCACATATTAAGTGTGAAACAGTTAATAATAATAATAATAATAATAATAATAATAATAATAATAATAATAATAATAATCAGCCTTAATGGTTCCTGGGAGATCTGTGTATAAGACTATTTCTTTATTTAACTTTGAGGCTATCTGACTCCTGAGTGACTCTGGGCAGCTGATAATTTTAAAAGGCCAAACAAGTAAATAACATGATGGCCAGAAGATCAAAATATGAACCATAAATCTGCCAAAACCACATTAAAACAAAACAAAACAGGTTTCCAAGGCCTGGGAAAACAACCAGGTTTTTAATGATGTCCTTAAGTCCAATTTCTAGTGGCATAAGGGAGCTACACACAACTCTGGGGAGCAATAATTACAGACGACAGGGACCGAAAAAGGATAGACATCGCTCCTGGGTTCTGAAAAATGATATTGTTTAATTGACAGAACACACTTAACCTGTTGAACTATACTGGGATGGAAGAAACAACCAGTTCCACATATAGCTAGCCCATAAAAGCCTATAAAGGTGAAAATCCATTTGAGATTGGATGGTAACAGTCCAGCACTCCTGGGTCCAGAAATGACTTTTTGAGGAAAGGTCACTGCAACTTCATTCAAGGCTAAGGGACCTATTCCCTGATTCAAAGAAGCTGACACCATAAAGTGGACCGAACCACAGGTCAATTGAGTGATTTTCCTCATTCAGGAAGAATCTGGATCTAGCAAGCAGGTTGGGGAAGCTGAGAAACTGAAGAACCCATTTCTATTTCCTTAGGAGTCACAGAATCAAACTCATACCCTATAACTGCAGAAGACTTTGCCCCAGGCAACTCAACTACACCTTTCCAATCAGAATCCAACTTTGAGAGTTCCTAACATGGTTACAGTCCATAAACTCTAAGAAGGATGGGGCAAGAGTTCCCACAAATGGGGAGACAGCTGGCTTACATAGTTCCCAATGAGAGCCAAAGCATTTCTGAAAGTAAACTAGCTTGGCAACTATTTCAATGATTCCTCGTCGAGCCAAGTAATGTAAATACATTGGCTTAGCTGCCAAACAGATATGATGTCCTGGGAACACAGAGATATCACTCTGATCCTGGAATAGAGGAGATACCATATGTGAAGGTGCCACATGGATCCATCTTTATTTTTCAAGGTTGGAATACAGAAGTGACAGGGTTGGATCTTCAAACACAAGTGAGACCACAAGTGTAGTTGGGGGGGGAGGGGGAAGGTGAACATTAGCAAGAAGGCGAAACAAGAACAACATTAGAACCAAAGTCCTTTTGTGAAATAGTTCTTTCCTGTCAAAATGAAAATGGAGCCTGGGACTAGATGCTCTTGAAGTATTGTTATGTTCAGATAAATGTCATTTTTGAAGTGAAACATGCAGCCCTACCCATCTGTGACTGCATATATTTTGTGTCTTCATCGGGGATTAAAACTGTAACCCTTATCCAAAATGTAATTCGGGATGCTTTCAGTGAAAGAGGATGGAATTAAATGCAGACAGAACTGACATGGCTGAGATTATAGGAGGCATATTTCTTCAAGGCTGAGAAAAGTCTCTCACAAAGCTTCAAACAGTAGTGAAATTAGAAGGAGGGCAAGGAAAGCTGAGGCGTAGCTCTTTCTACCATCTACTTAAAGATGGCTGCAAATGCAAGTCTGCAAGCAGGCAGGGGTAGTTTCACATTCATGAATAATTCTGAGTTTCTCAGGCTCTGTAAGGAACATAAATACAAAAAGCAAAAATGGCCCCTCCTGAAATCCAAATTAAAATTCCCAGAGAGGGCTAACTACATTGGCCTTTCACAGCAGAAACAACCAAGTTTTGTGTTTTATTCATTTTAAAAGGTATCCTGGCACAAGTTTTTGATTAACCCAGGAGCATGTACATGGTATAAACTGTATTTTATATATATGTGGAGGAAAGACATTGGCAGTTGAATAGATAGTTTGGCTACAGAATAAAATTCTTTTTCATTTTTAAAGATTGCTTTTCAGTCAGACACACCGAGAATTGTGATGTGGTTACAATTTGAAGGACGGTTTAATATAACCACTATTTGGTGACCAGGAAATAAACAACGAACAAAGATCCTGCTATATCCTAATTGCACAACCTGTCTTGCAGGTTTAGCTATTTATATGATGTTCTCTCTCCAGTGATGGAATTCAAATTTTTTTACTACCGGTCCTGTGGCCGTGGCTGGTGGCTGTAAAATCTCCAGTCGGGGTGGTATTTGCCAGTTCTCCAAACTACTCAAAATTCCCGCTACCGGCTCTCCAGAACTGGTCAGAACCTGCTGACTACCATGTCTGTCTGTCTATCTGTCTGTCTGTCTGTCTGTCTGTCTCTCTCTCTCCCCCCTCCCTCCCTCCCCCCTCCTTCCCCCTCCCCTCTCCTCCCCTCCCTCACACACACATGAACACTTTTCATTCGTACTCTCCAGTTTTAATTAAGGATATTGTATAATTTTATGCCTTCATCAAATAAAAAGCCTATCAAAGTACATAAAGATACTCTTACTTATTAAAGAAACGTAGCTATTAACAATTTAATATGCAGTTTATGCTTTAATAAACACATTTATGTTTGACAGGCAGTTTTTCTTTCCTCTCGAAGCAGGGATTTGGGATATCTTTTATTATTCACTCACTGCACTTTTGTAGAAGTCGCTGAGTTTTTTTTGCCTTGACTGAAGGAGTCATCTCAATGATCCTTTTGCCCATAAAGGAGAAAGTCTGACTTTAGAAAGACTTTGAATTATAGATCTCTCTTCTGAGTTACTTACTTTAACAACAAAAAAAGCAAGCAACTCATTTGTCCTTTGTTTCAGTGAGGTTATATATGTAGCCACCCTTGCCAATATTAGTATAAAATAATTTGCAGATAATCGTTTTCAATTTTATCCTGATTAATACAAGGGCAGTTTAACTATTCATCAATATCACAAGAATGTTTTAGAAACCCTAGGAGTTCTTCACTCCAGTCAATAATTCCAGGTCTTTTCTCTTTTTTTTTGAGGCAAGAAATAGCAAAGTGGCTTCTTTGACTGACCCAGCAATTGGACCAAGATGCCTATATAATTGCCTGGTTGAGACAATTATGGCATGGAGTGCCTTTCTTGTTCTAATTTGCTCCAAGCATCAAGGAAAAGAAGAAATAATGGAGAACCAGCTCCAGAAATGTAAAATGACAAATGAATCAAAAGTAATCAGTGCTTCTTAAGTAACATGTGGAGACTTTCTAAATCCTGAATAATATGGTGTTTTTTTTTCTTGGTAGTTATGGCATTCTTAAAAGAATGGGAGGGGAATATGTTTGATCCATTGCCTAGAACATTTAAATGCCACTTTAGGGTGTAAGTTACAGGTTGGATATTGGATTCTATTTAGACATCATCTGTTCATTGTGGTTTGGGCTCTTTAACTACACTGAGCCATGGTGATACACTGGCTAGATTGCAGTATTGCAGGCTACTTCTGCTGATTGCAATTTGGCAGTTCAAATCTCACCAGGGTCAAGGTCGACTCAGCCTTCCATCCTTTTGTGGTGGTAAAATGAGGACCCAAATTGTTGGGGGGTAATGTGCTGACTCTGTAAATCGCTTAGAGAGGGACGTAAAGTGGTATGTTGCTATTACCAGATCTGGCCTGCAAAGTCCAAATTGTCATCTGATAGCATACAGAAATCTCTTTTAATTCTTTGGTGCTAATTAGTGATGGTCCAAATTTTTGCAGTCCAGATTTGATAGGTCTGCCTTAGAATAATCTAAATTAGCTGCTGTATAATTAGAACATCTATTTTCAGGATGATTTTGACAAGTTCCCCAACATTTGAGAAACTGTGATAGGTGGGAGCAGCATTCTAGGCACATGATAACTACAGTAGGCTGGTCTATATGAATTTTCTATGGTGCCCCAGGCAAAGATAAACAACCATATTTGATATTTGAGAGTATGTCAGGAGTGCTTTTATAAAAATATCTACTATGAGGTGAAGCTAGTCTATCCACAAAATGCTTGTAATAGGGATATATTGAATCACAAAAAATACATTTCCTTTCTTGCTTTCTTCTATGCCTCAACATGCTTTTTATCACCCCCAGCTCAATCTGTCTTTTTTTTTTTTTTCAAAACTAGGAGCGAACTTCTAAACAAAGTATTGAGTTACAACCACCCATCATTTCTGATTTTTTTTGTTAGGTCAGAAATGTGTTTGCAAATAAACACAATATTAGATGATGGCGTTCTGCTTTATAGCTTTAGTGCCTACAGCATTTCTCATTGCCGTTTGTCAGCCCTTTAAAGTAGACCAAACTAGTCATGAACACTAATGCTGTTTTTGTTACTATAAGTAACAGAATCTTGCAAATCTGAATGTGCTCTTCCTGTCTGAGATGTTTTCTCAAATTACATTTCTGCCCTGGGCTCAGATTTCTTCTATCTGATCTTTGCCTTGATTGTGTCTCTTCCTTCTGTTTCTCAAGACCATTCTTACTGCCCATTGCAGCCCATGAGTACCCTATTTTCCTGCACAATGATGTCATTGTTATCATAGGGAAGAAAAGCAAAGATTAATGAGTTTCAGGGGTTTTGGATAAACCCCTATATATCCAAATAGGAGATGATGGGCCAGGGCTGCTCTTAGCAGTGGGGCTGCACTCAGAGATTATTCATCAATATTAGATGCCAACATCCCTAACTTAAGAGGGTATATACTACATTATGTTTTTAGTCTTTGCATGATAGTAATGCCAATGTCATTTGGTGCCACTGGGTACAGTGGAAATGTCAATCCAAATTAGGGTATCCTGGAAGAATTAAATTCTTTAAAACAGAGATTTTTTTAAGACAAAATGGTCAGATACATGGTATGGAATTTAGAGAGATGACTCCATTGGAGTGTTTGCTAAGCTGGACAACTTCCAGATGTGTAAATATCAAACTCCCAGAATTCTCAGCAAAGACCATGATGGCTGGGGATTCTGGAACTTGATCCTCCCATCATGAGGAGTTAAGGAAACACTCATCTATAGAGAGAACAGAAATAGTCTATATTTCCAAAGTTTTCAGATCGGATATTGTATAGTCTTCCATGAACAAGATTCAAATTAAGGAAAGCATTATTGTCCCTCTAAGAATAAGCATTAATTCCCTGCATGGAATATTACTGTGAACTCCATATCATATGTTTATTAGATTTGATTACTTACATATTCCAAATCTCTATAAGATCTTTCTAATAAGATTTACTCTAATGCCAACATCTCGTGATTAATTTCCTGGCTATGTTCACATGGGAATTCAGAGGTGAGGCAGATGATGAAATAAAACATACATTAAGAACTGGCTTGATTTGGGAGAGCTAGGAATGATATAGTCAGCAATGCTTTCAAACAATTAATAACATCTAAGATTGATAAAGAAATTGTGAAAATTGCATTATTGTGGGAAAAAAATCACATTATTGTAAAAATTGGTTTTCATATCTGTTTTATTAACAGTGTTCAGAAAAACACTGAAAATTAAATACAAGTCTATTAGAATTCAGTTCTGCCTGGCTTCATCATTATTCATCTAGCATTGCTTTGTTTTATTGAAATAATATTCTCTTCAGCCACTCTCTCCAAAGTCAAAGCAAGTTCATATGAGCAGAAAACGTCCATTAACATATTATTTTCCAGAGAGTTTCTCAACTCTCTCCATGTTCAAAAGGGGAGAAGGTTCTGAATTTTCTTTGGATCTACAATTGGAGTTCTTGATCATACATTCTGCATCTTAGGTGCATCTTAGGTGCCTTCCGAATATGTATTCACAGCTACTGGGTTTTAGAGAATTGCTTGAATGAATAGTTCCTCTTCTGGTTCTGCAATGCAGTAACCCAAGGATGGGTTTTGTTTGTGTCCCACTTTTGGAATAGAGCTCATAAAGTAAAAAAACCCAAACAATTGTATCAAGTAAATGCAGAAAGCTGAGTATAAATTGAAGTGAAAATGAAGTGGAATTTTAGTGCGCATTTAGTATTTGGCTTATTGAGCCGAGAAAAGCCATATTAAAAATGATGGATTAGATCTAAACTTACTCATGCTAGAAGCAAAATTTGTGAAATGAGTGGTTTGTTAATCATGACTCCCTTGTTCCATCAATTTTAATGTGTTTATTCTATGCATGACTAGGACTAGATGCAATTATTACCTTTAGCATAAGTTTTTCTTTGCTAAATAGTCAATGCAATGTTACAAATACTGTAATAGATTAGATCCAGATTTAGGGCTTATCTGCACTGTCTGTTGTCCCATGACCAAAGTGGGCCAGCTATTTTTTCTGGATGGTAGAAATGGGTAACATCACCCAGTACTCACTTCTCACCCACCATTAAATGATCTCAAGGCATGTTTTCCTGTTTCTGTAGCCTTCACCTCAGCTCTTAATTTTGCCTGAAGCATATTACCTTTTTAAAACCAACTTCTGAAATTTGATTGGCTACTATGTCGGGGCAGGAATGCCTCCTTTAACTATAGCAATGCTTGCCATGTTGTGCAATGACTTTTAGAGTTACCTTGAACAATACACCTGCAATAAATAACACATTAGCTAAAATACAAGTAAGTTGGGTGGTTTAAAATGCAACATAACCTTTAAAAAATATTCTATTGTTCTTTCCCTGGGCTATTTAGTCTCTACTGGGTTTTTAAAATAACTCTGGTGGCGCATTATTTCATCACTCATCCAGTCACTTGAAAGAAAGGTGACTTGAGACATGTTTAAAAAGTCTACTGCTAAACGTATTAAACAACAAAAAAAAAGTGGAAAACTACATCGTTCAAAGAAAGAAAAACAGTAATTAAGAAAACAACAAGGCTAGGCATATAACAACGATATCCTTAACAATTGTTCTAGGAGATATTAGAAAGCAAGAATAAGAAAGGAAATTTTATTTCAAAGGTTTAAACGTTGTATATATAAAAGTGTGTGTGTGTGTGTGTGTGTGTGTAAGAGAGGGTGGGGGGGAAGGTGGAGGATTGATCATGACTGCAGCAGAATAATGGGAATCCAGGGAAATGTCCAACTGGAAAACAAAGTATTCTGCTGTTCAGGATGAGCACCTAGTACAGCACCTTGCTGTCAGAGTATCTCAGTTCAGAAACCATTTTCTTAATCTGGTTGAGAATCAAGCTGCCATATGAATGAACACAAGTTTAAGAGCACAATGTCATACATAGAGTAAACCCATTGATCAGTGGTGGGATTCAAATTTTTACAATCAGTTCTGTGGGCGTGGCTTGGTGGGCGTGGCTTGGTGGGCGTGGCAGGGGAAGGATACTGTAAAATCTCCATTCCCTCCCCACTCCTGGGGGAAGGTTACGGCAAAATCCCCATTTCCTCCCTACCCCACTAACCTTCTTTCCAGCTCCATTCTCCTGTGCAGGATAACAAAAGAAGACCCAGACAATCAGCTGGGACTCAGGAGGCAGAGAATAGATGGAGGCGGGGCCAGTCAGAGGTGGCATTTGCCGGTTCTCTGAACTACTCAAAATTTCCGCTACCGGTTTTCCAGAACTGGTCAGAACCTGCTGAATCCCACCTCTGGTTAGAATGCAATATTGCAGGCTAATTCTGCCAAATGCCAGCAGTTGGATTTTCATCAGGCTCAAGGTTGACTCAGCCTTCCATCTTTCTGAGATTGGATAAAATGAGGATCCAGATTGTTGGGGGCAATATGCTGACTCTGTAAACTTCTTAGAGCAGGGGTCTCAAACTCACGTTGTTACGGTGGCATCACGTGACATATCACAACTTGTTCTCCCTTTGCTAAACCAGGCATGGGCATGGCCAGCACATGACACATCTGGCCCACGGGTCGCAAGTTTGACAGTCCTGGCTTAGAGAGAGCTGTAAAGCACTGTGAAGCGGTATATAAGTCTAAGTGATATTACTATTGAAATGAGTGATACTTAAATAATCATGTCATATTGTTTTGTCTTATTAATTCAAAGGGATCTAGTCTGAGAGTTGAATCTAAACCAAGATTATTTTGTGTTCCATTATAAATGCATGAAACGGCAGGGAAATCGGATTCAAATTTCATCCCATCTTCTGTCCTTTCCTGAGAGAGAAGAAATAAGAGAAAATAGAATGCTGCCAAGTAGAAAGGATTATCAGGATTGGGCCAAATGAGTTAACGTGGCATGAAAAACTAACCCTTCCCAATTTATGTGTCAATATGGTCCATGTGCATTCTCACCCAGATTTTATAAATAAGCCTTGTTTTTACATTGCTGGTACCTACAACATCTGTCATATTCCAAGAAATTCCAACCTGCAGAGTAGCAAACCCGTTACTTTGTCATGTTCATAAATCTGCCACATTACAACCAAGATGCTTGAAATGCCTGGATGTCGTACTCAGTGCCTAGTCCATTAAGCAGCATGTGAATATGTTTTGTCTTTCCAGTCTTTTGATCAGTTTCAGTGGTTCTTTTCTTCCTTCCTCTTTATCTTTTATTATTTGATTACTGTTATGATGATGAAACAAAACAATAGATAGATAGATAGATAGATAGATAGATAGATAGATAGATAGATAGATAGAGACCAATAAAGGAAAATATCTGTAACTCAGGATTGAATTGAGGGCTCCTTGATGCTCTTTGACTTGTTTGCAAGAAAACAAGGGAGCTCAGAGAATACCAAGGATCCCTTAGACAGACAGACAGGAAGACAGGCAGGCAGGCAGGCAGACAGACAGAGGCAGATAATGAGTTATGGTTGATGAAGATTTGTAGAAGAAGAGGAATAAAATAATTGTTCACAATATTCTACAAGATCTGCATCTGTTTGCTAACATTTTTCTCATTATTAAAGCTAAACTGTTTCAGGAACAAAAATGGAAATTTATATTTATTGCAGAGCAGTTTTTCTTTCTCTCATCACCTTCCTTATTTTGGTGAAGAAAATGTTATGAACTAATAAAAGCGCTTAAATAAAGTTTTAACAAACCTTAAGAAAAAGCAGGGTTCTAATCCTGCATTTCTGATTGGCCAATAATAGCGATATCGGATTGGTCCATTCTGGGGAATCTGATTGGCTGTTAACAAGCCACTCTCATTGGTTCAAGGGTTTAACACTTCCATGTTTCTCATTGGCTAATAGGTCAGCAGCCTGCCCTATAAAAGGGCTGCTGCTGCCCTAGGGTTTTTGCTCTGTTCAGAATGATTAATAAAGAGTTGAAGTTCACTGTTCACTGCCTCGTCTCCGTTCCTTGCGCCCATGCGCAGAACTTAACACTGGTGACGAAGGTGGGATGCGGAGACATCAGAGCTGACTGAACACTAAAGAGCACCAAACAGAGCACGTGGCTGAAGGCGCATCAACAATGGAAACCATGTCCGGCGGTGCCATACCACCTGCTCCATTTGACCCGGCACAAGAAGACTGGGACTCGTACATAGACTGGTTCCAGATATTTCTGGAGACCAACAACTTGAAGGATGCCACTATGGGAAAAAAGCGAGCAGTGTTCCTGACCCATTGCGGGCCTGCCGTCTTAAAATGGCCAAGGCACTAGCAAAACTGGCTGAGGTGAAAACCATGGACTGGGACATCCTCGCACCACTTCTACGGGCCCACTATGCACTCGCCGTACCAATGCTTGTACAAAGACATGAATTTTACCAGAGGGACCAGCGGAAAGGAGAGAGCGTTGCAGATTTCATCGCAGATCTCCGGAACCTGGGAGGCCTCTGTGGGTTTACAGACCTCGAAGAAGCTCTGAGAGACCGAATAATTCTGGGATTAGAAGACCACACGACGCAGAGCAAGATCATGGCCAAAGGGGACATCAACCTTGCTGATGTCATCAAGGACACTACTGCAGCAGAAGCAACCAGGAAGTAGGCCGCCTGAATACGCCACACCAACGCACCACTCTGTCAACTCGCCAGAGATAGCTCAACTCGCCTAGAGAGGCACACAACAGTAACCCACCACGAGGACCTCGAATCGCCATCAGAAAGTGATGAGGAGGAGGTCAACCGGCTTTGGTCTGAACGTGACCAACGCCACCAGCTGAATCAAAGACTACCGCACCAATGCGCGGGTTGTGGGGCAAACCACCCGTGATCAGACTGCAAATTCCTCGATGTGCTCTGCCATTTCTGTGGGAAAAGAGGCCACATCGGAAAGGTCTGTAGAAGCAAGCAAGGATCCAGCCCACTTCAGAGGGGAAACAAGTACCGCCAGACCACAGGGAATCGTCCTGTGAGTCGGGAATATTTGAACCACCAATGGAACAACCACTCCTACAGAAATAAAACACTGGCGATTTCAACGACACAAGAAGAGGCACACCAAACCATTACAATCGGTCACGCCTCATCGCTAGATGCAAAGAAGATCCGAGTGAAGGTCGCCATCGAAAACCAGCCTTGCGTGATGGAAGTTGATTCAGGATCGTCCCTCTCGATGGTTTCCTGGAAGATTCTTAAACAATTAATCCCTGCCATCTGGAGTCAAGACCTCAGAGCCCAAAGAATCATACTCAAAGATTATCAGGGGAACCGAATTCCGGTCGTTGGATCCAGCCAAGTCCAAGTATCATTCAAAAATCGTACTGCATCATTACCACTGACCTTCGTCGACTGTGACCAGTCTAGCTTGTTAGGCCTTCAATGGTTTGCCCCACTTGGGATCGAAGTAGCCGGCATTCACCAAACCAGAAGCAACGACTGGGAGGAGGCCATCGTCCAGGAATTCCAGGACGTCTTTGCAGACAAACTAGATGAGTACAAGGGGACCCCGATATCATTTAACCTTAACCCTGAAGTAGCCCCCATCCGCCTTAAGCCTCGCCGGGTACCTTTTGCCCTTAAACCAAAAATTGACGAGCAGCTTGATAAATTAATACCCAGGGTGTTTTAGAACCAACTGACCATGCTCGTTGGGAAACCCCAATTGTAACACCCATCAAACCAGATGGATCATTAAGGATTTGTGGTGACTACCGGGCCACCCTTAATTATGCCCTTCAACAGAACGCTTACCCGGTGCCGGTGGTACAACACCTTCTCCATTCCCTGGGGGGCGGAAAAGTCTTCGCTAAATTGGATTTAGCACAGGCGTACCAACAACTGCCTGTAGATAAAAAAACTGCAGAGGCACAGACGATCATTACACACCGAGGCGCCTTTAAGTGCAACCGACTCCAATTCGGAGTGAGCGTCGCCCCAGGGATTTTTCAAAGTCTGATGGAGAGACTCTTGTAAGGGATCAAGGGGGTCGTGCCATACTTTGATGATGTTTTAATTGCTGCCCCGAATAGAGAAATACTAGAAAAACGTCTTAAAATGTTTCTCCAGAAATTTAAAGACTCTGGCCTTAAGGTTAAACAAAATAAATGTCAACTGTGTACAGATAAAGTAGATTTCCTGGGGTACATTAGTAGATTAGTGGGGGCATCCACCCCACTAATAGCAAACTAAGGGCAATCAAAAACGCCCCAAGACCCAGAAATAGGATTGACCTCCAAGTTTTCCTGGGGCTCATTAACTTTTACAACATCTTCTTGCCCCAGAAAGCAACCGTAGCTGAGCCCCTACATAGACTTCTCAACAAAAAAGCAACCTGGGTCTGGGGACACCGCGAGGAGCACGCATTCTGACAAGTGAAAAACTTACTAACCTCAGATGCTATTTTAATGCAGTATAACGAGACTCTGTCTTTAACCATTACATGTGACGCGTCACCGTTTGGAGTAGGAGCCATTTTGAGTCATGTGTTACCAAATGGTAGTGAGGCCCCTATTGCCTATTTTTCAAGGACCCTATCAAAGACTGAACGTAACTGTAGCCAGATCGACAAAGAAGCTCTTGCTGTTGTGTCTGCTGTGAAACGGTTTCATGAATATGTGTATGGACGAGTTTTTACTATTGTTATTGACCACAAACCTTTGCTAGGAATTATAGCGGGAGACAAGCCAACCCCCTATATATTGTCACCTAGAATGACTCGCTGGTCGGAGTTTTTAGCTGCGTACAACTATAAATTATAACACCGGCCGGGGAAAGCCATTCCCTATGCTGATGCATTGAGCCGTACCCCACTTCCGGAAACCGTCGACGACCCAGCTCCAACCCTTACAACACTCCAGATTGAAATACTACATTCACCACCACTAACAGCCAGAGACATTGCAATCGAAACAAAACGAGATCCTGTCTTGGTGCAAGTTCTTAGCTGGGTTGAACGAGGATGGCCAATAGAACAAACCCCTGACGACTTCACCCCTTTCAGAAACCGGCAAACAGAACCTTTTTCACAAAAAGGCTGCATCCTATGGGGAGATAGAGTCGTCGTCCCAGAGCAGTTACAACAAGCAGTATTGAAAACATTGCATGACGGTCACCCCGGCATCGTGCGTATGAAAGCGCTCGCACAAAGCTACGTGTGGTGGCCGGGCATCGACAAACAGATCGAAGCCTGGATAAAGACTTGTTTAAAGTGCCAAGAAGTCAGCAGTGCCCCACCTAGAGCAACTCCAACAGAATGGGAAACCCCCTGGGGGCCGTGGTCCCGCATCCATCTTGACTTTGCGGGACCTACAAAAGGACATACGTTCCTCCTAACAGTGGATGCCTATTCCAACTGGCTCGAGATCCATGAAATGAAGAATACTACAACCGAGTCCGTCATCCGAAAATTGAATAGGCTATTCGCAACGCACGGGCTGGCAGATCGTCTGGTCTCCGACAACGGACCCCAGTTCACTGCCCTGGCGTTTGAACAATACTTAGCGGACCGGGGTATCTGCCATGCGCTAACTTCACCAGCGCACCCTGCGGCTAACGGCAGGGCCGAGCGCATGGTCCAATTTGTTAAAAAAAACTCTTCACAAAATGGACTATGGGGACATTGACGAAAAAATAAACAGAATACTCCTACTCCAACACATCACTCCACACAGCATCACCAACAAGACTCCAGCTGAACTGTTGATGGGACGCAAGCTCCGTTCCCACCTCGAACGGCTTCACCTGTCCTACGAGCCAGAGAAACCCTGTGGATCTAACGGAAAATGCCGTGAGTTCAAGGTAGGCAACTTAGTTTTCACAAAAAACCTCTCCGGCGAACCATTATGGGTTGAAGCAACCATAATTCAAACCACTGGGCCCAGATCGTACCTTGTGCAAACCTGCGATGGAAAAATATGGAAACGCCATATAGATCAGCTTTACTCTAGGCTACAACTCAGTTCCCGCGACTCCTGTGACTCCCAAATTGAGGGGGGGAGGGGATGTCGAAGAAACCGAATTCGAGATGGTGGAAAGCTGAAACGAAGGAAGTCAGCAATCGGGCACGATAAATGAAGAAGAATCAGGGAGGGGACTCTCCTCGCCACAGAGGAATGCCTCAATGGAGGCAAGCCCACAAAGATCGGAGAGCAACAACGACAGCATTAGCGGCACCGAGTCGTCCAGTGAGGATGCAGAACTGCCTGTACCAGATATGTCCAAAAACATCCCGCCGAAACCGGACTACAGACAGGAACCGGTGGGACAACGCAAATCCAATAGACAGTTAAAACAACCTACATATCTTAGGGATTACGTCACCGCACTCCTCAAACGGAACCCGGGGGGAAGGGGTGTTATGAACTAATAAAAGTGCTTAAATAAAGTTTTAACAAACCTTAAGAAAAAGCAGGGTTCTAATCCTGCACTTCTGATTGGCCGATAATAGCGATATCGGATTGGTCCATTCTGGGGAATCTGATTGGCTGTTAACAAGCCACTCTCATTGGTTCAAGGGTTTAACACTTCCATGTTTCTCATTGGCTAATAGGTCAGCAGCCTGCCCTATAAAAGGGCTGCTGCTGCCCTAGGGTTTTTGCTCTGTTCAGAATGATTAATAAAGAGTTGAAGTTCACTGTTCACTGCCTCGTCTCCGTTCCTTGTGCCCATGCGCAGAACTTAACAGAAAGAAAGAACAAATTAGTCTGTGCATGTCAGTAGGGGACTTACCAGTTCCCCCTTTTCACTTTCCATTGAAAACTCATTAAATTTGTCCCTAGTCAGCTAATTCAAAACAAAACACCTATTTGCCAGATACGTACTGCTGGACTGTGTCCATATCATCTGTTCCATTTGCAAAATACATACTATATTAAGGAACTATGTTTTGGAACAACCACAACAATTGTTTTCTACATACCCAGGGAGAATAATGCAGCCTCCAGATGTTAAAATCCAAAACATTTGCATTTAAGTTCTACCATATGATAACTAAATGGGTTTTGGACTTACATTAATTGGAAGGTGGAATTTCATAAAGAAGATTGGATAAATCATTGAAAAATTATCGATGGTATCAAGAAGGTATGAGACCCTTGAAGGACCTCTGACTTGTAAATATGCAAATAAAATCCTTCAACTCTGTTCTAGAATTCTCAAGTCATGTTGAAAAGTTGCAAGACCCAAAGGTAAATCCACGCAGAAGTCCTGCTGAAGACAAAAAACAACTTTTGCTTGCAGCTCCTGTGATTCTCTTGATCAGAATCTCCTCTTAAATAGCCCAGTTTTCTATGTGTGAACTGCAATAGATTTTTTTAAAAAAGCTGGAAATATAAACTCCAACCAGACTGTGATTCTTTTGTTTGTTCTACTGTAAGGTCTGATTGGAACAGGAACTCTAAATCCACCATCCCCACCCCCTTCCTGGTCTTTGTAGCAGAAATTTCCTATGTGTCTATTCCAAAAGTCTTGGCTATAGGATGAGCTCAGGAGTAACCTGCCAGTTCAATCTGTCTCCCAAACTCTGCTAAAAGGCTGTTTTGGGTACAAAAGGAGGAATGAGAAGAAAGATTTGTGTGTTGGTTCACTGTCACTCTGAAACATGCATGGGAAATTTGATTTTTTTAAAAATAAATGAACCCACTCTGGATTTCCCAAAGAGGCATATAAAAAGAGAAATATACAAACAGATTTAAATAAGCATTTTCCAGATATTATCAAATTGTAATTAAAAGTAGGCAGAAAAATGCATACATTATAGGTAAATCACCAGGAGTCAAAAATGACTTGACAGTGCACACAGCACACACATACATATCCGCAATTGATGTGTTATATACTTTAGGCCTCCTTAACTGTAGAACTAGGACTACCATTAGGCAAGGGCTGACTGATTCTTCCTCAGGTGACTGATTTTGAGATAGCCACAAAAGACAGCAATGGTTACAAAAGTCTGTGTTCCATATTTCCATTTAGAAATCCCAACAGTGTGTGAAGGATGAACTATTAGGATCTCTATTATATATATCATTCCAGTACTTTTTATTGGGAAGATCAAGGAGAAGGGTGTTTCGGTCATCTACTTTGGTGGAAAATGAACATTTATGTTGCCTAAAATTAGAACTCTCCAACTTTCAAGATCCTATTAAACTGACGGCCCCGTTCTGACAACAAAGCTTTCCATCCAATATATATCATATCATATTTCCGTTAGTAGTCATTCATCAGCTTTTGAAGAACCTCATCAGAGATTAAGCAATCACATTGCATCATCTCTACTCTCTAATAAGGAATCTCCGAAACTTATTACATCGCTAAGAATGCTGACAACATATTCCAGTTATATTAAAAGACAGAACACCACTAAACTGCTGTTTTTCAATTTATTCCCAAAAGTGTCATTGGAACTTGACAAGAAGGCTTTGGTAAGATTATTTTTTTAAAAAAAAGGGGGGGGGATAGGCTTATGGGTGACAGCATGCTTTGCTCCAAAACCTCACATTTTCAAAGGATTTCAGCTTAGGGAAGTTGAAATAAAAGTGGCTGGCAGAGAAGAAAGATTTTTGGTTATAAACAACCTCCTTGCACCCCTACATTGCCATTTGTCGGGCAAAAATGCAAATGATTGTACAACAAGGATTAGTTCTGGTAAAAATGCCATCCTAACAATCATCTCCTGAATCATCTCCTGAAGACTAAGAACCACCTGTGCTCTTCTGGGTAATTCAAGAATTTAAGGAGCTCTCAGGAACCCATTCATCATTTAAATTTCTGCAGTATAATAAACCAGCCTATAATGAACATTTGTCGAGTCATCCTGAGGCAAGTCAAAGTAAGTGCTGCCAACTTCATGTCCAACAAAGAACATTAACAAAGGGAAGTTGCAAGAATGAAAAGTCATAGATAGTTCAAGGTTTATTCAGAAGTAAGTCCATTATATTCAATGAGTTTTACTCTGTTGTAAGATTTTGAAACTTGCCTTAATTAAAAGAAATAATGATGTGCTTTTTTAAACAATAACTATTTTCGATTTATTTTTGAATCTTTGAGTCAGCGTTGACTCTTGGCAACTGTCTAGACCAGGGCTGTCAAACTCCTGGCCTGTGAGCCAGATGTGTTATGTGCTGGCCACGCCCACACCAGGTGTAGCGAAGGGGATACGTCACGTGATGCTGCCATGACGACGTGAGTTTGACACCCCTGGCTTAGACCAATCCCTGCAGTTTTTCTCATAATATTTCAGTGGTTTGCCATTGTCTGTTCCTAGGGCTGAGAGGAAATGACTGACCTAAGGCCACCTACCTGGCTTTGTACCCAAGACATGACTAGAACCTATATAATCTCTCCATTGCTAGTCTGGTGCCTTAGTGGTGGGACTCATCTCTGTGGGGATGAGTCTGCCTATCGAGATGAGGTGGACAGATTGCTTTCGTGGTGTGGAGACAATAACTTGGTCCTGAACACCAATAAGACCAAGAAGCCTATAGTGGACTATAGAAAGAATAGATCAGACACCCAGCCCTTGCTTATCAATGGAGACCAAGTGGAGCAAGTGGCCAGTTTTAAGTTTCTGGGTATTACCATAAAAGAGGACCTGACTTGGGGTGCTCACATTGCAGCCCTGGTCAAAAGGGCCCAGCAGAGTTTATACTACCTGAGACTTCTCAGAAAACAACTGAATGAAAAACTGCTGGTGACCTTCTACCGCTGCTCCATAGAGAGTATTTTAACTTACTGTACCTCTGTGTGGTTTGCCAATTGCCCAGTTGCAGATAGGAAAGCACTCCAGAGGGTTAATGTCATTGCCCAAAAGATTATTGGTTGCACTCTCCCCTCTTTGGAAGAGCTTTATAGCTCCTGCTACCTTAAGAAAGCTCAAAACATTTTCAAAGATCCATCTCATCCTGGGAACCCTTTTTTTGGAACTATTACCATCTGGCAGACGGTACAGAATAATAAAAACAAGGACAAATAGGCTGAAAAACAGCTTCTATCCCAGGGCAGTAGCTCTTTTGAATTCTACTGTACAGTGCAATGTTGGTGTAGTGTCGGGCATTTTTGGTTCAATGTGTGGAAGATGAAGGATGTGTGTTTGTGTTTATTTTCATGGTCATGATGTGCGCTGAAGATAGTGTTTGATTTCGTTGTACGAGGTGCACCGACAATAAAGTAAACTAAACTAAACTTAACCACTATATCAAATTCTACATCAGCTGCCCCCAACCTTTTAGGTACTAGGGACCATCGAGAGAGGTTTTTCCATGGACCGGGGGGGGGGCATAGTTTTGCATGCTGCCTGCATCCCATGGATGAGACTTCATTTGTTCGCATAGCCCAGTTTCTGGCATACCATGGCCCAGTGCCAGGTCACAGATCTGGGGTTGGGGACCCCTGCTCTACATGATGCTTAGTATTCATTTTATTCAGAGCAGAACTTAGATACAGGCAGTTCTTAAATTACAGTCACAATGGATCCTGAAATTTGGGCCATAAATCAAGGCATCACGTAATCAGACTCATCTTTACCATGGTTTTTACAGCAGTCGTAAAGGGAGTTTACTGAGGTTATTAAGTGAATCATGTGATTAAGCAAACCACATGGTTGTTAAGTGATTCCAGCATATCTAATTGAAAATGGCAAAAGAGCAAACGTTCCAAACTGGTATCACAAGACCATGGAAGAAGACAACCATAAGCAAAATATAGGAATTTGTATACTCTTTGAAACTTCTAAGCTTTATAAGATTATAAGATGCCTCATCAAAACAAAATTATTGGTGATTCTTAAATATGTGAAATTCAGAGCTTACGCTTTGAAAACATTTTTTTTTAAAAAATGTATGTCCATAATAGATGCCTGGCAAAATGTAAACAAATAAGCATCTCATACATCTAACTAGTATTGTCTGGGCTCAAAAATAGAGTGGACCTGCTTAAGTCCTCAGGGGGAACCAGGAGTTGTGTACTAAATGGGAAGTTGGGCAAACTTCTGCAATAAAGGCCAAGACAAGCTGCTTCTACAAGAAAGCTGCAATGACACATCCATGAAATCACTAAAAGCCAAATCCAACTCAACAACATCTTTCTTTTCTTCCAAACCACGTACTGTATTTCTAGCCATAGTTCCCTTTTTGGCTAGTCTTTTTTTTTTCCAGGTAAGCCTACTGTTCAGCCTGAAAAGAAGGCCAGGAATGGCAAGTCTCAGTGCTACCCTGCTGTTTCCTTGCAGCTATATTTATGTGGCACCTGGAAGTGGTTACCTGTTAATCTGGTTTACTGCATTGTTTTGGACAACCAGGTGTAAGTGGTCTTTATTTGGAGCAATTAAAATTCTAGCATTCTCCTCTCTTGACATGCAATTACTGAAGCTCTGCTGTTTCCACTAATTGCTCTTACCGAGGACATTGGTGAGAAGCCAATGATTTTGATGGGTAACGGATTATCATTTTTATCCTGCTACCTGCAGAAAAAAAAATCATTTGCAAAATCCCTGGTGTAATTAGCATGGCTCATGATTAATTGTCCTGCAAAATTAGCTTCACAGTTGCTTTTATTTTACTGCCTCAGATATTAATTAACGTTAACTCCTTTCCTTCATTTTCAGCTTTTGAATATTCATCATGGCTTTGAAAAATTAGGGGATGTAAGGGAGGGGTGTGTATTGAGCTGCATTAGTATGCTGGGGCTTTGATTTTAGAGCAAATATTCTGATTCAGAAGATCACACTTAGGTCATAAATAGGGTTTATAATGGGACAAACAAAGCATCAAAGCATCATCACCGGAAGACATTCATGCAGTAACCACAAGTGAATTGCCTCAGTCATGATCCATTCCCCATATGCTTTGGGGAGAAGATCAGCAAATATGCAAACTGCTTCATTGTGTGGGGCAAAACAATTCCTAGCTGACTGATAACCAATCTATACATTTCCTAATCAGTTACTCTTAAGTTACTGGGCAAGGAAGGCTGCATTTGTATTTTTCTATGAGAACTTCATGCACATCCAGAGCCTGGGGGCTGCCAACTCTTTATATCCTGTGACCTATAGACTATTAAGTTTGATGACTCAAACTAAAAAAGCCACCAATTGTCTGTACTTTAATGCCATCTGCCATAGCGCTCTCTTCACTAGCACTTTGCCAAACTGGAGATGAGAGGTCCCCCCCCTCCAAATTACCTGGGGTGGGTGGGGGTGGAATTGTCTTAAGTTCTTTTAAAAGAACAGAAGAGCTGTTGAAAATGAACAGATGGGCCAAAGGTGCAAGCAGTGGCAGAAACGGATGATGAAAAGCATCAGTGCTTTTGAAGACTAGCTGCTTCTTGGAAGGGGCTGCTTTTAAACCATTGGACAGCTATCAAGAGCTCCTCTGTTCAGTTAACTCTTCCAGCTTTGTTCTTCCTTTTTTTCCTGCAGATTTACTCCTTTTAACCCACACTTGTAGTACATTAAGAGAAAAGAGGACTTGCTATTCCTCTGAGATTAGAGAGCCATGTGAAGCTTACTTGGGATCTACTGACCAAAAGCTTCCCTTGTTCTGCAGTGTGTATTTGCAAACTGCAACATCTGAAGCAATTGCTGAGGTCCAGCTAACTAACACTTTGCCCCCAGTAGCTTCGGTAGCTTACGAGAGTTGTAGATTTTGGCTTTGTTTCCAGAAATGGATATTTGCAAGTAAAAGACAACTGATTCTAGAATTATTAGATGGCCATTGTGATTAGTACTCGTTGACAGCCTTATTCCTTTAAATCTCCTTTGATGAAATCAATCAATCAATAAAGTGGCAGTGAAGTTCCTAAACATGTTCTTGTGTAGGCAATCTGGAATTATAGAAAGCATTTCATAATCTGGGATTCTTAATGGGATGGTGAAGTCATCAATGGGTTCATGGACACTTTCAATAATACTGAACAGATTCATGTACACTGTGACTTTTTTAAAAAGTAGATAGATTTATTGTATTGTTATATGGATATGTTTATGTGATGTTATGAAAGATTACAAGAAGGGGAGGGATTGTGCCACATGCTACTTTTGGCATTTGATCCTCTCCTTGGCCTCCTTAACCCACCTCCCTCTAGACACCATTGACAAGAAGACACATAATCAAGAAGGTTCGGTGGTAAATATAGGTTGAATACAACGATGTCCATACAAAAACACTGAAGAACATTGAAGAAGCTTGGTCATATAAAGAAAAGGAATGAGGATCAAATTGCAAACTAAAACATATGAAAAAAGAGTGAATGAGTTGAGAGGGAAGGGAAGACTAAGAAAGTTATGTTATATCAAATTGATGAGAAAATCTAAAAGAGGGAACCGAGAAGTTTAAAGAACAAGTGAAATATATGGACGTGGGAATGGATCTCATGGGATAAGCAGAGGCAATAGGAGAAAGGTGATCTTGCAAATAATGATAAGGCCCATGAAGGAGTTTATAGCTGATAATTAGTTTGTGGCTAAAATAATCCATTTAAAGTGATAGATCACTAGGGTTTAATTTAACAGAATAAGATATATTGATATTATTTCAGATTTTATAGAATAACTAACCTTTGTGAAACTACTACTTTTCAAGTGTTGGTGCAGTATCAAAGAAAAATATCCACAATTATCTGAAAAGGCTATCAAAATACTTTTCCCTTTCCCAAGTACAGAACATATCTGCGTGAAACAGGGTTTTCTTCATTTATGTCAAAGAAAACAACATAGTGCAATAGATTGCATACAGAATCAGATAATGGGAATCCAATGGACTTTTATTAAGTCAGATATTGAAGACATTTGGAAAATTTTAAAATAATGACAGTCCTCTCATTATTTTTGTATTTGTTAAAATATAGGGTTTTTTCACAAAAATATTTTATTTATGTGAATATCTAACATTGTTATTTTTATACAGTTCAATAAATATTCCACAAATTTTAATTTTTAATATGGTAAATATCAATAAATGCAACCCATATGGACAAAAGCTCTTTGGAGGTTCTCCATAATTTGTAAAAGTTGGAAGTCGTCCCGAGACCAAAAGGCTTTAGAAACACTAACATATACTAGTGTTTTAAGACTATCTGATCAAGACTACCCATGAAAAACATGAGACCGAGGCATAATGGGCATCTAAACATTATGGTTCCAACTTCTGATTTTTTTTTTAACCTGGAACATTGTTTCTATCAACTAGATTCATTTCCATTTCTGATTCTTCCTGGTTGATGTGGTCCTAACTGATGCTCCCTTCTTCCGGTTTTCAAAGCTCTATTAAAGTTTATGAAACAGACAAAACAGAACCAAACAATGTTTATGGCTGGTCCAGTTTAACTTCTTGAAGTACTACTAAACTACTATTACTATAGTTAGCTATTATTAAAATGAAACATCTTTCCCCAGTTGCATCTAAGCAGAGCATCCCAGCAGCCTATTTTTTTCTTCTTCTCTATCCCTGATATTGTCTTCATCTTGACTTTAATCCATAAATGTGAAATTCAGCCACTCTTGACTACACAGATGTTTCATTTTAATAGTAGCTAACTGAACTTGATTTTTGTCTGCATCCTGTTGGAATATAGAGGATAAGGGAGTATAACATAAGAGGTGCAGACTAATTTTAAGAATATACTAATGTGGATCACTGGGGCAAAGAAATAATAAACAGTTTCGCTGCACATTGCTTAACAATAAAGTGATAATTGCTCATGGCACAAAATAATAACCTGTTTGGTTAGCAGAGTATTCATTCTCTGTGAGATGCTCTGTTGCCTGGCTGAAGGCATTTTATGAAGTTGTTCTTGGCTCATAAGAAAGAATTCTTGTTGGTAAGTAATTTGATAGCAGTCTTATTGTGCTGTTGCTTCAGGTTTGTTCAGTCCGTTTACTTGGGAATTCAGTGATGTTTATTGACTCCATCCCTCACTAAGCTCTGTTTTATTCATCTGCTGCTTCTAAGAGATCTAACCCATTAAGTTTAATCTGAGCCACTTTTGAGATGTGTGGCTTTTTGACTAGCCCAACAAACTAGTGTACCTTACTGAGTTTTTGCTAATTTTTAACAAAGGCCTTAAATGTTTGCCTTGGTTGATTTAATTTCTCTTGCACCAAACTCAACAATATGGAATATGATGAACTCTACCATAGTACTTTTGGACCTAGATCTGTTTTTTTTTTTTCAGGTTTGGGGCTTTTTATTACCAGGTACATTTGAAAATGATTCTATCCACTGAATCACAATCCATGATTTTTTTTAAGTTAAAAAAAATGCTAAGAGCCGTGGTGGCATATTAGTTAGAGTGTAGTACTGCAGGCTACTTCTGCTGACTGCTGGCTGCCTGTAATTTGGCAGATTGCATCTCACCAGGCTCAAGGTTGACTCAGCCTTCCATCCTTCCGAGGGAGGTGATTGTTGGGGGCAACAGGCTGACTCTGCAAACCATTTAGAGAGGGCTATAAAAGCACTGTGAAGTGGTATATAAGTCTAAGTGCTATTGCTATTAATATAATCTGAGTACCTTTCCCCACTTGCATCTAGCCACCATACAACTATAACTTGGCGTCTTCTTTTTTCCATAATGCATTCATGACATTGCATTCATCTCATCGTTTGGGAGGAATTAGGGGAGGGTTTTGGTTATTCTTCCTGTACAACTAGCCAATTTTTAGATTAGATTAGATTCAACTTTATTGGTATTGCCATGGATACAGGCAACAAAATGCATTTAGCATCCAACCAGAAGTAAAATATAAATATATGTATGCAAATATGCAAGGCATCTATGAATATGTCAATGGAAAACACAACAAAATGTATGTACATGAGCACACAAGGTTTATTGCACATACATGAATATATACAACTGTACAAAATGTTTATGGACACATAGAATATAAGTACAAATGCACAGAGAATTATACAAAATACATCATATATTATCAAGGGAAGCATCAGCATACGTGTGGGGACAAACGAACTGAGGAATTCAGCAAGAAAATCCCTGTGTGGTAAAAGCTGTTCCCTAGCCTGCTGGTCTTAAACTGCAGGCACCTGAGCCTCCTCCCAGATTTTACCTCTTCATTCAGGAAAGAAAGGTGAGGAAGACCTTTTTATTTGGTTTCTATCTTCTCTCTTCCCATTAATGGTGGCTGGCTATCTATACCTTCCTTCCTCTTGACCAGAGACTCTCAGTGTGCCTTTTTTCAGAGAGGTCAAACAAATAAAACAAGATTCCCCCTCCTTTCCAGCTATTATTCTTCTGCCCAGAACCTGTATCACCTTGATGGTGGATTAATGCACAACAGGCACTTTAGCTGAAGTGTATATACTGCACGAAGCATAAATTAATACAAATCAAAATTGATTCTAATAAAAATGTTGACATTATGTTTACCAGAGTATTAAAACACTGTTGGCTACTTAATAGCATCTAAAGTCAGAGGAGAAAACAATGCCATGAGGTTATGGTGTCTGGGACATGGGATCTGGAATTATTTTGTACATAATGTATTTCATCAGTGAAACTATTTATTTTTAAAATAAGGATTTTTTTTTAAAAAAAATCTGAATGTGTACCTATACTTGTATGAAATATATGTACATAACATATGTATATGCATATATGTTCTGCATGTTTTAGGTTGCCAAAGCAAATAGAGATCAATGAAAGTAGCCAAGGTGCTGAGGTTGTTTCAAGTAAATGAAGAAACAATTAATTTACATTTTATATCTGTCATTGTTACAGACTGATTCAAAGCAAAGTCTGTTTGCTGCCAATTCCAGAGTGGAACCACTAATATTGATGGAGTTTGTTGGGGATGAAGGAAACATCACTGAAATGTTTATTGCATTACATCGATATTTTCTGCAGAAATTATTGAGGAAACAGTTCAACAATCTGGTAAATCTGTAAAAATTCTCTTAAATGGAATTGTGTTCACCCATCCATTTGACAATCACTAGGATTGTCAATAGCTGTTTCTGTGAGATCTTGCAAGCTCATCCTTTTTTTAAAAAAAAACAAAAACAAATTTTATTGATTTTAAAGACAAACAAACCATCATTAACCATTAAATACATAAAACCTCTTTCCATTATTAATTTTACAAGTCAAGTAAAATATTATTTTATGCAACATAATTCTGTTTTACACCATTTCAATATAAACATATAAATATCTCTTAACAAATTTTTCATTATTTCTCTTTTCGTATTCAATTTCATTGTTATTATTATTATTTTCTATATTTATCCAGTTTATAATCATCATCTTCATTCCTCTCTGACTTGATTACCATTATTCTCATCCAACATTCCTCCAAGGTTTTATTAATTTTCAAACAAAACATAGACACACAAAACACAAAAATATAAAACTTCTTTTAAGAAAGTAGTTTGGCCCCAGATTACCTCTCTTTGTATGGACTTCAATTAAATTCGTGCTCATCTTGTATACCATTACCTATCTTATTTACCATTCTATATCTTCTATATAACTTCTCCCTGCTTTTCGTTCTTCTTATTTCTATTTTATTTAATTCATTTTAATTTAAATCATTATATTTGTATTTTTTGTCCATTCTTTCCAGATTAACCATTTATCTCATTCCCTATAGTAAAAAAAAAAAAAAAAAAGAATTTCTCCTGAAATCATTAATCAGAGTATGATGCCTTTCTATCCTCCCCCTAAATTAATATTTAAAATAACACCTGATACCCAATCTGATTCTGCTTAGTACATTCTACCTACTAACCTTTAAAGAGAAAAAATAATAAATTCATAATAATTAATACAATTAGATAATAAATCTAAATATTAAATCTTATAACATTCCGATTATCTATTTCAAAAAAAAAAGTGCTACAATTTTATTAAATTTTAAAATCTATCATTACTAAACATTTCAATATTTTAATCTTTTATCAATTCTTATAACATTCTAGTTTTCTATTTCTAATACATAATACCATCTTATGTACCTTGCAGAATCTTCTTTTTTAAAGAAATTATACCTTACCCTTTATCCCTAAAAAAAAATCCTTTTTTCCCATCTTGTTTCATACCTTTGTGGCTTTTCCCTCCCTTTTCCCTTCCTTTCTTATCCCCCCTGGCCTTTTTACCCCCCCCTCTGCTAACCTCCGTCTTTTTAGCTTTCCCTCTCTGTTGTAATCCTTTCTCCTTTTGCTCAATAACATTGCGTTGGTTTTGCATCTTATTTTTTCCTTTCTTAAGTGTTTTTTTAAGTCTTAAGTCCTTCATTTTCCTTCCTTTCTTTCTCCTTTCTCTCTTAATTAATTTTTTAGATTCACTGAAGATGGCGTCTTCTTCTTCTTTTTCTTCTTCTTCTTCTATTTCCTCCATCTGTTGTTGTGTTTGCTGATAAATAGCAAGCACCATTTCTAAAGAAAGGAAAGCTTCTTTCACAGCGTCCTTACTTTCTTGATATTCCTTTCTAAGTTCAACATCAGATAAAGCCATTCTTTGTTCTTCTGAGAGCAACCAAAATGTTTCAAAAGTTAAAACAATTCCTCAAAGTCCCAGAGACATCAATCAGTCCAAACAATGCACAAAGTTCTCACTTTCTCTTCCTGGGGTGGTGTCAGTAAAAGGGAAAAGAAAAAAAGCCCAATCTGTATTTTACAGCCTTGTTCCAATCAATTTCTAGTCTCAAGATCTTCAAGGCATCTCCTCCAGCAAAATCTTAATATATTTTTTTCTGTCCTCTCCCTTCCCACTTATAACAAGAAGCCAAGTTTTTACCTTTTATAAAAAACACAGGTTTCTCAATGGCCATTTGTTGATTCCATAGGGAAGGGGGGTAAACTTTCCTTTCAGCACCTCAATTTTGCCGCTTGAAATCCTCCTCTGGAAACCAAGTATTTTTCAAAAAGTCATAGTTCTCAGGATTAAACACCTCTTAAAGTCCTGGATCAGCCAAAAAACTTTCTCTTGAAAACTTTCTCCCCTCTTACTCCTGCTCAGTCTTACCCAGCTGCCGGCTTCTTTGTGGTGGCCATTACAGACCGCCGCTTGACCGCCTTGAGAAAAGGGAGTTTTGCCGGCTGGGGAGGGGGTCTGTAACACCCCCAAACCCCTCACCAGCTCCCCCTATCTTCGGCTGCCTCTGCGGGGCAGCCTTAGCCTCCAAACCTGTCCAGATCGGAGGCACCAAAACGGCTAGCGCGGCAGGGATCGCGCAGGATCGCGGAACCCTGCCGCTAGCGAAGCTGACAAACCGGAAATTCCTTGCAAGCTCATCCTTGTAGCATCAGGAATACGGCCTAACCACCCAGACATCTCTCAGTTCCCTTTTAATTTTTAATTTACATTTATTAATTATTAATTTAATTTAAATTTAAATTTTCCAAGCATCAAGAAATCTCCAGTGATTCTTCCCTTTACATTACGCAACCAAAGCACCTAAGCTTTAACTCTGTTCTTAATGCTTCCAGTGAGCAATCTGGCTTAACTTCATCTTATATTGAATTATTTGTTCTTACAGCCCAAGAACTTGCAATAATTCTCTCCCACACTGTAGTTGTAAAGCATCCATTTTTCTTTCTACAGCCTTTTGGATGATCCAGCTTTTAAAGTCAGATGCTGCAAGAGGGAATACCATTGCTGTGGCAATATTTACCTTTGGTGTCAATGTGATATTTTAATATTTTGCCTAGCTTTATCATTGTCTTTCTCCCACATAACATACATTTATTTATGTCATGGCTACGTTCACCATTCCTATTAATGTTTGACTTAGGATGATAAAAATTATTAACATTATGGCTCCTTTCCTATCTACTTTCCTTGAGTACAATTTGTTTGTTGATACAATTCTGTGTCTGTCTGTCTATCTATCTATATCATCTTACAGTAGGTTTTACATTCTCAATTTTTAACCTTCAATAAAAGGTTTCTTAATTTTTTCTTGCTTCTAGCCATCAGGGTAGTTTTATCAGCATGTCTGATGGTTCAACTATTATGTAGCATTATAATACATTCTACTCAGGGGTGGTATTCAGCAGGTTCTGACCAGTTCTGGAGAACCGGTAGCAGAAATTTTGAGTAGTTTGGAGAACCGGCAAATACCACCTCTGACTGGAGATTTTACAGTATCCTTCTTCTGCCATGCCCACCAAGCCATGTCCACAGAACTGGTAGTAATTTTTTTTTAATCCCACCACTGATTCCACTGTTTTGTTCAAAGATATTTTAGGAAGGTCAATGTCCTGATTACAGGAATATATGGGGTAGACTAGTTCTATCCTTAATTCCAAGTCCCAACATTGTGCAATTATATAGGCTTACATTCACTTTCACGTACCTTAATAAAGAAATGGTAGGAAGTAACCAATTTCAGCACTGTATTTATAAAAGATACAATAATGTGAGCAGAAATGAAAGGCCTAATTAATATTCAAATCTTGAAGATGTATATCCCATGATTATTTGCTGCTATTAGCATCTTTTCTTGGAAAGGATAGAAGTTTTGTAGAAGAGAGATACAGAATTGCTATTGGATAAGGGGGAAGAAAATTATTTCTATAGTTTTATTTGAAGTGTATAAACAAACAAATGACATTCAATCTATTTCTGAAATAATATATTTAGCCCTAGGAAGATTGAAGGGAACAGGAGTCACACTAAAGAAGCAGGCGTTTAAAGGTCCAGCCATTCCTTGTCATTTCATGGAGAATGTGCTGCAAAGTATTATTTCAAGATCTGTGCCAGTATTGAGGTACATGAACAGGAAGAAGATCATATTACAGTGGTGGGGGCACGAAGAGAAGTGGGGAAGTGATTTTCTGACCATTTTGAGGGATACTAATTCTGATGGTTACATTTGCGTCTTCTCAAAGCAGAAACGCTCCTCCTTATTAAGAATAGTCTTGCCCCAAAAGCACCCAGGTGACCATGGGTAATCTTGTAAAGCTACATAGAGTTGGGTGGACTGAATAAGAGTGAGAGACCACCAATAAATTACTGCAGTTGTAGACTATCTGGTAAAAGGACATCCTTGAAGAAGACAATGGTGATGATTCTACACTGTTGTCTATAAAGCAGCATGGATACATTCATACTATCTCTTGGGGTCATGGGACATTTTCCTTTTTCTTGCTCTGATGGGGGAGAACTGGTTCCATCAAGAAAAATGGTTACAAAGATTATTTAAAAGAAAGGTAGCAATAAGTTGGAAAGATATGAAAATGTATCTATACCCACCTTCATTTCATAATTGACTGCAACAAACAAAAGGGGAAATCAGCATTAATTTGCTAAGTCCCACATTTAAATGATATGGTAAAGATCAAGGATTAAGTGCCAATGCGTAATTTACAAGGTCATTCTTAGGGAAAGCATGGCTCATTTAACTTATCCATCCAGGGTAGAATTGTTCCCTTCTTGTGAAGCCCTTTCACTTCATCAGTTTTTAGATCTGCCCCACCTCACCCTAACACTCGAATTACTTAGATAATGAGATGGACTATGTATATATTTGATAAATAAATAGTAAATTAGAGGCATTTTTTTCTGCAGAATGAAAAGTTTGGTGATATCTGGGGTGTCCTGTGAGATTAATTCAAAGAAAATGATGTCTTTGAGGTTCAAACTGGCCTAGAAGACAATTATTGGTATGTAGAAATGACCCTTGGGCGACTGCTCTTAAGAGCCAATCAATGTGAAATGAAATATGCATGTCTTCTTCCATTTCCTCATGATTGCCTTGTGGCATGAGTGCTTGACTGAAATGAACCCAGGTACTTTTATGCATATCTATCTGTGATCTGTGTAAATCTTCTTTCTTCTTGTCCTCTCCTGCAATGAGTGCTGTTGTTCCCTCCGCCCCTTCCCCCCCTCTTTGCATCAGGCTCTTCATCAGGATGTCTCTTCAGTTCCAATCCTGCCTCTCTTTTTCTATCACTTCCCCTTTCAGCTCCATTCTTCTCTTGTTGTTGTCAATTTCATTTCATCCAATTTGGGGGCTCCCAGACAAAACAGTAGGATTCCCAGAAATGTAGTTGTTGTGAATACAATGGCCAGAGTTTATGCAGTTTTAGCCATGTTCATCAATACTGAAACTTATTTAGAACCTCCACAAGGAAAGGAAGTTCTGAATGGACATAGAGTTCTCCCTCTCCCTAGCTGTCAGATCCAAGAATGACACGTGGAATTACTTTGAGTAACTACATTATTGTTGTTTGCCCATAGGCAGAAATCATGCCAAACCAAAGCAGCTATCTACATGTTTTGTGGGAAAATAGGAAGCTGAAGGAGTATTAGATATGTCTTGAGTTATTTATAAAAATAATAAAGGTGGGAAAAAGAAAAATCTTAAAAAACCTCCACCAGAGATACTCTGTGAACTGCTGGGGAGTCTGAAGTAAGCCTTATCGAGTTCAATGCTTCCAAGTAAGTGTGCATAAGTCTACAAATCTGTGTTATTTCTTAGACTATCCCATTGGATATGATGAGGCCTATTATTCTTGTTTCCTTTTCATCTGCTATGGAGAAAGTAATGTAAATTATTTCCACATCAGTTTTTTCTCTGCAATATTGCCAGATGCTTTAAGCAGAGACAACGCTATTTAATTTTTCTCTCTCCTTAGCATCTACTTTTGGCACCGTGCAAATAAATCAATAGAATATGATAATAGAAAAATAACAAATAGTTATCGTTCTGCTCTTCTGAACCAAATCTGCAAATGCTGGAAAACATATTTCTATCTCCATCAGTAATAAGTCTGAAGTTACAGATGGAGAATATCACAACATTGTCCTACAGACTGAAATACGTTCCATGGGAAAGCTTCAAAAAGAACTCCCTGCTATTTCTAAAATTACACAAATATGCATCCCTCCTACGGGTAATTTAAGCTGGGAAGAAAATACAAAGTACAAAGAACTCAAAGCCGATATAGAAGAAGATAGAAAAATCTATATCATCACCAATTAAGTAGAATAAATGTGCCAGGGGAAAATAATTAGAGGAGTGTGTCAGACAGATGACCATAAACTGGAGTAAACATTGTGCTTCATCACTATCAAACATTGTGCTTCATCACTATCAAAACATGAATACTTATGTTTCATGTTTTCATTTTGGTATCTTTATATTAGCATATTTAATGGGATACTTTCACTTTCTGCATAAAAGCTATTTTGGTGAAGGATCAAGAAAATGATCCAGATGTTTTGGAATGGCAGCTTTCAAGAGTCCCATCCAACAAGGCCAATAGTGAAGGGTGCTAGAAACATAGCAGCTAAAAATATAACAGTTAAAATAAAAATAACAGTTATGTAATACAATGTTATGTTTTAATAACACTGTATGAAAACACTGGTTATCCATGTGGCTTTACAAGACCATGAAAATCAGTCTATTTCCTTGTGGTTTGTTCCCTCTGAACATAGGCGTTCCAATTAGCTATCAAGGGTCACAGCCAGTATTACCGTTAATGCTATATTAGGACTGAAACTAACCATTATACCAAAGTACAAACAGAATGATGCAGTTATCTGATAGGAAATGGAATGGAATCTCTTGCTGGAGAGTCTAAAATCTTGTCCAGTAATGTATTATGTGGCACTTCCTCCATCAAGATGCTGGGAGAAGAAGTCAGAACTAATGAAAGCTTGCTTTAAGCAGTTGTGATCATTCTTTGCAGACAAAGTTGAGCAGATCAATTTATATTGATTTCAGTATTGGAGCAAGTTACAGGGAAATGATAATTGTCTGTCAAGTTTATATGATTGCCTTTGGCCATATGGAAGTAAATCTTGAGGATGTGGGAAGATTTGTGGGGAAACAAGGGTCATTACTTGTTTACTTAACCCTTACCCTTCCTGGCTGATTAAGTCACCTAGACTGGTTAAAAAAAGTGATTAATACGTTCTTCAGGCCAGCAAAGACCCATTCTTGAATTTTCCATTCTCAGATAAGGTGTTTGAGAAAGTGATATCCTTATAGTTCCAGCTGCACCTGAGTGAAAACTGATTTTCTGGGTCCATTTCTACTGGGGCAACATTTCCAGTGTTCAAGATATAGTCTATTTGAAATATTTACATTTTGGTTCAACATTTAATATATCTAAGTTTGCTTTAATTAAGGTGAGGGTGATCACTGAGATGATATAAAACAATGGTGACAATGTATTCCTTTGATGGATTCCTCTTCTGAACATTTCCATTTTATTCATTACTTACCATTAGCATTCTCCATTTTTTCCCTCACGTTTCTTTTACAAAATTCTGGCTGTATGCACTCATGGGAAATATATTCAAACATTTCTGTATTGAGCTATGTGGAAGAGAACCAAGGTGCTCTTTTATTATCAGTTTAAACCATTTGTAAGTTGTTTTTTCTTTGCCTGTCCTTTTTTTAAAGGTTTTTTCCCCCCTCAGAATAGAATGAATTTTTGAATATGTAACCTGAAAATACAGTTGCTTAATATACAAGTGAGCAGCTGAAACAATGTTGGAAATTAGGTAATTGTCTGTAGTTGCCTACAGCTATACCCTTGTTGCTGTTATTTTTTCTAAAAATGTTTTACCTTTTATTATCCATTCTTTAACTTTTCCAGTTTGTCGTATTTCATTAAATTGAATAGTCAGTCTTTTGTAGAGAGCATCAGATGCTTAAGTCAAAATCCAACTAAACTTCCAATTTTCCTAGTACACTCCACTTCTTAGCTTTTTTTTTTTTTAATAATTTCTGATATGATTGTATCAGAATTGAGAATTGATTGTATCTTTGAATTGAGGCAATGCTTTTCTCATTTTCTTTTATCTATATTGCAGCCTTTTAATGTTCTTTGGGGTTCCCCAGAGGTTGCTCCCAAATTTTAATGTTTCACCTTTATTGGAGCATGCATCTATGATTGTAGTATTTCTCAGAAATATTTCATAAAATGGATGCTGGTTTGTTGATAACTACTAATGTCAAATTTGTCATTTTATTTAGTAGCATTTATTTTTCTTTGAAACACCATAAAACGTTGATTTAATTCTTTTGAGGCTTCCTTAACTGTCTTAGTTGATCTTATTATTTTTCAGTGTTTCTGTCCTTCAGATTCTTTAGATTGTTGACAGCAGTTCTTATTATATTGATCATTTTTTTCCCAACAAATTGTCCAATTTGGTGATTAAGCTTTAGTTTTCTGGCACTCTGTCCCAATTCTGGAGATATGCTATAAATCAGATGATTCGTTTGAACCAAAACTTGAACTAAAAACTTTATTTAACCAAAGCTAGAACTAAAAACTTTATTTCAATATTTTCCCTAAATTTGCATCTTTCAAAAACTTTGCTTTTGTTTTCTACCTGTCTTTTTCAATGATGGGAGCAGCATAGTTTGAGTTTTTCATATGTCCAATGATTTGTTGTCAGAGAACTGATGTTCAGCATTTGTTTGCTCAGGGTTTTCATCTATTTATTTGATTTTTGTATTCTTTTATTCTTCTCCAGTTTGATTTTTTATTTTTAACTTGTAAACGTTAGCCTTGTTTTTTAATTTTAACTGTGCTTTTATTCATGTTTTATATTGTTTTATTATGTTGTTTGTAAATAGCCCAGAGGACCTTAGATGAGATGGGCACTATCAAAATTTAATTAATTAAATAAATAAATTTCATCAACTTGTTATCTGTCTCTGAAGTTAATAAAATTGAATGTTCCTCTTCAAAAAAATTATTTCTTTGATGACCTTCAGTTGTATGTGTATAGTTGTTATCAATATTATTAGCATTCACAGCTTGTTTTTCCAATTTTGTATCTATAAAAGCCTTTTTTTTTTTGGAGGAGAAATCTTTTTTTTTGATCAATTAATTACTGTTCATCAGTTTCTAAGCCTGAATGTTTGCATTTCTATATATCAAATATTCTCTTTTGAAATTCCCCAGTTTTAGGGTTTTATTTGAAATAGACTTCATATATACAGTTCAATTCTCACCAGGCTCAAGGTTAACTCAGCCTTCCAAGGCGGGTAAAATGAGGACCCAAATTGTTGGAGGCGATAGGCTGACTCTGTATAGTTGAGGGCTGTAAAGCACTGTAAAGCAGTATACAAGTCTAAGTGCTATTGCTACTGCTATTACTTGATTGTTTTTCTTTCACTTTGCTCGGTCTATCAGTTGCTTTACTGATTGCCCTGCAGGTCCATTTAAGTGCTATAGTGTATTTATTGATTGATGCCCAATCAATAGATAGACTATATCTGTATCAGTCTAATGATTGATTTTAGACCTGACTTATGATCTTTTTGATCTGATTGATGACCAGTTTGTTGTGTTCCTTTTATGTATTCACCGTTGTGCATGTGTTTGGCATACATTTTTTTCTGGAACATACATGACCTAGTTGTTCCCTAGCTGCCAGGGAATAAGCCACCACCCATTAAGTTGCTAATATCCTGAAGGCACACAGAACATCTCACCATGGCCAAATAATGATCCATGATGGTTGTAATGTGAGAAATATTAATCTACTAAACCTCTAGGGGTCTTTGTCTATCCTACCAGATCTGGCTGGGTAGACATTATTTAGATTCCTTTGGTGAAGAATCGTCACCTGGGAAATCCTAGCATGCTTTATTTGTCATGTTGTCTTCTGCTTTATGGAACAGTCTTTGCCCAGTAATTCAGATTAACCTGCCCTTAATGGATTTCCAGAAAGGCACGAAGATGTGGTTTTTCCTTCAAGGGCTGGAGTTGGGTTATTTTTAATGGAGCCCAGTGTGAGTTTATGTTGTCAGAAAATATTTATAGAGCCTTTGACTTGCTTCTTTTTCACTGATTTTGATTGTGTGTTGTGTTTCTATTTTCCTGTTCGCCATCCAGAATTCCATTGGGTGGATGGGTGGCCATATCCATTAATTAAACCAACCAACAAATCAACAAACAAATGTTTATTAGCAGTAAAACAAATGTAAAGGCATTAATTGGTAGTCAAGCCATGTTCTGACAAAGCAGGAGATGAAAAAGTTCAGGGAAGCTACTACCTTCTCTTTAACAGCTGAAGGTAGCTCATCTGATAGCTCATAACATCTTTGTCCTAATGCATTTATAATGATTTACTGAAATGATTCTGTGGCTAAGGAACTAGAGTCATGTTCTTGTGAATGAAGTGTTACATCCTTTGATAGCTTTAGGGATATCAAGGCTTCAGCTGATTATTGATGATAATTTTACAAACTATAATAAGGGTAAGGGCAATGTCATTAGTGTCAGTTAAGCTATTAATAACACCCATTGTGCCATTGCCAAATGCCATAGCCTCATGAACACACATTACTATTGCCTGCTAAGACAAGATTTCATTGAGGCGGGTGAAAAAAATGTGTAAATAGAAATGCATGCCTTAGACTTTATGTTTTAAAAATGTGCTCTGGATTACATCTATTTACTGCAGATTCCAGAATCCCCAGGGAACATGACATTTCTGGGAGACATCAGATCGGGGAAGGCAACTCTTGATGCTGGCAAATGGCATTAATATCTCTTGTGTATTGAGTCTTTCCTACACACACACACACACACACACACACACACGAACATGTTTTCTGTATATATAAAACAAAAGTCTAAACAAATCTAAAGGGAGAGATGAAAACATTAAATGGATACAGAGGAGCACAAAAGTTATTATATGGCTAATGAAATCTATCATAGCACTAGATACTCTTAAATAACATACTAGATGCTCATTGAGACTAGTCTGAGGAATCAGAACATGGCAACATTGTATGGTGGCAGGATTAGTGACTGGAAGCAGGGAGATGTTGGTGTGTCCTGGGTAAACATGAAATGAGTCAGTAATCATGAAATGATGCTCGTATGAACGTCTTTGTAGTACAGGCACTGTAAATGCTCTGTTGTTTCTGCATGTCCAGAGTCACAGGGGCATTGTCTCTCCAAATAAGGAAACTTCCTTTATCAGCCTTCAAGGTTATCTGAGGGGAGAATATGACATCATGCCAGAGTAAAAGCCCTCCAGTGGTTAGGTACTTCAAGGTTAATAAAATATGTCTCAGGAGAGGCAAAGTATCTATTGCATTCACTGGAAATAATGTTCGGAGTTCTGGCAACATCCAATTGCTACCCTGTGTGTTGTGAATGCATAAGGTTTAATAAAGAGAACTTAAGCTTGGAGTAAAGTGCAGGGTTCTGGCCCTGCACTTCTGATTGGCTGTTAACGGCAGGTTCGGATTGGCCCGTTCCGGGGAATCCGATTGGCCATTAACAGAGAGTTCCTATTGGTTAATGAGCTAGCGCTCCTCGATGGTTATTGGTTAATAGTTATTGGGGTTGCCTATATAAGGAGGGTTATAACTGCCATTGAGTTGAGAAGTCACTATGTAAATAAAGAGTTGAAGTTCACCGTTCCAGAGGCTTGTCTCCATTCTTTCTCGCCCATGCTCCAAACTTAACACTGGTGATGAAGGTGGGATATGGAGACATCTGAACCGACGGAACTAAGAAGAAACACTGAGCATGTGGCTGACAATGCTACACAACGGAACCATGTCCGGCGTCATCGTATCACCCGCTCCGTTCGATCCAGTGTAGGAAGACTGGGAGTCCTACATGGATCGCTTCCAAATGTTCTTAGAAACTAACAACTTAAAGGACGCCACAGCCGGGAAGAAACGGGCAGTGTTCCTAACGCATTGCGGTCCAACCGTATTTAAGATGGCTAAAGCACTAGCAAAACCTAGAGAAGTGAAGGCGATGGATTGGGACAACCTCGAACCTCTACTAAGAGATCACTATGCGCCGACCGTGCCTACGCTTGTGAGACGGCATGAGTTCTGTCAGAGAAACCAGCGAAAAGGAGAAAGTGTCGCTGACTTCATAGCAGACCTCTGAAACCTGGGAGACCTCTGTGGATTCGCCGATTTGGAAGAGGCACTGAGAGATCGAATAGTTCTGGGATTAGATGCACCAGGCGTACAGAGCAAGCTGATGGCGAAAGGCGACATCAGCCTTGCTGATACCATCGCCGATGCTACTGCAGCAGAAGCAACCAGGAAGTCGGCTACACAATTACGCCACAACCACGCTCCGGTACACCAACCGACAAGCGAAATTTTATCCAAGTCAGAAGGGCAGCTTTCAAGGACACACCACGAGGACCGCTCTTCGTCATCAGACAGCGACGAAGAAGAGGTCCATCAACTGCGGTCTGACCGGGACCACCACCCGAAGTCCTTACGCCCTTGCGCTGGCTGTGGAGCCAACCATGCCAGGTCCGAATGCAAATTCCGCGACGCACTCTGCCATGAGTGCGGGAAGAGAGGCCACATCGGACAGGTCTGCCAAAGTTTACAAGGACCCGGCCAAGCCTCAAAAGGGGCTAACTATCGCCAATCGACAGGAAACCGTCCTGTAAGGCGAGAACCAGTAAGCCACTCCTACAGAAACCGAGCTTTACAGCGAGAAGAGGCTCACCATACTATCACTATCGGTCACGCCTCTGCCTTGGATGCCAAGAAAATCCGAATCACAGTAGCCATCGAGAACCAGCCTTGCCACATGGAAGTCGACTCGGGATCGTCCCTCTCGATGGTGTCCTGGAAGACCCTCAAGCAACTCATCCCCACGATTCAGCGCCAAGACCTCCGTTTCCAAAAACTTATTCTTAAGGACTACCAAGGGAATCGAATCCCCGTCGTTGGTTCCTGCCAAGTCTGGGTCTCCTTCAAGAAGCACACAGCATACTTACCGCTAACTGTGATCGACAAAGATCGGCCTAGCCTGCTAGGTCTCCAATGGTTCGTGCCACTTGGCATTGAAGTGGCAGGCATAAACCGAATCAGCGGTAGTGACTGGGAGGAGGACCTCATCCATGAGTTCAAGGACGTCTTCACAGAAAGCTTAGGCGAGTACAAGGGGACCCAAATTTCGTTCAGCCTTGATCCAAAGATAGCTCCCATCCGCCTTAAGCCCCGTCGAGTTCCGTTTGCCTTAAAGCCGAAAATCGACGAACAACTTGACAAACTAATAGCTCAGGGGGTGCTAGAACCTACCGATCACTCTCCCTGGGAAACCCCAATTGTAACACCCATTAAGCCAGACGGGTCAATCCGAATTTGTGGGGACTACCGGGCCACCCTGAACCACGCCCTACAGCAAAATGCATATCCGGTGCCAGTGGTACAGGATCTCCTCCACTCCCTGGGGGGCGGAAAGGTCTTCGCTAAATTAGACTTAGCTCAGGCATATCAGCAACTACCTGTTGATGAAAAGACAGCACAGGCACAAACGATTGTGATGCACCGAGGTGCCTTCAAATGCACCTGGCTCCAATTCGGAGTCAGTGTAGCCCCAGGGATTTTTCAGAGCCTGATGGAGAGGCTACTACAAGGGATTAAAGGCGTGGTCCCCTACTTTGACAATGTATTAATTGCTGCACCTACAAAAAAAATCTTACGGGATCATTTAAAGTTAGTCCTACAAAAATTCCAAAATGCCGGTCTTAAGGTAAAAAAGAATAAGTGTAAATTGTGTACAGATAGTGTTGAGTTTTTAGGGTACCTAATTGACAGTCAGGGTATTCACCCTACCGACAGTAAACCAAGAGCAATAAAAAACGCTCTCAGGCCTCGGAACAAGGCCGATCTCCAGGCGTTCCTAGGCCTCATCAACTTCTATAATGTATTTCTACCGCATAAAGCAACGGTCGCTGAACCGTTACACCGGTTGTTAGACAAGAAAGCAAACTGGTTATGGGGTCATAGAGAAGAACAGGCGTTCCGTAATGTGAAAAAATTACTGACTTCTGACTCTGTACTCATGCAATACAATGAGACTTTGCCGTTAAATATCACATGTGATGCTTCGCCTTTCGGAGTGGGTGCCATTCTTAGCCATGTACTGCCTAATGGTAACAAAGCCCCTGTTGCATATTTCTCAAAGACACTTTCAAAAACTGAGCGAAATTATGGCCAAATCGATAAAGAAGCCCTCGCAATTGTATCGGCCGTTAAAAGATTCCATGAGTACATGTATGGCCGGGCTATTACTATCGTGACTGACCACAAACCGTTATTGGGGATAATAGCTGGAGATAAGCCGAACATGTTATCCCCCAGGATGACTCGCTGGTCAGAATTCTTGGCTGCTTATAATTATCGGCTGCAATACCGCCCGGGGAAAGCCATTCCCCACGCCGACGCATTGAGCCGAGCACCGCTTCCAGAGACTCTCGACGATCCTGCACCAACAGTAACCACATTGCAAATTGAAACACTCAACTCGCCGCCATTGACTGCCCAAGATATCGCGAGAGAAACCAAATGTGACCCCACCTTAGCGCGAGTTCTAGGCTGGGTAGAATGCGGATGGCCATTGGCCATTAACAGAGAGTTCCTATTGGTTAAGGAGGTAGCGCTCCTCGATGGTTATTGGTTAATAGTTATTGGGGTTGCCTATATAAGGAGGGTTATAACTGCCATTGAGTTGAGAAGTCACAATGTAAATAAAGAGCTGAAGTTCACCGTTCCAGAGGCTTGTCTCCATTCTTTCTCGCCCATGCTCCAAACATAACACTGTGTCTGCTACACACTATTTAAAGAGAGCTTTGGCCTGATCAAATCCCATGCTGTGTAAAAGACTTGGGGAGTAGACCAAGAACAAGTATTTAGTTGCTACTGTTTTCTTCCATGTGGGCTAAAAATCATCCCTCAAAGTTAGTGGAGCAAGACCAAAGAGAAATAAAGATAACTTGAGCCAGTAGTTAGTATGGTCACCTACAATCGATCCTTCACTTTCATGAAGCATCCAGTTTTGGTCACTATATTTTTTAAAAAATATGTTGAGACTCTGGAAAGGGTGCAGAAAATAGCAACAAAGTTGATTAGAGGGCTGGAGGCTGAAACATATGAAAAACAATGGCCAGAATTGGATGTGTCTAGTCTAGTGAAAAGAAGGACTAGGAATGACATGATAGCAGTGTCCCAATATTTTAGGGGCTGTCACAAAGTAGAGGGGTTCAATCTATTTTCCAAAATACCAGAAGAAAAGAAGCAATCTAGAACTAATGAGATATTCCTAAGAGTGAGAAACAATTAACACCTGAAACAATTTGTCTCCAGAAGTTGTGGGTGCTCCATCACTGGAGGCATTTAAGAAGAGACTGGACAGCCATTTGTCTGAAATGATTTAAGATTTACTGCTTGAGGAAGGAGTTGGACTAGAAGACCTCCAAAGTCCCTTCTAAAACTCTTGTTATTCTATTATTTTGTTATTCTGTGGCCTGTCTCCAATCTCATGATGGCATTAGAGATACATTTTGGGACTTGAAGGCCAATCTTAAAAATTTAGATTGAACAAATTATAATTGTACGAAGCTGGAAAATGGGCCCAAAGAAGTTGTGCTATTGGCTTAGATTTGAAAAGTTTCAGTGCTGCAGGAATGTAGAAGCTACCTCTTGTCTTGAGAAATTTGAGATGGTTAAGTTCCTCTGTACATTATCAGCAATGTAGTCCCCACTGGGTTTAGAAGTGATTTATTGGCATATATTTTCCTGTATTTTCAATTGAAGGATATAAAAAATTAATGAACAATGTATGTAAAAATTTAAACATGGACTTTTGACAATATATATACTAATGTATGTAGTCGTGCACAAGATAGTCTATCAAAGAAAATCCCTTCCTAAATGTCAAGATCACTATTAAAACTAAGTCTCATTTCTTAGGTATAATTCATTCCTACAGGAATGTTCCGTTCTGGCCCTGAGTATCAAGTATAATAACTGAAGTCTTAAAGGCCCCAAATTTAATGTTGTGTGTTACATAAAAAATACGGTCAGCATAGGAAGGAAGTGAATGTTTGTAAATGTTGTTCCAGGAGCTACATCTTGAATGAAGTAAAACAGAACAGGACTTCTTAACCCTGTGACAATCATAATTGGCTAACTCCTGTGATCATGATTGCTCAGTGGCTGCAAAGCAGAAAATGAAGACTGTAAAAATGTCACATGAAGAAAAATGCAGAATGGGTTTAAAATGCCTTTAAGTAGCTGGAAGAAATATAATAAATGTTTTTCTGCAACATTGATCATACTGTATCAAAGGAAATATTAGTGTGCAGGGAATCATGATTATGTTGGTAGTAATTCTCAGAGTCAAAAATTACTAAGAGATGTCATCCTTTATCATCTGAACTTTTATTGGTTGCTATTATTTAAAAATGTCCCTGTATCCTCTAACTAGATTTTTTTAATGAACACTAGGTTCATTAGTAGTAACTAAATCAGAAATTCAGATATCATTTGTATTTAAGTATGTTTCTTCTGTACATGTTCTAATATTTCACAAAATATCTAGGTAGACCACACTTATTGATCCCTCATTCAGTGACCATTCAGAGTTATGACAGCTTGAAGTTGTGGCTGTTTGAGCATCCTGATGGTCATGTGATTGCATTTCAGGTACTTGGCAAATGGCACACATGTATATATATGGTCATGTGATTGCCATTTGCACACTTCAAAAATGGCTCCCAAGAAGCAAAGTCCAAAGAGAAACCAGCAGGAAGTTGCATGTCAAGAGTCATGTGACATCACACACACAGTAACACTGTGACTAATTCACTCAATGACCCTAGCTGGAACTGATGAAGTCTGGCACAATCATGTGATATTTCACTGTATGACCATGCTGCTTTGTGACAGAGTTGCCATTCCCAAATGCAGGCAATAAGTGAGGTCTAGCTATACTAAAACCAGTTTATCTGTTTGGTTATAAAATATGCCTCAAAAATAAGTTCTCCTCACCTCAATTCAGTCTGACAGGCTGCTGGTGCATAATTCTGTACCAGAATCCCATCAGCATAAAGTCCCTTATTAATGGATTATTTGACCAGGACAGCTATAGAAATGTGAAAATGCACACATACAAAGTTCAGTAAGGTGCTTTCATTGTTTCAGTTTTACTGGCTGCATTAACACATCCTATTAAGACACAGCCTCATTAGCTGTTTAATTTACAAATTATATACGCACACACACACACACACACACACTATTGCAAAAATAAACTGGATCAATTTTATTAATAAAAATAATAAGGAACTCATTTGTAAAATTAGAAAACTGATTTTCTGTCATTTTGTGAGGCCCTGCATATTGTGAAGCCTTAAACTATAACTCCTTATGTTCAGGTCATAAAGGTTTCCAGTCTTTTATAAAAGTAATAAATACAATATTCCCTCTGGCAAGGTGGTGTAAATAAATATAATATTCCATCTGGCAAGAAAATAACTATATCCTGAGATTTTTCTTCCCCTTCACTTGAAACGCTGAAACTGGCAGGATGCTTTTCTTTGGAGCCCAAAGAATGGAAGTCACCACTGGTCCTTTAAAAAAAAAAAGTTAAATGTATTTTGTTAATAAACCAGAGCTAGGTAATCTGAATAATAGATGTAAATTGCAATGTTTCTGCTTCTTGAAATAACCTCAAGATTCCTGTAATACAACCAGCCAACTTTTCGCCATATTCTCTTCCAGAAATTTCTAGGAATACACAATATGTAAGATGGTGTTGTTAGACTGCAAAGTTTCTACTCTACTCAATTACTTTATCTGCTGCTCATGCAGTTGAAGAAACTTGAAGTATATGAAAAGAATTCTTCCTTCTCCAAATTGGCTATTGAGGTTTGGTTCCTATACTCTGTTCTCCGTATCTCTATCACACCTTCCTTAATTGATTGGTGGCGCAATGGTTAGAATGCAGTATTGCAGACTAACTGTGCCCAAATGCCAGCAGTTCAATCCTGACGGACTTAAGTTGATTCAGCCTTCCATCCTTCCAAGATCGGTATTGTTGGGGACAATATACTGACTCTATAAATTACTTAAAGAGGGCTGTGAAGAGGTATACAAGTCTAAGTGCTATTGCTATTTGTTGTGGTCGTGTATTTCTTTTTTTTGCAGCTGAACTGATGGAAGTCAGCAGTTCTATATTCTGATTTGGATTGCTTAGTCTCCTATTAGATGTGATTTCATAGTAAACAACATTACATTGGACAGATGGCCTATTTTAACAGCAACCTTTATTTCAGAAAGCTGCCCTTTAGTTTTTATTTTTTTCAAAAGCTGACTTTTGTCCTTTAGTTCCGTCCTTTAATTTTTGTCATTTACCATTACTATTACACAAAAAATGGTACCACTTAATGCATAGACTTTCACATTCATATGAAAAATATGGAAATTGATTTATCTTTTAAAAATAAATTTACGCATACTGTTTGATTTCACATATTTTAATTAGAATATCCATTTTTGTATAGTTTTTCTTGATTTTGCTCCTGGATTCTGTAAATATAAACAATTAAACATTTTATCTTAAAAATTTCTTTCAGATTTCCCTTCTTTTCAAGTTTCTCCTTTATTTTTTCCAAGAAAGTATGGTCATCAAATTTATATTCCAAACTGAATACCTCATCACATTGTTACAGTTCTCTGCCAGCCTCGCTGTAACTGATCTTTAACTAATCAGTGAATAGATTTCCCCCTCCCCCTTTTCATAAAATTGTCAAGATGATAGCACAAGACTACTTAATTGAAATACTGGCAGGTATGCATATTTTTAAAAAGAGATAAACCATAGTACTTGTAAAAATAAATCCAAACCAAGAATAATGGGTTTAGTAAGACATCTGCCCCTCAATTAAAGAGGAATGGTGGGATGCATTGGGGGAGAAAGAAGAGATGGAGAAGAACAATCCTTGGAATGAACAAAGAAGCAAACAAACTCAGCATTATTTCCTTTTAGTATGTTGTGTTCTAATTATTTTCATATTTTCAATATTAACACACTTTAAGTCCTGTTTTAATAATAATTTTACTAAATATTATAATTATATTAGTAAAAAGCTAATACAGACTAAAAAAGAATAAAAAGAAAGAATCGAAAATTCAGAGAAGAAAAATAGAAAAATAAAAAGCATATAATAAAGAAAAGAAATACCCAAAGAAGTGACCTCCCATCTTCATCACAAGTTTTAAACAATTTATAATTTATCACCTCCTCTTAAAGTACCACAAATTATCTTTTCTTCCCATATTGCATCTCTAAGTGTGGTACCTGATGATTTTTGACTCTTGAAGGATGTATTTTTTCTTTTATGTACACTGAAAGCATTTGCACTAAGACAAATTCCTTGTGTGTCCAAATCCTTTATCACTTGGCCAATAAAGAATTCTATTCTATTCTATTCTATTCTATTCTATTCTATTCTATTCTATTCTATTCTATTCTATTCTCTACAAACAAATCCACAAAGTATTATTTCAGTTCTACTAATTGTGTGTTACAATTGATGCTGGGTGGCTTTCTGCTTTCTGATTCACATCCCATTATGACCCCTCAATTCCTCATTTTGGATTTGGGGATTGTAAAGGTCTAGTGATTTTGAGGAGCCCAATAGTACCATTGTTTGAGATTGGGCTATATTAAGATGATGATGATAACAATAAAAAGGAAGCAAAAATAGTAACAATAGTAATTGGTGTCTTGGGTGCAATCCCAAAACAATTGGATCACCACTGGAATACCACCGGCATTGACAGATCTACCATTAGTCAATTGCAAAAGGCAGCTTTACTTGGAAGAGCTTTCATCCTGCAACAATATCTGTAATACTGTCAGACTTTAACATCTGCCTATCCCAGGTCCCTGGGAAGAACTCAGTAGGTGGATAAAAATCCCAAATCCAGTCTGAACGTTGGGCTGATTGTGTGCAACGAACCACAATAATAAAATTTTGCTTTTATTCTGGGAGTTCTAGAATTGGTACATTTGTCTCCTTTTCCTTTATATCCAGAAAAATAGGGAAAAAAGCATGTCTAACCAAAGACAGTCGGTGAATACCCGAGTCTCTTTGGACCCACTCTGATACCTTGGCCATTATTTTATATTCTCACAAAATGGTTGTTGAGCAGGTTACTTTAATTTTTTTTTATAAACAATTTTAATTAAAAGAATACTTTACAAAGAATTTTTAAAATTACAGATAGAGGAAGAAATAGAAGATTATAAAAGGGTAAAAGGAAAAGAGAAGAATAACGACAACAAAGAAAATATCTAAAGAAGCAACTTTCAATCTTCTTTACAGCAATTACAAACATAGCAATTACTATTTCTCCTCCTCTATCGCATATCTAACTACTTCCCATAAACAAACCTTATTTGTGTGTCTGTGTATACGCCCACATATGTGTGCATGCACACGTAGGGGATATCCATTTCATTGCAAGCATATAAATACATTTAGATAGCGTCTGGACTTGATCTAACTATAAATGGTGTTTGGAGCTATGAAATGAATTGGTTTCAAATTTCTTTGGATTTAACTTATATTTAAATTGGATAAAAATTAAACCTAGTTAAGATGCTCAATCTCCAGTGATAGATACAATAATTTTCTCCTGTTGCCACCTTAAAGAACAATAATTTGGTAACAGCTGTTGAACTTTCCAAATGACTACAGGACCTGTGCTCCAAGGTCATATTCTCCATCTAGCTCAACTCCCAGAATTGTTTTTCAACATTTGGATTCTCAGGCATGGTTGCTAGCAAAGAAGACAAAGTCAACTTTCCCTTTCTAAGTCACAGATGTCCCTTCCACCATTCCTATGGCTCCTTATTTTTAGCATTTTTACAATACCTCTGCCATCCTAAACCAACCTTCTATGAATAATTACCTTGGGTAAAGGTTTAATTGCTGGAAAGAAAAAACAAGAAGAGGCTCAAGCAAGTAATCCTAAATAATCATCAAGTACCGATAGTCCTCAACATATGACTGTAATAGACCCTGCTCGTTATTATGGTCATATGTCATAATAGCCATACAAAGTATCTCCAATGTGACTAATCCAATTTTATCATTTTTTTGTGGCAGCCATTAAGTGAAACAATGGTTCACTGTGGGTATGGATTTATCATAAAACCAGAAGTAAAACTAAGAAAAATTGTAAAAAGTGTCTATGAAAGGAGTCCGATCATCAGAACTTCAAATCCAGGTTGTAAGTTCCGTTTTTGGGGTCAGTTATAACTTCAGTCAATAAGCAACCTATTGTAAGTTGAAGACTACCCTTCCATCCTCTGGCCTTGGAAAAAAAATTGCTTCCTTCCCTTTCCATATCACCACATCCAACTCATCAAATTTCTTCCTGGTTTGTTTAAGCAATCTTCATATCTGGAGATAGATTTTAAAGAATACCACTCCTAACCAAGTCAATTCTGAAATTCTCTCAAGATAGGCTAGGATTCATGACAGCTATTTCCATCTGTCTTGTAAAGAAACAATTTGTCTTTCAAAAGTGATTATCTATAAAGCAACTTGAATTATGGTCAACAAAATCCTAGGCAAGTCTACTCAGAAGAATGTGCTTTGGCGATCGGTAAATAAAGCAACTTGACCAAGACAATCCAAACGCTATTTTGAAGGTAAGCTGGGAACAATTGCGCTTTCAATCACCTTGCAAAGAAACATATCGCACTGCATAAATAATTATTCATTAAATAATAGGAACTACTGGCAACATAATCTTATCTTAATTAATTGAAAAGAAAATAAGTTTGATTTCAGTGTGTCTACCAGTACCACTGAAGCAAATGAACTTCTGATTGCAGACTGAAAATTTTAGAATAGAACGTTCTCCCACTCCTATGCCCATCCTAAATAATAAACAGCTCTGCCTGTGTAGCCTAAAAATCCACTGGATGGCACTGTTGCATTCATCTGATAGCAGTGCTACTTCAAATTCTTTGACAAGGATGGTTTTAGAACTGGCAATGCAGTAAACTATGTCAAGGAAATTTGCCAGTATTTGACTCACAAGTTCTGCCTCATACATAATTCTTGCAGTTGGAACAGATGTTGTACATGCAATATTTTTGGGATTTAGATAGTTCACAGCATTAACTTGCGCATCTCTTCCCTGAAGTAATTCACTGAACTAAGCACAGCTTACTCCCAGGTGAAAAGGCACCTGATTGCAAATGTTCTGTATATGCTTACTAAAAAAAAAACATGTATTCTTTACCAAGGTTTGTTCAGATATATACTTACAGTACAGACCAAACACAGTTGTGTTTCAACTCCCAGAATTCCTAATAGGAATTTATAGGGAACTTATAGGCAATAGGCAAGCTGTTGACTCTGACAGCTGAAAGATTAGTCATCTGACGGGCTGAAGATTCTCAAAAAAAGTGTGTCAATTCAATTGTCATGAGTCTCAAAAAAGGTTCCTTTAAAAGAGGTCCACGTAGCCTTCTCAATATTCATTAAAACACTCTCAAATCTGAAAATCAGTGTTAAAACTGAGGTACAGGCTGTTCTCAGAAGAGATTTAGGGGTTGATCAGCTAGTCCTCATTGTGAGGAGGCAGGATCAGAATACATGTGGCAGGATCTCAGCCTCACAAATAGGAAATGCTTGGTAGCGTTTCATATTCAGGAGAACTTAATGATCAGCAAGGGCCAGCCAGGAGTTGAAGATATTCTAGGACAGGGGTTTCTAACCTTGGCAACTTTAGGACTTGTGGATTTCAACTCCCAGAATTCCTCAGCCAGCAAAGCTGAATTCTGGGAGTTGAAATCCACACGTCTTAAAATTGCCAGGATTAGAGACCCCTGTTCTAGGATGTGATGAAATATCAACCATCACACTACATAATCAGAAACCCTTTGTATTGTAGCTTTGATGAGTACCGGAATCTAGAATGTTTTCACGAGAATCATTTGTCATCAGAATCATTGGCCTTCTTAAGTCTGGCTAGGATTTGGGAAAGGATGGGGAAAAGGTTATGGTCTAATACATTTGAAGGTTAGGGAAAAGCTTCCTTAGGATACATTCAAATAAGCAGTCTTTCTGTCTCCCCATTTTTTCTGGATCTGATTTAAAACATGGCCAAAATGGAGTTGGCCCTGGCGAGTTGTCCTATTTTGGATTAAGAGGGCAGCAGGCCTCATTCCTCCTCCTATGGCAGGAATATATCCCACTTTTAAATTTGTTTGGGGTTTCTGGTCATGAGCAAAAATTGTGAAGGATGAAAGTTGGAGACGGTGGAGAATTGGTGGGATATATTCCTGCCATAGGAGGAGGAATGAGGCCTGCTGCCCTCTTAATCCAAAATAGGACAACTCGCCAGGGCCAACTCTCCACAGCCAACTTACTGCGGGGCAACTTGCCATGGGATAATGTAACAATTTTATTTAAATTATTTAAAATCATTTAAAAATATTTTAATTTTAGGCATTCACACTTCATCTTGCCCCTCCTTTTGCATCCTTTCTTTAATGATTCTATTCCACCATTTCTTTGATATTATGTCACTTTGTCCCACAGCAAATTATCCCATGGCAAGTTGGCTAAGGTGAGTTGTTCCTATGCCCTGAGAAAAAGAGCCAGTGAAGAGGAAAAGAAGGACTTGCTTCTCCCTCCTCCCTGCATTCTCTCATCTCTAAGCTGTGAATGTGTGGCCTTCTTGAGTGAAGTCAGGAACAAAACACTTAACTGAAGAGTTCTTTAGCGAGTTGGAAGTTGATATCTCCCATTCCCATGAATTGCTCAGTTCAGGAAAACAGTGGAAATATATTTAAAAAAAATTAGTGTCAGTGGCAAGCCACTGGACATTTGGTACTCTGAGGGATTCATTTCATACCAATTCATTTCAAAACAACAGCACCTTCATCTAGTTAGCCTACAGTCATCTCCCCAAAAAGATTCTTATATGAATGCATTTTAAATACCTGTGCTATAAATCAAATTCACTAAACCAGATAAACAGGAAAAAAGTTATTGTAAGGATATGTTCATATTGTAAGGATAAATTCATATTGCAAGGTTTACAGTCACAATCTCATGGATTTTTTGGTACTATGCTAGTGGGATTGGTGCAAAACTATAAATTGCATAGAAAAGTGGGTCTTCTAAAACTCCAAATACCATTTTTAATGATTGAATTATTTGTGGTACAATTATTTTGTACCACAATATTTACAATGCATTGCAAACATCTATATTCCTTTCTCTTTGCAGTCAAACTTATTGTTTGACTTATTTTATGAATTTAAGGATGCTAGTCCTGTTTATGAAGGATTCTTGGCCTATGCTTTAGGCTGTGGGGATTTACTCTCTGCTTCTGTAAAACATCACAGAGCTCCATAGCTTGCTGTCCATAAGATGCTTTGATCCAAATTTGCAGTCATTGTTTCCACATTTAGGCACTGGAAGGGACATCAAAGAAATGGGCGGACAGAATTTAGTGGATGCCAGAACAGTACAATAACGCTCAGAGGATACAAGGAAATCCCTCAAGCAAGAAGGGCTGCCAAGTTTCGCAAGTAATAAAAGCACTAAATTGACAGTGTATCTTTGAAAAATGCCTAATGCAATGAATGTCAAGGGAAGGAACTAGCTTGCTGCAAAGTTGGGAGGAGGGGGAGAAAGAGATCAGGAACAATTGGTGGTGTTTCCGCATTTCCTCCGTGTTTCACACAGAAAGGAAAAGAGACAATGCAGATGGATGTGGGGACCACTGGAGACGGAAAGAAACCTGCTAGCTTCCCCCACCCGCCGGTTCTGGGTTTGCCTCAAACTTTGTAACTAGAAACAAAGCATGATAAAAAAAAAAAATTACTTATGACTAAGGGTTTTTTTTAATGGTCATAAAATAGTCCCCCACCTCTACCCCTTTTCCTACTTGTCTTTTTGTCAAGTTCAGATTGAATGTCCATATAGCATTTGTCAGGGGTGGGATTCAAATTTTTTAACAACTGGTTTTGTGGACGCGGCTTGGTGGTCATGTGATTGAGTGGATGTGGCTTGGTGGTCATGTGATTGGCTGGGCGTGGCCAACTCAATATCACTCACATCGAGGCACTCATCTCCTCGCCTGGCCTCTCATGACTGTGAGATGCTGCAACAGTCGTAAGTGTGAAAAAGGGTCATTAGTCACTTTTTTCAGTGCCACTATAACTTTAAATGGTCACTCTACACAAGCAAAGTACCAGCAAAGGAGAGAAAAAAACTCCAGAGAAGTTCCAGAGACAAGAAGTCTAGTCCTGCCAAGAATGTAATAAGGGTTAATGGAGAGGCAGTTTCTGTAAGCAACACCAGAATGTTTCCTTCCTGCCTTCCTTACAGGATTAGGCCAGTAATTTCTTCTAACAACTGGGTCTCTGAACTGCTTAGAATGTTAACAACTGGTTCTAGCGAATAAGTGTGAACTGGTAGAATCCCACCCCTGGCATCTGTACAAATTGCTCTATTTCTTAGCTGATTCAACTTGAATCTGTCCCATGAATTTGAAGAAGATCATTGAATCCCAGGTAGCGCTACCCACCTGCCTCTCCTGGCCACTCGCACGCTATTTTTTCTTCTAAATTTGAAAGATACAAACATCCTGTGGAGCTGTGGTGGCGCAGGGGTTAGAGTGCAGTACTGCAGGTTACTTCTGGTGACTGCTGGTGACTGCAATTTGGCAGATCGAATCTCACCAGGCTCAAGGTTGACTCAGCCTTCCATTCTTCTGAGGTGGGTAAAATGAGGACCCAGACTGTTGGGGGCAAGAGGCTGACTCTGTTTATAGCCCTCTGCTAAGAGAAGGCTCTAAAAGCACTGTGAAGTGGTATATAAGTCTACGTGCTATTGCTTTTGCTATCCCACCCCTCACAAATATTTTTAATTCTCTCTTTGTCTGCTCTGCTCACGGGGCTTTATCATCTCATCTATTACTGTTATCTGGATGAATTAGGTCATCTTCTTAGATATTAGCGAATGGAAGTCAAAGGTTATTGATATAGGGAGCACAAAAACTTGATGTACAAAGTGTTGTGAATCAATAAATACTTAATAAAGATTATTAAGAGCTTGAAGCAAAGTGCAGGGTTCTGGCCCTGCACTTCTGATTGGCCGATAATAGCGACATCGGATTGGTCCGTTCAGGAGAATCTGATTGGCTATTAACGAGCCTCTCCCATTGGTTAATGGAGCTAGCGCTCCCTGTGTTTTCATTGGTTAAATAAGTTAAGAGTTGCCTATATAAAGGGGCCCATCGTGGCCATTGAGCTGAGCTGTTTCACATGTAAATAAAGAGTTTGAAGTTCACTGTTTCACTGGCTCATCTCCATCCTTGTACCCATGCACAGAACTTAACACTGGCGACGAGGATGGGATGTGGAGACGTCAGAGCTTACTGAACAATGAAGAACCATAACCGAGCATTTGGCTGAATGCACCAATGGCGGAACCATGTCCGGCAGCGTCATACCACCCGCTCCATTCGTTCCGGCACAAGAAGACTGGGACTCATATATGGATCGCTTCCAGATGTTTCTGGAAACCAACAATTTGAAGGATGCCACTACCGGAAAGAAACGAGCGATATTCCTAACTCATTGCGGGCCAACCGTATTCAAGATGGCCAAGGCACTAGCAAAACCAGCAGAAGTAAAGTCTATGGACTGGGACGTCCTCAAACCACTGCTGAGGGCTCACTATGCACCGACCGTGCCAATGCTCGTGAGAAGGCATGAATTCTATCAGAGAAGTCAGCAGAAGGGTGAAAGTGTTGCTGATTTCATCGCGGATCTCCAGAATCTGGGAGGCCTATGCGAGTTTACCGACTTAGAAGAAGCCCTAAGAGACCGAATAGTTCTGGGATTAGATGCACCAGGCACTCAGAGTAAACTAATGGCGAAGGGCGACATTAGCCTTAAAGATGCCATAGCTGAAGCTACTGCAGCAGAAGCAACCAGGAAGTCGGTTGCCCAAATGCGCCGCACCCATGCACTGGTTCGCCAACAAGCCTGCGAAATTTCACCTCAGTCAGAGGAACAGCTAGATACAGCCCACCACGAGGACCTCGAATCGTCATCAGAAAGCAATGAGGAAGAGGTCCATCGACTTCGGTCCGAACAAGACCAACGCCAGAAATCGCAGTACCAATGCGCCCGGTGTGGAGCAAGCCATCCCCGGTCAGAATGCAAATTCCTCGACGCGCTCTGCCATGTGTGCGGGAAAAGAGGCCATACAGGATGGGTCTGTAGAAGCAAGCCAGGACCCAGCCAGCCCTCAAGGGGGGCTAACTATCGCCAACCGATGGGAAGTCGTCCCGTGAACCGAGCCACCCTGAACCACGCCCTTCAACAAAACGCTTACCCGGTACCGGTGGTGCAACACCTCCTCCATTCCCTGGGGGGGGGGCGGAAAAGTCTTCTCTAAACTAGACTTAGCCCAGGCATACCAACAACTGCCTGTAGACAAAAAAACGGCAGAGGCCCAAACAATCGTTACGCACAGAGGTGTGTTTAAATGTAACTGACTCCAGTTTGGAGTGAGCGTAGCCCCGGGAATCTTTCAAAGCTTGATGGAAAGGCTATTACAAGGGATAAAAGGTATTGTCCCATATTTTGATGATGTGTTAATCGCAGCCCCAACTCAGAAAATACTAAAGGAATGTCTGAGGTTGGTTCTCCAGAAATTTAAAGACTCAGGTCTCAAAGTTAAAAAAAACAAGTGTTATTTATGTACGGATCATGTAGAATTTTTGAGATATTTAATTGATAGTCAAGGCATTCACCCCACCGATAACAAACTCAGGGCAATCAAGAATGCCCCAAAATCCCGGAACAAGGCCGACCTCCAGGCTTTTCTGGGCCTTATCAATTTTTACAACGTTTTCCTACCTCACAAAGCAACCGTAGCTGAACCCCTACATCGTTTATTGGACAAAAAAGCAACCTGGGTATGGGGACACAGAGAAGAACAGGCGTTTCGACATGTAAAAAATTTATTGACTTCTGATGCTGTTCTGATGCAGTATAACGAGACTTTGCCTTAAACGATCATGTGTGATGCATCCCCATTCGGAGTGGGCGCCATTTTAAGCCACGTTTTGCCAAACGGTAATGAAGCCCCTGTTGCCTATTTCTCAAAGACATTATCAAAAACAGAATGCAACTACTCCGCGGTTAAGAAATTTCATGAATATGTGTATGGCCGAGCATTTACCATAGTGACTGACCACAAACCTCTGCTGGGAATAATAGCGGGAGATGGACCAACACCGTATATATTATCTCTCAGAATGACCCGCTGGTCAGAATTCTTGGCGGCATACAATTACAAGTTGCAACATCGCCCGGGGAAGGCCATTCCCCACGCCGATGCATTGAGCTGTGCACCTCTTCCAGACACCATTGATGACCCCGCTCTGACAGTTACAACACTGCAAATCGAAACACTTCAAACGCTGCCATTAACAGCCCGAGATATCGCGATGGAAATGAAACGTGACCCCATTTTAGCACGAGTCCTCAGTTGGGTTGAGCGGGGATGGCCGTTGGACCAAATACCTGATGACTACGCCCCATTCAAGAATCGGCAAACGGAACTATTTTCCCCAAAGGGCTGCATTATCTGGGGTGATAGAGTTGTCGTCCCAGAGCGGTTGCGATCAGCGATACTAAGGACCTTGCACGATGGCTACCCCGGCATAGTGCGTATGAAAGCCCTCGTATGAAGCTACGCGTAGTGGCCAGGTATTGACAAGCAGATAGAGACATGGGTAAAAGCCTGTCACAAATGCCAAGAAGTAAGCAACGCCCCGCCGAAAGCAATCCCAACTGAATGGGAAACACCGAGGGGACCATGGTCCCGTATTCATCTGGACTTTGCGGGTCCTACCAAGGGACACACATTCTTATTAATGGTGGATGCCTACTCGAACTGGCTTGAAATCCATGAAATGAGGAATACAACGACCGAATCAGTCATCAGGAAACTAGACAGACTCTTTGCGACACACGGATTACCAGACGTTCTAGTATCTGACAACGGGCCTCAATTTACCACGCTGTCCTTCGAACAGTACCTGGCAGACCGCGGTATTTGACATGCGCTAACTTCGCTGGCGCATCCTGCGGCCAACGGAAGGGCCAAGCACATGGTACAATTCGTCAAGAAAACCTTGCATAAAATGGACTATGGCGATATAGAAGACAAGATTAACCGGATACTCCTTTTGCAGCATATCACTCCACACAGCGTCACCAATAAAACTCCCGCCGAGTTATGAATGGGACGGAAGCTCCGCTCCCACCTCAACTGTCGACATCCATCATATGAACCTGAAAAACCACACGGTTCCAGTGGGAAATGTCGCAATTTCCAGGTAGGCGATTTGGTTTTCACTAGGAACTTTTCAGGCGATCTGTTGTGGGTCGAGGCAACTATAGTACAAGTAACCGGCCCTAGATCATACCGCATGAAATGTCGCGACGATAGAATATGGAAGCGCCATATTGATCAGCTGCGTTCAAGGCTACAGTCGGGGATCTCTGAGCCCCCTGATTTCCAAACCGAGGAGGGAAGAGATAGCGAGGAAGCTGAATTCGAAGTGGCAGAAAGTTTAAGCGGTAGTAATGACCGCTCAGAGGCAGCACGTGATAGACCCGGAATGGGGGTGGCCTCGCCTCAAAGAGATGCCAAGAGCAGTAGCGACGACAAAAATTTGAATACGGAATGGGAGGCACCCTCTTCACCAAATAACGTCCTACCCCAACAAGACTGTAGCCAAATACCGGGAGGACAATGAAAATCTAATAGACAATCAAAACAACCTGCCTACCTCAAAGACTACATGACCGCACCCCTTAAATGGAACCCGGGGGGAAGGGGTGTTGTGAATCAATAAATACTTAATAAAGATTATTAAGAGCTTGAAGCAATGTGCAGGGTTCTGGCCCTGCACTTCTGATTGGCCGATAATAGCGACATTGGATTGGTCTGTTCAGGAGAATCTGATTGGCTATTAACGAGCCTCTCCCATTGGTTAATGGAGCTAGCGCTCCCTGTGTTTTCATTGGTTAAATAAGTTAAGAGTTGCCTATATAAAGGGGCCCATCGTGGCCATTGAGCTGAGCTGTTTCACATGTAAATAAAGAGTTTGAAGTTCACTGTTTCACTGGCTCGTCTCCATCCTTGCACCCATGCACAGAACTTAACACAAAGTCTCACCTATCCCCTTGCCACTCTGTTGCTAATTACAAATTTTAAGGGCAAAACTGTACGAATTCAAATAATGGGAGGGAAGCTCCTGATTGTGATTATTTGCTGCTTATTTTAGAGAAGGATTGGGAGTATCTCAGAAACCAAAGCATATATGATGACACGTTCTAATATAAATGTAGTTTGCACTTACCCCATCTTTCTTTCATTATATTCTGGACTGTGAAGTAGCAGGAGTTGGCTTTTTAAAAGAAACAAGTATAAGAGTTGTAATAAATCACAAGAGTAGCTAAGAAAATTGCATGCTGTTTTGATTTAGGCATATGGTATTGACAGATCCCATCCAAAAATAAAAAGTAATTTCACTTTCACAGATCATTGATGGACTTCGTATACATTTAAGCATCTAATAAAGAATTTATATTGTGGTTAATTAATAATAGACAAATGATAGTGCTGTCTTGGGAGAGGTTGCCACATCTTTAAACCAAGGACAATTAAGACATCAGGCTAAAGTTTCTTTTTTAAAAAAAACCACAGGGTTGGACAAAGAGGGAATAAGAAAAGACTTTTTATAGATGGTTAGTATCCATCCTCTTCTCTCCAACAGCATCTGGAGGTGGGATGACATATGGTATGCCTTTGCAAGCTCTACCTTGCATTCATGATACCACACACATGTGAAAGGGGTGAGTTTGTGAATTTACACCACCCCTCTGCTTTCAATCATTCTGACAAAGGCAGCAAGCTTCTGTGGGCCCCCATGCTTTCCTTGCTCAACTCTTTCCCATGTTCTCCTTGGTAAGCCCTCTTCTGCCCCATTCCTTTCCTTCTCCTCTTGGCATATTACCACGACTATGTAATTTTTATTTCGGTGAACATATCCCTTATATGCATTTTGGGAACCTTAGTTGCAGTCCTTTCTGAATCAAAACATGGGTACTCCATCTCCAATCACATTCCCTTCAAAATTGCACTCTTCTCCCTCCTGATGACCATTTCCTTTTCTTCTTCCTCCTAGTGCCTCAAAATGGTGCCTGAAGCACCATCCCTGAGAATGGTGCTTCAGGTGCCAGTCTCTCTGTCCCATTTCACTGTGTTTGGAAAGATTCCTTTTTTAAACAGAAACAAAACAAATGTGCATGTGGTAGGGTGGGGACTGCCTGGCAAGCTGGAAAGCAAATTCCCAACCTTCACCATCACCTTAATAGCCGTCATCCTCAGATTCACAATATCTGAGCCTCAAAGGCATTTTTACCAAAGAGAACAGTGGTTAATCTCTGGCGCTCTTTTTCTCAAGAAATGGGCCAGTGGGCCTATTGGCCAATCCAATCCAATAGGGTAAATGGAGTGCTACAGATTACCTTGAAGGTGTCAGGGCTCAAACATGCATCCCCATTATATAGAGGGATGGAAAGTGGCTTCATAAGACTGATATTTTTGATCCGGGCTAGCAGAAAGAATAATGGTAACAATAATGACAACAACAGATACACCAAATTCAGTATTATATAGATAAAAACATGTGACATGATAAGATCCATTCATGGTGCTCTTCCCCAAGTGCTTATATAAGTCTGTGGGTCATTTTAGCTCCTTTAATCTATGCTTTTGTCTAATATGAGTGCCTATGGCTGTAATTCTTGCAGCCATTAAAATCCTAAAATCCTCTTATGCTCAGCCAAGCTTGAGTGCAATCGGATCCATAAAGATCTTAGAGTTTCCTGCATGGAGCAGACTCTCTGGGATCCTCTATCATTAAGATGTGATCACCAGACATCAACATCTGTCTGCACCAATCTATCATTGTTTCATCTTTCTCCACAAACAGCATCTGCTTAGAGCTGAAAGGATGTTCATTTGTCTTTTTGCTGTACTATAAGTCAGTTCCTTCAGCTCGTCTTTGCTATAAAGCAATAACTTACATTGGATTGTAGGAAAACCTGGGAATGCTACGAGTTTAATGCTATTTGAATTCAGATATCAAATTTCATCCATCTCGTGGATCAGAATATATGGTACAAAATTACAATTTTTTTTACAGGAAGAAGTGTGACTTGGAAATTTATATCAGATTGCTTGAAATTTCCCATAAAAAGACAAATTGAAATATTAAAAATACATAGGAGATATTTACTACTGCAGATAGATGCTGCATATTTTTTTCATCTGTCTCAAGCATGAAACATGCATAATCATTTGATGACTGGGCAAATTCTTGAAAAGGAACAGTTGCTCTAATGCAATGTTGACAATCCTGTGAATTTCAGACTAACTAATCTGATTTCTGGTAAATAATTAGTTTTGGCAGCCATTTTGTGAATAGATGAGCATCCATTTTGGAAAAGGATTTGTGAAATGCTCATGGGCTATAATAATCAAGAAAATATCTAGATGTGAAGATTAAATGCAAAATTAATACCAGATAATCTGTACTGTAGGTGACCCAGATATATAGAAATGATATTCTTAGTGCTGTTATAGAATGGCCAGGCAGCCTGATGTTAAGAAGAACTGGCAAAATTTTAACATTGTACAAAAGGTTAACTATCTGAGCAAATTAAAAAACAAAAGAGGTTAGTATAAAAAAGATGAAAATTGTCTTTATTTTCTTAATAGAAATACATACTTGAATCTTTGAAGTCTGGCCATTCTTGACTCTGAAGTACTGTATCTAATTGGTTTCAAATACTGCCTAAAGAATTGCCTACTATAGCTCAAGGCTATATGAACAATTTGTTTCATATGCAAGCTCAGAAGTGTGTTACAAAGATGAATTTGCTAAAGACCCACATTTGTAGTCCATATATACCTATGATGGTGAACCTATGCCACATGTGCTGGAAGTGGCACACAGAGTCATCTCTCTGGGCACGCCAGCCATTGCCAATTGCTCTTCTGGATTCCACATGCCAGCCAGATGGTGTTTGCTCATGTGGGAGTGCCAGAAATTGGAAGAGCACTCCCTGGAGCACATGTGCATGCCAGCCAGCTGGTCTTTGTGCATGCATGCTTTTTAAAAATCAGAAGACCAGGTGGCCAGTGCATATGCACATTCTGGGAAGCTAAGCTTCCGGTTTCCAGTGTTCCTGCACACATGTTGGGGAGCTGCTTTTTTGGTTTCTGTTGTGTGTGGATGCATGTGCAAACTCTCCCATTTTGGTACTCAGTGCCAAAAAGGTTAGCCACCACTGATATATACTATACACATATCAATTTCAAAATGCAAGCTTTTGCATATGCCAATCAATTAACTGAATAAAAGAGGTTGCATAACTAGGTACCATTACAGAGACTTACTTATAGAAAACACATCCTTATATACTGATGTTAAGTCACTGTGATATTCCATAAATGTTTTTATCAGAGAAATGGCTTAACTGAGCACATAGTACCATAATTTCTGTACTGGCCTGGACCACCTCCAAAATATTGACTCGTGGCAAGTCATCTCTTTTGTCCTGGATTATGAAATTAAAATTCCCAGTTCTCTTAACTTGCCCTAGTTTTAGTAATTTTAACAGAATTACATTAATTTGGAGGTCCCACTTTTTTCCAATTGTTCTTTCAAACTTATCCTGTAACTCTAAGAGAATAAATTGGATTGGCATTAATCCATCCAACTAACTAGTTAGCTTTCTGTATCTAATACTAATTTTTAGAGTGTGCTCTCAATAAAATATGGAATTTTTTTTACAACAATGTCAAAGCTCTATTAGAAAACTCTATTAGTCTTGGCTGATAGTAAAAAAAATTTGGATGGAAATTACAGACAATGTAACGTTATTTGCTACATAAGTTGAAAAGTTTATCCATGTGAACCAACTGTGAACATAACAGCCAATTACATGCTTAAGAGAAAGAGTTCCAATTAGCCTTATTAATGTAGCTCATAACTGTTGGCTCTAACAATAAATTCAAGTGGATGGTGTTGAGAGGATTGGAGATAAAATGAATAAGACTGGATATACGCAAAATAAAATAAACACAAAATAAAATAAACCCTCTCAGTAAATCTCAAATAGGAGGCTATTGAGATTTTAATATGTCCAGTGGACAAGGCAAACTAGAGCATGTCTGAAAGTCCATTGAGGAAAAATTGAAACATTGGGTGTGATGGTGTGTAGGAATATAGGCCTGGCCTTGGGAAGAGAAAAGTTTATTTGGCCCTGAGAAACAGGAAAGTATGAGAAAGAAACTCCAAATTAACTCCCTTGATTTTGTTTGAAATAGCAATAGCACTTAGATTTACATACCACTTCACAGTGTTTTTTGCAGCCATCTCTAAGCAGTTTACAGGGTCAGCATTTTGCCCCAGACAATCTGGGTCCTCATTTTACCAATCTCAAAAGGATAGAAGACTGAGTCAACCTTGAGCCAGTGTGTGATCACCCAGTGCATGGGACAGAGATAACAGAAGCAGCCGCCCCTTTATGTTTAAAAAGATCAGGATTTCAACTGCCCAGTTGTGCTCAGTTGTTCTCCTTTTGATTACCTCCCTGAAGACATCCCTGCTAACAGGCTAAAAACTAAACTGGACCAATTCATATACAATAATGATATATTATGCACATGTTTCTTGCAGATGTGTGGATTTCACTTCCCAGAATTCTGTAGCTGTGTTGAGGTAATTCCCCGTTAGAAAAATGAGCGCATACAGGGAGACGTATTTGAGAGTAGTGTTTGAATAATACACACACAGCACACAGATACACTGTACAGTAAATGTAGGTTTTTACTTTCAGAAATGTTAAGCAAAGTTCAAAATAAGCAGTCCAAAGTCATTCACAGGTTAAATCAGTTAGTTTTCAGTCCAGGGATAATCCAATAACAAAGTCCAGTGTCAAAAATAGTTCAGTGTCAGATTTACATCAAATCCATGAATAGCAGTCAATTAGAAAGAATGGCAATATTCTCCAACAGAAGGAAAACAGAGACTCACTCAGACACACTCTATTCTGAGACTAAGACTAAAACAACCCAGGTTTCTGGCTCCATCTTATGGCCGTTTGAGAAACCACACCCAATTACACTTTTAGGATTCTCTTAAAGATACAGTATTTACATGTCTATCCTGGCTTATGTATTTCCAACCCAAATAGCTGTTAGGTGGCTTACATTCCTAACATTCTCCCCTTTTGCGTAGGACAATATATACACCTTACATTCTAAGTCCATAATCCTCACAGCAAGCCTTATGCTTTATAGAGCCTTGGGCTTTTGTAAAATGATCTGCTATATTGTTTTCTGACATACAGTATTCTAGCTTAATCATCTTACTTTGCACACATTGTCTCACATTTAAATATCTTAAATCTGTGTGTTTCATTCTTGTTTTAACAGCAATATTTGAAGCCATCTGTATTGCCGATTGGTTATCTTCATAAACAACAATAGAATCTTTTACATCAATTCCCATATCAATTAATAATTGCTTATACAAAACTAAATCTGTACATAATAAAGACAAACATGAGAATTCAGCCTCTATTGTTGACAAACTTAGATGTTTCTGTCTAATAGACCTCCATCCAATCAATGCTTTTCCCAATAATACTATAGTACCCGATGTAGATTTTCATGTATTTATGTCTGTAGCAAAACTTGCATCAGCATATGCAGTTAAACTTAGTTCATCTTTAGGCTCCAAATACAATGCATAATGCATTGTTTGTTTTAGATAAATTAACACATGTTTAGCAGCTTGCCAGTGCTTTTCAATTGGTTCAGCATTAAATCTCACTAATTGATTAACACTGTATCCAATATCTGGCCTTGACCAATTACTGAGATAAGATAAACTACCAATCAAGGGCTGATAAATGTTCTTATCAAAAATAGGACTTTGAACATCACTATGGCTCATCGGTGGCTCATCGGTGTCTTAGCCGGTTTACAAAGTTCCATTTTAAAACTTTTAGTAATTGGTTAATTTTATCTGCCTGTGAGATTTTTTTATCCTTCCTTAGTTCTATTTATCTTTAAACCAAGATATTGTTTGATTACTCGTAACTGTTTTATCTTAAATTTCTTTTCCAATAGTGAAATTATCTCAGTAGCTTCTTGTTTAGTTTTGGTGATTAATGCTATGTCATCAGTAAACAATAGCAATAATGAAATTACACCATTACTTTCTCTTTTAAACAAACATGGATCAGCCATGCCAGCTACAAAGCCTACCTTAGTTAATTCTTTAACTATACATTGGTTCCACTCATATCCTGATTGCTTTAAGCCATAAAGACCCTTTTTCAATTTCCAGCAATCAGTTGTTTTATCAGTTTTTTTTTTAAACAAATTTTATTAATTTTACAAAAGACAATACACAATCCAGGCATAACAACTTAAAAAATCTTTTCTAAAAAAATAATAATAATAATTAAAGAAGAAAGCCAATAGAACATATAAAATAACTCCAAATTGTAATATCAATATTTACATTATCTATTTAACTTCATATCTTATCCAGACTTCTCCTTTTATCCAAATTATATTTCTTGCTTATTAAATTTTATTGCCTTTCATAAACATACAAAACACAAAACATAAACAAAACTAAAACATCTTTTCTGAAGGCTGCCTGATCCTGGGTTGAAACTCTTCACACAGACACAAATTCAAACATCATATTCACTTTATATATCTTTCCATATCTTATTATCATTTTCTTTTTCTTTTTTTATAAACCAATTTTATCAATTTTACAAAAACAGTGCACAAACAATTAAGGCATAACAGCTTATAAATTCTTTTCTAAAAATAATAATAATAATAATTAAAGAAGAAAACCAATAGAACATAATGATTCCAAATTATATCAATATTTACTTTATCTATTTAACTTCCTATCTTATCCCAGCTTCTCCTTTTCATCCAAATTATTTCTTGTTAATTAAAATTTTATTGCCTTTTATCAATATACAAAAAAAACCATAACAAAACCTTTATATATCCTTCTATATCTTATTACCATTTTCTTTTCTTTTTTTAAACAAATTTTATTAATTTTACAGAAAACACAGTAAAACAAACAAAACTAAAAGATCTTTTCTGAAGGTTATCTGATCCCGGGTTGAAACTCTTCACACAGACACAAATTCAAACATCATATTCACTTTATATATCCTTCCATATCTTATTATCATTTTCTTTTTTTATATATATATGTAAACCATTTTTATCAGTTTTATATAAACAATGCACAAGGCATAACAGCTTATAAGTTCTTTCCTAAGAAAAAATAATAAAAGAAGAAAATAGAACATAACAATTCCAAATTATAGTATCAATACTTTATCTATTTAACTTCATATCTTATCCCAACTTCTCCTTTTCATCCAAATTATTTCTTATTAATTAAATTTTTTTTGCCTTTTTTCAATATACAAAATCCAAAAAAAAACATAACAAAACCTTTATATATCCTTTCATATCTTATTGCCATTTTCAATAATATTCTTTGTCTGTTCTATTTCCAACTATCCATTCATCTTTTTTATTTTATTATACTTCTCCTATACACCAATTGGAGTAACGTCTATAACTCATTACCCTAACTTAAAAGTACTTCATATAACAATTTTTCTTGGGATTCTGTTTAATAGATTCTAAAATTACACAATGAATTTTATACTCTAAATACACATATAAAAAACACAATCTTATGTACCCTCCAGAATCCCTCTTTTATCCTAAATTAAATTCACCCATTGTCTCTGAATAAACTTTTTTTCTTTAGATCTTGCTTCCCCCCATTGAGGCTTCTCCTTCCCCCCTTTCTCTCTTGTTTATTCTTCTCCTTGCCCTTTTTACCCCTTTGTCTTTCCTCCTCCCTTTTCTTACTCCTTTTCCTTTGCTTTCTAACCTTGCCTCCACCTTTCCGCTCATTTTTCTCTTCTTTGGTTGTTTTTATAATTCTTAAAATCCCCTTTTTCTTATCCTTTTTCTCCTCCTCCCCGGAAAGAACCCATTGTTCATCAAAGATGGCTTCTTCTTCCTCTTCTTCTTTGTCCCAGTCCTTCTGCTGCGTAGTCAACTTTTCATAAGTACATAACGCCATTTCTAAGAATTGAAACAAAATGCCCAAAGTATCTTCCTTTTTATATTTTTGATATTCAGTCTTTAGTTCATCCACAAGCGATGCCATCATGAAAAAAGAAACTTTTCCCAAAACAACCACAAATATTTTTAATCAAAAATAATTCCAAAAAAAAATTCCAAAAATTAATACTTTTCTTCCTTCTTCTCTTTCTCTTTCTGGGGTTAATGTTTAATCAAAGAGGTCCAATTACCATATACCTTTCTTTGGGATTCTAGGCAATCTCCTCCTTTTTCAGCTTCTGCTCCAATTTTTTTTTCTCTCCCTTCCCACTTGCAATATCAACTTTAAATAATCAGAAATCCATACCTCTAATAAGGGTTTTCCAATTTCTTAAGTTTTTCAATGTCCAGAAACCCTTTTGTCCCTTAGCTTCAACTTTCAGAATAATTCACTTTCAATGTCCAATATGTCCAAACATATCTGCTTTTTCCATGGGGTGGGAGAGTGAAGAAAAAAAAAAAAGTTCCCTTTAACAGCTTCTCCGCCGCTTTCGATCTTCTTAGGGATACAATGTATACTCCAGCAACTCAAACAGCTCAGTTCCAACAAATTTGAAAGATGTTACTTGACCCGGCTCAGACAGCACTTTCACTCTTCTTACTTCCTCCAGCACAATCTTACCCGGTTGCTGGCTTCTTCGTGGCGGCCATTGCTGACTGCCGCTCCACCGCCTTGGGAAAAAGGGGTTTTTCCGGAGGAGGAGGGGGTCTGCAGTTGTTTTATCAGTTTTGTCATTTTTGAGACCTAAAGGTTTCTTTAAATATATAGTGTGTTGTAATGGTGCATGCAGATATTCCGTCTTACATCTAAATGATTTATAATGTATTTCTCCTTAGCTGCCCACACTAATGCTGCCCTTAATGTAGTAGCCTTCAGACTAGGCACAAACACCCATTGTAGTCATTTGCTGTCTGATTGAACTCTTGTGCTACTAACCTGGCTTTATGGGTAACAGTCCCATACATACCTGTCTTCAGTTTATAAATCCATTTACATCCTATGGCATGTTTACCTGGTGGTAATTTAACATTTTCGTATACCTCCAGTTTTTTAAAAGTTTCCAGTTCCTTATTCATTGCTTTCTGCCAAGCAGCCTGATCCTTAGCAGGATACAGTTTCAGTTCACTATAGTTACTAGGGTCTGTATTCACTTGGCATACAATACTAGCCTGATATCTATCAGGTGGTCATGTTACTCGGGTTGAATGTCTTGGTTATACAGGGCTAACTGGTGGACTTTCCTGTGCCACCTGCTCCTGTTCTTCTACCTCCTCCTGTGCTTGTTCTTCCTCTTTAATGGCTATTCGTGGTTTACTTATTTTTTCATCTTTAGGGACTATTTCGGTGTCAATAATAATATCATTGCTGGATTCCTGTTCCAGTTTATCCCACCCAACATGCTCTAGAAATTTTGCATAAACAAGAGTTGTGCCTTGATCCCAGAATCTAAATGATCTATGCTTGGCCTCATAACCCACAAAAAACCAATGTCTTAGCTGTATGTTGCCCTTTCAGTCTTACTTGTGAGGGAATATGCACCCATGCTGGAGCTCCAAATGTGTGTAGGTAGCCCGATATCTATCAGGTGGTTGTGTTACTCGGGTTGAAGTAATGAGTGAATGGCAATTCACCAGTTGTTGTGTTAACTACATTATTTAAAACATGGTTGCTACACATTATGGCCTCACTCCACAGTGTTTCAGGTAAACCTGAATCAGATAACATAGTACGAGCCATGGCTTGTAATGTTTGCCTTCTTCGTTTTATAAACGAGTTATGTTGTGGTCTGTAAGGTGCAGAACTTTTATGCTGGACACCAGCCAATTTCAACATAGTTTGGAATCTCTTGTTAACAAACTCAGTCCCATTATCAGTAACTAAAGTAATTACTTTACTTTTCATTTTTCTCTCAGCAAACCTTAGCCAGTTATAGAAATGTTGAAATGTTTCTCTTTTGCTTTTCATAAGATAGCAGAAACCGTATCATGAGTCCATAATACTTAAAATATAGCAGGCACCTCCTAAACTTGGTTTCTTAGGACCAATTATGTCAGCAAAAACAACCTCTAAAGGTTCTTTGGTCTTAAATCCATTTAGTCTGTTTGCAGGAGTAACCTTGCTCTTCTCTTGGCTACAAGCATTGCAGTTTAAATCAGGGGTGGGCAAACTTTTTGGCTGGGGGGCCTCATTGACTTTTAAAATTTGACAGAAAGGCCACCACCTGGTGTCGAAATGCCTGCCATTACAAGTCAAAATCAAACGAATGCAATCATTCAATCATTCACATCAAACCTTAATTCTGTACCAATCTTCAGCAGGCCGGATTAAAAGACCAACGGGCCAGATGTGGCCCGCGGGCCATAGTTTCCCCACCCCTAGTTTAAATACTTGCTACAGGGTTTCAATTTTACTCCCTCTGACAATTTGACAGTTTGAGCATTTTGAAATTAATGTACCCTAGATGTCTATGCAGTAAATGTATACATTCATCATGTGGCTTAACATTGTTATAAACTGAGTTAGCCATCTGCAACTGGTCATCATATATTACATATAAATCATTCTCTAAAGTAGCAGTTACACTTTTACCCTCTTTCTTTATTATACAGTTATCTCTCCTAAAGTTTACTACATAACCAAGATTAACTAAAGCCCTTACTGATAACAAATTAAATTTCAGTTTAGGTACATATAACATAGTTAAATGTTCATTTATGCAGTACCTTATTTATGCAGTACCAATATGCAATACCTTCACCTGATACGTTCATATTCCATCCATTTGCCAATGATACATGTTGTTTACTCGTGGACATCTTTACAAACCTCCTTCTATCTTTAGTAATGCATTGTGATGCTCCACTATCAACAACCCACAAATCATGGTTTACAGTTGAATTGCTAGACATAGCTAAACTAACATTATCCTTGGCCTTCTGGTGATTTCTAGTATTCTGTTGTTTTCCCTTCTTACAGAATCTAACTATATGTCCCCTAGCCCCACAAGAGAAACATTTCTTAACAGTATAGGCAGTTGAACACAAATCCTCTTCTTGTGGTTGTTCCTTCCTCATTTGGTCCCTATCCAGCAGTCTTCTTGCTTCTTCTAGCAACCTTCTGGTCATGTCAGTCAATGTCAGTTTATCTCTGGGCAGGACTTCCAGTGAAGATACATAATCATCATAACTTTCATCCAATGAGGAAAGAATGATGTAAACTTGATGCAGCTCTGAAAATATCAGTTCCTTTTTATGTAGCTGCATGTGTGCACCTACATTGTCACGAACATAAATCCTCTTCAAATTCTCCCAACACCTAGCAGCAGACTCTTCTCCATGAATATGGACTAGCTGCTGGTCACTCAGTGTTAGTCCAATTATACGAGGGCTATCCACAAAATAGATTACATTTTCGTCTGTAGCAAGAAGGGGCGGAGCTAGCGCAGCCATCTTTGGTCTGTGCATCTGCCGCTCAGTCTGCATCTAGTCGTGCTAGTGGGAGGTTCGTATCATTGCCCATTATTTCACAGCAAACGTTTGAAATATGTGCTGCAATTGAAAATCCCTCGAGTTGTGAGGTGCGATCAGTGATAAGGTTTTTGTTGGCAAAAAACCATAAACTGATTGAAATTTTTTGGCAACTGTGTGAAGTGTACGGGGACAACATCATCACTGAAGGTGGAGTGCGCCAATGGTGCATTAAGTGTAAAAATGGCTGAACTACAACATTCGAGAAGCCCTGAATGCTTTCAAGTGGGAGATTTTTCCTCATTCACCCTACAGCCCCGATCTTGCACCAAGCAACTACCACTTGTTTCCAAGGATGAAGACCTGGCTTGGAACACAGCGCTTTGATGCCTGAGATTTGAGCCAGTCAGTCACGCACGCCCACAGTTCCACATCTTCATCAAAGCGCTGTGTTCCAAGCCAGGTCTTCATCTTCAGAAACAAGTGGTAGTTGCTTGGTGCAAGATCGGGGCTGTAGGGTGGATGAGGAAAAATCTCCCACTTGAAAGCATTCAGGGCTTCTCGAGTGCCATAGTTCGGCCATTTTTAAACTTAATGCACCATTGGCGTACTCCACTTCAGTGATGATGTTGTCCCCGTACACTTCACACAGTTGTCAAAAAATTTCAATCGGTTTATGTTTTTTTGCCAACAAAAACCTTATCACTGATCGCACCTCACAACTCGAGGGATTTTCAATTGCAGGACACATTTCAAATGTTTGCTGTGAAATAACGGGCAATGATACAAACCTCCCACTAGCACAACTAGATGCAGACTGAGCGGCGGACACACAGACCAAAGATGGCTGTGCTAGCTCTGCCCCTTCTTGCTACAGACGAAAACATAATCTATTTTGTGGATAGCCCTCGTACAAAGAGCTCGTTCATTCTTCTGTTTAAAGTCAGCAAGCTTCTTGGCATCATCCTCATTAGCTGCATCCCAAGCATTTACATCCGGTGGATCTTGAACTACATTCCATAACCCTTCTCTACGCAGAAGTAGACTGCACTTCATAGACCAGGAAACATAGTTTGTTCCATCCAACCGGGTTATCAGTGACAGATTTGTTGAAGTGACTTGTCCATCTTTACCAGGATAGTAACCCACAATTAAACAGTAAACAGCTGTCTGTATACAGTACTGTGTATTCACACTAACTCTCAATTATCTGAGTCTGGTATGGTCTGGGCCCATAACCAGTGTTGAGGTAATTCCTCGTTAGGAGAATGACTGCATACAGGGAGACGTAGTGAGAGAAGTGTTTGAATAATACACACACAGTACACAGATACACTGTATATTAAACGTTGGTTTTTACTTCCAATAAAGGTTTTTTGCAAAGTTCAAAACAAGCAGTCCAAAGTCATTCACAGGTTAAATCAGTCAGTTTTTAGTTCAGGGATAATCCAATATCAAAGTCCAGTGTCAAAAACAGTTCAGTATCAGACTTACATCAAATCCAAGAATAGCAGTCAATTAAGAGGAACAGCAATATTCTCCAACAGAAGGAAACAGATTCACTGAGATTTCTTCTGAGACTAAGACTAAGACTAAACAACCCAGGTTTCTGGCTCCATCTTATGGCCATTTGAGAAACCACACCCAATTACACTTTTAGGATTCTCTTAAAGAGACAATATTAAAATGTCTATCCTGGTTTATACATTGTCCAACCCAAATAGCTGTTAGGTGACTTTCCTAACAAGCTGGCATGAGAATTTTAGATCTTGAAAACCAGAGGGTACCCTGCTTGGAGAAAGTTGCTTTAAATTGACACAGAGAGTTCCTCCTGGTTCCTTTTCTACAGGCATCCCTGGACATCTGCCTTCAAATTCTGATGATGGTGCCAAACATGGGGAAAAAATTCCTTTGCCAGTTCACCTACTTAAAAAACATGTAGTTTAAGTACTATGTTTCAAATGTCTTATAGAATACAAGAAAACCTGTAATTCTGATAATTGTAAGTATTTAGCTCTCATATCTGTTTATCCTAGAGGATTACGCACTGAGTTCAGTCAGACTTGATCACAGATGATTTTGTGTAATTATGACTTTTAGCAACATCAGCTTCTGGGACATAATTGAATTCACATTGAAAAGCATCGGCATGTATTTGTCTGACTTTTTTGAGACTTGAACATTTTTTCCTCTCTTCAGTATTCCTAAAGATTGCAACTAAGATATTTTTTATAGAAGGTTTGGGGGACTCAGCTTAATATAATCTGGAATATTGTTTCCCCATTACTCTTTATTGGTTTTTTTCTTCAAACTCTAGACAGTAAAAGAGTCTTCTGGCAACGAACCCAATTTACCTTCACAGTATATGCAATACTAATCATGTTTGGAAATCACTGAATTCTTATATACAGAGGTGACTTTTATGATGCAAAAAATATTCAGCTTATAAAAGCTTTTTGTGGGTTGATAAAATAATTTTATAAGGGTGTTAATCAGTGGCACTTTCACCTTATTTGCTGTTGGATCCTTTTTAATGATCATTCAAATTCCCCCAACAAGAAAGAATAAAACAGCTAGTTCTGTTGAGAAAGTATTATTTGTCCAGAATAGTTACTGTTAGGAATAACCATAGTTACCTAATGTTGTTTGGGTAAATAATATATAAATCATGATAGCAAAGTTTAAATGTGTTTTCACTTTAAACTCTAAATGATATAATTTGGGTGCGGTTGAGAAACTGCCATAAGAGGGAGCTAGAGAACCTGGATTGCTACTGGATTGATGACTGATTGTTCTGCGTGTTCCCTGTTGTTGACGTCGAAGGAGAAAAGAGTTTTGAATGCTGCATATCTTATCTACTGTGAGAAGATATTTACTGGACTGATTTATGGATTGACATTGTAAGTTAACTGACCTTTTTTTTTGACACTGGATTTTTGCAATTGAACAATCTCTGGACTGAACTGACTGAACACTATTGAATGATATTTGGACTGTTTGACCCTGCTAAACTCTTAATGGAATAAATTATTCAACTAAGACAGTGTATCCATTTTTACTGAGCGTGTAAACTAAAAAACGCTTTCTTTCATATTCGCCTGACTGCCTGACTGCTGTGCACATTCTGCTAGGGTATATCCCTAACACTGGTTATGGGCCCAGGCTGCACAGTCAGACTAACCAGGATATAACAGGCTTATATAAATTGAGAGTTAGTGCAGTTACACAATACTGTAAACCGACAGCTGTGTTTTATTAGTTTATTATAGTTTAATATCCAAAGAAAAATGGTACAAGTCAATTTACCAAGTTTGTCTCTAATATCCAAATTGGATGTAACAAACTATGTTTCATGGTCTATGAAATGCAGTCTACTTCTACGCAGAGAAGGTTTGTGGAGTATAATTCAAAACCCACCAGAGGTAGATGATTGGGATCCAGAAGATGAGAACGATGCCCAGAAAATAAATGAATATAAACTGAAAAATGAGCAAGCTCTATGTATAATAGGACTGATACTCTGTGACCAGCAGTTTGTCCATATTCGTGGAGAAGAAATAGCTGCTAAGTGTTGGGAGAATTTAAAGAAGATTTATGTTCGAGACAGTGTAGGAGCACATATAAATCTTACACGGAGGCTGTTCAGAACACATCTTCAAAAGAATGGAGACATGTTGACTCATATAAACACAATAAAGAGGATTTTTCAGGAACTGCATGAAAAAGAACTTATCTTCACAGCACTGCATCAGGTTTATATAATTTTGTCTTCGTTATATGAGAGCTATGACGACTATGTAACATCACTAGAAGTACTGCCAAAAGATAACCTCACGTTAACTGACATTACTGGCAGATTAATTGAAGAAGCCAGGAGAAGGCTTGAAAGGGATCAACTGAGAAGGGAACAATCACAAGAAGAGAAATTATCTTCAACAGCCTATACAATTAAAAAATGTTTTAATTGTGGAGGAAAAGGACATTTGGCTAGATTCTGCAAAAAAGGAAAACGCCAGAATGCCAAAAAGCATCAAAACGATGAAATTTTTTTTGAAATAGCCATGTATAGCAACAAAAATTGTAAATAATAATTTATGGGTTGTGGATAGTGGAGCATCGCACTGCATAACAAAAGATAAGAAAAGATTTATTAAGATGTCAACGAATTCACAACAGATATCGTTAGCTAATGGCTGGAAAATGAAAGCAAAAGCTGAAGGTATTGCACATTGTTCGTGTATAAAAGAAAATGTTAAAATGTTGTATGTACCACAACTTAACTTTAATTTGCTTTCAGTTAGAGTTTTGATTAAACTAGGTTACGTAGTTACCTTTAGGGGAGAAAACTGCATAATAGAAAAGGAAGGTAAAAAAGTGACTGCAACTTTAAAAGATGAATTGTATGTATTGAATGATAATCAATTAGAGGTAGCTAATACAGTGTATAATAATGTTAAGCCTCATGACGAATGCATACATTTGCTACACAGATGTTTAAGGCATATAAATTTTAAAATGCTCAAGAAAACGGTTGAACTGTCTGAAGGTATAAAACTGAAGCCTTGCAGTAAGTATTTACACTGCAATGCTTGCAGTCAAGAAAAGAGCAAGGTAATACCAGCAAATAGAATTAATGGATTTAAAACTAAAGAGCCTCTAGAGGTCATATTTGCTGATATTATAGGTCCTAAAAAACCTAGTATGGGAGGTGCTCGTTATATATTAAGCATAATGGATCATTACTCAAGATATGGTTTCTGTTATTTAATGAAGAGTAAAATGGAAACATATCAGAATTTCTTTAATTGGTTGAAGTTTGCTGAAAGAAAAACTAAAAGAAAACTAGTAACTCTTGTAACTGATAATGGTACAGAATTTATAAATAAGAAATTCCAAAATAGACTGAAGATGGCAAGTGTTGAACATAAAAAGTCTGCACCATATAGGCCATAACATAATGCATTTATAGAGAGAAGAGGCCAAACATTACAATCAATGGCACGAACTATGATGTCTGATTCAGGATTACCTGAAACTTTGTGGGGAGAAACAATAATGTGTGGTAATCATATATTAAATAATGTTGTTAACAAAACAACAGGTGAATTACCATTCATGCAGTGGCATGGTAGAAAACCTGACCTAAGCTACATGCACACATTTGGAGCACCAGCATGGGTGCACATTCCTATACAACTGAGACATAAGGGGCAGCATAGGGCTAAAAAGTTATTCTTTGTAGATTATGAATCTAATCACAAATCATACAGATTCTGGGAAAAAGATACATCTAGCATTTACTGTAGTGCTAGTGCTCAATTCCTTGAACATGTAGGATGGGAAAAATTGGAGCAAGATTCAAGTGAGGATATAATCATAGAAACCTATAGAAGATCAAAACAATATATCAGTAAGCAAAAGAGTACAATTAAAGAAGTACAGGAAGAGCTCACAAAACCGGAACAGGAAAGAATAGATGAACAGGATGAGGTAGATAAACAGGAACAAGTAGTACATGAAAGTCCACCTGTAAGCCCTGTAATACCTAGATGTTCAACACATGAAACCTGACAGGTACCAAGCAAGTGTAGTTTGCCAAGTTAAGTTCCAACTACTGTTGAAGAACTTAGAATGTATCCTGTGACAATACCTTTAATACCATCAAGACTTCTGGTTTGCCAGGCTTTGGTGGCGGCAGGGATTCGCGATCCAGCGTGATCCCTGTCGCGCTAGCCATCTTGGTGCCTCCGATCCCAATGGGTCTGGAGGATAAGGCTGCCACGTAGAGGCAGCTGAAGACAGGGGGGATCCAGATAGGGGTTTGGGGGTGTCGCAGACCCCCTCCCCACCCGGCAAAACCCCTTTTCTCAAGGCGGTGGAGGGGCGGTCAGCAATGGCCGCCACAAAGAAGCCAGCGACTGGATAAGAATGTGCAGGAGGAAGAAGGAGAAAGTTTGGAACATTTTAAAGTGAAAATTCTTTGGCTGCTGGGACTTTAAGATATATCTAATATCCTGAAAACTACATTCTTTTTGAATGATACATTGTTTCTAGAGGAGAGTCTAAAAGCGGCGAATAGTGCTGAAAGGGAAAGTTTACTCTCCTTCCCTACGGAACTAACAAATGGACATTGAAAAATCTGCTTCTTTAAAGAAGGTAAAATTTAAAGCTCTTTGTTATAAGTGGGAAGGGAGATGACCAAAAAAAAAAACCCTGTATTAAGATTTTGTTGGAGGAGATGCCTTGAAGATTTTGAGACTAAAAGCTAACTGCAATAAGGCTTTAAAGTACAGACTGGGTTCTTTATTTCTTTCCTAATTGATATTACACCAGGAAGAAAAAATGTAAAGGGAAGAACTTTCTGTTTTGTTTGGATGTTTGATGACTTTGGGACTTTGGGGAACTGTTTTTTAAGTTTTGAAACATCTTGGTTGTTTTAAAAAGAAGAAGAAGAAAGGTTTATAATGGCTCTATCTATTGATGAACTAAGAAAGGAATATGGAAAAACAAAGGACTCTTTGGGAGATATCTTTTACTTTTTAGAAATGGCGCTTGCTACTTATCAGCAAATACAACAACAAATGGAGGAAACAGAAGAAGAAGAAGAAGAAGAAGAAGAAGAAGAAGAAGAAGAAGAAGAAGAAGAAGAAGAAGAAGAAGAAGAAGAAGAAGAAGAAGAAGAAGAAGAAGAAGAAGAAGAAGAAGAAGAAGAAGAAGTCATCTTTAATGAATTAAATAATTTGACTAAGAAAGGGAAGAGAAAGAGAGGAAGGAAAATGAAGGATTTAAGACCTAAAAAAAACATCCAAGAAAGAGAAAAATGAGATGTACAACCAATACAATGCCAGAATGTAAAAGAAAAGAAGAATACAACAGAGAGGAGAAACTAAAAAGGCGGAGGTTAGGAGGGTGTGTGTGTGAAAAGACTAGGTGGGATAAGAAAGGAAGGGAAAAGGGGGGAAAAAACCACAAAGATATAAAACAAGATGGGAAAAAGAAATTTTTCTTTAGGGACAAAGGGTAATGCATAATTTATAGGAAAAAAAGGATCTGCAAAAGTACATAAGGTAGCATTGTAGTATTTGTATTAGAAATAGAAAACTAGAATATTAATGGGAATGTTTAAAATATAGAGTTTATTGGCTATGTTAATGTTATTATAAATGTATTATTGTAGCATTTGTTTTTGAAATAGATAATTGGAATATTACAAGATTTAATAAATCAAAATATTATAGTGTTTTAGATTTAATGATAGACCTTAACATTTAATATTATTGAGAATGTGTAAAATGTTTAAGATTTAATGATATAGCTTAATTTGTTATTCTCTTAATGTTATCACAATTTTTTTTAATTCTTTTTCTTTTTTAATTCTTTTAGTTAAAAATGTATTATTTAAAATGTACTTAAAAAGTAGAATGGTAATTATGTACTTAATTATTTTATAAATTTATTATTCTCTTTTTTCTTTTTTTTCTTTTCTTAAAAGTTAATAGGTAGAATGTACTAAGCAGAATCAAATTGGGAACTAGATATTATGCTAAATGTTAACTTAGGGGATAGAAAGGCATCATACTTCGATCAATGATTTCAGGAGAAATCTTTCTTTTTTATATTAAAGAAATTGTGATAAATTGATAATTGGAAAAGAATGGACAAAAGATACAAGTATAATGATTTAAAGTAAGATGAATTAAATAAAATAGAATTAAGAGTGAAAAGCGGGGAGAAGTTATATAGAAGATATAGAATGGTTAATAAGATAAGTAATGATATATAAGATGAGCATGAATTTAATTGAAGTCCGTATAAAGAGAGGTATTCTGGGGCCAAGCCACTTTCTTAAAAGAAGTTTTATGTTTTTGTGTTTTGTGTGTTTATGTTTGATTAAGAATTAATAAAACCTTGGAGGATGAGAATATATGTAAATAAGTCAGATGAAAATATAAATATGATGGTTATAAAATAGATGAATATAGAAAAGAAATTGAATAAAAGTAAAGAGAAATAATGAGAGATTTGCTAAAAGATATTTATCTGTCTATAAGGAAATGGGATAAATTAGAATTATGCTGTATAAAATAATTTACAATGGAAAAAGGTTTTATGTTTGTAATGTTTAATGATGTTTTGTTTGTCTTTAAAACTAAAAAAAATTGTTTCAAAAAAAAAAAAAAAGAATGTAACCTGCAAAGGATCAAGAAAATTGGCATAGAGCGATGGAGAAGGAACTAAATTCACTGAAACAAATGGAAGTTTATGAAAATGTTAAATTACCTCCAGGTAAAAAATCCATTGGCTGTAAATGGATATTTAAATTGAAAACAGGTAATTATGGAACTGTTACCCATAAGGCTAGGTTGGTAGCTCAAGGATTTAATCAAACTGCAAGTGATTATGATGAAGTTTTTGCACCGAGTCTAAAAGCAAAAACCTGGAGAGCAGCTTTAGTGTGGGCAGCTAAGAAGAACTATATCATAAATCACTTAGATGTAGAAACTGCCTATCTGCATGCACCATTGCAGCACACAATATACCTAAAGAAACCTGTAGGAATTAAGAACAATAGAACAAACAATGACTGTTGCAAGGTTAAAAAGAGTCTCTATGGATTAAAACAATCTGGTTACGAATGGAACCAATATATTGTTAAGGTTTAAAGCAGGTTTAGCTGATTCATATTTATTTAAGAGAGAGACTAATGGAACAGTATCATTGTTATTATTATTCACTGATGATATTGCCTTAATCACAAAAACTAATAATGAAGTTGCTGAAATAATATCATTATTAGGTAAGAAGATAAAAATAAAGCAACTAGGAGAGATAAAGCAGTATCTAGGTTTAACCATAAATAAAACCAAAGGTGGCTAAAAGATATCTCAAGAGGATAAGATTTATCAATTACTAAAAACATACAAGATGGAACTTTGTAAGCTGGCTAAAACTCCAATGAGTCAAGAATTTAGCCACACTGATATTCAAAGTCCAAAGTTTGATAAAACTATCTATCAATCGCTAATTGGTAGTTTATCGTACATTAGTAATTGGTCAAGGCCAGATATTGCATATACATTAATCAATTGGCATGATTCAACGCTGAACCTACTGAATGACACTGGCAAGCGACAAAGCATATCTTAAGATATCTTAAAAGGACAATGCATTATGCATTGTATTTAGAGCCAAAAGATGATCTGATTTTAAGTGCATATGCTGATGCAAGTTTTGCAACAGACATAAACACTAGGAAATCAACTTCAGGTACGGCTATACTGTTAGGAAAGGCACTGATTGGTTGGAGATCAATTAGACAGCAACACATAAGTATGTCTACAATGGAAGCAGAATTTTCATGTCTATCTTTGTTGTGTACTGATTTAATTCTTTATAAACAATTGTTAATGGATATGGGAATAAATGTAAATGATTCCATTGTAGTATATGAGGACAATCAAGAGCCATACGAATGGCTACAAATATTGCTGTGAAAACGAGAACTAAGCATACAGATCTTAGATATCTAAATGTAAGGCAATCTGTACAAAGTAATTTGATAAGACTGGAATATTGTATGTCTGAAGACAATATAGCTGATCAATTTACGAAGGCCCAAGGTTCAATCAAACACAAAAAAAGTTGTGATGATTATGTATTAAGATTGTAAAGAGATGTATATATTTTATGTTACCCCAAAGGGGAGTATGTTAGGAATAACCATAGTTACCTAACGTTGTTTGGGTAAATAATATATAAACCATGATAGCAAAGTTTAAATGTGTTTTCACTTTAAACTCTAAATGATATAATTTGGGTGCGGTTGAGAAACTGCCATAAGAGGGAGCTAGAGAACCTGGATTGCTACTGGATTGATGATTGATTGTTCTGCATGTTCCCTGTTGTTGAGGTCGAAGGAGAAAAGAGTTTTGAATGCTGCATATCTAATCTACTGTGAGAAGATATTTACTGGACTGATTTATGGATTGACATTGCAAGTTAACTGACCTTTTTTTTTGACACTGGATTTTTGCAATTGAACAATCTCTGGACTGAACTGACTGAACACTATTGAATGATGTTTGGACTGTTTGATGTATCCATTTTTACTGAGTGCGTAAACTAAAAAATGCTTTCTCTCATATTCGCCTGACCGCCTGACTGCTGTGCACATTCTGCTCGGGTATATCCCTAACAGTTACTTTCTACTTATTCTAGTATTGTTTTTAGATTTTATTCTAAGAAAAAATGTTTTTATTTAATTGTTTAAAACAAACATATACTTTCAAAATGTATATTAATTGGTGGATAAAATACTACACAGTTAATGTGTATAAAATACTATATAAGTAGTACCATACAATCAATTACTACAAAGTTAGTAAAATTTAATTTACCATATTTATAAATATAGACTTTGGAAACCATACCCTAAATGTTTGCATTTGCTTCTCTGTATGATGCTTGGCATATGTAAAAGACATTTTTGTTTAAATTTAATTAAAATAAACTGTGAGTTTCAATCATTGCTGTGTATTCTCCAAGTTTAAATTCCCATGCATCAATAATGTATCTTTTACCCCAGGTTGTGCAAAGTTTGTCCTCCTAGCCACAAGCAAGTTGTCTTAGTTGGAAAAAAAAGTCCTTATTGTAACCCTTGCTAGAGTTGTCTATATAATATTTTCCTCCTAGCTTCAGTATCGGTTAACCAATACGGATAGGATTTTAAAAAGGGCCATGGCCAATGGGGAACAAAAATTCAAAATCCTGTCACCTTGATGAACTAAAAATTTCCCAAAAGCATTTGGAGAAGACATTTGGGTGTCACTGGTACTGGACTGGGTGAAAGAATTCAGTAACATCCATTCTGCTGAGTCCTGGTAGGAAGACGTTTTCATAGAAGAGATAAAGAGAAGCTCCTTTTGTTAGATGCAAATCTAGATAAGGTTTTGCAGATCGGGCTGGAGCAGTCTTTGACAGTTGTTCACAGCTTATGGGGAGATACTTGAAGGGTATGATTGGAGATTTATTTTTCTGAAAGTATTTTTCTGAGTATATCTATGGGGGAATAGATGCTTGGGCCACAATTTTAGGAATGACAAGTCATGGGGACATTTGACTGACCAGTATAGAGAAAGTAGGATTGACAATTTGATGCTGTTTCCGTTTTCTAGTCCAACTAATCCAAATCAGCCCATGAGGTTAGACTTTTGAGAGCCTTGGTTTATCCTATTACTGTTTAAATCCAGATTTGTGTGTGACAAAAGTTGAATCATATATGGCTTATTTGTAGATGTGAACTTGAAATGCATCGCTATAGTAATGTATCTATGATTAAGTGCACTAAAGGCATGGAATAAAGAGAATATACTAATATTAATAATGGAACATACTAGAATAAGTTATAACATCACAATATAGAATAAGGAAGCTCTAGAGAAGTGTTTCTCAAATGTGTCAACTTAATGACTATTGTACAAATTTGAGGGAAAATCTGGTAAAATATTCTGGAGTAGACCTGAGCACACCTGCATTTGAATCCATGCTGAAAATGCAGTTTGTGACTGGGGCCTGGCCAGATATTCAGAAGAAAATTCAAAAATTAGATAATTGGGGCGCAGTTGGAATGACAGATCTCCTGAAAACCGCTCAATAAGTATTTGTTAACAGAGAGACTGTAAAAACCAGACAGAAGTCACAGATGATGGTTGCAGCTGTGCAGGCTGCAGCTAAGAATGAGGTGAAGAAAAATGTGGATTGTGTAAGGGGAGAAGTGGGAGGCCAGGGTGAGAGAAGGCGAGGTGGTATGCAAGGAAGTTTCAGAGGAAGAGGTTTCAGAGGGATGGGAATGAAACAGCCTGGAATGGATAGAAGCTGCTTTAGGTGTGGGAAGGAAGGACACTTTGCGTGCGGGTGTCCTACCAACCAAAGGGAGAGGAGTTATGCATTGTATGATGATTAGGGCTGTTCCGGCTCCTTTAAGAGGACCTGCGGGGAGCCATTGGTAAACATTTCAGTGGGTCCTGACCATCAGGAGCGGCTATTCCTGATAGACACCAGTGCAAGCCGGACTTCTGTGTGTGACCCGATAAAAGGTGCACATAGATCAAGGAAAATGATAAAAGTAGTGGGGGTGAGTGGAAAATCACAGGATGTGAGGGTGTTTGAACAAATCAGACTGGAAATGAATGAAGTGGTAACTGAGGCTGAAGTGCTGTATATTCCTGATTCTGAAGTGAATTTACTAGGAAGAGATCTGTTGCCTGTGTTTGGTATCCAGCTGTGGGATACCGGGAAGGGAGTAAGGATATGTAAGGTGACTGTGGAAGATGAGAGGGCAATTTCGGATGAGGTTTGGGCAGGAGATGAGAAGGTAGGGTGAATGAACATTCAGCCAATCAAGATTCAAGTGCAGCCTGGGGTGACAAAGCTTTGGACATCACAATATCCAATGAGTAGAAAGGGGAGAGAGGGGTTGAAGCCTGTGATTGATAAATTGTTGAAACAGGGCATGCTGGAGCCTACTATGTCACCTTTTAATTCTTCAATACTTGCTGTGTTGAAGAAGGATGGGAAACATAGATTGGTTTTGGACTTGAGGAGGATCAATAGCATAGTGATTCCCAGATTCCCGGTGGTTCCCGACCCCTATACTATCTTGGGACGAATCCCTCCTAAAGACAAATGGTTTACTGTAGTAGATCTGAAGGATGTTTTCTGGCCTTGAGGAAAAAAGTAGACACCTGTTTGCATTTGAATGGAATGATCCTGAGAGTGGAAGGAAACAGCAATTAAGGTGGACAGTACTTCCCCCGGGATATACTGAGAGCCCTTTGCTGTTTGGACAGGCTTTGGAAGAGAAGTTAGTGTCTTTTGAGAAAGAAAAAGGGATCATGTTGATTCAATATGTGGATGATTTGTTGCTGACTGGGGAGAAAGAGAACGAGGTCAGAGCAGCGTCTGTGGCTTTGTTAAATTGGCTGAAGGAGCAAGGATTGACAGTTTCAAGGGAAAAGATCCAATTTGTGGAAAGGGAGGTGAAATATTTGGGGCATTATATTCAGCACGGGGTGAGGTCCCTGGATCCTGAGAGGGTGAAAGGGATCATGGGCTTGGCTCCTCCCAGAAATAAGACAGAAGTCAGGAAAGCCCTTGGATTGCTGGGGTATTGCAGAGCTTGGACCAATACACTGTGTTAGCCCAATTCCTGCACAGGAAGTTGGTAGGGAAAGGAGAGAGTATAGAATGGCTAGAAGGAGATGATGAGAAGTGGGAGGATTTAAAGAAGGCACTGTCATCTGCACCAGTTTTGGCTTTGCCTAATTTGAAGCTCCCATTTCATCTGTATGTGTCAGCAGCACAGGGAACGGCACTAGGAGTGTTGGCACAGAAAAGCGGGGGCAGTATCAGCCCATCGCCTTTCTGAGCAAAACTCTGGAGCCAGTAGTAAGGGGATGGCCAATCTGTGTGCAGGCTGTGGCAGCTACAGCTATGTTGGTAGCAGAGAGCAAGAAATTAACCTTTGGAGGGGCCCTGGTGGTGCATTCTCCTCATCAGGTTACTTCTGTGCTAAGTCAGTTGGCAACAACTTGGATGACAGAAGGATGGATTCTCAAATATGAGACCATTTTGAGAACCAGCCCTGATGTAGTGATTGGGACAGATAGAAATTTTAACCCAGCCGAATTTGTAGAAGGAAGAAGGCAGGAATGGGAGGCTGAAGACCATGATTGTTTGTTGCAAGTAGATTTGATGACAAAGGTGAGGGAGGATCTAGAAGAGACTCCTTTGAAAGATGGGGAGAGATGGTTTGTGGATGGATCAAGTAGGATTGAAGAAGGAAAAAGGAAGTCAGGATTTGCAGTCGTGACAGGAGAAGGGGAGGTCATAGAAAAAGGCTCCCTTCCTTCTTCATGGTCTGCACAAAAGTGCGAGTTGTTTGCTTTGAAGAGAGCCTTGGAATTGGCTGAAGGAATTGATGTGACAATTTGGACTGATTCCAAATACGCCTGGGGTGTGGTCCATACCTTTGGTAAGATCTGGCAGGAGAGGGGTTTTATCAGGGCTGATGGGAAACAAGTTGAACAATTACAGCTTGTGGAACAGGTTTTGGGGATCCTGCAACTGCCAAATCAAGTGTCAATAGTGCATGTGAATGCTGATCAGAAAGGGAATACCCCAGAGGTAGTTGGAAACAGGTGGGCAGACAAATGGGCAAAAGAAGCGGCAGGGGAGATGGAGCTGGTAATGGTATCAATTCCCTTGTTGGAAGTAGAAGAGGATGAGAATTGGAAGCCAGAAGGGAAAGAGAAAGACGAGTTGGAAGGAGAAGGGTACACACTAACAGAGGATGGGTGGAAAACATCAGAAGGGGTGAAAGTCGTCCCCAGGGATGTAATGAGGGGGATTTTAGAAAAAGTACATGAAGGGGGACATTGGGGAACGGAAGCATTGGTGATGGCTGTAAAACCACATTTCTGGAGCCCCAAAATATGGACATAAGCTCATTTGCTGGAAGTGTTTGATCTGCCTTAAGGTAAACAAGAAGGCAGCAAGGAAGAAAGAAATGGGGGGAAGGCCTTTGGTTAGTTGGCCGTTTCAAAGGACTCAGATCGATTTCACAGAGCTCCCAGAAAAGGGGGGATGAAAGTACTTATTGGTGGTTAAAGATCAATTAACAGGATGGGTAGAGGCATATCCCACCAGAAGGACAACAGCCCCCACGGTGACCAAGATCCTGTTAGAACAAATTATCCCCAGATATGGCATGATGGAAGCAATTGATTCAGATAGAGGAACTCACTTTACACAAAAAGTTTTGCAGTCAGTGATGGCTGCCATTGGGGTGAAATGGGATTTGCACACTCCTTGGCATCTGGAGGCCAATGGCCAGGTAGAGAGAGCTAATGGCGAGTTGAAGAAACATCTGACCAAGCTCCAATTGGAAAATGGATTACCTTGGACAAAGATTCTGCCCCTGGCACTCCTTAGAATTGGAACATGCCCAAGGAAAGACACAGGGGTCTCCCCTTTTGAAATGTTAATGGGGCGACCCTATCTGGCCAGACTGGGAAATCCTATACCTGAATTTAAAGATCTGTTTCTGAGAAAATATTTGCAGGCACTGTCCAGGTCTTTGTTTTCTCTTCATAAACAGAGATTGTTGGCACAACGACCACCACTTGCAGAAAGCCAGCACCCCTATGAAGTTGGAGATTGGATCCTAGTAAAAACTTGGAGAAGTGAGAAGCTTCAGCCTAGCTGGGAAGACCCGTATCAGGTGCTATTGATGACTGAATCCGCCATCTGGACCAAAGAGGGAGGATGGTCGCACTATAGTTGAGTGAAGAGAGCACCTGAGCCAGAAAAGCTTTGGAGAGCTGAACCAGTGGAGGGGCAACCTTTGAAGCTGAGATTAAAGAGACGAAGTTCCTGCCAATCCTGATTGGACTTGTATGACTGAACTTGGTTTACCCACAACAGTTCAGGAAGACAGGGGATTTTGGGACTGACTTATGGGATAGTAACAATTTCGTGAAGGACGTAAATAAGATGGCTAAGACCTTGAATTACACCAATTGCTGGCTATGTATGCATATGCCAGGGACAGGAAAGGAGGGAATGGTTTTGTATGGGGTCCCTATGAACCTGACAAAATGGAACCATTTCCCCCTTCCGAGAAAAGGGGGCGGTCCGGCCCCAATGGATGCTTTAATTGCAGTCTCATTACAATTCAGAGAAAAAGCAACTATCTGCTTTAATAGCACCAGACGGCTACCAAATGCAACAAGAATGGGGATATGGGAAGACTGCAAACACACCTATCCATTCACAGGAAGGGATAGGAGTTGTGGATGGATGTGGAATCAGACTGAGTCAGAGCAAATTGCAGGATTACCAAAAAGGGCTTATGCAACTTGCCTAGATTTTGAAATGATCACATACTATGCAAACCGAACCTCGAACCGATCATATAATTTGATGGGAGGTATATGGCTATTGTGTGGGAATAAAGGATATTGATGGGTACCTGCAGATTGGGAGGGTGTCTGCACATTAGGGTACGTCCTTCCTGCCGTATACAAGCTCGACCAGTTGCCAAAAATCCAGATTAGAAACAAGAGGGCGGATCTAGGGACAGGATCCTGGTGGGTGCAGTTATATCGGGCTCTCCTCCCACCTTTGGGGGTAGCATTAAATAATAAGGATATTCATACCTTGAACAACTTCACAGTGGCCATGTTCAATGACACCATTAAAACGATTGAAATGATCAATACTGAATTGTCTGAAGTAAGGCAAGTGGCCTTTCAGAATAGATATGCTCTAGACATCATGTTAGCAGCAGAGGTAGGAGTCTGTGCCCTAATACAAACCCATTGCTGTGTTTACATACATGACTATAGCATAAATATTTCCCAAACAGTCCGGGTTATGGAACAACGAATCTCGGATCATGAGAAAGAGTTTGGGGAATAGGACAATGTTCTGGGAGATATTTGGAACTCACTGTGGTCATGGCTGCCCAGTAGGAGTTGGTTTAAGGATATTCTGGTTACCATAATCATGATCGTAGTAATGGGAATAATAGTATGCTGTTGTTTACAATGCTTGCCAAACGTAATCACTACTTGCAAGGGAGCTAGCAAAAGTGTATTGGCTGTAATATCTAAGGATAAGGATTTTGAACAAATAATGATTCTGCAAACGGAAAACATGGATTTGATGCTGAGAAACATTGGAGAAGATTTGCTTGAGTTTGAGTCAAGAGTGAAACAAGAAAAGGGGGGAATTGTGAGGGGAGAAAATGAATAAATCCATTGTGTATTGTGTAGCTGTGACTCAAATCTCAAAACTACCAGTTGATACTCTTCTACTGCAAAAGGGAGAATTTGAAACGTTGAAGAATCACACGTTGTGCTCTGGGAAAATCTGGGAAAATGTGTACGTGTTAAGGAGGCATTTAACTTCCTGATTTCCCATATTAGGTAATGAATTGTATACTGAAATTCAATAGGTAGATTGTAAACCAAGCCATCTTCGGATGGGGCGGTAGGCTAGGGTATAAAATAGAATGCAAAATTTTGCTCTGGGTTCCTCCCACCTGCCAGGGCAGGAACCCGTTTCTGCAGAAATGCTACAATAAAGCTGTTTTCCTTGGATTTATATTGAATCTCGGGTGGTTTTTCAAGCCCCCACCCCACATGACTGAGTTTATTACTGGTTATGAATCTATTGGGGAAGTCATATATTTCTGCGTGCTTTTAAAAAAAATATTGCCAGAACTTTGAAGTCCTCCTTGAGAGATGTTTTTATATACATTTTCTACAAAGATCATAAACATGCTAAAACCTACAGTGATAAAAGTTCATGTACATGTATGAACACAGAGTATTCCCATGCTCCACAATTATTCATGTCTATGGAGGTTCTCAGTCATTCAGGTCAAGATTATCCAAAAGTTAGAACTGAAGAAGCTTCTTGGTTAAGAAATGAAATGTTTTTATGTAAAACAAAGTCCAGTTGCCTTTTGGGGAAACCCCCCCCCCCCCACTTCTGGCACACAATTATTCATGTATTTCATATCCTTCTCACGTGTCCACCAAGAAAGTAGAAGTAGGACATCAACTCTCCAACACTCAGATATAAAACTTATGCTTTTAAAGCAACCACTACAGAGAATTTTATTGGGGTGATTTTTTTTTTATCCCCCCCAACAAAAAATTTCCTCTCAGCTCTCTGGGTGTTCATTTACAGTGTGTTGTCTTGGTTTTTATCAGGAATATCCTCCCTGGATTAAGTGGGACATATGAAAATTGTGACTATGAACATTTAAGAATATGGTCGGGAGGCAGACGTATCTGCACAATCTTGAAATTTGGATTATTAAAATTATTTTTATTATTTCAATACTGAGGTCACTTGGATGAAAATTAAAAGCAGTGTGAGGTCATTGTGGTAGAAGTTCCATCTTTTCATATGTTAGTGTGCCATCATAGTACACAAACAAAGGGGGTGCAAGTTGTTTCAAGGGACAACTGCCTAGGTGGCACAGTGGTTAGAATGTAGTACTGCAGGCTATTTCTGCTGACTGCCAGCAGTTTGGCAGTTTGAATCTCACTAAGCTCAAGGCCTTCCATCCTTCCAAGGTTGGCAAAATGAGGACCCAGATTGTTGGGGGGCAACAGGCTGACTCTGTAAACCACTTAGAGAAGGCTGTAAAGCACTGTGAAGTGGTATACAAATCTAAGCGCAATTGCTATTGCTTTTGTCATCCTCACTCCCTTTGTTGTTCCCTGTCAGGCACCCAATATGGTCAGGTTTTCCCTTATAGATCTTCTAGAGCTCTTAGCCCTTCAAAGTAATACAGACAAGAAACCAATTCAGAAATACCATGTCTAACTTGATTATAAGATTGCATTGCAGAATCTTGCAAGTCTCGAAGTACATCTCTCCCCTCTTTTTACAGTCCAAGAAATTAGGGAGGGTCCCTTCTGAGATGTTTGCTCCCCACAAACCTTTTCCTGCTTGTGGCTCTTCCACCTATCTCCCAAGATCATTCCCAAATGCTATTACGAGGCCTATTTGATAGTCTGTAGGATCTGGAAATACCTAACAAAATTTGTAAGTGGGATTGCAATGCTTAGAATTTGAAGCAAAAGTCTAATACCTAGTTAGTAACGGTCACAAGAAGGAGCGGACTGAATTCAGTGAGTTAAGCTTGCCACTTGATGAACTCTGCTTGGTTTACCAAACTAAGATGAAGGAAGCTTGACCAGTTTTCAAAGCTATCAGACCAGATCAAGGCAGGCTTAAGAACTCCATCACTGTACATATACTCCTCAATTTACAACTGCTCGCTTAGTGACCATTAAAAGTTTCAAATAGATGCCGCGAAAAGTACCTACAATTGGTTCTGAAGTTCTGAGAGACAAATTTTGGGTGCTAGGCCCACATTTACAGATGTTTGCAGCAACTTGCAGTCATATGACCATGATTAAGTTCCCCTCCCCCCCAAAGAACAATGTTTGCTTATAATTTTTGGGAAAAACACTTCATGGCAAAGAATGGTTTCATTTAATGATGTGGCACTTTCTTAACAACCATGGGATTTGCTTGATGATTGTTTCAACAAAGATCATAAAATTGTGTTCGATACATGAATGACTCCCGTTACGATCATCCTGACTTACAACCATAATGGGCAGGCTCCATTACGATCGTAAATGTAGGACTACCTGTATGCCATATTCCCCATCTCCTTTCACACAGCAGAAAGAAATTAGCTCCAAAAGCAACTTCCCTGAAGCCGTACTCTGTTGCTAGGCAACATATATGCAGATGAACTAATTAAGCCTGTACTTTGTGTGATGCACCTTCAAATTCTCAGATGAAATCAACTCTTGATGTACAGTATCTCTTCTTGTGTGACCCACTGTCCTTACTTTCCAACTCAGCTGATGAGGATGAGTGGAATCTCTTTGTTCATCTTAGAGATGTGCAGTTAAAACCTTGGAGTGTCACAGAAGAACCTTTCAAGCTCCCACCCAATCCCATTATGAAAACCATGTCATAGGAAGGACATGCAGAGGAGGGTTGTGTGTGTTAGGAATTTTGTCTGTAAAAACCTTCTAACACGCAATTAGCAACAGGTTTCTTCCCATTGTGGTTAAAAAAAAGGAAATGGAAGGAGAAAAATAGCATTCTCCTACATTATTGAGATTACATCACTTTTATTATAATTAAACAACAGCTGGGACAGGTACACTAAAGGCAGAAAAGCAACAGCATGTTTTATATTTTTCCAGTGTGTGAGCAAGCCTACGCACCAGCTACACGGTCTGTCTCTTGTGGAGCTTCCTGGAGTATCCCTCTTCCAGGGCTGAGCACATTTATTTCATTTACCTGCTTTTCTTACGCATACCTTAGGGCACCCTAGTTTCCCATTTTATTTTAGGCATTGCACAGGATGCCATTTGGAAAAATGAAGCTTGCTGTTTTGCTGTAGTACTGTCTGGGGAAGTTGTGCAGCATTAGTTCAGTGAAGCCACATAAGCTGCCTTCTTCCTATTTAATCTGCATCTAATAAACCAGCCTAGAGAACAACTCAGGTTACTGTGGCACACTGTGACATGTGCATTTAATTCTGAGGCTTGTGTACAGGCTCCTTTTACCTTGATTATAGCATCATTATACTGCACATCTCCAGTAGACATAGAATTTTTTAATGAATGTAGAATCCTTCCTGTGAATGTTGGAGTTCTGACATCTGCCAATCAGGGCCAGGGAATCCTGTTTGCCTCGAGAGCTCCATTTCCTTGTGGACAGCATGATAACAATTGATGGGGTCAAAATCAAAGATGAGTGGTAAAGGGGACTTGGGAGGTTGCAACTGGGAGCAAAATATGTGACTTCTCAAGCTATTTCCTAACCTGCAGTTAGACTGAAAAATGGCTTCTCTTAGCCCCAGCGAGAAGGTTTCTTCAAAATGAATTGCTACCTAGTGATGGACTAAGGAAAAAGGGCACAGTTCTGACCTTGTGAGAATATAGATCTGAAATCTAGAAACTCACTATTAAGACAACATTAACGCATCTTTTCTCAGTTTTGTTAGCGCTCAAAATGAGTGTATTGCTTATAGCTATTTCAGTCTGAAGTCATTCAAATAACAGTTTAAATGGGAATGAGAAAAAAAAAAACGGTCTGACAATTTGAAGAGGGGATGAAATGATAAATTGCAAAGAGATTACTAGAATAACAAGGGGGGAGGGGAGAAAGCTGTAGCTGGCAGGCAATTGTTGATCACATCTCAGTAAAATAAGATCCCTGAAGTGTCTTGGTACAATAAGAGAATTTTGGCATTGCCTTGACTCAGGTTGCTTGTAGGGCTGAGTGCCAGGAAATTGTAGGATTTTAGTAGTTGGGATTGCACTTGTCATAGCTATTCTCTTCATGGGACATCCTATGCTACATGGGACACATTAATAAGTCTGCATGACCTGTAGAGAGAAAGCGAGAAAAGGTTGGGAGCCACAGTGGGAGGTAGAAGAGATACAATCAAAAAAGTCACCTAGATTGGATATGTCACTCTAGTTGTAAATGACATTTGGGTGTAAGCCACCAAATTTCACCTTATTTAAATGATGAGACATTCATTTATCAATGATACCCTTGGAAGGAAAAATCATTAGTGTTTTAAGGTCTTTTGCAATACATGGGCTTCTTTACGAAAATAAAATTTGAGTGTGGGGACAGGCAAATATACTCAAGGATCTATTTAACTGTTGTGGGGCAATAATCATTCACAGAATAGTATGAAACCAGGTAAATTAAGATAAATGATGAAATTAAACATAATGTATGTAATTAAAAGAATAAAATGCAGCTTTACAGCTTTAGAATAATATGTTCATTTGCTTCAGTTTCCCCAATTTCATTTTCTATTCAGACAATAACAATATAGCAATGAATTTTATTTTCTTATCACACCAGTAAATTGATTTCCAATTGCCCACTCATGAAATGAATTGATTTATCTCCCAGTCTAATTAACTGATTGATTTAAAATGGATTTTCCTCATCCTTCTCCATCTGTCAACTAATTCTAAAATTGTTTTTTTTAAATCCCATTTTTAAATCCACATTTTTCCTACTATGAGAAACAGTAAAAAGGAAAGTGTTTCTCATCTTTTATCCAGCTCATTGATTGGGCTCCTGATGAGGGTCAGAAGAGATAAAAACATAAGTGATCAATACTCTCATTATCATCAAAAAGTCTTTTACGGAATTTGATGGGGAGTTATTATTCTGTTTGCAATAGCAAATAACTAAAAGAGGTCTGCTTTTGTGATGTAAAGGCCTGTCATTGGTTTAAAAAGAGTAGAAGATACATTGGAAAGACAAAAATGATGGCAACCACACTAGAAGTTATGGGGTCCCACTTAATTTCTATCAGCAGGCTTTATACAGGACTAAATTTTCACATGAATTCTATGACAAATCTTTACTGTTATATACTACATTATGCTGACTTGGAGATCATTTTGTCTGGTGTAATGGTTAATTATTAAATGTGGCATAATAGCACATATAATAGATTTATTATACTGCTTTACAGCCCTCTCTAAGCAGTTTACAGAGTCAGCATATTGCTCCCAACCATCTGGGTCCTCTTTTTACTGACCTCAGAAGGATGGAAGGCTGAGTCAGTCTTGAGCCTGATGAGATTTGAACTGTCAAATTGCAGTCAGCTGGCAGTCAGCAGAAGTAGCCTGCAATTACTGCATTCTGACCACTGCACCACCACAGCTCCTGTGTGCTTCTTATTGCATCTTGATAGTGATGAGAAGAATGGACTATATATTTCATTGGGTGACTCTGTCTCAACCACTACCTCTTTTTACACCCTATTTCATAGTATTGTTATTAGTCAGAAAGATTGACTTCTTGAACTCATGCAGATTTGAACTCCAAGAAGAAATTATGATTTTTTTTTTTTGAAACAAATTTTATTAATTTTAAAGACAAACAACACATCATTAACCATTAAGTACATAAAACCTCTTAACATTATAAATTTTTACAAGTCGGATAAAACATTATTTTTATACAACATAATTCTAATTTATCCCATTTCCATATGGACACATAAATATCTTTCAGCAAATTTCTCATTATTTCTCTTTACTCTTATTCAATTTCATTTCTTTTCTATATTTATCCATTTTATAGTCATCATATTCATTTCTTTCTGACTTGTTTACAATTATTCTCATCTAACATTCCTCCAAGGTTTTATTGATTCTTTTTTTTTTTAAACAAATTTTATTAATTTTACAGAAGACTCAATACACAAACATACAAAACACAAAACATAAACAAAACCAAAAGATCTTTTCTGAAGGTTGTCTGATCCCGGGTTAAAACTCTTCACACAGACACAAATTCAAACATCATATTCATCCCATATATCCTTCCATATCTTATTATCATTTTCTTTTTTTATATATATATATAAAAACCATTTTTATCAATTTTATAAAAACAATGCACAAAGAATCAAGGCATAGCAGCTTATAAATTCTTTTCTAGGAAAAAATAATAATAAAAAACCAATAGAGCATAACAATTCCAAATTATAGTATCAATACTTTATCTATTTAACTTCATATCTTATCCCTACTTCTCCTTTTCATCCAAATTATTTCTTATTAATTAAAATTTTATTGCCTTTTATCAATATACAAAATCCAAAAAAAAAAACATAACAAAACCTTTATATATCCTTCCATATCTTATTACCATTTTCAATAACATTCTTTGTCTGTTCTATTTCCAACTATCCATTCATCTTTTTTCTTTTACTATACTTCTCCTATACACCAATTGGAGTAACGTCTATAACTCATTACCCTAACTTAAAAGTACTTCGTATAACAATTTTTCTTGGGATTCTGTTTAAAAGATTCTAAAATTACATAATGAATTTTATACTCTAAATACACATATAAAAACACAAACTTATGTACTCTCCAGAATCCCTCTTTTATCCTAAATTAAATTCACCCATTGTCTCTGAATAAACTTTTTTTCTTTAGATCTTGCTTCCCCCCATTAAGGCTTCTCCTCCCCCCCTTTCTCTCTTGCTTATTCTTCTCCTTGCCCTTTTTACCCCTTTGTTTTTTCTCCTCGCTTTTCTTACTCCTTTTCCTTTGCTTTCTAACCTTGCCTCCACCTTTTCGCTCATTTTTCTCTTTTTTGGTTGTTTTTATAATTCTTAAAATCCCCTTTTTCTTATCCTTTTTCTCCTCCTCTCCGGAAGGGACCCATTGTTCATCAAAGATGGCTTCTTCTTCCTCTTCTTCCTTGTCCCAGTCCTTCTGCTGCGTAATCAACTTTTCATAAGTACATAACGCCATTTCTAAGAATTGAAACAAAGCGCCCAAAGTATCTTCCTTTTTATATTTTTGGTATTCAGTCTTTAGTTCATCCACAAACGATGCCATTATGAAAAGAGAAACTTTTCCCAAAACAACCACAAGTATTTTTAATCAAAAACAATTAAAAAAAAGTTCCAAAAGTTAATACTTTTCTTCCTTCTTCTCTTTCTCTTTCTGGGGTTAATGTTTAATCAAAGAGGTCCAATTACCACATATCTTTCTTTGGGATTCTAGGCAATCTCCTCCTTTTTCAGCTTCTGCTCCAATTTTTTTTCCTCTCCCTTCCCACTTGCAATGTCAATTTTAAACAATCAGAAATCCATACCTCCAACAAGGGTTTTCCAATTTCTTAAATTTTTCAATGTCCAAGAATCCTTTTGTCCCTTAGCTTCAACTCTCAAAACAATTCACTTTCAATGTCCAATATATCCAAACATTTCTGCTGTTTCCATGGGGTGGGAGAGTGAAGAAAAAACAAAAGTTCCCTTTAACAGCTTCTCCGCCGCTTTCGCTCTTCTTAGGGATACAATGTATCCTCCAGAAATTCAAACAGCTCAGTTCCAGGCAATTTAAAGGATGTTACTTGACCCGGCTCAGACAAAACTTTCACTCTTCACATTTCCTCCAGCGCAATCTTACCCAGTTGCTGGCTTCTTCGTGGCGGCCATTGCTGACCGCCGCTCCACCGCCTTGGGAAAAAGGGGTTTTCCCGGAGAAGGGGGGGTCTGCGACACCCCCACCTCCCTGTCCGACTCCCCTCTCTCTTTAGCTGTCCCTACAGGGCAGCCATATCCCCCTGACCCATCTGGATCGGGGGTACCTCGACGGCTAGCAGAGCAGGAATCGCGAGCTGTCGCGAATTCCTGCTGCCCCGAAGCCACGCGAAACCGGAAGCCAACCGAAATTATGATTTTAAAAGTTAATAAAAAAACAAGGCAATAAATATTGAGGGGAGATGGAGTAAGAGTGGTCTTCACGGCAGATCCTTTATAATGGGTACTGTATGCTGACAATTATATTTGGACTTCTGATCCAGTTCAGTTCAGTGTGTTGGATTTTATTTTCATGAACTTCTAAGCACCTTTGTATCCAAATGGAAGATATGAGGTGTAATTATGTCACCCACTACTAAGAATGCACTCTGTTAGAACCTCAGTTTTTGGGAATGAATGAAGATTTGGGTCAACCCTGTTTGAATCTACAATATCTGGCTATGGATTGCCCAAGTCTGCAGGTGTTGGACTAATAATCCTTCAAAGATCCAAGAAGGATTTTTGCCTTAAGGTAAGATGGGTGGCCTATAAATTTTATAAATAAATAAATAAATGAGACACTACTTTTTATGTCATCATAATGAAATGATTGGCTGTCTCCTTACCTAGTAACAGCCTCAAAAACTTAACTTTAGGAAAATCAGGTTATACATTGCTAAGCCTGCAATAAGAAGCACACAGCCTTTTCAGCAAAGTTGTTTGAATAACAAATAGGGTTGATTAAACATTTATTGATGCAAGTAGAGGAGATTTTAAAAAACAATTGATTCCTTCCTAGAAACTGGGAAGTTCACAGCCTCATTTAGTGAACTACAATGGGATGCTGAAAAGATGGATATTGGAAAAAAGAAGCCAAAAATAATGGTGCTTCTCAAGATCTAGTTTTTGGAGAGCATATTTGTATTGTCAATTGCAAGAACTAATGACAAATTAGGTTGTTGGGGAGAAAAAAGGGAAAATTGCATAGAATGTCTTCAACGATAACAATTTTGAAAAACTGTCAGTGATATTTTATTTTTCCTTGATTGTACTGCTAACTGCTTTTCATAGTATGAACCACACCCATGCTGTATTGCCTGAGGAAAAACTTGTGGTAGTTTGCTTGTTAATGGAGACATATGCTATAATTTCCCTTTTTAGCTGCACACTGCCTGCCCACCTGCCCTGTTTATTGCCTTTCTATTTTGGCAAATATACAAGAGATATATTTACAAATATAAAATATATACATGAAGTTAAAAACACACCAGGATTTGCAATAAAATACAGCTAGATAATAAAACAATGTAACCACTAAAGTCCCATTGAAAAAGATGGGTCATAATCAATAAAACTGCTTCCTTTATGACTTAGTTGCACTGTAGACTGTAAGATCTTTTAGCTGCAAATGGGTGTACTGGTCTGCTGTGGTATCTAAACACCTGGTTCCTCGTGGTAAATACTTTGAGTTATTTCCTCTTCATCTTTCTACCAAGGACTTATCCATATGAGGACATGTTCTCAAAACACAATGTCCCTCTCATTCCCAACTAATAGCTGAAGCTATTTAACTTGATGTTTATGTGATCTAATATTAATGTAGTGTTTTTCACTTCTTCTGATACCAGCTTGGTAATATGAGTAATTTTTGATGCTTTGGTGGTGATTGTAGAGACGATGTGGCAGGACCTGAAATCTGTTCAGCTCCTATTGACAGCTTTGAGTTACTATGGTACCCTTGCCTTCTTTGATCACAGGCAAAGTCTCTCCACAGTCATTTTGGCTTGGGCAGCAAAAGTGGCCAAGCATGGGAAATCTGATGCAAATTGCCAGTCACGTGTTATGAAGGGTTATTAACTATCCATTTAGATACATGCCTTGAGTGATAGGCAGTTTGCATGGCGGTCAGCACTGGTTAACATAGGCCCATCTTCCTGTCAACAGTCACCCAGCCAATCTTTTTAACCAGAGCAAAAGAGGCAAAGTGTGAGCAACTGAAAGAAATAAGAGACAGCAAGAGAAAGAGAAGATAGCAAGACAGCATGAAAGAAAGAGCAAGGTGTAAGTGTGGACAAGAGGATGGGGGAGAGTGGGAAAGAAGAGAAGAAAGTGCACGGAGGTGAATGGTGAAGCTAGTGGTGGAAACAGAGCAGTGGTGTGGTTAATAGAGAAGAAGGGAGTAATGGAGTGGATGGTAGATCAGGAGATAGAGCAAGCAACCGTGTGAAATGTTGCGAAAGAGCAGGCAAGGAAGCAGTGACTAAAGAAATGGGCTGGCAGTAGAGTATGCAATAGAGAAGGTGATGGAGCAAGAAACTACGGAAATGGATAATGAGTATATATATGTGTGTGTGTGTGTGTGTGTGTGTGTATTTGTTTTCTTAAGTTTTCGCGGGTACTTACATATATGGCATTCAGCTTTGTTCGGGTATTTTCCCACATCATAGTAGTGGTGCTTTTAAAGTTGTAGCAACGTTTCAGCAGAATCTCATCTGCCATCATCAGGCTTCTGTATAGTGTTTGTCTGTGAGTTAGACTTTTACAGTGGTTTCAGATTTAAATTTGGGGCAGCCTATTGCTGTGTCAGAATGGTTTTTTCTTCCTCCTGATTGGTTGACACAGCAAAGCTGCCCCAAATTTAAATCTGAAACCACTGTAAAAGTCTGACTCACAAACACCATACAGAAGCCTGATGATGGCAGATGAGATTCTGCTGAAACGTTGCTACAACTTTAAAAGCACCACGTGGGAAAATACCCGAACAAAGCTGAATGCCAGACATGTAAGTACCCATGAAAACTTAAGAAAACATATATATATATGTAAGTACCCGCGAAAACTTAAGAATATATATATATATATATATATATATATATATATATATATATATATATATATATATATATATTCTTAAGTTTTCGCGGGTACTTACATGTATGGCATTCACCTTTGTTCGGGTATTTTCCCATGTCATTGTAGTTGTTCTTTTAAAATTGTAGCAACGTTTCAGCAGAATCTCATCTGCCATCATCAGGCTTCTGTATAGTGTTCATATATATATATATACTTGTACATGTCCTGACTTTTCAAAAAGGGATGTTGCAATCTGCTTTCCAATTTTTTTTCTAGTTATCAAAAGGTAGTTCCTAGATGAGATAAATAATGGAATTGGTTTCTTTCTTTTTAAATTAATTTCCCTTTTAAAGGGACTTTTAAAGGACTCCAAGTTGAAATGTTTCATTTTTTGAGTGCAGGAGGTCCTCGACTTACAACAGTTCATTTAGTGACTGTCCGCAGTTACAATGGACTGAAAAAAGTGACATGATCATTTTTCACATTTATGATAGCTGCAGCATCCCCATGGTAACATGATTTCTATTCGGATGCTTGACAAATGACTCACATTTATGATGGTTGCAGTGTCTCAGGGTCAAGTCAATGGGGAAACCAGATTCACTTTACAACCAAGTTTCTACTTTAACAACTGCAATGATTCAGTTAACAAATGTGGCAAGAAAAACTGTATAATGGGGCAAAACTTACTTAACACATTTCTCACTTAGTAACATAAATTTTGGGTTCCATTGTGGTTGTAAGTTGAGGACGACTTGTATGTTTTAATCTGCTCTACATTCGTGCACTAGATATGCTTTGGAGAAACTAGCCTGTTTGTGTAGTTCACATTATTTCTGATACAACATTAGCCCACTTACTGTTTGCAATTGAGGGGAGCTGTGCATTGGTGGGATTCAATTATTTTTACTACCAGTTGGTGGGCCTGGCAGGGGAAGGATACTGTAAAATCTCTAGTCAGAGGTCGAATTTTCCAGTTCTCCAAACTATTCAAAATTTCTGCGACCAGTTCTCCAGAACCAGGGGTGGGATTCAATTTTTTTAACAACTGGTTCTGTGGGTGTGGTTTAGGTGGTGGGCGTGGCTTGATGGTCATGTGACTGGGTGGACGTGGCTTGGTGGTCATGTTATTGGCTGGGCGTGGCCAACTCAATATCACTCACATTGAGGCACGCATCTCCTCGCCTGGCCTCTCATGACTGTGGGGATGCTGCAACATGGTCATAAGTCACTTTTTTCAGTGCCATTGTAACTTTGACTGGTCACTCCACACAAGCTAAGTACCAGCAAAGGAGGGGAAAAAACCTCCAGAGAAGTTCCTGAGACAGGAAGTCTAGTCCTGCCAAGAATGTAATAAGGGTTAATGGAGAGGCAGTTTCTGTAAGCAACACCAGAATGTTTCCTTCCTGCCTTCCTTACAGGATTAGGCCAGTAATTTCTTCTAACAACCGGTTCTCCGAATTGCTTAGAATGTTAACAACCGGTTCTAGTGAAGAGGTGTGAACTTGTAGAATCCCATCCCTGTTCAGAGCTGTTCAGAACCTGCTGAATACCACCTCTGGAGCTGTGCCATGATATTGTGACTTGGGAGATTGCTGAAAATGGATAAAGACCTAGAAATAGAAGCAGATACAAATAGAACGTGAAGATAAGCATTTCCTTCCTCACACCTCACAGTGCTGAAACAAATATTATACCAAATAATGTACAAACTAAATAATTATACCAAATAATGTACAAACTAAATAATGTACAGACTAAATCTTATGAAATGGTCAATAAATGATCTGAATCAAATTGCTGTATTGTGCATATGCTCCAAAATAAAATTAATTTGTGGCCATTCTCCATAACCAGATTAGTCTGTAATTTTATATTAATTGATCTGGAAGAAGGGCCCATTATTTTTGAAGATACGTGCACAATCCAGCATAGTTAGCATGATGGTATTTAAATCATATCAGGGGAGGGGGCTTAACTTTTAAGATATCAGGAAAAAAGTATTTTTTTTTTCCTTTTCTTGAAGAAAAGAATCTTTGTACCGAAAGTCAGAGTCAGATCTTGATTTGAATTAATTTATTGTTAAGGGCTTATTACAGTTAAATGACTAAATCTATTTACAATCCAAAAGACGTAGGGTTTGTGAGCAATAATTATTTTTATAAATATTGTGGCCACTCCAAAAATGATGCCCACTTCTGGGCCAGAGCCACGCAGCCCAGGGATGCCAAAAGGTGTAACGGTGTGCCCTTCTTCCTTCTCACAAGCTCTGGGGACCTGGAAATATTCTAAAGATAAATGTGCAATTGGTTAAGCAGGGAGGAGAAGGATGTGGGACCCAGTGGGGTGGGAAGCAGGCCCAAGGCCTGTGGGGACCCAGTGGGTACAGAAAACACTCCCAAGGCTTGTGGAGACCTGACAGAGCAGGATGCGGCATGGAGGGATAGGCAGGAGGCGTTGCAAGTGTCGCTATGGTTGGTTATAAGCACAGATGACTGCTGGAAGACTGCAGTAGCTATAACTTCAGACTAGGGCATTAGTCCCTTTTGGGGAAGATCCGTTATAATTTTGAACAATCACTAAGTGACCAGTTGTAAGTCTAGGACTACATGTAAGACACCACAATACCATATTAAATCTATTAAACCCATCAACATTAAAGACTCAATGCCAAAGTTAAACTTCATTAAAATCCTCTCATCCACCTCACCCTAAACTGGCATTTGAGGGAAAATCCACTGAACTAATGTCTCACTTATCAACATAAGTGGTCAATGCCTGGAATGGTCTACCCGACTCCATTGCTTCAGCCTCAAACCCTCGCAGCTTCAATCTCAACTGTCTACCATAGACCTCACCCTATTCTTAAGAGGTCCGTAAAGGGGGCATACATAAATGCACCTGAATGCCTACCGTCCCTGTCTTACTGTCCCCATTTATGTACTTCCTTTGTTCATGTTTATGTTCATACCTATATTTGTTATCTTGTACATGTTTGACAAACAAATAAAATAAAATAAATAAATTTTGAGCTCAATTGTGATCATCAGAGTGAGGACTACCTGTAGTTTGCATACAGCTCCATTCATTGTTAAGACACTAAAACTAAAGAGAGAGTCAATCTCATAAGATAACCTTTCTCTCTTCTTGCAATTAATATGTGTTTTAATTTACTGCTCTGAATAGGGCTCCTTTCTAGCCTCAAAAAACTTGTATTGAACATTTTCCCATTAATAGGAACATTTATTTAGTTATCATTCTAAGAAAATGGTTAACTCCATTTTCCTCCCCATTGTTTCTTGGATAGAATTCTAAATATATTTAATTTTTCTGCATTTCTAATTAGCAGCTTTTCCAGAGCTATGGTAGAATAACTAATTAGCAGCCTACCCTTAGTTATGGCACAAATAAGCAACCTAAAGTTCTAGATGGTCAATTACTCATCCATTCGATAATTCAATTTTCTTGCTCTGCATGTTCAATTCATTTAGGAACTAGGGTGGGGGGCGGGGGTGAGAGGAAGCTGGAGATATGGAAGAGAAGAGACCTTGGCACAGAGCAGAATTATGCAATGTCATGGGTACATTAACATTTGGATCAAATTTTTACATTGTGTCAACTCAGTAAATAGTATAAATCGTTCAGATTTGCAATAAATAATTGTCTATTAATACTCTGGCATGGTGTAGCAAATTAATGTCTCACTCCAGTGAGCACAGTTGTAAGCTGGAGCTGGGCCACAAAGAAAGCCATGGCTTTCCAGTGTTATAGTAAAAAGAGAGAGCAGTATCACTGAAGGAAACTCATTTTAGCTGCAAGAACAAGCTCCAACAACTTTGCAGATCATGTAGAAAATGCCTCAGCCCCCTTAAAATTAAAGAGGGCTATATTCTAATCCCTACTCATAAAACTGTTTGGTTAGTAGGATTTATTTATATATATATATATGGAAGGCCCTATTCAGTTACTATAGAAAGAAGATTGTTTGCCATGGATTGAGATCTTTCTCCTGCAGTTACATCCACCTTTTTAATGTGTACAACTGTGCATTGGCTTCCATCGGAAACAAGATCCTAATTGTGCAAAGTTTGGCTCACCTATAAGCCAATACATTATCTGGAATTGTTTTTCTTCTGAAGACGTTGTGGCATTATTATTTTGTTATTAGTGGGAATTCTTGCTACAACATATTCTGGGCTCCAGCTGGTAATATTAATTACATAGGTCCTTAAAGACTTGATGGTATCCCAAATCCCTCTAAAGGTCAATCATTCTGTTTTTTTTTATTTTAGTTAGCACAGAACTACATATTATGTTGCTGTTTCGATTTTAAACTATATCTGAGGTAGGTCGAAGTGTTGTGATACTTTGCAGGTTCTTGCATCTCTTTTTCAGTCTAATGTAAAAGCCAGGGTGAAATTAATAAGGCTATGCCTTGAAGTTTTGTTTTTGTTTTAACAGCTATTCCTTGGAGTTGTGTGTGTGTGTGAGAGAGCAAGTGCTATGGTAACACTTTTTTCTCTCTACATGTGTGTTGAGGATGGTGTCGAGGGAATTTCCATTGGGCCTGCAATGTCTGTCTATCCCTTACCTGAGAGGCCAAACTTCAGCATCTTCTTTATAGTTCTCACCTGTGTACATGTTTAGGACGGGCCTCTCCCTCTTTTCCACTTCATCCACTGGAGCAATTTGTAGCTCTGCCATTCAGGGGTCTGGTGTCCTGTTCTGGATGTGGGTTGAGCACTTATCCAGAATTAAAAGCAAGTTGCTGGACAAGGTACCTGGGTGGAGGAGATACCTGATAAGAAACTACTTTCACCAATTTGATGGGATTGATTTAACTGCAGAATAGCAGAGGGAGCTGCAGAATGGGGGCTGGCTAGTAAAACTGGACAGGTTTTACCACTGCTTTTCTCAGGTTACAGATCAGATGTCTGAAACTATAACTCCTAGAGCACCCAGTTGTTTAAAAAGGCAAAAATGTCTTAATTGAAGGAGTCCAGCGTCCCCAGTGCTTCGATCCCCAGTATTTGCTCTATCATGCTGACATTGTAGCTGAATCTATGTTTAATCTTATCATGGCAAGAAGACATACCTCGGGAAATATATTCTGTATTTTTTCCATGTGTGGAAAAAAAGCATCATGAAGTTGTCTTCATCTTGTCCCTAATCCTTAAATAAATAGTCTTATGTTATAGTATTTCTTCCTTTATTCTGACACTGTCTAAAGGGAGCCTCAAGGTTTGTAACATTTGACTGGCTTTACTATCTTGTCTCCTATGGGGTAAGGAAACAGGTGACTACAAGGGTCCAGGAATCGAAGAAATAGGGGCAGGACAGGGAATGGCAGTGGGGAGAGCAAATTTAGCTGTCCCAAGGAAGGGTAGAGGGTGCTTCAGCTCCATTGTTGAGAAAGGCCCTTTGTGCAAGAACTTCTTAGGGTAGAAACTGCTGTTATAGACCTATGTGTTTTCAAGAAATCAAGATATATTGGCCACTGGTTTAGCTACTAGGATTGTTTATATCCTGTGTTGAATAGCAATGGCTCTAATCTTTTCTAGTGTTACAGTTTTCACAGTGCGGGGTTTAGTACAATATCATCAAAAACCTTTGTATTACTGGAAGTAATTGTCTTGAGTGCTTGAGATCACAGCAGACTGGTAGAACTATCTACAAAGGATCTCTGTTACGAACTAAGCAAACGCTTTAGTTGAAAATCCTAATAGTTTTGTTTCCACAGCAGGCTCGTAATTCTGCACTTCTGATTGGCCCACGAACAGCGGATTGTGATTGGCCATTTCTGGCTGATATGATTGGCTGACAGCGGGTTGCCGCTGATTGGCTGCTACCAGCGCGGCAAACTCAAACCATTGGTTATTGTGACAGCAGTCAGCTCTATAAAAGGAGCTGCTGCTGCCCAGTGTCCCTGCTCTGTTCTGAAGTCACTAATAAAGAGTTGGAGTCACTATTCGATGTCTTGTCTCCGTTCCTTGCGCCCACGCTCCAGATCTAACACTGGCGATGAAGGTGGGATGCGGAGACAATAGAGCTGATTGAACACTCACCGAATGCTAACAGAGAGTGGCTAAGAGTGTACCAAAAAAGCAGCAGAATGACCAGCGGCGCCATACCACCCGCTCCATTTGATCCGGCTAACGAAGACTGGGACTCATATATGGACAGGTTCCAGATGCTCCTGGAGATCAACAATTTGAAAGATGCTACGCCTGGCAAGAAACGAGCTGTATTTCTGACCCATTGTGGGCCCGCCATTTTTAAAATGGCAAAAGCACTTGCGAAACCAGCAGAAGTCAAGACAATGGACTGGGACAACCTCGCCCCAACCCTATGGGCTCATTATGCACCCACGGTGCCAACACTCATCAGGAGACACGAGTTTTACTAGCAGGAAGGCGAAAATGTTGGAGACTTCATCACTGACCTTAGAAACCTAGGGGGACTCTGTGGCTTCACAAACCTCGAGGAAGACATGAGAGATCGAATTGTTCTGGGCCTAAAAGACCCCACGAGCAAGATTATGGTGAAGGGAGACATTGGCCTCGCAGATGTCATTGCTGATGCTACTGCAGCAGAAGCAACCAGGAAGTTAGCCGCTTGAATGCGCCGAGTGAACGAACCGCACTGCCAACTCGCCAGTGACACCACGCCTTTCTCTGAGAGGCACACAATGACCACCCACCATGAAGACCTTGAATCCTCATCAGAAAGTGAGGAAGAAGAGGTTAACAGACTCAGATCAGAACGTGACCAGCAAGACCAGGGGAATCGTAAGCCTTCGAGTCAATGTGCTGGATGCGGGGGAACCCACCCACGATCAGACTGCAAATTCCTAGATGCATTCTGCCATTCCTGTGGAAAGAGGGGCCACATCGCAAAGGTCTGAAGAAGCAGGCGAGGGTCCAGCCCAATCTGAAGAGAAAACAACTCCCAGTATACAACAGGCACTCCACCAATAAATCGGGACCGCCCAAGCAACCAATGGAACCAATACTACAGAAATCGAGCACCCGCCAATTCAACCAGACGAGAAGAGACCCATCAAACCATCACCATCAGCCACGCTTCCTCCTTTGATGTGAGGAAAATCTGAGTGAAGGTCATCATTGGGAATCAACCATGTGTTATGGAAGTCGACTCTGGGTTGTCCCTGTCAATGGTCTCCTGGAAAATCTTAAAACAGCTGATCCCTGACATGCGCCACCAGGACCTCAGCACCTCAAAAAATCATATTAAAAGACTACCAAGGAAACAGAATTCCAGTTGCCGGTTCCAGCCACATCCGAGTTTACTTCAAAGACCACACCGCAACCCTACCTCTTACCATCATCGATTGAGATCAGCCCAGTTTGCTGGGCTTGCAATGGTTTGCGCCACTAGGAATTGAACTAGCGGGCATCAACCAAACCGGAAGCGATGACTGGGAAGCAGCCCTTGTCCAAGAATTCCAGGACGTTTTCACCGAGAAGCTAGGCAAGTACAAGGGATCCCCCATATCGTTTAATCTCAGCTCTGATGTTGCACCCATTCGCCTTAAGCCTCGTTGAGTGCCCTTTGCACTAAAGCCAAAGATTGATGAACAATTGGACAAATTAATAGCCCAGGGTGTGTTGGAACCAATCGATCACGCCCGGTGGGAGACCCCAATTGTAACCCCGATAAAACCTGATGGATCCTTAAGAATTTGTGGGGATTACCGGGCCACCCTAAATCACGTGCTTCAGGAGAGCACTTACCCTGTACCTGTGGTCCAACATCTTCATTCCCTGGGAGGTGGGAAAATATTTGCAAAATTGGACCTAGTTCAGGCATACCAGCAGTTGCCCGTAGATGCAGAGACTGCAGAAGCCCAAACTATAGTCACGCATAGAGGTGCATTCAAGTGTAATAGACTCCAATTCGGAGTGAGTGTAGCATCTGGCATCTTTCAAAGTCTGATGGAAAAATTGCTTCAAGGCATAAAAGGGGTCGTGCCCTACTTCGATGATGTCTTAATAGCTGCCCCCAACAAAAGCCTGCTAGAAAAATGACTCAGAATGGTCCTCCAGTAATTTAAAGATGCTGGCCTGAAGGTCAAGAAAGACAAGTGCCAACTTTGTACTGAGAGGGTTGAATTCTTTGGGTACCTTCTTGACAAACAAGGAATTCACCCTACGGAGAAAAAACTCACTGCAATAAAAAACGCCCCAAGACCTAGGAATAAAACAGACCTCCAAGCCTTTCTCGGACTTATTAACTTTTATAACATCTTCTTGCCCCAGAAGGCAACTGTTGCTGAACCCCTGCATAGGCTCCTCGATAAGGAGGCTTACTGGGTCTGGGGACATCGCGAAGAGTGAGCTTTGCAGCAAGTAAAGGACCTATTAACTTCAGATGCTGTATTGATTCAATATAACGAGACTTTGCCTTTAACTGTCACCTGCGATGCCTCACCGCTTGGAGTAGGAGCCATCCTGAGCTACGTCCTACCAAAAGTACTGAGGCACCTATTGCGTTCTTTTCAAGAACTTTATCAAGAACTGAGAGAAACTATAGCCAACTCGATAAAGAGGCTCTTGCTATTGTGTCTGCGATTAAACGATTTCATGAGTATGTATATGGAAGATCTTTCTCCATAATTACCAACCACAAACCATTACTTGGCATTTTAGCAGGAGACAAATCAACTCCCTACATCTTATCACCAAGAATGACACATTGGTCAGAGTTTCTAGCCGCATACGATTACCAACTGCTACACTGCCCGGGGAAAGTTATTCCCCATGCTGACGCTTTGAGCCGTTCTCCGTTACCAGAAATCATAGATGACCCAGCTCCAACCCTAGCTATGCTACAAATCGAAACTCTTCCTTCACCACCACTGACTTCACAAGACATCGCCTCAGAAACAAGGAAGGATCCTTGTTTGGCACGGGTCCTCAGCTGGGTAGAAAGAGGTTGGCCTGACAACGAACCAAACGACAACTTCAAGCCGTTCAAAAACCAGCAGACAGAACTTTTCTCCCAAAAGGGATGCATCTTGTGGGGAGACAGAGTCATCATCCCAGAGAGATTACAGCATAAAGTCCTAAAACTATTGCACGATGGCCATCCGGGCATCGTGCAAATGAAGGTACTAGCGAGGAGCTATGCTTGGTGGCCAGGTATAGATAAGCGAATAGAAACCTGGGTGGCCACTTGCAGCAAGTGTCAGGAAACTCATTCATCTCCACCAAAAGCACCACCAACTGAATGGGAAGCACCTCAAGGTCCCTGGTCCCGTATCCGCATTGATTTTGCGGGACCTACCAAGGGGCATACATTTCTTATAGCAGTGGATGCCTACTCCAACTGGCTGGAGGTCCACAAAATGAAGAGCACCACCACAGAAGCCATCGCTAAAAAACTAAATAGACTATTCACTACGCACGGGTTGCCAGAAGTCCTAGTTTTGGATAATGGCCCCCAATTCACCGCTCTGGCATTCGAACAGTACCTGGCAGAGCGGGAGATACGCCATGCTTTGACATCGCTAGCTCACCCTGCGGCCAATGGCAGGGCTGAGCGAATAGTCCAATTCATAAAGAAAACTTTACAAAAGATGGAGCAAGGGGACATCGACGACAAGGTGACCCGGATGCTTCTCCTCCAACATATTACTACAAACAGCACCACAAATAGAACCCCAGCCGAACTTCTGATGGGCCGGAGACTTCGCTCACATCTTGACCGCCTGCACCCTACCTACACACCAGAAAAACCCGTGGGGTCCAGCAGCAGGTATTGCACCTTCAAGTTAGGCGACTCAGTCTTCACAAAAATCTTTTCCGGTGACCCATTGTGGGTCCCCGCTACCATAACTCAACTTACGGGTCCACGTTACTACCATTTACAAACTGCTGATGGAAAAATGTGGAAGCGCCATATCGATCAACTGTGCTCCAGGCTGGCACCTACCCCCATCACAAACCCCGAACCTCAAACCTGGGGGGGGGAAGGGAAATCGAGGGGGCTGGAGAAGAACTAGCATACGATCCAGTACGTGAAAACCAGAAATCAGCACAATCAACCCAGAGATATTCACCTTCTGAAGGAGAGCCGGGCTAGACGATCGCCTCACCACAGAGCAGCACTGCGACAGCAGCAAGTCCAAGGGATCCAGAGGACAACCTTAACAGAAGCAGAGATGACAACCCCGAGTCACCCAATGGAGAGGGCAGAACATCTTTGCCAACAAGCGCAGCAAGCAGCCCACCGAGACCAGAGTCAGGGCAAGGACTGGTGGAGCAACGCAGGTCAGGAAGACAGGTGAAACGACCTGCCTACCTGCGAGAATACATCACCCCACCCCTCAGATGGAACCTAGGGGGGAGGGGTGTTACGAATTAAGCAAACGCTTTAGTTTAAAATCCTAATAGTTTTGTTTCCGCAGCAGGCTCGTAATCCTGCACTTCCGATTGGCCCACGAACAGTGGATTGTGATTGGCCGTTTCTGGCTGATCTGATTGGCTGACAGTGGGTCGCCGCTGATTGGCTGCTTCCAGCGCGGCAAACTCAAACCATTGGTTATTGTGACAGCAGCCAGCTCTATAAAAGGAGCTGCTGCTGCCCAGTATTCCTGCTCTGTTCTGAAGTCACTAATAAAGAGTTGGAGTCACTATTCGATGTCTCGTCTCCATTCCTTGCGCCCACGCTCCAGATCTAACAATCTCTGTATTAGAATCGTCATGTTCCCAAATATATCCCAGGATTGCTTTCTTTTCTTACCCCTCAGCTTTTTAAGGCATTTTTTTTTTATTTCCATGCAATGTTATTTGCATTTTAATACTTTTATTTGATATTTATAAAGAAAGAGGTGTATAATTCCATTCACTCATAACTTTTTCTGCTCTCTTAATCGGAAGGTACCCTTCTCACAAACTATGTGAATTCTCAATTTAAAAATTCATCTAATTTACTTCTGGCCCATTTCCAGACGATATGGATCTTTGACGTGTAGTGATGCTTTGCCCACTTTTCAATTTTCTCTTAGTGTAGTCTTTTGACAGAAGTTAATTATAGAGATGCTGAGCAATAATGCATGTTATTAAATAGCAAGCTACACGGCAACTTCATTGGGAGCCATGATAATTAAAGAGTGAATTGTGTTAATGCCCCTGTGTTATTATTTGGTAACTGTGTAATTACATGGGATGACCCATGCAAATCAGATCCATATTCCCATTTTCCTCTAGGGATCACTGAATTACCTCAAGCATTTTAGGCATCTCTACCTCCGGTACAATGCCTATCCAGAGAGTAATCTTACATTAAGGCATTACAAAGAGCAATGAACAATAAGTGAAATAAAAAAGAAGGTTGATGTTATTTTTCACTTCAGGAAGCTTTATGAATGAAAACCCATACTTACAATATGATGATAGTATATTTCATCCTAGGTCAGATATGGATTCCAGAGCCAACATGGCCAATGATCAGGGATGATCGGGAATTGTGGACCAACATCTATCCCCACCAATGAATGCTGGCTAGGATATTTTATTTATTTTATTTATTTATTTAGGAGATTTATATTGCTGCCTATTCACACATGGCAACTCAAGGTGGCTTACAAAACTATAAAAACATATATAACATATATAAAAAACAATAAAACTAATAAAATAAAATAAATATAATTTTGTTCCACTGATCTTCATTTCTTAACTTTAGCAGTTCGTAGCTGATGAATAATCCACTGCCTCAAATATTGCATCATTTGAGAACTCTCAATTATTACAGAAGGACATTTAGATTTGGAACAAACAAAAACTTTTCTGACTTCAAAACAGCAGTGGCCAACCTGAACACTGAAGTCACATTATTGCACTAAGTAAGGCAAACAAAACAAATGCAATAAAGACATTAATACAATGCACATTTACTTTTACTAGTTCATTATCTTCAAAACCCACAACCCACAATACAAAGTTATAGGTGAGATTTTTATTAGTCTAATTAAAAATATAAATAAAAGGGGGCATTGACTGAGCTTCTGCAATGCCACTGTGAGTACCTAATTGAATCAACTTTAAATGCAGTTCCAATATATAATATCAAAGTGCTAAAGAGGAGTCAGTTTATTTTTACATTTTTCAATGAATTGCCATAGTGAAATCCATATATTTCTTTGTTTTGATTGATCTTTTTGTATTGCTTTCGATTTTTCTTTGAGTTGTTATCTGTAACAAAATGCTTCTTCTATTTTTATATTTTCCTCTCCGATTCCTCAAGTCCCTTTTAAAGACAAGTCACAATCATCTTCTTAAAGTTGATGAGAACTTCTTCAGGATCTTCAAACAAGGACCAATTATTGCCCCACAGCAATTAGTCTAAGTTCAAGTCCTTGACCTCTACTCCACTCAAAAGTATTCTGGAAAATTAAATTAAATATGCTGTAGAAAATAATGTAAACAGCAGAGCTGTCGGGATCAGTAAAGCACTAGAAGAACTCTAAATATCTTACAAGATGGTGCAGAAAACAAGCTATAAGACATGGAAAACACTGCCAGAATCATAGGTCAATTCATGTTTCAATGCCCCAAAAGAGCTATGCTAAATAATGCTCAAACTACTGTATTTACATGTATTACATGTGTAATACTTATTTCATATGTGTGTAAGAGATTCTCTAATAATAAATAGAACCAGAACTGAGAAGAGGCAGGGATACCGAAGAGCACATTGTTTACTTCCAATGAATGAGGAAAAAGCAATTGAGTTCTAAGACACCTATTTTGCCTTATTAATGATGTAAAGGCTTTTGACTGTTTAAACCACAACAGACTATAGAAAGCCCTTGCAAACAAGGTGTTATGTTCTGTGTGTGGCGCAAGAAGCGGAGATGAGTCGACGAACAGTGAACTTCAACTCTTTATTTAATATGGTGCGACAGCTCTCTGAACGGCCTCAACAGCCCCCTTTATATAGGCAAGCTCTTGGGTATTTAGCCAATGAAAACACAGGAACGTTAGCTCTTTTTAACCAATGAGAAGGGCTCGTTAATAGCCAATCAGATTCTCCTGAATGGACCAATCCGATATCCTATTATCGGCCAATCAGAAGTGCAGGGCCAGAACCCTGCACTTTGCTTTAAGGTTTCAACAAATTTTATTCAAGCACTTTCACAACACCCCTTTCTGTTTAAGGGGTGTGGTAACGTAGTCTTTGAGGTAGGCAGGTTGTTTTGATTGTCTATTTGATTTACGTTGTCCTCCCGGTATTAGTCTAGAGTCTTGTTGGGGTAGGACGTTATCTGGTGAACAGGGTGCCTCTGATTCTGTATCTAAACTTCCGTTGCCATTAATGTCCTTGATATCTCTTTGAGGCGAGTTAACCCCTGTCCCCGATCCTTTTCACATGTTGAGTCTGAGTGGTCGTTTGTTCCGCTTGTGCCTTCCACCGTTCCAAACTCAGCCTCCTCGGTGTCTCCTCCCCCCTCAGTTTGGAAATCACCAAAATCGCAGACGCCAGACTGCAGCCTTGAACGCAGCTGATCAATATGGCGCTTCCATATTCTATCATTGCAACATTTCACTCAGTATGATCTGGGTCCAGTTACTTGGATTACAGTTGCCTCGACCCACAATAGGTCGCCATAAAAGTTTCTTGCGAAAACCAAGTCGCCTACATGGAAATTTCGGCATTTCCTGCTGGATCCGTGTGGTTTTTCAGGTTCGTACGATGGATGTAGTCGGTCCAGGTGGGAGTGGAGTTTCTGTCCCATCAATAACTCAGCGGGAGTTTTGTTGGTGATGCTGTGTGGAGTGATGTGCTGCAAAAGGAGTATCCGGTTAATCTTGTCTTCGATATTGCCATAGTCCATTTTATGTAGAGTTCTTTTGACGAATTGTACCTTCCATTAGCCGCAGGATGCACTGGTGAAGTTAGCACATGGCGAATATCGCGGTCCGCCAGGTACTGTTAAAAAGAAAGCTCGGTAAACGTTGTCGGATACCAGAACGTCCGGTAATCCGTGTGTTGCAAATAATCTGTCCAATTTCCTGATGACCGATTCGGTTGTTGTATTTTTCATCTTGTGGATTTCGAGCCAGTTCGAGTAGGCATCCATTGTTAATAAAAATGTGTGTCCATTCGTAGGTCCTGCAAAGTCCAGATGAATACGGGACCATGGTTCCCTGGGTGTTTCCCATTCTGTTGGGGTTGCTTTCGGTGGGGCATTGCTGACTTCCTGGCATTTGGAACAAGTCTTTACCCAGGCTTCGATCTGCTTGTCTATGCCCGGCCACCACGCATAGCTTCGTGCAAGTGCTTTCATGCGCACGATGCCGGGGTGGCCATCATGCAAGGTTCTCAGTACCGCTTGCTGTGACCACTCTGGGACAATGACTCTATCGCCCCAAATGATGCAGCCCTTCTGGGAAAACAGTTCCGTCTGTCGACTTTTGAAGGGAGCGTAATTGTCAGGGATTTGGTCCAATGGCCATCCACATTCTACCCAGCTGAGGACACGTTTAGAATCCCGTTTAGTTTCAATTGCGATATCGCGAGCTGTCAGCGGCGGTTTTTGGAGTGTCTCGATCTTTTTGGAGTGTCTCGACGGTCGGAGCAGGGTCTTCAATGGTTTCTGGAAGTGGTACATGGCTTAATGCGTCAGCATGGGGAATGGCTTTCCCCGGGCGGTGTTGCAACTTATAATTATAGGCAGCGAAGAATTCTGACCAGCGGGTCATTCTGGGAGATAATATATAAGGGGTTGGTTTATCTCCCGCTATTATTCCCAGTAAGGGTTTGTGGTCAGTTATTATCGTGAAAGCCCGCCCATAGATATATTCATGAAATCGTTTAACAGCAGATACAATAGCAAGAGCTTCCTTATCGATTTGACTGTAATTGCGTTCTGCTTTTGACAGCGTTTTTGAAAAGTAGGCAACAGGGGCTTCACTTCCGTTTGGTTAAATGTGGCTCAAAATGGTGCCCACTCCGAAAGGTGATGCATCACAAGTAACAGTCAAAGGCAAAGTCTCATTATACTGCATCAAAACAGTGTCGGAGGTCAATAAGTTTTTTACTTGTCGAAACGCCTGTTCCTCTCGGTGCCCCCAAACCCAGGTTGCTTTTTTGTCGAATAAACGATGTAGGGGTTTGGCTACGGTTGCCTTATGAGGCAGGAAGATGTTATGAAAATTGATAAGGCCTAGGAACGCTTGGAGATCCGCCTTATTTCGGGGTCTTGTGGCATTTTTGATTGCCCTAAGTTTGCTATTGGTGGGGTGAATGCCCTGTTTATCTATTAAATATCCTAAAAATTCTACTTGATTAGTACATAGTTGACACTTGTTTTTCTTAACTTTGAGACCCGAGTCTTTAAATCTCTGAAGAACCAACCCCAGGCACTCCCTTAGTATTTCTTGAGTCAGAGCAGCAATTAAAACATTATCAAAATAGGGGACAACGCCTTTTATCCCTTGTAATAGTCTTTCCATCAAACTTTGAAAGATTCCCGGGGCCACGCTTACTCCGAATTGGAGTCGGTTACATTTAAACACACCTTGGTGCGTAACGATCATTTGAGCCTCTGCCGTTTTTCTGTCTCCAGGCAGTTGTTGGTATGCCTGGGCTAGATCTAGTTTAGCGAAGACTTTTCCGCCCCCCAGGGAATGGAGGAGGTGTTGCACCACCGGTACCAGGTAAGCGTTTTGCTGCAGGGCGTGATTCAGGGTGGCTCGGTAGTCCCCACAAATTCTTAACGATCCATCCGGCTTGATGGGTGTCACAATTGGGGTTTCCCAGGGAGAATGGTCGGTTGGTTCTAACACCCCCTGGGCTATTAATTTATCAAGCTGCTCGTCAATCTTTGGTTTAAGGGCGAATGGGACCCGACGAGGCTTAAGGCAGATGGGAGCTATTTCGGGGTTGAGGTTAAATGATATTGGGGTCCCCTTGACCTTGCCTAGTTTGTCTGCAAAGATGTCCTGGAATTCCTGGATGAGAGCCTCTTCCCAGTCGTTGCTGCTGGTTCGGTGAATGCCGGCTACTTCAATTCCAAGTGGAGCGAACCATTGGAGGCCTAACAAGCTAGGCCGATCCCTGTCGACTACAGTCAAGGGTAGAGATGCAGTACGATTTTTAAAGGAGACACGGACTTGGCTAGATCCAACGACTGGAATTCGATTTCCTTGATAATCTTTGAGTATGAATCTTTGGAACCAGAGGTCTTGTCGCCGGATGGTAGGGATGAGTTGCTTGAGAGTCTTCCAGGAAACCATCGAGAGGGACGATCCTGAATCAACTTCCATCATACAAGGCTGGTTTTCGATGGCCACCTTCACCCGGATCTTCTTGGCATCCAGTGATGAGGCATGACCAATCGTAATAGTTTGGTGTGCCTCTTCTCACTTCGTTGAGTGGTTTAGGGGTTTGTTTCTATAGGAGTGGTTGTTCCATTGGTGATTCAAGGGTTCTCGCTTTGCAGGACGGCTTCCTGTAGATTGGCGGTAGTTAGCCCCCCTCGGGGTTTGGCTGGGTCCTTGCTTGCTTCTGCAGACCTGTCCGATGTGGCCTCTTTTTCCGCACACATGGCAGAGCACGTCAAGGAATTTGCAGTCTGATCGGGGGTGGTTTGCCCCACAACCAGCACATTGGGACTGCGATTTCTGGCGTTGGTCTCGTTCAGACCGGTTGACCTCTTCTTCATTGCTTTCTGATGACGATTCGAGGTCCTCATGGTGGGCTGTCATTACCGGTTCTTCTGAGTGAGATGAAACTTCACTGGCGAGTTGGCGAAGTGGAGCGTGGGTGCAGCGCATTTGAGCAGCCAACTTCCTGGTTGCTTCTGCTGCAGTAGTGTCAGCGATGGCACCTGTAAGGCTGATGTCGCCTTTCACCATCAGCTTACTCTGCACGCCTGGTGCATCTAGTCCCAGAACTATTCTGTCTCTCAAGGCTTCTTCAAGGTTGGCAAACCCACATACGCCTCCTAGATTCTGGAGATCCGCTATGAAATCTGCAATGCTTTTGCCCTTCCGCTGATCTCTCTGGTAAAATTCATGCCTTCTCACGAGCGTTGGTACGGTCCGTGCATAGTGGGCCCTCAGCAGGGGTTCGAGGACGTCCCAGTCCATGGACTTCACTTCTGCCGGTTTCGCTAGTGCTTTGGCCATCTTGAATACGGTTGGCCCGCAATGAGTTAGGAATACCGCTCGTTTCTTTCTGGTAGTGTCATCCTTCAAATTGTTGCTCTCCAGAAATTGTTGCTCTCCAGGTCGAATGGAGCGGGTGGTATGACACTGCCGGACATGGTTCCGCCGTTGGTGCGTTTCAGCCACGCGCTCTGTTATCGCTTTTTGTAGTGTTCAGTCAGCTCTGACGTCTCCACATCCCACCCTCGTTGCCAGTGTTATGTTCTGTGCATGGCGCAAGAAGCGGAGACGAGTCGACGAATAGTGAACTTCAACTCTTTATTTAACATGGTGCAACAGCTCTCTGAACGACCTCAACTTCCCCCTTTATATAGGCAAGCTCTTGGGTATTTAGCCAATGAAAACACAGGAACGTTAGCTCTTTTTAACCAATGAGAAGGGCTCGTTAATAGCCAATCAGATTCTCCTGAATGGACCAATCCGATACCGCTATTATCGGCCAATCAGAAGTGCAGGGCCAGAACCCTGCACTTTGCTTTAAGGTTTCAACAAACTTTATTCAAGCACTTTTATTAATTCACAACACAAGGTATAATGGTCCAGCTTATTTGCCCATTCAAGAATTTGCATGATGACCAGGAAGCAGCATTTAGAACAGAAGTGGAGAAAAACTAAGTGGTTCAGAATAGGGAAAGTAATGCACTAAGATTGTATATCATTCTCTTATTAATAGGAAGAACACATACTAAGTGTAAATTAATTAGAGGAACTTAAGTTTGTTTAGCTTAGGAAGAGAAGCTAAAGGGGAGATATTACAGCTTCTCAATTGTCTTCTCAAGCTTGAAGTCTACCACAGAGAGGATAGTGTTGGGCTGAGCTCAAACCAACAACCCAACAACCAACCTGAGCTACTATTATTCAAATATATTTCAGAAGACTGTTTCCAAGGTTTCCAAGGATAGGACAAGAAACAATGAGTGGAAACCCTACAGAAGAAAGGCCAAACTCAAAATAAAGAAGAATTTCCAAACCATGGGAGCTATTATGCAATAGAAAAGCATGCTTTCTGTAAACCACTACTGGAAGTTTTCAAACATTCAGGATTATCTGAGAATATTTACCTTGGAAAGGGGTAGATTCTAGAAGATCACCAAGATCTCTTCCAACTCTGATTCTATGAAATCAAAAGATTTTCATAGTCTCAGCAGTTTTTAAAATATACCTTAGGGATCAAAAAGTTTTGGATATAGCTCTCAATTCAAGAGAAGTGTGTTTTAAATAGCAGTCCTCATTTTTATTCTCAGTTGGTTCACATATTATTTAGTTTGAATCCTTGCTATGTTGAGGAATAATGTAAATTGTACAGGTTGCTCATCAGAAAGAAACTTTCAACATTTCAGCCAGCATGTTCAACTTTTGACCTGTGCTTCTATAACACCAAGTCAAGTCACAGGGAAATTTTCAGTACAGAATGTACAAAAGTATAGATTTCATTTTGTTATCAACTAAAGTGGCACTCTTTCTTGCTCTACAGCCCTTCTTGAAGAAAGTCCATTTATTTGCATTACATCAAAATGCAGACTGCCTCTCTGGTTTCCTGCACCCTTTCTGTCTCTTTCTTGTTTTGTATCATCACTCACACACAAAAAATATTCAAATAATAAAACATTGGGCAGAAAATGGCTTCCTTATATCAGTGCCTCAGCAGGCCGCTTTTTATTTTCTCTGAAGTGACAAGGAGATATTTATCTTTTAAGGGGAAGAAATTCCATTTTACCTCAGGAAATGTTAAGTTAGAAATAGTCAAATCAGGCCAATAAAAATATTATTATTTGTTAAAAAGAAACTTTACCATTTCCGACAGAAAAAAAATCTTCATCTCCTCAATATAGGATTAGGCTAATAGATTAATATTTTTACTCCACCCCCCACCCCCATAACTGTTCCTGATAATATTTATGTGATACTTCTGCCAAACCCTACCAAGGACTTTTAACTCTCTTTTTTTAAAAAAGGCTGTCAATATATTCACTTCAGAGAAAGCTCATAAAATTCAACTTCACCCACAATCTGGATGATGGTCTGCCAAGCTCCACATAAATAAATCATTGAGTCATTTTTGGCATCCTGTGGACCAGAAGGAATATTTTCTTGGATAGATTTAAAGAGACATTATTCCATAAAATTTAGTTTGCTGCAGAAAGCCTAGAAAGCAGAGGTGAATTTGGATTTTGTCACATTAAGACTCTGCAAAATAAAAGAGAAATAATGGCCAAATAATAATAGATTGTTTGTTTTAATATAAAGTTTCTTCTTTTTCTTTTGGTTACAGAAGAATAAAAAAGCACAACTAAAAGAAGACCTAAATACTTATTAATGCTGTTCTATGAATTTGCTTCTTTTAACACAGTCCTTTATACAGTCCTTTATACATTAATTTCCATTATATTTGAAGGGTCTCTTTCCTAGTCTCCTGTAAGACACATTACACCTAAAAATCAGCTCTATTGAACACATAATTATTTTTGAATACAGAACAATTTCCATGGTAACAAGAGGAAAGTTGGGGGAGATGTATTTTCTAATTCTTCTCCCCAATAAACCTCCTAGTATTAACACTTTAACTGCTCATTATACTTCTCATCCTTCAGAATTTTTAGAAAGAATTTGGAGCCATTTCTGAAAGAGAAAATAGGAAGTGTTGAAAGAAGATGAGTCCTTTTCCCTACTTGTATCTAGCCATAACATAAACATGTCCTTGCAATCTTTTTTTCTGCCATGTCCTTACCATATTGCTTTCATTTTATACCTATGCCCACAGCTAAGGCAAATGAAGATTTTTTGGTGTTTTGGTTCTGATTAGGGTGGCAAAAGTGGTGTTTTCACAGAAGCTGTGTGATTGCTGTAGGTGCAATTGGATTGTCTTCCTCAGCCATTTCTTTGATGTTGCAGTCATGTGATCTGTTAGATCTGGGAGAGTGGGCGCAAAGAACGGAGACGAGGCATCGAATAGGGACTCCAACTCTTTATGAGTGACTTCAAAACAGAGCAAAATACTTGGGCGGTCCCAATTTACTGGTGGGGTGCCTGTTGTCTGCCAGAAATTATTTTCTCTTCGATTTGGGCTGGACCCTCGCTTACTTCTACAGACCTTTGCAATGTGGCCCCTCTTTCCACAGGAACGGCAGAGGGTGTCTAGGAATTTGCAGTCTGATCGCGAGTGGTTTCCCCCGCATCCAGCATACTGATATGAGGGCTTACGATTCCGTTGATCTCGCTGGTCGCGTTCTGACCTGAGTCTGTTGACCTCCTCTTCCTCGCTTTCTAATGAGGATTCGAAGTCTTCATGGTGGGTGGTCATTGTGTGCCTCTTGGAAAGGGGTGTAATGTCACTGGCAAGTTGGCAGTGCGGTCCGTTTGCTCGGCGCATTCGAGCTGCCGACTTCCTGGTTGCTTCTGCTGCAGTAGCATCGGTGATGACATCTGCAAGGCTGATGTCCCCCTTCGCCATAATCTTGCTCTGAGTTGTGGGGTTTCTTAGACCCAGAACAATTCGATCTCTCATGGCTTCTTCGAGATTTGTGAAGCCACAGAGTCCCCCCAGGTTTCTGAGGTCCGCGATGAAGTCTCCAACACTCTCGCTTTCCTGTTGGTCCCTCTGGTAAAACTCATGTCTCCTGATGAGTGTTGGCATCGCTGGGGCATAATGGGCCTGGAGGATTGGGGAGAGGTTGTCCCAGTCCATCGTCTTGACTTCAGCTGGTTTTGCGAGTGGCTTTGCCATCTTAAAAATGGCGGGCCTGCAGTGGGTCAGGAATACAGCTTGTTTCTTGCCAGGCGTAGCATCCTTCAGGTTGTTGGTTTCCAGGAACATCTGAAACCTGTCCATATACGAGTCCCAGTCTTCGTTAGCCAGATCAAATGGAGCGGGTGGTATGGCGCCGCTGGTCATTCTGCCGCTATTGGTGCGCCCTCAGCCACATGCTCTGTTAGTATTCAATGAGTGTTCAGTCAGCTCTATCATCTCCGCATCCCACCCTCATCGCCAGTGTTAGATCTGGGAGAGTGGGCGCAAAGAACAGAGGTGAGGCATCGAATAGTGACTCCAACTCTTTATTAGTGACTTCAGAACAGAGCAAAATACTAGGGCAGCAGCAGCTCCTTTTATAGAGCTGGCTGCTGTCACAACACCCAATGATTTGAGTTTGCCGTGCTGGGAGCGTCCAATCAGCAGCGACCCGCTAACAGCCAATCAGATCAGCCAACAATGTCCAATCACGATCCACTATCAGCGGGCCAATCAGAAGTGCAGGTTTACGAGCCTGTCGTGGAAGGAAAACTGTTAGAATTGCAAGCTAACGAGTTCGGAACATGATCCATAGTATCTGCCTAGCAATCTTCTCTAATTTTAGCTGTTGTAGACGTTCCCTCAGTCCCACCCTATCCCTCTGGCTCCTTGGCATGATCTTCCATCTTTGGACAGGAGTAGAGTCTCAATTTACCTTGGAGTTTGGATCAGCCCAAATAAACTAGTGATGGTACCATTGGTGTCTCAATGTAGCCATGTAGTTTAGCATGCCTTTAGAATATCCAATTTATTTTTAACAGGGGAAAAAAACCCTGATGACTGAAATAATACATGGCTGCGGTTTAAAGCTATTTCCACTTCCAAAAAGCTTAAACTAATGTTGAATCCAGAAATGACTTTACAGAACATTGCTTTTCGTGCCTTATCCTGAATATGTTGAGGTCCTGCTTCTCTGCTACCTTTTTATGTAGGCTGCATTCAAAATTGCACCTTGATTTGGGCAATTTTACTGAGGTTAGCTATTAGTCCTCTGCAAAGAGTGGATTTCCCCTGGATAAGCATATCTTAAGATAGGACTCAAATCAAGGAAGTGCCCACTGATGTAAATTCATTCTCCAAAATGTTCGCATCCAGTGTATAACTTAACTGACATCTTTAAAGTCTTCCTTGCTTAATGTTTTATAAACTGCGGTATCTGCTATCCCGCATCTGATGGGTGGCTCATGAAAGGGAGCGAAGGAGAGAGAAATGACAGGAAGCAAGGTTTCCTCTTGATGAGCGCGCCCCGAATGTCTTGGCACACGCTCTTTTATTGTGCTTTTTTACAAGAAAATGATTTAATCAAAGCTCAAGTCAAACATGGTAATCTCATCAGGATGTGCATGTTTACAAAGCTGCATACCGGACAGATTATTTACAATGTGGATAAGCTTATTAACAACCGTCTAGCTCCTTGTCCCTTGTACGTGCCTTGCAAAGGTCACTGAAGAGACAGAAGTTAATGATTACATGTGAATGATACAATGTTGCAAACACATGAATGATACATAGTTGCAATGATACATAGTTGCAAACACATGAATAATACATAGTTACAACAATAAACCATGGTGGTGGGTTTGGCTTAGAAAGAGCTTCCAAACAATGAATGGTGCAGAGCCTACAATAGAGAGAAATCATGAGATGGGTTCTTTTCATGACTGGTCCAGTTCAGATTGCCTCTTTTACCCTTGCAACTTTTCTGTATAAGAGACTCCAAAATACCACAGTCCCACACTATGTGCTATTTCAAACAGGCAATTGCTGTTTAAATACATTGGAATTAATGCCCCGAAGCCATTGTCTGAAATGGGAGGAGGACTGAAGATGGAGTAATGGTGATTCAGTGCTTAGGGCCAGCTAAATAAACTGTGGTTTATTAAGGAAGAAATATTATGGCTGAAAAGGCCCATTATGTGCTTACATTTCAGTGTTATCTCTGTTTCACTAGCAGCTCTTTTTTTTAAAGTTGTCTTTAGTTTGGTATCTCTTTGTCTGCTTATAGCTGCTGTCCTAAAATGCAATTGACTCAGATCTAAACCTTAAGTATAGGACATCATTTGCACATTTATTTCACTCCTCTAGTTCTGAAGAGGCTGTTACAAAGGAGGGAAAAGGCCCCAAAGGTATTGAAAAGTCCATGTCAGGCAGTTAACAGGTTAAGGATCATTTGCATAAAATTAGTAAGTTTTAGCAAATGAATTCACCTGAAAGTAGGATACGGGACACTGCACGTTAATAATTGACAGCCTCTATGAAAGGCAATGTTCTTGATGGGGACATTGAGCTCCACTTTGCTATTAGACCTAGTGAAGCAGCAAATCCTGAGAAAAGAAATGCCATTTCATTCTGCCAATTACAGCTTCTGCATAACAACTATCTTTCATTTTGATGGTTCTTTCTCATAAAAATCCCCAGCTAGATTTTACGCACACAGTGAAAAGAGCGGACAGAAGAGGAAGCCCAGATGTCCATGCTTTGAAACGGAAAATGAAGAGGAACAGATATCTTGGTAATGTAGTTTGAACGCCCTCCTTCCTTTCATTGTATTCTGCTTTTTAAATCTTCCAAGGTGATGGTTTTAGAAGTTTGCCCTGTATATAGCAACATTAAGATGTGTGGACTTCAGCTCCCAGAATTTTGGGGAGTTGAAGTTCACTCATTTTAAGGTTGCTGAGATTGAGAAACACTGCTCTAGTAATACTGTAGTAGATGGCTGTGAAATAAGATGAATCAGTATTCAAAATGTAAGACCCACAGAACCAGACCTACGAAAGGTGATCTAGAACAGGGGTGTCAACCTCGATTTAATTGAGGGCCACACCAGGGTTGTGTTTGATCTCGGGGAGGCGAACTGGGCATGACATCACTTATGTTGGGGGCACCTGTGGTGGCCCAAGTGCTCTGCCAGAGAAAATGGGCTCCCAAGCTCTGTTTTCAGTTGCAACAGTCTTTTTGTGGCCCACCAGACTCAGATGAGGAGGAGGCTGGGGAGGAACCTGGACCAGTTCTGGAGCCTGATGGATGTTCTGTGTCAGAGATAGAGCCAGGGCCGTCCAACATTTCCCAGCCACCAGAGAGGCAGCTGCCTTTGCAGGCTGAGATAAGTGAGGAGGAAGAACAGCTGGGACCTGTTCCACATGCACGTATGCACAGAGCAGTGAGGAGAGGTGAACAATGGAGGACAAGAAGTTGACTCAGAAAGCAAAGCACACATGGACACTGAATGGCCCCTCTTGGCTGGGGAATAAATAGAAGGAAAGCAGAGTGGTTGCTGCAGGAGACAATGGTTTGTATTTCAGAAGATTTTGCTCATTGTGTTTTGTGCATCAAATACTACTTGCCAGGACTTCATTTGCAGCCTTTCAGCTGGGAGCTCACGGCCTTGAAATTATCGCAAGGAACTGATAAGGTCTGTTGCTGCATTTAACTCCTTACAGGACTCTTGCTTGGACTTTTCGGTGGGTGAATGCCATTAATTCACAAGAAGTAAATAAAGAGGGGTTTTTCGTGTCAAGGAGTCTGTTTCTTGCTTCTGCTAAGGCTGGCTCAGAACAAGTCTCCTGCAGCCCTCTGCCAGTGAAAATGGTTGCCAGGCGCTGCCCTCCAGGCTCCATTATCGACTGCAATGGCCTCCTGCAGCCCTCTGCCAATGCTGCCCCCCCCCCGGCTCCATTTTCACTCGCAGAGAAACTGTGGGCCAGTCCTTTGCTGTTTCCAGGGTGGCCTTATGGGCCAGATCTAAGCACCTCATGGGCCAAATCTGGCCAGCAGGCCTAGAGTTTGACACCTCTGATCTAGAAGAAAGGTACAAGAAGTCCTTGCTTTACAATATTCATTTAGACTGTTTGAAGTTATGACAGTGCTGAAAAAGGTGACTCATGACTGGTCCTCACACTTACAATCCTCACAGCATCTCTGCAGTTATGTGATTGTGACTCAAGCACTTGACAATCATACATTTACCGCAGTTGTCTCATCTTGCAATCACACGATTGCTGTTGTGACCTCTCCAGCCAGCAGTCAACGAGGAAGCTGCAGGAAAGTTCGCAAGTCACAGTCACATTATGTCTTGCTTAAAATCCTGCTTAATGACCCCAGTGACTTGCTTTACAACCATATCAAATGAGGTCATAAAATCAGCTGCTGACATAGGATGCTTTACTTAATGACCACATCATTTAACAATAAATTTTCTTGTCCCTATTGTGGTCCTACATTGAAGACCACTGCAAAAGTCACCACACACTAAAACTCTGCTTAGGATAATGGCATTATTTAGTAGTTGGTTGGCACTAAGTTGAGTTAGTCTGTGTGGACCAGATCCCCTGAAAATCCCCTCAGTCGTGCATACCAGCGAACTAGTTCACACAGAGCTGCATCAGCTATTTTGTTGATGAGCCTTCTCCCTCCCTCCCTCTCCCTCTCCCTCCCTCCCTCTCTCTGTCTCTCTGTCTCTCTCTCTCTCTCACACACACACACACATACACACACACACATGGCTGAACTACCTTGGTAATACAAGGGTTTGTGAGCCTGTGGGTAGATTTACCTCAGTGCTGTCTGGGATGAGGTGGGGGAGGCAGACAGTTGTATCCTTTGCTTTCATGCCCTTGCTCATCTATAAACTCACACTGTCATGTTGCTGGGGGGGGTCAGCCTTTTCCAGTATAACCAGTGCAGCTGCATCCTTCAGCCCCTCTAGTGACTGTGTGATGACCTGGGGTGTGGCACAAAGCCAACACAGTCATGTAAGTAAGAAGAGTCCCTTTAATACCTCGAACTTTGCTGCCAATTTCCAGGTTACCTTTGGCTGGAGAAAAAATCTCCCCCAAGAACAGTCTTTAAGTGGAGGAAATTCAGTCCGAAAACACATACAAACTGTAAATAAAAATCCACACAAACCATGCTGTAGCAATTAACTTGACAGGGCAAGATAAGGAATTGCAGACCCCGAAAGGCCAAAAAAACACACACAGTTGGGAAGACTGTGGAACCCAGTCTTTGTGGAAGACCAGGAACCCAGATAAGCCTCAACAATAACAGATAACTCACAATTTGCTTCCAACAAGTTGCTGTGTGCAGCTTTACTTTTTAAACACTGTGTTCCCAGCTGCAGCTGATGAAGGGAATCAGGGCCCTTTCCTCCCCCGTAAGCCACACAACTCACGTTGCTCCCTTCTCCGTTCCTCCCTGCATGCCCTAGGATGAAGAGGGTATGAGCCTGGGTCTTCCTCTGAATTTCCTCTGCCTTGCTTTACCTCTCCCCTGCTCTGCCCAGCAGGAATGTGCCCTTCCCCAGTTTCTTCCACAGCCAACGGAGCCACACTCCCACTCCCTATCAGCTGCTCGGCCTCCTCCTCTGAATCAGATTCCAACAGAGGCATGTCAGACTGCAAGAGATTCACTAACCATATGCCCTAGCCTAGTGAATAGAAATGACAAGTAGTCTAAGTTTCTATGAGGTGTCTTTCTTGTTTTTTGTTTCTCTCTCACAGTGTTGATAAATTTTCAATACCCTGCTAGCCATGACCTTCTGAACTACTCAAGTGAAGAATATCATGTTCCAAATACTAGTATAATGCAGTAATGACTTTCTCAAAGTGCTCTTGCCACTCTTTCAAAGTTGTCATGCTTTTCTCTGTGCAATAGGTACATCCACCAAGAGCTGGAAGTGATTCCACTTTTAATAACATGCCATTATTAAAATTAGTTTAAAGTGAATTTAATCATGTAGCTCATGATCTACTTTACCAAGTTCAGAGTAAATATGCCATCTCAATTAAATTTCAATGAACTGCAGTAGCCAATAAAATCCCCAGCCAGAAGTAATATTTCCAAATATTGATGGCAGAGTTATTGCCATTAATCTGAGCATAAAGCCAGCGTCAGATAACAGAAGTTGTCCAATAAACTTCTCAGGCTGGCTAACAAATATTATTAGCCTTTATTTCTATCTCTGCCTTCTCATCTTCTTTTCTACTAGTGGGAATTTCCACATTTTTTTGGTCTGTTCAACATAGAAATAAATATTGATGATGATAATATAATTACTACAAGAATAAAAGCATAAAATAGGAGCTCCAGTGTTATACAAATATGAAAGACTCATACACACTGAATACAAAATTAGCAAATATCTGGAAATGTATTTTCTTATGAATTGTTATAGTTAAACAAGTCAAGGGAATTTTTTTTTTATTACTTGGGTTTGTATGTTCCAGCCAGACTGATAATGAGTGGTTTATAGATTTTCCTGTATAGTAACTAGGTAAAAACATGTAATATAAATATAAAGCATGGTTCTAATGACCTTTTCTCAGGGAACCTTCCACTCCTTACTTCCAAGTGCCCTTTGGCTCAAATCTCACTGGTTCATTTTTTAAAGAGATCGTTTCAAAATTTGAATTAGCATCCCGAATGTGAAACATTTGAGTGCTGTGTCTTACTGCTACCTCTTAAATATTTTTGGATTTGTGACTTTCAATTAGCAATTATTTAATTAATTAGTTTTAATTAATTAGTTTTAATTAATCACTGCTGACACTGCTGCATTCTGGACCAGTTGAAACTTCCAAGTGGTTTTCCAAGGCAGCCCCACACAGAGAGCATTGCAGTAGTTCAGCCATGAGGTGACTAGGGCATAGGTGATTGTCTGAAGTACACTTATGTACATTTTACTGTAATAAGGTAAGACACATAAAATGTATAAACTAGTAATTAAACAGTACACTTCCAACATTCTCCCAAAACTCCTATATTAAATGTCATTGCAAACCACCACTGTAAAAGAAAAGAATGTGTGCATTTCAACTGTCAAATACTATTACATATGAAATAATATTGCATTATAATGATTAAAAATTGGAGCAGATAATTTTTCTGTTCTGGAGCTGGGGCAAGAGTTCTTCAAAGCTCACTTGAGGTTCTTCAAATCTGCTAAGCCAACATTCATTAATCTTTCTTTCAAATTACCAGCCAAATGATATTTTCTAAATTATGCTATTATTTTACAGCAGCAATAGCAAAAGCACTTTGCCAAAGTTTATACTTCAGCCTTTTATGTATAATATGCCAGATAGCAATACAGTATTGACCTTCTTATATAGGTTAATTGGGACAACTTCTGAAATAATGTATTGTGTTATGTAATTGTATTATGAACTCATACTTAGTTTTATTTATTTGTGCATTTTAATTACAGCTTAATTGCATTTTAATTAATTAATTGCACTTATTTTTCTATTTTTTCTTTTATCAGCTGCTGTAAGCATTTCTAGTGAATAGAAAAATGAGATATACATCAAATACTGTACCATTAATGCTACTAATAAACAATTAGCTATGCCCCAGTTCAGTTTGAATTCTGAATCCAGAACAGAATTACATGATTCAAACTGCTATTTAAGTCTGGGCATTTCTCATACTGCAGCCTTAAGCTATTTGAGTCTCAAACATATGTAGAAATGAGGCTGGCATAAGAAATTCCTTTAAGGAATTCAAACCCTTCCTCCACTGTGGCTGCAGCGATGGGCTTCAGCCACAGTGGAGGGGTTCAACTTTTTTTACTACTGGTTCTGTGGGCATGGCTTGGTGGGGGTGGCTTGGTGAGCACAGCAGGGGAAGGATACTGTAAAATCTCCATTCCCTCCCCACTCCTGGGGAAAGGTACTGCAAAATCCCCATTCCCTCCCCACCTCACTAACCTGCTTTCCAGCTCCGTTTCTCCTGTGCAGGGCAACAAAAGAAGACCCAGATGGGACTCGGGAGGCAGAGAATAGATGGGGGTGGGGCCAGTCAGAGGTGGTATTCTGAACTACTCAAAATTTCCGCTACTGTTTCTCCAGAACTGGTCAGAACCTGCTGAATACCACCTCTGGCTTTGGGTTCTGACCTGACCTTGATTAGTGGATTTTCCCCTCCCACCAAATACAGGTGGTCCTCAACTTACGACTTATAATGAAGCCTGGAATTTCCATCATAAGGCCTGACAGTTGTAAGTCAAGGCACCCACATGACCAATCTGATTTTGTTGAACTCTTTTAAGAGCCCTAGAAATACTCTATTCATTGAGACATTGAAAGCACCTGTCTCCACCAGACCTTGAAAGGACACTCAAAGACAGCAGGTAACGCTCAGTGCGAAGAGAAACAAAGCCAGAGGAATCCACCAATTGCCTTCCTTGACTTAAATGGTAAAGGACAGTACTACTCATCAGTTACATTCCTAAGATAAACCTCTGGTGGTGACCACACTTGAATGTGATTCTCAGTTTGCATGGTTGTCAGCGAGAAAGAACCAAGGCTGATGGATTGGTTGAGAAATATCCTCCAAGCATGAAGGGGAAAGCAAGATATAGCTGGAAGCCTAATTTTCTTTATAAATAATTGAACAGACTTCAGCTAACAATCTCATGAATGAAATGTTTATGACAATTGTGTTCCTAAAAGGCAGCTAGAACAAGACTCCCTCCCTCCCCCCAATTTGGTCAAGTGGCTTGGAATAGCACAGTATGCCAGCAGCAGGAACATCTAATCTCTGGGGAGAAAGAAGCCATGTATACAGCAGGAATGGGCTGATTTCTATGAGGTTATCATACAAACACTAAAGACAACAGTAGAAGCTTGGTGTCTTAGTCAGATACAACTTTCTAAAAATGCACAGTGCATTACAACAGTCCAGTCAGTAACTAACAAAGATGTGGATAACCATGAACAATACCTCCCAATCTAGGAATGAACAGTTGACAAACAAGGTGAAGTTGTGGAAAATTTCTCCTACCCACAATTGTTACCTCCTTCTGGACTCCCTAATTTCTGGACTTCGGGACTCCCTAATTTCACAGGGGAGCTTCCTTGTCAAAGCTGAAAAGACTATTCTGCTGTTTGGTTTGCTGTCTTAGAAGCACATTGGTTTGCATCTGACTGCTATCTCGCTGATATCAATAAGAAACACACTGATTTATGGCAAGGGTATATTTTGCCAGATGGCTGGACTGATTCTGGGCAGTTACGTCATGAATTCTTCCCTGCTGTGGGTATGGCCACATTAAATTATAGCAGAAATATCCCATTGCAGGCCTGGGGTCTTCTTCATGCTTTCCCTCCTACAGACTTATACATAGTCACCAGTCTATCAAGTTGACTGAGTTGAGCAGTTAATATTTACATATATGAAACTTCAGGAAGTAAACAGTGAAAGTTATAAACCTACATTTGTTTCTATGTGTCCTGTGTATATAGGGAAATAAAAGGAAGTAGTATTGACGGTGTTATAAAGATCTGCTCCATCACTCTCCATTAAGTTCTTTCCATTCCTATCCTTGCACATTATAACTCCTTTACACATGTTCCATAATTCATACTTTCCCTCTCACTCTCTGTTTTTCTCACATACACAACTACAATCACACATTAAGCAATTGCCAGTAAAAGTTATTCTAAAGCCATTTTTTATTGTGTGCTAGATGTGAGTCTTAAATCTGTGTTGTACCATGGATAAAGCGGTTATTTTAAATGAAGGGTTGTGAAAAAATTGGAGTCAGAGATGGAAACTTTCTTTCCCTGTAGGACATAGTATGGCTAGTGTCTGTGGGAAGAAGGCTCGGGGGTGAGAAAAAATGGGGCAGAATCTCTCAAAACTATTGGCAACATGAATAGGACAACTTTAGAATTGGATTCCTGATCTGTACCATAATGCTTTTGCTTTTATTATATGCTGTGACTACAAGATACTGCTAAGTTCCTGAAGTTTCCTCCAGTCTAGTTAGCAAGCAACACTTTCCATTATCCCCAGTCAGCAAGTCATGCTGACAGGGCATGGAGAACTGGTGTCTAGAACAGTGGCCCCCAACCTTTTTTGTGCCACGGCCCAGTACCGGCATCACAAAATGATCTGCGGCCCAGTACCGGCATCAGCAAGCATGACAAGGCAAGGCAAGCTGAGCGACCGGCCAGCCAGCCATCCCCCGCTTCTCCCTGCCACCTTCAACTCCTCCTCTGTACCTTTTTTGTGCTTTTTTGTGCTTTCTTAATCTCCTCCACCATCGGGACGGCTCTTCCTTTGAAGCCATCCCCCCTTCGCTGAAACTAAGGCGCAAAGATTCCTTCAGGACCCAAACGCCGCTTTCCAACTGGAAAAGCTCACCCAGAAGCACTTTCTCGTCAAAACAAGATGGCGGTGCCCAGCAAACCAGCGGCCCGGTAGAAAATGAGCCACGGACCGGTCCTGGTCCGGGGCCCGGTGGTTGGGGACCCATGGTCTAGAAGACACTAGTTGGAAAGGGCTAAGCTGGGTTTGAATAATTCTCTTGCATTTCTACTTGCAATGATCCTTATAATTCTTTTCATATGGAGAAACCAAAAATAACACTACCAAGATGAATTGTTCCTTTTCCTCAGAGGGCTCATATTAATATTTAAACTGCAATAATATGCTGATAAGTAAGACACAATTAGCAAAAAGGAAAAAAAGAAAAGAAAAAGCTCAAGAATGTTGTTATAGAATTTTCACATTTCCAGGCACTCCTGAGGATGATAATGATGAAACGTTTTCATTTTGGAATCATCCAGGAGAAGGAAAGCCCATACTATCAAGGAGCCTTGACTTTTAATAAGCAAATGAAACCATATGAAATATGTTGAGAAGAAGGCAAACTTCAAAACAATGTATTGGAAAATGGCTGACATTCTTGTGGTAGCTACATCTCTCTTTATTTAAAAAAGACTGCAATAATAAGTTCTTTTTTCCTCCAAGCTTGCTGATAGCAATCATATAATATCACTCTGCTCGTGCAGGTGACCTGCTAGGAAACATTTTCCAGCCAATCATTCAAAATCTTTAACCACATAAAAAACTACTGGGGACAAGTTTTTATTATTTTTGTTTTGTTTTTGTTGTTTACAAATGGTGACCTGCCCAAGAAGACTCAAAAACAACCGTATGCCTCATTATTTATAGCTAAATAGACTCTTCTTTTTATATCTCTAGGAAGGTCTCAAACATATCCTGAGATATAAATCAATTATATAAAATAACTATAAACATTTAGTGGAAACAATCAGGTAAGAAAAAGTCTTAACAAATTGTGAATACCAGAAGTCAACATTGGTCAAGGGTCAATGCAAGAAGAAAAGATATTAAACAAGCAAAATGATGGATGGGATTCTTTTCCTTTGAGCTGTTGGCCTGTGAACTGATCACTGATTTCTGCTCCTCTCTCCTCATTTTTATTTTTATTTTGTATGCTGGGCTTCCCTTAATGATCTTGGTGAGATCTTCATTGTTTTAGTGCTCCCCGTTTATGAAATCTTTGGAAATATTCTTTCCCAGACGATGGCACCGTATTTATGTCTGATTGCTTGCAGCTTGAAAAATAGTATTAAAAAATCTATTTTGCTTAGAAAAGCCACTCCTAACTTGCTGTCTTTGGGGAATTTTATGCTAGCAATTTATAGCATCATCCAACCATTTCTATGGAGATAAATCATTAATTCCGACAGGATCTCTATTGCCATGGAGAAGCCCGAGTGATGTTATTAAAAACATGCGCTTCTGGAAATGCTCTTGATAATTACACTACCATTTCCATAATCTTCCAAGCAACATTGTCTATCCTACAGAGACCAGTGGAAGGCATCAGAGTTGGTGAATATCAACTGCCTATTTATTAGAGATTTGTACTTGCATAGGAAAGATTTGGACTTGATTCTGCACTCTTTATGCTTTGGTCAAGCCATCCTTTCCATGAGAATATTCATATTTATGTGGAACTTTCCTACTGCAGTTGAGAAGAATGATGATTGATGCATTCCTTTGCGTGCACAGATGGGATCCTTTAAATGTGATAATGCCCAACATCATTTTGAGCTGGAAAACAAATGAAAACAGTAGCATAGGCCCTTACAGAAGCTTCATACAGTTTTCTTTGAAGAAAGAAAACTTCTTTGAAGTTTTCTTTGAAGAAAGAAAACTGTGATCCTACTTCCCACCCCCAAAAAAATCTGGAAAAGCAATCCCAGAACCTTTGCTGCCCGATACATGTTGCAGTCCTGCCCATTTTATCCCATTGCTCACATGTGGCCTATGCCATGAAAGCCATGCATTGATGACATCATTATGCTATAATAAACATAATATGATATCATGCACCTGCTCCTGTAGGTGTTGTTCCTGCTCTTCCATGTTTCAGCTGAGTGTCATATCCTACAGGTGTTGGACTAGATCCCTAGGTCCCAAGATCAAGTCTACAAGTCTAAATCATAAACGTTCCTTGTTTGTACTTGTCTCAGTACCACCTACCTAAAAGGATTTGTTGGAAGAGATATCCATCTGGTTCAATTCCAAGCTTGGAATAAAACACTGGAAACAAAATGGATGCTGGAGAATGATTGATTTATTGATGAAGCAGAACCACTAAGCACATGGTTCTGGGTAGTTGACTACATGGAGTTCAGAGTGAGGGGGTTTTATGTCTTCTCTTGGGCTTTGCACTTGAACTTCCTGTTCCCGTGCAACATGTATTCTATTAGCTGTTGTCAGACTGCCATGGTGCCATGTACACATCCTAGGAGTTTGTCTGAGCTAAACTTGGTTGAAATTTGGCTAATGCAATGAAGGGGCTTGTTGAGCAATTCCTATTGTGGCTGAGGGCTAATCCTACCTTTGTTCAGACCTTGCTGCAGGGAGTAATGGGTTATCAAATCTACATTTCTAAAATCTGATCTCAGCTTAGTATCTGCTTGGGGTAGGGAGCTGGAGCTCTATGTTTCTGTCTTCCTTGGGATTTTTATTTCTCTTCTAGGGGAAATATTTTATCCTGCCTTTTTAAATATTTCTTAAAATTTTTCATTCTTCTAGGAGAGGGGTGATGCTAACTTTCTACAGATTGCTATTGTAGGCAGTAAAATGGTGGATGATTCATTCTAAGCTTTCAGAGGAAAGGCATGATATAAATATAAGAAATAAATATATAAAATATTATGGAACCTGGTAAATTTTCATTACTGCAATTTGCAATTGCACTCAAACCTTACGTTTGTGTTTGGGTGTACTCATAAACATAAAAATCACATGCACAGCCTGCATCTACACTTGGTTTACATTATCCCAATTGTCTTTGGTGGGCATAGTAGAATGAGCAGTTGTGGCTCACCAATAACAAGCATCACACACACAACTGAGTGGGTTGATTTGTTACCATAGTGTCAGTTAAATCGGTACCTCCAGAGAAACAGGCAATTGAATAGTGATGGCAATGTGCATTTTGCTGCCCTTCCACCATCCCACTGTTGTGAACTGGAAAATTATTCTTACTTAAGTTGATTGTTTACATGTCCCACTGGTCCAGCTTGAAGAAATGCTCTACGGATCTGTTGCTTAGGACAGGGGAAGGGTAAGTGCTCCCTTTGAAAGCCATTTCTGAAGACAATTTCCTCAAGGGATTTCCTAGTTCCACCTCACCCTCCTCTATACCCCTGAGGGGCAGCAGTGAATGTTGATCTAAAGGGGGGGAGGGGCAGACACTTTTAGGAATGTTGTCCCAGGAGCTTTGCTGAATGTCTACTTGGTTTGGGAGGGACATGTGAATAAAAGATGATTAAAAATAGTTTCCAATAGAGAAGCAGCTGCTTTTAGCAGATATGCAGAGTCATGGTGGCGCAGTGGTTAGAATGCAGTACTGCAGGCTACTTCTGCTGCCTGCCAGCTGCCTGCAATTTGGCAGTTCAAATCTCACCAGACTCAAGGTTGAATCAGCATTCCATCCATCAAAGTTGGTAAAATGAGGATCCAGATTGTTGGGGGCAATAGGCTGACTCTGTAAACTGCTTAGAGAGGGCTTTAAAGCATTGTGAAGTGGTACATAAGTCTAAGTGCTACTGTTATTGCTACTCTTCTCTGTACTGAAGTATGAATTCACACTGAATTTATTATTATATTTATTTTGAGTTGAACTATTCTTTGCATTGCTTTTTATGATATAATAATATAGGCAGTCAACAAATGCCTTGCAGATAAGACAAGTTAACAAGAACAGCTATTGAGGCAGAAGAGATAAATTGTGATACTGGGATTAGTGGGTGTATGGTGGCAGAATGAAAGAAAGAAACAGAGACAAAGAGGATTGCACCAAAATCATTTGTCTTCAGATTGTATCTTCAATTTTATCTTCAGATTGTATTAAACTTTCACCATATTTTAATTTTTTCCTGGAGTTCTAAGATCTACCATTCAGAGGCTTTGACACATACAGGTAGTCCTCGACATACAGCCATTCATTTAATGATTGTTTAAAGTTACAACAGCACTGGAAAAAAAATTTTTTTCATACATATGACTGTTGTAGCATCCCCACGATTAAAATTCAGATACTTGGCAACTGGCATGTATTTATGATGGTTGCAGTGTCCTGGGGTCATATGATCATTTTTTGTGACCTTCTGATTAGCAAAGTCAATGAGGAAGCCAGATTCACTTAACAATCACGTTACTAACTTAACTGCAGTGGTTCACTTACCAACTATGGCAGGAGAGGTTGTAAAATGGGGCAAAACTCACTTAACAACTATCTTGCTTAGCAGAAGAAATTTTGGGCTCAGTTATGGTTGTAACTCAAGGATTACCTATATGTATTTTTTGAATTCAATAATTTGGAGCTCACACATTTGGTAGCAGAACTGAATGGAAGTCAGATAGGACTATCGACTTCAGACTTCTGGTTTGAGCTTCTTCAGCAACAGACCGAAACATCGTCTCTGTGAGGCTTCAATCCATGCTCGCCTCTGGAGCACCCCGAGCCGGCTGGTTTCGGGGCTAAGCCACCCTGTAGAGGTGGTGAAGAAGGGGGAGACTGCCAGCAGGGTTGAGGAAAGCCGCATCTCTCCTCCCCAGCTGGCCATTACTCCGTTTCCCGAAGGCGGTTGCAGTGGTGGTCAGAAAAGAAGAACTCGACTGGAAAAGAATGTGCAGGAGGAAGATAAGAAGAGAAAGTTTTGGTTGACCGGATCAAGCAGCAAAAGGAACAAATAAGGTACCCTGGAATTGAAACTGTTACAAAACAATAACATTGTTTCCTAAAAAGATTTTGAAGCTGCGAAGGAGAGAGAAAAGGGAAAAGATTTGGTTTTCTCCTTTTCCTATACTGACAGCTAAGAGACTTAAGCAAGAAATTGGAAAAAAAATCCACTTTGACATCAATAGGCATTTAATGCTGAAAATAAAAAGTAAAGGGATAATAAAGATTTCTGGATAATTAAAAGCTTTTGAAAGCAGGAAAGGAGTGAGGAAGAATAAAAGGGCAGGATCTGGAAGGGAGGAGACTGCCTAGAATTAAAAAAGAACTTACAGCAAAATCTCAACAAGATTTCCAAAAGATACGTTCTAACTGAAATATCGCAACAAAAACCCCAGGAAGAGAAAGTCAAAAAAGAAATAAGAAGATATAACTCAGGACTATCTGGATTACTTGATGATTTCTGGATTCTTGGTTATTGTTTTGAATGATTAAAATCAATCGGGTGGTTGTTTAAAACTTTTTTAAATGGCTCCACTTTTAGAAGAACTGAAAATGGAACTTAAAAAGTACAAAGAAGATGTACAAGAAGGGAGAGGTTCTTTTGGCTTCGTATTTCAGTTTTTAGAAATGGAGATTTTGGAATTATGAGAAACAACAAGAAATGCCTGCAGAACAAGAAGATTGTGACAAAGAAGAAGCCATCTTTAATGAACAAGTAATCTTAGATGGGGGGGGAGGAAAGGGGAGAAAGAGAATGGAAAGTTTAAGATTGGGAAAAACAACTCCAAAAAAAAAAAAATAGAGTGAAAAATAAGTATAAAATCAGAAAGCAACAGAAGAGAGAAATGCAGAAGAGAGAATTAAAACTAGAGAGACAAGGGGGTAAAAGGGGGAGGGAGAAGATGAGAAGGAAGAAAGAAAGGAAAAGAAGTTATAAAGGACAGAAGCAAAATATAGAGAAACAGGGTCTATTTCGAGATAATGGGTGAAAACTTAATGGAAAAAGGGATTCTGCAAAGGTACATAAGATAGTATGGTTATATTAGAAGCAGAAATAATTTTAGAAAATATGAAACAATGTATGATTAAAATGTCTGATAAAATAGCTATCGTAATTCAGTGGAATGCTTGTCAATAAATAAATGTAACAAAAGGTATATTTAATGATTTATAAAACATATGTGAAGAGAAATAAGGGAAAAATTAATTATAGAGATTATATGTGTTTTTAAGGAAGTATGATATTTAATTGAAGTGTTAAAGATGTTATGGTTTTAATGATTATTAATGATAGAAACTGGAATGGAATGAGGGTTTATAATTACATATGTTTACAATCTTTCTTTTTTTAAAAAAGAATATAATGTGTATTATAAGAATGTGCCAAGCAGAACTTGATTGGATTATGTATTATGTATTATATTGAAGGTCATAAACTTAAGGTATATATTGAAGTTTAAATAAGAGTTGAATGGATGTAATTAAAAGATATAAAGGTGTCATACTCCAATTAGTAACTACAGGAGAAAATTTGTTTAATGAGAAAAGATAATATGAAATTGAAACAGAACAGACAAAAGTATAAATATAATGATTTGAAATGAGATGAGATAATCAAAATAAAATTGAGAAAATTAAAAGAGGGGAAAAACTATATAGAAAATGTAAAATAGTATAAGATATGGAATAGAATACAAAAAGGAGCATGAAATTGAATTTTGTGTCTGTATAAAGAAGTTCAACCCGGGATCATGCTATTTTCAAAAAAGATGCTTTACTTGTATTTTGTGTGTGAAAACCCAAATAAAACTTTATTTAAAAAAAAAAAAGACTATTGACTTCAGGTAACTTCCTTTTGTTCCATTTCAATAGTACAACTGTCCACATTGGAAGATTTTGCTACGTGTGTGTGTGTGCATGTGTGTGTGTGTGTGTGTCATGAGATTGAATTCTTTGCCCATAGATTGAGACCTACCTTCATCCTACACCTGTCCAATAGTTTCAACTTGTTGGAGTACTATTGTTTCATTGTCTAAAAATATATGTTATTTTTCATTTTATTTTCAAAATGAAAATGAAATGAAAAATAACATATATTTTTAGAGTGCAGACAAATTTCCTTTCCTTGAAGCATTTAATAAGCAATTTATTTCTAGACAAAACTATGAAGTCAATGACTCATAAGGAGGAAGTTATTGTATATTATAATTAGTAGCATTGAGTGTTCCCATTGACATTTCTTCAAATCCATAACTAATCATCAAGAATTCTCAATAAGCATTTGCCGACTGTTGTTTCTAATAAAACGAGAAATTGTAAAATTGGTGGCACAGTGGTTAGAATGAAGTATGGCAGGCAAACTCTGGCCATAGCCTAGAGTTCAAGTCTCACCTGGCTCAAGGTTGACTTAGCCTTTGATCAGTCAAGGTCAGTAAAATGAGGATCCAGATTGTTAGGGGCAATATGCTGACACTGTAAATTGCTCAGAGAGTGCTGTAAAGCACTATGGGATGTTATATAAATCTAGGTGCTATTGCTGTAGTGCAATTGTATAAATCATTTGTTTGAAAGAAAAAATGTATCTTTGGGGTAAAATGTATATTGATTTTTTTTGGCAGAAAATTATATGACTCCATGTCATTTGATGTGATAGCTGCTTTGGCAAATGACCCCATCCCCTTTAAAAATAACAGAAAGAAATATTAAAAGTAAAAAGTATCTTATAAATCTGTTCCAAGAAAAGAGAAATGATATGGTTTTCTTCCATACTGTTTATTGTTTAAACCTAACTGCTGTGTAGCGGATTAAATTTATATGCCACTTGACCCCCAATAACCTTGGGCAGCTTACAAGAAGAAAAATTTAGGATTTACAGCCAGCAACAAAACAACATTCCCATTTGTCTTCAGTTACTCTAAAATTCCATCCTTTACCATCTCCAAATAAGGCTAAGAAAAGCTTGTCTAAAATCCTGATGAGCCACTGACTTTGTGCAAGGCAGATTCCTCTGTCCCTAGAATCACAAATCACTTTATGCAGAATGTAATCTTTGGGTAATTTGCACTAGATCACAAAATCCCAGTTGTTTACTAAAAGCACTGCCCAAAAGAGGGAAGGGCGTGGACACAGGGCTAATAGTGGCTCAACATGTTCTCAGAGTTAGTCTTTGTTTTAATCATAAATGCATGGGTCTGCTCAGTGGTGGGATTCAAAAAATGTTTACTACTGGTTTTGTGGGCATGGCTTGGTGGGCATGGCAAGGTTACTGCAAAATCCCCATTCCCTCCCCACCTCACTAACCTGCTTTCCAGCTCCGTTCTCCTGGGCAGGGCAACAAAAGAAGACCCAGCCAATCAGCTGGGACTTGGAAGGCAGAGAATAGATGGGGGTGGGGCCAGTCAGAGGTGGGATTTGCTAGTTCTCTGAACTATTCAAAATTTCCGCTACCGTTTCTCCAGAACTGGTCAGAACCTGCTGAATACCATCTCTGGGTCTGCTGCACAACAATACTTGGGTTGTAGGACTTACTGCTTGGGTTTAGCACTTGGGTTATAGGATCTATCCTGCTCAATGTGGCCTCGCAATCATGATAAAACAACAACAGCAGCAAAAACAATTCAAATATGCCACTGATGCTGGTTTTTTGGTGTTTTTTTTTTTGTTCCTCTTTAAAGGAAGAAATACTTTCAAGGTAATTTGGTCTAGTGGTTAAAGAAACAGGCTAGAAAATGGAAGGTCACAAGTTCAAGTCTTGCCTTAGCCATGAAAGCCAGCTGAGTGACTTTCGGCAAGTTACTCTCTCCCACTTCACAGGTTTGCGGTTGTGAGAAAAATAGAAGAGAAAGGAGTGTTGGATATGTTCACTGACTTGAGTTATTGGTAAAAAATAATAAAGGTGATACAAATAAATAAGTAAATAAAATGATGTCCCTTCCAAAGCAGCAGTGGATTGTTGCTATAGAGCAGGGGTGAGGAATTATGGCCCTTTTATGACTTACGGACTTCAACTTGAAGTCCACAACTCATAAAGGGACCATAGTGCCCCACCTCTGCTATAGAGAGTAACTATCAGTGCTAGAGAAGATTCCTGCCTTGCTTGGCCTGCCTCTTAATTCCTGGATTATCCCTCTGGCAATGTAGCATTGTGGTTGGGAAAAGTGCTCTGGGCAGCTTTGCTTAATGCTCCCTATGATATGGAAATAATAATGAGTGCAATTGCTATGCCTTAGATAACTGCAGCGTGTCCACTCTCTACAGAATGTGTAGGATTTCTAATGTTTTCAAACAGGATACCACACTTGAATCCCTTGGAATGGGGCATCACAAGAAAAGCCTCCAAATCTTCCCATTCATAAAACCTGTCCCAAAGGTGCTTTTTCAAGAGGCAGGATCTTTGATTATTCGGGTTTTCTCCCGCGTAAGATTGGAAGTATCTAGGCAACGTTTTGATGAAGTCTCATTCATCATCTTCAGGCTTTTGTCTTCAGCTCTGTGCTTCTCAGAGTGATTTGAGCTTGCAGCTGCTTCTTCCTTTTAACTGCTAGTAGGGGTGTGATTTGATTGGATGGGGGCTTGGCTGTGTTCTGATTGTTTGGGGGGGGGGTGGCCGTGTTCTGATTGGCTGGAGGTGTGTCTGTTCATGTGGGGGCTTGGTTGTGCTCAGGTTAGTCTTAGTTGCTGGGGGATTTGAGCTGGTGAGCTGTGATCTTGCTGTTTGGCTTCAAGTTCATGGTCGTGCTGCATCTTCATGGTGGGGGTCAGTTCGCTTCATGTATGGCTCGGAGGGGTTTGAAGTGGGTAGCGATGCAGCTACGGTGTGGCTTCTGGTCCGTGGTCGTGTCAAGCCCCCACCCAATCAAGCCCCCACCCAATCAAGCCCCCACCCAATCAAGTCACACCCCCACTAGCAGTTAAAAGGAATAAGCAGCTGCAAGCTCAAATCACTCTGAGAAGCACAGAGCTGAAGACAAAAGCCTGAAGATGATGAATGAGACTTCATTGAAACGTTGCCTAGATACTTCCAATCTTACGCTGGAGAAAACTCGAATAACCAAAGATCCACATATATATATATATGGATCTTTGGTTATTCGGGTTTTCTCCCACATAAGATTGGAAGTATACATACATTGGACAAACTAACAGAAGAATAAGTGCACGCATTGAAGAACATAAGAACTCAATCAAAAAGGAAGAACCGACCTCTTCTCTGGTCCAACACCTCAAAGCCACAGGACATGAAAACTTTAAAAATACCAGAACTACCGCCAAAACCGAACACTTCAGCAGCAGAATAATCAGAGAAGCCATAGAGATAGAAAAACGCCCACACAGCATGAATAAACGAGATGATACCTCCCGCCTACCAGCCATTTGGAAACCCGCCCTCATGAACAGACGAGTACCTAACATGAAGAATGACACCAGACCCACACCCCTGAGAGCCACACAAGATGCCACCACCACTGTTAAGCCTGGTTTCCCCAACCAGGGTTAGGAAGACAAGCTAAATAGAATGTGCAGCGTTAGTCAGATAGGCACACAGATAAATGAGTGAGCTAAGCTTGTATGTTTATTAACATACAGTAAAAATAACAGATACGCTTGTGCTATCAAAAATATAGTTTATTCCATATAGTTCATAGCATAGTCAAAATAACAGTCCAATAGTCATGTATCATTAGTCAGTCCATTCAGGGATATTCAGTTAGCAAAGTCCGTGCAGAATATCCTATGTCAGTTCACTTACAAATCAGTCCTTTGTTTCTCTCCCGTTCGAGCAATGCAGTCTTGATTCCAAACAGTAATCAGGGATCATGAAAGCCAGAGAGAGAGCAAGCTGCAGTCTTGCCTCTTTTAAAGTGCTTTCACAACCACTCCCTTAATTACTTTCCCATATTTAAAGTTGCAGACACTTTAACATATAAACTATGATTACATATTTATTATTTTACCTAAACCAGTTAGGGTAAACAATGTTATCCCTAACATTCTCCCCTTTTAGGTTAAATAATAACATAACTATTTACATCTTTAAATCATATTTGTTACAATTCTCTTTAAACTTGCTTACTCCTTAAGCTTTTGTAAATTGGTCTGCAATGTTTTCTTCTGTCATGCAGTATTCCAATTTAATTAGCCCATTCTTTACAGATTCTCTAACATTTAAGTATCTTAAGTCAGTATGCTTTGATTTAGTTTTTACAGCAATACTAGTAGCTAACTTTATAGCTGCCTGGTTGTCCTCGTACACAATAATGGAATCTTTAACAGTTATACCCATGTCTAATAATAACTGTTTGTACAGAATTAAGTCAGTGCATAGTAATGACAGACATGAAAATTCTGCTTCCATCGTGGACAAGCTGATATGCTGTTGTCTGATTGACCTCCACCCTATTAGTGTTTTACCAAATAATATAGCCATCCCAGATGTTGATTTTCTAGTGTTTATATCAGTTACAAAACTTGCATCTGCATAGGCACTAAGACTCAAATCACCCTTTGGTTCTATATACAATGCATGGTTCATTGTTCCTTTAAGATATCTTAAAATTCTTTTTAATGATTGCCAATGACATTGATGTGGATCTGAATTAAAACGTGCCAGCTGATTAACACTATAAGCTATATCTGGCCTAGACCAATTGCTTATATATGATAAGCTACCAATCAAAGATTGATATATAGACTTATCAAATTTGGGACTTTGATCATCAGTTTGGCAAACTTCCTGATTCATTGGAGTCTTTGCCGGTTTACAAAGTTCCATTTTATACGTCTTAATTAATTGGCAAATTTTATCTTCTTGAGATATCTTAAATCCATTTTTTGTTTTGTTAATTGTCAATCCTAGATACTTTTTAATTTCACCTAAATGCTTTAATTTTATCTTTTTGGCTAATAATGATATAATCTCATTAGCTTCACTATTAGTCTTAGTTATCAAAGCAATATCATCTGTAAATAATAACAATAATGACACCGTTCCATTATTTTCTCTTTTAAACACACATGGATCTGCTAAACCAGATTTAAAACCTATATTGTTTAACTCTTTCACAATATATTGGTTCTACTCAAACCCAGATTGTTTCAACCCGTAAAGACTCTTTTTGAGTTTCCAACAATCATTACTATTTACTTTATTGTCTTTTATACCTACTGGTTTTCTTAAATATATAGTGTGCTGCAATGGTGCATGCAGATAGGCAGTTTCTACATCTAAATGGTTAATGACATAGTTTTTCTTAGCTGCCCACACTAAAGCTGCTCTTAAAGATGTTGCTTTAAGGCTTGGTGCAAAAACTTCATCGTAATCAGATGCAGTTTGATTAAATCCTTGAGCTACTAACCTAGCTTTATGGGTAACAGTCCCATCATTTCCAGTTTTTACTTTAAATATCCATTTGCACCCAATGGATTTTTCTCCTGGAGGTAATTTGGCATCTTCATATACTTTCATTACCTTTAATGAATTTAGTTCTTTTTCCATTGCCTTTTGCCAATTCTCCTGATCCTTAGCAGGATACATCTTAAGTTCATCTACACTAGTTGGAACTTTAGTTACTTGGCAAACTATACTTGCTTGATACCTATCAGGTGGTCTAGTTACACGTGTAGTACGTCTAGGTATTACAGGACTTACAGGTGAACTTTCATTTATTAACTCTTCTTGATTATCTAACTCTTCCTGATCAACTGTTTCCTCTTGTTCTGGTCCTATTTGCTCTTCGTGGACTTCTTCTTTAATTGGACTCTTCTTATAACTAGTCTGTTCTTTCTGCTTTTTGTAGGGTTCAATAATTACTTCGTTATTTAAATCTTGCTCTAATCTATTCCATCCTACATGTTCTAGGAATTTAGCATTAGCACTGGTGTAAACTCGAGATGTACCTGGTTCCCAGAATCAAAAAAGATCTATGATTAGATGTATATCCTACAAAATATAATCTTTTAGCTCTATGCTGTCCTTTGTGTCTAAGTTGTGCGGGGATATGCACCCATGCTGGTGCTCCAAATGTGTGCATGTAACTTAAATCAGGTTTTGTACCATGCCACAGTGTGAATGGTAATTCACCTGTTGTTGAATTAACAACATTATATAATATATGATTACCACACATTATTGCTTCTCCCCATAAATTGTCAGGTAATCCTGAATCAGACATCATAGTTCGTGTCATTGATTGTAATGTTTGGCCTCTTCTCTCTGTAAAGGCATTATGTTGTGGCCTATATGTGCAGACATTTTATGTTGAATACCTAACATTCTTAGTCTGTTCTGGAATTTATTATTTGTAAATTCCGTACCATTATCTGTTATAAGAGTTACTAATTTCTTTTTAGTTTTCCTTTCTGCAAATTTAATCCAATTAAATAGATTTTGATACGTTTCAGTTTTGCTCTTCATTAAATAGCAAAACCCATATCTAGAATAATGGTCCATTATGCTTAGTATGTAACGAGCTCCTCCTACACTTGGTTTTTTCGGACCTATTAAATCTGCAAATACTACTTCTAAAGGCTCTTTAGTAGTAAATCCATCAACTCTATTAGCCGGTGTGACCCTGGCTTTGCTTTGATTACAGGCATTACATTGCAAATACTTATTACAAGGTTTCAAACTTATTCCCTTAGATAATTCAACAGTTTTCTTAAGCATTTTAAAATTTAAATGCCCTAGCCTTCGATGTAACAAGTGAATACATTCATCATGAGGTTTCTTATTTTCATAAACCATGTTAGCCACCTTTAAACCATTATCATTTAACACATATAATTCACCTCTTAAAGATGCAGTAATTCTCTTATCTTCTTTCTCAATTATGCAGTTATCTCCTTTAAAAGTAACTACATATCCTAGTTTTACCAAAATTCTAACTGAAATTAAATTAAACTTAAGTTGTGGTACATATAACATTTTTACATTCTCTTTTATAAAAGAACAATATGCTATACCTTGACCTTTAGCTTTCAGTTTCCAGCCATTGGCTAACGATATCTGCTGTGTACTCTTGGACATTTTAATAAAATTTTTGTTATCATTTGTTATACAGCGTGATGCTCCACTGTCAACCACCCATAAATTATTTTTTACAGCTCCGTTACTATACATGGCTAACTCTAAATTTTTATTTATCTTTTGATGACTTTTAGTATTCTGGCCAGCGTTCTGGTACTTTGCCTTTTTACAAAATCTTGCCAAATGTCCTCTTCCTCCACAATTAAAACACTTTTTAATTGTGTATGCAGTAGGAGATTCATTATCTTCTTTTTGAGGTTGCTGCCTCCTTAACTGATCTCTTTCAAGCCTTCTTCTGGCCTCTTCAATCAATCTGCCAGTTATATCAGTTAAAGTTAGACTTTCCTTTGGCAATATTTCAAGGGAAGTTATGTAGTTGTAATAACTTTCATCAAGGGAAGATAGAATTATGTAGACTTGGTGTAGTTCAGAGAAAATAAGCTCTTTCTCGTGCAGTTCTTGAAAAATGCTTTTCATAGTTTCCAAATGACTCAGCATATCACCATTCATCTGGAGATGCGTACTGAAAAGCTTCCGTGTTAGATTTATGTGAGCACCAACGTTATCTCGGACATAAATCCTCTTCAGCTTCTGCCAACACCCAACAGCCATTTGCTCTCCATGGATATGAACAAGTTGCTGGTCAGACAGTGTTAGTCCTGTTATGCAAATAGCTTGTTCATTTTTCTGCATAAAATCTTTTCTCTTTAGTCTATCTTCCTCAATCTTGGGATCCCATTCCTCTACGTTTGGTGGATTTTCAATTATGTTCCACAAACCTTCTCTTCGTAGAAGTAGACTACATTTCATAGACCATGATACATAGTTTGTTCCATCCAGCTTGGATATAAGGGACAAACTTTGTAGATTGACTTGTGCTATGTTTTCTTTATATGGATATAAAAACTATAATTAATAAAACACAGCTGTCTGTTTACTGTAATGTATAACAACACAAACTCTCACTTTTTACATAAATCTGTTTTATCCTAGTTAAACTGACTTTGCAGCCTCTGGGCCCATAACCAGTGTTAAGCCTGGTTTCCCCAACCAGGGTTAGGAAGACAAGCTAAACAGAATGTGCAGCGTTAGTCAGAGAGGCACACAGATAAATGAGTGAGCTAAGCTTGTATGTTTATTAACATACAGTAAAAATAACAGATACGCTTGTGCTATCAAAAATATAGTTTATAGATTTGAAACCAGAGATCTTCTTACTGGGAATTTTACCTGATATATATAGTAAAGATTTGAAATACCTGATTGTAAATGTATTAACAGCGGCCAGGATTGTATTTGCTAAAAATTGGAAGAATGAGAAAATACCATTACAGGAAGAAATTATTAAGAAAATATTGGAATGTGCTGAGATGAGCAGATTGACATTTGAAATTAGAGAGCAAGTGGATAAACAATTTTACGAAATTTGGGATCTTTTTTATAAATGGCTAGATGATAAAATACGATAATAGAATATTTAGAATGCTAGATAGTAAGGAATATCTTTATTTTGCTATTATTTTGCTATATGATATTATATTTATAAAGGATTTTTTAGGATTGATTTGATATGACTAGATGATTTGTTATAGAGTAAACTGGTTTAAAGTATTGTTAGCTCATTAAGCATGAATGATTAAAAATATAGTCAAAAACTTCTTTTTTTAGTGATATTAGGATATATAAGTTTGGATTGACAATATGAGTTGTTATGTAATATAATTGTAATTGAGACTACAGAATGAATGCACAAAAATGATGAACCAACTGACACACTGGATGTACATATAAGAGTTGATGTTTTTATGTTTTGTTTGTCTTGTTTGTTTGTAGAAAATTAATAAAAACTTTTTCAAAAAAAAAATATATATATATAGTTTATTCCATTATGAGTTCATAGCATAGTCAAAATAACAGTCCAATAGTCATGTATCATTTAGTCAGTCCATTCAGGGATATTCAGTTAGCAAAGTCCGTGCAGAATATCCTATGTCAGTTCACTTACAAATCAGTCCTTTGTTTCTCTCCCGTTCGAGCAATGCAGTCTTGATTCCAAGCAGTAATCAGGGATCATCAAAGCCAGAGAGAGAGCAAGCTGCAGTCTTGCCCCTTTTAAAGTGCTTTCACAACCACTCCCTTAATTACTCTCCCATATTTAAAGTTGCAGACACTTTAACATATAAACTATGATTACATATTTATTATTTTACCTAAAACAGTTAGGGTAAACAATGTTATCCCTAACAACCACACTTCCACGTAGAAAACAGACTCACACCCACACAGAAGATGCAGCACGACCACGAACTCGAAGCCAAACAGCAAGATCACAGCTCACCAGCTCAAATCCCCCAGCAACTAAGACTAACCTGAGCACAACCAAGCCCCCACCTGAACAGAACACGCCTCCAGCCAATCAGAACACAGCCAACCCCCCAACCAATCAGAACACAGCCAAGCCCCCACCCAATCAAATCACATCCCCGCTAGCAGTTAAAAGGAAAAGCAGCTGCAAGCTCACATCATTCTGAGAAGCACAGAGCTGAAGACCAAGCCTGAAGATGATGAATGAGACTTCATCGAAACGTTGCCTAGATACTTCCAATCTTACGCGTGAGAATATATATATATATATATATATATATATATATATATATATATATATATATATATATCTGGCATTCAGCTTTGTTCGGGTATTTTCCCACCTCATAATAGTGGTGGGAAAATACCCGAACAAAGCTGAATGCCAGACATGTAAGTACCCGCGAAAACTTAAGAAAACAAATATATATATATATATTTGAAGACATTTTGCTTCTCATCCAAGAAGCTTCAAGATCTTTTCACTGGTACATCACAGGGTTGAGTGTTGAGTCCCTTACTCTATACTCTTTCTGTGCATGACTGCATTCCCGCTCATACTAGTAATACTATTACTAAATTTGCAGATGATACAACAGTGGTGGGACTCATCTCCAAGGGGGATGAGTCTGACTAGCAAGATGAGGTAGACCAATTGCTTTCATGGCGTGGAAACAATAACTTGGTCTTCAACATCAATAAGACCAAGTAGTTTATAGTGGACTATAGAAGGAACAGATCAGACATTCAGCCCTTGCTCATCAATGGAGACTGAGTGGAGCAAGTGGTCAGTTTTTACCATAAAAGAGGACCTGACCTGGGGTGCTCACATTGCAGCACTGGTCAAAAGGCCAAGCAGAGATTATACTACTTGAGACTTCTCAGAAAACAACAACTGAATGAAAAACTGCTGGTGACCTTCTACCACTGCTCCATAGAGGGTATCTTAACTTACTGCACCTCTGTATGGTTTGCCAATTGCACAGTGGCAGGTGGGACAGCACTACAGAGGGTTAATGTTATTGCCCAGATGATCATTGGTTGTCCTCTCCCCTCTTGGAAGAGCTTTATAGCTCCTGCTGCCTTAAGAAAGCTCTAAACATTCTCAAAGATCCATCTCATCCTGGGAACCCTTTTTTTGAACCATCACCATCTGGTACAGAATAATAAAAACAAGGACAAATAGGCTGAGAAAGAGCTTCTATCCCAGGGCAGTAGTTCTTCTGAATTCTACTGTATAGTGCAGTGTTGGTGCGATGTTGGGGGTTTCCAGTTCAATGTGTGAAGGGTGAAGGATGTGTGTTTGTGTTTATTTTCATGGTCATGATATGCACTGAAGATGGTATTTGATTTCGTTGTACGAGGTGCAATGACAATAAAGTAAACTAAACTAAACTGAAGAAAAAATCCAAAAGTCTAGTTGCCTCTTGAAAAAGCACTTTTTGGGCAGCCATGACCTGGATGACTGAGAATCTCCATAGACTTTCATAAAACCTGTACACCTCTTCAAAGAAGAGCTCCACTGTGTGGATAGTTTGAGTGAAGTGTCATCTCAAAGCTATTCATGAAACCACCATCTCCTGACTGACAATTTATTGCAACTTCATAGTAACACATCACTGAAGTGATATAAAGCCTTTATATCATTACTGTTCACTTGGCACAGTGGTGATTGAATGATTAGAGAATGCTATAAATCACTCCTGAGGAAATGACCTTAGTCACTTTGCCTGGGCCTAATTGTAATGACTTCTAGGTGCATACATTTAGTGCCATTGATTGATTTATCATATATATATATGTACTATAAACCTCTACATTCTTATTTCAAAGTTCCACCATTTTTAATGGAACTTTCGTCATTGTTCCTATTCCAGCCCTAGAAATCAGATCAGGAAGTTAATAAAGAAAGCAGACAGAGCTGCATGCAAAAGCTTAGGTATGCATGTTTCAATAAATCTCTATATGAACAGAAATCCACACAACCGCTACATGCTAGGAAATTAAACATGACATCTCTTTTGTTAATTTAACTGCATATTTATACATATTATTTAGAGATTCAGAATCGAAAAATAGTGAATATAACAGTTGCACAAGACTGGATACTCTTTCAATTAATGCAGTGTTTTTCAACCTTGGCAACTTTAAGATGCATGGACTTCAGCTTCAGTCATCCTGCTGAACCAAGTGAGCCAGCCTGATGAACAAGTGCACACATTACTGTCAAACACCAGGGGATATCAGGAGATTCAGGCAGTTCAAATGAGTATAAAAAAATATTGCAAGTTTAAGCTGTCTACAAGAATCTGACCAACTAGCGGTAAAGGGAAATGAGCGAGAGATAAGAAAGTCATTCAAGGTGCATTTCTTCTTAAATTATAGAATGGAAATTATAGAATTTCCAATTTTTAGCAAGCAACAATTTCAATATGAAAAATATGTGAAAGTTTGAGCCCTCTTCTATCCTCTTATTTTGGTGATGTGTCTCCTGCTCCCCCACCCCCAAATATACTCATAATAATGTAGTTAACAATGCACAACAGTGTCTTTGCAAGTAAATTTGGTGGCAAGTTTACAGAGGACTGGTGATGAATCTACACTGCATGACATAACATTGAGCAAACTAAACCAACAGTTTCAACCATAGTTATTTCTTCAGTGATTTTATTCTTTTTAAAGATACACTGCTCTTCTTTTTAAATTGAAAAATAGGCCACGATGAAATTTATAATAAGTGGCTAGTAAACTAATTAGATAAGCCAAACTATCTTGGAGATAGAATTTAGTGAAACTTTGGTGACAGCTGAGATCACGAGTAAATTATTCAACATCCATGTGCAGAAATGCATCTTATAAGTACATGATTATAATGACAAATGCAGCAGACATTAAAAGGTTATAAACTATGGTTATAAGTATCCTATTGAAGGGTTAGGCTCAGTAGTGATCTATTGCAATTGATTAACAATTTTTCAAACTCTTTTATTAACCATTAATCAGTCCTTTATAAACTATTTATAAGAGGTATCTCTGTGAAATCTCACTGAGGGATATAATTCTACATTGTGTGCAAAAAAAAAAAAAAAATGGTCAGGGAATCAGCAGTCACAAGGGGACTTGAGTGACCCAGATAAACCTCAGAGGTTAAAACGCAATTGACTCTAACTAGAAAATGGGTGCCCCACAAAGTATATCTCTAGCAGGCATGTTCTGTAGCAGTGTTGATTTAAAATAGGGCCACAACATGAGAGAAAGTAGTAATTGGTGTCTGTCTGTGTATGTGGAAAGCTCAACCCCATAGTACATTTCTGCCTCTTAATGTTTTGATGGAACCACTTTCCAGAATTCCTCATAATTGCCTCTCTTACCTGGGACTTGAAGTGCAGCAATACATGAATCTCGGAAGTTCGCTGTTTTAAGATCTTGACATCTTCCTTAGAAAGAACCAAACCTGGATCCCTTTTGCTATGTGTGCTTGTATTCAGATGTTGGGAACAAAGCTGGTTTGGTTTATTGGTTAGGTTGCTGAGTTTGAAATAGGGAGACTGTGAGTTCTGATACTCTTGCATGGAAGCTGGGTGACTTTGGGCCAATTACTCTCTCTCAGCTTAGCTCAACCCATCCCACCTCTCACTTTTTGTGGGGAAACATATGTAACACTACAACAGCTGCCTATCTCAAGTCTTTGGGAAGAACTTGACAGATGGATAAAATGCCAATTCCTGTCTAAACATCTGGCTGACTGTGTGATGAATAATAATAATGTAGGTTGGTCAAAGCTGGCAGATATAGGATACAGGACTATTCTTCTCCTCATTCTTATAGTATATGTAGAGACAACTTCTTAGTCAACAGCCCTTAAGTATAGTTCTGAAGTAACTCAGATATACAAATTCAGATATGAATGTAAACCTTACTTCCTAGTCTACTTCCTTCACTTTTAACAACAGTCTGGCATAGAAACAAAATATTTCCCTATTAAGAATACTAACTGCTCTTAAAATAGACAACCTTTTTGTAGCTGAGGAGAATGCACTTAAAGTTTTGGGTGGCATCAAGGGCCATAATGAGTAATATGATTGGTGGCATCTTAGCAAGATGGATGGCATAGAAATCTAATAATAAAATAAATTTAAAAAATAAAATGATTATACAAAACAAGCCCAATCATATTCCTCATGTTCACAAGCATGGAATTTCTACTCTTTTTTCTGGTTATGTGGGGCTGACATATTTCTTTGTTTTTGTAAAGTGCAGCCAGGAGAATGGGGTGGGTGCCATTGCACAATTGAAGGCTCCTCTTTATATAAGTGTGCTACACATGGTAACAAGCAGCAGAACATCAATTACACAATTGTGCTCACCATCTTGCCTTTTTTAAACACCCAGTGAATGTCATTGACTATAGTCAAACCTGTAGTAGGAAGAGGCTGCATGACAGATGATATCTGTTTTCCATCTTAAATTAATGGGAACTGCATGCCTAATTTGTAGTAAACTGATCACTACATTTTGGAGAAAGATTAGAGGGACATTAAACAAAGGGATTGGGAACCATAAGTTTTTACTGTGGATGTGAAAAGTTGTACTTTGGAGGAGTAGGACAGAAAGAATATTGATGCTTTCCAGTGTCAGTATTGAAGACATTTAAGAATATCATGGATGGTCAAGAAAACAAAAACAGAAAAATCAGAGTGCTCACTAATACACAAAAGATCAAGTTCAAATTATTATATTTGGCTGAATTCTGCAAAGACCCAGCTCTCTTGAGGAGTCTATAATGCTAATAAGGATGGAAGGAAAGAGTAGAGGACAACCAATTGTAGGGCAGATCGCTTCAATGACTGTGGTGATGGGTGGACTTTGAGAAAACCTGAAGAACCATGTTGAGGATAGGCCATCCTGAAGAAGGCCTATCTTTATAGTCTCTATGAATCAACACCAGCTTGATGGTGTATAATCAATCCTCTGTAAATCCACAAAAGCAAAGACAACTGATAGTTCCTCTTCATTAAAAAAAAAAAGCAACTATCTTCATGCATTGCAATTTAAGGAGTTAGGAAAGAGAAAGAGGAAGCAGGAAGGGAAGATTTACAGGGGGGTGGGACAGGTAGTAGGAAAGCATGTTCATGTAGCCTGGAGAAAATCTGAAGAGGTAGTCACTGAGGGATGTAAGGGATGGATGGAATACCTTCTAGTTTTGGAGATATAGAGTATATAATCAACTAAACCTGGATCAATTGCAAGATTATTTTTTTAAAAAGCAAAACAAACCAGCAACTGCTAAATAGCAGAAAACAAATCTGCCCAGCAGCCCAAGCAGAAATACCCAGGACATTTTTAGCCATTGGATTAGCCCTCGAAAGAAGGGGGTGCAATGCCACACGTTACAGCCAGTCAGAGGTAGGGCTTCACTAAAACAAAAGAAAGCTTTGGAGACCCTCTATTCTGAAGTATGTAGGATGGCTTGGGCTGGAAGATAGACATTTTGAATTGAAGCTGGAATTCAAACGAACAGTGCATTTGAGGAAGAGCGTGGCATCCTAAGGAAGTGGTATGAGATCAAAACTAGTGATAGTCAAACAGAAATTGTAGATCTGTCTTCAGTCTGGGTGGTTTCTTTGGGTAAGCTAAAATTAGCACCTCTGAAAGTCTATTTGGATAGGAATAAGGATATGGTTATGGACTGGAATAATACAATACACCCTATGAAATTTAATTTCTGGATTCTAATTATAGTGTTACAACATAACCAATCATAGAGAATGAAGTTTACTAAAAATGGTTGAAGTAACAAAATCTAAGGAAACGTTCATTAGATTGCTCTTTTAAATACTATTTGTAAATGTTTAAAAAATAAAATAATAATTGATACTAAAACACATAGAACCAAACTCATTTCTTTCTCAGCAATCTTTTCATCTAAATATCCCTCCAATAGTTTGGTAGAGTCCTGAATTTAGGGACATAATGACGGCACACAAACAGCATCATATCAACAAGGACCTGGCACTTTCCTAAAACAGAAAAACAGAGGTTTGAATGAACAGAGAAGATAATTGCAACTTTATCAGCCTGTTCCCAAGAAAGTGATATTATTGCTAGAATCTAGTGATAAATTATATTGATCCCATAGGTTGCAGAATCCCTATACATGTCAAAGAAATGACAGTCTGTTTGACAGCAGCACCATCTTTATTAACTTCCAATAGAGCTGCCTGAAGTAATGTGATACTGGAAGAAGTGTCTCTGCCTTGTATCAGTGGGGAATGGAAAAATCCTTGTTGTGATTATGGCACTGATTTGCAAACTATTAAACATAACGTGCAAGTTTATCATGACGTACATTTTCTGGTTCTCTAGAAGATCTGCATAAAGCAATACCAGAACCAATTGCTTGGATTCCTGATTTGGACATCCAGTTATAAGGTCACTGCCATGTTTCCATAGAAGTTTGATATATAGTTATGTGGATTGTGTGTATATCTTTACTTCTCTTCTATTAAGTTCTCATCATAAGCAAAATAAATAAACAAATAACCCTAAGTAACTTGTTTAGTACCACATTCATAAACTGATGATGGATGTAAAATATGTCAACAGTCTTTTATTTTTATTTTTTATTTAATCAATATACTTTGTTTAAATATCTGATTGTAGAAATCTGTGTTGTTCACCATGATTTGTTGACAATCCTAATTAAAATCCACTTTCTACATATCCTCAAATTTGGTCTTGACAGAATGTAACATATAAAAATCCAGTTGAAGTCTTTTAAAATACGACTTTTTGGAAATAACAGGATAGGATTTGGAAATAACCTAATCCAGGATTTACAAGTAATAAGACTTGGCTTCAGCCACAATTGTTTAATGTCATCATCTTCATCATTTCTTCTTACTTTATTTTATATTGATTTCTTATTTAAACTTGAATCAACTAAGTTGTTCCAAGACAAGTTGGATTGTTTTCATATGTCATCACAAATAAAGGTATGTCTACCTGGCACAAAACCACTAATATGTACAATGGAGCAGATTTTGTTTTTGCCAACCCAATTACCCCCACCAGAAGAGCGCTGAGTGGGGAATTAATTGCAGCCAGATTTACCTGGTACTGTGCTTAGAATTAAGGGTCTGTGTTATGATTCAAGATCAGAAACTAAGTGGGCTATATTTTTTTTTCATTTATACCTCTCATCTTCTGCTCCCTAGGGATGGTGGAAAAACTGCTAATAACCAAGTCAGTTGAAAATCCATTTTCTAAATCATAGCAATTTTTGAATGTTTGTTCTTCACATAATACAAATATAAATTGCTACCCTGAAGTAAGCATAACTGTGTATAAAATCAGTAGCATTCCAATAATTACTTTAGTGATGATTTAGAACTGTACTGCAGGTATTGTAAATCACAAGCAAAATAAATTTGTTTCAGTTCTCTGCTCAGTATTTCTTCCCTTAGGAATGTTCTTCAGCCATAACAGAATAACAGAGTTGGAAGGGACCTTGGAGGTCTTCTAGTCCAAACCCCTAGTCAGGCAGGAAAACTTATATTATTTCAGACAAATGGTTTTCCAATTTTTTTCTTAAAGACTTCCAGTGTTGGATCAGCTATAACTTCTGGAGGCAAGTCATTCCACTGACTAATTGTTCTGTCTCCTGAGTTCCATCAGGGGAAAGAAAATGTCTGTAAAATAGTGTTGTTGATTGTCCACATGTTGTGCCAATCTTCTCTCATTACTTTCAAAATAGGCTTGTCTAAAGTATATTAAAGTATAGGAATTACTTGGAATTACTTGTACAAGACTAGACAATTATCATCTTCTTTGATTTATGTTGGGTGAGATCATGAGTTAAGCCATAGCTTGATTTTAGGATGATTTGTAGGACAAGTCATTGGTAACCTGGTTCACACTTTGTGCTAAACTATACATTATACATTAAACTATACAAACTAGAGAGGCTAACTTCTCACAGTACACTACATAAAACCCAAAGAACCTCATAATGGGATTGTAGGGGTGAATCCAACCACTGTCTCCTTTACTAGCCAAGGCTGACTTCATAGACCACATAAGCAAGTTTTTTTAATGACCTATTGAATAAGTCATGATTCACATTTCACATTATACAGGTAGTCCTCGACTTACGACGACAACTGAGCCCAAGTTTTCTGTTGCTAAAGGAAACATTTGTTAAGTGAGTTTTGCCCCATTTTACAACTTTTCTTGCTGCAGCTCTTAAGTGAATCACTGCAGTTGTTAGGATAGCAATATGGTCATTAAGGGAATCTCAAGCCATTGGCTTTGCTTATCAGAAGGTTGCAAAAGGTGATCACACAAGACCCCTGGGATATTGCAATGGTTATAAATACAAGTCAGTTGCCAAGCTTCTGAATTTTGATCACGTGAACACGAGGATGCTGCAAAGGTTGTAAGTATGAAAAATGGCCATAAGTCACTTTTTCCAGTACTGTTGTAACTTCGAATGGTCACTAAACAAACTGTTGTAAGTTGAGGACTACCTGTAATAGTTGAGTGTGGTTCTCATGCTAAGCCCAAAGCAACCCACATAATGATTTTACCACTAAACTCTAGAGGTCCACAGTGAGCAATGATGCCAAAACAATAGGTATTCCATGACAGCACCATCCCTATAATGCAGCTATGTACTTGTCCCATAATACCAAGTGACATGTGCTGTTGTTTGCCTCATTGTTCCTGCAACCCAAGTTGTTGCAATCCTTCCAGGTTTCTCACAAAAGTCTTTTTGTTCTCTTCCCCAGCTGCCTGATTCTTGCTTTAGGTGAGGTACAACTCAGGACTGTTTGGAAGACAATCCTTGCCTAACCCCAGAACTGTGGCCTTTGCAAGCTATCGCTGGTTTAGGAGGCTGTCAGCCAGGGGTGGACATGGCTTGGTGGTCATGTTACTGGCTGGGCGTGGCCAACTCAGTATCACTCGCATTGAGGCACGCATCTCCTTGCCCGGCCTCTCATGACAATGGGGATGCTGCAACTGTTGTAAGCATGAAAAATGGTCATAAGTCACTTTTTTCAGTGCCATTGTAACTTTGAATGTTCACTCCACACAAGCAAAGTACCAGCAAAGGAGGGGGGGAAACTCCAGAGAAGTTCCTGAGATAGGAAGTCTAGTTCTGCCAAGAATGTAATAAGGGTTTACCGGAGAGGCAGTTTCTGTAAGCAACACCAGAATGTTTCCTTCCTGCTTTCCTTACAGGATTAGGCCAGTAATTTCTTCTAACAAGCAGTTCTCCGAACTACTCAGAATGTAACAACCGGTTCTAGTGAATAGGTGCGAACTAGTGGAATCCCACCCCTGCTGTCAGCGTGTTATTCAAATTGTGTCCTTGGAGATAGTCACTAAGAGAAACCAGAAATTAAAATGGACTTTTCCAAGATTCAGCAAACTCAGTCTGATCAAATGGGAACGTCAATTCCCTATGAGAAACACCAGACATTTTACAGCTTCTTGTTTTTAGGAGTGATGGACAATTTTCCCCTTCTTGGTAGTTTTCATTCTTTTAAAAAAAGAAAATATCTATTTCAGCCTCAGGACTTCATTGCTTCATTCATGATACAGCTGCTGGAGGACATGACCAAATTGCTGGTCTCCATTTTCACATTACTGGAGGCTGAGGTGAGGTGGGAAAAGCAAAATAGATACTTCAAGTCTTTCAGGAGAGCCCACAGAGCTATTTTATTCCTTCTCTCCCACAAGGGTTATGTATAAAAAAATGGATACTGCTGAAAAACCTGACATCTCTGAAGGGATGAGGTCCTGAACAGAGGTGGTATTTAGAAGGTTCTGACCAGTTCTGGAGAAGCGGTAGCAGAAATTTTGAATAGTTCGGAGAACTGATGGTAACCTTCCCACAGGAGTGGGGAGGGAATGGAGATTTTACGGTATCCTTTACCTGGAATGGAATGGAGATTTTACAGTATCCTTCCCTGCCACGTCCACCAAGCCATGCCACACCCACCAAGCCACGCCCACAGAACCAGTAGTAAAAAATGTTGACTCCCATCACTGGTCGTGAGGGTTATAAAAGTGGGGGAAGGGGAATTGCATGCTGCCAGTGAGTTAATTACCCCTGACTTTTAGACTCCTTTTCTTTTCAAGGCACTTGGTTAGGATTATGACACCACCACAGTTTAATTCAGAAACATAAGAAAATCTGCTAAAAAGGGTCCACATAATGACAATGGCTACTTAAAAGTTCTTGTAAATGTGGCACTTAACCCTGACGAGAATAGCAAGAATGTTCAAGAATAAATCGGAGAAGTGTTGGAAATGTCATCAGATACCAGCTTCATACTACCATATGTGGTGGACTTGTGCAGAGGCTAAAAGATATTGCACTAAAATCCACACATAGTTGGAAAAAATGACAAAAAAACATATAGACTTTAAACCAGAGATATTTTTTTTTGGGGGGGGGGTATTTTACTGGAAATATACAATAGAGAATTGAAATACTTGATTATAAATGTATTAACAGCAGCTAGAATTGTATTTGCTAAAAATTGGAAAAATGAGAAAATACCAATGCAGGAGGAAGTTATAAAGAAAATAATGGAATGTGCTGAAATGAGTAAATTGACATTTGAAATTAGAGAGCAAGAAGATAAACAATATTACAAGATATGGGACTTATTTTATCAATGGTTAGAAAAAAATCTGCAAATGAAATATTTTAGAGGATTTTACAATATAAGGATTGTTAAGCCTGTGTTCCCCAACCATTACATTCATCATACATTCATCATGAGGTTTCTTATTATCATAAACTGTGTTAGCCACCTCTAAACCATTATCATTTAACACATATAATTCACCTCTTAAAGATGCAGTAATTTTCTTATCTTCTTTCTCAATTATGCAGTTATCTCCTTTAAAGGTAACTACATCTCCCAGTTTTACCAAAATTCTAACTGAAATTAAATTAAACTTAAGTTGTGGTACATATAACATTTTTACATTCTCTTTTATAAAAGAACAATATGCTATACCTTGACCTTTAGCTTTCAGTTTCCAGCCATTGGCTAACGATATCTGCTGTGTACTCTTGGATATTTTAATAAAAATTTTGTTATCATTTGTTATACAGCGTGATGCTCCACTGTCAACCACCCATAAATTATTTTAATAATTTTCCATTAATATACATGGCTAACTCTAAATTTTTATTTATCTTTTGATGACTTTTAGTATTCTGGCCAGTGTTCTGGTACTTTGCCTTTTTACAAAATCTTGCCAAATGTCCTCTTCCTCCACAATTGAAACACTTTTTAATTGTGTATGCAGTAGGAGATTCATTATCTTCTTTTTGAGGTTGCTCCCTCCTTAACTGGTCTTTTTCAAGTCTTCTTCTTGCCTCTTCAATCAATCTGCCAGTTATATCAGTTAAAGTTAAACTTTCCTTAGGCAAAATTTCAAGGTAAGTGACGTAGTTATCATAACTTACATCAAGTGATGATAGAATTATGTAGACTTGGTGTAGTTCAGAGAAAATAAGCTCTTTCTCGTGCAGTTCTTGAAAAATGCTTTTCATAGTTTCCAAATGACTCAGCATATCACCATTCATCTGGAGATGCGTCCTGAAAAGCTTCCGTGTTAGATTTATGTGAGCACCAACGTTTTCTTGGACATAAATCCTCTTCAGCTTCTGCCAACACCCAACAGCCATTTGCTCTCCATAGATATGTACAAGTTGCTGGTCAGACAGTGTTAATCCTGTTATGCAAATAGCTTGTTCATTTTTCTGCATAAAATCTTTTCTCTTTAGTCTATCTTCCTCAATCTCGGGATCCCATTCCTCTACGTTTGGTGGATTTTCAATTATGTTCTACAAACCTTCTCTTCGTAGAAGTAGACTACATTTCATAGACCATGATACATAGTTTGTTCCATCCAGCTTGGATATAAGGGACAAACTTTGTAGATTGACTTGTGCCATGTTTTCTTATATGGATATAAAACTATAATTAATAAAACACAGCTGTCTGTTTACTGTAACGTTTAACAACACAAACTCTCACTTTTACATAAATCTGTTATATCCTAGTTAAACTGACTTTGCAGCTTCTGGGCCCATAATCAGTGTTAAGCCTGGGTTCCCCAACCAGGGTTAGGGAGACAAGCTAAACAGAATGTGCAGCATTAGTCAGATAGGCACACAGATAAATGAGTGAGTTAAGTTTGTATGTTTGTTAACATACAGTAAAAATAACAGATACGCTTGTGCTACCAAAATTTTGTTTATTCCATTATGAGTTCATAGCATAGTCAAAATAACAGTCCATTAGTCATGTGTCATTTTAGTCAGTCCATTCAGGGATATTCAGTTAGCAAAGTCCGTGTAGAATATCCAATGTCAGTTCACTTACAATAAATCAATAGTCCTTTCTCTCTCCCATTCGAGTAAGGAAAAAACGCAGTCTTCATCCAGTAATTAGGGATCGTCAAGTCAGAGAGAGCAAGCTGACGTTCCTTGCTTCTTTTATGGTGCTTTCACAACCACTCCCTTAATTACATTCCTATATTTAAAGTTGCAGACACTTTAACTTATAAACCATGATAACATATTTATTATTTTACCTAAACCAGTTAGGGTAAACAATGTTATCCTTAACAAGGATAATTAGAACTATAGAGAATATTGTTGTGAATTAATAAAAGTACTTGAATAAAGATTATTAAGAGCTTGAAGTAAAGTGCAGGGTTCTGGCCCTGCACTTCTGATTGGCCGATAATAGCGACATCGGATTGGTGCGTTCAGGAGAATCTGATTGGCTATTAACGAGCCTCTCCCATTGGTTAACGGAGCTAGCGCTCCCTGTGTTTTCATTGGTTAAATGCGCAAGAGCTTGCCTATATAAAGGGGGCCGTTGCGGCCATAGAGCTGAGCTCTTACACATGTAAATAAAGAGTTTGAAGTTCACTGTTCACCAGCTCGTCTCCTCCTTAGCGCCCGTGCACAGAACGTAACAAATATAACATAAGGATATATTATTATTGGATGGATTTATGATGATATAATGAATATTACAATATAAATTAACTTAAAATGTTGAATATCTCACATAAAATGATGGAAAATAGTAAGTCAAATAAATGATTAACAATGACAATAATATACATATATATATTAGATGGATAATATGAGAATTTATACCAATTATAAGTGAGGGTTATGGAGATGAATCACAAAAGACTTGCCACCAACCGAGACACTGTATGTAACTGGAAGATGGTTTTATGTTTTATGTTTTGTTTGTGTATGTGTATGTTTGTTCAAAAAAATAAAAAAAAATCTTTTAAAAAAAAGTTCTTGTAATAAGTTGTCACTTAACAATAGCAGAACCCTTTGGGGGAAAAGTTGCAGCTTTATATCTCTGCTACCAGCTTGGAACCCAGAGTGGAATAATTTCAGTTTTAGCTTCATTTCAGGAGGTCAGTGAGGAAGCCTCTGCAGAGACTATTTAAACACTGATTATATTAAAGGGGCTGAGCAGATCATTCTTTCCAGCAGGAAGGTGTTGGGATCAATTCCATGGCAGGTCTTCCTCCTATTTGTGCAGCTGTGATCCTCAGGGGAGGAGGACATGAGGGCTGGCTGAAACTAGGGACCTCTGTTCTCTTTCCATAGTGCTTGGGAGGAAAAACAAAAATGAGGTAATGAAAACCACACACGGGAAATGCTTTATTATTTCATCATCCTCACCTACAGAGAGCTGGCACTGCTCTGTGGTTAGGAAGTATGTCTCCCTTCCCTCCAGCCCCCAATACTGCTCCCATCCCATGGTTACATAAGGCCAACACTTTGTCATTTCCTGTCAGGGCATTCCAGAGGAACTTGCCGTCTTTTTTCTCCTCACTTCCTCTTTTCCTTTTGATATTCACATTATTGTAGGGAAAGGCCTCAGCTACTAGGCAATATTTGTTTAGCTATAGGAGGCAATGGGCCAGATGTGTTGGCAATTTGAGGGTAGGGGGCACCAAAGACCATCCTAAATCCACATCATAGTTCTTCAATTATAAGGATCTGGTTAAGATAGGTCAGCATGATTATCCCTCCTTATCGGAGCAGAGAATTACTTACCTAACACCACGGAATGACTTCAAGACAAACCTTCATTGTCCAGACAATTCCAGACTTTTTCAACCAGGATGCCTTCCTGATATGCTGAATGTGGAATCAACTCTAAGATTTAGTGAGGGCGACTGGGGGAACTTGGGGAAGGTTGATTTAAGATATGCAGGTGTTTGCCTGCAAACAGAACTAGCTGGAGTAAGGAACATGGATGCATACACAAACATAGTGCATGGTAAGAAGGTTTCAGGCAGAAGTGGAAGTCAGCAGGTTATGACCAGTTCTGGAGAACTGGTAGCAAAAATTTTGAGTAGTTTGGAGAACCAGCAAATACCACTTCTGACCAGGCCCGCCCCCATCTATTCTCTGCCTCCTGAGTCCCAGCTGATTGGCTGGGTCTTTTTTTGTTGCCCTGCACAGGAGAATGGAGCTGGAAAGCAGGTTAGTGGGGTGGGGAAGGAATGGGATTTTGTAGTAACCTTCCCCAGAAGTAGGATGGGAATGGGATTTTGCAGTATCCTTCTCCTGCCATGCCCACCAAGCCATGCCCACCAAGCCATACCTACAAAACCAGTAATAAAAATTTTTCGAATCCCACCATTGGTTGCAGGTATATTTGGCTGAACATATTTGCACTGTTATCTGAAACTAAGAATATTAACAAGGCTAAACAGCTAAAATTCTTTGCAAGCAGCTGGAAATATGGAGCTGTTGGGGACAGAGTTTGCAGGCACATCTTTGGTCACACATTAATCTATTTCTATCCTAGAAATAGCCATCAGTTAGTACAATGGGATTTTAAAACTACCCAGAGGTGTTTGTTTCCCCAGGATGTGACTGTAAATACTGGAAAAGAAGTCTTCATGCATTTCATGAGAATATTTCTTCACGATTCTTGTTTACTAAGTCATCCCTCTCTGGAATGCTCTGGATTCTATGCCTGGAAAATGTATTTTCTGTAAGATCCTGGCAGAGTTGTTCTTCCCTTCACTTCATTTTTATCAGCATTCGTGAGTTGGAATATTAAATCTTGCCTTAATTGGTAATTTCATCCCACTGTGAAACTGTTTTTCCCCTAACACTGCTAGAAAGGAGTACCATTATTGTTTAAATGGAAATAAGGACTCTATATACAAAAACATACCGATTTCTAAATCCAGAACCTTTTCCACTGCTCCCTAACCAAATTCACACTTGATAGCACCAGCCCATGAATGACACAGATAAAATCATCCTGAGCTGAAATGGTGTTAGCAATTAGCATTTCTCCTTTTAGTCCAACACTACTGAAGCCTTGCTCTGTTGGTTTTGTCATCCATAATCTTGAAGGGAAATCAGTGGAGAACAACTGGGAATAGAAGCAAGAGAGACAGGATGAGGGAATGAATACAGCAAATGCTATGTGATATAGCTTCTTGCTGATTCAAAGATGGGTGGAAAGTGCTTAGTTCAATCATGTGGAAGTTGAAAACTTCTCTGGAAGAGAGAGAGAGGAGAGAGACAGACAGACAGACAGACAGACACACAGAGAGACAAACAGAGAGAGAGAGACAGAGAGAGATACAAAGACAGAAAGTGTTGTAGAGCGGTGGTAACAGAGTGAGACGGAGCCAGGTTAAAAGCTAACAGACTTTATCCCATTGAATAAAGGGTCGCCGCAGCTGCCGGGGCTAACTGACAGCCAGCTCGCGGCGACAGCTGATGCCGTTTGACATCTCCCTTTTATAGCCGGCTGTCAAACGGCATCAACCAATGGGAGCGATCGGCGCTCCCGCACAGGCGGTGGACCAGAGAGAAGACTGCTGTTAGTCTCTGAACACAGCACTCCTTTCCCCTGGCCACGAGCATGCGTAGTCCTGCAGCGGGCCGGCCGTTTTCACTCGCGGCCTGATCTTCGCAGTTCCTGAGGTTTGCCTGCTGCCATCGAGTCCTGCTCTCCCCGGGCGCTGTCTGGAGCTCAAAGAGGGTTGTCAGATGTCTGAGTCTTGGTGTCCGGCTACTGATCGGGTGAGTCCTCTCGATCGGCTCGCGGCGGCTGGTAGGTTGGGTTGTCAGGCAGCTGGGGCCTCTAGCAGGTTGGCTGCAGCAGGCGGCTGGTAGACCGGGTTGTCTGGCGGCTGGTAGACCGGGATTTTGGTGGCAGTCTTCCTCCAGCATCTCCTTAGCTGATCTATGTGTCTTCTCCAAACTCAACCGTCCTCCAAGAAGATCTTGTAGGACTTGGGGCCTGTAATAGAGACTATTTGCCCTGGCGGCCATAAGGGATGCCCCGCATAGTTCCTGGCATAAACCACGTCTTGCAGGGCGAACTCCCTGGCATGGCTGTCAGAAGCCAGTGGTGTGCTAGGAATATAGTGGCGGTGCAACCTGTCCAGGGTGGTCCTGAGGCGTCTGCCCATCAAAAGTTCTGCTGGGGTCTTGTTAGTAGAGGGGCATGGAGTAGCGTGTTGCGTGAGCAAGTAAGTGGACAGTTTGGAGTGCCAGTCTGCTTGGCCAAGCCTGGCCAAAACTTCCTTCATAGACCTAACAGCCCTCTCAGCCATCCCATTGCTTGCAGGGTGAAAGGGGGCTGTGAGGGCGTGTCTGATGCCCAGGTTGGCTGCAAAGACTGCAAACTCATTGGAACTAAATTGAGGGCCATTATCTGAAACCAAGGTGTCAGGGAGTCCATGTGTAACAAAGAGTCTGGTCAAGGCCCTTGTGACAGCCAGTGTAGTGGTGGAGGGGAGCAAAGCCACATCAGTCCATTTAGAGAACGAGTCTACTACTACAACCAAAAAGGTCTTCCCCTACACAGGGCCAGCCAGGTCAATATGCAGCCTGGACCAAGGGGCCCAGCATCTTCCCATCTGGTTGGGGCAGCTGTTGGTGGGGCTGCTCTAGTCACCTGGCAGGGCTGGCATGTGCTTACCCAGGACTGGAATGGTCTTCCCTTGGTAGTCTCGAAGAGTCAGGTGGCAGTTGAGCATCTTCTTCTCTGAGAGCGAAGGTAGCAACTTCTTCAGGGTGGTCCACGAGATGATGGAGAGGGCAGACCCAGTGTCTACCTCCATCCGGCAGGGTTTACCTTCTATAAAAAGAGAAATGCTTATTTTGTTAGACCTTGGAGTGGTATTGTCTGCATGGTAACATGTGTAGCAATCTTCAACTTGCCTTTGGAAGGAGGCAGCAACCTGAGGTCTTTGCGTGGAGGTCTGCTCGGCTTGGCAAACCCTGGCTATGTACCCTCTCTTCTGGCAGTTCAGACAGATAACGCTTCTGAATTTGCAAGTTGATCTGGGGTGGTTACCCCCACAGCTCATACAATTGGATTGCTGTCTGGCTGTCTGGTTGTTGTTTTTCTTAGGTAGCTCGGGGTGTGTGTGTCTTGGACGTGTGAGGTGGTTTACCTCAAGAGGTTCCTCTTCTTGGGAGACCTCATCGTAGTGAATGGTAGAGTGCCCTTGCCTTAAGGAGTCCCCCTGAATCCCAGCTGCTGATATTTCTGACAGCTCAGCAGCCTGAGCCTCCTCAATAGCTAAGGCCAGGGTTAAATCTTTTTTAGCAAGTAAACGCCTCTGTAGCTTTAGGTCCTTAACTCCTCCCACAATTTGATCAAGCAGCATGTCCTCAAGGTAATCCCTAAACCCACAGTGACCTTAAGGCTGCCATGTACTGATTCACAGTTTCCCCTTCAGCTTGAACTCTCCTCCTAAAAGCCAATCTCCTAGCTATCTGAGAGGGTCTGGGAGAATAGTGGTTTGACAGGATTTCCTTCAACTCATCCCAGGGGATAGCCTTTATAGAGCGTGGGGACACAAGTGCAGAGGCTGTATCAAAAACTGTAGCCCCACAGAAGCTTAAAAAATAGGACCTTTTCCTCAGGTCAGTGGCTTCAGACAGATCGATGGCATTTAGGAAGCATTCAAATCTGTTCATGTATGATTCCCATGTCTCTGCCCCCGGCTGGAAGTGAGGGAATGTCGGGTTTGAGGCCATTAGAGTGGCAGCGTCAGTCTCCTCAGCTAAGGGAACTAGAATTTCCGCTTTTAGAAAAGCGTTTCTGGCTGCGCCTGTCAAGCGGCATTCAGCTCCTCAGCTGGGAAGCTTTAAAGTTCGCGCTCTTTGGAGAGCGTCAGCGGCAGTGACTTCGTTCAGCTCGTAGCGGCTTCAGCTCTTTTTTATTATGACTTCAGTTGAGTTGTCTTGCTTGGTCGTCTTTACTGCATCCCGCCCTCGTCGCCAGTGTTGTAGAGCGGCGGTAACAGAGTGAGACAGAGCCAGGTAAAAAGCTAACAGATTTTATTCCATTGAATAAAGGGTCGCTGCGGCTACCGGGGCTAACTGACAGCCAGCTGGCGGGGACAGCTGATGCTGTTTGACAGCTCCCTTTTATAGCCGGCTGTCAAACGGCATCAACCAATGGGAGCGATCGGCACTCCCGCGCAGGCGGCGGACCAGAGAGAGGACTGCTGTTAGTCTCTGAACACAGCAGAAAGCTAATACAAACAGCATACCAGCACCTTTCATATCCTCTAAACAGGAGGTTTACACAGGGGTGAGCAATTTGCAGAACATAGATTGCTTAAGAGTTATACATTCTCATACTTCTTGCTTTCCCTTTTCTACTCATTCAACAGCTAGTGGCAAAAGAACAAGAATTGAGGCAATGTTTTCTGGGATTCCTCAAGTTGTCTTGGTTAAGGAAAACTGATTTGGAGTATGGAGACCCAAATTCAAATCCCCACCTAAATATGGAGCTCACCAAGGAGTCTATTTTGGATTGTTCCCACACTCTCTTTTTAGCCCGATCTACCTCACACAATGGTTGGGATAAAATGGAGATTCCCCCCAATTTCCAGAGGAAAAGTAGAATATAAATGTGAGGCAGGGGTGTCAAACTTTGTCATGTGGGACGTATTGTGATTTTTTTGCCTTTGCAGAGCCAGGATGGGCGTGGCCATATCCGGCCTACCGACCAACAATTTCACAGGCCTGATGTAAGGTAATGACAGTGGTTTAGGCCAGGGTTGATGTCCACCAGGCTTAAAGTTGCCAAGGTTGGAGACCCCTGGCTTAGGCCTTCAAATATATTTAAAACATGATTTTTTAAAAAAGAATTTCCACCAACACTACCACTAAAACCCCAGACTTAGTAATGTATGTGATGCCTTCTCCGCTTACATTCAAGACATGATCCTTTCCACAGTGATCTGAAGTACTAAAAAAAGATCATTTCTCCGAGACCTGTCCCTGATTCATATTGTTTGCTTTAATTTCCTTTTAGCACAATCATTGATGAATTTGAGTACCACAATTATCTCTGTTCACCTGTTCTACCAAGCTCTCCATAAGTAGCTTTGCTTTGGGCTCATGCAGCATTTTCAGCTGAAAAAGCTTTCTAAACACGCTCACTTATTTGTGTTCATAATTCTCCTAACATGAGTCTTTTGGGGCCCATTCTTTTCTAATATGCATATGTTGGTACATACTTTCAAAGCTACAAACGTCACTGGAAAATGCTGAAAGTGTGTATTGGAGGGGGTTACCTCAGGCTGCACAAAGATCAAGGAAACTCACATAAAAATGTGAACCACATTAATTTTTCCTCTCTGCTTAACTCCCCTACCCAGTCTCCTTGAAGTTATACTTGGAAATGGTGCAAGATGCATTTAGTAGCATACTTAAAAGAAAGGGCCTGGAACAATGGCTAACCAGATAATACTGACGTTCATCTTTGCTGCAATATGAAGGTCCTCAAGCTATGAACAGATCTGGGTTAATGGAAGAGGCAGGTGCTTGTGTATAATTCTTCAACAGAGAAAAGGGGGGGGGAGAATGAATAGGAAAATAAATCTAGAGATATGGGTGTCTCATATCTTATCTCTGTTCTCTTATTCTTTGTGTTTTCTTTTTCCTTTCCCTTATTCTTTTTTTTTAACTTAAAATATTGTTCTTTTATTGTGTTTTATTTTAATATTTTTTTACTTTTCCCTTATAAATTATTCTGGGTTCCCTCCGGAGGATAAGTGGAATAAATGGCCTGGCATCAGCTTAAAGCAAAGATTCCATTCTGCATTCACTTTTTACTGTCTTTTCTGCTTTTAACTCCTCTTTTGGAGTAGGAAAGTACTGACTGTTGCAAATGTCTTCATGGTAGTGGAATGCTTTTAAAAATAATGAGGAGTCACAGTAAATCAATGTGCTCCAGTTCTGTTTTCTGTCATAGGCACGCAGGTTCTTTTAAAGTGTCCAGCTTCTCCAAGATAATCACCAATCAATTGAGTAAGCTCTCTGTAATGGTTATTATCATGGAGAAAAGATGAGCTACGGTACCTGCCAGGTGTCGGCTGGATTATTGTCCATGAGAGCCATCAGTTTGGTGGCTTATGAAGACTTTCTGCTGAGACTGCCTTGGCTGTTGCAGCAGCCTTATCCACTGATTTGGCAAAGCTTATCGCAGCACACAGCACACAGCAGGACACAGCTTTATTATGGCTCATTCAGAGGACTTGCTTATTGGGAATCTGGAATGCTACATGCAAGCATCTGATATACAGGAGATTTCAGGTAATACCTGTCCTCTGTGGGAAATATTGATGGCATGACCAAAATGTATTGCTGAAATTGAGAAAGATAACGTAACTGGGTTGGCTGACCCATTGGGTTCTGAAAACTGGGAACTGTAACAAGAATTCATTGGCAAATTAGAACAAGAGTTCATTGGCAAATTTTATCATAAAAAAACTATTGTAAAACTATGCACACCAATCACCACCTAAGTAACAACCCAACTTCCCATGAGAGAAGCTGTTAGACAAGTGCAAACATATTGTAGTAACCCTGAACATCAGAAAAAAGAAACAGATCATCTATGCAACATCTTTCAACAAAATGGGTACGCCACGCAACTTTATTAAAAAGTGTTGTATCACTCAACCCTATATTGCACAACCAATACAAGCTGTGAAAAGGATAACATAATCATATATCATAAACATCTCAGAAACTACCAACAGACTATTACAACCACATGACATCATCAGAGCACACAAACCAACTAAAGCCCTCCAAAACATCCTAAGTAAATAAAAAAAAAAAAACTCAGAAGACCCAGAAGAAGAAAAACAGGAGTCATCTACAATATACAGCATAATGACTGAAACAGCCAGTACATAAGGGAAACAGGCAGAAGACTGGCATCCATGAACATCAATTAGCAGTCTGAAGACATAATGAAAACTCCTTAATTTCACAACCTAGGACAGACAATCATAGTTTCAACTAGAAAACTATGAGCATCCTTGAACAAGCTTATGGAAGAGACAGTGTGATGGCAATCTTCAAATACTTAAAGAGCTGTCAAGAGAAGAAGGAAATGTTTTATTTTGTGTTGTCCTTTAGGACAAGACCAGAAACAATAGATTAAAACTATAAGGAAGCAGGTTCGAGTGGCACCTCAAGGGAAACCCTTCATGATTGCAGGATCTATCAGTCAACAGAATAGATTTTCATGTGAAGGAGTAAGTTCTCCTCCATAAAAGCCTTTAGATAGAGGCTCAATGAATAAACTGCTGAAGTGCTCCGGTAATCCTGAAGTGACCATAGCTTTAGACTAAATATGATTCCAGTATTCCAACTGCATGCAAAATTCTGAGAAGATTCTCTGAAAAAGTGATTTTTGTTTTGTTTCAAGTACTGTTTTTTTAAAGTAATTTAAATGAATTTCCTTCTCCCTGGCTCTAGGGGAGGAGGTTAAATTTTGGTTCATCATTGGTTTAAAAACTGCAGAATTGGATAGGTTTGCATTCTAATACAACTTTATGATCTTTAGAAAGAATAAAAAGTGTTTATTGTTATTCAGTCTTGGCAACTAGCAAACAAAAATGCAGAATACATATGGTAATATGAATAAGTTGCCCAAATGTAATAATATTCCAATCAAATTTAGAACCATATCTGTAAACATGCCTGTCGATATCTCTTTTAACATATACAAAATGTCCTGGGTATCTGCAGCTCAAGGCTTGCAAACATATTGTTTGCTGCAGTGACAGATAAGTTGGGATAGTGATTATTTTGGATGAGACCAGAAGCGCACAAAGAACATTCTCATTAATAGCTTTAGTGACAAGTTACAAACTTCATTGTAACCACTGCATAAGAACAGCCACAACTTGTTTCCAGAGCTTTCTTTGTGACCATCAGCCCAAAAGCCTTTCCTTCCTCCATTTCAAAGACAAAACAGCGTTTCACACAGACATGATTAACAGTTGAAGACTTTAAAACTGAATAGTGACTAGCAAATGGAAATAGGTCAACATAATTCAAGCCAGGCTCACAGAATTTACCCCACTGATTGAATAGGAAGGATTATATTGGTCTGCTCAATATTAAATAAACCAGCATAAAGAATTCACGTATGCATTATGTAGCAATTTTTGCTCCTATGACAAAACAATACCGGCAAAACTGGGGCTGCCTTTATTAATATGTGTGTTGCATTTGCATGACTATAACTAATAATATTTTAATAGTTATGGTTATTTTAATGAGCCATCAGTAAGTTTCCTCCAGGTATTTACAAGCATTTTGTTCTAATGAGGATGACCTCTGTCTTCTAGCATTTGGGGTAACACTGGGATTAACCATGAATGAGAACTCTTGAAAAGTTCAGCGAGCTAAGCAAATATATGTGTTTGATTGAATTGTCTAAGAACATTTAAAGCCAAGATATGATATAGAACAGGAGTCATGAATCCCGCAATTCAAGTCTACTTAGTGTAAGCACAAATGCTCTAATTAAAATAAATGAATAGGTGAATTAAATGTATTGTATTGAATTTTCTGTTAGGCCCATAAATTATCCACTGCGCTAGTGAAATTATCAACAGACAGAACCTTCCAGGTGGGGGATATGTCAGCTTAAATGTATTTGATTTCCTTGCCTCTCCCCCCTCAATGCCTTTTGTGTGATAACAAAATAAAATAAATTTAAACAAAGGGCAAAGGCCCAGGTAGAAAAGCTCCAAACAAAAACCTGTGGATTTTTTTTTTATTCTTTTCCAGGGGCAGCTAAATACCTCCATTTTTAAAAAAAGTGCTTTCCTACCATGATTCTTAAGGAAACAAAATGTGAAAATAGGTAACAGCAAAAAACATCAGCCCACATAAACACCTGATAAGAATGGTGGTAAATCCATTTCATCAGAAAGGGCTGCTTTATATCAAGTGTAGCATAATATCATCTATATTGATCAAACCTTTCTTGGATGCCAGACTGGAGCCTTACTCATCCAAGAAGGAAGGGAAACTGTTTTGTAGCTGGTGAAGGTCTGAAGGTCTCAAGCTGGCTTAATTTATTTATTTTTTATTTATTTTATTTGGTTTGTCAATTGCTTACAAGATAATATGTATAAGTAAAAGCATAGTTATGAATACATGGATACATATCAGAAAAATAAAAGAAACAATAGGACAGGGATGGTAGGCACATTGGTGCGTTTATGCACGCCCCCTACAGTCCTCTTAGGAAAGGGGTGAGGTCAATAGTAGATAGTCTAAGGTTAAAGTTTTTGGAGTTTGGGGGAGAAACCACAGAGTCAGGTAGACTATTCCAGACATTGACCACTCTGTGGCTGAAGTCGTATTTCCTGCAATCAAGTTTGATGCGATTAACCTTGAGTTTGTATCTATTGTTTGCTCTAGTGTTGTTATGGTTGAAACTGAAGTATTCATTGACAGGTAGGACATTGTAATGTATGATTTTATACACTATAGTTAGATCGGACCAAAGGTGGCGTAGTTCTAGGTTTTCTAGGTCTAGAATTTCAAGTCTTAATGGAAGGACTCTTGATCACCTCTGTGAAGAGCAGTGTTTCTCAACCTTAAGATATGTGGACATTCTGGCTAAAGAATTCTGGGTTGATGTTCACATATCTTGTTGCCAAGTTTGAGAAACTCTAGAGGTTCTGGAGATAACAGATAGGACCATCTGCCTTAAAGCTTCTATACTGTAGACCAAGGCTGTCAAACCCGATTGCATCGCGGGCCATATTGTGACATATCAGGATGTTTTTTGCCTTTGCGGAGCCAGGGTGGGCATGGCCTGCCTGGGCAGCCCATTGGACAGGCCTGCTGTAGGCAGTAAGAAAAATGACTTTGACGAAGATAGGTGAGACCCATTATCAAAACAATGAGGGGAAAACATCTTAATTCCCAAACAACCAGAATATATGTGGAAGTGGCTCAGACAGAACATGTCTCATTCACATGAGAATAAGAAGGGCTAGAGGTTCAGCACACTTAGACTTGTACAATTGTGTCATTATTTAGCCACTGATCTCAGTCCTACTAGGTAGACCTGACCAAGAATCAACACCACAACTAGGCTAAGGCCAGGGGTGGGATTCTACCGGTTCTGTCCACCTATGTAGAACCAGTAGCACTGAAGAGCAGCAGACAGAGAGCATACACAGAACCGGTTCCATGTCTGCTGCTGTTTTGGCCCACCCACCCGGGCTCTTACCTGACCTTTATTTCCTGCTTTTTCCACTGCAGCTGCTTTGAGCGACACAGCTGCGGTTGAAAAAGCAGGAAAAAACGGCTTTCCCAACCGCTGCACACTTGCACGCAGCACTGCTCAGCTGTCCGGGCAGCTCAGCAGGTCGTAAATTGAAGAGCAACAGAACCGGTAGTTATACCAGTCGGATCCCATCCCTGGCTAAGGCTACTTTCATTGAGGGTGGCTATAAAAACATAGCTTGTTTTTGACTTAAGATATTTGTTTCCTTTCATTGCTTTGTTAACTAAAGCTGAATTATTATTGCATAACTTCACTGCTAGATGTAAGGCAATGGAATGTTATATTTGTAAAATGTTAATTAGAAATTTGAAGCATTTGGGGCAGGGGGTTTCATCTGAAAAAAGAAAATATAAGTTCTTATACTTCAATTTACAATTGAAAATAAATTAGACAAAGGGGAGTGGTCTTGAGATGGCAGATCAAAGAAATGGCTCCTCCACCAAGTATTAGTCTGAGGTATATTTCTTGACTCTTGTCCCTTTACTGTTGACAGTTGTTCCTAAAAGACAGAGGCTACCCACCATTTCCGTAACTTCAATGTCAGCTCTAAGACTCATTCTCCTAACTCTTGTCATTTGTTTGGTTCTCTTTTTCATAATGGGACAACTTGGTGCAGCCAACTTGCCACAGCCAACTCGCCATGGAACAACCTGCTGCAGGACAATTCAACAATTCAATTTAAGTATTTACAATAATTTAAAACTTATTTAAATTTTTGTCATTCACATTTCATTTTGTCCTTCCTTTTTCATCCTTTCTTTAATAGCAATAGCAGTAGCACTTAGACTTGTATCCACTTCACAGTGCTTTACAGCCCTGTCTAAGCAGTTTACAGAGTCAGCATATTGTTCCCAACAATTTGGGTCCCCATTTTACCAATCTCAGAAGGATGGAAGGCTGAGTCGACCTTGAGCCAGTGAGACTCGAACTGTCAAACTGCTGGCAATCGGCAGTGGGAAGAATTAGCCTGCAATACTGCATTCCAACCACTGTGCCACCACAGGTCTTGATGATCCACAGCTCTTGATGATGATCCTATTCCACCATTTTTTGGATATCAGTGTAACTCTTGACCAGCAGCAAGTTGTCCTGTGCTAGTTGGTCGTGGCGAGTTAGTGTGGCAAGTTATCCTAGACCAGGAGTGTCATACTTGGGTCGTCATGGCATTGTCACATATCGCATTGCGACTTTTTCCCCCTTGGCTAAACTGGGCATGGGCTTGGCCAGCGCATGATGCATCTGGCCTGCGGGCCACAGGTTTGACACCCCTGTCCCAGACCCTTCCTTTCTATTTAATTTTAATCCCATTTGTGTGTGTGTGTGTGTGTGTGTGTGTGTGTGTGTGTGTGTGTGTGCACTTTGACTGTTAGTACTGGGACTCATAGATTCTTTGTATTTTTGGCTATTGGGTAGTTTCATCAGCATAGTGCAGGCTATTGAACAACAACTTCATTAAAACTAATTCCATGAGTTATACATTATGTACTGAGCCAAGTAGGCCCTATACTGAAAGTAAGAATCATGTGTGGGATAATTTAGCTGACAGATAAGAATGTTCTATCTCTTTTATGTGTGACTGGAAAGGTAGCAGCACTATGGGGATAGTGACCCAATCATAGCAAATTTCAATTAGCAAGTGTTTAATAGATTTAACAATTCCCACTTTAATGCTGTGTTGTGATAAAACATATGGTCATTACCTTTATTGCCTTCTGCCTCTCCAATTCAATCTGATTGTGTTCATGCTGCTGCAAATGTACCTTTCACATTGTGGAACCTCATCTCTGTGAGCAACATAAAGATCAATAAGTGAGAGCAATTTCTGACAGAATTCAGAAATCTGAAGATGTAAAAATAAAGTAAGCCGAGTTCTTTTGAACTCTTCTGAGACCTTAAACATTAGAGAATATTGGGAACTATAAAAGCTAAGCATATGCCTTTTTTCACATTAATTGGCCTTCAAAAGGTCTAAAAGAAACGGCTTCACTCAATTGACTTGGAATGGTTTAAAGACTCTTACAGTTGATGCTTCCAGTTTTTGGCCCGAGGGATAAATATGGGATAAAGGATAGGAATAAATAAATTAGTTAGATTTAGATAGTAGATTATCAGTAATATGGCTGCAACAAAACAGAGTCCATGAACCCCACAAAAGGGCAAAAGAACACATATCTGCCTATACTTACACATATGGAGATAACCCAGGGGTGGGATTCTACCAGTTTGCATCTATTCTCTAGAACCAGTTGTTAACATCCTAAACAGTTCAGAGAACCGGTTGTTAGAAGAAATTACTGGCCTAATCCTGTAAGGAAAGCAGGAAGGAAACATTCTGGTGTTTACAGAAACTGCCTCTCCGTTAACCCTTATTACATTCTTGGCAGGACTAGACTTCCTGTCTCAGGAATGTCTTTGGAGTTTTTTCTCCCTCCTTTGCTGGTACTTTGCTTGTGTGGAGTGACCATTCAAAGTTACAATGGCACTGAAAAAAGTGACTTATGACCATTTTTCACACTTACGACTGTTGCAGCATCCCCACAGTCATGAAAGGCCAGGCGTGGAGATGCGTGCCTTGATGTGAGTGATATTGAGTTGGCCATGCCCAGCCAATTACATGACCACCAAGCCATGTCCACCCAGTCACATGACTACCAAGCCACGGCCACCACCTAAGCCACACCCACATAACCAGTTGTTAAAAATTTGAATTCCACCCCTGAGATAACCATAACTAATTTTAAATTGTACACAGAATGAGCTAATTTGTTTTCCTTCCAAATCACTACACATAACTTCTTTAATTTGTATCCCACCTCCAACTGTCAGTAAATGTTTGTCTCCAATTAATTTACCAGTTCTTGTTTAAAATCAATTCTCTTCCATCAATTAATTACCTCAATTCATCACTAACCTTTCCTGTAAATTAAATTTGGAAGAAGACGGTTGGAAGGGGTAGAAAATAGGTGAGGTTCCAAGAGTTGAAGAGGTGGAAGATGTATCTGAAGGCTTTAGACAAGAAATGAAGTTGACAAAATGAGTTGTGTTCAGGTATGGGGGTGTTTAAGGCCTTTACATCCTCTTTCTCTTCTTAGATTTTGGATAACTTTCCTGATTGTGATTACAGTATGATAAATAGTGTTGGACATATTTCCCATTGTTCTTCAGAACAATCCTAGTTTGGGGTTATTTGGTTATAAATTAGACTGATGATTCATAAAAATTAAAGCAGGAGGAGGAGGAAGAAGTGGAGGTGGTGGTGATGGTTTGGGAAGTGTTGCTCCAATGTCCAATGTCCATATACAAAAATTGTCCCACTTTGAAATGTATCTGATCTAGAAAACAAAGAATCTTGAATGCCTCAGGTCTGTGGAACTAATGATGGATGTAGATCAGGGATATCAAACTGAATTTCTTTGAGGGCTGGATCAGCATTTTAATTCTCCTCTGCAGGCTGTGTGGGGTGGGGTGGATGCCTCCTGCAGCACCCTGCTGGCCAAAAAGGGGCACAGGGATCTGTGCACGGGCCTCCTGTGCCTCACTTTCACCCTCCGTGGCCTCCTGAAGCACTCTGCTGGTCTTTTATGGGCCTGGTTTTGGCCTGTTTTTTGGCCTGTTTTTGAGACATTTCAGGCCCTTTTGGGGCCATTTTTCAGCCCATTTTTGGCTGCCTGAGTGCTGTGAGAGACCATGGAGGGTGAAACAAGGTGCAGGGATGCACACACAGTCCATTTAAGCCACCAGAGGTGTTCTGTCCCCTCATTAGCATTCTTGAGATCCCCGCGCTTTGATTGGCCAAAGCGCGGGGCACTCTGATTGGCTAGGTGAGCCACGCCGATTGGCTCGCTAGGAATCTCCCGCGATTGGTCTGTTCGAATCGCGGGAGATTCAAAGCGGTGCCATTGGCCGCGGCCGCCGCGGCTAAAGAAATAAAAGCCGCGAAGTTTCTCAATAGCCCCTGTTCGGTTCCCACATCAATAAAAGAGCTTGATACAAAGTCACCGACTCCTGGCATCATTTCCGAAGACACAACAAGAGGCACCATGGCCATTCCTTTCATATTTGCAGGCCAGCCCCGGATTTAAGCACCCCTGATATAGATTGACAATCAGAGGGAAATTCAACACAGAGGGGGAAAAGTCAGAAAAACACTGGTTTGGTAAATTTCTTCAAATATGAATCATCTGGAATAGAGGAAGGGCTGAAGAAACACTAAGGTATAAATAGTTTTAGGAGATATTTGGTCTATTTGTGATATAGCAATATTTAGTAACCCTTGTATGTGAATTCAACTTGGCAACATTTTTGGCTTATAATTCTAAACACTGTACCACATCTGAAAGTGAGTTACATTTAAATATAAAGTCTTAATAATCTGTTCAGATAGAAATTACTGTAGTTCCTAATTTTACTTTATGATTAATAATGTGCTAATTGTTGATGTTGGTATTTATCTCTTCAGTTTTAACAATGTAGTTTTAAAAAATAGTATAATGCAAATTGACAAAACATTGAAAATTCTTGCATAATTCTGTGATGTTATAAATTCCCACTTTATTCACTGTATGTTCATTTTCACACTGTTACCTCTTGTTTTTTTTTCTTTTTTCATTCCTCAAAAATGCTTAATAAAAATGTAATGCATGGCAAAAAAGAACTCTGTTGCATCAGAGCTGGTATGGTGTCATGCTTAAAGCATCAGGTTAGAACCCGGGAGCTCTTTTGTAGTTAAGGCACATCACATCCAAAAAACTTTGCCAGGAAACTGCACGGACTAGTTCAGGCACTCGCCTACCTGCATTTCGTACCTAATATTGCTACCCAGAAATTTGGATTGTTTTTGTGAATTAAATTTATTGTCTCTGCTGGTGAAATCTCTGTTTAGATGCCATCCTGGGTTGGAATGGGACAACTTGGAGTGGCCAATTCACCACATCCTGTTTTCTGCCTCTGCGCGCCCCATTTTCAGCCTCTGGGCATCCCATTTTTGGCCTATTCCCGCTGCCTGGAATGGGCCAAAAATGGGATGTGCAGAGGTGGAAAATGGGGCACATGAAGGCTGAAAACAAGATGCGTGGAGGCTGAAAATGGGACACATGGAGAGGGCAATAGGTGGCAGTGGAAATGGGTGGCAGTGGAAATGGGTGGCCAATGGGCAGCAACAATCCCCGCAGCCTGGAACAGCTGATCGGTGGTATTCCGGGAGGCAAATCTAACTGCCAATCAGCTGCTCGTGCTAAATCAGGCTGTGCTGAAGCTGACTAGGTTGTTTGCTGTTTGCTGTTTGCTGCAAGGAGGCAAATTGCTGGGTGGCAGAGGCCAAAGGTTGGGGGGCAGCGGGTGGATGGCGCTTCGGCAACATTTGCTCTATAAGCCACACAGACATTTCCACCCACTTTTGGGGAGGGAAGTGCGTCTTATAGTGTGAAAAATATGGTAAAGCATCAGAGATGTTTTATTACCATTCTGCAAGCAGAAAGGGAAGCAATTAACTCTTTCCTTTGATGACAATAATTCAGACTGGGCCACTAATTAAAACCATACAACTTTGGACCACCCACATATGCACCCGTTTTCAAAGGTGCAAAGCAGCATCACAGGCTGGGGAAAGTGTCAGCTATAATGTAGTCCCAGCCCAGGTTGGGGAAGGCAGGATCCAAAGAGAAATTGCTCTGGTGAACTGAGACTACCCTTAATTCTTGCTTCCAAAAACATTTTCAACATGCATATCGGTATTCTCTATAGATGGACTATATGTGTAAAATGATCAAATAAAGCTGTTTTCTCTGAATACTCTCCAGAAACGTCATCAGGAAAGAATAACCCAGAAAAGGCATTCCCTGCAAAGCTTAGCCCAGCAAATATGCGCTCCAGATTTTCCTTTCTCCTATTCAGTTTGAGATGTGCAGGGGTAGGTGGGTAAGGAATTTTTGTATTTTTCTCTAGGTGTAGAGTCAGGGTGGGATTCTACCAGTTTGCACCTATTCACTAGAACCGGTTGTTAACATTCTAGGCAGTTCAGAAGAAATTGTTGTTAGAAGAAATTACTGGCCCAATCCTGTAAGGAAAGCAGAAAGGAAACACTCTGGTGTTGCTTACAGAAACTGCCTCTCTGTGGACCCTTATTACATTCTTGGCAGGACTAGACTTCCTGTCTCAGGAATGTCTCTAGAGTTCCCCCCCCCCCTTTGCTGGTACTTAGCTTGTGGAGTGACCATTCAAAGTTGCAGTGGCACTGAAAAAAGTGATTTATGACCATTTTTCACACTTAAGACTGTTGCAGCATCCCCATTGTCATGAGAGGCCAGGCAAGGAGATGTGTGCCTCAATGTGAGTGATATTGAGTTGGCCACACCCAGCTAATAACATGACCACCAAGCCATGTCCTCCCAGTCACATGACCACCAAGACATGTCCACCAACTAAGCCATGCCCACAGAATCAGTTGTTAAAAAAATTGAATCCCACCCCTGATCAGGGTGGAAACTTTGCATTTCTAGAATGGGCTAATATTTGTCAATCTGGGGGGAAAAAGATATATATATTTTAACAAGAGATTCCATCTCTTTTAAACATGTGTAGTTGTGGCTGGGAACCATATATTAAAAAGAAAAAGAAGTGCATCCTTTGAGGGCTACCGGGAGTTTTGTCTGATAATATTAAGCTGCTGTTAAAATAAAACATACGACTTCCTTATGTTTTGCACAGCTTCTGGGAACTTAATGGACCCACCCGCCAATTTTCTTGGTAGCAATGGGGAACATGTTGTCTCTGTTTTCGTCTAAGAGGCGTTTTTGACTTCCCATCCATATTATATGAAGTTGGGGAAGAACCAGGTCTCCTTGATCTAGGGATCTCTCTCTAGCGGTCACTTTGCAAGAGTCCTTTCCTTACATTGTAATCATGCTCATTCAGGTTTCAAAGTCAGGCCTGACTGCACTCACTTTCTATAATTAATTTCCAAACTTTAAAAGAACGTTAAAACCTGACAGCAATTTTTGCATAAATTGTTTTCCCAAGGTGATCTATGTTAGTAAGTGCATTTCTATGAATACAGGATTAGAATGTAAGAAGAGCTGACAAGCCCTATACTCTCTTTCCATAATGTTCAGCAACATGTAAGAAAAGACCCTTTTTAGTTTTCCCAGTGCTTGGTGTTCAAGAGGCAGGTTGTTTGGAGAAACCAGATGGCCAGCATAATCAGAAAATATTGATGGGCTTATTTCTTTGCACATTTGCCTGATTTGAGAGCTTGTTCGGTGGTATGTGAGAAATAGATGTTTCCCTTTTTTCTCTGATACCCTGGAAACCTTATCTTTATTTATGAAGAATGTTTATTTATTTTATTTATTTATTTATTTTGTCAAGCGATTATAAGATAACAGGTATAAGTATAAACATAGTTATGAATACATGAAATGGGTACATATAAGAAAAATAAAACAAAGAAACAATAGGACAGTTGGTGCCTCCTTTGTTAAAGTGAATGGAGAAGCCCAATCATACATGTAGCTAAAGGTTATAGCTGGGGATCGGAAGATGGATCCAGATCTTAGTATGGATCCAGATCTCAGGGCAATGGCTCAGTGGTTAAAGATGATGAGCTTGTCGGTTTTGTGATGGGGTGAGCTCCTGCCTCAGCTCCTACCCACTTAGCAGTTCGAAAGCCTACAAATGAAAGTAGATAAATAGATCCCACTTTGGTGTTTTTTGAGCCTCGGCATATAAACATGCTGGCCATGGAAGTGTCTTTGGACAACTCTGGCTCCCTTGGCTAAGAAACTGAGATGAGTACTGCCTCCTAGAGTCAGGCACAACTGGACAGGGGAAGCCTTTACCTATATATGTGTGTGTGTGTGTATGTGTATACGTACATATGTATATTATTTAGAAAATACAATTGTGATCTAAAAGTCTGAGTAATCTAGTCTGTCTATGGCTGAGGGACTGAGAGAGACAAAGATGGAGGCAAAAGAGAGAGGGAGGGAGAGAGACAGAGTTAAATCCACAAAAGAAAAGAAAATGGAGATGATGACAGATCTAAGACTATTAGTCGAACTAATAGGAGGCATGTTACAAATAAACATGCACATTAAGCATTCCGAGACAAAGAAAAGGATGAAACTGCAAGGAAACCCCTTTGGTCCATAGGTTCACAAGCTGGCATCTGGAAAGCTGAAACTTCTGCAGTCCTCATTTTTTGGTCTCTCCACTCCAACCCACCCACATTGCCTCTTGCTGCATCTCCCTTTTGACCTTCCACAATCCCCAAAATCCTTCCTAACACATCCCATTCCTCCAGTCATTTGCCCACCATTCCCAGATCTGTAGCTTTTCAAACTTGATGATGTTTTTACCTGTTTATTCAAGTAGAAGAGAGTGGGATTTCTTATTTTCCCTATACACTGAGATAAGAATCTGGTATATCTACGGAATGTACCAGACTCTTACTCCTACTTTATGGCCCCTCCATTATTGCACTCATAAACCTTCTCTACTAGGGCAGACATAAAAGTAGACTGATTCTCCAGAAAGCTTTCATCCCCCTCCAAAAACATTTTGGACTTTGGGGTTCTTTTCAGCTTGGTAGGAGACATCTTTATTAAAGGAACAAAAATGTTCACTAGAACCACTGTCTTCATTTAATGTCAGCCTTATCTGCTGTCAGTGAGATCAGCACATATGTTAATTTGATTGGTTCGATACCTCATCAGGGTAGAAGCCGTAAAGATTTCCCATCCCACCCCCTATCTGAGCATTGGTCTCTGGTCTATGACTGTAATAAATTGAATTGAATCAAATCGAATCTGAGCAGCATGATGTTCCAAAGGCACTAAAAACTTGGCTGCTCTACCAGGCCTTGAGGTAGCGTGAGCCCCTAAGATTCTGTGATTCTTTTTTCCTTTTCAGAATGTATACCATATCCGTCTCTAGTTTTTTGCTCTGGCTTTTTTTATCATGTAAGTTGCCCAGAGTTCTGTTCTCTACATTTAAGTAAATAAAGAAACAAATAAATAAAATTATGGTGAACAGCTGGGGAATTGTGCAGGGTATGATTGAAAAAATCAAGATGGTGCTCTGATTATTTGTGTTGCACATAAATCTATAATTTATACTATACTATATGATATACAATACTATAATTAGTATCAGGCATTAAAATGTTAATTGACTATTTACTAAGGTGGGCAGATAGTCAGTGGGTCAGTATTGGCAAGTAAGAAATAATAACATCCACAAGGACTGGGAGGACTTTAAATAGGAAGCAGAGTAAGCAAATGGCAAAAAGTTGTAATTGCAACATTTAAAAAGCTATTTTAATAGAGACTTCCTAAAGAAAAACAAAAAACTGGGAATTAAAATTAACATTGTTTAGGAGCTCTATTATGGAATGGGACAATAGGATTTTCAAACCACTGGCTCCAAGCTCCCTGTGCTATATATTTGAAATAGCCATAGATTTCCTCTTTTTGATTTATGAAATAATCATTCTTAAGACTCCTTATAGGATAACATTACTGCCAACGTAGTCTCCCTCAGTGGGGGTTCAACTTGTTGAGTTCAGAAGCTAAGCAGGGTCAGGCCAGGTTAGTACTTGAATGAGATTCTCTCAGGAAGACCTTGGGCTTAGACTGGGAAGTTGAGGGAAAATGCACGGACATGCCCATGAGGTTACTAGATATTACATTCAGCTTGAAGGAGACCTGACTTTAACTGCCAAACTGAGGTAAATAAAACATAAATCTATAATTTATAAAGCTGTTTCAATTCATAAAAGAGTAAAAGCTTTATGAATCCAGCTTAAATTATTGGTTATATGAAGACTTCTATTTTAGTTAATGTTATTTGAAGAGTGCCAGAAATTTGAAAACTGAATAACTATTAAGAAAAGATGCTGTACATTTTAATAAGCATTTGTTCTTTATGAAACCCAAATAATTCTGAGGAAAGATTAATGGATGGAAGCGGAAATGACTCTAGTTCACAGTTGTGTCTCCTTTTTTTGTCTACGTGAAGCTTTGTTTGTGGCATGTTTTGTGAGTTGAAAAATGTAATTCATCCCTTGACAGTAACTAATTATTACTGATTACTGAAAGTCAACAAAGATATTTTTTTCTGTTTACATTCTTAGCAGAGTGTGTCCTAGCCATCTGTACTCCCAAATCTCTTTCCTCATGGGATAAATTCTTCACATTGTTCACTGAAAATAGGCAGGCAAATATGCCAGGTTCATTTGATGCTTAGTTGCAACACGATGGACAAAGCATGCAAATGAGATTTACATAATAAAACATACAATAAAGGAAAGAAATGTATCCAGGATGATAAATATACATTGTGATCCTCTGTAGGAAGCTCTCAACTGAAGCAATTCCTTGGCACCTACCAAGGAAGGTCATTTTTTACAAAAACCTGTAGAAGGCTTCATATCATTCATTCCAAATCTATGCAATACAATATACTTGTCACATCCTTTTGTTGTGACTTGTTGACTTGTTGTGTCCATCATAAGCTTTCCATCTGATTCTCTATGGAAGTAAAAGTTGGACTTTGAAAAAGGAGACTGGAAAAAGTATTGAAGTATTGATGCTTCTGATGCTTTAGGTTTTTTTATTTTTTTTATTTTTATTTATTTTTGTCAATTGTTTACAAGATAATAGGTATAAGTAAAAACAGTTATGAATACAAAGATACATATAAGAAACAAAATAAAAAAAGAAACAATAGGACAGGGATGGTAGGCACGTTGGTGCGCTTATCCACAGACCTCTTAGGAAAGGGGTGAGGTCAATAGTAGACAGTCTAAGGTTAAAGTTTTTGGGGTTTGGAGAAGAAACCACAGAGTCAGGTAGAGTATTCCAGACATTGACCACTCTGTTGCTGAAGTCGTATTTCCTGCAATCAAGTTTGGTGCAGTTAACCTTGAGTTTGTATCTATTGTTTGCTCTTGTATTGTTATGGTTGAAGCTGAAGTATTCATTGACATGTAGGACATTGCAATGTATGATTTTATATACTATACTTAGATCGGACCGAAGGCGGCGTAGTTCTAGGTTTTCTAGGTCTAGAATTTCTAGTCTGTGGCATAAGGTATTCTGCAACAAGTAGAGGAGTGGAGAACTCTTCTTGTGAAACATTTCTGGATTTTCTCAACTGTGTTAATATCAGATACGTAATGTGGGTTCCAGACTGATGAGCTGTATTTGAGTATTGGTCTAGCAAATGTTTTGTATGCTCTAGTTATTAGTGTAATATTACCAGAGAAAAAAACTATGTAAGATTAGGTTAACAACTCTTAACCCCTTTTTGGCTATGTAGTTACAGTGGGCTGTAGCACTTAGTTCATTAGAGATGAGTACTCCAAGGTCCTTGACAGAGTTTGGATCGTCAACAACGTCTTGACTATTCAGCCTGTATTTTATTTTCTGATTTTTTTTGGCCAATATGTAAGACAGAGCATTTATTTGTTGAGATTTGAAGTTGCCATTTGTTTGACCATTCTGATATATAGTCAAGATCTTTTTGAAGGGTAGCAGTATTGTCTGTGGTGTTGAATAGCTTTACATCATCAGCGAAGAGAACGCAGTTGATCTTGATATGATCACAGAGGTCATTTATGTAGAGTATGAAAAGAGTTGGTCCTAGAACACTGCCTTGGGGGATACCACTGTTGACAGGTACAGAATTTGATAGGACACTCCCAATTTTGACAATTTGTTGTTTGACAGAAATGCTTCTATCTAGTTATGCAGGTGTCCAGAGATACTGTAAGATTTCAGTTTTAGTGGTTTGTTGTGTACCACTGAATCAAAGACTTTACAGAAGTCTATGTAGATTGCATCTATTGCTTTGCTCCGATCAAGTTGTGTAGTCCATATGTTTTTGCAGTGTAAGAGTTGCAGATTACATGATAGTTTTTTTCTGAAACCAGATTGTTTCTTAGAGAGTAGGTTGTTTGTTTCTAAGTGGAGGATGATGGATTGGTTAATAATTGATTCCATGACTTTACAGGTGACGCAGCATAAAGAGATTGTTCTAATTAGTGTTGGAGAAGATTCTTGAGAATTCCATGGAAGCCAAGAAAACATACAAATAAAACACTGACCAGACCAAACCAGGTTCCTTACTCAAGGTACAAATGCCTAAGTTCAAATTATACTACTTTGAATATATTATGTAAAGACCTTGCTCTTTGGAGATGTTAACAGTACTTGGAAAGGTAAAAAGAAAAAGAAGAAGAGAATGACTACCTATAAGGTGGGTGGGGTCAAATGGTAAGAGGTGCACCATTGAAAGACTTAAAGAACCAGGTTGAGGACAGATCCTGTTTGATCACTATGAGCCAATATAGACTTGATGGCAGATAATCAGTGGAAGCCTTAATGCAAATTTGGGTCCAGACTTGAGATGTTGTCTTCAATATATTGACTGAGCTCTCTTGCAAAATGCAAGCCTGCAACCTAGAATCTTTCTGGATTCATATCTTATCTAGAAGAACAGGTGGAGGCTGTGACAAGGAAGTTCTTCAGCTGGTATATAAATTATGGCCACAGGAGACGCTGAAGGCAGTTGTTCATAGTTTTGTCATCTCTTAATTGAAAGTATAATTTGCTGTACATGACACATTTATGAACATTTTTTATGACCATTTATGAATATTTATGACCTATTATCACATGGACACTCATATTTTGCACAAGCAGAAGCTTCAGCTTGTGCAAAATATGAGTGTCCATGTGATAACAGGTCAGACCCAGTATGACCATTGTTATACTGCCATTATATGACCTGTGTGGCTATCAGTTTATTTCCAATTACAATTCAAGATCCTGATTATCACCTGTATGGTGATGGCTATATAGCTAGAGGGCTGGATATTTTCAGGATTATCTATTTTTGTTGAATATGCACTTCTCTGGGGATAACTCTAATGCAATATATGGAAGTACATTCAGGGCTGAGGGATCAGTTTGCCCCCATAATGCTTCTTTAGTAATATTTTTCACTACTTCCCATATTTTCCTAACTGTAAAGACAGACTTTAGAACCACGCATATTTTGATACAAAAGAAGGCATTTATAAGAATTAAAATGCTGGTGTTTAAAGCCAACATCTTAAATAAATTTCATCTGGATTTTTTTTTTTTCATTTTGCAACTCTGAAAAAAATCTAAACACAATCCTAGGCATATCAGTGGTGTATAATTGTCCTTGTCCTTTGCCAGCATTGTCAACAGTGACAACTGCTGAGGACTATAGCAAAACATCATCTGTTGAGCCACCAGTTCCTTACCTAGGGACCTGAGCTTCTTCAGAAGCTGCCTTCATCCAAATCTGGCTCTTTTTGTTTCCATTAACTGGTAAGAGTTTTTGATTTTCTAATCCCGACTCGAATTGCAAAGACATGCTCTCCTATGGAGATTTTCCCAAAAAAGAATACAACACTTCTACAAACATTACTTTATAGCATCTTAAAATTAAGCTTTGGTCTGATAAATTGTCCATTAGTATCTTCAAAAAGATTAGTAGCAGGGAATTACTATAGACAGGTGATTGTATAGACAGACAATGAAAATAAAAATTCAGCCACAGTCCAGTATCCTCCTCCTCCTCCAGACTTAAATAAGGAACATTTCAAGAAAGTCCTAGTTCCCCTGTTATCTTTTCTTCTGTATTTGACAGGTTCTCACAAGACAGGAAGAGGCGGGAAAGACCCTGCATAGCTCCTCCTTCTTCAATGTCTTCCCTAATTTAATAGGTTAACAGAAGGAAAAATAAAACAGTCAGAATTTTGTAATCATTATTTTTTGTAGTAGCCAAACAGGAAATCAGTATGTTAAAGAGTAACATATATCAAAACATGCTATCAATCTTGGAGAGTTTCCAAATAAATACTCTATATTAAAAGATTGTTGAAGCAATGAGATTCCGATGAATGCTGAAAAAAATTTTTTAAAAACCCCTCTGTGTGGATCTGTGTATGTATGCATATGCATTTATGTATATGTACAATATAATACCTATATGTGCATATCCAGGAGCTGTTTGATAATGCATAACATTACCTACACAGAGTGCAAATAACAATGTGTAAGAGGAACTGGGCACAAAGATAAATTACCATCTGGGTGTGGTTTTTTGACACTTATTTTGTATTTACTGAAAAAGAAAGAAAGAAAGAAACGCAAAAGCTAAGCTAAGTCAGAAAGAAAGAGCATTTCTGCAGCACAGCTTACGCACACATAGAAGCTGAGAAAATGATGAGTCCCAGGGGTTCTCTGAACAATATGTATATGCAATAAAAAGGCAATAAGCTCACCCTCCTGACATACTTTCTTCTCTGCAGCATTTTGCTTGACTGCTCTCTCTGTTAACATTAGTACAGTTGAGGGTTTGATCTCTAATGCTGTCTGAATGCACAGTAGGCATGTTATATTACAGGGCTCATTTTCGTGAGGAAGATCTGATTTCTACATCCTTTAAAGAAATTCACCTATATCTCACAGAAGTGTGTGTATGTGTGTGTGTGTGTGTGTGTGTCTATATTTTTCATTCATCTCTATGCATTTTCTACCTTTGCCCACTCAAGTCAAGTTGAAGCATAGTTGAAATCCTGCTAAATCAGTGAGAAAATCAGATAAATATTTAAAACATCAGCACTTAAATCTCATAGGATTTAAAAATGTTTCACTTTGGGCGATGCCCATGGAAGGGTGAGTGGATGGATGGTTCTGTGTGTGTGTACATGAGGGTTATATAGATATATGTGTTCAGTACAGTAACTGAAGTACTATGGTTCTTCTTATGTGTATGAAAGATGGAGATATATAAATATATTTATATGTGCTTACTGTGCTGTACAGACATAATTTACCTTTAATATAATCTGAAAACCCAATCACACTAATTAGATGAAAATCGTGGCATCTTAGATTTACCTGCAGATAAGAAAAATGTGCATCATGACATTAGGTGGTATTATTTATTCATTCATTCATCACATGTTTAAGGTATGCATATTATACCTTATTAGATATGCCAGATAAGGGTTGGGTAACAATATGAATTTTTACCTGAAAACATAAAAGTTGTAATTTATTTTACTCAGGCAATATTAGGAATGTGCTGGGAAAAAATGCCCCTTAGGTGCAGGTCTTTTTGGTTTTATTGCTGTAATCCTCTTTCTTTTCCACCTTCAAATATAAGGCACCACCTAGAAGTTAATTTTCTGACAAAGAAGGTTCTCTTCTTGTTGTTCAGAATATCAAACTGCACCTATTATGATTAGAAAACCAGGAGAAAAAGGCAGCATTTCTTTTTCCATTAGGATTTATTTATTTATTTTATTTATTTATTTTTGTCAATTGCTTACAAGACAGAGATTCTGCCTGAAAGAAAGACAGTAATTTCTATGGAGCAAATCCCACCCCCTCCCTCCTCTTCCTTTTCCATGGCAAGGTCATGATATGATGCAGATATTTGGAGATCAAATTATTTAGAAATATGACCGTGTCATCAAAATAAAACATGTTGAAATGCACAGCCAGCTCACAAACCAGATTGCATGTGAAAATTGGATAATACTTGGCTGGAGACCTGACAAGTCAGTGAAATTCTAAACTCTAGGGGATTGTTCCATTTTATTTGCCTTGAAATATAAATCTATCTCAACATGATATTTAAAGCTCTGCACTGTGTGAATTCCCCAATGACTGAATTTCTTCCCTGACTTTATGAGTCAGCCACCCACCATCTGGTTCTTGGCCACCAGGTGGCATCCTCCAGAAATGGACATCTGTCCATTGTCTCTCTTCTGAAGTCTCCATGGAAAGGTAAATATTTTATTGTTCGTTTGTTTGCATGCATGCATACATGCATGCTTGCTTATTAGATTGTTATCCTGCCTTTACTACTTTACAAGTAAATCAAGGTGGCAAATACATAAGGCTGCACCAGATTCCTCCTTCCATCAGAGAACTTAACACAAAGATGTTAGTAGAAAAGAAAGAGAGTGTCCAGCTATATTGGCATAATACACTGGATTTTAAGAACTTTGCTACTGATAAATTTAATAGAATACTGGTTTTGCTCTTTTTTTTTACAAATCTGACATATCAAAAACATTATAAAATTGTTGTTCCTATCAGAAATAGCATTATATCGGATATATAGATACACACACCACAGAAAGTGTATCCTCTTTCATTGCTGCACATTTCCCATTGTCCTCAAACAGTGGCAGTCTTGTGTGACTGCTTAGGATATTAATAGCTATATAGACATATATTCATTTTTTCAAGTATTATCACTAATTTCTCCTCATTTTCTTCCTAATATTGTTTTCAATATGAAATACTTTCCCTTTTATTGTTCTGAACTTTATGAGCTAAAGTGTGAAAGTGAAAGGGTGGAATTTTTGGTGGGTTTCAATTTCAGTTCTGCTGTTTAGATTATGACCTTGACCAAGTTCCTTCCTCTTGAACATATCTTCCATTTACCAAAAGAAAAACAACCTAAAGAGACAACATCCAGCTGCTCTGAAAAGGCACAGGATAAAGATGGACTACTAGATGAACTCTGTCCTTCCCATTTTGGAATAGGAGACAAATCTGGGTGGCCTCAGAAATCATCTGTCTATCCACATCTGCTTGCAGAATAGTTATCTTTATTTCAATAGAATTGTTAGGAAACAATTAGAAAGCCCCCTTCTTGCACAAAGTGCTCTCAGATCCTTGGCTTCTTAATTCCCAAATTGCTTATATTAAGGCATTTATGAATGCTGTAGCTGTATCTGACCATTGCATCAAAATCAAATCGAGACAGGACAAAAAGAACCTTATAACATCTTAAAAGGCAAAACATCAGAATGTGATTTTAAGCTAAAGATATAAAGGTGTCATACTCCAATTAGTAACTACAGGAGAAAATTTGTTCAATGAGAAAAGATAATATGAAATTGAAACAGAACAGACAAAAGTATAAATATAATGATTTGAATTGAAATGAGATAATCAAAATAAAATTGAGAAAATTAAAAGAGGGGAAAAACTATATAGAAAATGTAAAATAGTATATAAGATATGGAATAGAATACAAAAAGGAGCATGAAATTGAGTTTTGTGTCTGTATAAAGAAATTCAAGCCGGGACCATGCTATTTTCAAAAAAGATGTTTTACTTGTATTTTGTGTATGAAAACCCAAATAAAACTTTATTTAAAAGAAAAAAGAAAAAAAGATTTGTTTGGAGAAAACTGGAAAAACAATTGATGGAATTGTGTTACCAATCTAAGCTGAGTACCGTATAAGATAGTTTTTTAAAAAATCCTTAAATCTGGAAACAGATGCCTGGGTTCAAATATTACTGAGCAAAACAAATGATATGTTGTCCTTTAAAGCAAAATCTTTCAGGATATCAAACTAGAAGCAATGGAGCAGATGGCAAAAAAAAAAATGTATGAAATGTGATGAACTCCAAATAGCGATCAATTTAATTGCTGAAGAGATTTTATCAGATGTAACATTTCTAATTTTGCAAAAGAAACACTCCCCCCACCCCCCAAAAAACCCACAACTTACTGTATTTTGCTTAGATTTTCCTATATACCACAAGGCTACTTCCATGATTCCAGACGCTTGGTTAAAACTTCAGTCACTGGAAAATACCAAGTCTAAAGATTGACATTTGATGAATGATTAAGCAATAGTAATGTTACATAGCAGAATCCCGCATCTACTTATTTTACTGATTTCAAGGGGACAGAATAAGATAATGTTTCCACTGAAATCAAAGGTTTTGTTGACTGCAATGAATTACTTTTTGTCATCTTGGTTTAGTAGAGTGTGTTTTTAAAGCAACTCTCTTTTAACTATCACAACCCTCAGCCAGGTTTCTGTGCTGAGAAAGAGATGTAGTTATAAAAGGGAATTCAGTGCCTTGACACTGGAAACTATTTGTGGCGTTTCATTGTCTGTTGACCAAAACATCAAGACTGTGCAGCTGATTTATCCAGGAATCTCAGCAAGAAATTAATGTGATGTCAGCAGCGTCTCAAAAACAGATTTTAAAAATTGGGGTTATTAAAAACTACAAAGATTAGGATTTATGTTTTAAAACTATGTCATATTCTGTCCAGGTATTTAAATATAAATCACTTCCCTTCCATGTTAGATAGAGGAGGGGGGATAGAAAGTATTAAAAAGTTAAAGCCTTCCATCCAGGATGGTATGGATTTTCCAAAAAAACAACAACAACAGGAAACTATAAACATAGTAACACCATGAAAACAATTTTCTGATGCACTATTTTTTTCGGTGTTCAAAGGCTACATTGCCCAGACCAGAAAGGAAGCTGTTGTATCATTAAAAACCCAGGAGCCTCAAACAGCAGCTCTTTTGCAAAACAACCCCCCCTTTTTCTTTGGATTGGCATATCTCATAAATCTTTGCTTCAAACTCTGCTCAAGCCATAGGCCGACTCTACCTCTTGCATTAATAGCTGGAAGCTGTTGTGCATCAGGTTCAAAGAGAACAGAGAACATCTCTGGAAACAACTCCTGGTGCAGGAGGCAATTATAAGTGACAGCCAGATGCCTCCTCTGTCTGGCCCAACCAGTTTACCAAGCGCTTGTAAATGGCTCTTAAGGCCATTGGATCTAAACAGTGTGTCTGGCTGACTGACAGCTTAAGTAAACAACAATGCTACAAATCACTAATATGAAATAGTGGATTTCCTTGGGACAGATAACAAGATTTTAAACATGGAAGCCAACCCTCCCCGTCTCACCATCCACCCCCCGAGGTGTCACTTCCAGCTGTCTTCCTTTATTTTGCTTTTTTTTTTAAGCATCCCAGAAAGAAACAGATCAGAAGGATTAAGAGCATGGTCTTTTCTTATTTCATTCCCTGAAGAGGACGTGTTACGGCAGCAAATTTTGATGCATCCCATCCCATCTTGGGATCACGTAGCTCGTGAAATTGCTTTATTGAAATTGCATTGTTCACATCCTATCTCTCTTGTAAAATATTCCAATTGTCTGGAATAATTGCTAATCGTCATTTTGTGTAGGGTAAAAGCGTTCCACCGAATCCTAAATAGTTTCCCAACCTAGCAACTTCCTGGTTTTTTTTTTTAGATGTCATCTATTTTAGAATTTAGAATAGAACAGAACAATGAAAGGGACCTTGGAGATCTTTTCGTCCAGCCCCCGCTCAAGCAGGAGAACCTATACAATCTTAGACAAGTGACTGTCCAGTCACTTCTTTAAAAGCTCCAGTGATGAAACACCCACAATGTTTGAAGTCAAGCTGTTCCACTGGTTTATTGTTCTCATTATTAGGAAGTTTCTTCTTAATTCCAGCTTGCTTCTCTCCTTGATTAGTTTCCATCCATTGTTTCTTGTCTGGTGCTTTGGAAAATAATTTGACCCCCACTTCTTTGTGGCAGTCCCTCAAAGACTGAAATACTGCTTTCATGTCATCCCTAATTCTTTTTTTCTTTCGATTAGCCAAACCCAAAATCATCTTTGATTCCATCAATGGCTGTATTGACTAGGGATTATAGGACATGAAGTGCAACACATGTAGAGAACACCAGTTAGGACAATACTACCAAGCACAAATCTAAGGTCTCACCACCAAGGAAACCTCCAGGGTTAGTGCTAAATGCATTGGATGCAACAAGAGCAGAAGCCTTGCTACTACTTAGGAAAGAAAAGGGTCCAAAATGTGCTCTGGAAAATGAAAGTATGCAAAAGAGAGAATGTCAGTAAAGAAAAACTGGAAACAGGAGAATCAAAAGCAGGAGCAGAGCCTGTATTCATTCTTCTCTCCCTTTTTATCCAGTAATCTCTTAATCCTGGCAATTCAGTTAAAATTCCTTCCTCACAGCTAGATTACCACACATTCTCCAGTCCCTGAGTCGGCAGAAAAAATGATAGACATAAATTGCACATTTCCAAAGTTTGAGCCTATTCTGCCTCAGTTATGAGCTTTTGACTGGTGCTGTCTTTGCAATATTTGTATGGGACAATCTAAGGCAGTACTGGGATTCAAACATTTTTAGTACCGGTTCTGTGAGCGTGGCTTGGTGGGTGTGGCAGGGGAAGGTTACTGTAAAATCTCCATTCCCTCCCCACCCCACTAACCTGCTTTCCAGCTCTGTTCTCCTGTGCAGGACAACCAAAGAAGACCCAGCCAATCAGCTGGGACTCAGGAGGCAGAGAATAGATGAGGGTGGGGCCAGTCAGAGGTGGTATTCTCCAAACTACTCAAAATTTCCGCTACCGGTTCTACAGAACTGGTCAGACCCTGCTGAATACCACCTCTGATTGAAGGATAATACTGAGAAGATCTCCCTGGCTGCATGTTCCCCACCAAGAATCACCACTTGCTAATAGAACAAAACATGAATCACTGCCCTTTATTGATAGTGAGGTGAATTTGGATAATTATTAGTGGGTACAAATAAAGGGGAATTTTTGTAGGTTGAAATGAGAGGTCCTTGGTGCTCTGATGATATTACCTAGTTAGGGTAATGAAATGTCTGCAAGAAAACAAGGACCCAGTGGTGGTACTCTACCAGTTTGGGCTGAACCAGTAGTAAAAAGTGTTACCATTCAGCCAAATTGATATTTCTTTCTTTTTCCTCCTGATGATCAGCTGTTCCGATGATCAGCTGTGCCAGGATCCCCCTTTCTATCTTACTGCTTTGCCCAGGAGGCTTCTGAGGCCCAGGAGGCAAAACAAATAGAACACACTGGGTACTGGGTGGGTACTGCGTGGCCCTCTTGCACTCCATTTTTTTGCCTCCTGGGCCTCAGGGAAGCCTCCTGGGGGCTTCCCTGAGGCCCAGGAAGCAAAGAAAAAAAAAAACAGCACGGGGTGTGCATGCGCTATGCTGTCCAGACAGTTTAGAGTTAATGGGATATGGGATAGTTAGTTAGGAATTGTGAGCTGTCCCCTTAAGGGAATGCATCATGGTAAATATAGTTAAGGCATCCTGGGAAATGTAGTCCATGTCATGTGGTCACATCTGTAATCTGGATTGGTCATTAAATTGACCCTTGTTGGGTTGGGGGGAGGCTCCCTCACTCTTGCCTGAATCCTTTACTATGCAGCCGCTTCAATCATCATCATCATGGGGATGTGAGTTTATTATCTTTCTACACCACAATTCATATATGCAAAGGATTGGACATTAAGAAGAACCTCGTCATAAATGTGAGTTGATAGGATGCCTGATGAACCAATAAAAAGACTTTGTATGGATGCTTTGTAGAGTTGATCTGTCTGCTTTATGCCATCCAGACAATAAGCAGAACATGCGCTGAAAAAAAAAAAGCCATGCCTACCCAGTTACATGGCCACACCCATCTAGCCACACCCACTTAGTCATGCCTACAGAACTGGTAGTATAAATATTTGCATCCCACCCCTGCAAAGACCCCTTATTTGTGGGTACATGGGATAGAGATTTGTTCCTTTGTTGCCCGAGTGAAGGTTGCCACCACAAATGACTGTTGTACCACTAACGTATCCCATGGTCTGTTTGTGAATGGAGGTCTACCACTATTTTAAAAGAGCAATAAATTCATGTCTCCCCTCCCCAAAGACCCAGATGAGGGGTAGAGAGGTGTGGGCTGGAGTATGGGGGCTTGCTTTATCCCATGAGCCTTTGCGGCACCATCTACCTTTCAGCCAGAGTGGTGTTTTGGACACAGGTTCAATACTTTAAAAACAACACTAGCTTAACTAATTGGTAATAGACATAGTATAGAGAGAGTGAGAAACGTGGGAAGGACTCCTTCTCACATCATCCCAGGCCTTTTATGTCACCCATTGTTTGGATGGGCTGAAGAGGGAGAGGATGATCAATATCTGTAGTAGGAAAATAGCAATTGTTATGTACTTGGACATGGGTCGGAGTAAATGGAGACAGCCTCTGAATGTGAACTTTCAGCTCTTTATTGCATAGTGACTTCTCAAAACAATAACAGTGAACTCTGCCTTATATAGGCAACCCTTGTGAGAATTGTCCAATAGCGAGCTATGAACGCTAGCTCTTTAAACCAATAAGAATCCTCTGTTAAGGGCCAATCGGATTCCTAAGAACTAACCAATCCGATCTGGCCGCCTAACAGCCAATCAGAAGTGCAGGGCCAGAACCCTGCACTTTACCTCAAGCTCATACTTTATTAACTATGGTACATACACAACAGCAATGTTGGCAGTAAGTGGCCAGAACTTGCAGCATCCAGACGTGACCTTGGAATACACAAAACAGCACTGGTATTTGCAGAAGAGCATCTCATCCCCAGAACCAGTAGAAAATATGGCCACCTAAAACTCCATGACAGCAGGAAACTTCTAATGATTGAAATCAAGCGGTGGTTAAACTAGTACTTTGGCACAATTCATTTCTAACCCACTCATCCCCCAACAAGACTTTCCTTCTATGGTCCTAGGGTCTCTTCTATCTACTGTACAAAGTTAAATATTTGCTTCACGCCATTGGTGGGATTCAAATTTTTTCACTACCAGTTCTGTGGGCCTAGCTTGGTGGGCATGGTGTGACTTGGTGGGTGTTGCAGGGGAAGGTTCCTGCAAAATCCCAGTTCTATCCCCACCCCATTAACCTGCTTTCCAGCTCCGTTCTCCTGTGCAGGGCAACAAAAGAAGACCCAGCCGATCAGCTGATACTCAGGAGGCAGAGAATAGATGGGGCAGGGCCAATCAGAGGTGGTATTTGCTGGTTCTCTGAACTACTCAGAATTTCCACTACCGATTCTCCAGAACTGGTCAGAATACCACCTCTGCTTCACACTCTTATGGGTGGGAGATACAAAACTATACACACTTTGCCTTTCCTTTAACTTTGAGAATCTCTCCTGCAATAGAATAGGGAGAATGTCACATTTAGCCCAAGAACGAAATAAAACAATTCAGCCAAAGTTCATTTCTTTATTTGCATAAACTACATAGACAGAATTTTCCCAGACTACACTTATATTACCCTACCCTAACTTGGCAACTTTAAGACTTGTGGACTTCAACTCCACAAGTCTTAAATTTGCCAAGTTTGGAGACCTCTGCCCTAATCTAATGTATATAACTAGGAGATTCTAGACAGTGACTCTCTTAAACCTTTTCTTCTTCCCACCATCTAGCTCTGGACTGTTCTGTCTTTTGTCTCACACACCCCCTCCTTGGACTGCCCTCCCTCCTTCCTAGGACTGTTCTGCATTACAGAAGTAACACTGGCTTGGCTAAATATTAGGCCCTCCCAAACATTTCCATGTTCAAAAGGGTTCAAGCCACTCCTGTGTTGTCTTGGCGATGTGCTTAGGATCGTTGTCATGTTGGAAAGTGAAGCTTTGGCCCAGTCTGAGGTCCTGAGTGCTATAGAACAGGTTTTCATTGAGGATATTCCTGTACTTTGCTCCATTCAGCTTTCCCTCAACCCTGACTAGTCTCCAAATTCCTGCTGCTGAATAACACCTCCACAGTATGATGCTGCCACCATCATGCTTCACTCTTGGGAGGCTATTGAACAGGTGCCTGGTTTCCTCCAGACATAACCTTTAGAATTGAGGCCAAACAGTTCAATCTTGGTTTCATCAGACCAGAGAATATGGTTCCTCACAGTCTGAGAATCCTTCAGGTGCTTTTTTGCAAACTCCAAGTGGGCATTCATGTGTTTTGCACTGAGGAGAGGCTTCCATCTAGTCACTCTGCCATAAAGCCCAGATTGGATACAGTGATGGAGCTCAGAAAGAGTGACTGTTGGGTTCTTGGTCATCTGTCTTACTAAGGCCCTTCTCCCCAATTGCTCAGTTTGACCGAGTGACCAGCTCTTATAAGAGTCCCAATTGGACCAAACTTCTTCCATGTGAGAATTATGGGGCCACTGTGCTCTTAGGAGCCTTCAGTGCAGCAGAAATATCCCCAGATCTGTGCCTTGCAATAATCCTATCTCTTGAGCTCCTTTGATCTCATGGCTTTTGCTGTGCTACAGTATGCATTGTCAGCTGTGAGGCCTTCTATAGAGAGGTGTGTGCCTTTCCAAATCATAGCCAATCTATTTAATTTACCACAGGTAGACTCCAATCAAGGTGTAGAAACATGTCAGCAACGATCAAGAGAACCTGATCTAAATTTCAAGTGTTGTTGCAAAGGGTCTGAATGGTGCAAGGTAGCGCAGTGGTTAGAGTGCAGTACTGCAGGCTACTTCTGCTGACTGCCGGCTGACTACAGCTTGGCAGATCAAATCCCACCAGGCTCAAGGTTGATTCAGCCTTCCAACCTTCTGAGGTAGGTAAAAGGAGGGCCCAGATTGTTGGGGGCAATAGGCTGACTCTGTGAAACTACTTAGAGAGGGCTGTAAAAGCACTGTGAAACAGTATATAAGTCTAAGTGCTATTGCTATTGCTATTTATAGCAATGTGATATTTCAGTATTTTCTTTTTAATAAATTTACAGACATTTCTAAAACTCTTGTTTTTTACTTTGTCATTATGGGGTACTGAGTGTAGATTAATGAGAGAAAAAAAATGAATTTCAGCAACTGTAGAATCAGCCTGCAGCATAACAAAATTGACAAAAGTGAAGGGGGACTGAATACTTTCTGAATGCACCATACATGTAATCCACCAACCAAGTCAATGATTCCACTTGCTTTTCTTTTGCCTTCTGACCTGGTTGAGGCCTCTACCAAATTGTGTTGCCATCCATAGATGGGAATGGTTTTTCCAAGATATAAAGTGCCCCAATTTGTTTCTGATGTATCTAGCCGTATTGGGGAATTAAAAAGAAAAGAAAAGAAAAGAAAGACTTAGATGAAAAATGGGTTGCTGCACAAGCATGTCAGGAACCATCTCTTTGACACCATAGAAGGTGGAGTGGGGGGAAGAAGACTAAGCAAATGTTTCCTGCCACATTGTGACATTCACCCCATGCAGAGAACTCCCATTTCCACTGGCGTCATTGGGAATACCATGGACAGAAGAGGCTGCCAAGTTCTCTCTTGCTGCATGTTCAGGGATGAAAATGCAGGGAAAGACGTTTCAGTGAGTTATCAATTTTTGTTCCTAAAAAGAACAAATGGCTTGGAATGAACTTTCCTGTCTGACAATAGGTATAGGTGTTGCATTACAACTCCCATCAACTCTGGCCAACAATGCATAAACTGCTGCTGAGGGATGGCAGATAACAGATAATCAGAGTTGGGAGGGACCTTATAGGTCATCTAGTCCACCACCACCTCCGCCCAAGCGGAAGGCCCTACACCATTTCTGACTAATGGCAGTCTAATCTCATAATAGTTATAAAGTTGCACAGCCTTAGAAATTTTTTAAAAATAGATGATACATTATAAATAGATGGCAGGTAGATGGATAGGTAGATATAATACCGTAGTGATTAAAAGAAAAAGTAGACAAATGACAGAAAGAAAAATAACTGCAGGAAATGACATAACTGTGCATCTGTGCATATCGGTATACTTATATGTATATTTTGTGTTCAGAGAAATACAGGTTTTAAAATAAGATTTCAAACATTTATATTCAATTAAGTCAGTATCAGAATGACATTTGTAAATATAAAGATATTCTATTCCCAAAAAATCATTGTTGGAAATAAATGTAACCAGACCTGAATTAATTTATCTTCCATTGTACAGTTTTTCTAAGTACCTTAATGTAGTGGCAGGTTTTTCAACAAGAGCAAATCCTCAGACCTTTAAATGCCACCAATCAAATGAAAGATAAATTTAAATGCTCCTATGTTTTCCCATAGAAAATCAGGCAGCTAACAAAGGCATTGAATCCATTTCTTGAATTGCATAGATTTATTTGCCTTAGAAAACATGGACACTAAAACAAGATTCAGCATAAAATCCACTCAGAGTCTTCATGGAGTTGGCCAGCCTTCTAAATCAAATCATTTTTTTTGTGAATATTTCAGCCTTACAAAACAATGGGTGTGAGGAATAAAGTGGGCAAATGTGGTAGAATTGTTATGTAAACATGGAGTGGGTGCATTCCACAAGGTTGAGAAAATAATCACCAAGACTTTATTAGCAGCAAAGGGCATGTGAAAAGTCAAGATTTAAATCCTGGTGCTGACACAGATACAAATATACAGATTGCTGTATCTACATTCTGCAAATTTTCAATCTATATGTGACTTTGGGGGTGGGGGGTCTGTAGTAAAAGGGGTTATTTATCAATAGGAAGTTCTTGAAGTTTTTGCTTTTATTGCCTTCCTTAGTACTTTGTTGGGCTTATTACTAAATAGAAGTGTACAATAATGCTGTCCTGAAATCTTGTCAATCGGAATTCAGACTAATCCCCTTAGCAGGGATGGGATTCAAATTTCTTACAACTGGTTCTGTGGGTGTGGCCTAATTTGTGGGTGTGGCTTGTTGGTCATGTGACTGGGTGGGCATGACTTGCTGACTGGGCATGGCTTGGTGGTCATGTAACTAGGTGGGCATGGCTGGTATGTAAATATTATAAATATTTATGTAAATATCATTTTTTTTTTATTAAAAAGAGCAACTTTTACCCAAAAGCAGGCAAAGCAGGCAGGCAGATTGAGTTGCTCACAGAATTACAGATTTACTCAGAGATCTATCTATCTGCAATCGGCTACCTGAGTCTGCTCTGAAAAATAGAAGCTTCAGTCTTAAGGAAGGTTCGGCTCTGCTTTTAGATTAGCTAGAAAGCAAGAAATCCAGACCGGAACAGCTGATGGTCGGGGGGGAGGGGGAGGAAAAATAGCAACTTACCAAACCAGGCAAGTTGGATGGCTCGCATGCCAGGAAAGGAGTGAGTGGGCAGGGAGGGGCCAGCCAGTGGAGCAATTTGCCAGTTCTCTGAACTGGGGACAATCATAACACATGTATGTGCAGTGTTTGCAAGAAATCATCAGCTGTGCTGCCTGGACAGCTGACAAGCACTGCAAATCCTCACTTTCTGCTTTTTCAACCTCAGCTGTGCCACCCAAAGCAGCTGAGGAGGGAAAATCAGGGAATAAAGGACAGCCTAGAGCCAGCTGGCAGGCGGGTAGGCCAAACACCGAACTGGTTCAGTGTTAGCTGCCCTTTGCAACTACAGGTGCTCTTCACAGCTACTGGTTCTATAGAACCAGGCCGAACCAGTAGCATCCCACCCCTGCCCCTTATATATTTGTTTTTCATCCCAGGGCTAAAAAGCTGGATAGTGTACCATCCATGCTGACTGCTACTATCCAGCAAGCTTGTTGAAAAATTAAGCAAAAAGATTACTTTTTTTTTTTTTACAAAAAATGTAAATACTAAAACAAATGTTCATAGAAATCAATGAGAACATAGCTGTGTTCTCATTTACTGAAAAATGAATTTGATTTAAAAAAAAATAAATATTAATATAAAATATATATTTAAAAAGTATTTTCCCTTTGTGTTTCGAAACAGAATTGTCAGTTCTTTAAATCTTAAATGGTTAGTTAAAGACATTATCTAGCCCCACCCCCCAAAAAGCTGAGTCAGTACTAAGTAACTATCCCAGTTTAAACATAATCAAGCCAACCTGTTGCTATAACTCATACTGTATTCCATGGCTGTGAGTTTTCAAATATTTTTTTTTTAATAATCCTGGCCAATTTTTCTATAGACATTGCTACCTTACCTACTTAGCAAATTCAAAGGAACAGATCTGGCATGTTATAGTTTTGCAATTTACTTGCCAAGCAGAATCTCAGAAAAAGGAACTGGGTTGATTTATGTCACTCTTTTTGCCTGCACCAGAAAAGGAGGGAGGGAGAGGACAGAAGGCAGGCAGGTTTTTCTTAACAGCAGGAGTATTACAATACAGTGAAAAAGCATGCTTAAAGTGTACACACATACTAAAGCTCCACAAACCAAACACATGTTGTTATATCAAGCTTTTATTTATATAATTTCAACAACATTGCCAACAATTCTGTTAAAACATAGGCCAGGAATCCCCAACTATCAGTCTATGGACCGGCACCAGACTATGGCATAGTAGCAACCTCTTCGCACAAACAAGTAAAGTCCCATCCACGGGATGCAGGCAAAACATGAAACCACGCCCTTTCCGGTCTGTGGAAAAAAAATCTGTACAAAATCTGGTGCCCAAAAGGTTGGGGACCGCTGACATAGCCAAGGGTGGGGTTCTACCAGTTCACACCTATTCGCTAGAACCTGTTGTTAACATTCTAAGCAGTTTGGAGAACCGGTTGTTAGAAAAAATTACTGGCCTAATCCTGTAAGGAAGGCAGGAAGGAAACATTATGGTGTTGCTTACAGAAACTGCCTCTCCATTAACCTTTATTACATTCTTGGCAGGACTAGACTCAGGGGTGGGATACCACAGGGTTAACTACCAGCTCGGGATTTACAAGCTTCCCTGTGTGCTGTGAGCCACACTTGTTAATCGTCATTAGCACAATGTGTGCCTAAACGCAGCCTTTGAAACAGCTAATGAAGCTTTTTTCTTGTTTTTTAACTGCAGCTGTGCCTCGTTCAGCGGCTGAAGTTGAAAACTCAGGAAACAAAGATCAGGTAAGAGCCCGGGTGGGCAAAAACATCAACAGACATAGAACCGGTTCTATGTCTGCTGCTCTTCAGAGCTACCAGTTCTACAGAGGTGGACAGAACCGGTAGAAACCCACCCCTGACTAGACTTTCTGTCTCTGGAACTTCTAGAGTTTTTTTTTTTCCTCCTTTGCTGGTACTTTGCTTGTGTGGAGTGACCATTCAAAGTTACAATGGCACTGAAAAAAGTGACATGACCATTTTTCACACTTACGACTGTTGCAGCATCCCCACAATCATGAGAGGCCAGGCGAGGAGATGCGTGCCTCAATGTAATATTGAGTTGGCCCAGCCAATAACATGACCACCAAGCCACACCCACCAACTAAGCCATGCCCACAGAACCGGTTGTTAAAAAAATTTGAATCCCACTCCTGGACATAGCCTACCATGCATGCCCTCTTTTCTGTTACCTTCAAAGTAAAGCACGATACGACATCTAAGTCCTAACTGCAGTCTGCCCATCCACCTGAACTTATAAAGAACAAAAATATTTGTTTAAAAGAGCAGAAACTTCTGGGGCTAGCTGGTCCATATGCTCTTCTGTTTGGCCGCCTGCCGAACTATTGATTTCCTCTCTCATCATCCTCTCCATCTCAGCTAATAGTAGCAGGGTTCTGACCGGTTCTCGATGCTGTATTGACTAAGATGAAAGGGTGGGTGGGCGGGATCAATCACAACTGCAAGGTTCAAAAGTATAAGACAACTATATGTTGAAAGACTTCAAAAACCTGTTTAAAATAGCCCAAACTGTTGAAATACATTTCAAATTTGGGACAGTTGAAATGATTGTTATAATTTTGAATGTTTTGCATATCTATACAGCTGTTCGAGGGAATTGGAGGCTTCAGGGGAAGAAAGGACTTGTTCTCCCTCTCCCTCCCTTTTTCCTCCAGTGGGAGTTTCGTCACAGGAAATGGGGATCCAATCCAAAATAAGTATGAAAGAGGTAAACAGTCTTCTGGGTGTAGAGTTGATCCTTAATGAATTCATGGACATTTCACACAGTTACCACAGGACAGAAGAGGTTTGCTATTGTCTTAGAAATTGTTTTGTAGCTTTTTCAATTCCCATCAACCTAAAAAAAGAAGATGAAATATTGGAAATTGTGTTGGAAAAAACAAGTGGAAAGTAATGCCAACTGCATACAAACTATCCATTAATAGCATCTGTGCTGTCCCAGCCAGTCCATGGGAAATGTATTTAAAGGTATCCTGGGAAATGTAGTTCACATCTGTAATCCTGATTGGTCACTAAATTGACCCTTGAGGGGTTGAGGGAGGTTTCCCTCAATTCTTGCCTGCACTCGTGGACTGATAACAGCTTTTCTTTCTATCGGTATGTGATAGGTTAGGAAAAGAACCATTTTTTATTCTGCAATGCTGATATACAAAGGATTGGTCATTATAGAAGAGCGTCATCACAAATGTGAGTTATGAAGATACCTGATGTACCAATAAATGTACTTTGTTATGGAAGTTTTCTGGAATTATCCATCTGCATCTGCATAGCCACAAATACACCTCATGTGACAGGACAGAAAAGTAAAAAATGTATCCTAACCCATCAGAAAAGTAAAAAATGGTTCTTTTCCTAACCCATCACCTACCGATAGAAAGAAAAGCTGTTATCAGTCCATGAGTGCAGGCAAGAATGAGGAAAACCTCCCCCAACCCCTTGAGGGTCAATTTAGTGACCAATCAGGGTTACAGATGTGGTCACGTGACATGAACTACATTTCCCAGGATACCTTTAACTACATTTCCCATGGACTGGTTGGGGCAGCACAGCATCTGGGCTGGCAGGGATTTGGAGTTATGACAAAAAGCTCAACAAAATGGTTAATTCCACATGCAGCTACTGCATCAAAAGAAGCTGAGGATGAAGGCAAAAATCGTGCTAAGGATCGTTCAGGAGGAACCTGGATATAAAATAAGCTATTTAAAATTATGATGAAACCATTATGGGTCCTGCTATTGAAAGGGGCAATATAAAACTGGAAAGGGGATGAAAAAGGACCACCCAAACTATTAGGAAACCAGGATAGATCCCCTGTAAGAAAAGACAATATTATCTGGGGATTTTTAGCTTTGAGCCAAGTAGTTAAGGCCAGACGGAGTACCAAAAAAAAAAAAAAAAAATCGGGGTAGAGATTTATCTTCTGCATAAGCTATCAAACCTCTAGCCAAAAAACCCCTGGAAAATATTGGCAAAAAGGGGAATATATGCCCTTTTATGATTTCTGGTTTTGTTTTTTTTTTGTAGAAGAAAAAAAAAACTAATTAAGGTGAGAGATGGCTGTGCTGGGATTTTGTATGGGTACCATTAAAAAGCAGCATAAATGGTTCAATTTAAAAGCTTAAATCTTGAACAATACATGCTTGAGAGGAAATAAGGACAGGAAAAGTAGCCTTGCTGGTTTCCCTCTCCTTTTACAGTATTTCTAAAAAAAAATAAAACATAGAGAGGAGAGCCAACTCAATAAATGTAGTTTAAAAATAGTGTCCCCCCACTTTCAAGGGCCAGAGCCAGAACTCTTCTTCCTTTGCATGATTTTAACATCACGAGTTAAATCAAATAATTGTTTAAGATAAATGAAAGTTACTTTTAAAGCAACATAGTGGAAGATTATAAAGGACATGGCAGAGGTGTGATTAAATCAGCGTATTATATAAACAAGAAGTACACATAGTAGAATATTGTTACAGGCCTTGTTTGCAATGGCTGATTCCATCTAATCTTACCTACCAGTGAAAGAGCTCATCACTGCTGCTTGAAAAAGCCAAGGTTTGGGGGAGGTTGTGTGTATGTGTGTGTATTGGGGGAGTTGAGAGACAGAGAAAGAGAGAATGTGTGTTCCTGAAACAATCCAGAATTGCATATCCAAATGCTTAGAACTCCTTTTAAAACCATATTTCAAGATCACATGATTCACTTTCCAGCACACAGGGACAGGTGAAGCTTGAAACATTCCAGAAATTTACCAATTCCATTCCTCCTCTTTCAGCCTTGCCTTTTTAGCTTGCTAACGTGTGGTGTGCGTCCGTATCCTTCACAGCACATCTGTACAGCTATTAAATTGCATAATCCCTCTGGCCTTTGATACATTTCTGGACATGATTATTTCATTACTTGCAATATATCAGTAGAATCATAATAAAAAAGGACTTCTGACAACCTGCCAAGAGTTTTGTAGCCTTGTAAACACAGAAGTGCTCTAATAAAATTTTATTAAGTGTTAAAAAGTCATAAAAAGTGAAATAACATAAACTACAGAATTTACTGTACTCCGAAAATGCTGAAAATACCGTCCACGATAAAATTAAATTAGCCTGTAATAGAAAGGAAGAGAAAGTGTTGCAGCAAGGGCTGAGGATTAAAAGATAGCAGAAAAACAACCATATTGCAACTAATATGAGTCAGGGGGATTTAACTTAATCTTTTTTTTTATAGGAGTGGAACATCTGACTAAATATGCAGGTTAAAGACCAAGATTCTAAGGTCACACACATTCATATTCCTGAATTTGTCGATATCCTCGGCTGCAAAATAGGGTAATTGTATTTCGGCAGTCAGAAATACTGGGCGAAAATATATCCACCGTCCATCAGGGTGCGCTGTGTGACTATGAATATCAAGGTTATATCCCAGACAGGAGTTGAGTTGCTGGGGGGGGGGGTGGAATCTTAGGCTGAAAATAAACCAATACATCAAGAAAGAAGGCTGCCACTCCCCCCGCCCTAAGAAAATCATTTACTTTTTGGTGTTTTCTTACCAACAAGAAATTTTGAAAAAGGAAGCAGAGAAAACGAGGCAAGGGTGTGCACAGCCTCTTCCTCCTGGGAATCTGCGGCTTGCTTTTCAAAACCCACTTGAACTCTTGGCGCCAAGAGCAGGGAGAGGACGAGCCCCCTTACCGAGCCACCCATTCCTTCCCCCTCCCGGATCTTATTTTGCAGGGGATCGGGGCGGAGAGGGAGGGAGGGATAGCACGCTCCCTTGGGCTTTCCTCACATTTCCTGGCGAGGATTTCGGGTTGCCTCCGGTTTCCTCGGCAGAATTGGGGCCAAGGTCAAGGAGAAAGGGAGCCAAAGGATCGTCCTACCAAGGAAACCTAAGCCCGCTTCTTTGAAACTGAACTCAGCGAGGCTTACTTCCAAGTAAATTCCCACTAGACTGGAATTGCCACAGCCGCTTCGCTGCTGTTTGGGGAAGCCAAGCGCAAACCCGTCCTGGGAAGTACGCCTCGTTGAGTTCAGCGGGGCTTGCTTCCAAGTAAAGCGGGTTAAGCCTGTTTGTGTATGAACGAACCAGAGAGGATCCGGCTTTGACCACAAAAACTATTTGGGAACGGCGGTCGATCTAGTTTCCCTTGACACGTAACTGCCCCAGTCCTTGGCGTCCCAGAGGCAGAAGAGGGCGATGCGGCGGGAGCAAGAACGTGGATCGATGGGCCTCCATCCGATCCGGGTTCTGCACGCTGATTCTGCCGGCAGAGCCCCGCGAGAGTCACCCGAGATGAGGGCGTGGAAAGGAGCGCAGCCTGTTTTGTGCGATTCCCACGAACAGCAAAGCTAATGAAGCTTAGAATCGGCGCCCGAGCGAAAGGCCTCTGGGGCAGTTACGTGTTCAAGGGAAACTAGATCGACCGCCGTTCCCAAATAGCTTTTGTGCTCAAAGCCGGATCCCCTCTGGTTCGTTCATACACAAACACACACAATTTGCTGCTGGAGGTTCACACCCACCCGCGCCCCAGAGCAAAACCGCCAGCCGGGCTGCCGGTCGGGAGGGAAAAGGGATCGGCTGCATTTCCTGCTTGGCACATCCTCTGATTGTATAGTATCCCTGTCAGAAACGTGGGCTGCGGCGGAGAGGCGCATTCCTCCGGAGTGGCCTCTTTTGGGCCGCCAAGTCTTGCGGGCTCCGAACAAACAGGAAGAAGTAGTGCCAAGTTGGCGTGTGGCGTTTTTCGCAGGATATCCCCCCCCCCTTTTTTTTTTTTTTTTTCCTCTCGGGTCCCTTTAGGTTTGGCCAGAAAGGAAGCCCGCGCTTTCCCTCACTCTCGCCTTACAATTCACGAGCAAAAAAGGCGGAGCGGGGATGGCCGGGAGGGAGAACAAAACAGCCACCGTTCTGCACAAGGGAAAAGCACGTTAGTTTCTTCGCTTTCTTGTTCCGGAGTTTCCTGTCAGGGGGCTGATGTTCAAGGCCAAGCAAGACCTCGATGTTGAATTAACACTGGCGTGCTGCGAAACACAAAAACCAAGAGATGCGGTGCTTAAAGAGGGACCCTTTTTTTGATCCGCTTTGACAGATCCGTAGTGCTTCTTTTCCTCCTTCCTTTCCTCTTTCCTTTCTTCTTTCTTTCCTTCCCTCCCTCCCTCCCTCCCTCTTATAGTGATTCATCCAGCCAATGGAATGAGTGGAATGTGATCTATGAAAGTTTATTCCGCAATAAATGGGTTTCTCTTCATTGCACCCCCATGAGCCTTAATTGTTTACTCTGCATTTGTTTGCATCATCAATCTTAAATTACTCAACAGATTGTTATGGAATAAGACACAAACTTTCAGAAGGGTGCATGCGATGCACAAATTAAAAGCATCAAAGGGTTCTCTGGAAAAGGATTGCTGGGAACATTTCTTGGACAAGTGCAATGGTTTCAGCTCGCCTTTCTAAATATTTGGGATCAATGGAAGACAAGTTTACTTAAGAAATTCCTCAACAAGTAGGAGCTGTTTTCTGAGAAGCTCCTTTTCTGCTTTTATAAGATTGGCCCACGTTCAACTCCATCATAATTTAAGGCAAATCAAAACCATTGTGTGGAAAATACAGTGGTGAATAAGCTGTGTTTAATTAAATCGTTCATTTAGAGAAATTACAACAGCTTGATAACTTGTCAATAAAAGTGTAAAGCTTGAATTTAAAAAGTAGGTGACATACAGTGAAAATTAGGGTTTTTTTTCTTCATTTGGATAAGAGATTGAGGAATATTTTATCAAACTTTTCTAAACTGAAATGTGTAACATTCCAGATATATTGGACTACAGTTCTATTATGTTTTGAGCATGGGCGAGAAAGAATGGAGACAAGCCTGTGAACGGTGAACTTCAGCTCTTTATTTACATTGTGACTTCCTCTATTCAAAAGCAGTTAAACCCGCCTTATATCGGCAAACCCTGTAACTTTTAACCAATAACGAGCTAGGAGCGCTAGCTCTTATAACCAATAGGAACTCTCTGTTAAGGGCCAATCGGATTCCCCGGAACGGGCCAATCCGGTCCGGCCGCTTAACAGCCAATCAAAAGTTCAGGGCCAGAACCCTGCACTTACTCCAAGCTCACACTTTATTAATCTTTATGCATACACAACACCCCTTCCCCCTGGCTTCTTATTTGCAGGGCGCAGTTACATAGTCCCTTAGGTAGGATGGTTGTTTTATTAGTCTCTTTGATTTCCGTTGTATCAGCTGGCTGCAATCACGCTGAGGTAGATCGTTGTTTGGCAGTGGGGCTGTTTCTGGTTCAGAGTTCACTTCTACATCGTTGCCCACATTCTCTGCAATTCCCTGAGGTGCAACCGTTTCTCCCTCCAGCTCCGCTTCCTGAGTTTCTATCAAACTGTCGTTTCCTTCGAACGGGTTTTCTAGGAATTCATCTTCTTCCGTACCTCCCCCCCCTCAGTTTGGTCATAGGGGGTTTTCGGATTGGCCGCTGGAAGCCACGATCATAATTGATTGATATGACGTTTCCAAAGTTTATCGTCAAGGCATTGTACAAGGTAGGATCTGGGGCCGGTTACATGTACTACTGTCGCTTCCACCCACAACGGGTCACCCAATAGGTTTTTAGCCTATACCAAGTCTCCTACCTGGAAATTGCGATAGCGGCCGCTGGATCCTAGTGGTTTCTCCGGTTCATAAGCTGGGTGCAACCAGTCGAGGTGGGAGCGGAGCTTCCATCCCATTAGCAGTTCAGCGGGAGTTTTGTTGGTGACGCTATGTGGGGTGATGTGTTGCAAGAAGAGGATTTGATTGACCTTGTCGTCAATGTTGTCGAAATCTACCTTCTGCAAGGTTTTCTTCACAAATTGGACCATACGTTCTACTTTGCCATTGGTCACAGGGTATGCAGGCGAGGTGAGCACATGGCAAATGCTGCGGTCAGTGAGGTACTGCTCGAATGCTAGTGCGGTAAATTGAGGGCCGTTATCGGATACCAGGACGTCTGGTAATCCGTGGGTTGCAAAGAGTCTGTTTAAGATTTTGATAACCGCCTCGGAGGTCGTAGTCATCATGCGATGGATTTCAAGCCAATTTGAGTAGGCATCAACGGTAAGCAGGAAGGTGTGGCCTTTGGTTGGCCCCGCGAAGTCCAGGTGAATTTGGGACCAGGGTCCACGTGGTGTCTCCCATTCAATAGGCATGGCTTTTGGTGGGGCGTTGCTGACTTCTTGGCATTTGGGACAAGCTTTAACCCACTGTTTGATTTGCTTGTCAATGCCCGGCCACCATGCGTAGCTTCGCGCAAGGGCTTTCATTCGCATGATGCCGGGGTGGCCATCGTGCAAGGTTCTCAGCAGCGCTTTCTGGAGTCGTTCTGGGATAACGACTCTATCGCCCCAGATGACACAGCCTTTCTGGGAGAAGAGCTCGGTTTGTCAAGTCTTGAATGGTGTGAAGTCATCTGATAGCTGTTCCAATGGCCATCCGCGTTCTACCCAGCTTAGGACTCGTGCTAGGGTGTGGTCGAATTTGGTTTCTCTCGCGATATCTCGGGCGGTTAGTGGCGGCGAGTTGAGTGCCTCGATTTGCAACGTGGTTACTGTTGGTACAGGATCGTCGAGAGTCTCTGGAAGCGGTGCTCGGCTCAATGCGTCGGCGTGGGGAATGGCCTTCCCCAGGCGGTATTGCAGCTGATAGTTATAAGCAGCTAAGAATTCTGACCATCGGGTCATCCTAGGGGATAATATGTAGGGAGTCGGCTTATCTCCGACTATTATCCCCAATAATGGTTTGTGGTCAGTCACAATAGTAAAAGCCCGGCCATACACGTATTCGTGGAATCTTTTCACAGCTGAGACAATTGCGAGGGCTTCTTTATTGATTTGTCCATAGTTTCGCTCAGTTTTTGAAAGAGTCTTTGAAAAATATGCAACAGGGGCTTTGTTCCCATTAGGCAGTATATGGCTCAAAATGGCGCCCACCCTGAAAGGCGATGCATCATAGGTTATAACTAACGGCAAGGTCTCGTTATACTACATGAGTACAAAGTCAGAAGTGAGCAGTTTTTTAACATTTCGGAATGCCTGTTCTTCATGGTAACCCCATAGCCAATTTGCTTTTTTATCTAATAACCGGTGTAACGGTTCAGCGACCGTTGCTTTGTGCGGCAAAAATACATTATAAAAATTGATGAGGCCTAGGAACGCCTGGAGATCGGCCTTGTTTCGTGGCCTGGGAGCGTTTTTTATCGCTTTTAGTTTACTTTCAGTAGGGTGAATGCCCTGGCTATCAATCAGGTACCCTAAAAACTCAACACTGTCAGTACACAATTTACATTTGTTTTTTTTAACTTTAAGACTGGCCTCTTGGAATTTTTTTAGGACTAATTTTAACCGGTCCTGTAAGATTTTTTTTGTAGGGGCTGCAATTAATACATCGTTAAAATAGGGGACCACGCCCTTAATTCCTTGCAATAACCTTTCCAAAAGGCTCTGAAAAATCCCCGGGGCTACACTAACTCCGAATTGAAGCCGGGTACATTTAAAGGCACCTCGGTGCGTTACAATAGTTTGTGCCTGTGCCGTTTTTTCATCTACTGGTAATTGCTGATATGTCTGAGCTAAATCTAATTTAGCGAAGACTTTCCCGCCCCCCAGGGAGTGGAGGAGATGCTGCACCATCGGAAATGGATATGCGTTCTGCTGCAGGGCGTGGTTCAAAGTGGCCCGGTAGTCCCCACAAATTCGGATTGACCCATCTGGCTTAATGGGTGTTACAATAGGCGTTTCCCAAGGGGAGTGATCGATGGGCTCTAACACCCCCTGAGCTATCAGTTTGTCGAGTTCGTCGATTTTCGATTTTAAGGCAAACGGAACTCGATGGGGCTTTAGGCGAATGGGAGCTATTTTTGGATCTAGACTGAATGAAATCGGGGTCCCCTTGTACTCGCCTAAGCTGTCCGCGAAGACATCCCTGAACTCAGAGATAAGGCCTTCCTCCCAGTCACCACTGCTGACTCGGTTTATGCTGGCCACTTCAATGCCGAGTGGCGCGAACCATTGGAGGCCTAGTAGGCTAGGCCTATCTCTGTCAATGACCGCTAAGATAAGTATGCTGTGTGCTTCTTGAAGGAGACTCGGACTCGGTAGGAACCGACGACAGGGATTCGACTCCCTTGGTAGTCCTTGAGGATGAGGCATTGTGAGCGGAGATCTTGGTGTTGAATTGTGGGGATGAGTTGCTTGAGTGTCTTCCAGGACACCATCAAGAGGGACGATCCCGAGTCGACCTCCATGTGGCAAGGCTGGTTCTCGATGGCTACCGTGACTCAGATTTTCTTAGTGTCCAAGGTTGAGGCGTGACCAATAGTGATAGTATGGTGAGCCTCTTCTCTCTGCAAAGCTCGATTTCTGTAGGAGTGGTTTACTGGCTCTCACCGTACAGGACGGTTTCCTGTCGATTGGCGATAGTTAGCCCCTTTTGAGGCCTGGCTGGGTCCTGGCAAGCTGCGGCAGACCCGTCCGATGTGGCCTCGTTTCCCACACTCATGGCAGAGTGCATTGCGGAATTTGCATTTCGACCTGGCATGGTTGGCTCCACAGCCAGCGCAAGGGCGTAAGGGCTTCGGGTGATGGTGCCAATCGGACCGCAGTCGATGGACCCCTTCGTCGCTGTCTGATGACGAAGAGAGGTCCTCGTGGTGCGTTGTCGCAAGCTTCCCTTCTGAACTAGGTGAGATGTCGCTGGCCGGTGGTGGTACTGGAGCGCAGTTTCAGCATAATTGTGCAGCCGACTTCCTGGTTGCTTCTGCTGCCGTAGCATCAGCGATGGCATCAGCAAGGCTGATGTCGCCTTTCGCCATTAACTTGCTTTGGATGCCTGGTGCATCTAGTCCCAGAACTATGTGATCTCTTAGTGCTTCTTCTAAATCGGTGAATCCGCAGAGGCCTCCCAAATTTCGGAGGTCTGCTATGAAGTCGGCCACGCTTTCTCCCTTTCGCTGGCTCCTCTGATAAAACTCGTGGCATCTCACGAGCGTAGGTATGGTTGGGGCGTAGTGATCTCGTAGGAGAGGTTCGAGGTCATCCCAATCCATGGCCTTCACTTCTCGGGGTTTGGCTAGTGCTTTAGCCATCTTAAATACGGTTGGACCGCAATGCGTTCGGAACACCGCCCGTTTCTTTCCTGGTGTGGCGTCCTTTAAGTTGTTGGTTTCTAAGAACATTTGGAAGCGATCCATGTAGGACTCCCAGTCCTCCTGTACTGGATCGAACGGAGCGGGTGGTACGATGGCGCCGGACATGGTTCCGTTGTTAGCGTCGTCTGTCACGTGCTCGGTGTTCTTCGAAGTTTCGTTGGTTCAGGTATCTCCACATCCCACCCTCGTCGCCAGTGTTATGTTTTGAGCATGGGCGAGAAAGAATGGAGACAAGCCTCTGAACGGTGAACTTCAGCTCTTTATTTACATTGTGACTTCCTCTATTCAATAGCAGTTAAACCCACCTTATATCGGCAAACCCTGTAACTTTTAACCAATAACGAGCTAGGAGCGTTAGCTCTTGTAACCAATAGGAACTCTCTGTTAAGGGCCAATCGGATTCCCCGGAACGGGCCAATCCGGTCCGGCCGCTTATCAGCCAATCAGAAGTGCAGGGCCAGAACCTTGCACTTACTCCAAGCTCACACTTTATTAATCTTTATGCATACACAACAAGTTCCAAGATGGCCATCAGGCTGCTGAGAATTGTAATTCAGTCCATCTGGAAGGGACTCCAAATCTAAATAAATAAGCAAACTTGGAATTTGCATTTAAAGCAGTATCTTTCAACCTTGGCAACTTGAAGCATGCTGGCTGGGGAATTCTGGGAGTTGAAGTCCACACAGCTTGAATCTGGTAAAGGTTGAGAAACACTTATCTAAAGTATTCTATAATTTATGGATTTATTCATTAATTATGCCTTCTTCCAACTTCAATTGTTTAACATTGGTCAAATGATAACTACTTCAGAGTTATAGCTTAGAGACAAGTTATAGAGTATTAATACATAAGTAATATGTTGGAGGACTGAGTTGGATTGCATGTATATGAGAACCAGTTTTTCTGACCTCAGCGTATTAAGTTAACATACTTCAGGGAAGCTTCATTGTAAGCTTGCAAGAAACGAGTACCCTTTCTCTTCCATTCTGACCATATCAGATCATGACCAGTAATCAGTCTGCATTATAGATTTTCTTTTTAAGGGTAATTGCTTCAGGAAGAATAATATGTATTTCAGGTGTGTGTGTGTGTGCGTGTGTGTGTGATGTTTGTTTTACTACAGACCTGAAAAAGGCAAACGTTATAAATATATCTTATAAGGCTAAAGTCTGCATAAATCCAGTCAGAACAAGGAAGGAAGTCTAATACAACTGAAGAAAATGGTGAAAGTTAAATATTCAGTTTTCATTAGCAACCCCGGTTGCTGTCAAATCTCTTTTCGGGTCATCTACTATAACAGATCAACTTTAGATGTCATCTTTTAGACTTTAAAAACAGCCTATTCTGCATAATCATATGTATATGTTTCTGCAGAAAATTAATAGTTTCATCTACTCCCTGATTATATACCAAAGTTACTTAATAAAGGAATGTGTATAAACTGAATTAACTGCATATTTTTACACTTTATTGGAAGAAATTTAAATATATCTGTATTCTAATGTATTTGTTCTGTTTGTGAAATATTTTTTTTCACAAATAAATTGCAAAATCATAGAAGTACAACCCATTACATAGTGCTTTAATTTTCTTAATTCTACAAATGTATTATTGTAATTTGTCAATTGAAAGCTAAAGCACTTGGGTGGCATGTAATTTAATATGTTTGAATCCACTCATTCTCTCTCTTATTATCTCTAATAAGAGATTCCATTTTAGACATTTTTATGGATTAAGAAACAAGCAAATAAAAAGAATTTTTCTCCATTCTATTAGTCATTCTCTCTGTGTTCATATCTTTATTTATTTAAAATATTTTTGTAGCCTCACATCTTTCAACCAACTCTGGGTGTCTCCCAATGAAAAATTATAGGATGCAAGCTGCATTTGGTTAGTTAACAACTTTTCCCAGAATCAGATTTAGTATCTGAATAATTTAAGCCACAGAGGTTGTTAATATCTTTTTGCTAAGATAGCTAAATAGAATTCCCAGGCTCAGATATGGATTTTTGATTACTAAAAGATGGAAATAAACTAGAAACATCTGTCCTGATGTTCTTCCTTATAATGTGTACAGACATTTGGATAGCCATAGCTAGAAACTTTACATCGGGCACTGTCTTATGTAAGAATCTGCTTATAGTCTGGTTTCACACAAGATGCTACATCCTAAAGTTGGGTTAACAAAACACAACAAAATAATATGTCAACTTGATCTGGTGATCTGATTTGAATAAGGTGCATAGATGGTGTTTCCAACAGTTATACACTGAACCACCAATGATCTCATTCCATTTTGGTTTAGTGTGGCATGTTTGAATGCAACCATTATTTTTTAGGATTTAATTTGGTGGCTTCATTATGAAAGAAGACATCTGGCTAGTTTTCTCCCCCAAAATCTAAAAAAAACCCCCAATATTGCGAACTTTGGATTTCTTATACTTACATTGGAACTTTTAAGCTTAGACTTTTAAAGTTTCCTACCCAATGCAGGATACTCTATTACTTTGTTTTGTACCTTGTCTTTCGTTCAGGAACTCAAGGGAGCATCATATGTAACTGCCCTCCTATGCTTGCTCACAATAGCCACCTTATGAATTGTGTTGGTTGAGAGAGAGCAGTCACACAGCAAGCTAATATTGCAGAAGATAGATGATTAGTTTGTTTGTTTTCTTGTTTGAGATTTCTTGGGAAAGGTAGGAGAGGAATTGTTTTTGGTGTTTTTTTAAAAAAATCCTATATACATTTTATAGACTAAGTTTGTTGTAGTGCTTAAGGCATCGGTCTAGAAACTCAGAGACTATGAAATATAGTCCAGACATGCAAGACAGAAGATAGAGGCAGAGAGACAGACAGAGAGAGAGAGAGAGAAAGAAAGAGGGGGAGCAAGAGAGATACTAGTAGATAGATAGGCAGGCACAGACAAACAGTCCAAAACACATTTACAGAATCAGAGTCTCTCCTGTACCCGCCCCCTTCATAGAATTACATCAAACTTAAGCTATAATGTTACTGAGAGAGGCAGTATTGGTCGTGAATTGCAAAATTAGCATGACTTGCAAAATTAGGCATTTATAATCTATAATTCTACCAGTAGTGGGCTTCTAATCATTTTGACTCTTGCGAATGCCATGCTTGTGGTTCCCAACATCCTAAAGTTGGTACTGATAAGAAGAAAAATAATTTAATAATGTAAAGGGATTTAAAAATACGTTTAAGGTAGTATTATACAGAATTATGTTCAATCCATTTGCATATTAAACTAGAAGAAGTATTGCCAGGAGCATGAAACTTTGACCATTGAACCAAAGAGTTCATGCAAAGGGCATATAGATTTATTTGGCTTCAGTGTGAGATATTTAAGCAGGCACTTGATCTGGGTCCATTATTCCACTTTAAGCATGTTAAGTACTTGAAAATATCCATTGCTCTACTCCAGACTTACTGCAGAAAAGTCAAACTTTACGCTGTGTAATTGTAATTGGCTTGTTGAGAGATCTAATATTTAATACAGAGAAGATGATAGGTTTCATTTGACCAGTATTAAACAATAACAGCATTTATACATGAAATGATGAATATTTCAGTATCATCAAAATTTGAAATTATTGAGGTAACCATGAAAAGTGAATCTCCAGTCCACTGGAAGGAGGCCTCAGTTTTGATCTGCGGATTACTCCTATATTGATTGAGGACCAAAATGATGGAAGAGAGAAATCAAGCATGCCTTACAGCTGGCAACCATGCATTGACTCCTCTTCAAAGACACATTTGTTTCTGTTTGTGGAAGTGATATATTCACTATGAAAGTAAGTCCGCAATGAAAGAGCCAAAGAAAACCATGAGGGTTTGGCAGTCTTCTTTGAGTGCTTGCCAATTCCCTTTCAGATTTTTAGAGTTCTTGCAGGGAATGAGTGAAAAACCTTGGTGGTTATCGAGACAAACCAAGGACCAAATGCAAATAACAGCATAAATATTGACCATCCTCAATAATTCCAGTACTTAGTTACTACCGTTGATCAATGCCAGATAGAATTCATTAAGATTCACTGCCTTCCCTTTTCCGCAAAGGGTAACGTAGTAGCTATTAAGAAATTGGACCAGATTTGAATTTTATCAAAACTACCATGGTAACCTCCAGATGGAAGGTCTGTAATCCTACCAATCCAAAATTATTCCATCTTTCCATCCTTAACAAACTTGACATGGTATGAGAAAATAAGTAGAAGCTATTGTGGAAAATATAGATTACAAATTACATTTTGAAAACCTCCCCATGTAATTCCATGAACATAGCACAGGAACTGCAGTCTAAGATGCAACTGGAACCCATCAAGAACCCATTTGACAATTTTCATGTTCCCAAGAATTAACTGCACATTAAAGAGCTATGAAACTAGATTGGAGAAGATAAATCTCAGAAGACATACTGCATTTCAAAGCCACCTGTATATCTGTTGCTGAGAAAATCAGAGGAACAAGTTCACACATTTACCAACAGACAAGTTCAGTTTGAAGGAAATTGCTTTTCACTGTCATGATTACTTAGATGTGGGGAATTTTGTGACCACAAAGTACACAATGATGGTATAATATTAATGTTCAGATGTGAGAAATTAATAGAAAAATGGTCACAGCCCATTCTGGAAACCAATTCTGTATAAGCTGACTTTGGAATATGGTGTGTAGTAAGTGTGCAAGGTTTTTCCCCTCACTTCTGATCTTCTTCCTTCCTGAATCATCCATCCCATAACCCTGGGGAACCATGTTGCTGCCAATAGTACCACCTGTGCTTCCTCTGTGTATGTATACACACTCACACACATATACATATTCTCTCTTTCTCTTTCACACACACAAGCACACACACACAAAACCATCTGCAAGTCCCTGCCTGCAGAGATCTAATCTTGTGAGTACAATCTCATTAAAGCCTCAGAGATCAAAGGAAAGCCTGGAGCCATGCATTTCACCTGGATGTAACAGAAAGAAGGCAATGTTGGAAGACAACCCATAGAATGTTGGACAATGTTGGAAGACAACCCATAGAAGGCAATGTTGGAAGACAATCCATAGAGCTATGCAATGGAGTAGTATGTGGTACACAGGGCGTAGGGTCTATAAGAAGACAGACCAACAGCTGTTGCTGAGCTAGCAGATGCAATCATGTCTTTCATAATGTATATTAACCACAAAGGGCAAGGGGGACAAAAGAACATCATTGCAATATGTAATATATTGTTATACTGGTTGCTGATATGTGTGGACAACCACCTCACTTTACCTTTGCAAATAAGCCTGAAATGTTTCATCCTCCAAGGACTTGGAGGTTCTTCAGAATCACAGTTCACTTGTTAAACATTTCCTTTTCCATTTCTATTGCTTGGCTCATTTCATATCCTCAAATGAAAAACAATTTGCCTCTCTGACACAAAGTGATGAAATCTTTTTTTCTTCTTCATTGTCATCTTGGCTCTAGGGTCATCTACAGCACATTCTTTTTCTTATGGGAGCCGCCATAGCTGAGAAATCACTGATTTAAATCCTGTGGTGGCTAGTTTTTTTTAAAAAAAAAATCAGAACAAATGCCCCCAATTTCCATGTTCTGGTTTTAAAAAAATACATGCAGGACATATCTACCTTTTTCTTCCAGCAAATGGAAGAGGGGAGAGTGGAATGCTCCAGGAAGCATTAAAATAGGGCTAAGAGGTTAAACATGGGCCACAGACTGCAGTTTGCCTATTTCAACTGTATGCCATGCATAAAGTGCATAAAGGCTGAGAAATTTACTCCTTGAGGTTGTGCATGGGCAGCATTCAGTTCACACATGCATTGAGACAACCACTCCCGTTGCACTGGCTGTGCTTTGCCATTCTGTGGAAGTAAATACAGTTACTCTGCAGAGTGAAGCATCTCTGCAAAGCTGGTCAGGTACAGCATAGAAATCTCATACTCATTTCCTAATTCTAGGAAAATCTCCAACCATATTCCAGAGGCAGGAAAGATATGCATACATATTTTATAAATTATAATGTATACATTATAAAATATAATGGTGTGATATATTTTGCTGCTTTCAATGAACATCCAATACTACCCAATTTCTTTGTGGATGAAGTTGTACTTCTGATCGGGGAGGGGAAAAAAAGGCTCAGAGCATATGGATTTTCTGAAGGATTCCTCCATATTGTTGAATGCAGGTTTGGTTTGGTTTGGTTTGCAGGCTGCTCCAATGGCAAACAATGATCGGATTCCTGCCTATTGTGCTAGGACTGAAACAGAAGCAGGCATAGCAAAGGCAGGACTCCCAGCTTGCAAGATTGCAGAATGGTGAAGGTTTTTATCTCCAGTGTACAAAATTCTTTTGCCTTTGTGAGAAGCTGTTGTTGCAATCAGATGAAACCCTAGGGTTCAGAGGTAGTATTCAGCAGGTTCTGACCAGTTCTGGACAACTAATAGCAGAAATTTTGAGTAGTTCAGAGAACCAGCAAATACCAGCTCTGACTGGAGATTTTACAGTATCCTTCCTCTGCCACGCCCACCAAGCCACACAGAACTGGTAGTAAACAAATTTGAATCCCACCACTGCTTGGGTTTAATTATATAATAGAAAGAGAAGAGTCATGAGAAATGGCACATAATTATACAAAAGCTGTTGCACACAGGTTGGGCAGCAGTAACTCTGAGTAGGCCAGGCATTGTTGAACTGTAAATGGCAAGTAACACATACTGTTCTCTGAGTGGTTTGAAGAAACCTGATGGAAAGGAACAGACTTCAGATCAGCATTTTACAAAACTCTGCATCTGCAGTTCTACCTGTGCTTACCACTGACAGGAGAATTACAGCCAAAAAGCTGACAGTAGCAGAAATTGCCTGTGTATGACCTTTCTCTCCTATGGGCTAGTTTCCTTGATGGACAACCAAGGAGCCTTGAAATATCAGCCACCTGGTTTTTGATTGTCCATTCTGCTTTGTCTCTATTTAAATGTCTTGGGCTTTTCAAACAAGTTTAAAATATCTGCACTGTTAGGTGAACAAGCCTTTGGTGTCAAATGCATTTTACCTAAAACCATTGTTGTTATGGGAATGTAGACCACCTTTCCATGCCTCAGCAGCCTCCCCCTCCCAAAACACCTGGAAGGTACCAGTTTAGCAAACACTGTCAAAAAACAGAGCCACCTGCCACTCATCACTCCTTGGTAGCCACAGCAATTGTCTAAATATATCCATAGAGCTGCAGTAGACACTCCTACAGCTGCAGTAGGCACTCCAAATGCACCGCTGTACAATAGAAAGGCTGACACCCTCCCCCCTGTAGCCGGGATTGCATGATTGACATCTCATCATGTGGAAACAAGCATGTCAAGAAGTTTTAATTCCTACATTGTTTAACTGGAGCACCCATCCGTTTTCTGTAGGGCTCCAGTTCAACTTTTCAATAAATGACCTGATGGGGATCAAGAACAGAGCCACTAATCCATTCTTGTCTGCTCCTAAAAGGCATTCAAAGGACAAAACCTGAAACAATCCTAGCTCCACATCAAACAGTCAAACAGATCCGTCTTCCTGCAACACCTGTTTTGTTACAGATGCAGGTGAGTTAAGAGAACCTGTCAATTCATCGTGTGAAATGCATCAATCTTTGAAAAGCTTTTCAGCTCTTGCATTTGTATATACTGTGTGTAATATAGTAGAAACAGACATACATTTGTTACTCTGTCTTTTTGAAAGAGATTGTTTTGTTTTCTTCCTCCACCTCCTTCCCAGGTTCCAATTCTTTAGTCCAGAGAGCAAGATTTGCTAGGGCTTGTTGAGATCAAAGTGGGGTACATGGCTTTCCCCCTCCTGGCATATTGTATCTTCACGACAATCCTGTGAAGTAGACTAAGTTGCATGGGAATAACTATACTTGGGTTATATTATGCATGAGCTCCTCAGCTGAGAGAAAGTTGGGTCTCAGCTTCTCCAGATTGTAACACAAAAGTCTAGCAAAATGTTGCATCTCTCAGATTTATTTTATATGAACTGCAAAGGACATGGCCCTGATGCAACAATTGGAATAAGACAGGAGTTGCAGCCGTTACATATTTTTTTCAGGTTGATTTGGGTTTATTCAAAATAGATATATTAATTCTACAGAAGGTTTAATAGTCCCGTTCCAAGTGTTATTTCGGGGTTTTTTAAAAGCACTGTTGAAAATTGATTACTTTCAGCTGACAGTTTATAGCAGGGGTGTCAAACTCAAGGCCCATGGGGTGCTTAGATTTGGCCCATAGGGCTGACCTGGAAACAGTGAAGGACCAGCCTGCTGTGCCTCTGCCAGTGAAAAATAGAGCCCTCACAAGCTCTCACGAGCTCAGTTTTCTCTGGCAGAGTGCGAGGAGAACAAACTACTAGCAAAAGTGGCATTTGATCACACAAGTGACATCGATCTGGCCAATCCCATTCTGCCATGCCCCCCCCCCCAAAGTCAAATACAACCCTAATGCGGCCCTCGATGAAATCATGTTTGACGCCCCTGGTTTATAGAATGAATAGTGTTTAATAGTGTGGTCAGTTTTGGGGGGACAGCTGGAAGAAATGAAATAACTCATGAGTTGTTGCAGCACAAGCAATTCACAAAACCCAGTGTCTACCCCACTCTAACGCCAATCAATCTTTTGATTATATAGGAAAAAACACACCTTTAAAATTCTGTCTCTTGCGGCTCCAGTCTGCTACCGATATAATTACTGGAGCAAATACTTCCACTCTTACTTCCATAATCCACAGGGAACATTCCCCCCCCCCCCCACACACCCCTAGATTAAAAGCAATGTGAGTTTCATTACTGACTCTAAATGAATAGAAGATTCTACCCACTGACTTGGCTGGACTCTGGGAAATTTACCATATGAGCTCTTTTTGAACACTTCAAGTTGACAGCAATAGAAACTTTTAACCATAATCCAAGTATGTGGTTTTAAGCATGTGACTTTCCACAAATTGTCTGCAACTCATTTCAACCCCCTGGATGCTTTTGTGTTTTGTGTTAGATGCATCATTCCATTCAGTGAGGCTATCATTGCTTTTGGCAAGGAAAAAGATGCTTTCCAGGAGGCGGAGTGGTGGAGAGATTATGAGGTTTATGGAACAGTGATAAAGCAAGGATCTTGAATATTACCAGCAATTATATGGAGATATGGTCATGTGTTCTCCATCTGCTGCCATGTCTATATGGCCCAGGATTTTGGGGCAAAAATGTGTCATCTTCCACCAATACTCCAACCCTCCAACCCACGTGCCAAGAATTCATTTCCCTTTCCTCAGTGCCATGCAATTAATTTTTTTCATCCTGGGATCACTTCTGTGAAGAAGAAACATCATTTCAGTTCTGTTTGGCAATATACAGTACATTTCCTATTGTGATGGGCAATTGGATTGGATTGAATAACCCTGTCAAAGAAAGACTGCCACACGACAACATATGCAAGTTCAGAGGCCAAAGTTCATACTGCTATAGGGCATCAGCCTCTTTCTTCCAATACTCACAAGAGACATTTTGTGCTCATATTTGGCAGTGAGACCACTATTGAAAGGGTCAGGTCAAGACCACAAGGTAAGGAGATTCAATTGCATTTGACAGGGAAAAGTACATGACCTCTGAGGCACAAGGCACCTCACTGAAGACAGCCCAAGTCAACTCACATAGGTTTAATAGTTACATTAGTCTACAAGATATACTATGATCTTCACTCTAAAAAATAAAACGGAAACCTTGCATGTTGCAGAACGAAATGTTCGTTTCAAGAATCATCCTTCCTTCTGAGAATGCTTATGGACCTTGTATGTAACACAAGAGCATTGTAGGGTTGGAAGATGAAAATTGATTGGGTATTGGAGACCAATGCTTTGTCTCTTTAGATAAAAAGATAGAAGTGAACAGACATGGTAGGGTAAGAGAAGATGGAGAGGAGCATGTTTATCAGTTTGCTGTGTGTTAAATGTGTGTAAATGTTTTCCTGTATGCCTGGCCACACTTCCAACAAAATGCCATTTTAATGCCATTATATGCTCACAAGACTCCAAATGTTGCCACAAGCTGAAATGAATTGGGAGTCCCTGCAATAACATTTGATGGACTATTATCAAAGGTTCAAAGTTTTCAAATTAAATATTGCCAATCATAAGACAAAGAAGCCTGTGCTGAATTCCCCCCCCCCCAAAAAAATAATAATAATTGTAAGCCAATCACAGGCCGAAGCATTGGAGAGCGCAAATCCTTATCCAAGATGCAATCCTATTCACAACCACTGGAGGATATTTACAGAAAGTTTTCTCGATGTATCTCCATACCTATTGTCCAGAATCGATGAGAATTGCTGGAGCCAAGCAAAAACATTAAGAAACCAAAACAAGCAACTCTACGAGGAACGAATTGCCATGGAGGTTCATCATACAATTGGGCATCTGTGATTGTACAATTAAATTTCAATGGTTAATTTGAATGGTAGAGTGATTTGTTTCCCTTCAGGGCTCAAGAATAGTTTATCACATAGTCCCCCTGGGCTTGAGATGTCTGGGGAAACAAAAATCAACACTGGTGTCCATGACTAGGTGAGTCCTGCCTCTATTTTTACATGCATCACTCAGGCTACAGACATTTTAAAAAGGGTTGTGTTTTGGACCAGGAAATCGTGACCATCATTTTGACTTTTATCTGAGAATTCCCCTGCTTGGCACGAATGGGAAAGTGGGATAGACTGTCAGAATAATTAGCCAAACTGATCCTAATGTCAATGAAAGCCCATTCTCTCTGTTGAATATGCATGTCACATAGGTGACATCTTTTCATATATAGCAATACAAACTGATCAAACAGAAATGGAGAATAAAAAGAAAAAATTAATTGTACACAATCATCCTGGCTGGGTGATCATTTTTGCATGCTTTATTTGATGGAATTTCCACTTTTTGCTTATAGAATTGGCATGTATCATCAGTATTATTTGTGTTTTTTAAAAATCTATAATTTGTTCCTCTTTTGCACTGTGTTTCAACTCACAGTAGCCCCTTCAGCCTTGGAGAAGACCAAGATATATTTGGGCTCCTACTTATCTCAAATTCTCATCTTTTCATATTCCCTTCTTTTTTCCAACCCACAACTGTTTTATACATCTGGGTGCATATCTTTTGCTTCTATTTGTTTAGTCTACTGTTTATCATAACACATTAAATCACATCAAGGATGGAATTCCTAATCATGTGACCCAAAATCTGTTCATCCACAGAACGTTTAATTATTTCTCTTCATACTGCAGTTTCCTCACCCTTAAAATCAGATTCATTAGAATACCCACTGCTCAATGCAATTTCACAGCGATAGAAAATGTAATTTCTGCTGTGGTTCATTACCTCATGTTGCTATGATTGTATATAAAATGGGTACTAAGCTGTGAGTTTGTGGTGGCTCTTCCAAAAGATGTTGGGGCCCTGAGTCATTTTATACAATGATACCACGCTGACTTCTCCAATGGTTGAACAATCAGTAAACATTACTAATGTTTCACAGACATTGAAGTACTGTGTTAGATGAAATTCTCAGCATTAAGGTCATAAAGTATTAGTTGAAAGAGCCCATTTGTTGCAGATGATGGATTTTCAACAATACAGGTAATAAATTACTTATCCAACTAACAATCAGCTGCTGATTCTGAAAGAGTTTGTTTGTTTGTCAGCCACAGACTCTTCCTGATAACCTCAAGAAATGGCTTGGAGGTCACAAGGAAATTGAACTCTCACGGAGTACCTTGAACTCCTGTTCCTAGATGTCAAAAACTGGTTTAGGAAACAGTCATTCATCTTTATGTCATATTTTGGACATTGCAACAGTTGAGAAACCCTGAGATGTGACCTTCTTCAATGTCATGCTAAATTAGTTGCAGAACCAAACAGCCATGTCTTCACATCTCTCCTTGGCCCCAACAAGAATCAACACCAGCCATTCATTGGGTCTGATTTTCCTTACTATCAAGAGTAATTTCTGTGGCAGAATATTGCCAATAGCTCAATTGCAAATTTTATTCATAAGATATAAGCCTGGTAGATGTCCTTTATATTTAGGCAGAATGATATTGCATTGTAAGTGTACTGTAGTTTAGTGATAATAACATTAATAGTAATGTTTATGTATTGCAAAGCTTATAAATCACTTCAGATGAATTGACTTTGATCAGCGTGCAAGTCCCCATTGTTCCAGATTCAGATTACAAGCAAAATTAAATGGAACACTATAAATAATAACCATAGAACAAATTCATATATATAAATACCTCACTTGGTGGACTAAAAATTAAAGCACAATTGCTTACCAAAGAGAGTCATCATGTGGCCTTGTAGAACAACCACATTTTAAAAGATCTAACAGCCTGGAGATTAGGGGGCCATTCTGATCTCTGGAATATCTAATCTGATATCCCCAAGAATGGAGACACAATTGAACAACCAATGGAACAACTTGCCCTTGGAAGTTGTGGGAGCGCCATCACTTGAGATTTTATAGATCAGCAACAGTTTGACCCTTATCTTACAATTTTCAATGTTTATGAGAAAACGGTATTGCTCAATAATCAGCGAAGCTAACCAGCTGCTCACCAAGTATAGTACATATGGCTTTTTTTAAAACATTCCAACATGGTGAATCAAGAAAAACATCTATTAAGGCCAGAAAAAGAGATCTGAATGTACAAAAGCACAAAGCAATCATATTAAGGCAGTTTCAAGTGGGCAATCATATTACGTCTGGCTTACTCACAACTGGAGCAATTGCTTAGAAATGATTTTATATCAGAATAAGACTGCTAGAAGTCTGTATTTCTTCTGAAACTGTATAATCCCCCCACCCCCAGTTGTTGCTAACTCGCATATCTTGGCGTCCATCAATTTTTACATGCAACACAGGCACAAGCAAAAATTAAATTATTGGATTCTACCATTAAGAAACACAGGGGAGGCTCGGAAGTCGAGAGGGAGAGGGAGAGAGGGGGGAGAGGAAGAGGGAGGTTTGGGGTATACACAGCTATAATTAATTGCTCTATGATTGATCAAGTGCTAGCCTTGAATTTTCCTCTGTTTTGCTTTGTGCATCATCTAACTTTGTTTCAAAAATTGTGTGGTGTGTTTTGACAATGCCACCTCAGTCTCTAATTTTTAGAGACCTAATTTTTTTAAAAAAACAGAAAAATATGGCAACAATTAAGCCACAAGTAAAATGTTATGTCCTCTTGACTGGTCCTGTTCTAACCAGGCTAATCCAGATATGAAACAGACGGACCAGACCTGAATTATAGGAACAATATGTGTTATTAAATAGTTGCAGAATCACCAATACTCTTTAGGTGGCCAGTCACAAGCATGAAAAATAAGGAATGTTGTGAAGCAAAGCAAGAGGATGAGCTGCAGATGTGGCTAAGGAAAAGTTTTGCTGCCTTGCAGATGGAAGAAGGGGATGACCTAAGAGCACAAAGACTGATTAGGACTTGATAGGCTAGCTCAGCCTCCCAAGCCATCTGTCACAAACCACGTTGGTTGTAATGAAGCAGCTCTCCATCTGCTTAGACTGAGCTCATCCAAAGAGCCTTTGTCAACAATCATCCACATCATCAGAACCCAGGTGAGCCAGTTGCAGCCTCCCACATCTTCTGGAGCCTATGTGCCCTAAGTTCCTCACTGCAGACAAACCACATGTGGAAGTGATGGAAGAAAATGTAAGAGATCTCATATTGGCTTCCTTCTCACTTCCTGACTTACCTTCCTTCCCACACCCCCACCAACCAACCAACCAGTTTTTCACATACATATTCACATCCTTGCTTGTAACATTTCTCTGTTCAGGTTTTTCTTGGAACTGGTCCTTGTAGAGGCTCTTAGGAATTCTCTTTCCCAGAGCAGGAAAAAGGAGGGCATCCACTGACTCATCCACTGAAACATTTTTGACCTTATTCTCATGCCTAAGAATGCTGTCCAAATTTTTCCTGAAGTTTTGAAGTGTTCCCATGATCCCCAATGAAGAAGATGAAACGTGCTTGCGCTTTCACTATTGTCCTCTACACATTTTCTCATCCCTCTAAAGCTTTCCTGGCTGCTCCCACTTCCTAATATTAAGAGGAATTTCTTTCTGGTGACTTTTTAGGGATTTAAAGGAAGTGCAGGAAACTGGAGAAGTCACAGAACTTGGGAGACATTATTGTCTGATGATAGAGGAGCCATTCACATACAAATTTGGTTACTTCCTCACTGTAGATAGGGAAGAACATCACTGTTCACCCACAAGAAATGCATTGAAATAGTCTTCTCCTTTGAAATCAATTCCAAAGCAGATCTTCTTTCATCATATTGAATGAGAACTGATAGGGAAAAACGCAGGAGAAAATTATTCTCAGCAGCATTAGTTCCTATATTACAATCATTTTAGGAAGAGTATTTTAAACAATAGAATGGGTGTTTCTTTCAGTTTCCTTATAATTGATTGGTATTATATAAGAGTTCTTTCACTCTAAAATGCAAAACTCTCTTTATGAGTACCTAATAAAAATGTAATTTTGGTACCTTTATCAATGCTATTCAGTACAGATTTATCCACTCCCGAGTTCTATGTATGATTAGCTTTTTTTATATGCAAGAATGTAATTCTAAGCACATGTGGTCAAAATTCCAGTAAAGTCAAATTCTGAATACACATGTTTCAAGAGAAGACTTGAAAGAAGGAAAAAAAAAACTTTAACTAATACCAAGCTGGTTGCAGAAAAGGGTTACAAAAACTTCCCATTCTGAGCACATGTCTGATTTCCATGAATTAATGTGCCAATGTGTGAAATATTTTGTTTTTCAGCAGATGGAAATGATATGTTTCCACCTAAAACAGATAGGATGTGTTTGTCTTTAACTTCATAGCAGAATCTCTGGAAAATCAATACAAACCCTTTGCCAGATCATAAATGATGGGCTTTGAATTAAGGAACTAAGTATGTAATTTTATTGTTATTCTTTTACAACAAGCAACATTAATAGGGATTTTATTCATAAAGAATAAAGTCAAATCTTTTTTGTAAATAAATGGAGCCAACTTAATACCTTGATCCGATAAGATAGTATCTCAATGCATTTTTTATTTGTCACATTTTTGTCCAAGGAGATCACATTTCCACTTTACGCTTTAGAGCAACCTTGTGAATAGGCTAAACTGACATTGAGCGACTGAATCCACATTGAGGTAAGAATTAGTAACTGAGGAGAGATTTGAATGCAGGTCTCACTGGAGAATCTAACACTGAACTTAGTTGACAAATGTGAGAGAATACTTTTTGTTTTATCCAGTCTGTGTATTTGCAATTACTGTAGATTTGTCTTCTCTAGTCTTTTTTTTTTTTTTTGTAATGCTTCTTTTCATTAGATTATTTATTGCAGGGCTGCTTCTTAAAAAGTGCCCAAATATCATTCCAATCAGGCAAGAATTTCACAAGCAGATAAGAACTCTTGAGCTAGCTCTTGCACATTTTCTTCTAGATCTGTGATTTAATTCATCTTAATAATGTGGTGGGACATAGTAGGAATTGTATCTTTACACTAGCTGAGCTCCAGGCTATTTCATTGGGTCCTTTCTTGGCATTGCCAGTTGTTTCTCATGCTTCAGATCTACCCTTCAAAACCCAGATTCTGGCTTGCCGCCAATAAAGATGAGATGAAAAGCAAACATCTGTTAGTTTTGATGTGTTCTTAATACAAAACAGGTTAAACAATGAACAGCAATGCAGATATTAAGCAAGAAAACAAACTGGATAAAGCAAAGCCTTGAAACTTGTGACAACTCTCTCATTTTGTTTAGGACAAACCAACCATTTATGATTCATGAAATGGAACAAAATGAAGGCCCCATTCTTAGGGCATTTTTCTCACCCACTTGCCTAGTCACCAAGGCTACATAAACAGACCATACTTGGACCAGCATATTTTGTGTTACCTCATAAACTGGAGCCAAATATATTAAACCAGCTTTCTGGAAGTATCCAAAGGACCTATCCTGAGTGAAAGTGCTCTCCACCCATTGTTCATCTGGCAGCAAACTATACTGACATAATATGTACTGTCCCCAGTGTTGCCTATCTCCCACCTCCCTCCCCGGTCATTGTTAGTCACTGACTGCCCTCCCAAGGCAAGAGGTAACAGCCTCTAATACAGAGGTGTCCAAACCTGGCAACTTTAAAGACTTGTGGACTTCAACTCCCAGAATTCTCCAGCCAGCATAGCATAGAATGGGACCTCACTTCTTCCAATGTCAATTTCACTTTATGTATAAAAATGTTACATATCTAGCGCAATGACACTGAGAGAGGGAAGAAACTGCCTGGGTCCAAGCAGTGAGTCTCTCCTAAGTAACAATGTCAAAAATTGGGGGCAAACTAGCAATTTCTGTCTCTTTTCTATTTTCTGTTTCCTTTCTTTCTACTTCCTATGCCTTTACCTCCCTATTTAATAGATTGCTGGGAAAGAGCCCTGGTGACAGAATTTGATGTCCTTGCTAAAGACTCATGGCATAAGGCAAAAAACAGACAATATTTAGTTTTTTAAAAAGATATCCCTGCAAGTAGAAAAGTAGGGGGGGGGAGGACAAAACTAAATTATTTATATCTAATGTACTATTTTTTTATTTATAGATTTTTTAAAAAAAAAAATGAGATTCTTATTCTAGAGGCTGAAGGATGCCATAAACATTTCTTCAGGGTTACACCCACCATATTACTAGAACCCAAGAACAAACAAAAGTATACAATATCATCAAGAAAGTAAAAGAATTGAAATGGAAATGGCCTGGTCACATAGCAAGAAGAACTGATGGCAGGTGGACCAAGGCAGTCATAGAATGGTTCCCATTGATTAAAAAAACATCCACAAAAGAGACCTAAAACAAAACGAATCAGTGACATCAGCAAGTATTGCGGGAGGGGGGTAATTGCCAAAAGAAAGTTCAGGACTGTATTGGTTGAAAACACATGGAACAGAGGCCTTCATCCTACAGTGGATAGGCAATGACTAAAATGATGATGATGATAGGACTAAATGACAAGAATTATAACTGAAACTGCTCTTGGGCTGAACTTGGCCTGCATCTCTCTTGTCGTGATAAATGGCTGCTGTTCTTGAAGTACTTAAAAACATATGTAGAGTCTTTTTGTCTATCACCACATTAAGCTTATGTAGAGGCTCCCTATTATAGAGGCTTCCATTCCTTTCCAACTATCTATTTGTAACAGGCAGCTGCTGTTTGTGCCTTTGCTGCAAATGATTCTGTGAATTTATCCTCGGGGAACACAATACAAGTCAACATACAAAACACCAGAGATAACAGGGTTAATTTCCTATTGGGTAAAGTCTGGAACATGGACTCCGAACATGGAACATCTGCTTCTAAATAGATTTGCAGAAGGGACTAAGGTTATTGGCCATTAAATATCTTGGGTGCATCTACATTTCAAAGCTTTTACATCCCACTGATTTTGCCAGACAGTAACAAGATACAGTGAACAGGCTGACTTAATCCAGGCTGCAAATCAAATCCTGTGAAACATATAGGATAAGGAGCAGAGAACTCAAGCCAAAAAAGAGTTTTCTTTCAAGTTGATCACATTAATATAGTTTCCAACCCAGGTCAGGTTTAAAATGTGGAGTTAGTGAACCAAGTGGCAGAGGTTTACTGAAACATAAAGCTAGCAATTCTACCCCTTCAAACACCACTACAAATAGAGTTCTATTGTATCCAATTTTTTGACTTGGAAATTAGATATACAGTATTCATATATGTAGTAGAACGCACATATATTTAGTAAAATGCACAGGCTGCATTTTCATTAATACTTGGATAGGTCTAGTACAAATGCAAGAATGCAGGTATGCAAATGCATATGTATCATTTTTAAATGTAATCACTGAAAACCCAAGTATGGCTTTTATTATTATTCCTATTGCAGTTTTGCTGTATATTCTTGGAAAACTTTGCTGTACAATGTGTGAAATGGTCCATAAATACGCAGTATTAATGTCTGTTCTGGCTATATGTATAACTGTAGTTCATGAAACATGCTTGTAATACTATTCCAAATGATCAGATTTTTTGTTTTCACTTTGCAAATGGAGAATGACTTGGACATTTGTCTTAGGAATTCTAGAAAGAATCTAATCTGAAATCTGAAGATATGCAGTTTATAGATCATTCATTTAAACACTACAATCCAGTGCAGATTGTCTTAAAAGAACTAACAGATACTCATAAATATTTCCCAAAGGCCTGGAAGAGAGGGAATTTTCATTGTTTCATTTTGTTGTATACCATTCAAAGTTGTAAGATTGGAGTAATTAACAAATATTGTAAAGTACTGCCTTTGAGTCAGTACTGTATAGACTCCTGATGACTGCTTGGACTAGTCCTGCAGTTTTCTTGGCAAGATTTTTCAGAAATGGTTTGATCTTGTGTTCTTCCCAGGGTTGAGAAAGAGTAACTGGTTAAAGGTCACCCAACTGACTTCTTGACTCAAGCAGGGTTAGAACTCCCAGCCTGGTGCCTTAATACTACCCCAAAACTGGCTCTGAGACGCTAAGTAATTAAATATTTTCAGCATTCCCAAATAGTGTCCTTTTTAATATTGCTTTCAGTTATGAAGTCCAATGTGTCAGAAAGGATAAGGCTGGACAAAGTCATTTAAGCAAAGAGGAAATATATTGAATATGATGACAATAGACCTGTTAAACTTCTCCTTTAGTAGAAACCTCAAACAGCTATGGTAGATTAATGGTCCCTTTGGAAAGGAAGGGTGGGAACATACTTAGGCAGACAGGGAAAGGTGAAGGACAAGACAGCAAACCACGTGAGATTTTTCTTTCAAATCACAGCAATTTAATGTTTTTCAATTTCAAACCTGCCAAAACAGCCTACTGTCCCATATTTTATTTTATTTATTTATTTATTTTGTCAAGGGATTATAAGATAACAGGCATAAGTATAAATGTATTTATGAATACATGAAATGGATACATATAATAAAAAGAAAAAGAAACAATAGGACAGGGACAGTCATTCTACATTTTTCTAAGTTTTTCCTTCTATTTCCCCTTTTGCCTTGGCTGAGCAGACTCACACTTCACTACATTTCCTTTCCAAGAAAAAAAATAATCCACAGAGGTTTAAATTTCCTGATGCAGAGGTGATGAAGAAACTATCAATCAACTTCAATAGCAGCTGGAGATTATTCTGCTCCGATAAATGGCAGCAGATTTTCTAAGATCAGTCATGTATGCAATCTCTAGATATCCAGAGGGGAAATAGCCTCTAACAACTAGATACTAAAATCTCCACGTTCACAAGTTTAAGCTCCAATTCACTGCAGTTATATGGCATTTGTGTAACCTTCAGTGGCCCTTTTCTTCTGGCAAAAACTGCAGCTTTTAAGACTTTGTCCCCTTTCACTAATCAAGGTCTAGTTGCTGCTGCTTCCACAAACTAAAAGGATACAGGTGCCTTGTGTAAAGCTTCAGAAGCTAACATGATTAACTCCAGGCCTAACTCCTGATCCAATGCATTGTTTCATGTGGAACTGCAAAATGCAGGATTTCCCCTTGACAGAAACACCAATGGGAAGAAGGCTCCAAGATCCCTTCCAACTCTTGTTATTCTACTAATCCAAATCTCTATATCCAGTAAGTTTTTTTTATACACACATATACACACATGCAGTTTTAAATCAAAACCCATAGTTCTTGTCTAATTTTTTAAAATGAGCCCTCTTGAGTTGGCTCATTGATCTTTCTATTCAGCAGGTCATGTCAGGTTGCCCAAAAGGAAGCATATTGTAGCTTTCTCAAGCTGTTCTATGCTGTTCTATTACTTGCCAATTTCCTTTGGTCTCCTTTTGCTCAGGTTCCCATCTTCCATGAGTGTACCTGACTCTTTTGCCTCTCTTAGAAGTTTCATTAGGATCCTTACTTTTTATTTCAATCAAGTGAACATACTCTTTTCCCCTTTTTAATTTCAGCTCCAAGACAGTAGCTAATATTTCCAAGTTGTTTTACTTCCATTCTTTATTTAAAGTATTCTTCGTTTGCAAGCAGTTTCTTTTATGTTCTACACATACCATTAGATCAAGTTATATCAAGAGCTGTGATGATGCAGTGGTTAGAATGCAGTTTAATTCTAACCAGCCCATGGTTGACTCAGCCTTCCATTCTTCCAAGGTCAGTGAAATGGAAGACCTGAATTGTTGGGGGAATATGCTGATTCTGTAAACCACTTTGAGAGAGCTGTAAAGCACTGTGAAGCAGTATATAAGTCAAAGTGCTATTGCTATATACATAATAGAGAATGTATCTTCATTTTTAACTCTTGAATGCTGAATGTATTAGCATTTCCCTACTCAAAGCTCTCTTTTTTTTCAACTTTTCATTTATCAGACCCTGCTTTGGCTACTTATTTTACAACATATACAGTTTTGTAAAATTTACATAACAGTTTTTCTTTACCTGATTATTGAAAATCAAGTAAATGACTCATGCAAATGCTTTCATTCGGATCCTAATGCAGAAAGGCTACTTTGAGAAATAAAAGTGCTTCATGTGCAATCGTCTAAATGGTGCTACGCTTAGAATTCTAAAGTTTGCATGTTTAAATATTGGTGCAGAAATTTCATTATGTTCCTCTTCATATGTTTGTGTGCAGTCCTTTGCTACCAAGTAGTTCTGCACACTCCACAATTCCAGGCATGTTATTTAAAATGATGCTCTTATTGAAGATTGCCTAAAAATGTAATAAATAAAAATAAATTTGCAAAATGTGTTTGTTGTGATAACAGATTTCTTCACTTTTTGAATTACATCACCAAAACCCTCTCAGAACTTTAAATGTAAAACAGCTTATGAATGGCACCAATCCAGCAGTGCCCTTGAGAGAGAGACCTCTTCAGAGAGCAACTTCAGATAACAATGGGAGGACAGGTTGCTGCTGAGCCTTTGGAAAAGGAGGTAATTAATATCTTTGGAGCCCTGCCAAGTTGCAAGCAGAGGATTTATCGAAGAAACTTGATGATCCTAAGCAAACACCAATGGCTGTACATGAAACAGCTACTTTATTAATTGATTTGTTTGCTCCAACTACTATAGATGGCTTCCATAATGGAAATGAGTTGACATCTTTTCCAGTTACTTTGGACATTAGAAGTTTTGCATCTTCCCCCATGTCTGGCTTCTTTAGACTTAAATATGCCACCCAGAGAAACAAGTCTGGTCTCATAGAGAATGGGAAAAGAGCCTTGTTCCATCCTTCATGAGGAGCAGAACAGAACACCTCAGGACTATCAACAAATGTGCAGGAACAGTGGGCTGCAACTCATGTGGAGGCTCTTGTGAAACATCTCCGGTGGCAGGTCACCTCCTTGAGCTGAATATCCCTCACCCGGTGCTTATATTCTGGCCTATTGCAGGATGGGAAGCCAGAAGAGTTAAACTTGATGATAGAAGTCAACAACATTCCTTTCATCTGCAACAATGGTTGGAGCATAAACTTGAATGATATCAAATTAAAGAGTTGGCCATGAAATCTGATTGATTTTATTCAATCATTGATTACACTCTAGCTAAATACTGTTCTTGCTATACCCTTCCTAATTCTAAATGCAACACCATTTCTTCTTTGCTTTTCCTATCCTGAGTAATAAACAGTGTATCCTCTGACTGAAAGTCCATCCCAATTCACCGATTCCTGAAGACATCAGTCCTTAGTTGTTTCATTTCATCTTTGAAATGAATTTCCCTATGTTCATGCTTCTTACATTCCACGTTCCTATTGTAATTCTGTCTTTGCTATTTCTTTTTCTGTACGGCAATTAGATGTCCTGAAGGCTCAGCTAGCTAAATGATAAACCCCATTAGTATTCCAGAAGTTCCTCCAATCTTCCTTAGTAGCCTATTGAGTGTTGTCTGACCTGAGGGACCCATTTTCTAACACTATATCATCAATCATTTTATATTTTCTATCCATGTGGTTTTCTTAATAAAAACACAGAAATGGTTTACCATTTCCGTGTGCATTATGAATTGATGCCTTTGCCATGGTCAGTAATCATCTGCTTCCAGCATCTTCTTCTATTACTACTGCCCAATATAGATGTTGCTTGCTTTTGCTGGGTAGCTGGGATGACTCTCATATGTTCTTCATGCATACTCTAAACATTCTTTGCTTATCCCTCCCAGGAACACACACACACACACACACAATAATGAGACAGCACAGCTGGACTGGTGGAGGGAGGGTCTGTCAGTCTTTAGATCTCGCAATAATCTTTCACCACCAATCTACAAAAGCAACTAGAGATTATAGAGGAGTCTGTCTGGTTCAAATGCTTACCAAATTGTATTTGATCTTGCTAAATTAGTTTACTCGTAAAGACCATCCAGCTGAATATACACACTGGGCTGGCCCTATTCCTCCATTATTAGAGTGCATTGTGAATATCACAGAGCATAATTCCCTACCAATCCAAATTTATCATAAATGATCACCCTGTAAATGATCATTAGCTTATTTCTAAGTGCCTTGACAAGTTGCATTTATTGCCATGTCAAACTGTTACTGTAGCCATTGACCTCTGGCCCATTGGTGCTAAATTGTGACCTTAGCAAATTGTGATGATCACTAAATTAATTACCTTGGAAAGAGCAAAGCTACTCCATTCAGCATTTGGGGGTGGTGCATTCATTGCAGTAAATTACAATAATCTATTTGTCCCAGTCATTGTTCACTTCTGCACAATCCCCCGTAGTAAGGAGTCACCTGACTCTTCATCAAACATTCTTGGTTTGATCTTGACAATTTCAATACATATTTCCATTAACTGGCACCAGGCACCTCCCTTGTTCTATCTGTGCAACGCATTCTCTTGGGAAGGATTCCTTTATTAGATCTTTGGGATCGTCTTAATCTGATTCCGGGCCTTAGTGTTCCTGTGTGTCAGCAGCCTCTTCTGAATTTGATATTATTTCAAACTCTTCAGACTCATTTTTAGTAATCTTTTCTGACTGTGCAATGCTGTTGTTTTTGGTTCCCTTTGTGCCCTTCTGAATACATTTAAGTGCTACCAATAAAAGTAGACTAGTTTCAGAGGTAGGTATTCAGCTGGTTCTGACCAGTTCTGGAGAACCGGTAGCAGAAATTTTGAGTAGATTGGAGAACCGGCAACTATCACCTCTGACTAGAGATTTTACAGTATCCTTCCCCTGCCACGCTCACCAAGCCACGCCCACAGTAAAAAAAAAATTGAATCCCACCACTGACTAGCTTCTAATAGTATAAAAATATTGCAGCTTATCTGAGGTTAACCTTCAGTAAAATGAGAAATATTGAGGGCATTCTTGTTTAACCATAGCCATGTTTAGCGACTGTTCAAATTTACAGTAGCATTGAAAAAGAAATTTTGTGATTAATTGTCACACTAACAGCCAAGTCCTCACAGTGGGGAGACTGAGATTCAGGCACTTTACAACCAGCAGGCATTCACAACTATTGCAGCATAGTCATGCACACTTCACAGTCAACTTTCAACAAGCAGCATCAATGGAGAAGCTGGTAGTAAAACCACAAGTCATGGTCACATGATGTGCAACTTGACAACCTCAAGCAATAAAGTTGCCAGTTGTGGCTATAAGGAACTGCTTGTATTTCTCCAGTTCTTAACTTCTCCAAAACTCTGAACCTTTTTGCTCCTTCTTGGTAGTTTACCCTTATTCCTGATGGGGTTCTTTAATTTAATTTATCCCTTTCATGTCCATAAATCTTGAAATCAAGTATGTGTAGGTGTCACAGATTGGATCTGCACCTGTTTCATAATTCACATGACATTTTTTTCTATGCCCTTTGTTGGTAAGGTAAAGGTAAAGGTTCCTCTCGCGCATACATGCTAGTCATTCCTGACTCTAGGGGCCAGTTTCTAAGCCAAAGAGCCAGCCCTGTCTGAAGACATCTCCATGGTCATGTGACAGGCATGACTAAATGCCAAAGGTGCACAGAATGCTGTTATCTTCCCACTTAGATGGTCCCTATTTTTCTACTTTCATTTTTACTTGCTTTCGAACTGTTAGGTTGGCAAGAAGCTGGGACAAGTAACGGGAGCTCACTCCGTTACACGGCACTAGGAATTCGAACCGCCGAACTGCCCTTTTTCTTTAGTTTTTCAGCAACGAAAATATTTTTATTACCTGTGTTTCTTGCAAGAAAAAAAAGATTTGATCTGCTGGTTACCTCCTCACTCCTTTTATCTTCAAGTGATGGACTCGCCTCTGGGAATCCCAGTATTTCTTAAACTGTAGTCTGAGGATCCCTGGGGGTTCCTCAAGACCTTTTCATGATCCATGAAATCAAAATGATTTGGCAAATATTGAAGGTATTTGCAAAAGTTTAAAACAATGTCACTCTTCTCTTGTCATTTTATTTGTTAAAAAATAGGATTTTCCATGGAAAAAAATTATGTTAACATCAAATGCATTTAATGTTGTCATTTTTACATGATTCAATACATGAATATTCTACAATTGCATCAATTTTAATTTTTAATATGGTAAATGTCAATGAATATAGCCTACATAAACAAAAGCCCTTTGGGGGGAGGGGTCCTCCATAATTTTTAAAAGTGGGAAAGTATCCTGAGAAGAAAAAGGTTAGGAAACACTGTTCAGTTCTATTTGCAAGATTATTATTATACATGCATCCTGCTATACTGTTTGTTTTAGGTTGCATAATTTCTATCAAATTAGCTTAATTGTGTTTCCCCATTAGCATTACTCCATAGCCTTTTGTAACAGTGCAGGATCCATTCTTAAACACAATTTTACAACCACATGGCATAAGATTACATAGGGGTAAGTAATTTGTATCCATTCCAAGTGTACAATAATGCTTTTTAAATATTATATTCTAACTTTCATTATGATTTATAGGCATTTCAGTTTAATTTTACCTTTTCCACATCTATCAACATACCATTTGTGAAATTAGTTTTTTTCTTTGTAGGATTCATCAATATTTACAAACATGCATTACTATCCAGTCAAAATATGTTTTCAAGCTCAAAATCATATCCAAATACAAGTAACCATTTATCTGCCAACATAAATATCTTTATCCCTTGTTGTTTTTGGAATCCTGTGCAGGCTAGACTGCTTTTAGAACATTTCATCTCATTATCTTTCTCTGTTATATATGTGTCTTAGCTATGTAAAGACTGCTATGTAAAGTTCTATGACATGATCTTTTTATTTGGGGAGGGGGAGTGCCATTCAGTCATAATATTAAAATCAAGCTGTTATGCTTCCAGTTTGCAACTACATTCTCTAGGGAAACTTTTATCCTGAAGTTTTATTAACTCCTCCCTCTCTCTCTCTCTCCCTCCCTCCCTTTCACACACACATACACACACACACACACACATGTATGGCATTCAGCTTTATTTGGGTATTTTCCCACGTCATTATAGTTGTGCTTTTAAAGTTGTAGCAACGTTTCGGCAGAATCTCATCTGCCATCATCAGGCTTCTGTAATATATATATATTTCATCCAAGCATCTCCAAGACTTCTGAGAGGTTCAACTTTTCAAAAAGTGCTTCCATCTTCATTCTCTAGACACTGTGTCCTTTCACATTTTCAAGCATGAGGGGTTTTCTCCAGTCCAAATGCCATTGCTGTTTTCAAAACTTCATGCTATCTTTCAAGGCATGCTATTTTTCAAGTCCTCTTCAGGATGTGTTTAAATCCTAATGAATATCTTCAATTTGTGGACTCTTGGTACAAGTTTAGATGATTACCTGAGCAAGGGCCTGGAAATACACTGTGTTGTTTTTATCACTGGGAAAGAATTTAGTTTTGACTCCCAACTGAGGCCATAATCTTTGGTTGGAAAATAACTTGGCTAATGCAGCACATTCCCAGTCAATCTCTGTTGCCAGATCACAACAAACATATGTGCCATTTAGTTCAACTACCAAAAACTACAAGTTGAAATTTATTAAAATCAGAAAACACTTAACTAGCAAAATAGGATAAAAGACAGGCAAAAAAATAGGGAGAGAGAAAGTGGTGGAACAACAAACAAGAATTTATATTATCTATATTTATATCAAAAAACAAAGAACTTCGCAGAGCTACTGGAAATAACACTGGAATATTACAGTTCAGTACAGCAAATTAGCATGAACAGTCCCCAAATGAGTGGCTTTTTGTTATTCTGGCTTTAATCCTTTTGTACATGAAAGCAACAGGACAGATAGGAAATAGGACACCAAGTGATTCTTCCTCTAATCTGCACCTTTGAAGAAACAGTTTAGTGACTTGGGAATGGAATATTCTACCTTCCCATTGAAGACAAGACACCAGCATACCAGGTACTCTGTCTTTCTACTCATTAGTTGCTCCAAGGTATTGCTTTTATTTTTCAGTGGCTGGTTGTTCCATTTTCTTTCTCATTGTACAAAATACGTACAATAAGGGAAAAGGGTGGGAATTCAGGACCAGCTGCCTAAAAGAAGTGCTGGCCAGTTCCATGTGGAGTGTGTAGCAGTAAAAGACTGCAGAGCATCTGCTGAACATCTTTGCTATGTGGAAGAACCTTACAGACCTATCTACATTGCCCCTTTGCTAGAACAGGCCAACCATCATTTGGGGAGGACAGAAACAGATTATGTTGCTATGTGTTCACCCTTCTCCCATCACAAATGGGGTGCATTTTCCTGCTGTGCTCTTAAAGTACTCTTTCCCCCCTTCTCCACTGCCTCCTCAAGCACTCCTGATCATTTTGGCTGATGCATTTTATCCCATGACAACCAATGGAATAAAGTGGCTGGTTTGTAGAAGCAGGAATGGAATTGCAACTGAGCCAATTGTTACAATGGTTTCTCATGTCTTCTTACTTGTATCAGGAATGTATCATAGCTAAAGTGATAATTCAGATATAGAATGATGATGATGATGATGATGTTATCCATTCAATTGTATCCTTAGTAGGTACAAGGTTGATATTTGAAACTTGGCAGTATTTCTTTTAATTGTGGTTTTCCTTTCCCTGAACTAGCTGCGTTTCCATTGGCTTTTCCTCCCTTCATCTATTTTTGAGGTATGACTGGGAAAACACTTGAGAAATTTACAGTACCAAATCATAAAAATTAGTGGTCCCCAACCTTTGCAGCTCGGTGACCTGGCTGGGGGAGGGGGGGAAGGGGAATTGGTTGGTGGAGAAGAGGGGAACCAGCTGCATGGCCAGCAGGCCAGAGGTGGGTATTCAGCAGGTTCTGACCAGTTCTGGAGAACCGGTAGCAGAAATTTTGAGTAGTTCGGAGAACCGGCAAATGCTACCTCTGACTGGAGATTTTACAGTATCCTTCCCAGGGGTGGGATTCAATTTTTTTAACAACCAGTTCCATAGGTGTGTCCATGGGTGATAAGTGTCACTTGGTGGTCATGTGACTGGGTGGATGTGGCTTGGTGGTCATGTTATTGGCTGGGTGTGACCAACTCAATATCACTCACAACGAGGCATGCATCCCCTTGCCTGGTCTCTCATGACTGTGGGGATGCTGCAACAGTCGTAAGTGTGAAAAATGCTCATAAGTCACTTTTTTCAGTGCCATTGTAACTTTGAATGGTCACTCCACACAAGCAAAGTACCAGCAAAGGAGGGGAAAAAACTCCAGAGAAGTTCCTGAGACAGGATGTCTAGTCCTGCCAAGAATGTAATAAGAGTTAATGGAGAGGCAGTTTCTGTGAGCAACACCAGAATGTTTCCTTCCTGCCTTCCTTACAGGATTAGGCCAGTAATTTCTTCTAACAACTGGTTCTCCGAACTGCTTAGAATGTTAACAACCAGTTCTAGCGAATAGGTGCGAACTGGTAGAATCCCACCCCTGATCCTTCCCCTGCCACACCCACAAAGCCATGCCCACAGAACCAGTAGTAAAAAGATTGGCATCCCACCCCTGCAGCAGGCCAATGTGTATGTGCAGTTCAACTTATGCAAGTTAAGCTTCACATGTGTGTGCATATACACTGGCCTGCCACTTACACAAGTCAAGCTGTGCACACGTACGTGCACATTAGCCCACCGTTCACACATCCCGGTTCCAAAGAAGCCACAGTCTGGTAGTGAGCTGCAGTCCTGTGGGTTGGGGACCCCTTACATAAGTTACTTTTCTTGTTAGGAAACCTGACACTTCATGACCTTTTTCTTTTTCTATTCTTTCACTACCATCCCATTTCACAGGACTACTAGTTAGCACACGGTCTCTGATGGTCAATCACGTTTTTGACATTCTACATGGGACATTCTGCATGGGTTGCTATTCTCTCACTGTACTGTGGGTCAAGAGAGGGTGTCAGGAATGAAAGAAAAATCACAGTTTTCTAGTTTGGCAGTAACCCCAAACATATAAGGAAGGTAAGAAACAACGAAGTTGAGGGAGAGAAGCAATATATGAAGGTTCATGTTCTGAAAAAGAATTAATTCTGTAAGTGGAAAACATATTGCATATATTAAGGAGAAAGAAAATAAGGAAAGGACGGCACTTTAAAATCTTGTTGATGGTAGTTTGCTGCCATTTCCTATTAGCAAATTTCAATACTTTTGAAGCCAGAACAAAACAGCCACTGGCTTAATGTGATTTTGGAAAATCTGATGCTATTGATTAAAAGGAAGTTCTGTTTCTCCTTTGTGTGCCTCTATGTGTGTATGTGTGTGTGTGCGTGCATGTGTGTACTCATATTTTTTCTGGTCTGCTTTATATGAAATATTTTCCCCATCGGCCCAGGATAAGTTTTTAAACTGAACATATCCTTATATTAAATTAATAATAGAAATCTAAGCTTGGGACTTCCGGTTTGCAAGGTTTCGGCGGCGGCGGGGATTCACGATACTGCGTGATCCCTGCTGCGTTCGCCGCCAAGGTTCCCCCGATCCATTTGGATCTGGGGGATATAGCTGCCCTGTAGGGGCAGCTGAAGACAGGGGGGATCCGGACAGGGGCTTGGGGGTGTCGCAGACCCTCTCCCCAGCCGGCAGAACCCCCTTTTCCCAAGGGGGAGGAGCAGCGGTCAGCAATGGCCGCCACGAAGAAAACTGCAGCCGGACAAGCAGGTGCAGGAGGCAGAAAGTTGGAAGAAATATGAAAGTTGTTTTCAACCGGGACAAAGCAAGAGAAAGTGCCCTGGAATCTTGAAGGCTGCTAAGGATACATTGTTTCCAGTGAGTGTTACAAGCTGCGAATATTCTAAAAGGGAAAGGTTTTTTTAATTGTTGTTTCACTCTCCTTCCTTGACAGCGGATGAAAAAAATCTTTTTGGCTGTGAATGGAAAGGGAGAGGGAAAAAAAAAATTGGAGCAAAATTTGAAAATAAGGAGAAGATTGCCTAGAAATTTAAAGAGTTGCTAAACATCAATAAGACCTTTAAAAGATATATTTTAAAGGGAACTTTGTGAGGTATCTAAAAGAAACAGCTTGTTTGGATTGTCTGGTGATTTTGGAACTTCTGAGAACTATTTCTGATTAAAAGCACTTGGGTGGTTGTTTGGAAAAACTTTTTCTCTACACAATGGCATCATTTGTGGATGGATTGAAACTTGTATATCAAAAATATGAAAAAGAAAAGCAAGAAGGGAAGGATGTTTTTGGCACTCTTTTTCAATTTTTAGAAATGGCGGTTTGCACTTATGTAAAGCTGAATGAGCAGCAGGATGACTGGGACAAAGAAGAAGCCATTTTTGATGAACAAGTGACTTTGGTCAGGGAAGGAAAGGAGGAAGAGAAAAAGGAAAAGAAGACTTTAAGATTTGGAAAAATAATCAAAAAAGGGAAGAATAAGGTGAAAAGGAGATGTTATGTTAGAAAACAACAGAAAGGAGGAAAGCAGAATAAAAGGGAGGTGGAGAGACAAAGGGTTAAAGAGGATAAGGAGAAGAATAAGCAAGGGAGAAAGGAAGGGATGAGAAATATTAATAGTGGGGAGCAAAATGCAAAGAAACAAAAGCTTTTTAGAGATAATGGATAAATTTTATTGAAACAGGGATTCTAGAAAGGTACATAAGATTGTATTTTTACATTTGTACTTAGAAATAATTTTAGAAAATTGGAAATAATATGCAATTTTAAATGTGATAAAATATTTAGTATAATTTAGTGAAATTTTTGTTAAGAAAAGGGGAGCAATCCAATGAAATAATGATTTAAGATATGTGATGTGGGGGGAGGGGATAACTTTGGAAAGCATAAGTGTTCCCATAAAGGCATGATATTTAATTGAAATGGGTAAAATGCTTAAGATATAAATGATTGTTAATATTAATGATTAGATTATGTTATCCTAGTGAAATTTTTCTGAAATGAGAGATTTGAAGTAGGAGAGTGGGAACATTTTAATGAAATAATGATTTACAATATGTGATGTGGTGGGGGAATAATTATAGAAAATAGGTGCTTCCATAAAAGTATGTGATTTAATTGAAAAGTAATGTGCTAAATGTTTAAGATATAGATGAATATTAATATTAATGAATAGATTTGTGTTGGTATTGATAATATTGTATAATTTTAGAATGTACCAGACAGAATCCCAATGTAAATTATGCATTCTATATTAAGTATTATAAATATAGGGGGAAGAGATAAAGGCATCATACTCCAATTAGTGTACAGGAGAAGTTTTTTTTTTTAAAGAAGAGAGATAAATGGATAGCTGGAAATAGAACAGACAAAGAATAATAAATATTATGATTCGAATCGAGATGAGATAAATAAAATAAAATTAAGAAAATTTAAAAGAGAGAAGAAGCTATATAGAAAATTGAAAATGTTAATAAGATATGGAATGGTATGCAAAATGAATATGAATTTGAATTTGTGTCTGTATCAAGAGTTTTAACCCGGGACTAAGCAACTTTCAGAAAAGAGGTTTTTTATGTTTTTATGTTTTGTGTTTCTGTGTGTTTGTGTGTTGTATGTCTTTAAAAATTAATAAAGTTTGTTTAAAAAAAAAAAAAGAAATGTAAGTTTATGAAAATGAGACCACAAATTAACAAGAACAATTTCATTTTAATGGGGGGAGCAGGGGGAGGAAATCATTACCTGCCATTTCCTTACTGGAGAGTACTGTACGCCATTTTGGGCAAATCCATTGAGACTCAAAAGATACTTATAAAAACAAGAAGCATTTGGAATAATTTCATTACAGAGAACATTTCAGACATGCCATTTTTCTTCTTGAGAGAGTTCAAGGTTGCTCCTTTGGATCATTTATGTGCCTTTTATACACAAAAAATTAAGTTCCAGCAAAGGGAAAGCATATTTATGCAAAAGCAATTCATCACCCACTCCTGTGCCCAGAATTCACTGAGGTAATTTAGATACTTTAATGGTGAGGTAGTTTAGGACTGGTATGCAAATAAGTGTTTTTTCTACAATATTACTTCCTCATCTTCTCTGTCAACTGGTACCAGTTTCCTAATTTGTTCAAAATGTTTCCTCTCATTTTTTTTTAACCAACAAAATAATTCTCTGTTAGGAAATGCCTAATATAAGAATGCTATGAATATTCTGTTCTACATATTTTCCCTTGATGAAAGATTTCTTGTTACACTAAGGACAATGAAAAAGCTAGTCTAAGATTGCTCCAAGCGCCATTCTAGTTTCCATAATGCTCAATATGTACCAATAATTTTAAAAAGCCTTTTAAATCCACTATTGGCCCTTAGCATTTTAAGTTGTGGCCTTGACCTTACTGATGTGGGGCATAAATGACAGCTCTTCTGTAATTTACAATTGACATCATGGATTAAATTTGTTATTTCTGCTAATGCAAGCTGAAGGAGATTGTGAGACGAGGCCTCCCCCTGAAATACAAGGCTTGTCAAGTATAAATTCACAAAAAGATATTCAGACTGAGCACACAAGACACAAATAAATGAACAAAGAAGCCATTTTTGACAGACTGTGAGGGGCTGGAGCCTGAACACTGTAAATCCACATGTCACAAAATGCTACTTCAGAATGGAAGACATATCTATTCTTCAGGAATATAAATGGTGAGAAGAAAACAGACTTCCAAGATGTGGCACATTTCAAGAAAGTACATCACTACTTGTTTATAGAACAAATCCATTGAGGTCTTCAAGCTCCCCCCCCCCCCAGTTTCAATATAAAAAGATTAATCAGTCAAGAATGACAGGCTTTAAGAAAATATCCCATTGGTGGTTTTATTCTTACAGAGCAGCCAAAATATTAAAATGAATAATCCTGTACCTCATGTCAAATATAATCATGCCATTCTGCGTGCGACATGGCTCAAAATGGAGCAGATCTGGTCCAGTCTATCAACTGTCCATATAACAACCCTGAATGTTCTGAATCATGTGGTAGGATAATAAATAAATGTGTAAATGACTCAAATAGCCATGGTGCACTAAATGGTATGGCTTCACACAGTTCATGCCTGATGAACAGCTGCATAGGATGCATAACGGCAGATGCAATTGATTTCAAACTTGGGAGAAAGATGTGATCAAGGAGGCGACAGTCACCTTCTGGTCTGTTACAACTTTCCTTCTTTCTTTTGCCATTGTCATGATCTCTCATTCCCTCTTTCCACGTGCTCCTGACCTTGGCAAACCTACTACTGAGTGAATATCTTCCAAAACCTGAAAGCTTTTCCCATTTAAGCTGCTTTTTGTGATAAGGAAATAGCCTTGGTAGATGATTTGTCTATCCTGATTTGCTTCTACAGGATTTTATCTTAACTATGTGAAGATGATCTGATTTCGAATTTGCTACTATTCTAAGTAGCAACTTCGGGAGTAGTCCAATCTGGAAACTAAAGGCAAAAAGCCCTGCTCTCCAGTGGTGGGATTCAAATTTGTTTACTACTGGTTGTGTGGGCGTAGCTTAGTGGCCATGGCAGGGGAAGGATCCTGTAAACTCTCCAGTCAGAAGTGGTATTTGCGGTTCTCCGAACTACTCAAAATTTCTGCTACCAGTTCTCCAGAACTGGTCAGAATCTGCTGAATACCACCTCTGCTGCTCTCCATTTGCATGGAATGGATGCAGTCCCCCAACTGCCACTGTTTTGTGCATGGATAGCCAAATGCAAAAATGACAACAATAACAGTAATAATGTCACTAATTAAGTGGTTACCTTAATTCATTGGAATCTTCATAGGAATTATCAATTACCAGCAATAAAGATTTTGATGGCATTGCAATATTTAAAAAAAATGGGAGAGAGAGAGAGAGAGAGGGAGGGAGGGAGGGAGAGAAGATCCATGCTGATAAATATTTAGCTCATAATAAGCTAGAAATGACTGCAGTTATAAAGAAGCCAGCATTGACAACTGATGTTGTTGCAGCTGAAGAAAAGGGGGACAATGAGAAAGAACCAGAACAAATGGGGAACGATAAAGACTGTCCCCTATAGATAATGAGTAAAAATGAAAAAAGAAAAAAGAAATGTATCAGTAGTATTTGGTCCACTTGGTGCCATACCAAAAAGAGCTGGATAGCTAGGTGGACATGATAGGGATAGACAGAATAACAACAATTATATAAATAAATTGCATTTTTTGGAACAGTGCATTCATCATAATCTAGATCTGTGCAAAGTAATTCATAGTCAAAAGTAGCAAATCCAGTCAGATTTACCTTGCAGATTATCTATAAACAGCAATGACAATAACAACAGTTAATGCCTACTTCTGTTTCATATTTAACAGTGGTTTTTCCAATAAAAATGGGGCTTGAGACTGCTTTTTTTCACCTGGCAATTTAAATGAATGTATGATTTGACTGGACGGCATTTATTATTGTGTGCTGACATGAGAGAGTTATTTTATGTCCAATATTTCCCTGACATGCCTGATATTTTTAGACTGATCACTCTGTCCAACCGGGAATTCTAAAAGAATGAAATATCCAGGACTGCTTGTTCTTAAAGAAGATAGAAAACTTTCTGCTCCTCTATCTTCTTCATACAGGTACTGTGGTCCTCGACTATCAACCATTTGTTTAGTGACCATTTGAAGTCATAATGTCATTGAAAAAATGTTTTATCATTGGTTTTTACAGTTACAAGTGTCTCAGCATCCTTATGATCATGTGATCAAAATTTGGGCGCTTGGCAACCAGCATTATGTACAACAGCTGGAATATCCCGGGATCATGTGATCGTCATTTGTAACCTTACTGACAAGTAAACTCAACGGGGAGAAGCCAGATTTGCTTAACAACCACAGCACAGGTGGTATTCAGCGGGTTCTGACCAGGTCTGGAGAACCAGTAGCGGAAATTTTGTGTAGTTCAGAGAACTGGAAATCCCACCTCTGACTGGCCCCGCCCCCATCCACTCTCTGCCTCTCGAGTTCCAGCTGATCATCTGGGTCTTCTTTTGTTGCCCTGCACAGGAGAACAGAGCTGGAAAGCAGGTTAGTGGGGTGGGGAGGGAATGGGGATTTTACAGTATCCTTCCCCTGCCACACCCACCAAGCCATGCCCACAGAACCAGTAGCAAAAAAATTTGAATCCCATCACTGAATCACATGATTCATTTACCAGATGTGATGATTCGTTTAACAACTGTGGCAAAAAAAGGTTGTAAAATGGGATACAATTTACTTAGCAGCTGCCTTGTTTTGCAATAGAAATTTTGGGCTCAATTGTGGCCATAAATTGAGGATTACTTGTATTTCCATGTTTGAGTCTTTTCCCACTACCCCTTTCTTCAGCCTCTTCCTCTTCCCATGTGCCTGCCCTTCTCTTCTTTCCTTTTCTACTCATTTTGGTCCATCCCTCTCTTTGCCACTTTCTTGCCATTCTCCCCGCCACTTTTCTTGCCCTCCACAACCCACCAACAGGATCCACCTTTCTCCATCCCAGCATCCCTCCCTCTCTCATGCGGTTTCCTGAGAGATAGCTGTGTGTGATGTGCAGGTGCAGGCATGAGAAACCCAGTATCATGGCCCTGGTGGAGACTGACTCTGAGGGAGAGGAGGAACAGCCGACAGGGAGTGAAAGTGTGGCTCCGGAGGTTGTGGAGGAGGCTGGGGAAGGGCAGAGACCGGCTGGGCAGTCAGAGGAGGACCCAGGCCCATCCCCTCTCCATCCTAGGGCACACAGGGAGGAGAGGATAAGGGAGAGACGTGGTCTACTGGGGAGGAGATCCTCCTCTGACTGCCCAGCTGGCCTCTGCCCTTCCCCAGCCTCCTCCACAACCTTCGGAGCCACACTTCTACCCTCCTCTCCCTCAGAGTCAGTCTCCACCAGGGGCATAATACCCAGTTTCAAATTCCACCAGGAGGAGAGCCATGTTAGCCAAAGAGTACAAAAACTCAGGAGTTTGGTAACACTTTGACTTAAGACATTTTATTCAGAAACAAAATATTTTCAGGGATTGCAGTTGACTTCATCAAAGCTCCCTGAAAAACTGTGGGCCAATCTCTGAACATACCTCACAGGATTGTGGTTGTGGAGGATGAAATAAAACAAGAACTCCATGTAAGCTGCCTTTTGCTCTCAAAGAAAGATGTGGGAAATGAAAAAGTAAATAAATTTAAAAACCGTTTGTTTTCATGCTGGGCTTTGTTCAGCATATTAACTAGAGCAATCATCTCTGCAGAGAGTCCTCTTTTCAGAAAGTTAGTCAACATGTGAAGGAGTTCTAAACAAGCAACAGGTCCATAAGAAAATATGTCCTTAAGAAGAAGGATCAGATGCAGCAATGTCTGGCCCACAGGCACTATTTTCTAAAGCACCTGAAGGCCAGACAAGGAATAATGGATGGAAACTGAACAAGGAGAGATTTAACATGGAAGCAAGGAGAAACTTTCTGACAGTGAGAACAATCAACCAATGGAACAGCTTTTCCTCAGAAGTTGTGGGAGCGCCATCACTTGAGACTTTCAAGAAGAGATTGGACTGCCATTTGTCAGAAATGGTGTAGGGTCTCTCGTTTGGGCGGGAGGTTGGACTAGATGACCTACAAGGTCCCTTCCAACTCTGATTATCTGTTATCTGTTAAAATGGTCTTGGGAGTTTAGCAGGCATTTAGCAGGATGAAGTGGCGCATTTCAGCATTTGCCATCTGAAGAAGTGCTTCACTTTGCCTAATTGTAGGAATAAATTTGGGCTAGCATTATTTACATTGGACTAATCCTTCCTCTTCCACCAAGCATTTACACAAACTGGCAGAAATAGCTGCATAAAGGGGAGCAGGAGGTTTTTACTCCATGGGAAACTGATGCTCAGGATGAAATAACTGAGGCATCAAGGAAGGGCTTTTTTTTTTTTTTTGCAATCATATATTGTTTTGTTTTTGTTTTTTTCTTTATATTGCAACATTATAATGCTATCTTGCTCCATTTACAGTCACACATGAAGGGGAAATGAAATTAAACCTCCTCTGATTTGGAGGGGGGTCAGTGATTAAAGTATACAAGAAAAACTAAAACAAAATATATCTTTCAAATGTCTCAGCCAGTGCTCAATTCAGACACATTTTAAGCTCTTCATTCAAAACATAATATAATTTAAAACAGAGAAACAGAAAATCCAATACCCCGATTTCTTCAGAGAAATGTAAATTTCTCACTGCATATTTCAACCTTCTTTTGTATCTTATGATTATGGCATATATTTTTTTTGTATATAGAGAAAAAGAGAACAGACATTCTTTGTCACACAATCCAGCATGGCTTCTTTTGTGTAGGATTTACAGCCATTTCAAGGATGATGTAGTACCTGGCTGCCTATTGACAAGATGCAATAAAGCATGACATCCAGGAATTCTGGAGGTGCAAGCTAGTATGTATGTGTGTGTCAGAGAGAGAAAATGAAAGAGAATGAGAATAAGAGAGAGAGCAAGAGCACTGTATCCTACTGTAGAACATGTTTGCAATATTTTCTCTTTATTACTGATGCTAAAATCACAAATAATATAACAATGGCTATTAACTGAGAAAGCAAAGATTGCCCATTGACTACAATTCCATACCTTTGTTTACTGTACAAGTCAACCAAAATAATAATCCACATGCATCTATGCACACACACAAACATACACATGTATGCATACATTCACTACCCATCTACACCCTTTTAGGGACAGACTGATATTTGGGGAATAAATTAAGGAAATGAAGATGTTCTGGTTGTATGGCTCATATATCAAGAGTCAACAAGAAATTGAAGAGAAACGTGGTTGGCAGAAGGCTATCAAATGAGTTAAATACAGACAAGGTTTTATTTCGAATGAGACATAAATAACAAATAGGTTAGTAAGATATTTCACCACTTGGAATCCTAAAATAAGAAGCCTTCTGCTCAGAACCTGGGTGTATTTCCAGATAAATCACAATAAAAATAATAATTGCATTGGAAAATGTGTAAAAGAAGAAAGATAACAATTGTTAGGGCCCTTCCATTTCATCCTGTTTCCAGGCTTTATCTTTTTAAAAGGAGATCAAAGACAATAAAGGATTGCCTTCCAGGGAACTGATTTTGAAAATCTCAGAGCAAAGAAGACAATTCTCCTCAATCTCATTCCAAACAAAATGTAAATTAAAAATACTCTTCCACAGCCTCATAGCCTTACTTTATGGGGTAAGCATGTGTCTAGTCACATGGAGAGAGAAAAATCTAGTGGTTCCTATGAGCGCGAACTGCAAATGCTTCAAGACATTTTTCCCCTTGAAAGACCTGAGTGTGGGAGTCAAATGGTGATGGGAGGCAAAACTTCCTGCAAATGGAAAGAGGCATTGAAAAGAAAACAAACAAAAAGGAAATATCACAGTTACAGATACGCCACTAAAAACTTGTTCAGAAAGTTGCACTACAACTAGGGAAAGTCCCAGCTTCTAGTTTATGATCAAGCTCACTATGTGATTTCAGATTAGTCATCCTTAGCCTAGGGCTCTTAAGGCTGAATTTATAGAAGTGCGGGTGAGGCTGATAGTAGAACCACAGAATCACAATGGAGAACCACAGAATCACATAATAAAAATGTATTTTGACTAATAAAGCAAGTAACACAGTTCTTGCATTGCCAGTAGTATTTATTTCATGCATGATAATGGAACACTAGCAAGAAGAATACAGTGTAAATAGTGGTAGTTGTTTGGCTACTTAAGACTGCTAGTCCATTCAGTTCACACTCATGTTCTATCCAGAAGTGCACCATGGGGTGAACTAGCTCTGCACCCAAAATGGTTAATTACCTTCTGCAGCAGCATCTGGGACTTTTTCCCTCCACTGATGTCGCCTCCCATTTGGGCACCACATTTGGGCAGGCCCAGCACCAGTTGGGTTTGTATTCCACATGAAGCACCATTATTTCTCCCATTAAAGTGCTACCTGTTTATCTACTTGCATATAGCATGCTTTTGGACTATAGATTGGCAAAAGTCAAGGCAAATGATGGGAGCTCACCCCATCCTGCTTTGCTAGGACTCGAACCATCAGAGCACAAATTTTCTCCAGCATTTTTAAGCCACTGAGCCACTGCACTTCTTGCATTGCCAGTTGAGCAGACATTTATAAGGTTTATTTATGTATCAGATTTATACAACACCAATCTCACTGTCATGTGCTGAATAAGTTAGTTCTAGTTTTAGAGTGGTCCTAGCCCAGCTATCTAAATTTCTCAAAAATGTAGGGGGAGGTGATTTCTCTAACCCCAATATCATATTATAGCTGAAGGCCTCAGTATCAGCAGCTCCAACTGGAGTCATGGTTGGAGAAATGTTGGACTGATGACATATGGGGGACCTGAATGGGTGACAAAGTTGATAATGACAGTGAGGTAAATAACACATGACACGAAAGCATTCATGCCCATGATGTTGCAAAAATAGATGATGCAATCAGAACAGGAGTGGTTTGCCTTTTAATCACTTTTGGATGAAGAATTTAATAAATATGGATAAGGTGAAGCATGGTCATCTCTGAAGGTTAGTGTTCTGTCGCCAAATAAGAGACTTGCAGACCGGAGTTGAATTCAGCTCTTTAATACAATTCAGTAACTTCAAGTGCAGTTGAGCCGCGGCAGCCCCTTTTATAGTGGCTGCTCCGCGGCTCGCAACCAATGACATTTATTTGAACTTCCCGCCGCTATAGGCGGCCAATCAGATACTAATGTTACTAACCAATCGTATCGCCGTTTCTGCTACCCAATAGGAACATCGTCCTAGAAGCCTTTATTTAAATGCACTACACCCCTCCCCTCTTGGTTCATTCCAACGTTACGTAGTCGCGCAGGTAGGTGGGGCTCTTGTGCGTCCTTGTTGACCTGCGCAGTTCAGTCCCTGAGCTGGTCTCCCCCGGTTCAGACAGGCCCGCTGTCCGTCCTCCTGGTCTCCTTGGAACTTCTAGGAGGGGTTCCTCAACCATGCCACTCTCGTCATGCCTTGTTGGGCTGATGGGTGTATCCTCTCGCTCTGGGTTGGTTGGACGGACGGTGTGGTTTCCTTGTACCTTGTGCGGGCAGGTGGAGTCGGCCTGGTTGCCTCTCTCCTGAAGTTCCTTCAGTTCTTCCCTTCTTGTGAAGACTTCTAATGGTGAGGGATTTTTATTTCTTTCTGGTTTTTCTGTCTCTGGGTGGTGTTTAGTGACCAGATAATTTTCATTTTCTTTATTTATAACTTGTTCTCCCCCCCCCCTCCAGATTTTTTATTGCTCTCTGGGGGTGTTTTGGGAAATGTCTGTTCTGTACTGCAGGGAATGTCAGTGTCTCGTTTGATGTATCGTGATCGAAGTTGATCAATGTGTCATTTCCATTCTCTGCCATCAGCGGTTCCTAGTCAATAGGAACGAGGGCCATTGATTTGCGCAATTGTTGCTTGTAACCACAATGGTTCTCCGGTGAGATTTTTAGCATAAACTAAGTTGCCTAGTACGAAGGAGCGGTACTTACTGGAGGAGTCTGGTGGCTTTTCTGGGTTGTAAGTAGGGTGCAGTTTATCCAAACAAGAGCACAACTTTCTACCCATCAAAAGTTCCACTGGGCTCTTGTTCGTAGCTGTGCATGGTGTTATATGTTGGATGGTGAGCATGGTGTTGAGTTTTTCTTGCATGTCATTTCCGTCAAGTTTTTCCAATGCTTCTTTCGTAAAACGAACCATGCGTTCCGCCCTTCCGTTCACCGCCAGATGAGCTGGAGCTGTCAATGCGTGTCATATTCCATGTTCTGCTAGAAATTGTTCAAAAGCCAATGCTATAAACTGTGGCCCATTGTCTGATACTACTACATCTGGTAGACTATGGATGGTGAAAAGTTTTTTAAGTCATTTGGTGACGGCTTCTGTTGTTGTTGAATTCATGATGAAAACTTCCAACCAATTTGAATAGGCATCTACGATGATCAGGTAAGTATAACCTTTTGTGGGGCCGGCGAAATCCATATGGATTCTTGACCAGGGGCCTCTGGGTGTCTCCCATTCAAGGACCGGTGCTGAAGGGGGAGTGGGTCTGGAAGATTGGCATTTATTACATGTCTTAACCCAGGTTTCAATGTCTTTATCTATCCCTGGCCACCAAAAGTAGCTTCTGGCCAGGGACTTCATTTTTACCATGCCAGGGTGCCCTTCATGTAGCATGTGTAGTACATTTTTTGGTAATTTTTGAGGTACAACCACCCGGTCTCCCCACAAGATGCACCCTTTCTCTAGTGATAATTCAGTTTGTCGCTTTTTAAAAGGTTTAAAAGTCTCAGTTTTTATGTTCTCCGGCCAGCCCCGTCCCACCCAGTTCAGTATTCGGCCAATCAGTGTATCTTTAGCCGTCTCCCTTACGATGTCCGATGCAGTGATTGGCCAATTTGGAATCGTTTCAATTTGCAATGTCTCTGTGGTGGGGGCTGGGTCGTCATCGTGACTTGGTAGTGGTGAACGGCTGAGGGCGTCTGCATGGGGTATGGCTTTCCTTGGGCGATAAATGAGTTTGTAATTGTAAGCTACTAGAAATTCTGACCATCCAGTCATTCTTGGGGACAGAATATTGGGGGTTGCCCTGTCTCCAGCTAGGATTCCCAATAACGGTTTGTGGTCAGTAATCAATGAAAATGTCCTACCGTATAAGTATTCGTGGAAATGTTTCACCCCCGAGATGGCTGCCAAAGCTTCCCTTTCCAGTTGGCTGTAGTTTCTTTCGGTTTTGGATAACGTCTTGGAGTAAAAGGCAATTGGTGCTTCTCTGCCATCTGGTAGTGTGTGGCTGAGTATTGCACCTATTTCCCAGTCAGTCATGGCAATGTTGCTGATTCCTGTCACCTCGATTCCAAGCGGTTCAAACCATTCCAACCTGAGCACGCTGGGGCGATCTCTGTCAACGATGGTTAACGGCAGGATCTCGGTGTGCCTTTTAAAATTTACTTTGAAATGTCCTAGCTCTACTACCAGTATTTTGTTACCCTGGTAGTCCTTGATGATGAGGCTTTGTTTCTCCAGTTCTCTGCGTTGTATATCGGGAATTAAGCTTTTTATTGTGTTCCATGACACCATGGATAAATACGAACCGGAGTCCACTTCCATTTCGCATGGCTCGTCTTCAATCAAGACATTGATTTGTGTTTTAGTGTTTGTTGTTCTGGCCATCCCAATTGTGATAGTTTGATGCGTTTCTTCCTTTTCATTTTGCCGTTGACTTTTTCCGTCTCGGCTCCAACCGCTTCCGGTTGTCCTTTCTCTGTTTCTGGAGGAGGTATTAAAGCTCTTTTTGTTTCAGCATACCCTTGCAATGTGCCCCCGTTTCTCACAATGCCGGCATGTGGCATCCAGGAATCGACACTCAGATCTCGGGTGGTTTCCACCGCAACCTGCACACTGGAACTTGGACCTTCTGCTTCATCTCTCTTTCCAGTTCCTTTCTGAATAGAGTCTGTTTACTTCTTCATCTTCATCATCTGAGTCGGTTGATGATTCGATGTCCTCATGATGAGAGGTTGTGGTAGCATGCCTTTGGGTTCCCTCTGTCTTCTTATCTTTGTTCATGCCTGGGCTGCCTGTTGTATTCATCTGCTTCATTTTTGCTGCAGATTTCTTTGCGGCTTCAGCGGCAGTTGCTTCAGTAATGGCTTCATTCACGGTGATGTTTGGTCGGTTTAGTAGTTTGCTCTGTAAGGTTGCGTCTCTTAGACCAAGGACTATGCGATCCCTCATGGCTTCATCCATGTTGAGGAATTCGCATGCCCCCCCCCCCCAATGTCTCTCAAGGCTGCTACGAAGTCTCCAATGCTCTCGCCTTCTAGTTGGTCATGCTTGTAAAACTCGTGCCTTTTAATGAGGTTGGATACGGCCGGTGCGTAATGATTCCTCAGCATCCGATTCAAATCTGGCCACGCCATCTGTTTAACGTCATTTGGTCTCGCTAATGCCTTGGCCATCTTAAAAACAGTTGGACCACAATGCGTTAGGAATACGGCTCTCTTCCTTTGGTCGGTGATTCCTTGCAGCTCATTGCTTTCTAAAAACATCAGGAACCTGTCAAAGTATGACTCCCAGTCTTCTTTGGCTGGGTTGAACGGTGCGGGTGGCGAATTGTTGCCGGCCATCTCGTTCGCCCTTTGGCTATTGCTGCCACGTGTTTACAGTCTTTGTCTCTTTTATCCCACCTTTGTCGCCAGTGTTCTGTCGCCAAATAAGAGACTTGAAGACCGGAGTTGAATTCAGCTCTTTAATACAATTCAGTAACTTCAAGTGCAGTCGAGCCACGGCAGCCCCTTTTATAGCGGCTGCTCCACGGCTCACAACCAATGACATTTATTTGAACTTCCCACCTCTATAGGCGGCCAATCAGATACTAATGTTACTAACTAATCGTATCGTTGTTTATGCTACCCAATAGGAACATTGTCCTAGAAGCCTTTATTTAAATACACTACAGTTAGCCCCATTTTGTCCTCTGTCAATTGTTCCTAAGCAGCTGCTATTTCTTCAGACTGCAGCAGAAAAAGTGCGCATGAAAGAAGAATGGAGGAAAAGTAATATGAATGAATGAATCTCTCCCTTAGCCCCAACCGAATCAGATTCATTTTTATTCAAACTTTCAGAATAGAGCTAAAAATAAGGCAGGCTTAATAAATAAAAAAAGCTTCATCTATCCTTTCTTTCATATTTCCATAGAGGATTTGCAATGTGTGTCTGAAATGGATGATGAGAATAGTAAGAACTATAAACATGACATTCTTAGTCCTAATAATTGGAGTGCAGCATTTACACGAGCCTTCATTAGTTTTCTGTGGAAGTGGAAACTCTGACTCTTTGTACGCCAGTGTGATAAAGAGAAGTGCAAGAAAATACAGAGCACAACACCGCCTTTCCAGGGGCAGCCAAAGGTTATCATCATGAACACATCCAGTGCAAATACAGGAGAAGCAACTCCCCTCTTTAATTTACCTTTCTACACCGCTGAATCCCGAGCTAGATGTTAGGCAGGGCTTGCACAGAAATTCATTCAGCAGACAAAAAGCACTTCCTATTATTAATGGATGGAGAAGGCCGCTATGTAATCAAAGGGCACAGCTGCAGTGATGTACAGCCAGTGACAAAGCGAGAGATTGCTCTTTCTCCTTGCTACAAGCTTCCTCACTAGAAGCAAAAAAACAACAACAACCCAAAACCCACTTCCTGTACTATATATCTGCAAGATAAATAGCCCTTGGTATGAATATACCTAGCGATTACAGGCTTGAAAAGCACTGTTATAATCCACTCCATACAATCATTCTCAAAGTGACTCAGCTGCATTTTTCACCATTTGCTAGCAATTCTTGCTGTTTGTAAATAGAAGGAACTGCCGGAAACAGATTTAAACCCTGAAGAGGCCCTGTACAGCTTCCCTCATTCCCACACTGAACCTCATGTCCCTGCGATTTATAATGTCAGCAAACCAAGAGGCCTCCTTTCCAGCTCTTCGGTGTCATGAGACAAAAACCAAAACGTATCTGCAAAAGGGATCTATGGAATGTATAGGAAGTGTTGAGTCCGATCTAAGAATAAAGACCAGGTTTCTTCCTTCAACATAGATATGACACCTGGATCAAAATTTCAGTATCCTATCACCGGAATGTGTTCAAACAAATAGGCTTAGATTGGTGCAGTGGAATACTATTGGTAGCTGTATTGGATTTATGCAGTCTTTTTTTATTTTAAGCATTTAAATTTAAATAAGCTTAAACTTCCAGGAAAGGAAAATTGCCATGGAACACAAAACTGGCAGAAATACAATTTGTACTTTTTTTTTTAATGCTGGACATAGGAGGGTCTGTGTGGGAAAGAACAATATGATATGAAAAAAATGCTTTTCATTAGCTTAATGGCCAGCATGTTTTTCCCACCCATGTTTTAACATTTTATTGAGTTATAAGATAAAATACAAAAGGAAAAAGGAAATCAGTTGGGGTGGAAGGGGTGGAAGAAAAGTGAGGAGGGGTGGGAAAAAGAAGCATTGACTTCTGACTCTGTTGCAGTAAAAAAAAAAAAAAAGCATTAACACCAGACCACAACTTTTTTGTTTTTTCATAATAATATAAACTAGCCATTTCTATAAGGATCTATCAATCTAATCGGTAAAACCCAAAATCAAAGTTTCACTCTTTTCCACCTCAAGTACAAAGTTCAGAAGTGGTGTCCGTGTGGAAACAAAGCTAGTTATATTCTTTCCTTTAATCCAGTGGTGGGATTCAGGTTTTATTTACTACCGGCTTGGTGGGCATGGTAGTGGAAGGATACTGTAAAATCTCCAGTCAGAGGTGGTATTTGCCGGTTCTCTGAACTATTCAAAATTTCCGCTACCGGTTCTCCAGAATTGGTCAGAACCTGCTGAATACCACCTCCGCTTTAATCAAAGTAGTCAATTTTGCCATTTCTGCCAAATGGTCAGCATGTTAATTTACCTCTACATAGATACACATGTTCAGAGATTGGAAGTTATGCAGTTCAGTGACCTCTGTACAAACTTGGTTTGAGAAACAAATAACATTAAATGAGGCATGCAGATTATACATAATAGTAACAATAAAAATCATGTGGTTCTTATACATTTGTTAAGAGTTGAGAAAAAATATTGTAATTTATCCAATTCTGTTGCTCCTTTTCCTAATAATAGTTCATTTATAAATATATTTATATAATTACAAGGCAAAATCTGTATCACTTCCCATATTTGTGCAGTCATTGATGACTTATTTATTTATTTATCTGTTGTATATCCCACCTTTTTTAGTTTTACAAATAAGGCTGCAGACGTATCGAACACATACACTGAATCTCTAGACTACATTTTAGTTCAGAAATTCATGGAAGATGAAGATAATGAATATTTTAACACCCTTTCCAAAACAGGAGAGCAAGAGATATGAGATGGTGGGTAGGTGCTGCAATGAGTTTCAGCATTATAAAGTTTTTTTGTGTAAAATGGAAGCATAAACAGAGAATACCAAGTCAAGAAATAGGAACACATTTATTTTAAATACTGCCAACTCATGTATAATACAAAACATTTGGGCAAACAATATGCTAATATGTAATTCAAACAACTGTAGACACTCTTGTGGCATTTCTTCAGTTTCTGAGGTTGGCAGAAATGTATATTGGTGTATTTGGTGGGCAGGCACTCAGTAACAAGGCTTGCAAGAAGTGCTGTCCTAACATCTTCAATGTGGGACATTCAGTTCTGTCCGACTCTTGGTGATTCTATGAACCAGGTCTCTCCATGTCTTCTGATCTTGCACTCACTCTTTGAATTGGTCTGTGCTCCCACTGATATCAGTTTTGATAGTGTCCAGCCACCATGTTCTTTAATGGTCTTCTCCCAAAGGTGCTTTTCCAAGAAGCACCTGGACTTTCTGGTTTTTCTTTGAAGACATTTCACTTCTCATCCAAGAAGCTTCTTTAAGTTGTCTCTTGAAAAAGCACTTTTGGGACAACTATTACCTAGATGACTGAGAATCTCCATAGATCTTTAATAGTCTTGTTTTCTTTTGTTACTAACCCTTCCAACCATAATTACTTTCTCCAGTGAATTTCCCCACATGACGTAGCCAAATTAAGTGAGACACATTTTTGTGATTTTGCTGTGAGACAGTTAAAGGACTGCAATTAGAGGAGTCCTCTGGCAGAATTTCCAGCCTCACAACATTATTATTATTATTATTATTATTATTATTATTATTATTATTATTATTATTATTATTATTATTTCTTGTTAATGTAGTTGGGTAGGGTGTGTGAATTAGGGCAAGGCCTGAAACAAAGGCCTCAGCCAACTTTGATATTGCTTGAATGAAATGTAGCCAGTGTAGTGATTCACACTGCGCTGATGACCTGTCACTCAGACGTTCTGAACCTAGACCTTCTTTACTTACTTTACTTTATTGTCATTGCACCTCGTACAACAAAATTAAATGCCATCTTTAGTGTACATCATACATAAGAAAACTATAAAAAATAAAACAAAAGCACACAACCTTCACAATTCAATACAATTGTGTTCTTCTGGAAGAGTATTGTACCAATGTCCAAAAATTGCTCCATTGACAGGTTGGTGGGGAGGAGGAGGAGTGTGGAGAGGTTGTTCACAGATTGGACACTGTTGTGTATGTAATATAATTCAATAAAGTATAAGCTTGAAGTCAAGTGCAGGGTTCTGGCCCTGCACTTCTAATTGGCTGTTAAGCGGCCGTACCGGATTGGCCCATTCTGGGGAATCCGATTGGCCCTTAACAGAAATGTCTTATTGGTTTAAGAGCTAACATTCCTAGCTTGTTATTGGGTAATCGTTACAAGGTTTGCCAATATGGCAGGTTCTACTACTGTTTAAACTGAGCAAGTATAATGTAAATAAAGAGCTGAAGTTCACCGTTCAGAAACTTGTCTCCATTCTTTCTCGCCCATGTTCAAAACTTGACACTAGCGACGAAGGTGGGATATGGAGACAACTGAACCAACGGAACTCAGAAGCACTACCGAGCATGTGACAGACGGCGCCAATAATGGAACCATGTCCGGCGGCCTCGTACCACCCGCTCTGTTTGATCCGACACAAGAGGACTGGGAGTCCTATATGGATCGCTTCCAAATGTTTCTTGAGTCGAACAATTTGAAGGACGCCACACCAGGAAAGAAACGGGCGGTGTTCCTGACGCATTGCGGTCCAACTGTGTTTAAGATGGCTAAAGCGCTAGACAAACCCCGAGAAGTGAAGGCCATGGATTGGGACGACCTCGAACCTATCCTGCGAGCCCACTACGCTCCTACCGTGCCTACACTCATGAGACGCCATGAGTTTTATCAAAAAAACCAGTGAAAAGGAGAAAGCATGACCGACTTCATAGCAGACCTCCGCAACTTGGGAGGCCTCTGCGGTTTCACCGATCTCGAAGAGGCATTAAGAGATCGCATAGTCCTTGGACTCGATGCTCCGGGCGTCCAAAGCAAGCTGATGGCAAAAGGCAACATCAGCCTTGCCGATGCCATTGCTGATGCTACTGCGGCAGAGGCAACCAAGAAGTCAGCTGCACAACTACGCCGAAACCGTGCTCCGGTACCACCACCGGCCAGCGAAATCTCACCTAGCACAGAGGGACAGCTCGTGACGACACACCACGAGGACCTCTCTTCATCGTCAGAAAGCAACGAAGAAGGGGTCCATCGACTGCGGTCCAATCAAGACCAATACCCGAAGCCTGTACAACCTTGCGCTGGATGTGGAGCCAACCATGCCAGGTCCAAATGCAAGTTCCGCGACGCACTCTGCCATGAGTGTGGGAGACGAGGCCACATCGGATGGGTCTGCCGCAGCTTGCCAGGACCCAGCCAGGCCTCAAAAGGCACCAACTATCGCCAATCGACAGGAAACCGTCCTGTAAGGCGAGCGCCAGCAACCCAATCCTACAGAAATCGGTCGTTGCAGAGAGAAGAGGCTCACCATACTATCACTATCGGTCACGCCTCAACCCTGGACACTAAGAAAATCCGGGTAACAGTAGCCATCGAAAATCAGCCTTGCCACATGGAGGTCAACTCGGGATCATCTCTCTCGATGGTGTCGTGGAGAACACTCAAGCAACTCATCCCCACAATTCAACTCCAAGACCTCCGGTTCCAATGCCTCATCCTCAAGGACTACCAGGGGAATCGAATCCCCATCGTCGGGTCCTGCCAAGTCCGAGTCTCCTTCAAGAAGCACACAGCGTACTTACCGTTGACAGTCATCGATAGCGATAGGCCTAGCTTGCTGGGCCTCCAATGGTTCATTGGAGTGGCCGGCGTAAACCGAGTCGGTGGCTGTGACTGGGAAGAAAACCTTATCTCTGAGTTCAGGGACGTCTTTGCGGACAGTTTAGGCAAGTACAAGGGGACCCCGATCTCATTTAGCTTAGATCCCAAAGTGGCTCCCATTCGCTTGAAGCCCCGTTGAGTCCCGTTTGCCTTAAAGGCTAAAATAGACGAGCAACTCGACAAACTGATAGCTCAGGGGGTGTTAGAACCCATCGATCACTCCCTTTGGGAAACCCCTATTGTAACACCCATTAAGTCAGACGGGTCAATTCAAATTTGTGGGGACTACCGGGCCACCTTGAACCACACCCTCCAGCAAAACGCGTATCCAGTTCCGGTGGTGCAGCACCTCCTCCATTCCCTGGGGGACTGAAAGTTTTCGCTAAATTGGATTTAGTTCAGGCATATCAACAATTGCCAGTAGATGAAAAAACGGCACAGGCCCAAACTATTGTGATGCACCGGGGTGCCTTTAAATGTACCCGGTTGCAATTCGGAGTCAGTGTCGCCCCAGGGATATTTCAGAGCCTTATGGAAAGGCTATTACAGGGAATTAAGGGCATGGTCCCTTATTTTGACGATGTGTTAATCGCAGCCCCAACAAAAAAAATTTTACAAGACCGATTAAAATTAGTCCTAAGAAAATTCCAAGAAGCCAGTCTAAAGGTTAAGAAAAATAAATGTAAATTATGCACTGACAGTGTTGAAATTTTAGGGTACCTGATTGATAGCCAGGGCATTCACCCGACCGAAGGTAAATTAAAAGCGATCAAAAATGCTCCCAGGCCACGAAACAAGGCCGATCTCCAGGCATTCCTAGGCCTCATCAACTTCTATAATGTGTTTTTACCGCACAAAGCAACTGTCGCTGAGCCGTTACACCGATTATTAGATAAAAGGGCAATTTGGTTATGGGGTTACCGTGAAGAACAAGCGTTTAGAAATGTTAAAAAACTGCTTACTTCCGACTCTGTACTCATGCAATATAATGAGACTTTGCTGTTAGTTATAACCTGTGATGCATCGCCTTTTGGGGAAGGCGCCATTTTGAGCCACGTACTGCCTAACGGGAATGAAGCCCCTGTTGCATATTTCTCTAAGACTCTTTCCAAGACTGAGAGAAACTATGGACAAATTGATAAAGAGGCCCTTGCAATCGTCTCAGCTGTGAAAAGATTTCACGAATACGTGTATGGTAGGCCTTTTACTATTGTAACTGACCACAAACCGCTGCTAGGGATTATTGCCGGAGATAAGCCGACTCCCTATATATTATCCCCTAGAATGACCCGATGGTCAGAATTCTTAGCTGCTTATAATTATCGGCTGTAATACCGCCCGGGGAAAGCCATTCCCCACGCCGACGCATTGAGCCGAGCACTGCTTCCAGAAACTCTCGACGATCCGGCACCAACAGTAACCTCGTTGCAAATTGAGGCGCTCAACTCGCCGCCACTGACTGCTCGAGACATCGCGAGAGAAACCAAATGCAACCACACCCTAGCACACGTCCTGGGCTGGGTAGAACGCGGAGGGCCATTGGACCAATTGCCTGAGGACTTCACACCATTCAAGTCTCGGCAGACCGAGCTCTTCTCCCAAAAAGGCTGTGTCATCTGGGGCGATAGAGTCGTTATCCCAGAACGGCTCCAAAAGACACTGTTAAGAACCTTGCACGATGGCCACCCCAGCATCGTGCGAATGAAAGCCCTTGCACGAAGCTACGCATGGTGGCCGGGCATTGGCAAGCAAATTGAACATTGGGTTAAAGCTTGTCCCAAATGCCAAGAAGTCAGCAACACCCCTCCAAAAGCCATGCCTAACAAATGGGAGACACCACGTGGACCCTGGTCCCGAATTCACTTGGACTTCGCGGGGCCAACCAAGGGCCACACCTTCCTGCTTACCATCGATGCCTACTCGAATTGGCTAGAGATTCATCGCATGACTACTACAACCTCCGAGGCAGTCATCAAGATTTTAAACAGACTCTTTGCAACCCACGGATTACCAGACATCCTGGTATCCAATAACGGCCCACAATTTACGGCACTCGCGTTCGAGCAGTACCTCGCTGACTGCGGCATCGGCCATGCGCTCACCTCGCCGGTGCATCCTGCAATTAATGGCCGAGCAGAACGCATGGTCCAATTTGTAAAGAAAACCTTGCAAAAGGTAAACTATGATAACATTGATGACAAAGTCAATCAAATCCTCTTCTTGCAACACATCACCCCACATAGCGTCACCAACAAGACGCCCGCTGAACTATTAATGGGACGAAAGCTCCGCTCCCACTTCGACCGGTTGCACCCTGCTTTTGAACCAGAAAAACCATTAGGATCCAGCGGCCGATGTCGCACCTTCCAGGTAGGAGACCTGGTGTATGCAAAAAACTTATCGGGCGACCCGTTGTGGGTGGAAGCAACGGTAGTACGTGTAACCGGCCCCAGATCCTACCTTGTGCAATGCCGTGACAATAAACTCTGGAAATGGCATATCGACCAGTTACGGTCGCGCCTTGCAGCTGCCACTCCACAACTCCCCTATAACCAAACTGAGGGGGGGGAGGTACGGAAGAAGATGAAGCCCTAGGAAACCCGTTCGAAGGGAACGACGACCTAACAGAAGCCCAGGCTGCGGAGCCGGAGGGAGAAACGTTTGCACCTCAAGAGAGTACAGAAAACGAGGCAACATCGCAGAAGCAAACTCTGAACCGTAGGCAGCCCCGCTACCAAACAGCAATCTGCCCCAGCAGGACTGCAACCAACCAATACAGCAAAAGTAAAAAAGACTTAAAAAACAACCGTCCTATTTAAAGGACTATGTAACTGCGCCCTGAACTAAGAAGCCAGGGGGAAGGGGTGTTGTGTATGTAATATAATTCAATAAAGTATAAGCTTGAAGTCAAGTGCAGGGTTCTGGCCCTGCACTTCTAATTGGCTGTTAAGCAGCCGTACCAGATTGGCCCATTCTGGGGAATCCGATTGGCCCTTAACAGAAATGTCTTATTGGTTTAAGAGCTAACGTTCCTAGCTCGTTATTGGATAATCGTTACAAGGTTTGCCTATATAAGGCAGGTTCTACTACTGTTTAAACTGAGCAAGTATAATGTAAATAAAGAGCTGAAGTTCACCGTTCAGAAACTTGTCTCCATTCTTTCTCGCCCATGCTCAAAACTTGACAGACACAGGTATAGCACTCTTCCAAAAACCACGAGACCCTTGTTCAAAAAATAGGTCATAGGCATGGCGGAAGGATTGCAAAAAGAGCTTATTAGAATCTTCATCCTTCAGTCCTTGACTATGTCTGTGTCCTCTCACTTGGAGAGTGACACAGAATTCAAATTCCATTTTACTCCAAATCAGTAAATACTGCAATGGAATGGCAGCAAATAGCCATGAAAAGCAGCACCAGAAAATGACATCAGAAGGGACAAAATGAAACTGCTATGGAAAACAAACCCATTCATCAAGGGAGGAACACCACATTATGATGCTGGTTACTTCTATGAATTTGTTTGCAATAGAAGGGGGGAAATCACTATATAGTGATGGAAGAGGACATGGTGATAGGAGTGGAAAATAACTCATAACTTCACTTGTCCCAGTGAATCAATCCCAATGAGAGAATTGTGAAAGCTGCTCTGCTTTCACAGAAGATAAGCAAGTTAGAAATGTAAAGAATGAGCAGAAAAGTTTGATTAAGTTATAGTTCCTTCTGGGAGATAGAATGTGATCTTGCTTTTTCCCTGATACGCTTAATTTAGAGAAGAGGCAGCTGAGAGGCAGTGTAACAACTATCCTCAAACATTTGAATAGCTGTCCTATTAGATGATAAAGCAAAATCATTTTCTGTTGCACTAAGGGGCAGGTTGTAGATTCCAAATTATAGATTTCATGAATCACCTGGGTGTTTCATTTAAGAGCCTCTGAGCTTCCTTTCCTGCTAGAGGATTCGCAGATTTAACACACTGCCACTTCCCAAATATTATTTCTTTGTGTGTAACTGCAAATGATTTTCAGTTCTTTGGGGAATAAATAGTAACTTTTCTATCCACAGTGGTGGACTTGATATAGGCTTTTTCCCACTTGCAGTTTAAATTGGCACTAGGCCTTGGCAGCCCAGAATTTAAACAGGCTTTTGTTATAAAATCGTGTTCCAGTAAGTAATAATTCTTACTTAAAGTGACAGAACCCTGTCACAGCAACACAGTGTAAAATAATCCATATCACTTTGAAGGCTCTTTGGTGGGTGAGGAACAACTAGTCTGGGAATATGCATCTGGCTATTTTCACAGATATGGACATATCCAAGCCCCTTTCTTGGCCAGTATGTGTCAAATGGATCCTACAATAGATCAATCCAGAGTTCTCACTTGAGATACAGATGACCAGATTTAAGTTATTGTATTTTGGGCCTGAGAACACCTAAATCCCTGGAGAAATTTGTGAAGAAAGGTAGAAAGAAAGAGAAGATGACCAGGAAAATGGTAGAGTCATTCTATCACAGCAGCCACGGGCATCTTTAGAAGACCTGAAGGACCAAGTTTCAGACAGATCATGCTGGAGAAAATCTGTAGATGTTACTACTAAGAGTCGATTCCACTGTGATGGCAGATAGTCAACCAGTAGAGAATAGCAATTATAAAGGGGTGTTTCACTTGAATGTGAAACAAAAACTTGTATGTGAACAAAATGTAATTATTTTAAAACCTTTTAAAATGGCGAATTAAACATTTTCTTATAAGTTGTAATAATAATTCATAGAATAAGCCCAAAATTAAATCAGAGTGCCCTGGTGTGGATTTCTGGTGATGTCCATTCTTCCAACATTAGAGTACCTCTTTTATCTAAGCTTACCTTATGATCCAAGACACCACAAAACCTCTATGTATGTAACTTTATATGTGGCAATGAACACAATATTTTGGTATTCATTAAGAAGGTGGTAATGTAATGCAATTAATTCTTGGGACATGAACAGAGATGAGAGTTCAGATGACTCACATATCCATCCAAGGGGACCAAACTTCCTTTAACATGGAATTAGGAACCTGATAATTTCTCAGTGCATAGTTTTTGAAGAAGTGTGCCGTGAATGTCATAGGTATAATTGTTTTTTCTTTAACCTTGACCATGTCAGCAGTGAATAAACAATATATCTTGTTGTTAGTTTGACATGCCAGACACCTCTTGCGCAACATCAATCCACCAAGGCAGGCAAATTTCTAACAGCCTCACTAACCACCCCATGGCCCCGATTAGTGTCTTAATCAGGATGAATCTTCATCTGTTAAGAAATGATCAATGATATGTCCTCCAGATATTTACAACTGCAACTCATTGAATACATTAGCAGTAAGCATGCTGGAAGAAATAGTGAGAATTCAAAAATATCTGGGCAGCAACTGTCCAAAACTAATGCATTCAGTCATGCATGTTGGAAATTTGAAGGTCCTGACATGTAAATTCAGTAGTGACTATGATTACAGAGGTGTATGCAAAAATTGTTTGATAGACTGTAAAGTATTAAAGGTTAAAATCAGTGGTTTGCGTGTCATATTTTGGAAACCAACAATCGAGGTGTAAGATAGTTTCCCTTTGCATTACCCATATTTTGCTATTCCTGAAAAAAATCGTTGTTTTTTTAATTGCATGACAATAATAATTGTAATTTTGAATTCCCATGTATTGAAACCCCTATATATCTGTCTGATTAGGGATAGAGATCCCTATTTACTGTCAGCAGAAATGAATTTAACATAATAAAAAAAATCATTAGATACAGGATAAGATAGTTGAAAAATGAATATTCTTCTGCAAATACTTTTATCACCCAATTTATTTCCCAAATTTAGAAGTCAATCACTCTCCACTCCTCACTTTTTCCCCAGCATGATAGGGAAAACAAGAGGTGAAGCCAATTCATATGGAGAGATTTTCTTCCGAAGAATCTGGCCCTTGTAATATTAAGTTGTTTGCTGGGCTGCTGTTAGGCAATAATCTTGTCATGAAATATATTAGCAAATGTTCTATTGAAAGGCAGTTTCACTTTTCACCTATTTTGGTTTTCAATCAGGTAAGTCCATTAATTTCAAGGCAGTGAACCCTCCATGAAATTTGAGTAGTTGCAGATGGTAGGGACTGGTTTATATAATATCCTTTGAAGTGTCTTTGAGAGACAATTGAGCAGAGCATGTTGACTCCTTTCCTGCTTTGATTTTTTTTCCCTAGATACAAGCTGGTGTATGGCAGATACTTTTGGGTATTTGTTGCTTTCCTGAACACTGATAATTATCCTTTACGTATTACCTGCTGGAAACATGAATTTAGACAGCATTCGTTAGCTTAAATGTTCGGTTTAAAGGTAAAATGCTCATTATCTATTTTTATCATTTTTTTTCACTCTACAAGGATAACAGACTACGATATTCATTCTGTCCTTTGATATTTGATTGTTGACATTTAATATTAATTGCATCACTAACCTCTACATACAAGTAGTCCTTGTTTAGCTACTAAAATTGGAATCAGCAACTTAATTGTTAAGCGAAGTGGTTGCTGAATGAAACCACATCTGTACTTACAATATTACTTCAGTTTTCCTTTGCTTTACGAAGATGCAAAAGTGATAAATGTGAGGATTACTTGTAAAGTTATTTATTCATCACCATGTGATGTGTGAACAATTGCTAAGTGAGACGGTCACTAAACAAGCATTGCCTGTGGGCTTAAATCCTACTAATCAGGAATGGAAAGAAATTTTCCCTTCTTTATGGAAGAATTGGGATTATCACGAGGTATCCTATTGCAACCCAAGCCATGCTGGGCCTGTGGGGTGGTAATAGCTATAGCACTTAGACTTATATGCCACTTTTTAGTGCTTTACAGCCCTCTCTAAGCGGTTTACAGAGTTAGCATATTGCCCCCAACAATTTGGGTCCTCATTTTACCCACCTCAGAAGGATGGAAGGATGAGTCAACCTGGAGCATGTTGAGATTTGAACTGCCAAATTGTAGGCAGTTGGCTGCAGAAGTAGCTTGCAGTACTGCACTCTAACCACTGTGCCACAGAGGCTCCTGTAATACTGCATCCCTATCTTACAGGTTCCTCACTATTGTCTTCAGAATGCTCCAGTAGAATCATTATCACCTGCTTTCTATTCTGGTATAACAATCAAACCCAAAACAAAATTTCAGTGATTTTAATGTTCACTGGAAAGTTTTCATTAAAATGATACAGCAACTTTAAGCCCAAACACAACCACGAAATGGAATGGTTTTACACATATGCAAATATGAGAGCATTATTCCATACAGAAGCTTTTTTTGATCAGATAGAAATGTTCAGTTTTTAGCAGCCAACAAGTTTATACAACTCCCTAGGACTAGAAGCACCATGTGGTGTAATGTTTAAAAAGAAATGACATTATTTTTATTTATTTTTTAACTTCACAAATAAAAAATGTCTAAGGCCAATGCTGCTTCAAGAGAACATTATCTTAAGCTTCGAGTACTTATCTAAAAGTAGTCAGAATTTAAAATGTAATGCATTTAACGGGATTTGAGGAATTATTTGCCTTTATAAACACAGGATTAGATTGGAACAAAGATATTGACAGCACACTAAGAAACAGAATAATACGATGTTAATGCAAAGGTTTAACATCCAGTTATGCATCTTTATTATTAATCTTGACTAAGTAAATATTTTTCACTGAGCACTTCATAAATCATCCAACAACAATATATAACAAGGCAAAGTGAGGCCTTGGAAAAGGAGATGTGCAATCAAGAATTTTACCTGTTCTGCCAAAGAAGAGGGTGCCAAAATTTAGCAGGCTCCAACATGGAAAAGACTTCTGAAATACAGCATAGGAGTATAAAATCTTATCTCATTGCTTTACAACTTTTTCTTTCTACACTTTTTAAAGACACTTACCCTCCAAGTTGGTCAAACAGTAGTGAACAGCAAAACAACCAGATATTGCATGTCACAAAAATACATTGTTATTACAGCTACGGACCTCAGGAACCAATAATATTAACAAAGCAAGAGGAAGATCTGATAGGAAAGTACTGAGAGAGTGAGTCACATAACTATCAACTTGATGTTATACCTATAAAAGCAGGTCTACCAGATAACAGATCAACAGAGTTGGAAGGGAACTTGTAGGTCATCTTCAATAAGATGCTTGGGTATCAGTATGCCTGCTTGAGGTTTAAATATAATTTCACAGAATTGCTATCACAGAACAAGAATGGGTGCTGATTTAATCAAAATTAAATAAGATGAATATGTCCAAGAAAAGAAAATGTTTAGTAATTGTAAGCATAAAACTCAAAAACCTAAAGGAAAAAAAAGAGAAACAAGAGGGCCCTTTTTTTTGAAATTCCTAATAAAATTGGAAGGTGAGCCAAACCCTAGGAGATGGCAGACTATACCTTTGCCTAGGGATCCAAAATGTCTAAAGAGGGCCCTGGTGGAATCTCTCTGACCAATTTGGCTCCCACGAGGCTGTCCAGGATCAATTCATTTCCCCAATCCTGCTTTAAAAGTATACTATCTCTGGAGTGATGAGATAACTCTTTAGATCAGGGGCTGAAATCTCTCTGATGGGAAGGCCTGGTTCTCAGCTGCCTCTATGGCTTTAGCTATATGATTTGCACACATTATTGTCTCTGTAGCATCTATATCAAGGAGAGGAGGACACATGCTGAAGAAAATCGCAGTGGTATGGCTAAAGAAAATCCTTCTGCACTCAGTACCTCAGATAAATATAATCTTTTACTGTGCCAAAAGGGAAGAATAAACGGCCATATAAATGACCTCCCTTTGAAAGCCTTGAGGCTTTTACATCTGCTGAAAAAACACATTGATGGCTCTGCCCTTATCTAAAAGGGGTGTGGGTGGGTGTAAAATATACCCCAACTGAGACAGAGAGCTGGGTTTCAAAGAGGAAGAAAGAAATCAGCCAAATATTATTTCTTTCCATTTTCTGGGATCATCTCCAACAGCCAGTGAAGGCAACAAAAAGAATAGTGCGCGCATTATGGGACAACATGAAATATAAAAATACAAATGTGTAATAATGGCATTGCTGCTTTGTTGCTCTGTAACTACACAATATTTCAGAGAAAAGCTGTTTATCTCATTACACTTCCAGATGCAGAGATTATTCCTTATATCTTTTAATATGCAGAGTTTGTTACCGGAGCAGCTCAATTCATATTTCCACGGCTTTGATGGTAAGTGAACAGCAGTCACAATATTAATCAGCAGTACCCTGTCAGTGAACTCTGAGGCTAATATGATGTAGTTATGATTTTACCATCAATCAGACTTGAACAGGATCTAGAAAATCCTTGTACTGCAGCCTCCCTCAAAAAAATCTAATTGTGCAAAAAGCTTCCATCTGTTTCCAACATTTCTATTTTGTCTGTCAGAGGGCTTTTTAGTCTGCAACATAGCCTTTTATTGTTTGCCTTATTGCATTAGTTTATTGGAGAACACTAGGAGGTAGAAAGCCAACATTTCCAAGTCCCCCAGCATTTGCTTACAAAGGGGAGCCTATTTAACATTTCTTCATTCTTTCAAATATAAATAATCCTTATCAAAACACACAACTGTGCACAAACTTTTAAACTATCAATTGCAGCCACATTAACAATGGCTAGCCAACCCTGTTTTGGCTATATTTCATTATTGAACAATATCAATAAGAAGACATATTGGAGAAGTAACAAAATGACAGTGTAGAAACTGAGTGACAACAGAGGTTCCTTCCACACAAATGAAATGTTTGCAGGCATTGAAGTGGCAGAAATATAGAATTCATGAACTGCCGTAATATAAATACTACAAGGAGAAATAAAATATCACAACAAGCTTTTCTGCACTGCAATTGTAATCACATTGTTCCTGTTGTGTCCGCAAAATGATGCCAGGAGTCGGTGACTTCAAATCATGCTCTTTTATTTAAAGTTGGAACTGAACTGGCTCAAAGGAAACAGCCCGCGGCTTTTATTCCTTTAGCCGCGGTGGCCGCAGCCAATGGCACCGCTTTGAATCTCCCGCGATTCGAATGGACCAATCGCAGGAGATTCTCAGCGAGCCAATCGGCGCGGCTCGCCTGACCAATCAGAGAGCCCCGCGCTTTGGCCAATCAAAGCGCGGGGATCTCAAGAATGCTAATTAAGGACAGAACAGTTCCCATATATAATTATTTAATGCAAAACGAAGAACCCTAGAAAGGAACACTAGGGTTACAATTGTGTAAGCATTTTTGAAATTATTATTAAAAAGAAAAATAGAAATGCATCAGCAGATCCATAAATATTTGTATTGCTTTTTTTTTTTTTCATTTACTCTAGTACAAATAGTACTGGACATATTGGTAAGGCTAGAAAAGAAGCCAAGAATTATATGAACTAAAGTAAATTAAAAATGTTTTGTGGCAGAAATAGATGTTCTTTTTGAAGCTCTAACACAAGGGTCTTCAAATTTGGCAAGTTTAAGACTGGTGAACTTCAACTCCCAGAATTCCTGAGCTAACATGACTGAAGGAGGAATTCTGGGAGTTGAAGTCCGCAAGTCTTTAAGCTGTCAAGTTTGAAGACCCCTGCTCCAATGGCTTATATAGAATTGAATGCAACATTATACTTTTATCTTGCATTTTGGTGTGTAGAGCTGAACTTTTATGTATATGTCTACACCTCTGAATGATGAACAAGAGACAAGTATCATAGATGTGCAGTCAACATCTTAAGAAGGAAATTGTAAAACTTTCATTATGAGTCTCCTGCAAGACACCTGTTATGTTAGTCTATCACCATAATAAAGATCTGGATGAAGGGACATGCTGTTGCATCTATATTAATCTGATCTGTATATTTCCTACATGTTTTATTGTGGCATCTTAAATATATAGAGGAAAAATTCATGCAAAGTCTTTCTTACTACAGATGCCCATTTCAGTACATGGATTCTCCTGTGTGGTTTTACGATGAATGACATTAGAATAAATAGGAAAATCCAGCCTGCTAAATGATCACTTCCAGTTCCATTATAAAGACTTAGCACCAACTATTAGTATCACAAATGAGACACTGGCATAGTTGGCTCCAAGATGGCTTAGGTTAATTATCCTCAATTGATCCAGGAGGTTAATTCTCCTCCAATCAATCAACTATCTCCCTCTGTCTCTTTGCCTCATTCCATATCTGACATGACTATGTAATATTTGATGGCAACAGCAGTTGCCATACCAACAGCAGTAACCCATTCTGATGCAGTACTGCAGCACCATCCTAGGTTTATTCCCCTCCCTGTTACTTTGCAGGAATAAGAAAAGCAAAAATTAAAAGGAAATGTTTTTAAAATTATAAAGGAAGAAAGAATGATTGAGAAAGTTTAAGCAGCAGTTCAGCAGGTCCAACATCATAATTTAGATCTTCTTTCTTCAATATATTCCATTTAGAATATTAGGCTTCAACTCCTATACACTCTAAATAGCATACTTACCTTACATAAACACTAAGAGCCTGGAAAAATGAGCCTAGTTATAGAGGAGTAAAAGTAAAAGTAATATATCTGGAGGCACCAGGTTGGAAAAGGCTGATTAAATGTTCTGATCAAAATGCTTACCCATGGTTAAGGAAAATGATCCATGACGGAACAATCCATGAAGCAACATTCTGGGTTAAGGAAAATCTGGTTCTCTTTTATCATCCCCTTTTGCCATTTTCATTTTCTCAACCATTCTTCCTTCCTTCATTTTTTTTTCCATTAGTACTGTGTAGTGGCAATGCAGAAGACCATTGTTATTCTAAGGAATTTAGTGACATGGCTTGATTGCTCCTTCATAATAAGAAAAGTCTTTAAATTTGAAACTCATCTAGAGCTAACTTGTTTGCTTTTCACTTTTCTTTGCTGGATAAAAGAAAGGGTGGAGGGAATCTTCAAATATCTGCAATTCTGTGAAAGTCTTGCACTTGTGGTTCCTGTCCCAGAGTCATGTGCCACCCATGTTCCTTTTTGTAGCATAGCAGGGCCATGGAGTCATGGTGCCAGGTATTTTGATAAAAACCTTGGCAAAATTGCATAGAATGTACCACTGGATGCTAGGAAATTGAACATCCTTGCAATATCTTAGCTATCTTTATTAAGAAGCACCTGGCAGCTTATAAGAGATTTGGATAGCATCTTACTTGGTATGTTTGCTTTTTATTTTATGCTTTTAAATCTGTTTGCTTGAGTTAATAATTAAACTTAAAATCTCCTTATTCACTGGAGTTGAATATTCACTGGAGTGGAATTGTCTGGGTACTTCATCACTACCCTGACACTTGACAAAATATGCCTCTTTATTTTTTATCTCTTTTTTCCCTTGTGTTGTCCTACCTTTCTAGAATCAAACCCAGATTTTTCCAGTCACAACTCTGGATAATATTAATTATGAACAGAATGGCTATGAGAAAATGTTTTTTGTAGGAACTGTCTTATTCCAAGTTCTAATACTTCCTTAACAAATAAAGAGGCATGAGCTGTTGGTCTGAGCTCCGAACTTGGCAATTTGGATGCAAACATTTTATCACCAATCGAGAAGACATCGCCGGAGCACTTTGAATTGAATTCAAAGCGCACTGACTATGTCTCCTCTAATGGTGACAAAACTTTTACAACCAAGAGCCCAACTCCCAACCCAAGCTACTTATCTTCAAATACATTTCAAATAAAGAGGCATGTTTTGGCAGGTGTTCGGGTAGTCATGATTTTTATCTATAGATAATCGGACACAGATTCAGCAAACAAAACATGAACTGTGTTCTTTGCACCAGAAAGCAAATAAGAAAATATAATAGGCAGTCAGAACAGACATAACAGTGGAATAGAATACTACATAAAAAGTAGTGAGGAGTGAAAGGAGTAGGGATTTAATTTTTCTCTTTGCCACCAAATATTTGGAGCAAAGAATTAACCAAATATTGCAGGATCCAATCTGAGTTGGTCATCGGGATCAAAGGATTAATCTTCCAAGCTTTTGCACCCATTCTGGAGCCCAACCTCAGGGAACTTCTCTCTAGCAGGATATGGCTTTAGCAGTGGTGGATTCAAATTTGTTTACTACCAATTCTATGGGCGTAGCTTGGTGGGCCTGGCAGGGGAAGGATACTGTAAAATCTCCAGTCAGAGGTGGTATTTGCCGGTTCTCCGAACTACTCAAAATTTCTGCTACCGGTTCTCCAGAACTGGTCAGAACCTGCTGAATACCACCTCTTGGGAGTTAGCAGGACAAGGAAAAGATTGCCAAAAACTGAATAGCCACACATCAACTCACCAATCGACAACAAAAAAAGCACACACAACGAGGCAACCTATGAATACCACACAGAGAATAGTCCAAAGTCCACACTCTGCTAGAGTGAAATTCCCAGAGGAAGGGCTCTAGCACAAATCTGAAAGCTTGGAAGATTAAACCTGGGACACGTATATTCGCTTTCATTCGTAACTAAATATTCCTCTTAATTTATGACAGGATGATCCTTTTTACTCATCTCCTCTCAAACAAGCATGTGAGGATTCTGCTTGCCACATGCATAAATACATGAAATATACTCATACATTTTCCAAGGGGTTATTTATGCTATCATCACTTGTTGCTTCCTGTCTTAAACATCTGTGTTTAAAGTCTCAACATAAGGAAATGAAGTACTAACTTCACACCCAGATGGATCAAAGGGGTTTTTTTTGTGGGGAGGGTAATCTTAATATTAATTTGGCACCTCAAAAATCATGAGACAAAACACCATGAGACAAAAATGTTTTTATTATTACATACACATGTTTAGAAATAACATCTTTCTATGATGTGTGCATTTATATTGGATATTTAATGACTCTCAAGCTTTGCATTTGATTTCCATCTGCTTTGCAGAGAAATAGAACATATTTTTGCTAAGATGGTTATGTTTTTTTGTTTTTGTTTTTTTTTTGCAGCTGCTTCATGACAAATGAAAAAAGCAAAGAACAGTACATCAGGCAAGCAATGCTGTGGATTATATAGTCTTTAAAATAGCATATTTTAACAGCATCTCAAATTATAAAGTTTCAAATGAATTCATCCAATTTGATGCTCAACTAAACTAAAGTCACAGAAAGCTGACAACATGCAGAAACCATTGGACTGATTTCTAGGGCGGATTACAAGAAACCACTCTGCATTTATACATTCAGCAGCTTAGGGACGAGAAGTGATATAGCCCCAGCTTTTTAAAAAATATGCATGTCAGGGAATGTTTTATTTCCCTGTATATGAGGGAAACAGCTGAATGATACTGCAAAGAGATTGTAACCTAATAAAGAATAGCTGTGTGCAATGAGGAAATAACAGTAGCATCCTGTCAGGCACACGAAGGAAAGAATGCAGTTTTGGAAGTACTGAAGTTGGTAACAGGTTAGAATGACAAAAACAGGATGTTGGATTATTCTTACAATTAGGTGAAACAGCCTTCAATCCCTACCCCACCTTCTCCCAGCCCAGCTTGCCAACAAATTGCTTCCATTTGCGATATTGCAGAAACTGCCTCAAGAGAATTCTGTGGGGCTGCAAAGCCATCATGTGACACTGTAACGTATCCGAACATGGGCAGAAAAAACCCCTTGCTAAGACATTTATTTAAATGAAACCAGTCACACACACCCCATCCCCTTGCCCCCTCCATTCCTACTACTAACCCCTCTACCCCCAAAACTGCATTTTGGGTTCATATTTCTCCAGCCAAATTTATATCTTGAGTGCCTGGAATAAATATTGTTTGAAATGAAGAAGGATTCAGCCCACAATCATGCCATCATAAAAGAAAAATGGTCCAAGGCATTGGGCTGGCAAAGAGAAATATGAAATCTCCTTCTATCCCATCTGAAGAAGCAAACCTAATACAAATTGGATTTTCTGCACGGGGATCAGCAGACTTCATTCTCCATTACCCCTGAACATAGCAAACTAAGAGAGGAGATTGGAGGGAGGCTAAGCCATACATGGCAATCTCTTGCTATCACCTATTATCATATGAGGAAAATGCCTCCCTAGGCAAAGGGACTTGGAAAACACTCCTTGTTTGTCCAATATAATTGGAGGCGCTACACTGTCCTTCCACAAACAGAGACACCCAGAAGAGAATGTATCATGACTTGTTCTGTTAGCCATGTGTTTGGCAAGGTTGAGCAGATGCCTTGCATGTTCAACTCTACTGTATAATGTGATGGCAATCATGTTGGGCAGAGACAGCTGCCTGAGATTCTAGAGATGTTTGGAGGAATTCCTGGATGATCAGTAGAACCACTCAGATGGAGGAGCACTACCTAAGAATCTCCATAGCAAGTTTTGTTGGCATCTGTGGAATGTACACCCAGCAAGAGAGGGGAGTATGACAGTTATGTATGCACCCTCATGCCCTTCTCAAGTGGCAAAGGTTTTTTGTTTAAATACCCCTATTAAAAACAAAATCACCACAGTTAAAACGGTGGTTTACATAACAAAACTACATGATATGGGAGAATACTTTGCAGGGGGTTTTTTTTTTTTTTTTTTGACGATTGAAAGAGTTGTCAAGAAGGAGCATTGTTTAGATTGATTTAGATCAGAGGCCTTTTTTCTGACACAGTTTTCCTGATTGAAATATTATGCCAGATTTGATGCTACAGATGCCAAGGACCCTTTCTCATCTATTTCATCCACATCAAAATGATTGGTTTTGTGTTGACTTGTTTAGCATCTTCAGAGCACAAGGAAAAATGGAGCAGGAGCAATACATACCATGAGCTGTTCTTTTTCCACTGCTGCTCTCAGTCTGATCTAATTCTCTTCCACCTGGAGCAATATACATCTGGGGTTAAACAGACAAACAGACACACACACACATATAGCTAGACTCAGAAATTCCCTGTGGATAGGATGTGATCCACAAAGAGGTTTTAGGCATCAAAAATTGCTCCATTTCAGCCCCATACATTCACATTGGCAATGTGAAGATAATAGCATTAAAGGGATTCCTGTAAAATTTCCTAAGACTATGGATATGAAATATTTCCTTATTCTACAGCATAAAAGCAAATGAGAGCCACTGATGGACAGACCAGTTGGTATGGGGGGGAAATATCTCACAAAAGGAAGCAAAAAATCTCTTTTGAAACAGCTTTTTAATATAGTTTTCCCCCAAGCTATACTTTTCCAAAGCTGAGCATTATGGGAACTGAGGCCCAAGCACATTTGGTAAGCATGAATGTGAGAAGGCTGCTTTCCTAACATCAGTGTGGTCTCATTTGGAATTCAGATATTGTTGTGATGTCTGCAGCACACATCTCTTGACAATATGTCAAATTAAAAAGAGGGAAAGGTTCTTCTTAAGCTTCTTAAAAGCATTCAAATTTTCTTCCGATAACAGTGGTCTGATTTACAAAGAGATCAGAAAATACCCCTCTGTCTCCCTGTTACATATCCAGGAAAGGATACACAGGCAGCCCATCTTTTCTTTTTCTTTTTTAACAACTAAACAAACCAGGTTATAATTTGAACTTGTAGCATAATTTTACCATATGACCCCCATGAGCCCTAAGAGGTCATGTGTATTTGCGTCTAAGTTGGGATCTGTTTGGCTTAACAGCCCCATCGATCATGTCAGCAGCCAACAACAGCTGAGCAGAGGTGATTTGTTAGTTACCCTGCTTTTCCTTGCTAACATCTGAGTACTGCAAAGCATGATGGGAACTGTCTGAGCAGAAAGAAAGCAATCTGCAATAGGTTGATGACGGTGTAGCTCTAGGTAGCATAAGAAACAAGCATCTATAATATGGGAATTAAATAAACTGCCTGAGGTTCTATATGTGTTTGCCTGTGTCCCTCTCTAAACACTTGCTGTTGTTTTCCAAAACAGATTTTTATTTTTATTTTTCTCAAGTCTCCTTGGACTTCATTTACTATTCTTTTATTCTTCCCTCACCACTACTATTCCTCAGATACATGTCTTTTCCCCTGTTTCTTTGACCAGTGTCTCCATCAGGATAAAAGGTGCCCAGGGTTGTGACACAAGGGTGTAAGAGAGGAATAAGAGGGTGAGAGAAATGCTATGCTGTACTGTCTTGTGGTTTCAGGTGGCAATGGTTGTAATGGGACACAATTACAGCCCCTCTCTTCTTAAGACTTCCCTTCATCTTTCAGCATTACTTAACAGGACATTGCACACTTTGATCCAGGAATGCCTGTTTCTCAAGTGCAGCCACTGGATAGCTGGAGTGATTTTGCTGAATTTGTCATGTCAGCTGAGTGCTGCTGCCATGATTAACTTTCTCCCGGCGCAGTTTATATACAATTTCTTCCATTCAGGAACGATACTTAGACTAGTTAAGCATATAACATTCCAATACTAAATGCGCTAATTAGAAAATGAACTCGTCTAATTTCAGTAAGATTAATTTTCTTGGAGATGTATTTAAAATTGAACTGAAATGTAATGAAATTCCTTGATTCATAACATTGAGTTCTAGTGAATTGTTTTTCAATCAGTATTTCCTGTGAGTTTCAACTAATTCAGTCTGTCTTGTGCAGAGACCAGATTAAAGCAAAATTATTCATTAATTGGTAGAACTCCTCACCTTCGCTTACCACAGCTGCTTATGGCCTCATCTCTTACCGTCTGGAATTCATTGTCAGTCAGCTGGTTCGCACATCAAAAAAAAGGAGATTGTCTGGAAACTGGTTCAGTGAAGCAAACCAGTGATAATGCAAATAGCAAAGGGAATATTCAGATTCAGAAAACTGACAATGGTGAAGAGGTCTCAGATACATTTACAGATTGAGTTGACCTGAGCTCTACTAAATAGAACAAAGATCTGAGCAGCCCCCAAATAAAAGGAAAAATGGCAAGAACCAATACCTAAAAAGGATTTAACTGGGATGAAAGTCTACTCTTTCCTAACCCTTTAATGCTACCTAAGACCTTACCTGACCAGTAAGTTTGTGCCCTGAGTTGCTTGTATGGCATGGGTTAAATAAAATAATTCCAGTAGTAAAGAAATAATGAATGTGGTACAAAGTTTAGTTTTAAAACACCTTTAAAAATAAATGGATGGGGATGCAGTTCTAATGATTATCTTATTTACCAAGAAGATAAACTCCTTTATTTTTGAAGATGAAAATGTAGGGTGGAAGTGTCCATTTATGTGAGTGATCCCTGCATTTTCTAAACATTATTTCATGGTACACAGTTGAAGAAATAATGCATAATGGCAAAGATTGCTTTACAGTTGAACTGTGTCCTATAACGGTGAGGTTGATCACAGTTATGGTTGGTCAATCAGCCAGATATTTAGGCTGGATTTTCCATTTTTATCCATCTATCAAGTCCTTCCCAAGGACCTGGGATAGGCAGACATTATTTGATGGTGTTAAAGGTATTTGCTGCAGGATATAAACTGTTCCAGAAAAAGCTGCCTTTTGCAACTGAGGGAAATTTTGTCTATTATTACAATTACAAGGGTTGCACAGTTAGCCAAATGTTTAGATTAGATTTGATATTTTTATAATTTATCCTGTTAAGTCCTGGGCATGGGCACAAGAACGGAGACGAGACATCGGACTGTGACTTCAACTCTTTATTAAACAAGAAAGACTGGAGCAGCAAACTTGGGCAGCAGTAGCTCTTTTATAGAGCTTGCTGCCGTTAAACAACCAATGAACTGAGTCTATTGCTTTCACAAGCATCCAATCAGGGGCTTCCGTTAACAGCCAATCAGACTGACCAAGCCTGACCAATCACAACTCGCTATTTACGGGCTAATAAGAATTGCAGGATTACAAGCCTGTTGTAAGATGAAGCTGTTTCGGTTGTATTGCTGCGATGGTTTAATCCATAACACCCCTCCCACCTTGGTTCCTTCTGAGGGGTGGGGTGACGTATTCATGCAGATAGGCAGGCCGCTTCACCTGTCTGCTCGACCTGCGCTGTTCCACCGGGTTTCATTCTGGTTCTGGTTCTGGTTCTGGCTCCGGTGGGCTGTTTGCTGGGCTGGATAGTGAAGACTGTAGTTCCAGATTGCCCTTGTCGGCGCTGTCTTCCGGGTTCCCTGGATCCGCCTCCGTCGCGGTGTTGTCACGTGGCGAGGCCGCACCCCGGTCCGGTTCTCCCTCGGATGGTGAGTATCCCCTGGGCTGTTGGGTTTCGATTTCTTCTTCGTCCTCCTCCATGTTCCTTCCCCCCCCCCCCAGCTGGAGGTTCCAGCACTAATTGGGAACGGAGTTGGTCTATGTGGCGTTTCCACATCCTACTGTCTGCCGTTTGTAGACAATATGATCGGGGTCCCGTAAGTTGCATTATGGTAGTGGGGACCCACAATGGGTCGCCCGAGAAGTTTTTTGCAAACACGAGGTCACCTTCCTGGAATGCCCGACACTTACTGCTGGATCCCGGGGGCTGTTCTGGCGTGTAGTTTGGGTGGAGGCGATCAAGATGCGAGCGAAGTTTCCAGCCCATCAGGAGTTCTGCTGGGGTTTTGTTCGTGGTGCTGTTTGGGGTTATATGTTGAATAAAAAGCATTCGGTTTATTTTGTCGTCAATGTCGCCTTGGTCCATTTTATGCAGGGTCTGTTTTACAAATTGAACCATTCGCTCAGCTCTACCATTGGCTGCAGGGTGAGCTGGCAATGTTAAAGCATGGCGGATGCCCCGATCTGCCAGGTATTGTTCGAATGGCAGAGCAGTGAATTGGGGGCCATTATCTGAGACGAGGACATCAGGAAGTCCGTGGGTAGCGAATAGTTTATTCAGTTTTTTAGTGACTACGTCTGTGGTGGTGCTTTCCATTTTTTGGACTTCAAGCCCGTTTGAATAGGCATCCACTGTTAAGAGGAAAGTGTGTCTTCTTGTGGGTCCTGCAAAATCGATGTGGATACGGGACCACGGACCTCGAGGCATTTTCCACTGAGTTGGGGGAGTCTTTGGAGAAGCGGGGCGAGTCTCCTGGCATTTACTGCATTTTGCTACCCAAGTTTCTATTTGTCTATCTAAACCAGGCCACCATGCGTAACTCCTGGCCAATGCCTTCATCCGCATGATGCCTGGATATCCCTTGTGCGGCATTTTCAATACCCTATATTGTAGCTTTTCCGGGACTATGACTCTGTCTCCCCATACTATGCAACCCTTCTGGGAGAACAGTTCCGCTTGACGATTTTTAAATGGTTTGAACGTGTCATCAGTTTCACTGATTGGCCAACCGCATTCTACCCAGCTCAGGACTCGTGCCAAAATAGGGTCCTTTTTTGTCTCTAAGGCTATATCTCGAGCGGTTAACGGTGGCGATTTGAGGGTTTCTATTTGTAGTACGGTTATGGTTGGAGCAGGGTCCTCTATAATGTCTGGTAGTGGCGAGCGGCTCAAACGTCAGCGTGGGGAATGGTTTTCCCTGGGCAGTGTTGCAAACGGTAATCGTAGGCGGCTAAAAATTCTGACCAACGTGTCATTCTTGGTGATAATATATGGGGAGTTTGTTTGTTTCCCGCCAAGATCCCAAGTAACGGCTTGTGGTCTGTAATTATGGTAAAGGGTCTCCCATATACATATTCATGGAAACGTTTAATTGCGGATACAATAGCGAGGGCCTCTTTATCAAGTTGACTATAGTTCCTTTCGGTTTTAGACAAAGTTCTCGAAAAGAACGCAATGGGTGCCTCATTTCCATTTGGGAGGACGTGGCTTAGGATGGCTCCTACTCCAAATGGTGAGGCATCACAGGTGACCGTCAAAGGGAGAGCTTCGTTGTACTGCATTAATACGGCATCGGAGGTTAAAAGGTCTTTTATCCCTTTGAACGCTATCTCTTCACGCCGTCCCCAAACCCAATTAGCCTTTTTTTTTTAATAACAAACTTTATTAAATTTTTTTAACACACACAAACAAAACATAGGATGTAGTAACATAAAATATCTTTTCTAGAAGAAACAAATAAACCATCTTATTTAAAAAGAAGATAATTCCAAATTATCACACTTCTATATATATATTTATTTTATCTAATCAACTTCATATCTTTTCAAAACTTTTCTTTATTACTCCCTTTCGTTCTATTTAGTCATATTTCTTCTGTCTTAAAGATATATACTCAATGAATATATTTTCATTAGTATTCTTCCACATCCTGTCAGACTTAAACAAACATTACACAAAACATAAATACATAAAACTTCTTTTTGAAGGTGGCTTACCCCGAGTTAACTCTTTTTATACAGACATCAATCAAAATTTATACTCACAATATACTATCTCTTATCTTATTTAACATTCTCTATTTTCCATATATTTTCTCTCCCCTCCTCATTCTTTTAATTCTATTTTATTTATTCCATCTCAAATAATTATATTTGCATCTTTGGTCTGTTTTCTTTCAATCACCTACTTATCCTTTTTATCTAATACAATATTTCTCCTGTAAACCCAGATTGAAGTATGACAACTTTTTATCTTCCCCCTAAATAACACTTAAAATAATACATATTTTCCGTGCTGATTCTGCTCCGTACATTCAAAGTATTACATTTCAAAATAGTAAAACAAACAAATAATATTGAGTTTAATAAGTAATAATAAAACTAAAAACAAATAAAAAAAGAAATATTAAATTTATAATATAGCAAAAGCAATGTTTCATAAGAAATTAAATTCTATTATTAATTCTTAAATAATAAAAATACTATTTCATACTATTATGAATTTAAGAAATTAAACTCTATAATTAAATCATGACTTCGCTTTAATACATTTTTAAATCATATAATATTCTAATTTTCTAGCTCAACTTCAAATACTAATGTCTACAATACATTTTTATGTACTTTTGCAGAATCATTTTTAAAAAAACATTATCTCACCCCTTATCTCTGAAAAAAAAACATTTTTTTGCATCTTGTTTAAAGCCTTTATGACTTCTCTTTCTTTTCCCTCTTTCTTTCTTCTCCATTCTAACTTTTTGACCCCCCCCCCATCTGTCCAATTTCACTCTTTTAATGTTCCCTCTCTGTTGTATTTCTCTTTTCTGTTGCTTTCTGACATCATATCGCTTTTTCATCTCCTTTTTCTTTTTCTTGGTTGCTTTTTTAAGTTCTAAGTTAATCTTTTCCTTGCCCCCCTTCCGCTTTTCTTCCTCCACTAAGTGTGTCTGTCCACTAAAGATGGCTTCTTCTCCTTCATCCTGTAGTATTTCTTGGTAAGTAGAAATCGCCATTTCCAAAAAGCGAAAGATAGATCCAAAAGAGCCCTTATCTTCGTTTTTCAGTTTTTGAAACTGAAACGTTTATGCCTTGTAATAGTCTCTCCATTAAACTTTGGAAAAAGCCCGGCGCCACGCTTACTCCGAATTGGAGTCTATTGCACTTAAAAGCGCCTCTATGTGTAACTATTGTCTGGACTTCTGCAGTTGCTGCATCCACAGGGAGTTGCTGGTCTGCCTGAGCTAAGTCCAGTTTCACAAATATTTTTCCGCCACCCAGGGAATGAAGAAGGTGTTGAACCACCGGTACTGGATAAGCTCTATGTTGAAGAGCATGATTTAGGGTGGCCCGATAGTCCCCGCAAATTCTTAACGAACCATCTGGATTCATGGGCGTTACTATCGGGGTTTTCCAACGGGCATGGTCAATCGGTTCCAACACACCCTGGGCTATCAGTTTATCTAGCTGCTCTTCAATTTTAGGTTTTAAGGCAAAAGGTACTCGACGGGGTTTGAGCCGAATGGGAGCTACATCAGGACTGAGATTAAACAATATAGGGGTCCCATTGTACTTGCCTAATGTTCCTGTGAACACGTCCTGGAATTCCTGGATGAGGGCCTCTTCCCAGTCATCATTTCTGGTATGTTGTATGCCGGCTAGTTCAATTCCGAGTGGGGTGAACCACTGTAGCCCTAACAAGCTGGGTCGGTCACGATCGACAACAGTTAGGAGAAGCTTTGCTGTGCGGTCCTTGAATGATACTTGGACATTGCTGGAACCGACAACTGGGATTCTGTTTCCCTGATAGTCTTTCAGGATGATTCGCTGCGTGCTGAGGTCCTGGCGGGAGATGGCAGAGATCAGTTGCTTGAGGGTTTTCGAGGATACCATCGACAAAGATGATACCGAATCGACTTCCACCACACATGGTCGATTCTCAATAGTAACCTTCACTCGTATTTTCCTTGCATCGAGCGACGAAGCGTGGCCGATTATAATGGTTTGGTGGGCCTCTTCTCGTCTCATTGAAAAGACAGGTGCTTGGTTTCTGTAGTAGTAGTGGTTGTTCCATTGGTGGTTCAGACGGTCCTGGTTTTCAGGAGGTTTGCTTATCTCCCGACGGAGGTTGTTCTCCTTTTGGCTGGGACTGGGTTCTCGTCTGCTTCTGCAGACTTTCGCGATGTGGCCTTTCTTTCGGCAGTTACGGCATAGTGCGTCGAGGAATTTGCAGTCCGATCACGGGATGTTTGCCCCGCAACCCACACATTGGCGCAGACGTCGCTGGTTCCTTTGCTCTTGTTCCGAGCGGAGCGGGTTGACCTCCTCTTCATCACTGTCTGAGGATGACTCGAGGTCTTCGTGGTGGGTAGCAGTAGTGTGCTTCTCAGTGGCGAGTGGTGCCTCGTCGGCGAACTGGCGAAGCAGTGCATTCTCTCGGCGCATTCGAGCGGCTGACTTCCTGGTTGCTTCTGCTGCAGTAGCATCAGCGATGACATCTGTAAGGCTGATGTCGCCTTTCGCCATCAGCTTACTCTGCACGTGTGGTGCATTTAATCCCAGAACTATTCGGTCTCTTAGGGCTTCCTCTAAGTTTGCAAAACCACAAAGGCCTCCTAGGTTCCGGAGGTCAGCTACAAAATTACCAACGCTCTCGTCTTTCCGTTGGTCCCTCTGGTAAAATTCGTGTCTTCGTATCAGTGTAGGTACGGCGGGTGCGTAATGGGCCCTGAGGATTGGAGCGAGGGTGTCCCAATCCATGGTCTTCACTTCTGCTGGTTTTGCTAGTGCTTTAGCCATCTTGAAAATGGCAGGGCCGCAATCAGTCAGGAACACCGCTCGTTTCTTGCCAGACGTGGCATCTTTTAAATTGTTGGTCTCCAGGAACATCTGGAAGCAGTCTATATACCAGTCCCAGTCTTCGGTTGCTGGGTCAAATGGAGCGGGTGGTATGGCACTGCTGGTCATCTTGCCGTCTGTTTCGTGTGTTCTTTCGCCACGTGCTCTGTCTTTGTCCGATGTGTGCTAGTCAGCTCTATTGTCTCCGGATCCCACCTTCGTCGCCAGTGTTAAGTCCTTGGCATGGGCGCAAGAACGGTGACGAGACATCGGACTGTGACTTCAACTCTTTATTAAACAAGAAAGACTGGAGCAGAAAACCTGGGCAGCAGTAGCTCTTTTATAGAGCTTGCTGCTGTTAAACAACCAATGAACTGAGTCTATTGCTTTCACAAGCGTCCAATCAGGGGCTTCCGTTAACAGCCAATCAGACTGGCCAAGCCTGACCAATTGCGACTCGCTATTTACGGGCCAATAAGAATTGCAGGATTACAAGCCTGTTGTAAGATGAAGCTGTTTCGGTTGTATCGCTGCGATGGTTTAATCCATAACATATCCAATTATTGTTGTTGATGACTCTCCCAATTATAACCCTAAGAAAAGCCTGGGAACATGCTTGTGAGATAATATCTGTTCAATGTTCATTCATTAATGCAGAGGTGCTTTTTCAAAAGGCGACTGGACTTTCAGGTTTTTCTTTGAAGACGTTTCGCTTCTCATCCCAGAAGTTTCTGAGCTGAAGAAGCTTGTTGGATGAGAAGAAAACATCTTCAAAGAAAAACCAGAAAATCTTGAAAAAGCACCTTTGGGGCAACCGAGATCTGGATAACTGAGAATTTCCATAGATGTTCATTCATTAACATTGGAACAGAATGAGGATTAAGCTTCAGATCTACCAGTCTTAGTCAAACAATTAAATCTACAACAGCAACTATCATGCTATTAGTAGTTATCATCATGCTAATCATCATACATTAATAGGATGTAGGGAGTAGGACGGAGAGGCAATGTTTATGGTAAATGAACAAGATTTGAACTGGGAACATCTTCAATTAGTGAACATTCTTTAAAATGCCATATTCTACTAGTCCCTGTTTATCCATGAGAATATTTATTAGCAAGCCCTTTTATTGCCATGTCCATTTCCCTGAAGAAGGAATTTTGCAATTAGTAGCAGCAAGGAAAGATTTGTCTGAAAGGATAATTTAGAAAGCATTCATCATAGATATATCACTAATAATGACAGGGACAATGGCTAATGGAATGAAACCCTCCTGGTACTGACTAACATTCTCATATAAAATATCTTCAACCTAGCTGAAAGAAATGCATCTGTGCTAGACAACAGCTTATGAATATTTTTCTCCATTATTTGCCTTTCTTGCCTCATTACAGGGTGAACTCAGGAATCAAATTACTCACTGTAAACATGTGCCCTACAAAGCAAATCAGAAAACTGCTGAATCCTGCTGAAATGGGCCTGACATATGTAGGACATCCATTTTAAATTATGGATATCAGTGGGAAAAGAACTCTTGCCTATGTTTATTACCCATAGATCTCAACCCTAAATTCTCTGATGACACAGAAGTGTTTCTTTAAAAAAAATACAATCCTTTTCATTTACTTTCCCTAGCATATGAAAATACTCAAAATAAACATTAAAATGCAAATGATCAGTTTGTACATTTAAAGGCAAAGATCCAGGATAGATAGCCCCCTAAGAAAACTAAAGAAATTAATCCTAATCACAATTCCTTGGGCAGAAAAATTGCCTCTGATAAAAATGCAGGATTAACCTTAAATGTATTTATTTAATTTTTATAAGTGCCCGTCTCAGTCACTAACACTGGAAGGCTAGAAATTCAAATTCAGTTGAATTTTGTGTCAAGGATGATTATAGAGCATGGGTGTCAAACTCCCAGCGTCACGTGATGTATCGTGACATGTTTCCCCTTCGTGGAGCTGGGGTGGGCGTGGCCTGCATAGGATGCACCCGGCCCATGGGCCGCCAGTTTGACACTCCTGTTATAGAGTGACCGGGAATTCATTGTAATATTTTTTTTCCCAGGATTTTGTAAGATTTCCTGAAAATTGAGGGAGATTCATAGCTGCTCAAAAGATACAGATGGCCTGACACTCAATTTGATTCCTAGTGATTCCTTGTAACAACCATGCAGTTTGCTTTCTATCAATCCAGACATGTTTTACTTTTGTTTTCTTCCTGGATGGTGTTCAGCCTCATAGCCTACAGCCGCTTTACTGAGCAGGAGTTCTAGCAGGGATTGTGCTTCAGCTTCAGGCAATATATGAAGCTCAGGCTGGAAACAGGATAACAGACAGTGCTTCAGCTTCAGGTCATTTTGGAATCTAGCTTGAGGTGAATCAGGTCATCCTTTGCCAGGCTGGCTGTCCCTGTCTCTACTGAAGAATATCTTGTCCCATATCTGCAGCAATGGCAACCCATTAAACAACTAGAAAGCATGATATACCAAGATCCTTCAAGTTGGGCAGAAGCATAGTCCACCAAGGCAGTCAACAAGGTCAAAGAAATCATGTGGCATCAGATCATCAGCATAGAGAGCAGAAGGGACTGAAACAACCACTATCCCTAACCAGGGGTGGGATTCTACCAGTTTGCATCTATTCGCTAGAACAATTGTTAACATTCTAAGCAGTTCAGAGAACGGGTTGTTAGAAGAAATTACTGGCCTAATCCTGTAAGGAAAGCAGGAAGGACACATTCTGGTGTTGCTCACAGAAACTGACTCTCCGTTAACCCTTATTACATTCTTGGCAGGAATAGACTTCCTGTCTCAGGAATGTCTCTGGAGTTTTTTTTCCCTTCCTTTGCTGGTGCTTTGCTTGCGTGGAGTGACCATTCAAAGTTACAATGGCACTGAAAAAAGTGACTTATGATCATTTTTCACACTTACGACTGTTGCAGCATCCCCACAGTCATGAGAGGCCAGGTGAGGAGATGCGTGCCTCGATGTGAGTGATATTGAGTTGGCCACACCCAGCCAATAACATGACCACCAAGCCATATCCATCCATTCACATGATCACCAAGCCACGCCCGCCAACTAAGCCATGCCCACAGAACCGGTTGTTAAAAAATTTGAATCCCACCCATCCCTAACCAACACTTAATTTTCCCTTCTTGCCTTTTCAACGTTCCTGATACTATCCCTGCAGCTGAATTGATTAGAAGGCAACTACCTCTTCCTCTTGCCCCTCCGAAGGGTGGAACGTATTTAGCAGGTTCTGACCAGGTCTGGAGTGGAAATTTTGAGTAGTTTGGAGAATCAGCAAATACCACCCCTGACTGGCCCCACGCCCATCTGTTCTCTGCCTCCCGAGTCCCAGCTGATTGGCTGAGTCTTCTTTTGTTGCCCTGCACAGGAGAACAGAACTGGAAAGCAGGTTAGTGGGGTGGGGAGGGAATGGAGATTTTATGATATCCTTCCCCTGCCACACCCACCAAGCCACGCCCAGAACTAGTGGTAAAAAAAATTGAATCCCACCACTGGTGGAACAGACTTCTCTGGCCCTTCACATCAGGGAACATATTCATCTGTCATTCAGGGACAATTGCATAGGTTTTCCATTTATATTTCTGCAAATGCAACGATCTGGCTTAGGGAACACTCAAATAGCAAAGCACAGGATAGAAAGTCAATCTGATCAGCACACATGCCTTTGCATAATGAGCAGTTAGGATTTGGGAGGTGTGCGTACTAGCCCCTCTGCAGACACCTGCAAGCTACGCTTACTCATCAACCCCTTCGCAGCATAGGCATGTGGCAGCGGTTACGAGCAGTAGTGGCCAAATCTAAATCTGCCTTTAGACTTGACCTTGCCCCTGCTCCAGCCTTGGTTGATCGATTCGGCAGGCATGGCCCTCTCTAGGACTGGGGGTTGTGATTTGGAATCAGGGCCTCAGTGGATGCGTTCATGGGAAGGGAAGGGCTCTGGATTATGTTAGTAGGCCTAGGTCTTTTGCCTTCAGGCATCTCCTCCTCTGAGGAGGAGGCCCAAGCTAACTATGACTAGTTTATAGCCTTGCCTGATAAGCTCCCAGAATGTCTGTGGAGAGGGGATTGAGACTGGTATTAATCTCAAATAACAGCTGACAGTCCCTATGGGTCGCAGGTGGCTTTAAAATGGGTCTTATTTCCTGGAGCTGCTGGGAGAATGTTGCCCAAGTCATGTAAAAATACAGAGGTATTACATAGAGACCTTGCATTAGTAAAAACAACCCGAAATCAAGGTTCTAGTAAAATCCAGTATTTACAATCCTGGAAGAGAAGTGCCTAACCCTTTTCCTTTGTAAAGGCCAGCCCAATATCTCCCATCATATTTTCCTTCACCAATCATTGTGGTGATACCCAGATCAGCATTCATCTCCCCTGCCTATCAACTCAAGCTTTCTGGAGCATCCTGGGACAATGGCCTCTTATTTCTTCGCACTCCTGCCCAACTTTGGCAGATACTGTCCAGCTTTCTAGCTGTTGCCACCCCTGCTGTATCTACTACATCAACCTCCACGACTCCTTGTCCCAAATAATTCCAAAGATCCCACAGTTCTACTTCCAGCTAACCCTTCTTCCACTTATGGTTCCCCCTCCCATCCATTCTACCTGGGGACTAAATGTAATGTCACTGGTCCCAACCCAAACACTGGCAATTCATAAAAAAAATATAGGAGGTCAACCCATCCCAATCTACTAATCTCCTTCCAATCTCCTTGCAATGATAGCAATATAGGAGAGGCAAAACGATGGCTTTCCAGCGCGCATTATATTGGATTGGCTGTCCTCTATCCTCCTCTTCATCCAGAGCCCCATCACAAAAAGGGACAGGGGCTTTCTCAGTAGTGGTGGTGGCCTTCAGCCTTCTATCACCTACCGGTCTATAAGATAAAGAGGAAATGCTGCTATTGCTTCTGTTACTGCTATAAAACCAGCAGATACAGCTCTGTCAACTCTTTAAATGCCATGAGCAAAGCTATGCAAGTGAGTGGGTGAAGGGAAGAAAACATGGACATTTTGCATTGGGTGGTAGAATAAACCTGAAGTCTATCACAGTGGGTGTTTCCTTTACCCTATTCTTTTGACCTTTTCACCTCAGAAACTGAGGGGAATTGCAGTTACACAATGGCAAACATGTGGTGGCAGGTGCAGACCCACACCCTATCTCATAAAGGAGGTTTCTGGCTTGTGGAGGAAATGGTTTTCAGAGAGGAATTTTAGACAAGACAGATGACTCCAGAGAGAAGGCATGTGGTTACAGGAGAACACCACTTGGAACAAAGCCAGGGAGAACACATCATGCTCTGGGACAGCAAACAGCTCAGGAGCTACCAGGAAATGGCCTTGGTGATTTAATTGTACTTTTCAGCATCCTTAACATTAGGTTACTTGGGAAGGAGAACAGGAAGAGAATCATACATTGTTCGCAATATGTAAGCAATGTTTTCATTTTTATTTTTGTTTTTTACACTGCCGTGTATTAACACTTGCAGTGAAGGCTTAACTTCCCTTTGCTTTTTTTGTAATCACACATTGATTTCATGACTACAGTAATTAAACTTAAAGACATGGCAATATCTAGAGACAGGAGAGGAGAAGAGAAGGAACTGGAGATGATAACAAAACACAGACCTGAAAATAGAAATAGAACAACTGTGGCAAAAGCAAGCAAAGGTAGTACCTATAGTAATAGCTGCTTTGGGTGCAATTCCAAAACAATTGGAGTATCACTTGAACACCATTGGTCTTGACAAATTCACTATCAGTCAATTGCAAAAGGTGGCTTTACTCAGAACAGCTTACATCCTGCAACGATTAAATATCCACATATGCCTATCCCAGGTCCTTGGAAAGGACTTGATGGATACACAAAAATGCCAAATTCAGTCTGAACATCTGACTGACTGTGCAATAAACATAATATAGCAACAGGCACCTTGGTGGAATCCCAAAATAAGTGGAGTACCACTTGAACACCATAAGTGTTGACAAATTCACCATCAGCCAATTGCAAAAAGCAGCTTTATTTGGAACAGCAACAACATCTGTAACACCATAAAATATCCACATTTGCCTATCTCAGGTTGCACGTCAAACTCTAGATCACACCGTGAGGACATATACCAGTCCAGTGTCTGATTTTTTTTTAATATAAACAATTCTGCACTTCAGTGGTTAGATAGCCTGGACATTGGTGTTTGAACATAGATCTTTTTAACATTTATATTTTATTGTGTTCTACTAATCTAGATGAAATGTTAATACATGTTGCTAGTCCATGTATGATATGCCATATGCTAACTAAATATGCCAGGTCCATGGGACCGACTCGATGGACAGACAAAAATGCCAATTCCAGTCTGAACATTGGCTGACTGTGCAACAAACAATAATAATAAAATTAAAATTGCGTGCCACCAAACTTTCAGTGTCTGCTGCTGTAGCAGAATGACAAAAGTCATTTTCTTGCATTCATTCTTAGTCTTTTAAGAAGTTCCATTTCATTAATGATTGCTAGAGCTCCATAAATCTTTTTATAGTCATAATATGCTTCAGTTCACTGAGTGACTTTGGGCTACTCGTTCTGTCTTAGTCCAAACTACCTCATAGAATTGTTGCAGAATTAAAATAGGAGGAAGGAATACTACGTATGAATTGAGTTCTATACTAATAATCTCTCTCTGTCTCTGTCTCTCTGTCTCTCTCTGGCATAATGCAATTCCCTCTGCTTTGCAGTATTCACAGCTGCTTTCTCTGTCCTGAGATCATTTCACTAATGTATCTGAAGCCTCACACCTTATGTGGCATGAAAAAGAAGGGGTTTTTTAATCCATAGAGTGCTGAAACAACCAGGTTCTGGGAAAGTGGGTAGAAAGCCCAGTAACTTTCAAAACATTTTCAGTGAATTACTGCCCATTTTATTGAGTTTTTGATTTTTAAAAAATAGTTTTTACCTTTTGGAGTTTTATTGGCTTGATGTTTCATGATTTTTTGATGTGGTTTTTTTTTATATCATCTATTTGTTTGTTGGGGGAGTCACATTCAGAAGATGTTTATAAAGGCAGCTAATAAATATTTCAATGAAATTTGCACTAAAGTGCTTCCTTTTTTTTCTTTTTGTAGCTTCTTTGCTCCTCTGAATCCACACAAATTACTTTTACATTTTTAATTCAGTTTTCCACCCACCGTCAGTGGCAGTACTCATTGTTTTATTCAATTCCTTATCACATTAAAATAGGGAGTTTTGAAGATGAATACCCTACATGTATCTGTTATTACAGCTATGCAAATACAGGGATTCACAGTGCATGGAAGAACAAATGAAACACCTCTCCTTGAATTGTTCAAGCAGCCATATCTTTTGCAAGGCTTACAAAGCTCTGCTGGAAGCTCTTCCCACAGGGGTAGAAATGAAATGGCTGTGCATGCACTCCCGCCACACAGCAAGAATCAGAAACAACTTCCAAAATAGCTTTTGCATCTTGCAAAAGATACGGCTGCTTTAACAAGTGAAAGAAAACTATTTCAAGATAACTTGCACAGCTCTGTTTTATCCCATGATACTATGTCTGAAAATCCTGAATTCACAATCTATTCTGGGTAATTTTGCTCTACAGCTTAAGCTGCTATATTCTCATAGTCTCCTGTGTTTTTCCAGATGTTTAAATTGATTTTAGAGTTCAACCCCATCCAGATTACAGATGGTTTGTGGTTTTAATTGATTGTATTAGAAATTCTGTTTATATTAGGGGTGTCAAACTCTCGACCTGCGGGCTGGATGTGTCACACACTGGCCATGCCCACGCCCGATTTAGTGAAGGGGAAAAAGTTGTGATACCCCCACGTGACAATGCTATAATAACACAAGTTTGACACCCCTGGTTTATATAAAGCACCATAGAGCAAGCAAAGAGTACAGTCACCATGTGATTTACTGCTCAGCTATATAACTGTAACAGCAAACAGGAAACTTAGAACAAAAGGGCACAGAGTATATACTATAGATCCAAACTTGTAAATACTGCCATCTACAGGCTAAATATTACTGTAGTTGTTGCATAAAAATACATTCCAACAATGAAGTTCAACAGATTGGTTATGGGCTAGTCTGATTATTGCCATACCATAACTTGATTGGCTGTCCTGCTGCTACTTACTTTCCCTTCTTGCAGAGAAGGCATACCTCGCTGGCTGATTCCTGTGTAGACAGATCTACCAGTGCTTTCCCTTCCATTTAGGGATTGTTCCTCCCCACACATCTCCTTGTCTTTGCTTTGCAATCTCAGCTGTTTGCACACATGGATACCTTAACTCATCCCCTCATATAATCTCCTTTGGCACTAACATAGACCTTTCCTTTTTTTAATCTCCCCTTATAATGCCATCACAGCTACAGTAATCAAAACAGTAGGGACCAAGTTGTTATCTTGCCTTCTTCTGGAGGTCCATGGACGCTTTATGGCAAAGAAGAACTGGGAGTTCAGTTTCATACAAACAATGTCCCTGCTTGTAAATTTAATAGAAGGAAAGCAGAGCTTTGCAAAGCAAAACAAGTGGAGCATGGGCAGAAATGGAAAGGATCCCAAGAGGTTGGCCAAGGCCTGAACTTCTGGATTGAGGTTTGTTCATTGACTTAATGAGCCTTTGTTGGATCAACTGCAAGATTAGACCAACTAGCAAATGCTCACAAGCAGAGAATACAGCCCAGGATAAAATGGCTGCAGAAGATAGCAACCAGCCCTTGGAGTGGGGAGGTGTCAAACCAGGTATTGCATCCAACCAGAATTGCAGCTGCCATTAGAATAGAAAAAAAAAAAAAGAATCAGAGACCGTCTGCTCTGAAGTGTTTAAGATGGTTTTAGTTGGCAAATAGCAATTTTGATTCAAAGCTGGAAATCACAGGTTTGTGGGGCATTTGCAATGGGCTGGGAGGGGGGATGACAAAATTAGTTTCACTCTATAAAGGCTGAGTGGCCCATCCTGGTGACAGGCCAAGCAGAAATCCCTTACAGAGAAATCAAATGTCATCATTCCTGTTCCAGCCACAAAGCAATGATTTCCAAATGTGTAAATGATTTGAAATGTCATCTAAAACAGTTTTTTCCAAAGTTAACCCAAAGCTGCACTGCCACTGCCCACATTGAGGCCATTAATATTTTAGCATATGTATTTGTGGACAAATGTTAGACAGTTGCAAGGGTCTCTGCATGGAAGAAAAATATTGTTACTTCACCGAGGAACAGCTGTATGTGTTAAATAAATAGTTGTTTGAATTGTAATTATATCCAAAGTTTTCACACCTAACAGACATTATTAAGTCATTCAAATGATTTTGCTTTAAGGATTATAGCAGGCAGAATTTCAGAATGACCTGGGGCCAGAATGACAAATCTATAAAAATTGTATTATTATTTTTTAAAAAATCATTACACAAATTCTAATTAATTATATTGCTATGCTACATTTCCAGAAAAAAAAAAAACATTGCTCATGTTTATTCAACTAAAGGATGACATCAGTGCAAAGTTTTAAGAAAGGATGAGTAAGTTGCGATCTTCCACGTGTTTAATTTCAGCTCCCCACAGTCCTCGTTTTATGGCCTGTGGCAGGAAATGCTGGAAATTATACTTTAGCAACATCAGGAGGGCCATGGGTTGCCCCACCCTAGTCTACAATAATTTTGAATTAGTTTTACATCGTTAACTTCACTATAACACAATTGAGACTATCATCATTTGAGAATTCAACACAATCCGTTGATGGATTCATATGAAACACAAAAACCATTATTTATATAGAGTAGGAAAATAACACCATCTAACTGGGCTGGCATATGAAGTATGCAAAGGCATTTCATTTTTGATAGTTGGACATTTTAAACTCAAGTAGCTTTTAATCAATATCCCATTACAAAATAAAGTTTAAGATTTTTCTTTTCTTTCTTTTTTTAAACACTGGCTCTGCAATGTAACTAAAGACAGAAGCTGCAAACACATTATGACCTATTACTCAACATGTGCTTCTAATAAATTAGGGTATAAATGACAGCTACTTTGGACAGCATAAGAAAGAGAAATGGAAAATACAATCCAGCGTAAGATTTGAAGTGTATCCGTGCAGAGGCTATTTATATGCTGCTGGAGCTATAATGAATACCCACATTTCAATCAACCACTTAACCTTCGCAGGGTTAAACAGTAAGGCCAGATATTGATTCTAGCCTGGGGGCAAAAAAAAGAATTGTTAAAAGCCTTAGTTAAATTTCATGAGAACCGCCTTGCTAAAAATCCTGCTAGAGACCTTTCACACCCAACATACGGAATATGAAATCATGCTACTACATCTGGGCTGCAAAAATCCTGATAACCATTAGGTGGCAGTAAATGGTTGGGATTGTCTATTACCTGCCATCTAGTCATTTTCCAGATATGGCAGTCCTAGTAAGCGCCCTAACAACCAGGTCTTAACATCTAATAAGCTGCAGTGGCGCAATAGTTAGAGAGCAATACTGCAGGCTACTTCTGCTGACTGCCTACAATTTGGCAGTTCAAATCTCACCAGGCTCAAGGTTGACTCAGCCTTCCATCCTTCCCAAGTTGGTAAAATGAGGAACCAGATTGTTGGGGACAATATTATGACTTTGTAAACTGCTTAGAGACGGCTGTAAAGCAGTATACATCTAAGTGCTATTGCGGGTATTATGAGACCAAGTTTAACACAGTATCCCGAACCATTCTCCAGTTCTGGGGTCTTTCCTGGGAGGAGAGTAGAAAGAATAAGCCTGGACAAGAGAGAGAGAAGTTGCTTATTTGCAGACTCACAAAAGATCTCTGCCTTCCGTGTTCTTCGTTTACAGAAATGGAAAGTGCTCAGGTTACTTCAAGGCAATCTTGGAGAAGATTGTTGGCTTTGAGGGCTGTTTCTATCAATGAGCACAAAGGAAGCTGCTTCCTCTGGTGACAGATGCAGGGGAGATCATAGAACGCAAACTCAGGTACCAGATGGCATGCTCTGTGCTAGATACATTAGCCAGCAGACTCTAATATCCATTCAAGACTGATATTCTCAACTTCATTGAGTGGCACATGGGTTAGGCACTTTGTCTTTTACCCCAAAGAGCAACTCAAGCAACTCAATATATATATATATATATATAGGGTATTTTCCCACGTGGTGCTTTTAAAGTAGCAACGTTTCAGCAGAATCTCATCTGCCATCATCAGGCTTCTGTATGATCTGCCTGATGATGGCAGATGAGATTCTGCTGAAACGTTGCTACTTTAAAAGCACCACGTGGGAAAATACCCGAACAAAGCTGAATGCCAGACATGTAAGTACCCGCGAAAACTTAAGAAAACATATATATATATACATATACATATACATACATATACATACATATACATATACATATACATATACATATACATATACATATACATATACATATACATATACATATACATATACATATACATATACATATACATATACATATACATATACATATACATATACATATACATATACATATAAATATATATATATATATATATATATATATATATATATATATATATATATATATTTGTTTTCTTAAGAAGATATCAGTATTGTTTTCTCAGAAGATATCAGTAGCAGAACACAGCAAACTCCAAGACCAATAAACACAGACCAAGACTCTCAACCAATCAGGAGGAAGAAAAAACCATTCTGACACAGCAATAGGCTGCCCCAAATTTAAATCTGAAACCACTGCAAAAGTCTGACTCACAGACAAACACCATACAGAAGCCTGATGATGGCAGATGAGATTCTGCTGAAACGTTGCTACAACTTTAAAAGCACCACGTGGGAAAATACCCGAACAAAGCTGAATGCCAGATATATATATATCAGGCAGTTTTCTCTACTGGCAACCAGTTATTCAAGATAGAACATGTTAAGTTTGAGCATGGGCGAGAAAGAATGGAGACAAGTTTCTGAACGGTGAACTTCAGCTCTTTATTTACATCGTGACTTGCTCGTTTAATATCAGTAAAACCCGCCTTATATAGGCAAACCTTGTAACATTTAACCAATAACAAGCTATGAACGCTAGCTTTTATAACCAATAAGAACTCTCGGTTAAGGGCCAATTGGATTCCCCGGAACAGGCCAATCCAGTCCGGCCACTTAACAGCCAATCAGAAGTGCAGGACCAGAACCCTGCACTTACTCCAAGCTCACACTTTATTAATTATATTGCATACACAACACCCCTTCCCCTTGGTTCCTTAGTTCAGGGCGCAGTTACATAGTCCATTAAATAGGACGGTTGTCTTTTTAGTCTCTTTCATTTTCGTTGTATCGGCTGGTTGCAATCTCGCTGAGGTAGATCGTTGTCTGGCAGTGGGGCTGTCTCTGGTTCAGAGTTCACTTCTACGTCGTTGCCCACATTTTCCTCGATTCCCTGAGGTGCAGACGTTTCTCCCTCCGGCTCCACTTCCTGAGTTTCAATTAAATCGTCGTTTCCTTTGAACGGGTTTCCTAGGGCTACATCTTCTTCCGTACCTCCCCCCCCCTCAGTTTGGTCATAGGGGAGTTGCGAATTGGCCGCTGCAAGCCGCGACCATAATTGGTTGATATGCCGTTTCCAAAGTTTATCGTCAAGGCATTGCACGAGGTAGGATCTAGGGCCAGTTAAACGTATTATTGTCGCTTCCACCCACAACGGGTCCATAAACTAGGTCTCCTACCTAGAAGGTGTGACAGCGGCCGCTGGATCCTAGTGGTATCTCTGGTTCATACGCAGGGTGCAACCGGTCAAGGTGGGAGCGGAGCTTTCGTCCCATTAGCAGTTCAGCAGGAGTTTTGTTGGTGACGCTATGTGGGGTGATGTGTTGCAAAAAGAGGATTTGGTTGACCTTGTCGTAAATGTTGTCGTAGTCTACCTATTGCAAGGTTTTCTTCACAAATTGAACCATGCGTTCTGCTCGGCCATTGCTCGCAGGGTGCGCAGGCTAGGTGAGCGCATGGTGGATGCCGCGGTCAGTGAGGTACTGCTTGAACGCTAGTGCAGTAAATTGTGGGCCGTTATCGGATACCAGGACGTCTGGTAATCCGTGGGTTGCAAAGAGTCTGTTTAGAATCTTGATGACTGCCTCGGAGGTCGTAGTCATCATGCGATGATTTTCGAGCCAATTGGACTAGGCATCAACAGTAAGCAGGAAGGTGTGGCCCTTGGTTGGCCCCGCGAAGTCCAGGTGAATTCAGGACCAGGATCCACGTGGTGTCTCCCATTCAGTAGGCATGGCTTTTGGTGGGGCGTTGCTGACTTCTTGGCATTTGGGACAAGCTTTAACCCACTGTTCGATTTGCTTGTCAATGCCCGGCCACCATGCGTAGCTTCGTGCAAGGGCTTTCATTCGCACGATGCCGGGGTGGCCATCGTGCAAGGTTCTCAGCAGTGTTTTTTGGAGCCATTCTGGAATAACGACTCTATCGCCCCAGATGACACAGCCTTTCTGGGAGAAGAGTTCGGTCTGTCGAGTTTTGAATGGTGTGAAGTCATCTGATAACTGGTCCAATGGCCATCCGCGTTCTACCCAGCCTAGGACTCATGCTAGGGTGTGGTCGCGTTTGATTTCTCTCGCGATATCTCGGGCGGTCAGTGGTGGCGAGTTGAGCGCTTTGATCTGCAACGTGGTTACCGTTGGTGCCGGATCGTCGAGAGTCTCTGGAAGCGGTGCTCGGCTCAATGCGTCAGTGTGGGGAATGGCTTTCCCTGGGCGGTATTGCAGCCGATAGTTATAAGCAGCTAAGAATTCTGATCATCGGGTCATCCTAGGGGATAATATGTAGGGAGTCAGCTTATCTCCGGCTATTATCCCTAGCAAAGGCTTGTGGTCAGTGACAATAGGAAAAACCCTACCATACACGTATTCGTGAAATCTTTTCACCGCTGAGACAAGTGCGAGGGCTTCTTTATTGATTTGTCCATAGTTCCGCTCTGTTTTTGAAAGAGTCTTTGAAAAATATGCAACAGGGGCTTCGTTCCCATTAGGCAGTACGTGGCTCAAAATGGTGCCCACCCCAAAAGGCGATGCATCATAGATTATAACTAACGGCAAAGTCTCGTTATACTGCATGAGTACAGAGTCAGAAGTGAGCAGTTTTTAAACATTTCGGAATGCCTGTTCTTCACGGTAACCCCAAAACCAATTTGCTCTTTTATCTAACAATCGGTGTAATGGTTCAGCGACAGTTGCTTTGTGCGGTAAAAATACATTATAAAAATTGATGAGGTCTAGGAACGCCTAGAGATCGGCCTTGTTTCGTGGCCTGGGAGCGTTTTTGATCGCTTTTAATTTACTTTCGGTAGGGTGAATGCCCTGGCTATCAATCAGGTACCCTAAAAACTCAACATTGTCAGTACACAATTTACATTTGTTTTTTCAACCTTAAGACCGGCCTCTTGGAATTTTTTTAGGACTAATTTTAACCGGTCCTGTAAGATTTTTTTGTAGGGGCTGCAATTAATACATTGTCAAAATAGGGGACCACGCTCTTAATCCCTTGCAATAACCTTTCCATAAGGCTCTGAAAAATCCCCGGGGCTACACTTACTCCGAATTGCAGCCGGGTACATTTAAAGGCACCTCGGTGGATCACAATACTTTGGGCCCGTGCCGTTTTTTCATCTACTGGTAATTGCTGATATGCCTGAGCTAAATCCAATTTAACGAAAACTTTCCCGCCCCCTAGGGAATGGAGGAGGTGCTGCACCACCGGAACTGGATATGCATTCTGCTGCAGGGCGTGGTTCAAAGTGGCCCAGTAGTCCCCACAAATTCGGATTGACCCGTCTGGCTTAATGGGTGTTACAATAGGGGTTTCCCAAGGGGAGTGATCAATGGGCTCTAACACCCCCTGAGCTATCAGTTTGTCGCGTTGTTCGTCGATTTTCGATTTTAAGGCAAACAGAACTCGATGGGATTTTAGGCGAATGGGAGCTATTTTTGGATCTAAGCTGAATGAGATCGGGGTCCCCTTGTACTCGCCTAAGCTGTCCGCAAAGACATCCCTGAACTCAGAGATAAGGTCTTCCTCCCAGTCACAGCCACCGACTCGGTTTACGCCGGCCACTTCAATGCCGAGTGGCGCGAACCATTGGAGGCCCAGTAGGCTAAGCCTATCTCTATCAATGACCGTTAAAGGTAAGTATGCTGTGTGCTTCTTGAAGGAGACTCGGACTCGGCAGGACCCGACGACAGGGATTCGATTCCCCTGGTAGTCCTTGAGGATGAGGCGTTGGAAACAGAGATCTTGGCGTTGAATCGTGGGGATGAGTTGCTTGAGTGTCTTCCAGGACACCATCGAGAGGGACAATCCCGAGTCGACCTCCATGTGGCAAGGCTGGTTCTCAATGGCTACCGTGACTCGGATTTTCTTAGTGTCCAAGGCTGAGGCATGACCGATAGTGATAGTATGGTGAGCCTCTTCTCTCTGCAACGACCGATTTCTATAGGAGTGGTTTACTGGCTCTCGCCTTACAGGACGGTTTCTTGTCGATTGGCAATAGTTAGCCCCTTTTGAGGCCTGGCTGGGTCCTGGCAAACTGCGGCAGACCCGTCCGATGTGGCCTCGTTTCCCGCACTCATGGCAGAGTGCGTTGCGGAATTTGCATTTGGACCTGGCATGGTTGGCTCCACAGCCAGCACAAGGGCGTAAGGGCTTCGGGTGAGGGTCCTGGTCGGACCACAGTTGATGGACCCCTTCTTCGTCGCTGTCTGATGACGAAGAGAGGTCCTCGTGGTGCGTTGTCGAGAGCTGCCCTTCTGAACTAGGTGAGATTTCGCTGGCCAGTGGTGGTACCGGAGTGCGGTTTCGGCGTAGTTGTGTAGCCGACTTCTTGGTTGCTTCTGCCGCGGTAGCATCGGCAATGGTGTCGGCAAGGCTGATGTCGCCTTTCGCCATCAGCTTGCTTTGAACGCCTGGTGCATCCAATCCCAGAACTATGCAGTCTCTTAGTGCTTCTTCTAGATCGGTGAATCCACAGAGGCCTCCCAAATTTCGGAGGTCTGCTATGAAGTCGGCCACGCTTTCCCCTTTTCGCTGGCTTCTTTGATAAAACTCGTGGCGTCTCACGAGCGTAGGCACGGTTGGAGCGTAGTGGTCTCGCAGGATAGGTTCGAGGTCGTCCCAATCCATGGCCTTCACTTCTCGGGGTTTGGCTAGTGCTTTAGCCATCTTAAATACGGTTGGACCGCAGTGCATCAGGAACACCGCCCGTTTCTGTCCTGGTGTGGCGTCCTTTAAATTGTTCGTCTCTAGGAACATTTGGAAGCGATCCATGTAGGACTCCCAGTCCTTTTGGGTTGGATCGAACGGAGTGGGTGGTATGATGCCGCCGGACATGGTTCCGTTGTTGGCGTCGTCTGTCACGTGCTCGGTGTTCTTCGAAGTTTCGTTGGTTCAGATGTCTCCTAATCCCACCTTCGTCGCCAGTGTTATGTTTGAGCATGGGCGAGAAAGAATGGAGACAAGTTTCTGAACGGTGAACTTCAGCTCTTTATTTACATCGTGACTTGCTCGTTTAATATCAGTAAAACCTGCCTTATATAGGCAAACCTTGTAATGTTTAACCAATAACAAGCTATGAATGCTAGCTTTTATAACCAATAAGAACTCTCAGTTAAGGGCCAATTGGATTCCCCGGAACAGGCCAATCCGGTCAGGCCACTTAACAGCCAATCAGAAGTGCAGGGCCAGAACCCTGCACTTATTCCAAGCTCACACTTTATTAATTATATTGCATACACAACAGAACAAATGTTCTTTGTTAAACTCAACTGTACCTTCATTTTTTAAATGTGGCATTGAACAGTCTGTTTTGAACTGATGGGAACCTGATGTTTCTGGTAGTGATGATAAGCTGGAACAACTTGTTGTAGTATCTGCAAATGTGCAGATGACCCAGACATGTAATCTTAACAAAGTATATATTTTTTTGCTATTAAGATTGTTTTTAGTTGCTGTTTTATCTCTATCTGGCTCAAGACAGCACTGAAAGTTGCCATATGCTGTTGGACTTTTCAGTAGGAAACCTGTGGCCCTTCCAACGTTTTTGAACTTCAACTCCCAGGAGCCCTAGCCAGCAAGGCCAAAGGTCAGGGACACCGGGATTTGCAGTTCAGCTACATGTATCACACTTCATATACCAGATTTCCATAGTAGAAATAATGTGCAGAGGAAATCTCTGGTTTGCAGTGCCAAGTATTAATTGGAGCCATATGTTCAGCATATGCACAATCTCAATATTTTATTTTGAAAAATCCTACAGGAAGTGGATTTGGAATCTTTATCACTCTGTGTTTTTTTAAAAAAAATATCAGAGAAGGCTGCACCATCAAGGATATTTGGAATAAGCATCATGACCTTGCCTTTCAGGGAACAAAATAACCTCAACGTTCCAGAGAACAACATTTTATGGTCACTTTTTGCTTTCATGAAGACAATGTGCTACTGTTCTGTTCACATTATTTTTCAGATCACAGCCAAGGCAAAAATCACCAAATAAGCAACTCAAGTGATTTATTTTAATAATCTCAATATTAGAAACATGTGGAATTTTTTAAAAAATAGATTGTGCAAAAGATTCTTAATATCATTAATTCCTTTCCTAATGCAATACCCACAACCTCTTGAAATGGCAATGGTGATTTATTCTCATCTAAAACCAAACAGTGTCCTGCCTTTTCTCTAAGTGCATTAAAGTAGACATTGTGCTGTGTATCACTTCCAAGGATTAGTCATCTCTCCACCCAATGTTATCTCACTTTTTGTCAAGTGAAATGAAACCCAGCTTTTGGCCTATTTTGGGATATCTAAAAGTGTATTCTCCAGATCAGTGCCAAGCAGCCGTTACTTGATTGGCCTAGAAATTACATCACATCATTCCAAACTCCGAAGATATTTTCCATGGTTGATTAAATAGTGTCTCCACAAGCTTTGAAGATATGATCGGGCCAGTTTGAATAGCTTCATATGTAATATGGGAAGATCATGTTTTGACAAACAGGACAATGGATACAGAACGACCTTTGAAAGTGACCAACCCCATTTTAAAGCAGTTTTCTTCCCCCTTTTCGAACGAGCTTTGAAAGTGACCAACCCCATTTTAAAGCAGTTTTCTTCCCCCTTTTCGAACGAGCTTTGAAAGTGACCAACCCCATTTTAAAGCAGTTTTCTTCCCCCTTTTCGAACGAGCTTTGAAAGTGACCAACCCCATTTTAAAGCAGTTTTCTTCCCCCTTTTCGAACGAGCTTTGAAAGTGACCAACCCCATTTTAAAGCAGTTTTCTTCCCCCTTTTCGAATGAGCTTTGAAAGTGACCAACCCCATTTTAAAGCAGTTTTCTTCCCCCTTTTCCCTCTCCCACTCCTTTTTTAAAATTCTAAAATATATAATATAGTTCCGGTGGTGCAGTGATTAGAATATAATACTGCAGGCTACTTCTGCTGACTGCCAGCTGACTGCAATTTGGCAGTTTGAATTTCAACAGGCTCAGGGTTGACTCAGCCTTCCATTCTTCTGAGATTGGTAAAATGAGGATCCAGAGTGTTGGGGGCAATAGGATGACTCTGTAAACCACTTAGAGAGGATTGTAAACTACTGTGAAGCAGTATATAAGTGTTATTGCTATAGTTTACACACTATCATATACCTGTGCATTTCTATACTTCCTCTTATGTAAGTCAAACATGATGATATCGAGATGTGGAGATATAACATCATATATAACATTTGAAAGTAGGAGGCACACCTAAACCATCTGGGAATTACAACTAGTCCAGAATGTAGCTGTATGTGCAATTCTAGGTTTTTCAAAGATCACCCATATTACAGTTCTGCTGTTTTGGCTGCGCCGGCTGCTAGTCATTTTCCAGGTGCAGTTCAAGATGCTGGTTATCCCCTGCAAAATCCTCAGTAGCACAGGGTCAGGTTATTTATGGGACTGCTTCTCCCAGAGGGCATCCGTGCATTCCATCAGGTAATGTGAAAACTGTTAAGTCCTGGGCATGGGCGGAAGAATGGAAACGAGACATCGGACTGTGACTTCAACTCTTTATTTAACAAGAAAGACTGGAGCAGCAAACCTGGGCAGCAGTAGCTCTTTTATAGAGCTTGCTGCCGTTAAACAACCAATGAACTGAGTCTATCGCTTTCACAAGCATACAATCAGGGGCTCCCATTAACAGCCAATCAGACTGGCCAAGCCTAACCAATCGCGACTCGCTATTCATGGGCCAATAAGAATTGCAGGATTACAAGCCTGTTGTAAGATGAAGCTGTTTCGGTTGTATCGCTGCAATGGTTTAATCCATAACACCCCTCCCCCCTTGGTTCCGTCTGAGGGGTAGGGTGACGTATTCACGCAGATAGGCAGGCCGCTTCACTGTCTGCTCGACCTGCGCTGTTCCACCAGATTTCGTTCTGGTTCTGGTTCTGGCTCGGGTGGGCTGTTCGCTGGGCCGGATAGTGAAGACTGTAGTTCTGGGTTGCCCTTGTCGGCGCTGTCTTCCGGGTTCCCTGGATCTACCTCCGTCGCGGTGTTGTCACGTGGCGAGGCCGCACCCCGGTCCGGTTCTCCCTCGGATGGTGAGTATCCCCTGGGCTGTTGGGTTTCAATTTCTTCTTCGTCCTCCTCCATGTTCCTTCCCCCCCCCCAGCTGGAGGTTCCAGTGCTAATCGGGAACAGAGTTGGTTTATGTGGCGTTTCCACATCTTACCGTCTGCCGTTTGTAGATGATATGATCGGGGTCCCGTAAGTTGCGTTATGGTAGTGGGGACCCACAATGGGTCACCCGGAAGTTTTTCGCAAACACGAGGTCACCTTCCTGGAATGCCCGACACTTACTGCTGGATCCCGGGGGCTGTTCTGGCGTATAGTTTGGGTGGAGGCGATCAAGATGCGAGCGAAGTTTCTGGCCAATCAGGAGTTCTGCTGGGGTTTTGTTCGTGGTGCTGTTTGGGGTTATATGTTGAATAAAAAGCATTTGGTTTATTTTGTCGTCAATGTTGCCGTGGTCCATTTTATGCAGGGTTTGTTTTACAAATTGAACCATTTGCTCAACCCTACCATTGGCTGCAGGGTGAGCTGGCGATGTTAAAGCATGGCGGATGTCCCAATCAGCCAGGTATTGTTTGAATGGCAGAGCAGTGAATTGGGGGCCATTATCTGAGACGAGGACATCAGGAAGTCCATGGGTAGCGAATAGTTTATTCAGTTTTTTAGTGACTACGTCTGTGGTGGTGCTTTCCATTTTTTGGACTTCAAGCCAGTTTGAAAAGGCATCCACCGTTAAGAGGAAAGTGTGTCCTTTTGTGGGTCCCACAAAATCGATGTGGATACGGGACCACGGACCTCGAGGCATTTCCCACTGAGTTGGGGGAGTCTTTGGAGGAGCGGGGCGAGTCTCCTGGCATTTGCTGCATTTTGCTACCCAAGTTTCTATTTGTCTATCTAAACCAGGCCACCATGCGTAACTCCTGGCCAATGCCTTCATCCGCACGATGCCTGGATGTCCCTTGTGCAGCATTTTCAATACCCTATGTTGTAGCTTTTCCAGGACTATGACTCTGTCTCCCATACTATGCCACCCTTCTGGGAGAACAGTTCCATTTGACGATTTTTAAATGGCTTGAATGTGTCATCACTTTCACTTATCGGCCAACCGCGTTCTACCCAGCTGAGGACTCGTGCCAAGACAGGGTCCTTTTTTGTCTCTAAAGCTATGTCTCGAGTGGTTAATGGTGGCAATTTGAGGGTTTCTATTTGTAGTACGGTAATGGTCGGAGCAGGGTCCTTTATAATGTCTAGTAGTGGCGAGCGGCTCAAAGCGTCAGCGTGGGGAATGGTTTTCCCCGGGCAATGTTGTAAACGGTAATCGTAGGCGGCTAAAAATTCTGACCAATGTGTCATTCTTGGTGATAATATATGGGGAGTTTGTTTGTTTCCCGCCAAGATCCCAAGTAATGGCTTGTGGTCTGTAATTATGGTAAAGGGTCTCCTGTATACATATTCATGGAAACGTTTAATTGCGGATACAATAGCGAGGGCCTCTTTATCATAGTTCCTTTCGGTTTTAGACAAAGTTCTCAAAAAGAATGCAATGGGTGCCTCATTTCCATTTGGGAAGACGTGGCTTAGGATGGCTCCTACTCCAAATGGTGAGGCCTCACAGGTGACCGTCAAAGGGAGAGTTTCGTTGTACTGCATTAATATAGCATTGGAGGTAAAAAGGTCTTTTATCCCTTTGAACGCTATCTCTTCATGCTGTCTCCAAACCCAAGGAGCCTTTTTATCGAAGATTCTATGTAAGGGTTCGGCTACGGTTGCCTTCTGGGGCAAGAAAATGTTATAAAAGTTAATGAGTCCCAGGAAGGCTTGAAGGTCTGTCTTATTCCTAGGTCTCGGGGCTTTTTTTATTGTGGTTAGTTTTTTTTCGGTGAGGTGGATTCCCTGTCTGTCAAGAAGGTATCCCAGGAACTCCACTCTCTCTGTACAAAGTTGGCATTTGTCTCGTTTTACCTTAAGACCCGCGTCTTTGAATTTCTGCAGGACTTTTCTGAGCCATTGTACTAATACTTCTTTAGTGGGGGAAGCTATTAGGACGTCGTCAAAATAAGGCACGACGCCTTTTATGCCTTGTAATAGTCTCTCCATTAAACTTTGGAAAATGCCTGGTGCCACGCTTACTCCGAATTAGAGTCTATTGCACTTAAAAGCACCTCTATCTGTAACTATTGTTTGGGCTTCTGCAGTTGCTGCGCCACAGGAAGTTGCTGGTCCGCCTGAGTTAAGTCCAATTTCACAAATATTTTTCCGCCACCCAGGGAATGAAGAAGGTGTTGAACCACCGGTACTGGATAAGCGCTCTGTTGAAGAGCATGATTTAGGGTGGCCCGATTGTCCCCGCAAATTCTTGCTTGTCGATTTTAGGTTTTAAGGCAAAAGGTACTCGACGGGGTTTAAGCCAAATGGGAGCTACATCAGGACTGAGATTAAACGATATAGGGGTCCCCTTGTACTTGCCTAATGTTCCTGTGAACACTTCCTGGAATTCCTGGATGAGAGCCTCTTCCCAGTCATCATTTCTGGTATGGTGTATGCCGGCTAGTTCAATTCTGAGTGGGGCGAACCACTGTAGCCCTAACAAGCTGGGTCGGTCACAATCGACGACAGTTAGGGGAAGCGTTGCTGTGCGGTCCTTGAATGATACTTGGACGTTGCTGGAACCGACAACTGGGATTCTGTTTCCCTGATAGTCTTTCAGGATGATTCGCTGCGTGCTGAGGTCCTGGCGGGAGATGGCAGGTATCAGTTGCTTGAGGGTTTTCCAGGATACCATCGACAGGGACGATCCCGAATCGACTTCCATCATGCATGGTTGATTCTCAATAGTAACCTTCACTCGTATTTTCCTTGCATCAAGCGACGAAGCGTGGCCGATGATAATGGTTTGGTGGGCCTCTTCTCATCTCGTTGAAAAGGCAGGTGCTTGGTTTCTGTAGTAGTAGTGGTTCTTCCATTGGTGGTTCAGACGGTCCCGGTTTTCAGGAGGTTTGCTTATCTCCCGACGGAGGTTGCTCTCCTTTCGGCTGGGACTGGATTCTCATCTGCTTCTGCAGACCTTCGCAATGTGGCCTTTCTTTCGGCAATTACGGCAGAGTGCGTCGAGGAATTCGCAGTCCGATCGTGGGTGGTTTGCCCCGCAACCCACATATTGGCGCGGACGTCACTGGTTCCTTTGCTCTCATTCCAAGTGGAGCCGGGTGACCTCCTCTCCATCACTGTCTGAGAATGACTCGAGGTCTTCGTGGTGGGCAGTGGTTGCGTGCTTCTCAGTGGCGAGTGGTGCCTCGTCGGCGAGCTGGCGAAGCGGTGCATTTGCTTGGCGCATTCGAGCGGTTGACTTCCTGGTTGCTCCTGCTGCAGTAGCATCAGCGATGACATCTGTAAGGCTGATGTCGCCTTTCGCCATCAGCTTACTCTGCACATGTGGTGCATTTAATCCCAGAACTATTCGGTCTCTTAGGGCTTCCTCTAAGTTTGCAAAACCACAAAGGCCTCCCAGAGGTCAGCTACGAAATTACCAACGCTCTCGTCCTTCCGTTGGTCCCTCTGGTAAAATTCATGTCTTCGTATCAGTGTAGGTATGGCGGGTGCGTAATGGGCCCTGAGGATTGGAGCGAGGGTGTCCCAATCCATGGTCTTCACTTCTGCCGGTTTTGCTAGTGCTTTAGCCATCTTGAAAACGGCGGGGCCGCAATGAGTCAGGAACACCGCTTGTTTCTTGCCAGACATGGCATCTTTTAAATTGTTGGTCTCCAGAACATCTGGAAGCAGTCTATATACCAGTCCCAGTCTTCGGTTGCTGGGTCGAATGGAGCGGGTGGTATGGCGCCGCTAGTCATCTTGTCATCTGTTTCGTGCGCTCTTTCGCCACATGCTCTTTCTTTGTCCGATATGTTCTAGTCAGCTCTATCATCTCCTAATCCCATCCTCGTCGTCAGTGTTAACTCCTGGGCATGGGCGTAAGAACGGAGACGAGACATCGGATTATGACTTCAACTCTTTATTTAACAAGAAAGACTGGAGCAGCAAACCTGGGCAGCAGTAGCTCTTTTATAGAGCGTGCTGCCCTTAAACAACCAAGGAACTGAGTCTATCGCTTTCACAAGCGTCCAATCAGGGGCTTCCGTTAACAGCCAATCAGACTGGCCAAGCCTGACCAATTGTGACTCGCTATTCATGGGCCAATAAGAATTGCAGGATTACAAGCCTGTTGTAAGATGAAGCTGTTTCAGTTGTATCATTGCGATGGTTTAATTCATAACAAAAACACTCCTGCTCTCTTCCTTTTAAATGTTGTCATTACAGGGGAGATAGGAAGCACACCTTCTCTGTGACAACCCTGACCTTGGGGAACTTCCTTTTCCCTATAAATCCAACAGCCCCCCCCCCTTCCCTTGCCTTCTGAAAGCCTTTAAAAACTGCCTTCCCTCCCCCCCCCCCCCCCCGCAGGCATAGAGGTAGAGTTAAACTAGAGCCCAGTACAGTTGAAAGAGGATGTCTTGGGAGATGTTGCCTTTGGGGCACTTTACCTGGCAAATTTTGGAGTCAGTTATTTATCACAAAATTAGATCTCAACAGGCTGTCAAGAATGGCATTAATTTATTTTTATTTAAAACATTTTAGGTTGTACGAAAGCCCCTCCAAAGTTTGCAATCCCCATGTGATAAATCATAACATACTAAAACGACAAGCACTAATTAAAGTCACAAATTAGGCTCAGGCATTTGGCTGTTTGAGTTGTCATGGAAGAAATAGCACTTCTTCTATTAGAATGGAGTTTCTAGTACTGCCATTCAAAGAAAGCCAGAAAATGTCATCTCAAGGACTGTTGCAAAATAGTGGTTCAAACATGTATCTGCTTGTGTATAAAAGACCAGCCTTAAAGGCTCAGATGGAATTTTTGGGTGGGGCCGTGGTGAACAACAGCAAAACTCTTCAGAAAAGCTCTATTTTGAAAGACAACTTTACTCAAATTCTGAGTGTCTTACACATTTATGCCATACTTCATCATGATGGATTAAACCGCCGCCCTCTCAGTCCATGAATAAATATCGCATATAACTCCCACTAAACTATGTAAGACTGACTCACAAATGAGTGGTCTGAGTGCCATGGCTGTGTAACTCAGAAGAGTGTCATTTTCTGCGAAGAGATCAGCAAGGAAATATTGCATTTAAGGCAATGAAACAGCAACAAAGATGTCCATTACCCACATTTTTTGCATGATGGAAAATTTAATTACTACTGCTTCTCCTTTTTTCCCCACTAGGTGTCATTATTGATGGGATTGTGTGTATATATATTCCAGGAAGAGAGGATTCTTAGACAGATGAAGTTAAGGAGCTAAAAAACGAAGCTAAGGAGCTAAAAACATGCTGCCAGGGACCAAAACAAAACTTCACCTTCCATCCTAGAACATGACAACAGTCTCAACTGCAGACTTAAAGCTCCCTGACTAGTGAAATGCTAGAAATGCATTTGTGCTCAGTGAACAACAGTAAGCCTCAGGAGAACCCAAGCTAAGTATTTCAAGGGGTATTTTTTGAAAGGAAGTATAACAGGTGATTGGGAGAATGGCAGATATAATCCCCTACTATAGACTTAGGCTGCTTCCAGATCTTGTGGACTTCAGCTCCCAGAGGAGTTTGAAATCCACAAGTTGCCAAGGTTGGATTCCCCTGTTCCAGATGCTTTTGATGTGCTATTGCCCAGCTACATTCATGGACTGTTACAGGGGGTAAGATGGCATCATGCTCCATTTGTAACTTTCCTATGTTTCCCCACCGCTTTTGCTTTTTTAATATCAAGCACAAAGATACACTGAAATGGCCGGTTTAAAATAAAAATAAAAATTAAATAGCACACTAATGCCTTTGGATGGGTATCAACGGGGTTTTTAAAATGATATGTTGGTCAATATTTGCCAGGGAAAAAAACATTAGTGACAAATAAAGAGGCACATAAATGCTATCTCCCCACTTGTAATATTATATGGGAATGATCTTTGGGAGACAATGAGAAGAGAAGACTAGACAACAATTAGAAGGTGGCACCTGAAGGAGTTTGGGTGTGGCAAAGGTCCCAGAAGACACTTTCCCTAGTTTCTTAACCTGTAAAAGTGACAAGAAGGGACAGGTTATTTTCAGATTTGCAAAATTCTGTTAATGTAACCTTTCGAGAAAGTAGAACTGAAATATCTGGATGTGCTTCTTTGTCTGAACTATTTTGCAAGACAGACACCGACCCACCTTTCCGGCATGTTGTAGCCATTAGGAGCCATTTCTGTATGTCAATCAATGTGAATGCCATTATTCACTGATTTTTATGGAATATCTGCATGTGCCTCATCAAAGTATTAGGAAGAAAATACAGGAAACAATTATTTATGAGGAGATTCTTCAGATGTATTACCGTGACAATAGTGTATATTTATATTTATCAGGGATGTCAAACTCAAGGCCTGTGGGCTGGTTCCAACCCATGAGGTATTTATGTCTGGCCCATGGGGCTACCCTGGAAACAGCAAAGGACCTCTGCTGGTGCCTCTGCTACCAAAAATGGAGCTTGGGAGGGCCATGTGAGGCCCTTGCGAGCTCTATTTTCACTGGCAGAAGGTTGCAGGAGGCTGTCGCAACTGGAAATGGAACTTGGGAGCCCATTTTCGCTGGCAGTGCTTTGGCCACCACAGGTGCCCCCGACATGAGTGACATTGAACTGGCCAGACCCACTTTGTCCACCCCACCCTGGGAGGACCCCCGAGGTCAAACATAACCCTGATGCGGTCCTCAGTGAAATCGAGTTTGACAGCCCTGTTGTATATATAGATCTGTTGCAGAAGTACCTAGGGCTAAAACTCTCAAATCCAAAACTCTAGAATCAAATAGAGCTTCTTTTTCTGTGTGTAGACACAATGCAAGTAGGCCATTAGAATATAAATTTGAAAAAGCTAGGATTCAAAGGTCCTTGTTTCATCTAGAAAGCTGCTTATGGAGGACGGTTGCTTTACCCCAATGAAGATCTATGATCTCGGTAGCACCAGCTTTGCCTACATGCTGGACAGCAACAGCCCTCTGGAGTTAAAAGTGGAAGATGTCAAGATCTTTTGCGTGCTAAGTATATATTCTACCAGAGCTCCATCCTTCTTTAAAACAGTTCAAGTCCTGTGATATAACCTTCCCTGGATTTCTACTTGTTCCTCTTAAATTTAGTATTCAGTTTCCCAATTCTGACAAGTGAGGGGAGTTTTCTCTACTAGCACTAATGCAAGACATTCTGGCATATAGTAATGTGGTGTATTAATGCAGCAACAGGAACTGATTGGAAGCTAGTTATTTTATTTGTTATCTGAAGGCTACAAAGAGTTCAACTCTAAGTGGAATAATAGGTGAATAATCTATTTCTTCTGGAAATACAAGTAGATTATTGTATTTCTTCAAAAAGTGAGTGCCTGGATGGACTTCTTACTCATTGCTTTGTTAGGTTGCTTCAGCTGTTGATTGGACAGGCAAAATATACCTTTAAAAACTATTATTTTCTTCTTTTTATTCTGTAGCATTAGATATTATAACATTATACCGTAGGCAGTGGCACTCCATATGTGATAACAATCTTACTTTACCTTATTCTAAGGCAGTGTTTCTCAACCTTGGCAATTTGAAAATAGATGGACTTCAACTCCCAGAATTCCCCACTCAGTAGTGCTGGCTGGGAAGATCTAGGAGTTGAGATTCACACATCTTCAAGTTGCCAAAGTTGTGAAACATGGGTCTAAGGGTCAAGATGCCACAAAGTGGCACATCTATCTTTTTAAAAAAAAAAAACTAGCCAAACTCACATTCTTGCAGGGATGATTTTATGTTTCATGTGATTTCCATAGGAGGGAAGAATAAAGGATATTACAGTGACTTCCCAGTGGGATTATAACTGTCCCTCTAGAATTTCTAGTCAGTAGAACCCAGACCTGGAAATCCAGACAGAAATTATTTCCACAACAAGTTAAGGAAGACTGCCTTAAAATACATAATTGTCCCACCCTTTAGCTTTTTCCTTTATATAGAAGCTAATAGTTGACAAACCAAAAAGCAGTTTGAAGGTAAAGTACGGTTGTTGTTTTCTTCCTCAGGCTTCCTCCACCTTTGAAACATGGTACAAATCAATATGGAAGAAAAATGGAAGAAGTTGAACCCTAATAAAAGAAAGCTGTATCACGAAGAAAACATGAGGTACGGTATGTTATATCACATTTGCCCACTAGGTGGTTCTTAAAGACAAAAGTAATGCAACAATGGTTCTTGCTTCATTGTGACATAATGACTTTTTTTCGTTCCTGTGTATGTGTGGCTAAACACAAATCCCACTCTGTGGTAAAATACGACATCTGTAACATCATAAAAACAAATTCGGAGCCCTGAAACAGAGATACCAGTTCAGATAATTTGTATGATAAATGTTGTGGTTATTATTTGATTGCAAACAAAAATTAGACTCCAGTTGTACGACTTGACTAATGAAGAAAAATGTGTTATTTATTTGTTTTTATGAATATACCACAGGCCAAATACCATGTTAAATTATTTCATTGGCACTTTTAAAAACTATTAAATAAAAATCCCAATTTCAACAGGAGGAAGGTATTATAGACAATTAAGGAAAATAAAATAAATCTCTTGTATTTTGGGCTCTTTCAAGGTTATTGGAACGCTTACTGTAATAAACAGTAATAATACTTGCTTAGCGTATACTGTGTTCCAAATATAAAAATGTTTCTCATGAATTACTTCTGTAATCCTTAACCCTGGTATGTGTGGTTAAGAAAATAATGCTTTATAATGTGTTATCTATCTATCTATCTATCTATCTATCTATCTATCTATCTATCTATCTATCTATTATCTATCTATTATCTATCTATCTATCTATCTATCTATCTATCTATCTATGTATCTATCTATGTATCTATCTATCTATCTATCTAATATTTTATATTTCAGAGACAATATTATTTTCAGGAGAACAAATGGATCTCTGTAGCAACTGGAGATGTGCATGGGGACACATGCATGCCTTTAAATCAGTTTTGATTCTTGTGATTGCCTGGGCAACACCCTGCAGTTACCTTGGCAAGATTTTTTGGAAATGTTTGGCCACTGCCTCCTTCCTAGACATGAGAGAAAGTGACTGGCTTATGGCCACCTGACAGGCTTTGGGCCTAAAGCAAGACTAAATTCACAGTTTAGTCTGATGCTTTAACCACCAAATTAAACAATCAAAAATAGATAGATGATAGTTAGCTAACTAATCCTAAAATTGATTCTAAATAAAAAAATATTAAAATATAATTTTAAACTTGCATTTTTGATGGGCTGATAGAATCATGGCTGAAACAATGACATTTTTAGTCCCCAGTTTTGAGCTTGCAATAATATATGATACTGTCATGGAATTTATTTATACAGATATGAAATGCTTTCCTTCCTCTAGGTTGGCTGCACTACTAAATTATTCACAGAACTGGGATTAAGAAAATGGTGTCCAAATAACAGGTATAATACTAGGTGTTAAGTTCTGCGCATGGGTGCAAGGAACGGAGACGAGGCAGTGAACAGTGAACTTCAACTCTTTATTAATCATACTGAACAGAGCAAAAAGCCTAGGGCAGCAGCAGCCCTTTTATAGGGTAGGCTGCTGACCTATTAGCCAATGAGAAACATGGAAGTGTTAAAACCTTGAACCAATGAGAGTTGGCCCGTTAACAGCCAATCAGATTTCCCAGAAAGGACCAATCCGATATCGCTATTATCGGCCAATCAGAAGTGCAGGATTAGAACCCTGCTTTTTCTTAAGGTTGTTAAAACTTTATTAAATGCCTTTATTAGTTCATAACACCCCTTCCCCCTAGGTTCCATTTGAGGGGTGCGGTGACGTAATCCCGTAGATATGCAGGTTGTTTTAACTGTCTATTAGATTTGCACTGTCCCACCGGTTCCTGTCTGTAGTCCGGTTTCGGCGGGACGTTTTTTGATTTATCTGGTACAGGCGGTTCCGCATCCTCACTGGACGACTCGGTGCCACTAATTCTGTCATTGTTGTCCTCCGATCTCTGCGGGCTCGCCTCCGTTGAGGTATTCCTCTGTGGCGAGGCCATCCCTCTCCCTGATTCTTCTTCATGTATTGCACCCGGCTGCTGACTTCCTTCGATTCCGCTTTCCACCATCTCGAATTCGGTTTCTTCGACATCCCCTCCCCCCTCAGTTTGAGAGTCACAGGAGTCATGGGAACTGGGTTGTAGCCTAGAGCGAAGCTGATCTATATGGCATTTCCATATTTTTCCGTCCAATGTTTGCACACAGTATGATCTGGGCCCGGTGGTTTGAGTTAGGGTTGCTTCGACCCATAATGGTTCGCCGGAAAGGTTTTTAGCGAAGACTAAGTCGCCTACCATGAACTCGTGGCATTTTCCACTAGATCCACAGGGTTTCTCTGGCTCGTAGGATGGGTGGAGCTGGTCGAGGTGGGAACGGAGTTTGCGTCCCATCAACAGTTCAGCTGGAGTCTTGTTGGTGACACTGTGCGGGGTGATGTGTTGGAGTAGGAGTATTCTGTTTAGTTTGTCGTCAATGTCCCTATAGTCCATTTTGTAGAGAGTTTTTTTAACAAATTGGACCATGCACTCGGCCCTGCCATTGGCCGCAGGGTGCGCCGGCGAGGTTAGCGCATGGCGGATACCCCAGTCCGCTAAGTATTGTTCAAACGCCAGGGCGGTGAACTGGGGTCCGTTGTTGGAGACCAGAACGTCTGGCAGCCCATGCATTGCGAATAGCCTATTCAATTTTCGGATGACGTAATCGGTTGTAGTAGTCTTCATCTTGTGGATCTCGAGCCAGTTGGAATAGGCATCCACTGTTAGGAGGAACGTATATCCCTTAGTAGGTCCCGCAAAGTCAATGTGGATGCGGGACCACGGCCCCCGGGGGGTTTCCCACTCCATTGGAGTTGCTCTAGGTGGGGCACTGCTGACTTCTTGGCACTTTAGACAAGTCTTTACCCAGGCTTCGATCTGCTTGTCGATGCCCAGCCACCACACATAGCTTTGTGCGAGCGCTTTCATACGCATGATGCTGGGGTGACCGTCATGCAATGTTTTCAATACTGCTTGTTGTAACCGCTCTGGGACAATGACTCTGTCTCCCCATAGGATGCAGCCTTTTTGCGAGAAAAATTCTGTTTGCCGGTTTCTGAAAGGGGTGAAGTCGTCAGGGGTTTGTTCTACTGGCCATCCTTGTTCGACCCAGCTGAGAACTCGCGCCAGGACAGGGTCTTGTTTCGTTTCAATAGTGATGTCTCTGGCTGTTAGCGGCGGTGAATGTAGTGTTTCAATCTGGAGTGTCGTATGGGTTGGAGCTGGGTCGTTGACGGTTTCCGGAAGTGGCGCACGGCTCAATGCATCAGCGTGGGGAATGGCTTTCCCCGGGTGGTGTTGTAATTTATAGTTGTACGCAGCTAAGAATTCCGACCAACGAGTCATTCTAGGTGACAATATATTGGGGGTTGGCTTGTGTCCCGCTATAATCCCTAGCAAAGGTTTGTGATCGGTAATAATAGTAAATTATTCATGAAACCGTTTCACAGCAGATACAACAGCAAGAGCCTCTTTGTCGATTTGGCTGTCGTTACGTTCAGCCCTCGATAAGGTCCTTGAAAAATAGGCAATAGGGGCTTCACTACCATTTGGTAACACATGACTCAAAATGGCTCCTACTCCAAACGGTGACGCGTCACATGTAATGGTTAAAGGTAAAGTCTTGTTATACTGCATTAAAACAGCATCGGAGCTTAGTAAGTTTTTTACTTGTCGGAATGCGTGCTCCTCTCGGTGTCCCCAGTCCCAGGTGGCTTTTTTGTTGAGAAGTCTATGTAGGGGCTCAGCTACAGTCGCTTTCTGGGGCAAGAAGATGTTGTAAAAGTTAATGAGCCCCAGGAAAGCTTGAAGGTCTGTCCTATTCCTGGGTCTTGGGGCATTTTTGATCACTTTTAGTTTGCTATTAGTGGGGTGAATTCCTTGCTTATTGATTGGGTACCCCAGGAACTCTACTTTATCTGTACACAGTTGACATTTATTTTTTTTAACCTTTAGGCCGGAGTCTTTTAATTTCTGGAGAACCATTTTAAGACGCCTTTCTAGTACTTCTCTATTCGGGGCCGCAATTAAAACGTCATCAAAGTATGGCACGGCCCCCTTGATCCCTTGCAAGAGTCTCTCCATCAGACTTTGAAAAATCCCTGGGGCTACGCTCACTCTGAATTGGAGTCGGTTGCATTTAAAGGTGCCTCGGTGCATAACGATCGTCTGTGCTTCCACTGTTTTTTTATCTACAGGCAGTTGTTGGTACGCCTGTGCTAAATCCAATTTAATGAAGACTTTTCCACCCCCCAGGGAATGGAGAAGGTGTTGCACCACCAGCACTGGGTAAGCGTTCTGTTGAAGGTTGTGATTAAGAATGGCCCGGTAGTCCCCACAAATCCTTAACGATCCATCCGGTTTGATGGATGTTACGATTGGGGTTTCCCAATGGGCGTGGTCAGTTGGTTCTAAAACACCCTGGGCTATTAATTTTTCGAGCTGCTCGTCGATCTTTGGTTTTAGGGCAAAAGGTACCCGACGAGGCTTAAGGCGGATGGGGGCTACTTCAGGGTTAAGGTTAAATGATATCGGGATCCCCTTGTACTCACCTAGTTTGTCTGAAAAAATGTCCTGGAATTCCTGGACGAGGGCCTCCTCCCAGTCATCGCTTCTGGTTTGGTGAATACCGGCTACCTTGATCCCGAGTGGGGCGAACCATTGAAGGCCTAACAAACCAGGTCGGTCGCGGTCGACGACGGTCAGTGGTAACGACGCAGTACGATTTTTGAATGATACTTGGACTTGGCTGGATCCAACGACCGGAATTCGGTTCCCCTGATAATCTTTGAATATGATTCTTTGGGCTCTGAGGTCCTGACGCCGGACGGCAGGGATTAATTGTTTAAGGGTCTTCCAGGAAACCATCAAGAGGGATGATCCTGAGTCGACTTCCATCACGCACGATTGGTTTTCGATGGTGACCCTCACTCGGATCTTCTTTGCATCTAATGATGAAGCATGGCTGATTGTAATGGTTTGGTGTGCCTCTTCCTGTCTCGTTGAAATGGCCAGTGTTTTATTTCTGTAGGAGTGGTTGTTCCATTGGTGGTTCAAGTGTTCCCAACTCACAGGACGATTCCCTGTGGTCTGGCGGTAGTTGTTTCCTCTCTGAAGTGGGCTGGATCCTTGCTTGCTTCTACAGACCTTCCCGATGTGGCCTCTTTTCCCACAGGAATGGCAGAGCACGTTGAGGAATTTGCAGTCTGATCGTGGGTGGTTTGCCCCACAACCCGCGCATTGGTGCGGTAGTCTTCGATTCCACTGGTTGCGTTGGTCACGTTCAGACCGGAGCCGGTTGACCTCCTCCTCATCACTTTCTGATGGTGATTCGAGGTCCTCGTGGTGGGTCACTGTTGTGTGTCTCTCTAGGCGAGGTGAGGTATCGCTGGCGAGTTGATGGAGCGGTGCATTGAGGTGGTGCATTCGGGCAGCCGACTTCCTGGTTGCTTCTGCTGCAGTAGCGTCTTTGATGACATCGGCAAGATCAATGTCCCCTTTGACCATGATCTTGCTCTGTGCCGTGTGGTCATCTAATCCTAGAATCATTCAGTCTCTCAGAGCTTCTTTGAGATCCGTAAACCCACAGAGGCCTCCCAGGTTCCGGAGATCCACGATGAAATCTGCAACGCTATCTCCTTTCCATTGGTCCCTCTGATAAAACTCATGGCTTCGGACTAGCGTTGGTACGGTGGGTGCATGGTGGGCCCGTAGAAGGGGTGCAAGGACGTCCCAGTCCATGGATTTCACCTCAGCCGGTTTCGCTAGTGCCTTGGCCATCTTAAAGACGGCAGGCCCGCAATGGGTCAGGAACACTGCTCGTTTTTTCCCCATAGTTGCGTCTTTCAAGTTGTTGGTCTCCAGAAACATCTGGAACCGGTCTATGTACAAGTCCCAGTCTTCTTGTGCCAGGTCAAATGGAGCGGGTGGTATGGCACCGCTGGACATGGTTTCCATTGTCGATGCGCCTTCAGCCACGTGCTCTGTTTGGTGCTCTGTAGTGTTCAGTCAGCTCTGATGTCTCCGTATCCCATCCTCGTCGCCAGTGTTAAGTTCAGCGCATGGGTGCAAGGAACGGAGACGAGGCAGTGAACAGTAAACTTCAACTCTTTATTAATCATACTGAACAGAGCAAAAAGCCTAGGGCAGCAGCAGCCCTTTTATAGGGTAGGCTGCTGACCTATTAGCCAATGAGAAACATGGAAGTGTTAAAACCTTGAACCATTGAGAGTTGGCTCGTTAACAGCCAATCAGATTTCCCAGAAAGGACCAATCCGATATCGCTATTATCGGCCAATCAGAAGTGCAGGATTAGAACCCTGCTTTTTCTTAAGGTTGTTAAAACTTTATTAAATGCCTTTATTAGTTCATAACACCAGGTAAGCTTGAAGCATCTTTTAATAGACATTTATTTGAGAAATGTATTTTTGACTCATATCTGGAATTTGCTGGGTATTTTATAGATAACATTTCTCTTCTGACCAACTCTTAATATATTCCACCTGTGTTGCCTTCTCTCCTTTGTAATTTTTCCAGATTGCACACGAAGAATTGTGTTTAGCTATTTCAGAGCCCACTTACTTATATATACTTTAACCACTGACAGGAGAAATACCATCATTCAGTTGTGTCATTGGCTCCTTTATGTTGTCCTAATCCAACCAAAACTTGCTTCCCTGAAACTATTTTTCCAGGAAAGTGTTGTTTACAAAGTGCCTTGCTGATTTCCCTGAAGTACTTTATATTTGGAACCAAGCAATACCCATGGCTAACCTCTGAATTGCCCAAAGCTTTAATTCTGTACAACCAAAGCCTAGCTTGGGAAGCATTTGACAAGTCTACTCTTTTGTTACCTCTCTTCTTCATTTGTAAAATCAATGAGACCTGAATTCAGATGGTAGTTGGAAGGGAGGAAGGGAGGAAGTATTCTTACTGATCTTAATATTATGGCAATCACTTTTATCATTAAACATACTCTTCACTCAAGGACAAATATGATTTTTCACATAGCGCCAATGAATGAATGTATTTGCATATCTTATGCGGGTCAATGTGTCTCTTCCAAGAATGCCACAAAAAGATTCTGCATCATCACATGTAATAATCCTGGCAAAAGAAATCCCCACAGAAAAATCTATGTGTCCAAAAGGATGGGTGGCCCTGAGGAATCAATAGGCCAATATATGGGGACAGTGTAGAATGAGAGTAGAAATTCCTTTTGACATGCTAGCTTCCCTCATGATTGAAGAGTCCAGAGTACAATTCCTTACCAGGGTCTGTAGGGCTAAAATACAAAACAAAACAAAAACACAATAAATATATTAAAGGTTTCCATCCTTACATAACATTTATCTTCTCAAATGACAAGGCTTTTAAAATTATTATTAATACCAACTTGAATAAAGGGGGAAATGTTACATTTGTGTTGGATGAAATATGAAATGACAAAGGGATTATTCTCCTGTGTCCAAGAATACATGTTAATTATTTTGGGAGTTTTCCTCCTTGTTTGGGTCACTCTTTTGGGAACATTAGCATTTAGCATGCTAAGTAAAATTGTTGCAGATGGCATATGGGAATCTGGCACTTCCATTAGTTACAAGATGGCTGAACGATGTAAGTGTTCTAATCTTCATTGTCCCATAATCTCTCCTATAGTTGGCAGTTTCCTTGGCATATCATGCTTCATTCAAATCCCAAGGAAGAACTTTTCTCCTGGGTGGAGAGAAAACCAGTGAGGTTGCAGAATGATGGAGAAGTGTATAATTGACAATTTGCCGCCCTTGATTGCCTTGAAACGATATGATGAGACGTATCATCAAAACAAAGGCAAAAGAATGCTGAGCATGAGATAGAAAACCAGAAATCTCTTTTTATAAAGGAAAAGAACTTGGGCAAATTAAAAGACAGATTGTAACATAATATTCTTTACAGTCTTTTCTAACTGGTGCAAGGAGCAACAGATCAGGACTCCCAGGCCCAACCTGTCATAGAATGTTACATCTGTGACATCTGTGTTAAACGTTTCCTCAGCAGGGTGTGCAATGAGTAACATCCTGGTTAAAGACATACTCATAGAGATTCTTGGTTCCCAAAGTCCCTGTGAATCTAGTCGAACTTGAGATGTGTGGTCTGAAGAGATAGATGATTTCATATGGCATGCATTGGACTGGCCTTTTAGACAAACACAGCTGAGAAAAGTGTATGCGCTTGAACAGAACTATGAAAGCAGATTTTTCCCCATCTTACTAAATTGCAAGCTTAGATGTCTAGATGCAGACTTCCATGTTATTTCAAAAGCTATTTGAAAATGTCCACAATGAAATATCCACTGTGGGACTGTGTCACTGTGGTCATTATTAGTAAGACCTGGCAAACCAGTAATTGAAATAGCGTTTCAATTACATAGAATTCGTCCTCAAACAATATGTGTGTATTTCAGAAAGCATTGGATGAATAAATATCCAGAGCATCCTTCATTTCCCACAGAGGTTCTTCAAAGAAAACTCCAAAGTTCTTTTTCCTTATCTTCAGTCCATCAATTTGAAAAAATTCCTTGATCTATCTGCCTTTACACTTTGTAAACTTACACAATTTTTGTGAAAGGAAAATCTAAAATAGTTTTGAATTAACCAAAGATTTAACTCCCAATCACTATTAGCTAATCTGTATATAGAAAGGCTGAGAAAGACTACTTTAAGAAAGGTAGGTCAGTGTTTTAGGGGTCTCCTTTCCTTTAATATGCCATTTTCAGACTTAGAGTGATATACGGAAAGTGAAACATTTAATTTAGAAACATTTCACTGAATGACACTGTAAATCCCAGCTGTTGACATGGTTTGGTTTCCAGATAAGATGACTTTATAGTTTAGAATTCACTATCCTGCAGACTTATAAGGACACTTACCAAGTTACAGTGCCCAAAGGACAAATGGGAATTATGTTCACAAAGGAACTCAGCACTAATTGTAGCAGTCACTCCATTTTAATTTCCTGTACAAATCAATTCAATTTAGAGAGTCTGCTCAGAAGGCCACAATATACTGTAGCTTGTCAGAAACAGTCTTCCAGAATTTATATTGGGTCTTGAAGGGCTACACTTTGTTCTTAGGCAAAAATTCCTACACTGTGATCCAGGGACTACTTCGAGTCTCTAAGATTTCTGCTGGTGGTCCTAACTGGAGATATATCTGTGTACGTATACAAATTTCACTGAATTCAACCCCGGGAAGTTTACCAATCCCACAAGACATGAGCATTATTGACAGTCTTTTGGCCATTTTCTTAAAGTAATGTTTTATTTAGTGTTGGATTTGTGTACATGCCAACTTGAGGATAACTTGTACGCCATGTTGCCTGTTCTGTCCCCTCATTAGCATTCTTGAGATCCCCGCGCTTTGATTGGCCAAAGCGCGGGGCACTCTGATTGGCTAGGCGAGCCGCGCCGATTGGCACGCTAGGAATCTCCCGCGATTGGTCTATTCGAATCGCGGGAGATTCAAAGTGGTGCCATTGGCTGCGGCCGCCGCGGCTAAAGAAATAAAAGCCGCAAAGTTTCTCAATAGCCTCAGCTCGGTTCCCACATCAATAAAAGAGCTTGATACAAAGTCACCGACTCCTGGCATCATTTCCGAAGACACAACACTGGCGACGAAGGTGGGATTCTGATCCTGAACCGAAGCACGTGTCCGACGGAAGCCAGACGAAAATCCACGATGGCGAAAATCGCACTCCCCGCACCCTTCAACCCCGCCAGCGAGGACTGGGAATCGTACTCCGACAGATTCCACATGTTCCTCGAGTGCAGCGACCTGAAGGATGCCACCGGCCACATGAAGCGAGCCGTCTTCCTGACCCACTGCGGGACCGAGGTATTTAAGATGGCCAAAGCACTTGCCAAACCCGCCGACGTGACCGCGATGGACTGGGACGTCCTCGAGCCAATACTTCGGCGACACTACGCTCCAGAGGTTCCCATCCTCATCCGATGACATAAGTTCTACCGTCGGGACCAACGGTCGGGTGAGAGTTTCAGCGACTTCGTCGCCGAACTACAGTGCCTAGGGGGGCTGTGCGAATTCGACAACCTGAACGACGCCCTGCGAGACCGAATCGTGCTCAGCCTGTGGGACCCCGTCCTCCAGAGTTGGCTGATGGCCAAGGGCAACATCACCCTTGCAGATACCCTCACCGAAGCCATAGCCGCCGAAGCGACCCGAACATCCGCCGACCGCATGCGCCGACCGAACGCTGGGGACTGCAGCGGGAACAACCACCCTGCAAGGTCGGCCGAGGCCCAACCTGAGACGACCACCCACCAGGGCGACTTCCACTCGGCATCGGGCACTTCCAACGAGGAGGAGGAAATTCATCGCCTCCAGGCAGGCCGCGAGCCATGGAACCGGTGGGGTCGTAAGTCGAGGACCAACTGTGCCGGTTGTGGAGGCGACCACCCCAGGTCCGAATGCCAGTTTTTCGAGTCAATCTGCCGGCATTGCGACAAGAAGGGACACATCGCCCGCGTCTGCCGTCTCAAAAAGAACCGCAGCCCGCCACGATGGGACCAGAGCGAACGGAGGCGAGAGAGCACACCACCCCGGACCAGAGATCACCCCTCTGACAACAGATGGGACCGGAACGGACGATCCCTACGAGGCGGCAAGACCCGGCGAAGAGAGGAGACCCATCAGATGGTCACCATCAGCCACGCCACAACCAATGATGCCCGGAAGGTCTACGTGGAGGTAGGCATCGAAGGCGAGCCATGTAAAATGGAGGTGGACTCCGGGTCCTACCTCTCCATGATAGCATGGCAAGAAATAAAGCGCTTGGTGCCTACCATCCAAAGAAAAGGCCTAGACAGCCAGAGATTAATCGTAAAAGACTACCAGGGAAACCGCATCCCTGTAGTCGGAACCGGACAGTTCAACGTAACATACAAAGGGCGCATCAAAAGGCTTCCCCTGACCATCGTCGATCGCGACCGCCCAAGCCCACTGGGACTGCAATGGTTCGCCCTGCTCGGCATCGCAGTCACGGGAATCGACCACATCACCGACGACAGCTGGGAGCAACAACTAGCCCGGGAATTCTAAGAGGTCTTCGACGGAAACCTAGGCAAGTACCGAGGGCCCCTTATATCATTCAGCCTAGACCCAAACGTCCCCCCAAAACGCCTGAAACCAAGGCGGGTGCCATTCGCACTTAAACCCAAGATAGACGAGCAAATTGACAAGCTCGTCAAGCAAGGGGTCCTACAACCAATAGACCACGCCCGGTGGGAGACCCCCATAGTCACCCCGATCAAGCCCGATGGATCGGTGAGAATCTGTGGGGACTATAAGGCCACCCTAAATGGCGCCTTGCAACAAAGCGCTTACCCCGTCCCAGTAGTGCAACACCTACTGCATTCACTGGGAGGGGGCAAGGTTTTTGCCAAACTCGACCTCGCCCAGGCATACCAACAGTTGCCAGTCGACGAGGAAACGGCAGAAGCGCAAACCATAGTCACCCACCGGGGAGCATTTAAATGCAACCGGCTCCAATTCGGAGTCAGCGTGGCGCAGGGAATATTCCAAAGCCTAATGGAAAGGCTATTACAAGGCATCAAGGGGGTGGTACCTTACTTCGATGATGTCTTAGTGTCGGCAACCAACCAAGCCGAACTAGAGGGTCGCCTAAGGGAGGTCCTAACCAAATTCAAAGAGACCGGGCTCAAGGTAAAGAGGGAGAAATGCCAATTATACACGGAACGGGTTGAATTCCTAGGATATCTCCTAGACCGTCATGGCATTCACCCCACAAACCAAAAAATCAAAGACATCAAAGAAGCCCCCACACCCAAGTCGAAGACGGAGCTGCAGGCATTTCTGGGGCTTCTTAACTTTTATAATGTCTTCCTGCCCCAAAAGGCGACGGCGGCAGAGCCTTTGCATAGGCTCTTGGACAAGGCAGCGACCTGGACTTGGGGGAAACGCGAGCAAGCCACCTTCCAGAGAACAAAGGACCTCCTCACTTCGGATGCCGTCCTTATACAGTACAACGAGACCCTACCTCTGGCCGTCACATGCGACGCATCACCCTTTGGCGTCGGCGCTGTCCTCAGCCATACTCTCCCCAACGGAAAAGAAGCACCCATCGCGTTCTTTTCAAGGACCCTCACCAAACCGGAGCGGAACTACAGCCAGCTGGACAAAGAGGCTCTGGCTATCGTCGCCGCAGTAAAAAGATTCCACAAGTATCTCTACGGCTGGACATTTACCATCATAACCGACCACAAACTGCTGCTGGGAATCCTTGCAGGGAACCGGGCCACCCCGAACATTCTGTCTCCCCGAATGACAAGGTGGTCCGAGTTCCTGGAGGCCTACAATTACGGACTCATACACAGACCGGGTAAGACGATCTCCCATGCGGACGCCTTAAGCCGCTCGCCGCTACCGGAACCTGACACCGACCCAGCACCCACGACGACCACCCTCAGTATAGAGACTCTACCCAACCTGCCCATAACCACCTCAGACATTGCCCAAGAAACTAATAAAGACAAAGGTCTGGTGCGGGTGTTGCATTGGGTAGAGAAAGGGTGGCCGGAAAGGGACAACGACGAGTCCGTCAAGACATTCCGGAACCAGCAAACGGAACTCTCGTTATTAAAAGGGTGCATACTATGGGGGGATAGGGTGGTCATTCCAGAAAAACTACAAGGGAAGGTTCTGGAACTGTTACACGAGGGGCACCCGGGCATCGTTAGAACTAAAGCCCTGGCCAGAAGTTACGCTTGGTGGCCAGGGATGGACAAACAGATTGAGACCTGGGTAGCAAGGTGCCAACGATGCCAGGAAACTAGCCAAGCCCACCCAGAGCACCCCTCCTAGAGTGGGAAACCCCAAGGGGACCTTGGTCTAGGATCCACATAGATTTCGCCGAGCCCACAAAAGGACACACCTTCCTGATAACAGTAGACGCTTACTCCAACTGGCTGGAGGTAAGCAACATGAGAACAACAACCACGGAGGCCGTAACCAAGGAACTCGGCAAACTTTTTGCAACACACGGCCTCCCAGACATCGTCGTTTCCGACAACGGGCCCCAATTCACCTCGCTAGAATTCGAAAAATTCCTAGCGGAAAGGGGTATCTGACACGCGCTGACAGCACCGGCGCATCCGGCAGCGAACGGTAGGGCGGAACAGATGGTGCAATTCACAAAGAAAACCATCCGGAAAATAGACCACGGGGAGGTCCAGGATAAAATAAATAAATTACTCTTCACCCAACACATAACCCCAAATACCACAACGAATAAGAGCCCAGCCGAACTGTTAATGGGGAGGAAGTTAAGGTCCCCACTCGACAGATTACACCCCACGTATAACCCAGAGAAGCCCCCAGACTCAACCAGCAAACACCGAACCTTCGCACCAGGCGACCCCGTGTACGCAAAAAACCTAACGGGAGACCCGTTATGGGTACCGGCCGTCATCACACAAATAACAGGCCCACACTCGTACCGGCTACAAACAACAGACGGACGAGCGTGGAAACGCCACATCGACCAGTTAAGATCGAGGACGACCACCCAAGAGACCACCGACGCACCAGCAGGCAAAACCAACCCCCACAACACAAACCAAGAGGGGAGGGAAGACCCAGGGGACCAAAACCAAAGAAGAATAAACCAACCATACTTACCGGAAAGCAGCCAGCACGAAACCTCGCCAGAAAGAGACAGCCAGGCCAGCTCAACCGACCCGGGGAGACCGAGCGGGAGCGGCGAAATCTGCAGCTCAACCAACCCGGGAAGCCCAGGAGGGAGCTATGGAGAGCGGCCCGGCCCGACCGACCAGCCGGTTCCCACGATGGCATCCAGAGAAGCAGAGACCCCGACCGAACCGGCCAGGATCCAACCTACGACTGAGCTGCGCAGGTCCAGTAGGCTAAGACGGAGCCCCGCCTACCTACGGGACTACGCAACGTAAGGACTAAAGAGGGGAGGGGTGTTCTGTCCCCTCATTAGCATTCTTGAGATCCCCGCGCTTTGATTGGCCAAAGCGCGGGGCACTCTGATTGGCTAGGCCGCGCCGATTGGCTCGCTAGGAATCTCCCGCGATTGGTCTATTCGAATCGCGGGAGATTCAAAGCGGTGCCATTGGCCGCAGCCGCCGTGGCTAAAGAAATAAAAGCCGCAAAGTTTCTCAATAGCCTCAGTTCGGTTCCCACATCAATAAAAGAGCTTGATACAAAGTCACCGACTCCTGGCATCATTTCCGAAGACACAACATTGCCTGCAGATAACTCCTTGGTAATATCTTAGGTATATTTGTCTCCCAACTGAGAAAAATATAAAGAACCCGAGGCCAAACACCTCAGAAATGAAATGTGTTTTCTTACTTCTTCGGGGAGGGGGGAGGAATGGAAAATATTTCATTTACATTCTTACCAAATGGGAATGTTTGCACAAACCTGGAAGACCTTTTCAGCCCAGCACTAGTAAAAGTGTATAAGCTAAAGATCCTACTCTATTAAAAGAATTGATTCATAGAGGCCAGTCCAGTGCTGCTCCTTCAACAAAAAGTGAAATGCGCTCATCCAGCACTGTTTTTTGTTAATATCACCCACTTGAGCTCCACTCTTAAGATTTATGATGTCACTATTAAAGCCCTCTGGGTCATTACAACCTTGCCTTTCATCTAGTCTGTGTATAAATAATTGATCATCATAGGGATTGAAACCTGGGGAAATGAAGACAACTTAACACAGATATTCTTTATGACATCAATTACAGGGGAAATCATTTGGTAAGAGAAACGAATATTTCAAGCGGAGCAATAATGATAGCTAGCTTCTGCAATACTTTCTTGCTGCAAATGAAATGTATCCAAGTTCCACTTGAGGAAGAAAATGCTTTATTGTTCAGGGAGAGCATGTCACGTGTGTATCTGTGTATGTAACCCAGCTTTCAGCATATTAAAGGGGTTTTTTTTTAATAACAAAAAAGTGGTGATGCCTTCTAGTTTATGAATCAAATTTAAGTAACATTTTATATATTATTAACTATTAAGTATGGCTGACATCCTATATGAAACTGCCTGGGAGCATTTTCCATTTTATTCTATGGAGTTTGCTTCTGGGTAGCCCTGGGTTGGTTTGTGCTTCTATCTTTCTGAGTACAGGAGCTCCATGTTAAGTATGACATATATTTTAATAAACCAATATTATTAATGTACACAAAGATATTTTTTTGTCTTTTGTCCAAAATTATTTTATTTCAGGCAGGCAAAATAAAAACACCAGAGCAAGGATACTTTCAAAATACATAACTCAAAGCTCAATCTTATTGTGGGATATCACGGTTTAAAATATAGAATTTGAGTTTTGAAAATACATAAAGCTATTTAGATTTGTAAACGCTTGTATGAGGATCAGTGGTTTCCTGTCAAATCTCCTTTGAAGAAGTCCACTGCATCCAGTAGGTTTTTAGAAGATGGAGTAGCCAAATGTTTTAGTTGCCTTGAAGCTGGACTTTCTCCTGCATCACACCCAACCTATGGAATCCAACTTTAAGACAGAAGTCAAGCCGTTTCTCTTCAGTTGAGATCTTCTAAGTTGGTTTATTTATTGATACATCTACTGTATGTTGCTGGCTTTATATATTTAACTGATTTTTAAACTATTTGTATTAAAAAGAAGTGGATTGGAGAGAAGGAGGAGGAGGACTTTTTCATCAGCCTAAAAAAATCTTCTATTGGATTTCAAGATTAATCATAGACAAAAGCAGAATCTTTGATTAAAACTTCAAATAGTGAATTTTCTTGAGCTTAGGAAGCAGCAGAGATATTATTTTGAAATTCTGAGTTAATTCTGCCCTGGGAATGCATATGTTACTGTATAGATCAACCTTTCTCAACCTTAAGCACTGCTGGCGAGGGAATTTTGGGAATTGAAGTCTATACATCTTGAAGTTGCTATAGTTGAGAAACATTGGTCCAAATGATTTCTTTTCAAGGAAGAATGATTTCTTTTCATTTTGTGTGACTGACTTAGCACACGTTATAAATAATAAATTATAAAATGGTGATTACCTAATATCACTAAAAAGATTTCTTAATTCCTAAAGAATTCTGTAAAACAGAAATATTCTTTCTGGTGTCTTCAAAGCTACATTGCTAGGCTCTTGAATAGTTGGATTGTGGACTTTCATGGTCAAGGGTTGAGATGTGACTGAGTTGAGTTTTCAGGCCTAAAAGTCCTCTGTATGGGCTGAGGAGAATGTAGAAAAGTAGTGCTGCCAAGGGCAACATTTGAAAAATAACCAAAATTCTGAAATTTGATCACATTTGAAAAATGCTATGACACATTCCTTGGAGATTGTGTATATATTTTAATCAAAAGATCCTCCAAAAATAAACAAGAAGAGAAGGACCAGGGGAGACATGATAGCAGTGTTCCAATATTTGAGAGGCTGTCACAGAGAGGAAGGGGGTCAAGCTATTTTCCAAAGCACCCGAAGCCCAGACAAGGAATAATGGATAGAAGCTGATCAAAGAGAGATTCAACCTAGAAGTAAGGAAAATTTTTCTGACTGTGAGAACAATGAACCAATGGAAATCTTGCCTTCAGAAGTTGTGGGAGCTTCATCACTGGAAGCTTTTAAGAAACTGGACTGCCATCTGTCAGAAATTGTGTAGGGTGGGGAGTGGGGTTTGGACTAGATGACCTACAAGGTCCCTTCCAATTCTGTTAATCTGTTAAAGTCAAACAATGTATAGCTAAAAGGATTCAGAATTTAAGCGGGACAATTGCTGTGTAATAATAAGAATGCCAATAAAAATAAACATCAAATTCACCATGAATATTAAAATTAGAGAAAAAAAAATATTTTTTTCTGTTACATTAGTTCTGTGCTGATATATCACAATCCTATTACTCCAGTGCTAACTGCCAAAATCATATTCCAAAAATGCTTGAAATGCAAAAATTAGATAGGATTATTTTTTCATGTTTGATGACAGTGTCATAAAACTCAATAATTCTGGAAGATAATTTACAGTAGGAGAAAACAAATGTTACACACTGTACTGATTTTTATTTTCTGCCAGCTTTTTTTGTGAATTATCATTAAACCTTAGATTAAACCTTAGTATAACTTGTCATTGGCTTTATGTATAATAGCAAGATACTTTGCATTTTCTTACTGGAAATTTCATATAATTATTTATTTAGAAGACTGGCAAACTAAGCTGTGTGAATATGTATTCAGTGTAAAAAATGAAATTAATATTTTAAAAGTAAATGTAGAATATATATTTATCTTGGAAACTATTTGTGGGCTGTTATTCTGTACATGGCCTTGTCTCACTTCTGAAATTTGGGTTCTCTTAATATAAGGCTTTAAGTTTAAACAAACATTAGACCTCACCTTGTTTTGTTATAACAAGGCTGGCCATTTCATAAACAGTTCTACTAATTCTCAATTCTGATTAATAATTCTTATACTATTAGATACTTATGCTAATTATTGATATTGAATTGATTTCAATAACAATGAAGATTTTTATATATATATATAATATACAGTATATATATATACTGTATATTATCTAATGGTATTCAATTACTGTGCTATTGCTATTAGCAATTTTTTCCATTCCAATAATGCAGTGACAGGTAGTCCTTAACTTACAACCATCAGCCACGTTGGCACAGTTGTTAGAGTGCAGTACTACAGGCCACTTCTGCTGACTGCGAGCTGCCTACAGTTTGGCAGTTCAAATCCCACCAGGCTCAAGGTTGACTCAGTCTTCCATCTTTCTGAGGTGGGTAAAATGAGGACCCAAATTGTTGGGGGCAATATGCTGACCCTGTAAACCATTTAGAGAGGGCTGTAAAGCACTGTGAAGCGGTATGTCTAAGGGCTATTGCTATTTTATTCATTTAGTGACTGTTCAAAGTTACTCATGACCATTTTTCACACTTATGACCAGTGCAGTATCCTCATGGTCATATAATCAAAATTTGAACACTTGACAACTGGCATATATTTATGACAGAGTCAAAGAGGAAGCCAGATTCACTTAACAACCATGTTACTAACTTAACCACTGCAGTGATGCACAACAACTGTGGCAAGAACTGTCGTAAAATGGACCAAAACGTCTTGCTTAGCAACAGAATTTTTGGGTTCAATTGTGCTTGTAAATCAAGACTGCCTCGATTTAAAACCTGTACATGCAGGGGAGATTTTCATATCTGATCATCAGCTATTGTCTAGCTCAAAACCGTCATCTGTGAGGTAGTTCAAAAGCTCCCTTGAGTTTGCAAGATCTTCAGTGGAAGCGGCATTTTAAAGGTTACCATGAGTTTTATTCCCACAACTGACAAAAGTAATTTTCATGCCTGCTATTTTGAGAAACCAGATAGATTCTTTCCTTTTTCTTTCCTGACAAAGACCTCCTGAGACAAACAAGCATTTATCATGATTTCATTTAATAGCCTGTTTGCTCTTGAATGGCTTTTGCAACCAAGGACTCACAATTAATGCTCAATATAATTGCTATGCCCACCAGGGTATCATAAGGGGAGAGGAGCAGACAAACCAGAGAGTCAACTTTCTGTGTCTCAGTCTCTACTTCTCTCTCCCATGAGTCTGAGTTTGATTCTCTAATCAGCCAGTTGCGGTGTTCTTATTGGTTACTTTGTCATATTAAACACATTTGGCAAGGGTTGTATGGTACTGTGAGGACCAGAGGTGGGTATTCAGCAGGTTCCGACCAGTTCTGGAGAACTGGTAGTGGAAATTTTGAGTAGTTCGGAGAACCAGCAAATACCACCTCTGACTGGCCCCGCCCCCATCTTTCTCTGCCTCCCGAGTCCCAGCTGATCGACTGGGTCTTCTTTGGTTGCCCTGCACAGGAGAATGGAGCTGGAAAGCAGGTTAGTGGGGTGGGGCGGGAATGGAGATTTTACAGTAACCTTCCTCTGCCATGCCCACCAAGCTATGCCCACCAAGCCACGCCCACAGAACTGGTAGTAAAAAAAAATTGATTCCCATCACTGGTGAGGACTAATTGTGGTGCTCCATTATTGGACAGCTAGAGGAAGCGCTGACTGGCTCTGATCAACACTTACCACATCTGCAGTGGGGAAAACAGCAGAACAGTCATTGCAAGTCAAGATTGGAGGATTTCAGGAGTGAAAACACTGGCTGTATAGAAATCTCACCAGTCCAACAGCACAACATTTCCCAGGTATAACATAGGTAGACCTCAAATTACGACCATAGTTCAGCCCAAAATTTATGTTGTTAAGTGAGACATTTGTTAAGTGAGTTTTGCCCCATTGTGCAACCTTTCTTGCACATGAGTGAATCCCTGCAGTTGTGAAGTTAGTAACCTGGTTGTTAAGTGAATCTGGCTTCCCCATTGACTTTGCTTGTCAGAAGGTTGCAAAAGGAGACCATGACCCTGTGGTCTGCAACTGTCATAAATACGAGTCAATTGCCAAGCGCCTGAATTTTGATCACATGACCATGGGGATCGTAAGGCTGAAAAATGGTCATAAGTCATTTTTGGCTATTTATATTTATTCAAATCATAACAGAGTAGTAGTTTCACTGGATCACAAGAATGCTTTAATCACAGCAACTTATAAAATATAGACAAGGCTAGCCTTGAGGTATATTTCTTTGGTGGTAAAGCAGGAAAGATAGATGATAGATGATAGATAGATAGATAGATAGATAGATAGATAGATAGATAGATAGATAGATAGATAGAGTAGGAAGTTAGCACCCACCTCTCTTCTAGAAAATTGAAATAGCCTAGGAAATATTAAAAAGGCAGAATATTTCCTCTAAAAAGAGTAGAAACTCAGAAGCAGAAACTCACCTCAGAAGCAGAAACTGACCCCCACCTTTGTTAATGGGTGGGCCATTAAGGCCTGGGCCAGAATACTTTACATAACAAAGATCTCCAGGTAAAGCTATAGCAATTGCCAAAAGCCCTTTTAAGGGCATAATCACCCAGCAAGGCTCAACCAAGCCTGGAACTCAGGACAGTTTACAGCCAACCCCCTACATATTATCCCCTAGAATGACCCGATGGTCAGAATTCCTAGCTGCTTATAATTATCGCCTGCAATATCGCCTGGGGAAAGCCATTCCCCACGCCGACGCATTAAGCCGAGCACCACTTCCAGAGACTCTCGACGATCCGACACCAACGGCAACCACATTGCAAATCGAAGCACTCAACTTGCCGCCTATGACTGCCCGAGACATCGCGAGAGAAACCAAACGAGATCCGGGAGTCTGACAACCAATGGGATATGTTTCTTACACAGGAACAGGAAACACTAAGGTGGGGCCCAACAAAGATTATAAAACCCAGGCACTCTCAGCAACTCAGCCCTTCTGGACCTTCGCTTCTCACCCTTTTTTAAAAAATATTTTCTTACCTTCTCTGGAGCTCCAGGCCATGTGGTCCTGTCCACCATTAAACCTTCCAAAGAGCCTCCATGTTTCCAGTGTCTTTTTCCCCACTTGGAACTGAACCCAGAAGGATATTTCTTTCAACGATAGATAGATAGATAGATAGATAGATAGATAGATAGATAGATATAGATAGATAGATAGATAGATAGATAGATAGATAGATAGATAGACAGATATAAACAAAGAAATCATGATTTGCAATGCAGTGTATGAAGTTTGGATGTCATGAAAGGAAAGCAATTTGTTATTATTTATAGGCACTTGAATAACTCAACCAGCTCTGAGCTAAGAAACCTTGACTTGGGAAAAGACTACTTGTGTTCTGCCCCTGGATGCAAAATGACTCAGAATGGCTAAAGCATTCCTCCAAGTAAAATAGGCAAGCTATAAAAGCTTTTTGTGTGTGCAAGATTTATCACATTTATCCTAGACAAATGTAAGATGGACTAAGAGCATTGCAGCTGTATCTTCATGTCTCAATGTAGGCAATATCAGACAATATAGCCCCCCCCCCCAAAAAAAAAACACCAACTCCAATGCTCTGGGATTCCTCTTCCTGATTTTACAAATGTGTGCTAAATCATTGAGTATACGAAGGGAGAAATTTCAATCTCTTAGGCACTGTCAGTCAGCATTATAAAAACTTTTCACAGGCCATAAATTAAACAGCCATAAGCACAAAGCAGCTCAGAGGCCCAGCACACAAACTCATCTGCAAGCAAGGGATGGTTGCAATATTTTCATCAAGGAATTTGGGAAATGAATTTCCACTGTGCTAGGACATTAGCCGTGGTGATGATGTGTAACGTTTGTTTTAATCTATTATCACTTTGCACAGGAGAGAGGAAATATGGGACAGACCAGATGGTAATCTGGTCTGTACACACACAGAGAAGGGAATTTTGTATTTCCTGCCATTGTTAGCAAAGGACGAAGACTTTGCTACTGAGTGAGGGCATTATTATGCATGCTAATAACCATATTCAAGTGTTGCTGTTAGGCAACTGTAGTTGACAACAGCGTTCAGGTGGTTGCACATTAATCTCATGAATTATTCTAGCAGAAAACTCCTGCTGTTAGCAAATGTTTTGCAATAATGGTTACTAGGTGCAATGCAATTTCCTCTGATGAGATTTGTTGTGTACTAAAAATGGACTGCTCGAAATCCCTGCGCCTTGATTGGCTAAGGCGCAGGGATTTCTAATTGGCCAGGCGAGCCGCGCCGATTGGCCCGATTGAAGTCTCCCGCGATTGGCTGAAACCATAAGCGGGAGACTTGAATCGCTGCCATTGGCCGCGGCCGCCGCGGCAAAAGAGTATAAAAGCCGGAGGCTTTTTCTCTTTTGCGGTTCGGTTCACGTCTTCAATAAAAAGAGCTGTTACTGATAGTCACTGCCTCAGAGCCTTCCTTTCGGACACGACACTGGCGACGAGGATGGGATCTCGCCCCTGAACCGAACCCCGTGTCCACAGACGAACTTGCGACAACGAAATGGCGAAAATAGCACCGCCCGCCCCCTTCAACCCCGCCGCCGAGGACTGGGAGTCCTACTCAGACAGATTCCGGATGTATTTAGAGTGTGCCGGCATGAAGGACGCCCCGGGCCCGCTAAAACGCGCCGTGTTCCTGACGCATTGTGGACCAGAGGTTTTCCAGATGGCCAAGGCATTGGCCAAACCGGCAGACGCGACTGCCATGGATTGGGACGTCCTCGAACCCATACTAAAGCGCCATTATGCTCCCGAGGTCCCCATCCTAATTCGGCGGAACGAATTCTACCGGAGATGTCAAAAACCGGACGAGAAACTGAGCGACTTTGTCGCTGAATTAAGGCGCCTAGGCGGGCTCTGTGAGTTTGAGGGATTGAACAGTCTCATAAGAGACCGTTTCGTACTAGGACTTTGGGATCCGACACTCCAGAGCCGACTTATGGCCAAAGGCGACATCAGCCTCGCCGATGCCATCACCGCAGCCGCGGCCGCAGAAGCAACCCGCACGTCAGCAGACACCATGCGGAGAACCGAGGCAAAAGGCGCAAACAACAACAACCCCGCAAGGTCGGCCGATGCAAGAATCGAAGCGGCCGCACACTACGGCGGTTACCAGTCAGCCTCCAGCATTTCAGACGATGAGGAGGACACACATCGCATGCAGGCGGGTCGCGGAAACCAGCGAAGCCAAAACAGTCGTAGGTCGAGGACCAACTGCGCAGGGTGCGGCGGCGACCACCCCAGGTCCGAATGCCGTTTCTTTGACGCGGTCTGCAGGCATTGTGACCGAAGGGGCCACATCGCCCGAGTTTGCCGCCAAAAGAAGACACGCAGCCCGCCAAAATGGGAGCAGCAGGATAGAAGGAGAGAGAGCCCGCCAAGAACCAGAGAGCGCCAGCCAGCAGGCAGATGGGACCAGAAGCAAAGACCCCAGAGAAGCGGCGACGGTCGGCGGAAAGAAGAAACCCACCAGACGGTGACAATCGGCCATGCCATCTCCGACGGCGCCAGAAAGATATACGTTGAAGTCTACGTCGAAGGTCGGCCTTGCAAGATGGAAGTGGACTCCGGGTCCTACCTTTCCATGATTGCATGGCGCGAAATAAAGAAACTAGTGCCCACCCTGCAGAAGGAAAATGTACCCGCCCAGAGAATCATCATAAGGGACTATCAGGGCAATCGCGTGCCAGTAGTGGGCACCAAAAACTTTAGCGTAACCTACAAAGGCCGAACCGAACAGCTTCCACTCACGATAGTCGATCGTGACCGCCCGAGCTTGCTTGGCCTGCAATGGTTCGCCCCACTGAACATCGCATTGACAGGTGTCAACCAAGTCTCCATGGAAGCCTGGGAACAGCGGTTAGTCCAGGAGTTCCAGGAGGTCTTCGATGGAGGATTGGGCAAGTATAAGGGGCCCCCTATTTCCTTTGACTTAGACCCATGGGTTTCCCCCAAGCGACTTAAATCTAGGAGGGTACCCTTTGCGTTAAAACCAAAAATTGACGAACAAATCAACAAACTCGTCAAGCAAGGGGTATTAACACCTATAGATCACGCCAGATGGGAGACCCCTATAGTGACCCCAGTAAAGCCAGACGGGTCCGTGAGGATTTGCGGGGACTATAAGGCCACCCTAAATAGCGCGCTACAGCAAAGCGCCTACCCAGTGCCCATAGTGCAACACTTACTGCACTCATTGGGAGGGGGAAAAATTTTTGCCAAGCTTGACCTCGCCCAGGCATACCAGCAACTGCCTGTGGACGAAGAAACGGCAGAAGCCCAAACAATCGTGACACACCGGGGGGCCTTCAAGTGCAACAGACTCCAATTCGGAGTCAGCGTGGCACCAGGCATTTTTCAAAGTCTAATGGAACGTTTGCTACAGGGCATAAAGGGGGTGGTGCCCTATTTCGATGACGTGTTAATCGCGGCGCCAAACGAAGCCGAATTAGAGAACCGTTTAAGACAAGTCTTGACAAAATTTAAAGAGACAGGACTTAAGGTCAAACGCGAAAAATGCCAACTGTGTACGCAGCAAATAGAATTTCTGGGTTACCTCCTAGACAGACAGGGCATCCACCCTACAGCTAAAAAGGTTAAAGCCGTCAAGGAAGCCCCCACCCCGAGGTCCAAAACAGAACTACAAGCATTCCTAGGGTTACTAAATTTTTATAATGTCTTCCTACCTCAGAAGGCAACGGTGGCGGAGCCCTTGCATAGACTCCTAGACAAGAGGGCAGCATGGACTTGGGGGAAACGAGAACAGGCCGCCTTTCAGGGAACCAAAGACCTCCTCACCTCCGACGCCGTTCTAATACAGTTCAGTGAGACTTTACCCCTAGCTGTCACTTGCGACGCATCGCCCTACGGCGTCGGCGCTGTCCTCAGCCATACCCTCCCAGACCAGAGAGAAGCGCCTATTGCATTTTTTTCCAGAACGCTAACAAAACCGGAACGGAACTATAGCCAGCTGGACAAAGAAGCTTTGGCTATAGTTGCCTCCGTCAAGCGTTTCCATGAGTACTTGTACGGCCGCCCATTCAAGATAGTCACCGACCATAAGCCACTGCTGGGCATCCTCGCTGGGGATCGGGCCACACCAAACATCTTGTCACCGCGCATGACTAGGTGGTCTGAATTCCTGGCGGCCTACAACTACGAACTGTTCCACAAGCCAGGAAAGAAAATTTCACACGCGGACGCTTTGAGCCGCTCGCCCTTGCCGGACTCGGAACCTGACCCCGCTCCTACAACTAACACCTTGAGCATAGAAAGCCTGCCCATAACCGCATCCGATATTGCCAGGGAAACCAGTAGGGACAGACAATTGGCGAAAGTCTTGCATTGGTTAGAGAAAGGTTGGCCGGAAAAGGACATTGACGAGACTTTTAAGAAATTCCGGCAGCGCCAGACTGAACTGTCTCTATTAAGGGGTTGCATCCTGTGGGGAGATCGGGTGGTAATTCCGTGCAAATTACAAAGCAGAGTTTTGGAAATGTTACATGAGGGGCATCCTGGCATCGTCAGGACAAAAGCCCTGGCCAGGAGTTACGCTTGGTGGCCAGGGATGGATAAGCAAATTGAAACATGGGTTGCAAGGTGCCACCGGTGCCAAGAAACCAGGTCCAGCCCACCCGCAGCACCCACCAGGGACTGGGAAATACCACGGGGACCCTGGTCCAGAATCCATTTAGATTTTGCTGGCCCCACAAATGGACACACTTTTTTGATCACAGTAGATGCATACTCGAACTGGTTAGAGGTGGCTGACATGAAATCCACCACCACGGAGGCTGTCATTAAAGAACTTTGTAAACTATTCTCGACACATGGCCTCCCAGACGTAGTTGTCTCAGACAACGGGCCCCAATTCACCTCGCTCGAATTTGAACGCTTCCTGGCTGAGAAAGGTATCCGCCACGCGTTGACAGCACCGGCGCATCCGGCGGCGAACGGTAGGGCGGAACGGATGGTCCAATTTACAAAAAAGACCCTCCGGAAAATGGACCACGGGGAGATCAACGAAAAAATTAATAAACTGCTTTTCATACAACACATCACACCTAACACCACAACAAACAAAAGCCCTGCAGAGCTCCTGATGGGCAGAAAGCTGCGGTCACCACTCGATCGTCTACACCCCACATATAACCCGGAGCGACCCCCGGACTCAAGCTCCAGGTACCGGACTTTTCAACCAGGCGACTGGGTTTACGCTAAAAATATGACAGGGGAACCCCTATGGATCCCAGCCGTCATAACACAAACCACAGGCCCGCGGTCATACCGGCTCCAAACCGTCGATGGGCGAGCCTGGAAGCGACACATTGACCAACTCCGGTCACGGGCAATAACTAACCTCAACCCCCAAGACACGAACCAAGGGGGGAGGGAAGACCCGACAAAAGAAACGCAGAAAAAAAGTAAAGACTCACCAGATCGCTGCCTCCGCGAATCCCATCCGGAGAGGAGCCGTCCAGCCAACTCTACCGACTCGGAAAAGCCAAGCGGGAGCGGCAAAATCCGTGACTCAACCGACCCGGTAGGCCCAGGCGGGAGCCACGGCGAGAGCACCGGCCCGACCATCCAGCCGGTACCCACAGAGCCAGAAGCAGCCAAAAAGATGACCGCTCCGGCCGAGCTACAACAGAAGAATGAGCTGCGCAGGTCAACTAGGACCCGACGTAGCCCCGCCTACCTGCGTGATTACACCACGTGAAAGACCCTACCAAGAGGGGAGGGGTGTTGTGTACTAAAAATGGACTGCTCGAAATCCCTGCGCCTTGATTGGCTAAGGCGCAGGGATTTCTAATTGGCCAGGCGAGCCGCGCCGATTGGCCCGATTGAAGTCTCCCGCGATTGGCTGAAACCATAAGCGGGAGACTTGAATCGCTGCCATTGGCCGCGGCCGCCGCGGCAAAAGAGTATAAAAGCCGGAGGCTTTTTCTCTTTTGCGGTTCGGTTCACGTCTTCAATAAAAAGAGCTGTTACTGATAGTCACTGCCTCAGAGCCTTCCTTTCGGACACGACAAGATTTGACTTCTGATTCCATAACCTTTTGTGAAACCGGATACACTGATAAGAAAAATTCTCATCCAATTAAAATTAGCACTTGTTATTATTCACTTTTGACTAAGGAGATTTTCATGCCATGTAAAACTGATCCAATGTCCTGGCAGCTACCTGGAATTCAGGAGGCCGCAGCAGTCTTTGTGCATGTCTTTGCATGTGCCATGGCTCATGCGCACAGAAGGCCTTTTGCAATAGCCCCTGCGAAGCCGAAAGGAAATCTTTACTAAGGGTCAGCAAACAGAAAGGCACAGGCAAGTGTGACATACTATTTAAAGCAGTTTGATGTGCAATGAAAACATCCTTTTCTTTTTAATTAAAAAAAGGGGGGAGAATCCATTAGTTCATCACCATTGTATTCAACAACCTAACAAAATCAGTCCAATCATATGCTTCCACAGCTCTGTTGTTCTGTATCAGGGATGTCAAATTCAAGACACCTGGGCCGGATCTGGGTTGCAGGGTACTTAGATCTGGCCTGTGAGGCCACCCTGGAAACAGCAAAGTACCAGGCCGTGGTGCATCTGCCAGATAAAACAGAGCTTGGTAGAGCCACACACGCCCCCCCCCCCAAGCTCTATTTTTGCTGGCAGAGGATGGCAGGAGGCCTGGGAGGGCCACACCTGCACCCCCCAAGCTATGTTTTCACTGGCAGAGGGTGACAGAAGGCCGTTGTGGATGAAAACAGAGCTTGGGAGCCTCTTTTCGCGGCAAAGCACTTGGGCCACCACAGATGCCCTTGATACAAATGATGTCAAGCTGGCCATGCCCACCCTGGCCACTGAGGTCAAATACAACCCTGATGTGGTCCTCAGTGAAATTGAGTTTGACACTCCTGTGCTAGATCTATAGTGTAAATTAGCTGCGACTGCTTTTGAAACTGGCAGTGGGCTCTCAACTTGTTCTTGGGTGTGGACCCACCCTCCCATCCCTGCAGCCAACTATTCTTTCAGAAGGAAGAAGAATTCAGGAAGAAGAAGAATTCAGGGTCAGCATGAAAATCTCCTTAGTCAAAAGTGAATAATAGCAAATACTGTTTAGTAACTCTTATAGTAGTTACTATTATTGAATGGGAGTAGAAGGAAGACATAAAGCTGGAATGGCGGTCAGAGAAAAGAGGAATGCTGATGTAGAGGATCGGTTCTGAACCCCAATCTATGAATAACATTATGAGTGGTATAGTTGTATGAATTCCAAAGGCTATGCAAGGTCTATCAATAAAAGTCAAGGAGCATAATGAAAAAAATGAGACTAAAATTCAAGAAGGTCATTAATGACAACTAGTACAACTAGCCTTAGAAATGCAACATTATCAAAGTGATGGATAGCTTCCTTCTTTTAGGATCAACTATAAACAGTAAAAGAACAAGCAACCAAGAAATATTCCTCAGACTAGCAATTAGTAGAGCAGCCATGAAACCCTTTCTTAAATCGGAAAGGTTGTTCTGATGCTGTAACAGAATTGAGCTTTGTAGGTATAGACAACATGCCATGGTATTCTCTGTGACTCTACATAAGCTAAAGGTGGACTTTGAAGAGGCGTAATTGGAAAAGAATTGACATCTTTGAACTTTGGTGTTGGAAAATACTCCTGACAATGCCATTGACCAGCAAGAAAACAACCAAATGGATTATCAAGCAAATCAACTTCATATTCTTATTCAAGTTATCCTACTTTTGGCATATTATGTTAACCCTTAGCTCTCTAGGAAAGAGAACTCTATTGCTGGGAGAGGTGGAAAGAAAGAAAGGAGGACAATTGTTCTGTATTGTGCATTAACATACTTGTAAACACCGCACCCTGATTGGCCAGGGCGCACGGCAATCGGATTGGCTGAGTGAGCCGCACTGATTGGCCTGTCACAAATCCCCACGATTGGTGGAAACCGATCGTGGGAGATTCGAAGCGGTGTCATTGGCCGCGGCCGGCGCGGCCAGTTCCATATAAGCCGCCACCGATCCCCAGGAACCGAGTCGATCTTGGGACAAATAAAGAGCTGAAACCAGTCACTGACTCCCGTGCCTTTCTTCCGATCAGCCTACATAACACTGGCAACGAGGATGGGATCGCAGAACTGATACCCACCGAGCACGTGGCACCGAGACGGACGAGACCCACAAGATGGCCAGCATCATGCCGCCCGCACTCTTTAACCAGGTTACTGAGGACTGGGAATCATATATTGATCGGTTCCTGATGTTCCTGGAGATTAGCAACTTCAAGGACGCAAATGGGCAGAAGAAAAGGGCCATATTCCTAACACACTGCAGACCCGCAGTGTTTAAGATGGCAAAAGCCCTCACAAAACTCAAAGACGTAAAAGCGATGGACTGGGCCGACCTCGAGCCTCTATTGCGAAGCCACTATGCTCCCGCCGTGCCCACCTTCATCAGACGGCACGACTTCTACCGACACAATCAGAAAGAGAGTGAGAACATCAGCAATTTCGTGGCTGACCTGTGAAATCTGGGAGGCATGTGCAGCTTCACAGACATGGATGAGGTGTTACGAGATCGCGTCGTCCTTGGGCTCAGAGACCCTGTCCTACAAAGCCGGCTGATGGCGAGAGGCAACATCTCCCTCACAGATGCCCTCAACGAGGTTACCGCAGCTGAGGCAACCCGGAAGTCAGCGGCCTGAATGCGGAGACCAGACAAAGGGGACTGAGCCGCAACCACTGAGACGACCCCGGCGACCGACACACAGCCAGAGGCAAGCCGCTGAGCAACCACCACCACACACCATGGCGACCTCGACTCCCCAGCCGACACCATGGACGAGGAGGAGGACATCCACCAACTCCAAACAGAATGAGAACGGCGTGAGCGGCGGAGTCGTAAGTTGGGTCTGCAATGCGCCGGGTGCAGGGGTGACCATCCTCAGTCGGAGTGCCATTTTTTCGATGCAATCTGCCGGCAATGAGACAAGAGAGGCCACATCACCCGAGTCTGCCGACTCAAGTGAACCTACAGCCCCCGACGACGAGACAGCAGCGGCCGGAGACGAGACGGCAACCCCCCCCCAGAACAAGGGACTGCCAAACCGAGAGCCGTTGGAACCTGGACGGATGGAGCCGACGAAACGGCAAGAACCAACAAAGAGAGGAGACCCACCAGATGGTCATCATCGGCCATTCATCCAGCTGGGACGCCCACAAGGTACATGTGGAAGTGGGCATCGAGGGCAAGCAATGCAAGATGGAGGTGGACTCCGGGTCCTACCTCTCCATGGTTGCATGGTGGGAAATCAAGCACCTAGTGCCCGCCATCCACAAGAGGGTGCTGGAAAGCCAGAAGCTAATTCTAAAGGACTACCAAGGGAACTGCATCCCCGTAGTTGGAAACAGGACACTTTGAAATCAATTCAAAGGGCGCACAGCAAGACTCCCCCTAACAATCATAGACAGAGACCGACCCAGCCTCTTGGGACTACAGTGGTTCGCACCGCTCAGGATCGGAGTGACAGGCATCGACCACATCGCAGAGGGAGACTGGGAGGAGCAACTCGCAAGGGACTACCAGGAAGTGTTCAACGGCACCCTAGGCAAGTACCGAGGGCCCCCTATTTCCTTCAGTCTAGACCCCAGCGTTCCCCCAATCCGCCTAAAACCGCAGTGAGTACCTTTCACACTCAGACCCAAGATCTATGAGCAGATAGACAAGCTCATCAAACAGGGAGTCCTAGAGCCAACCGATCACGCCCGGTGGGAGACCCCCATAGTCACCCCAGTCAAGCCCGATGGGTCGGTGAAAATCTGTGGGGACTATAAGGCCACCCTAAACTGCGCCTTACAACAAAGTGCTTACCCTGTCCCAGTAGTACAGCACCTTCTGCACTCACTGGGGGGAGGAAAGGTTTTTGCGAAGCTCGACCTGGCGCAAGCCTACCAACAATTACCGGTCGATGCGGAAACCGCCGAGGCGCAGACCATAGTAACACACCGGGGGGCTTTTCACTGAAAGAGACTCCAGTTTGGAGTCAGCGTGGCACCAGGAATTTTCCAGAGCCTCATGGAAAGGCTCCTGCAAGGAATCAAGGGGGTGGTGCCCTACTTTGATGACATACTGGTGTCAGCGGCCAACCAAAAACAACTGGAAGGTCGCCTGAGGGAGGTACTACAAAAATTCAAAGATGCGGGGCTAAAAGTCAAAAAAGAAAAATGCCAGCTGCATACCGAGAGGGTTGAGTTCCTAGGGTACTTCCTAGACCAACACAGAATTCACCCAACAGAAAAAAAAATCAGAACCATCAAGGAAGCCCCCAGGCCGAGGAATAAAACAGAACTGCAGGCATTTCTAGGGCTGATTAACTTCTATAATGTTTTCCTGCCCCAAAAGGCAACCGTGGTGGAACTGTTGCATAGGCTGTTGGACAAAATAGCCACTTGGACCTGGGGAAGACGAGAGGAAGCCGCATTCAACCGAACCAAGGACCTGCTCACATCGGATGCCGTTCTCATCCAATACAACGAGACCCTCCCATTAACAGTAACGTGCGACGCATCACCATTCGGCATCGGGGCTATCCTCAGCCACACACTTCCGAATGGAAATGAAGCACCCATCGCCTTTTACTCAAGAACCCTATCAAAGCCGGAAAGGAACTATAGTCAACTAGACAAGGAAGCCCTGGCAATCATCGCTGCCGTAAAAAGGTTCCACGAGTACCTCTACGGCAGGACATTCACCATCATCACTAACCACAAACCGCTATTGGGCATCCTGGCAGGAAACAAGGCCACCCCGAATATTCTATCCCCGAGAATGACAAGGTGGTCGGAATTCCTCACCTCCTACAGCTACCGGTTGACCCATCGACCTGGTAAGACAATCACGCACGAAGACGCCTTGAGCCGCACCCTGCTACCCGACCTGGATGCTGACCCAACACCCACAGCATCCACCCTGAGCATAGAGGTCCTACCCAACCTCCCCCTAACCGCATCAGATATTGCCCACGAAACCAATAAAGACAAACGTCTGGCACGGGTTTTACAATGGGTGGAGAAAGGGTGGCCAGAAAAAAATGACGATGAAACATTCAGGACTTTTTGAAACAGATGGAACTTTTCACACAAAAGGGTTGTGTACTATGGGGGTACAGGGTCGTTATCCTGGAGAAATTACAGAAAAGGGTCCTGGAGTTGTTACACGAGGGGCACCCGGGCATCGTTAGATCAAAAGCCTTGGCCAGAAGCTATGCCTGGTGGCCGGGGATGGACAAACAAATCGAAGCCTGAGTGGCAAGCTGTAAGTAATGCCAAGAATTCAGGCCAAGCCCACCCGCCGCCCCAATCCTGGAATGGGAAACCCCCAGAGGACCATGGTCCAGGATACACATAGACTTCACCAGGCCCACGAAAGGGCCCACGTTCCTCATAACGGTAGACGCTTACTCCAATTGGCTAGAGGTAAGCGACATGAGAACTACCACCACCGAGGCCGTCATCAAAGAACTCAACAAACTATTCTCAACCCATGGTCTCCCAGATGTAATTGTATCAGATAATGGTCCACAGTTCACCGCATTGGAATTCGAAAAATTCCTAGCGGAACGGGGAATATGGCACACCCTGACAGCGCCGGCACATCCAGCGGTGAATGATGGGGCGGAACGAATGGTCCAATTTACAAAAAAAACAATCCAGAAAATCGAAACCGTGGACATGCAAGAGAAAATAAATAAACTACTTTTCATCCAAGACATAACACCTAACACGACGACCAACAAAAGCCCCGCAGAGCTGTTAATGGGGAGGAAACTAAGATTCCTCCTAGACAGGCTACACCCCACATACAACTCTGAGAAACCCACCGACTCATCAAGCAGGCACTGAACATTCACACCAGGAGATGCAGTATACGCAATAAACCTTAGAGGGGACCCCCTGTGGATACCGGCAACGATAACCCCGGTAACAGGTCCCCGCTCGTACTGGCTACAAACAGTCGATGGACGAGCATGGAAACGACACATCGATCAATTAAGATCGAGAGCAACCACGGGAAACACAACCGACACGCAAGCAGACAAAAATATAAACCCAGGAAGGGAAAAGGACCACCCAAGCACCAACCAAGAGGGGAGGGAAAGCCCCGGAAACCAACCCCAACCAGAAAGAAACCGAGAATACTCACCAACCGAAGCAGAAATAGACAACCAGCTTGAAGGCTCGCCTGGAAGAAATAGCCAAGCCAGCTCAACCAGCCCGGAAAGACCAGGCAGGAGCGGCAAAGCCAGCAGCTCGACCAGCCCGGGTAGACCGAGAAGAAGCCACAACGAAAGGCCCGGCTCACCCTTCCAGGAGGTTCCATCAACGAGGCAGAGAGCAACACAGAACCCGACCGAACCGCTCGAAGACCAGACAGCAACTAACCTGCGCAGGTCCAGTAGGCAAGTACAGAGCCCTGCCTACTTACGGGACTACGTTACATAGGACCATACCAAGAGGGGAGGGGTGTTCTGTATTGTGCATTAACATACTTGTAAACACTGCGCCCTGATTGACCAGGGCGCACAGCAATCGGATTGGCCGAGTGAGCCGCACTGATTGGCCCATCGCGAATCCCCGCGATTGGTGGAAACCGATCGCGGGAGATTCGAAGCGGTGTCATTGGCCGCGGCCAGCGCAGCCAGTTCCATATAAGCCGCCGCCGATCCCCAGGAACCGAGTCGATCTCGGGACTAATAAAGAGCTGAAACCAGTCACTGACTCCCGTGCCTTTCTTCCGATCGGCCTACACAACAACAATCAACAACAGGGTGGACAGACTGTTGCAGTGGTGATGAGTGTTTCATTGAAAGACCTGAAAGACCAGGTTAGGACAGATTGTCATGGAGAAAAATCTATCTATGTGCTTTCTAAGAGTTGACACCAGCTTGATGGCACATAATTAATGAATCCATTCATACAATTAAGTTACAAATTTGGGCAAACATGTAATTGTGGAACAATGACTCATAGCTTGCCCTTGGCCTACCTTGAGAAAGCTGCAAAGGAATGCAACTTGACAGCTTAGTCAACAATCCAGTGACACTGAAATCTTAGAAAGAAGGAGCCTCCACCTCCAACGCCAAGAATCATGACTATACAGGAAAGAGGGAAGACAAAGTAACAAGGCTACCTCACTAACATTGACAGAGCAAGCCACTAAAATATGAAATGAGAGAAAGCCCCATTTCCTACCAGCACTAATGATGTTGTTACTTAGTTTGGGTAATGAAATGTCTGCAAGAAACAACCAAGCTCAGAGATCAACCAAGGACTCCTCAGTTCCAATTCTATTTTTTTAGCCAATGAGCATCAATTTGTTTATTTATTTATGAAATTTATATGCCGCCCATCTCACCTAGAGGCAACTCTAGGCTGCTTGCAACCAAGTAAAAGCAACAAGGTGAAACATTAAAATAATAAATATTAAGGTGGGTGCATATCTCACCTAGAGGGGCACAATGTTCCAGAGGAAAGGAGCCACAAAAAAAAAAGGCTCTTATGGCCTCTGCCAGCTAGAATTCCTTGACTGACAGGTCCTCAGCATGCCCCTTTTGCTGATGGAGGTGGGGAAGACCAATCCCATTGGGTCAGACAGTTCGTCAGGCAACCTGGATCCATGCCATAAAGGGCTTTAAAGGTTATAAGCTGAATTAGTATTAATAGTTGAACTTTACTGAGAATTGTAGGGCTTGAAATGTCTAAATATTGATTTCATCACAAAACCATTGAGGTATATTATTTCCCAAGATTCAATTCAATTTCCCATGGACCAATTGGAGATAAATGGTTCTGATCACAATATATCTGATAATCATCTCAACAGGATATCACTTCCAACTGCTTTTTTCTGAATAGTCACCAGCTAGCGGTAATTATAACAGCAGGTCCTTACATTTATGTCTGACATTTTATTTTCTTTTTTTACAGTCCCCACTCTCAGGGGTACAATATATTCCAATCTTATAATAATGCTTGCATTTATGATGAACTATGAAGTCTATGAAGATTTATTCCATTATAAATTAATTTCTAAGATATCCAAAGATTTTTGTTGCTAATGTTCCAAAGAGGTTGTATGGAAGGGAGAGTCCCTGAGTATTATCATTGTTACATAATCCTCTACAGTTGTGTAATAGCATAGCCAGCCCTTCTTTCTAGCATCAATAGGAATTGTACTCAAGTACAAGATGCCCCAGTAGACTTACTTCCTTTAACCTAAAACTGATGAGTACTTGGAGCTGTGTATACAGGAGCTGGCCTAGCCACTACCAGTCCTGCCCTGAGCCTAGCATCTCAGGGTAACACTATCTTGGGGGAATTAAAATGGTAGTTTGAAGGAGTAGCTTATCTTCCAAACAATTGGAAAGGATTTGAGCATATTTTGATACAGTGGGGGAAAAATTGAATACAATATTAGAGGAATTTTTCCTCTAACATGATAGGTCTAGAGGGCCTAAGAAAGAAAGATGACTATAAGAAGACCCCAAGGCGTGCTTTGGGTTAACAACTCAACATAACTCTTGTCACCAAAACCCATTGCCAAAAACTGTTTCAAGTGCTGCATCTCATCAGGGAGGACTCTTAACTTTGGTGGAAAAGGAAAGAAGAGAGGAAAAAGTGCTCAAGTGTCTTCTTGAGGGAAAAGAAAGGATGAAAACTGAAATCACTGCAAGTAACTGTGACCTAAGAGAGTTGACATCATTAATACCATCATTAGCTCGGCTGTTCGTTTATGAGAACTTAAAAATATAGCGTATGAAATCGTTATGACACTCTTATGGGACAAGTATTATTATGTTCAACCTTTAGGAAGTTAAAAAAAAAACTTGCACTGGCAAAGCCTGTGAAGTGCTTTCTTCCTGAACCTTGTTAATTTTCCATCAATTATGCTTGTAAATGTCTGTCATATATAGGAGTTGAAGTCCTTGGGCCATTCACTTGAAAGATTTCTGTATCTCACAATGTACTGCGTTTGCTTTTCCTTTTGCTCCAATTATTTACCATAGTCTTCAAAAGATAAAAATGCCCCAACTTTGTAGAACTCCACAGAGACAGGAAGCTTTTACTAATCATTCTGTGTTAACCAAGAACATCTTTTTTTTGCCTGTGGGCATTATTTTTGTTAAATTCTGTGCATGGGGGAAAGGAACAGAGACGAGGCAGTGAACAGTGAACTTCAACTCTTTATTAATCATTCTGAACAGAGCGAAAATCCTAGGGCAGCAGCAGCCCTTTTATAGGGCAGGCTGCTGATCTATTAGCCAATGAGAAACATGGAAGTGTTAAACCCTTGAACCAATGAGAGTGGCTCGTTAACAGCCAATCAGATTCCCCAGAAAGGACCAATCCGATATCGCTATTATCAGCCAATCAGAAGTGCAGGATTAGAACCCTGCTTTTTCTTAAGGTTTGTTAAAACTTTATTTACGTGCCTTTATTAGTTCATAACAATTTTGGTCCTTTTCATGACACATTTGGTAAAGGATTTGCAGTGTTAAACAGCCATTTTTGTCCTCAACCTTCAGCTCCTTTCTCCTTGTGATTCTCATGTTCCACCTTTCAGGTCTTGCAAAGACATGTCAGTAAAATGCTTCATTCTCCATCCCTGAACAAGATCGGAGACTTATATCCAAAGCCAGAACTGCAGAAGAATAATGAAAGCCTTCACACATTAATAAAGCAACAGGAAGATCTGGCTAGAGAGGCACAAAGAGCTTCATTTGCTCATAGCAAGCTGGGTAATCTGCGCTTTCAAGAGCCTCTGTGCTTACTGCCTTTTCATTCTTCCCTTGATATCTTTTCTCAGAACTTTTAATTCTCAGGCTTTAATGTAATCATTGTGTGTTCTCTCTGACTCCTTTTCAGCATTTTATGAAGTAAAATACAGGTAAAAATTTCCATCTTTCCTGTGTTTTTCTGCTCCTGCTCCTGTCATTTTTTTTCTCCCTTCTTCTCTCTGACTAGAGGCCCTCAAAGTCTCAGAATCGTATCTCAAATATTTGGCCTCTCTTTCATGCACAACCCTTCTTCCTTGATTTTCTTGTTCCGAGAGCTTAAACTAAAAGCTCCTTCTCCCACACATTAGATCAGGCCTCTTCAAATTTGACAGCTTTAAGACTTGTGGACTTCAACTCCCAGAATTCTTCCTCCAGTCATGTTAGCTCAGGAATTCTGGGAGTTGAAGTCCACAAGTCTTAAAGCTGTCAAGTTTGAAGACCCTTACATTAGATGATGAAGGTAAGTAGGTGAGAAGGTAAGTAGGTACCTAGGAAGATAGGTAGATGATGATAGAAGATAGATAGATAGATAGATAGATAGATAGATAGATAGATAGATAGATAGATAGATAGATAGATAAATATAAAATAAGAAAAAAGGGGAAAAGAAAGCAAAAAAGAAAAAGGTGTGAAAAGCCAAGAGAAGAGAAGAAAAGAGAAGAGAAAAAAGAAGAGGGGAAGAAAAGAAAAGAAAAGAAAAGAAAAGAAAAGAAAAGAAAAGAAAAGAAAAGAAAAGAAAAGAAAAGAAAAGAACAAGATATTACTTCCAGGATTCTTTACAGCAGTTATAAGTACAATTGCATTTAAACTTCTCTCTCTAAAGTTACATCATGATTCTCTTCTTTCGATAATCAATCCTGTCTAATCATTAAAGACATATGTCATGTTAATTTAAAAAAATATATGCAAAAATTCCATAAGGGGTTTTCAGTCATCAATAAATATAGAAATTTATTTATTTCAAAGAAGTTAGTTTATCCATCTTAGCAAGATCGGTCAATTTCACCAATCATCTCTATAGTGGATAGTGTCAATTCTTTCTGTCATTGTATATACAATAATCCCAACACCATAATCATACTGTATATTGAACTGGTCTTCTGTGACTTTCTGCTCTATTATATTCATGCAAAAAATAACTGGTGACACGATGTAAAAGTTTAATAAGCAAAGAGGCCAAGACCAATATTGACACTATTAATCACATTTTAAATCATAATTCAGTTTTACTAAATATAAGAAAATAGAAATCAGCTGCATAATATCATTGTAGTGAAAAGCCAAAGCGCTTCATCTTCTGTTCCTTCTCTGCTCTTATGTTGATTTTCCCTACACCAAGCCAGCTGTTCCAAATAATTTTGTTTCTCAGGCAAAAACTGTTTGCTAAATATAGGTAATCCTCAACTTACAGCCACAATTGAGCCAAACTTTCTGTTGCTAAATGAGATACGTGTTAATTGAATTTTGTCCCGTTTTACAGCTTTTCTTCTCACTCTTATTAAGTGAATCACTGCATTGTTAAATTAGTAACACAGTTACTAAGCTGGCTTCCCCATTGACTTTGTGTCAGCATTCCAAGTAACAATCTCCAAAGAAAGACTACGGGAACATCATCTTCCCAAAGATCCATTTTATTAGAGATGTCATATTACTTTTGCCTAATTTAATGTACTCCCATGGGCTATATGTCTGTCTAGTTCTTGAAGCATTTTCAGCACTTCCTCCTAAAGTTTGCGTACCTGGATCACCTAAGTGGCTCTGCTTCCCATCACCAGAGCATCCAGTTTGCCTGCTGGGGGTAAGAGAAGGAGAAGCCCAATTCAGCCCATTGCTACATTTTACTTTTATGGAGATTTGCAGGTTCATAACTCTTTGGTGTTGCCACTTAACAAGATCTTTGTTTTAAGTCATGAATTTTTAGGGGTTTCTATTATTATTAAAACAAGCGCATTATTATTGGATTGTTTCTATTGTTTTCTGCAAAGTGCAAACTACTCTGGGCTCTCTGGGAAAAGGAATGGTATGACATTATATGCGAATGTATGTGCATGTGCTGTCTGCCTGCATGCATGCACATGCATGTATTGCACTCAAATTGCTTTTTTTATTAAAAAGATTTTAATGTCTCATATCTTCATTGAATAACAAATGAGACCCACGCTGGGCAATTTGCTACTAGCCAGCTTGTAATTGCCTCCATGATGATGCTTCATCAAACACATTGTTCAGAGGAGGATTTCTGACAATTCAATACCACTGGAGAAACTTCCCAAGCAAGCAACATTGCTTCGAGCAGATGGGTAGAAACTGCAAAGGGCCTTGGGACCGAAATATGCTGGAAAGGACAGAACATGCCACGAAGGAGGGCTTGAGATTTCTTGGTAGCTTCTGTCTGAAGAACAAGGAGGCTGAGTTTCATCCATTGTACCTGTATCATTTCCAGTGCAATCTCCACTCTCGTGGAAACTCCTAGAGAGCGGTTTTTAATGAAAAGTTCCTTTTTCTCATTGCCTCCCAGCCCAGCATTTTGAGACGGCTGATCTTTTCCCTATCTTAACACCTTCCCTTCACTTCCATGTAACTTGATGTAAAGAGCTTCACCCCAGCAATCTCTTTTTTTCTGCCACAGGCTCAAGATGCTGGTTTCATTTGATCTCAAGCCCAAACCTGAAACAGTCTGAAGTTGTTCTTAGCTGCACCTGGGCTAAAGTGCTGGTTTTACTCCTTATTCTAAACCAGGTTCTTTAAGGGATTTAGTGTGATGTGTATCACTGATCATTCTATCACTGGCACCCCTAGTGAGTCAAACTAACCTGACATTGTTTGGTGCAGGTGTATCCCATTTCCTATACTTACTAAGCTGGGGGCTAGTAGCAAGCCTCCTTCGTTCAGAGAGATGGTGCAGGCTGGACAGCAGCTGGACAACAATGGTAGTAAACAGCTACACAGTAAAGAGGGAGAGGCAGGTGTCTCTCTCTCTTTGGCTGCTTCTTGAAGCAATGTTAAATACAGCTACAGCTGTTGTTTTGGTTCTTTCTGAACACAGGTTTAGTGTTCTTCAAAAACGATCTAAAACCACATCTACAAAGAATTTGACCTTTAGCTGGTAACGGTTAATAGTTGGACTGAAAATGTTTTGCTGCTAGAAATTCCAATTATTTGCATATAATCAGTCCTTAGTTTAACAGGTACTTCTGAACAACTGACTATCTTCAAATCTGACACCAAAAAAAACCCCCACATGTAGAAAGCAATAAGAAAGAAAATGCTAAAGCTAAAGAAAAAGATATGTCATTGCTGTATAAATCAATAGCTTCTGTGAGTAGATAAAGACATTGCTGGCAACTTCTCAAAAGCACATAATGATCCTAATGATTCAATATAACTATGCCACAATACAAGCATTCAAAAGCGAAGTTATGAAAACAACACTTACCAAGGTTTGCCACTGATGTATTCGGTTTCTAAAGTGTCATGTTTTAATGAGCAATAAAGGTATACAGGCACTTTGGAAACCAAGGGCTCTTGAGGATGATCTTTCCAAGCAATTATCACAGAATATTGTACATACATTTTGTATGTTTCCAGATGTTCTCAAATGCCAGGCAGAAACTGGAATATGTCTTACTAAGAAGAAACAAGGAGACATATGGACTAACCGGATGGATTCTTGTGTGAACCTACAGAAGGCCGCAAGGTTTCTTCTATAACAATGCAGATTCATATTTGTAGAACAAGTTCCAGTCACAATTATTAGTGCATCTTAGAACAGTATCCACCAACAGGGCAAATGGGTAAAATTGAAATGCAAGGAGCTGTTTTGTTCTCAGGTTTGTCTAAAGATGTGCCTATAACATAAGAAGTTCTTGTAGGAGGGATCCAGAGCATTACTGCTATGAGCAGATATTGAAGACATACAGCCAGGGGTGGGATTCAATTTTTTTAACAACTGGTTCTGTGGGTGTGGCTTAGTTGGTGGGCATGTCTTGGTGGTCATGTTATTGGCTGGGCAAGGCCAACTCAATGTCACTCACATCTCCTCGCACGCATCTCCTCGCCTGGCCTCTCATGACTATGGGGATGCTGCAACAGTCCTATGTGTGAAAAATGGTCATGTCACTTTTTTCAGTGCCATTGTAACTTTGAATGGTCACTCCACACAAGCAAAGTACCAGCAAAGGAGGGGAAAAAACTCCAGAGATGTTCCAGAGACAGGAAGTCTAGTCCTGCCAAGAATGTAATAAGGGTTAACGGAGAGGCAGTTTCTGTAAGCAACACCAGAATGTTTCCTTCCTGCCTTCCTTACAGGATAAGGCCAGTAATTTCTTCCAACAACCGGTTCTCTGAACTGCTTAGAATGTTAACAACCGGTTCTAGCAAATAGGTGCGAACTGGTAGAATCCCACCCCTGCATACAGTCTAACATTTTGCACTAAATCATCTTGGACTCTGCATTGTTCTTAAAGAATGAAATCATGAAGTAAGAGTGTATTATAAAGTACTTCTCTTGCCTTTCTTTGACTACTGAATAATGGAGGCCTCTCTTCCTACATATTAGGCATTATATTAGAATAATGTGTTGTTAGCTAGTTATAGCTTTTGGCCCATGCAGGTCTTATTGTTTTGAGAAAATTTTAGCTATTAGGCAGAATGTATTGGAATTTTATAATAAAGGATAATATTTGTAACTCGGGGTTGAAATGAGAGGTCCTTGGTGCTCTCTAAGCTTCCTTGCTTTCTTGCAAATACTCAAGCATGCTGCTGATGTTACCTAGTTTAGGTCATGAAACATCTTCAAGAAAACAACCAAGCTTAGAAAGCACAAAGGACCCCACAGAATTTTACAGTCTGTTCATGAACTATGGTTTATGTTACTTCCCTTCTTCTTAGCAGCATAAAAGGGAAGTAAAAGCACAACAAAGAATGTTCTTTCTGCACCAACTCAGAAAGCTCAAACTGGAGTTTCTGATACAGTTCTACAGTGGAATGATTGAGTCTGTCATCTGCACCTCTATAACTGTCTGGTTTGGTTCTGCAACCCAACAAGACAGACATAGACTCCAGAGGATAATTAGGACTGCAGAAAAAACAATTACTACCCACCTGCGTTCAATCGAGGACTTGTATACTGCAAGAGTCAAAAAGAGGGCTGTGAAAATATTTACAGACCTCTCACATCCCAGACCTAAACTGTTTCAACTCCTACCCTCTAAATGACACTATAAAGCACTGCACACCAGAACTAGACACAAGGACAGTTTTTCCCCAAACCCTAAACAAATTACTTACCCTAAACAAATAATTCCCTCAACACTGTCCAACTATTTACAAAGTCTGCACTACTATTACTATAATCTTCTCATCACTCTTTATCACCCATCCCCTCCCACTTGTGACTGTATGACTGTAACTTTGTTGCTTGTATCCTTACGATCGATATTGACCGTTTCCTAGTATGATTTGATTGCTTATTGTACCCTATGACTATCATTAAGTGTTGTACCTTTTGATTCTTGACTCTTGAGGAATGTATCTTTTCTTTTATGTATACTGAGAGCATTTGCACCAAGACAAATTCCTTGTGTGTCCAATCACACTTGGCCAATAAAGAATTCTATGCTGTTCTATTTGTGCCCATAGTTGTCTTCATAGTTGAAAACAAAACTCCAAGAAAACTTTTTTGTGGGGGGGGAGGAATCAACAACAAGTTTATTTTTTTTATGCTATGCATTTAGAAGCAGCACCTCTGGCACTGGGGAAAAATAGCTTTACCACAATCATTATTCCCACATTAACGCTGAGCAAAACAACCATCTACAAACAGCCTAAAGATGTGACAGTGGTAAAACACGTGAACCTACATAATGATCCATTTAGAAACTAACAATTAAACATGATCTTTGTAGCATTTTTCAGTAATGTAATGAAAGAGAAAGTTAATTTATGAGTACAAGATTTGCAAATGAGGAACACGAGTTTAAAAAATAAATCCCCCAAACTTCTGAGTTCATTTAATCCAAATTATTTTAAAATCCAGGCTTGGTCAATTACCATTTCACTCTGGTTTTGGCATCCTTTCTCACAGACCTAGCATCTACCCCTTTCCCTTTCCTTAACCACTAGCTGCCACCAAACAATAAATAACCAAGCATCTACCATAACATCTTTAAATAAAACATGGGCCCCTCCATCTTAGATGCAATCTTGAACAGTGGTGGTATTCAAATTTTTTAATCCCGGTTCTGTGGGCGTGGCTCTGTGGGTGTGGCAAGGGAAGGATACCATAAAATCTCCAGTCAGAGGTTGTGTATGTCGGTTTTCCGAACTACTCAAAAATTCTGCTACCGGTTCTCCAGAACTGGTCAGAACCTACTGAATACCACCTCTGATCTTGGAAGTTGAACGTCTTGATGATAGACATTAAACAAAAGTTATTTTTCCAGGATTTTCTAATTTGCCTGGTTTTTTTTTAAAAGGAATGTCCAGGAAGATTCACCCATAAGAAGAAAAGTGATGGTGAACTGCTTTTCCGAAAACAGAAATTTGGGCAGCAACAGGAGAATTGTCTAATGGGAAGATGTGGTTGCTTATAGTCCAGCTCAATATTTTGTAAGTGGTTACCAAAGTATTTTAGTCCAGACAGAAAGTTCTTTCTAAGCCAGAGTCAAGCCAGCACAAGCACAGGGCAAGATCAGCTTGGCATGTGGATGGCCATAGAAATTGAAAAATAACACTACATAACACAACACAACACAACACAACACAACACAACACAACACAACACAACACAACACAACACAACATAACATAACATAACATAACATAACATAACATAACATAACATAACATAACATAACATAACATAACATAACATATAGGTGAAACTCAAAAACTTAGAATATCGTGCAAAAGTTCATTTATTTCAGTAATGCAACTTAAAAGGTGAAACTAATATATGAGATAGACTCATTACATGCAAAGCAAGATAGTTCAAGCCGTGATTTGTCATAATTGTGATGATTATGGCTTATAGCTCATGAAAACCCCAAATCCACAATCTCAGAAAATTAGAATATTACTTGCAATCAATAAAAAAAGGATTGTACATAGAACAATATCGGACCTCTGAAAAGTATAAGCATGCATATGTACTCAGTACTTGGTTTGGGCCCCTTTGCAGAAATTACTGCCTCAATGCAGCATGGCTGGAAGCTATCAGCCTGTGGCACTGCTGAGGTGTTATAGAAGACCAGGATGCTTCAATAGCGGCCTTAGCTCTTCTGCATTGTTCGGTCTTATGTCTCTCATCTTTCTCTTGGCAATACCCCATAGCTTCTCTATGGGGTTCAGGTCAGGCGAGTTTGCTGGCCAATCAAGCACAGTAATCCCATGGTCATTGAACCAGGTTTTGGTGCTTTTGGCAGTGTGGGCAGGTTCCAAGCCCTGCTGGAAAATGAAGTCAGCATCTCCATAAAGCTCGTCTGTGGAAGGAAGCATGAAGTGCTCCAAAATCTCCTGATAGATGGCTGCATTGACCTTGGACTTAATGAAGCACAGTGGACCAACACCAGCAGATGACATGGCTCCCCAAATCAACACAGACCGTGGAAACTTCACACTGGACTTCAAGCATCTTGCAGTGTGTGCAGTCTTCCTCCAGACTCTGGGTCCTTGGTTTCCAAATGAGATGCAAAAGTTGCTCTCATCAGAAAAGAGGACTTTGGACCACTGAGCAACAGACCAGGTCTGTTTTTCTTTAGCCCAGGTAAGATGCTTCTGACGTTGTTTGTTGTTCAGGAACAGTTTGACAAGAGGAATACGACATTTGAAGCCCATGTCCAGGATCCGTCTGTGTGTGGTGGCTCTTGATGCACTGACTCCAGCCTCAGTCCACTCCTTGTGAAAGTCCCCAACACTTTTGAATGGCCTTTTCCTGACAATCCTCTCCAGGCTGCGGTCATCCCTGCTGCTTGTGCACCTTTTTTTTCCCACACTTTTCCCTTCCACATAACTTTCTATTAATGTGATTTGATACAGCACTTTGGGAACATCCAACTTCTTTTGCAATTATCTTTTGAGGCTTTCCCTCCTTATGGAGGGTGTCAATGATGGTTTTCTGCACAACTGTCAGGTCAGCAGTCTTTCCCATGATTGTGCTTCCCGCTGAACCAGACTGAGAGACCATTTAAAGGCTCAGGAACCCTTTGCAGGTGTTATGGCTTAATTAGCTGATTAGAGTGGGTCACTTTGAGCCTAGAATATTGAACCTTTTCATAATATTCTAATTTTTTGAGATTGTGGATTTGGGGTTTTCATGAGCTGTAAGCCATAATCATCTCAATTATGATACATCACGGATTGAACTATCTTGCTTTGCATGTAATGAATCTATCTCATCCATTAGGTTAACCTTTTAAGTTGCAGTACTGAAATGAATGAACTTTTGCACGATATTCTAATTTTTTGAGTTTTACCTGTATGTTATGTTATGTTATGTTATGTTATGTTATGTTATGTTATGTTATGTTATGTTATGTTACGTTACGTTACGTTACGTTACGTTACGTTACGTTACGTTACGTTACGTTACGTTACGTTACGTTACGTTACGTTATGTTATGTTATGTTATGTTATGTTATTTCAGGAGATTACATATAGATGATAGAAGATTGTAGCAAAGTCAAGAAAATCAGCAGTAGTGGTTATATAACAATGTCTTACATCAGATGTGGTTGGAAGTTATCTTCAGAATCTTATCTTCTTTCTTATAATAAAATACCACTGAGAAAGTGGACATTAAAGGACAGCTTTGGATGCTTTTCCAAAGTATAAGTTTACATCTGGGAGCAATTTAACTCCTCATTTAACTTTAATCAGAAAATAGTAATGAACATAGTCTGGAATCCAGCTGGATTCGTTAATGAAAAACTTGGTGGTTATGCTTACGGTATTAAAGATGTTCTAAGTAATATTTAGGCAGTGATGAGGGATAGATAGATGTCATATGTTTTTTCCAATAAAAACATGTATGCAGTATATATTTAATTTTGTTCTTATAATTGGTTGGTACATATAAACAAGATCCAGAGTAAGAGTTATTTTTTAAAATGCTACTTAAATTGTCCAGTAGCAAAAGTAGGCTTAACTGGCTATACCCTTCTGTGTCATTTAAAAATTGTGTTACCAAAGGGTAAGTTGTAATATGTTAGAAGTAGAAATAAATACTAAATAGAGCATAATGGCATTTGTAGAGGGTGAGGTAGGAAAGTGGGTAGAGGGTGTTGAATGATGTAAGTTTTGTAGAAAATGTGACTCCCTGCATGTTAGTCAAAGGCCACCCTAGAAAAAGTAGTGTAACTTGTCATGCAATCACACTCTTGTCTATGGAGATTCTCAGTCATCCAGGTCACAGTTGTCACAAAGAGGGTGCTTTTTCCAAGAAGTGGGCTTTCTGGTTTGTTTGTTTTTCTTTGAAGACGTTTGACTTCTCATTCAAGAAGCTTCTTCAGCTTCATAGGGTTTGCTTGTCAGAAGGTCACAAAAGGGGATCACATGACCCCAGGATACTGCAACTGTCGTAAAAATGAGTCTGTTGCCAAGTCCCTGGATTTTGATCACACGACCATGAGGATGCTGTAACCATCGTAAGTGAAAAATAGTCATAAGTCATTTTTTTCAGTGACACTGTAATTTCAAACAGTCACTAAATGAACTGGTATAAGTCAAGAACTATCTGTATACTGCTTCACAATGCTTTACAGCCCTCTCTAAGCAGTTTATGGAGTCAGCGTATTGCCCCCAACAATCTGGGTCCTCATTTTATTGACCTCAGAAGGATGGAAGGCTGATCAACCTTGAGCCGGTCAGGATCAAACCGCTGGCAGTCAGCAGAGTTAGCCTGCAATACTGCATTCTAACCACTGCGCCACCGCAGCTCTTTAAAGAACTCTTGAAATGAAGAACATGCTAGAGACCAGCGGTGGGATTCAAAACTTTTTACTAACGGTTCTGTGGGTGTGGCTTAGTGAGCATGACAGGAGAAGGATACTGTAAAATCTCCAGTCAGAGGTGGAATTTGCCGGTTCTCTGAACTACTCAAAATTTCCATTTCTGGTTCTCCAGAACTGGTCAGAACTTGCTGATTACCACCTCTGATTGTGTTGCTTAATGACAGAGTTTCCAATCCCAATTGGTGTTATTAAATTAGGATTAACTGTACTGTATAGCCAAACTCAATAAAAGTACTTTTAGCTTTCTGTAGAGTTGATTTGCTGAGTCCGTTCTATCTGGTGGGGCTAACCTAATTCCTAATTTTCCAAATTCCTAATTTTTTGGTATTAAAGTGCTCATCCACTTCCCTCCTGTGCTAAAAGACAATGGACTATTTCCCCTTTTTCTTTAAAGCCCTGAACCATTTTCTGTTAAAGCTGCTAATGTTGCTTTAATTATGCCAATAGGGAGCTGCTCGTATATAAATAACACCTACCTAAAGCATGTTCAAACTTCTCCTAATGTTTACCTCAGGAGTGTGAAACAACTGAGAATTTATTTCTTAAAAAATAAATAAATTAAAGGAGCCCTGGAAGAGAGCCATTTATTTTAATCTGATGATCACTGTTGTATCAGGTGCAATGCTGTGCAACAGTCACTCTGTCTACTGAGGTAAAACGAAATGCAGTTAACTACAGAAAAGATAATCCTTCCTTTTCAACAGGCATGCTGAAGTGAATGGAGTGGTAACATTTCATAATCAGCTGGCCCCTTGAAGGGTTTCTTTCGTTTTCTCTCCTGCTTGGAGTTCAAAGCTGATCAAAGATGCAGATTCATTAATATTATATTTTATGGGTGAGTCAAGGTAATGTCTTTTTTTTCTGTGAGGTTTTTAATGAATTTTTTAAAAAATCAATTTTTATATTTTAAAGAAATGAAAAATACTGCAATCTCTTTGAACAGCAGACTCTTTGCCTCTATGATTAACCAGGAGTTCATTAAATGCAAGGACTTTATGAAACTGAGAGCTTTGTCTTAAGGCTTTGCAAAGCTTTGATTCCAACATTCAAGTCAAAGAAAATGCAATCTCCAAATCGGACACTTTAGATCCCATTCAATGAGGTTTTTTTTTAGTAAGATTCAAGTAGGTTTGCCAAATAGAATATTCAATTTGAATCAAAACCAAATCTATTCTAAATACAATCAACAATTCATATAAGAGGAGTTTACACACTTTGTTGCATGTTTTTCTTGGCTGCAGTCTAGAAAAAAGCGATTGATTGATTTCCCTCCCCCCTTGGCTTGGCATTGGCAGATAAACTGATTATGTATCATCAAGTTGATATTGACTCTACATGGTCAATGTCAAGGGTCTCCAACAGGGGTGGGATTCAAATTTTTAACAACCGGTTCTGTGGGTATGGCTTAGGTGGTGGGCATTGCTTCGTGGTCATGTGACTGGGTGGGCATGGCTTGATGGTCATGTTATTGGCTGGGTGTGACCAACTCAATATCACTCACATTGAGGCATGCATTTCCTGGTCTGGCCTCTCATGACTGTGGGGATTTTGCAACAGTCGAAAGTGTGAAAAATGGTCATAAGTCACTTTTTTCAGTGCCATTGTAACTATAAATGGTCACTCCACACAAGCAAAGTTCCAGCAAAGGAGGGGGAAAAAAACTCCAGAGATGTTCCTAAGACAGGAAGTCTAGTCCTGCCAAGAATGTAATAAGGGTTAATGGAGAGGCAGTTTCTGTAAGCAATACCAGAATGTTTCCTTCCTGCCTTCCTTACAGGATTAGGCCAGTAATTTCTTCTAACAACCAGTTCTCCGAACTGCGTAGAATGTTAACAACCAGTTCTAGCGAATAGGTGTGAACTGGTAGAATTTCACCCCTGGTCTCCAACCTTGGCAACTTTAAGACTTGCGGACTTCAACTCCCAGCAAAGCTGGCTGAGGAACACTGGGAGTTGAAGTCCACAAGTCTTAAAGTTGCCAAGATTGGAGACCCCTGGCCTACGTAGATAGATTTTATTCTGGAGGATCTTTCCCAGATCTGATTCTTCAGGCCTTCAAAGGCACACCAATTGCTACTGTAAACGAGTCCATCCACTTTGCGGCTGATCTTCTTCTTTTTCTTTCCACCTTTCACAGCAGACCAGAGGCCAGGACAAGAAACAATGGGTGGAAACAATGGATGGAAGCAACCAGGAATTAAGGAGAAACTTCCTAACAGGCAGGACAAATAAACCAGTAGAACAGTTTGCTTCCAGAAGCTGTAGGTGCATCATCACAATAGGCTTTTAAGAAGAGACTGGAGTCACTTGTCTGAAATGGTATAGGGTGTCCTGCTTGAGCAGTGGGTTCGACTAGTAGACCTCAAAGGTCCCTTCCGACTCTATTCTGATGGATTGATTGATAGAGATTTGCATAATTGTCCAAGGTATAATTGGGGCCTGGTCATTTGTGTCTTAAGTAAGAATCCTGGGTTGATTTGTTTGAGGATCCATTTGTCTGCTTTCTTGGCTAGATATGCAAATAGGAATTACTTAATATGCTTAATATAATGGAATATATGAAGAGATACATATAAGACTGTACTCTTATTCTCCCTTGCATTATCACGCTCCTCAGTTCCCTTAATGTCTGAACTCACTATATATGGGAAGGGCGTAACAATTCCCCAAAGGAGAGCACACTCTTTAACTTAAGCAGAATTTTAATAAATACTTACCACTTATAATTGATGTGCTCATGAAAGTCTTAAGGAATTTTAAACAGGCGAGGATATAATAGCAACCAACAGAATTGAGATAGAGTGAAACTATTACAGCTGAGCACAGTGAAACAGAGGTTTTAAATTGATGCTGTATATTATTCATTTTGACAACTGCAAACTTGCGCAAAAGATAGCAGGGAGTCAGGAAGCATCAACTACAGAAGGTAATACTAATTTATTACTAATACAAAAAACTGCTCTGAAGTTAAGCACATATTGCGTAGACAGAATAAGAATGTAGCACTGCATTCCCAGCTAAGCACATATCTGCAGTCTCCTTTAATTAAATATGTGCTCTGTGTGTGTGTGAGTGCAGGTGAAATGCATTTACTTTCAAATAGGAATCATGCCAGAGGCTGATTTCTTATCCATTTTTAACTTAATATGTAACTAAATACTAGATTAGCTTTTGAGGTCTACCCTCTGTCCTTTCTACAGCAACAGACCAACCCCATAAGAAATCAGGTATTTCTCTAAGTAGCCTAAAGAGAAGCTCTTGGTGTGGGCCAGGAGACTTCTGAGCAGCTGGGGTCCTCCAGCAATGTGCAGTGGCTGGACTCTTCACAAAATGGCTGCCATGTGTTTAGCCCTAAAAACCCTCCTTTCCCAGAAGGCTGATTTCCTCGAGCATCACAAGAGACTTCCAGTCGTCCCAACTGATAGTTTTCTTTTCCAAGCATTCAGGTACATTTCCAGAAAAAAATCCCAGGCTGCCAACGTGCAGAGATGGTATTCAGCAGGTTCTGACCAGTTCTGAAGAACCAGTAGCGGAAATTTTGAGTAGTTCGGAGAACTGGCAAATACCACCTCTCACTGGCTCTGCCCCCATCTATTCTCTGCCTCCCGAGTCCCAGCTGATCGGCTGGGTTTTCTTTCGTTGCCCTGCACAGGAGAATGGAGCTGGAAAGCAGGTTAGTGGGGTGGGGAGGGAATGGGAATTTTGCAGTATCCTTCTCCTGGAGTGGGGTGGAAATAGGGATTTTACAGTATCCTTCCCCTGCCATGTCCACCAAGCCACACCCGCAGAACTGGTAGTAAAAATTTTTGAATCCCACCACTGCCAATGTGGTAATGTTGGAGGTAATGTTGGGCCCAGAAACATTTTTGTCAATGGACAAGTTATATTTGAAGATGATCATTTGGTTTGCTGCAACCCTTTTATCTGAATGAAAAAAAAATCAAGAAAGAAGAAACCATGTTGGAAGGAGAAAAGGATCTTAGCGGGTTACGAAAAGAAGTGTCTATGGGCATGTTAGTGTTGATAATTTAAATTTTGTCTGATTTGACGGGAAAAGTCCTTTTTCAAATACACATTAAAAACTTTTCTCTGCCTGAAGAGAAACAACAAGACGACATACATGACTGCCACATCTAGATGCTAACTGTACTATGAAGAAATAGTTGTGTGACTTCCATACAACCACTGGATGGCAGCAAAAAGATACAGAAAACTGTGCTGCCATCTTTTGGTCATCTGGATGTTTGTGTCCCTTATGAAAGAAACCGGAATTCTGCTGGAAAAGAAAATCATAAGCAACTACCCTATTAAATGGAAGCGGGGTGTACAATCGCCAGCAGCTTTAATGAAAAATGAAGCTGGCCAATGATGGAACACTGTCCATGTTTCCAAGAATGCCTAATAGACAAAGAAGTCACTTCACTAGTGACAGCATTTTCTTGCAATAAAATATGATCTGGAATATGATCTGGACATAAATACTCAATAATAATCATCAGTTTGTGCCTGTTTATGTGGATATATTCAACTTGGTGATTCTTTTTTTAATTGATTTATTCTTTAATTACAAAGCCTCGAGCAATAGAACCATAGGATCTGCAAATATTAGAAGCTGACCTTCAGTAATTCTCATAGCTTATTCAGATAAGCATATGCCTTTAATTTTAAAAGGAAAACTGATCTGGCAGGGATTAATAAAATCCAAATAGGCAGTTGGTGATCTGAGTCTGGATTCTAAGGGTTTATCTGTGTGATAGTTCAAGCTACCACTAAGGGGAGCCCTTTCTGCAGATAATCTCACATGTTGATCAAAAAGCTTAGCCACAAAGATAATATGACATTTTGATTTTCCTCAAATTATGTTTAATCAGAAAGCAACCAGAGATAAGCAGTCTAAAATTAATTCTGAATTATAATTCTGAGGGTCTACCTTTTAATATTTCTTGATTAGGCTAAAGGAGAAATATATAAGGGCCTATATATCAAAAGTTTGGAAAGTTAAATGCAAAGTATAAAAAAAAAAAGCAACTTGGATTAATGCTGGAGTATTGAAAATAAATACTATGTTAATAATCAGTACATTTTTGCATCAATAAATTTAAGGTTATTTTAGTCGCATAAATAAGACTTTCTAACGTGTAAGAAACTTTTAGTAAAGATTAATTAATTTGCTTTTTTTTTTTGTTATGCAAGACTTGTATGTTTGTAGTCTTACAAATTGAACATTTATGTAATTGATAGCTGGGTAAATAACAGTGCAAGCCTCATTAAGAGAGATTCTTTCTTCTGGATCTCCTTATCCTGAATTTATAAATATTGAAAAATATTTTGGTAATTAATAGCTGTGGGTAAATAAAAAAGATAAGCCTCATTAGAAATAGGAATAATTCAGAGAATATATTGCTGTAGGCTGGGAGGACCCATAATTAACCCCTTTCTTACACCAAAGATGTCTTATTCGTTGCTAGAGGACTTCCCAATGTGACATCGAATAAGTTCCAAAACCATGAAAATGTAACCCTTTCTGCTGCTGGAGTGGGAAAGGAGGACATGATCCCCACAACTTTTTGGAATGAACCATGCAGGACATTCATTGCTCTATTTAGGCAAATGTGTCTTCCAAACCATGTGATAAGAAGCCTGATAACAGTACCAGTGGTGGGATTCAATTTTTTTTACTACTGTTTCTGTGGGCGTGGCTTGGTGGGCGTGGTATGATTTGGAGGGTGTGGCTTGGGCATGGCTTGGTGAGCATGGCAGGGGAAGGATCCTGTAAAATCTCCATTCCCTCCCCACTCCTGGGAGAAGGTTACTGCCGGTTCTCCGAACGACTCAAAATTTCCACTACCAGTTCTCCAGAACTGATCAGAACCTGCTGAAAACTACCTCTGAACAGTACCATGTTTATTAGGATGGAAAAGTTGAGGAGGGGACTAGAATAGAAGTCCTCAATCTCCTCACTGGGTTTCATGGCGGTAGGAAGAAACACCAAGTATTTTTAATGATGGATCCTGATGTAATTGGCAACTCCAGGTAGGCCTTGAGAATCCATGGACGATGAACTATGAAGACGGACTCAGCTTCTTTCATCTTCTCCTCTTAGCAAGGAAGCAGAGGCAGTGGAAAGAAAATTCCCCATAGTGCTGTGTTACACAGAAATGGAAATAATATGACCCTTTTTGCAAACATGGTCCATCTTTTAGCAACATCAGTAAAAAAAAAAAGTAACCATAACACCACTTTTTAAGGCCCGTGATTTTGTTTTGGTAACTTTATACTCTGGTTCAGTTCGTGCATTTACCACTTTGGTTCAGATCAGATTGCTTTGACTGAAGGTAGTTCTTGACTTATGACCACAATTGAGCCCAACATTTCTGGTATTAAGTGAGACAGCTCTTAAGTGAATTTTGTCCCATTTTACGATCTTTCTTGCCACAGTTGTGAAGCAAATCCCTACAGTTGTTAAGTTAGTAACACTGTTGTTCAGTGAATCTGCTTCCCTGTTGACTTTGCTGATCCGAAGTTTGCAAAAAGTGATCAATGACACCAGAACACTGCAAGCATCATAAATACGAGTCATTTTCCAAGCATCTGAATTGATCACGTGGCCATGGGGATGCTTCAATGGTTGTAAGTGTGAAAAATGGCCATATGTCACTCTTTTCAGTGCTGTAATTTTGAAGAGTCATTCAATGAACTGTTGCCACTCAAGAACTACTTGTACTTTTTTCTTTATTTATTAATGGTAGACTGCCTACCTAGAACAATGGGATTAAAATCATAGAAAGTCAAAACAACAAGCAAACCATCAAAAAGTAAAAAAATGGCCAAATTAGAAGACAACACAACAACAATAATAAAACCTATACCCATAATGAGCCTATAGTGTAATTTAACATGCCTAAAAGAGAGCAAGGTAGGGAAAACGCACCACTAGGTGGCATTGTCTTGATAGGTGGGAACAGAAGGATGCTGCTGACCCCATCAAAATTTACAGAGCAGATAGATACAACAGGAGAAAGAGCATCTATTAAATAACAAGAAACTATGTCATTGAGAGCTTTATAGGTGACAACTGGCATCTTGAATTGCACTCAGAAACAGGGGTGGGCTGCTGAGGGTTCGCAGGGGGTTCGGGAGAGCCCCTAGCTAAGATTCTGTGCAGTTCGGAGAACCCCCAAATCCCACTCCTGTCCCCACCCCTCCCAGGAGTCCCCATGGCTCATTTTGGATGTAGGTAAGTGCAGGGCACATGCTCTGCTCGGAGAGGGCAAAAAACGGGCCTCACGGAAGTTCGGGAAGGGCGGAAATGGGCCTGCTTCCGGCTTCCAGAGAGCCTCCGACGCCCGGGGAGGCTGTTTTCACCCTCCCGGAGACTCAGGGAAAGCCTCCGGAGCCCAGGGAGGGCAAAAACACCCCCCACCATGGGCCAGGAGGACTAGGCCATGACCGCCATGACCACGCCCATCCAGCAACTGGGTAGAGAACCCATTGCTAAAAATTTTGAAGCCCACCATTGCCCAGAAATCTAATAGTAACCAATGTGGCAGAGTTGTTTACATGAGCATATCTTGGCATACCCAGAACTGCTTTTGCCATTGCATTCTAGACCAGCAGCAGGTTCTCTGTGGTCTTCAAGGGCAGCCCCATGTAGAGTATATTGCAGAAACTAAAATGGTAAGTGGCTAATTCATTATCCCAAAGGTGCTTTTTCAAGAAGCAACTGGACTTTCTGTTTTTTCTTCGAAGACATTTCACTTCTCATTCAAGAAGTTTCTTGGATGAGAAGCGAAACATCTTCAAAGTAAAACCAGAAAGTCAGTTGCCTCTTGAAAAAGCACCTTTGGGACAACCAGGACCTGGATGACTGAGAAACTCCAGAGATGTTTAGCAAATTCATTAGTGACTCTGAATATGATCAGACAATTGGGCTGGGATGCTAAGGAAGGCATTTGTAAGCTCAGACTGACCATAAAGTTGCTTTAAAAAAAATTTAAAATTTCCATTTTTGTTGTTTATTACAGTTAATAATTTGATTGTTGTTGGTTTTATTTAATTCTTTTTTCAAAGTTCAGGATATTTCCTTTCTTTTTTTTTTCTTTTTTGGGGGGGAGTATGCTGGTCCACTCCATCAGAAAAGCAAAAAGAAGAGGTAGAGAAAAATAAAATAGAAGTATAAGTGATGCTGGTATGCTTAACAGATGGAAAGAAAGTCTGGGGTTATGTTATCACATGATAGCGATGATTATTACCCTAAATTACCCTTAATTTTGGATCATATGAAGTTTTAGAGCTGAATTTCAGAATAATCTGGAGAGTGATAGAATCTACACTCTGATATAAAATTTTAATACATAATAATCTTCTACCTATCTTATTCAAAGGCCAGTTTCATTCAAATATTTCTGCGCATCTCTATAGAGTGGCCTTCCCAACATTATCCCCCTTTCTGATGCATTGAAATACAATTCCCATCAACTTTGCTGAGTATTGGCATTGACTGTGCTGGTTGAGAAGGACTGCCATCCAACCCATCTGAATAGCTAACAGGTAATTGTTTATAGCATTGTATCACAAAATTCATTTCTGAAGCAAGATTTATTTAGCCAAAATGGCATTTTCCATAATGTATCAGAAGGCTTGGGATGCCTTCATAATTTTCTTTCAATTTTATATCCTTCAGTCATATAACCAACTATAGCAGGGGTGGGTTTCTATCAGTTCTGTCCACCTCTGTAGAACCAGTAGCTCTGAAAAGCAGCAGACATACAACCGGTTCTATGTCTGCTGATGTTTTTGCCCACCTGCCCACCCAGGCTCTTACTTGATCTTTATTTCCTGATTTTTCAACTTCAGCTACCGAACGATGCACAGCTGCTGTTAAAAAAGCAGGAAAAGAGGGCTGTTTCAAAGGCTGCTTCTCTGAATGCAAACTGCTGATGACGATTTACAGGTGCGCAGGGAGGCTCATAAATCTCGAACTGGTAGTTAACCTTGTTGTATCCCACCCCTGAACTATAGGCAATATACATTCCAACAACAACAAAAATACAATAGCACCATAAACTCCATTCAAAGAAACATCATCATGACAACAGAAGGAATTTTTGGTAAATTTTGCCAATTTCTTAAAATAAAAGGAATTCAGAGGAAAAAAATAAGTAGAAAGAAGAAGAAGAAGAAGAAAGAGAAGTGAGTCTTGGAAGACTGTGAGACTGATAGGCTGATCTCCCTGAACAGGAACTCTTCTCACCGCAACATTAAATAAGAATTAATAATTCACCATAATATCTGAATATTTTCCCAGAAATAATCCTAGATATGTCATTTATGAATAGGTTGCTTTTAATTGCGGGCTGTTTTTGCTTGCCTAATCCTAATGTTGTCCCAGGAGTAATGCTTGCTGTTCTGTACCTTCATTTGAATTCTTGAGATCCCCGCGTGTTGATTGGCCAAAGCGTGGGGCGATCGGATTGGCTAGGCGAGCCACGCCGATTGGCTCGCTGAGAATCTCCCGTGATTGGTAGATTCGAATTGCGGGAGATTCAAAGCGGTGCCATTGGCCGCAGCTGCCGCGGCTTGGAAATAAAAAGCTGCAAAGTTTTTCTAAGAGCCAGTTCGGTTCCTGACTGCAATAAAGAGCTTGATACAAAGTCACCGACTCCTGGCTTCCTTCCACGCGGACTTAACACTGGTGACGAAGGTGGGATTCTTATCCTGAACCGAAGCACATGTCCGACGGAAGCCAGCCAACCAATGAGATGGCCAGCATCGCGTCACCAACCCCCTTCAACCCTGCCAGCGAGGACTGGGAATCTTACATGGACAGATTCCACATGTTCCTCGAATGCAACGATCTGAAGGATGCCATGGGACCAAAGAAACAAGCCATCTTCCTAACGCACTGCGGGCCCGCAGTGTTTAAGATGGCAAAAGCACTAGCCAAGCCCACCGATGTTACCACGATGGATTGGGTGGACCACGAGCCATTACTCCGGAAACACTACGCTCCAGCCGTACCCATTCTCATCCGACGACACGAATTTTATCGGCGGGACCAGCGGTCGGGGGAGAGTTTCAGTGATTTCGTTGCAGAGCTGCGGCGCGTTGGAGGACTATGCGAGTTCTCCAATATGAACGAGGCCCTGCGGGACCGAATCGTGCTCGGCCTTTGGGACCCCGTTCTCCAAAGTCAGTTGATGGCTAAGGGCAACATCGCTCTCGCCGATGCCATCTCCGAAGCCGCGGCAGCCGAAGCAACCCGACAATCAGCAGACTGCATGCGGAGACCGAACACCGGGGACCGCACCGCAAACAACAACCCTGCAAGGTCGACCGAGGCCCAACCTAAAACTACCACCCACCAGGGCGAACTCCACTCCACGTCAGGCACGTCAGACGAGGAGGAAGACATCCACCGTCTCCAGGCAGGCCGCGACCAGTGCAGCCGGCGGAGTCGTAAGTCGAGGACCGCGTGTGCCGGTTGTGGAGGTGACCACTCCAGATCTGAATGCCGGTTCTTCGACTCCATTTGCCGGCACTGCGACAAAAAAGGCCACATAGCCCGCGTCTGCCGCCTCAAGAAAACCCACAGCCCCAGACGATGGGACCCGAGCGAGCGGAAACGAGAGAGCCCACCCCCCCAGGACCAGAGACCGCCCAGCAGACAACCATTGGGAATGGAACGGACGAGCCCAACAAAGGGGCGAAAGCCGGCGGAGAGAAGAGACACATCAAACGGTCACCATCGGCCACGCAAATACCACAGACGCCAGAAAGGTCTACGTGGAGGTAGGCATCGAAGGCGAACCCTGTAAAATGGAGGTGGACTCCGGGTCCTACCTCTCAATGGTAGCATGGCCAGAAATTAAACGCTTGGTGCCTACCATCCAGAGGAGGGAACTAGAAAACCAGAGACTTTCAAAGACTACCAGGGAAACCGCATCACTGTAGTCGGAACAGGAAAATTCACAGTGACATACAAGGGGCTCACCAAAAGACTTCCCCTGACCATCGTCAATCGAGACCGACCTAGCCTGCTGGGACTTCAATGATTCGCACCGCTAGGCATCGCAGTCACGGGCATCAACCACATTGCCGAAGCCGACTGGGAGCAGCAACTGGCCCGGGACTTCCAAGAAGTGTTCGACAGCACCCTAGGCAAGTACCGAGGGCCCTCTATATCCTTCAGCCTAGACCCAAATGTTTCCCCGAAATGCCTAAAACCAAGACCCAAACGTTTCCCCGAAAGCCTAAAACCAAGGCGGGTACCTTTTCACTCAAACCGAAAATCGACGAGCAAATTGACAAGTTCGTCAAGCAAGGGGTCTTACAACCCATAGACCACGCCCAATGGGAGACCAGCACCCCAATCAAGCCTGATGGGTCAGTGAGAATCTGCGGGGACTATAAGGCCACCCTAAATGGCGCCTTGCAGCAAAGCGCTTACCCCGTCCCTGTAGTGCAGCATCTCCTACACTCACTGGGAGGGGGCAAAGTTTTCGCGAAACTCGACCTGGCCCAAGCATACCAGCAACTGCCGGTCGACGAGGAAACTGCAGAGGCGCAAACCATAGTCACCCACCGGGGAGCCTTTAGATGCAACCGCCTCCAATTTGGAGTCAGCGTGGCGCCTGGAATTTTCCAGAGCCTCATGGAAAGACTCTTACAAGGCATCAAGGGGGTGGTACCATACTTTGATGATGTACTAGTATCAGCAACCAACCAGGCCGAACTAGAGAGTCGCCTAAGGGAGGTGCTAACGAGATTCAAAGAAACCGGGCTTAAAGTGAAGAGGGAAAAATGCCAGCTGTACACAGAGCGGGTCAAATTCCTAGGATACCTCCTAGGCCGACATGGCATTCACCCCACCAACAAAAAAATTAAAGCCATCAAGGAAGCCCCCACACCCAGGTCAAAAACAGAACTGCAGGCGTTCCTGGGGCTACTTAACTTTTATAACATCTTCCTGCCCCAAAAGGCGACCGCAGCAGAGCCTTTGCACAGGCTTTTGGACAAGGCGGCCACCTGGACTTGGGGGAAACGCGAGGAAGCCGCCTTCAGGAAAACCAAGGACCTGCTCACTTCGGACACCGTCCTCATCCAGTACAACGAGACCCTACCACTAGCCATCACATGCGACGCATCACCCTTCGGCGTCAGCGATGTCCTCAGCCACACTCTCCCCGACGGAAAGGAAGCATCCATTGCGTTCTTTTCAAGGACCCTCACCAAACTGGAGCGGAACTACAGCCAGCTGGACAAAGAGGCTTTGGCTATCGTCACCGCAGTAAAAAGGTTTCACGAGTACCTCTACAGCCGGACGTTTACCATCATAACCGACCACAAACCGCTGCTGGGAATACTCGCAGGGAACAGGGCCACCCCGAACATTCTGTCTCCCCAAATGACAAGATGGTCCGAATTCCTGGCCACCTAGAAACTACGGGCTCACACACCGACCCAGTAAGACTATCTCCCATGCGGTTGCCTTAAGCCGCTCACCGTTACCCGAACCAGACACTGACTCAGCACCCACGATGACCACCCTCAGCATAGAGACTCTACCCAACCTACCTATAACTGCGTCAGACATTGCCCGAGAAATTAATAAAGACAAACATCTGGCGCGGGTTTTGCATTGGGTAGAGAAAGGGTGGCCGGAAAAGGACAATGACGAGACCTTCAGGACATTCTGGAACCGGCAAACCGAACTCTCATTACTAAAAGGGTGTATACTATGGGGGGATAGGGTGGTCATCCCGGAAAAACTACAAGGGAAGGTTTTGGAACTGTTACACGAGGGGCACTCGGGCATCGTTAGAACGAAAGCCCTGGCCAGAAGTTATGCTTGGTGGCCAGGGATGGACAAACAGATCGAGGCCTGGGTAGCAAGGTGTCAACGATGCCAGGAAACTAGACCAAGCCCACCCACAGCACCCATCCTAGAGTGGGAAACCCCCAGGGGACCATGGTCTAGGATCCACATAGATTTCGCCGGGCCCACAAAAGGACACACTTTCTTTTTTTTTTTGAAAAAAGTTTTTATTAATTTTCTACAAACAAACAAAACAAACAAAACATAAAAACATCAAGTCTTATATGTACATCCAGTGTGTCAGTTGGTTCATCATTTTTGTGCATTCATTCTGTAGTCTCAAATTACAATTACATTACATAACAACTCATATTGTCAATCCAAACTTATATATCCTAATATCACTAAAAAAAGAAGTTTTTGACTATATTTTTAATCATTCATGCTTAATGAGCTAACAATACTTTAAATCAGTTTACTCTATAACAAATCATCTAGTCATATCAAATCAATCCTAAAAAATCCTTTATAAATATAATAGCAAATAGCAAAATAATAGCAAAATAAAGATATTCCTTACTATCTAGCATTCTAAATATTCTATTATCGTATTTTATCATCTAGCCATTTATAAAAAAGATCCCAAATTTCGTAAAATTGTTTATCCTCTTGCTCTCTAATTTCAAATGTCAATCTACTCATCTCAGCACATTCCAATATTTTCTTAATAATTTCTTCCTGTAATGGTATTTTCTCATTCTTCCAATTTTTAGCAAATACAATCCTGGCCGCTGTTAATACATTTACAATCAGGTATTTCAAATCTTTACTATATATATCAGGTAAAATTCCCAATAAGAAGATCTCTGGTTTCAAATCTATATGTTTCTTTGTCATTTTTTCCAACCACATGCGAATTATAGTCCAATATTTTCTAGCATCCTCACAAGTCCACCACATATGGTAATACGAGCCGGGTATCTGATGACATTTCCAGCATTTTTCAGATTTGTTCTTAAACATTCTTGCTATTCTTGTCGGAGGAAAATGCCACCTGTAAAACATCTTATACAAGTTTTCTTTATATGCTGTTGATATTGTCATTTTATAATTTTGAGACCACAATTTCTGCCATTTCTCTAAATCAATCCCATATCCAAAATTCTTCCCCCAAACAATCATAGTTTCTTTGACTTGTTCTTCCTCTAATTTCATTCCCAGTAAATAACCATATAGTTTTTTAATCACCTTCTCATCAGTACCCATCAAGATCTTATCTAAATCAGTCTGTTTATCATAAAATCCCTCCGTTTTAGAATCTTCATCATACCTTGAGTGTATTTGTGCATATGAAAACCAATTCATCTTTATACCTTGTTCCTCTAAGTTTTGGATCGATTTAAGTTCACCCTTTTCATCCAAAAGTTCCCCATATCTAACTGTTTGTTCCTTCTTGTAGATTATAGGATAGGAAAATGCTTCAATGGTCGATAACCAAACTGGAATTTTCAAATAGCATTGTCTTTTTATCTTCTCCCAATTTAACCACAAAGACTCCCGTACATAATGTCTTCTAAAATAACCCTGTGTTTTAGTTCCCTTATACCATAAAAAAGCATGCCAACCCAACAGCAAGTCATGCCCTTCTAATGTCAACAACCTATGTTTCCTTAATGTTATCCATTCTTTGACCCACATCAAACTTGCAGCTTGATAATACAATTCCCAATTAGGCAGACCAAAACCTCCTCTAATTCTAGCATCTTGCAAAAGCTTTAGCTTTATTCTCGCTTTTTTACCTTGCCATATAAACTTCAACATAATTTTATTTAAATCTTCAAAATATTCTTTTCCAAGCCTAATTGGTATTGTTTGAAACAAAAATAAAATTCTACGTAAGATATTCATCTTAATTGTTGAAATTCTCCCTATTAATGACAATTGCAAGTTTTCCCACTTCTTCAAATCTGTAGTTATCTGTTGTTTAAGTTTAATATAATTATTCTCCTTTAATGTGCTACATCTTGTTGTCAAATATATCCCCAGATACTTAACCTTATTTGTAACTTGAATTTTCAAAAGATCTGCCAATTCTTCTCTCTGTCTCAATAGCATATTCTTTGTCAAAATCTTTGTTTTGACTTTATTTATTTTCAAACCAGCCACCTCTCCATATGCCTCTATCCTTTCCAGTAACTTTGGAGCTGTTTCTAGCGGATCTTCCAAAATAAAAGCTAAGTCATCAGCAAAAGCTTGTAGCTTAAATTCTTCCTTCTTAATTTTCATTCCTTTTATGCTTTTATCATCCCGAATATTTCTATTCAACACTTCCAAGGTCAACACAAATAGCAAAGGAGATAGGGGGCATCCTTGTCTTGTGCCTTTCCTTATATTAATAAAATCTGTAAGTTCTCCCTCCATCATTACCCTTGCTGTCTGTTTGTTATATATAGCTTCTATTGCTTGAATAAATTTTTTAGCGAAACCCATCTGCTCCAATAATAATAACATAAATCTCCAGTTCACGTTATCAAATGCTTTTTGAGCATCTAGGAATATCAAAGCCATTTGCTTTTCAGGATGAGCCTCATAGTATTCCAAAGTGTCCAAGATTACTCTCATATTGTCTCTAATTTGTCTCTTTGGCAGAAATCCATTTTGATCTGAGTGAATAAAATTATTTAAATATTTTTTAAGTCTTTCTGCTAAGATTGAAGCAAAGATTTTATAGTCTGCATTCAATAAAGAAATAGGTCTATAATTCTTAATTTGCAATGGGTCAGTCTCTTCCTTTGGTATAAGTGTAATATAAGCCTCTGACCATGTTTTGGGTATCATCTTTTTTATCATAACTTCATTCATAACTTCTAACAATGGGATGCTCAATAATTCTTGAAATGTTTTATAAAATTCTACTGGAAGCCCATCTGGACCCGGAGCTTTCCCATTATTTTGTCTCTTAAATGCTTCATTTAGTTCCATCATTGTTATATTGCTTTCTAGCATTTCTTCAGTCTCTTTAGGTATCTTTGGTAAATTAGCTTCCTGTAAATACTGTTTAACTTTTTCTTCATCAATATTTTCCTGTTTATATAATTGTCCATAAAAATCTCGAATAATTTCTTTTTTCTCCTTATTCCCATAACAAACTTGGCCTTGTTCATCTATTAACTTCAATATTTTTCTTGATTCCTTCTCTTTTCTCAATTTATATGCTAGCCATCTACCTGGTTTATTTGCATCTTCAAAATAATTCTGTTTGGAGTTTCTAATTTTCTGTGCCAGTTCTTCTTTCTCTATTAATTCCATTTTATGTTTGATTACATCCAGCTTCAATTTAATATCCTTTTTCTGTGGCATTTTCTGTAATTCTTTTTCAAGAATTTTATACTCATTTTCCAAGGCCTTAGAAGCTTGCCTTTTCCTAATATTCTTTTTTCTTGTATAATCTATTATCAAACCTCTAGCGTATGCCTTCATTGTGTCCCACACATTTTGGTTTGAAGTATCTTCTTTTTTATTTTCTCTGAAGAAAAAAGCCAATTCCTTCTCCATCCATTGTGTAAAATCTTTCTCCTTTAAAATAGTATTATTTAATGTCCATCTCGATCTTTTTTTTTGTCCCTTCCATTTAATTGTCATTGGGCTATGATCTGCCCAGGTACTTGTTTCAATAATTGTTTCTTTAATATTAGATATTAGTTCTGTTGAGATCCAAATCATATCTAATCTGGACCATGATAAATGTCTATTTGAATAAAAAGTATATTGTTTAGCTTTAATATTTCTTTCTCTCCAAATATCTTTTAAAGATAGTTCGTCTGTCATTTTAAAGAAGGACCTTGGGAGAGCCTTTCTATTTTGCTTTGTTGTTGTTGCTATATAGTCCAGTTTATTGTCCACAATTCCATTAAAATCTCCCATCATAATTATATTAACATAGTCCAGTCCAATTATTTTCATATGTAGCTTTTTATAAAACTCTTCTTGTTTATCATTCGGAGCATAAATTGCAATCAAGAGTATTTTTATATTATTGTCCATTATTTCTACCATTAATACTCTTCCATCTTCATCCGTGTAAATCAATTTTGCTGGAATAGCCTCTTTAATGTATAAAACCACACCTCTTTTCTTACATTGAGTCAAAGAGGTAAATATTTTCCCTAATTTTGGCTGTAATAACAATTGTTCATGTTGTTTTTTAATGTGAACTTCTTGTAAACAAATTATATCAAATTTTAATTTCTCTAATTTATGAAAAGTTTTTCTTCTTTTAACAGCTGAATTAAGTCCATTTATATTCATTGTAATCAGTTTTTTTTCCTCCATAATTATGCTTTATATTTAGGTCTAACAGCTCTCGTGGATCTCACTTCACGCTGTTCTTTATTATCCATCTGTCCCCCTGCTGCTCCTTTCTCTTTTTCAGTCTCCAGTTGTTCATCTTGAAACTCAATTGATAAGGCCTCTTTCTCTGCTTCCTCTCTTCTTCCTCCAAAGAATTCTGCATGAAAAAGTTCTGCTTTCTCAATTGAATCAATTCTATATCTCTGCTCTTGCCACCCAAACACTAGTCCTTCTGGAATCAGCCATCTATAATTCACTTCGTTTTCCAATAGTATTTTGGTCAGAAATCGATATTCTCTTCTCATCTCTCTCACTCTTTTGGGTATTTGTTTTAAAACCACAACCTCTTTACCCTTGTATTTCAGTGTTTTCTCTCTTGCTACTTGTAATATTTGCGTTTTAATGGATTTTTTGGTAAATCTAATATGGACTTCCTTGGGTAATTTATTTCTCATCGCATATCTTGTATAGACTCGATATATCTCATCTATTCCATCCATCATCTTTTCCTCTGTAATTTCCAAAACATCTGCCAAAATTTCTATCATTACCGCTGCCAAATTTTCTCCTTTTTCCTCTTCTATATTTTGAAATCTGAGGTAAAATTCTGACCTTTCCATCTCCCACCTCAACATCCCACCTTTTTCTTGTTCAACCGCTGTTAATCTGCTGTCAATATTTCCAATCTTCTTCTCTCTTTGTTTTCCTTCTTCCTCAATTTTTTGGAATCTCTCCTCATACTTAACCATCATTTGTTTAATATTTTCCACTTTTTCATCAGTCTTCTCTATTCTTTGTTCAATATTTTCTGCTCTTTGTTCAATATTTTCTATTCTTTGTTCAATATTTTCTGTTCTTTGTTCAATATTTCCTGTTCTTTGTTCAATGATATCTGATTTTGTCTTGAGATCTTGGATTCCTTGCATAATCATCTGTAACTGTAAAGTTATTTTTTCTTGTTCCTTATCTTGCTTCAACATTGTCTGAATTAAACGTTGTCCTCCAGCTGGTGGGGAAGCAGAGGTAGAAGCAGAAATGCCAGATGGTATTGGTTTCTTGCTCATTTCAATGTTTCCAAAACTTCAAATTCTTCTTAACTTTTAATCCAACTGGTAGAGCAGCCAATTATAATCCAAAATGGAGAACTCCAATAGTAAAAAACACGAAACCAAAGAAGAAACAGGAAATAAGGAAGAAGAAAGATCTTCAGGTTCTTCTAGACCCTAATCCAATTACGAGATAGTCCACCATAAAAAAGGAAAAAATAGAAAGGAAAAAACAAACAAATCCAAAAATAATAATATTGATTAAGAGCAAAAGAAAAAGGAAAAAAGGAAAAGCAAAAAGAGAAAAAAGAAAAACAAAAAACAAAAAGTTCCTTCAGATTCTTCACACCTTAATCCAATTAAAAAATCTCGATAATCCAAAAAAAAGAAAAAAAAACAACCTCAACAACAAAATAGTCCAAAAACATAAATATGAAAAGCAAAAAAGTCCCATTAAAAAAGAAAAGAAAAATAAAAAAGAAAAGAAAAAAAAAACTCTGAGGCTTTCCCTTTAAAATAAAAGGCAAAAATAAAAATATTACTAAAATTAAAATTTAGAAAAAGGCTAGCGAATGGGGTATATATAAGAAAACACACTGCACTTTGTTATTTATCCAAGGCTCTTGTTATGACTCTCTTCTCCAGCAGCTTCAAAGCCAAACCTCAAGTGTTGTTGATAACAGTCCAGGAAAGCACCTGCAATAATATTTTGCTGTGCTCTCCCTCTATCTTATCACGTTAAAAAGTCCTTGAGATGAGGTCTTTTTGCAATTCTCTCCAATTCACATAAAGATACTTTCAAGCCTCTAGTTGGCAGTGTTACAAAGTTTCTTAATGCTCTTTCTCCCCGCCCGCCGGAAAAAAGTAATAATATATACAGAAAAAAAAGAAAAAATAGCCAAAGGGAGCCTCTATCCTAAAGAAAGTTAAAAAATCAAAGGGAGCATAAAATCAAAGGGAGCATAAAAATATATATAAAAGAAAATTCAATCCGGTTACCTACAAAGTCACGGTAAAATCTTTCCCAAAAAGTATAAAGAAAAGAAAAAAAAAAAACCAAGCCTCAATTTGACATCACTTTAAAAAACGCCGCTCAAAACAATTTCAGTCAAAAAAAAAAAAAATCTCACAGCTTTCTTCTTTATATCGGATGAACTTTCCAACCTTAGCGAATTTACAGCACAAAAGAGTTTTTCTCACCCAGCCGACACACTTCACTCCAATCACTTTCTTTCCGGAGCTGTCCCGACTTCAGCAGCTATGGAGGCTGCCTCTCCGCCGCCAGCAAAAGGGCTTCTTCCGGATCAAACCAGAGATTTTGCGATATCTCTGGGATCCTGGAACAATGCCCTTCATGATCACCGTCTCTACGGGACGGTTTAGGTCCGTTAGGACCAACCAGGGGCAAAAATATCGGCTGCGATCTCAGAGCCCTGAGATCGCAGCTGTATCGCCGGAACGAAGCTCCGCCTTCTCCAAGGACACACTTTCTTAATAACCGTAGATGCTTACTCCAACTGGCTGGAGGTAAGCAACATGAGAACAACCACCACGGAGGCCGTGACCAAAGAACTCTGCAAACTTTTCGCAACATACGGCCTCCCAGACATCCTCGTCTCCGACAACGGGCCCCAATTCACCTCGCTAGAATTTGAAAAATTCCTAGCGGAAAGAGGCATACGACACGCACTGACAGCCCCAGTGCATCCGGCAGCGAATGGTAGGGCGGAACGGATGGTTCAATTCACAAAAAATACCATCCAGAAAATAGACCACGGGGAGATCCAGGACAAAATAAATAAATTACTTTTCATACAGCACATAACCCCGAACACCACAACAAATAAAAGCCCAGCAGAATTGCTAATGGGGAGGAAAATAAGGTCCACACTCAATAGATTACACCCCACTTACAACCCAGAGAAACCCCCAGACTCCACCAGCAAACACCGAACCTTCACACCAGGCGACGCCGTCTACGCGAAGAACCTAAACAGAGACCCATTATGGGTACCAGCAATCATAACACAGCTAACAGGCCCACACTCGTACCAGCTACAAACAACCGACGGACGAGCGTGGAAACGCCACATCGATCAGTTAAGATCGAGGACGACCACACAAGACACCACTGACACGCAACCAAGCAAAACCAACCCCCTCAACACAAACCAAGAGGGGAGGGGATACCCAGAGAACCAAAACCCAGAAAAAAGAAACCAGCCATACTCACCTGCAAGCAGCCAGCATGAAACCTCACCAGGAAGAGACAGCCAGGCCAGCTCAACCAACCCGGGAAGACCAAGCAGGAGCAGCGAAACCCACAGCTCAACCAACCCGGGTAGCCCAGGAGGGAGCTGCGGAGAGCAGCCCGGCCAGACAGACCAGGCGGTTCCCACGACGGAGTCCGGAGAAACAGAGACCCCGACCGAACCGGCTGGGATCCAACCTACGACTGACCTGCGCAGGTTCAGTAGGCAAAGATGGAGCCCCGCCTACCTACGGGACTACGCTACATAGGACTGAACCAAGAGGGGAGGGGTGTTCTGTACCTTCATTTGAATTCTTGAGATCCCCGCGCGTTGATTGGCCAAAGCGCGGGGCGATTGGATTGGCTAGGCGAGCCGCGCCGATTGGCTCGCTGAGAATCTCCCGCGATTGGTAGATTCGAATTGCAGGAGATTCAAAGCGGTGCCATTGGCCGCAGCCGCCGCGGCTTGGGAATAAAAAGCCGCAAAGTTTTTCTAAGAACCAGTTCGGTTCCTGACTGCAATAAAGACCTTGATACAAAGTCAACGACTCCTGGCTTCCTTCCACGCGGACTTAACACTTGCCTTGTCCAGAGATCTCTGGGCTGAATACTGTTGGAAAGAACATCCAGATTTACACCATAAAGGCATGCAGGGGCTTGAAACTGAAGTTGCATTTAAAACAAGCTGTGTTTTATTGATGAGCAGGTTAAGTAAATGAGCAATTTTCCTTTTAGTCATCATCTGCTCAGGATGGTAAATCTTTCTATTTTTACTGCTACATTCCTCAAGTCAGACTGAGACTGCTGGAAGAGCAACAGCAGAGCCAGCATATCTTATTAAGCTTATAGATTCTCATACTAAATGTTAATGGAAGACGTAAGGATTCCTTTATGCAATATCGTTTATTCATTCCTCTACCTCATCTTTCAATGCCTAAAACTCTCCCTCCATTACTGGGACCTAGTTATTTATTTATCTTAGTAGGAGAGTAGAAGCAGAGGGCTTCCAGATCTCCCAACAGAACCATCCAGCATGCCCCTGGTGTGAGTTTTAAGGATTTCAGCAACATCTGGATGGCCATGAATTCCACACACCTGGTGCTTTGCCCTCTGCTTTCTGCTTCTTCCTTCCAGCTTGAATTAACCTTGCTTCATACAACTCTTTGCCGCAACAGCACCCAGGATCCAATCTGAATCCCAACAACTTATTTTGTCAGAGGTGGCAAGGCTAGTGATTACTATGACTGATAGACACAAATGTAGGGCTTCTCCCTACCACTTTTCAGGCTGAAATCCAAGAGCAGAATTCAATATGCTCCTTACTTTTAAAGTCCTAAACGACTTGGATCCAATGTACCTAAAGATCCACCAAGGAACATAGAATATAGAATAATTGGGTTGGAGGGGACCTTGTAAGCCTTCTAATCCAATCCCATCTCCCAGCAGGAGATCCTATACCATCCTGGACCTTTTGGGGGCTTGATGGGTTGGATACACATGATCCCAGAAAGAGTAACAGGAAAATAATAATTTTCTTTGTAGTTTGTGTTAAGTTTTGAGCATGGGCGAGAAAGAATGGAGACAAGCCTCTGAATGGTGAACTTCAGCTCTTTATTTACATTGTGACTTCTGCTTCAATTGCAGTTAAACCCGCCTTATATAGGCAAACCCTGTAACTTTTAACCAATAACGAGCTAGGAGCGCTAGCTCTTATAACCAATAGGAACTCTCTATTAAGGGCCAATCGGATTCCCCGGAACGGGCCAATCCAGTCTGGCCGCTTAACAGCCAATCAGAAGTGCAGGGCCAGAACCCTGCACTTAACTCCAAACTCACACTTTATTAAATCTTTATGCATGCACAACACCCCTTCCCCCTGGCTTCTTATTTGCAGGGCGCAGTTACATAGTCCCTTAGGTAGGATGGTTGTCTTATTAGTCTCTTTGATTTCCGTTGTATCAGCTGGCTGAAATCACGCTGAGGTAGATCGTTGTTTGGCAGTGGGGCTGTTTCTGGTTCAGAGTTCACTTCTACGTCGTTGCCTACATTCTCTGCAATTCCCTGAGGTGCAACCGTTTCTCCCTCCGGTTCCGCTTCCTGAGTCTCTATCAAGCCGTCGTTTCCTTTGAACGAGTTCTCTAGGAATTCATCTTCTTCCGTACCTCCCCCCCCCCTCAGTTTGGTCATAGGAAAGTTGCGGACTGGCCTCTGGAAGCCACAATCGTAATTGATCGATATGATGTTTCCAAAGTTTATCGTCAAGGCATTGTACAAGGTAGGATCTGGGGCCGGTTACATGTACTACTGTCGCTTCCACCCACAACGGGTCACCCGATAGGTTTTTAGCATATACCAAGTCTCCTACCTGGAAGGTACGACAGCGGCCACTGGATCCTAGTGGTTTCTCCGGTTCGTAAGCTGGGTGCAACCGGTCGAGGTGGGAGCGGAGCTTTCATCCCATTAGCAGTTCAGCGGGAGTTTTGTTGGTGACGCTATGTGGGGTGGTGTGCTGCAAGAAAAGGATTCGATTGACCTTGTCGTCAATGTTGTCGTAGTCTACCTTCTGTAAGGTTTTCTTCACAAATTGGACCATGCGTTCTGCTTTGCCATTGGTTGCAGGGTGCACAGGTGAGGTGAGCACATGGCGAATGCCACGGTCAACAAGGTACTGTTCGAACGCTAGTGCGGTAAATTGAGGGCCGTTATCGGATACCAGGACGTCTGGTAATCCGTGGGTTGCAAAGAGTCTGTCTAAGATTTTGATAACCGCCTCGGAGGTCGTAGTCGTCATGCGATGGATCTCGAGCCAATTCAAATAGGCGTCGACAGTAAGCAGGAAGGTGTGGCCTTTGGTTGGCCCCGCGAAGTCCAAGTGAATTCGGGACCAGGGTCCACGTGGTGTCTCCCATTCAGTTAGCATGGCTTTTGGTGGGGCGTTGCTGACTTCTTGGCATTTGGGACAAGCTTTAACCCACTGTTCGATTTGCTTGTCAATGCCTGGCCACCATGCGTAGCTTCGCACAAGGGCTTTCATTTGCACGATGCTGGGGTGGCCATCGTGCAAGGTTCTCAGCAGCGCTTTCTGGAGTCGTTCTGGGATAACAACTCTATCGCCCCAGATAACACAGCCTTTCTGGGAGAAGAACTCAGTTTGTCGAGTCTTGAATGGTGTGAAGTCATCTGATAACTGGTCCAATGGCCATCCGCGTTCTACCCAGCTTAGGACTCGTGCTAGGCTGTGGTCGCGTTTGGTTTCTCTCGCGATATCTCGGGTGGTTAGTGGCGGCGAGTTGAGTGCCTCGATTTGCAATGTGGTTACCGTTGGTGCAGGATCGTCGAGAGTCTCTGAAAGTGGTGCTCGGCTCAATGCGTCGGCGTGGGGAATGGCCTTCCCTGGGCGGTATTGCAGCCTATAGTTATAAGCAGCTAAGAATTCTGACCATTGGGTCATCCTAGGGGATAATATGTAGGGAGTGGGTTTATCTCCGGCTATTATCCCCAATAATGGTTTGTGGTCAGTCACAATAGTAAAAGCCCGGCCATACACGTATTCGTGGAATCTTTTCACAGCTGAGACAATTGTGAGGGCTTCTTTATCGATTTGTCCATAGTTTCGCTCAGTTTTTGAAAGAGTCTGAAAAATATGCAACAGGGGCTTCGTTCCCATTAGGCAGTACAAGGCTCAAAATGGCACCTACCCCGAAAGGCGATGCATCACATGTTATAACTAACGGCAAAGTCTCGTTATACTGCATGATTACAGAGTCAGAAGCGAGCAGTTTTTTAACATTTCGGAATGCCTGTTCTTCACGGTAACCCCATAGCCAATTTGCTTTTTTATCTAACAACCAGTGTAACGGTTCAGTGACCGTTGCTTTGTGCAGCAAAAATACATTATAAAAATTGATGAGGCCTAGGAACGCCTGGAGATCGGCCTTGTTTCGTGGCCTGGGAGCATATTTTATTGCTTTTAGTTTACTTTCGGTAGGGAGAATGCCCTAGCTATCAATCAGGTACCCTAAAAACTCAACACTGTCAGTACACAATTTACTTTTTTTTTTTTAACCTTAAGACCGGCCTCTTGGAATTTTTTTAGGACTAATTTTACCCGGTCCTGTAAGAGTTTTTTTGTAGGGCTGCAATTAATACATCATCAAAATAGGGGACCACGCCCTTAATGCCTTGCAATAACCTTTCCATAAGGCTCTGAAAAATCCCCGGGGCTACACTAACTCCGAATTGCAGCCGGGTACATTTAAAGGCACCTCGGTGCGTCACAATAGTTTGGGCCTGTGCCATTTTTTCATCTACTGGTAATTGCTGATATGCCTGAGCTAAATCTAATTTAGCGAAGACTTTCCCGCCCCCCAGGGAATGGAGGAGATGCTGCACCAGCGGAACTGGATACGCGTTTTGCTGCAGGGCGTGGTTCAAAGTGGCCCGGTAGTCCCCACAAATTCAGATTGACCCGTCTGGCTTAATGGGTGTTACAATTGGGGTTTCCCAAGGGGAGTGATCGATTGTCGAGTTGTTCGTCGATTTTCACTTTTAAGTCAAACGGAACTCGATGGGGCTTTAGACGGATGGGAGCTATTTTTGGATTTAGGCTGAATGAAATCGGGGTCCCTTTGTACTCGCCTAAGCTGTCTGCAAAGACGTCCCTGAACTCATAGATAAGGTCTTCCTCCCAGTCACCACCGCTGACTCGGTTTATGCCGGCCACTTCAATGCCGAGTGGCGCAAACCATTGGAGGCCCAGTAGGCTTTGGCCTATCCCTATCGATGACCATTAAAGGTAAGTATGCTGTGTGCTTCTTGAAGGAGACTCGGACTCGGCAGGAACCGATGACGGGGATTCGATTCCCTTGGTAGTCCTTGAGGATGAGGCGTAGGGAGCGGAGATCTTGGCGTTGAATTGTGGGGATGAGTTGCTTGAGTGTCTTCCAGGACACCATCGAGAGGGATGATCCCGAGTCGACCTCCATGTGGCAAAGCTGGTTCTTGATGGCTACTGTGACTCGGATTTTCTTAGTGTCCAAGGCTGAGGCATGACCGATAGTGATAGTATGGTGAGCCTCTTCTCTCTGCAAAGCTCGATTTCTGTAGGAGTGGTTTATTGGCTCTCGCCGTACAGGACGATTTCCTGTCGATTGATGATAGTTAGCCCCTTTTGAGGCCTGGCTGGGTCCTGGCAAGCTGCAGCAGACCCGTCCGATGTGGCCTCGTTTCCCGCACTCGTGGCAGAGTGCGTCACGGAATTTGCATTCAGACCTGGCATGGTTGGCTCCACAGCCAGCGCAAGGGTGTAAGGGCTTTGGGCGATGGTCCCGGTCGGACCACAGTCAATGGACGCCTTCTTCGTCGCTGTCTGACGACAAAGAGAGGTCGTCATGGTGCATTGTCACAAGCTGCCCTTCTAAACTAGGTGAGATGTCGCTGGCCGGTGGTGGTACCGGAGCGCGGTTTCGGCGTAGTTGTGCAGCCGACTTCCTGGTTGCTTCTGCTGCAGTAGCATCGGCGATGGCATCGGCAAGGCTGATGTCGCCTTTCGCCATCAGCTTGCTTTGGACGCCTGGTGCATCTAGTCCCAGAACTATGCGATCTCTTAGTGCTTCTTCTAAATTGGCGAATCCGCAGAGGCCTCCCAAATTTCGGAGGTCTGCTATGAAGTCGGCCATGCTTTCTCCCTTTCGCTGGCTCCTCTGATAAAACTCGTGGTGTCTCACGAGTGTAGGCACGGTCGGGGCATAGTGGTCTCATAGGATATGTTCGAGGTCGTCCCAATCCATGGCCTTCACTTCTCGGTGTTTGGCTAGTGCTTTAGCCATCTTAAATACGGTTGGACCGCAATGCGTTAGGAACACCGCCCGTTTCTTCCCGGCTGTGGCATCCTTTAAGTTGTTTGTCTCTAAGAACATTTGGAAGCGATCCATGTAAGACTCCCAGTCTTCCTGTGCTGGATCGAACGGAGCGGGTGGTACAATGCCGCCGGACATGGTTCCATTGTTGGCGTCATCTGTCACATGCTTGGTGTTCTTCGAAGTTTCGTTGGTTCAGATATCTCCACATCCCATCCTCGTCACCAGTGTTAAGTTTTGAGCATGGGCGAAAGAATGGAGACAAGCCTCTGAATGGTGAACTTCAGCTCTTTATTTACATTGTGACTTCTGCTTCAATTGCAGTTAAACCCGCCTTATATAGGCAAACCCTGTAACTTTTAACCAATAACGAGCTAGGAGCGCTAGCTCTTATAACCAATAGGAACTCTCTATTAAGGGCCAATCGGATTCCCCGGAATGGGCCAATCCGGTCCGGCTGCTTAACAGCCAATCAGAAGTGCAGGGCCAGAACCCTGCACTTAACTCCAAACTCACACTTTATCAAATCTTTATGATACACAACAGTTTGTGTGTGGCTATCAGTGTACTTTGGTGGGATCACAAAGAAAGGGAAATATTTCAGATATTAAATTCTACTTTTGAAGGCTTCTAGTCCTTTGTAAATTTTACCTAGAAAGCCAGTGTGTGTTGGTCTAGGACTTGAAAGAGTCAGTTTTATGGCCAACTTTCACCATGGAAACTGACTGGTTTACCTGCCCTTTTTACAAACTACCACAGAGAGTTGAAAGTTGTGGAAATAATATTGAAGAGAGATCCACGTCTAAGCTGCTAAGACTCAAAAATATACCACACTCCTAGATAAAACTATTTATCTATGTTATTAAATTTATTGACCATCCATTTTACTATAATATAACTCTGGGCAGTCATATCAACTCCCCAAACTAAATATCCTTGTCAGAAATTCAACATATTATCAGATAAGAGATTTTATAATCCAGCAGGATTGCATATCAAATAACAGTATCAAAAAAGAAAAGTGCATTCAACAAATGGGCAAGCCTAAAGACAACATCTGAAGAATGTTCCACGTCAAAAACAGTGAAAGAGAATTTAAAGAGGAAATCCATTTCTGTACCTATGACAAATGTACCATGTATACATAGTCCTGTATGTGCTCCATGCTGTGATTATAACTTCTTGTGTTCTGTACCACCCAAGAGAGGAAAGTCCATAAATCTTATGATGGGATCTCCTTCCAGTGACTCTAGAACTGCAACCGGCTACTGCATTATTTAGCCTTAAAAAATAAAAGTATTAGAATGTAGATTCTCATGATTAGTCACGTATCTAGATTTGCTAGGAATTACATTTCAACAATCCTCAAGGAGCCCCATTTTTTTTTTCATTTTTCTTTTTTTTTTTAAATCCATTCAACTTAATACAACAATAATATTTCTTTTTTGAATTCAGTCCTTTGAATTCAGTTTTCACTTCTGAACTTATAATCACTGCTAGAACTAACTTCTATATATTTGTCTTTTAGGGGAAAAAAAAAAAAGGCTGTTATATAATAGGTGAATAAAATGGAAGGACCTAAAGAGAAAATATCACAAAAAGCACAGGGGGGGGGCTGAATTTGGGGTGGCAAAGCATACTCCCCAAAGTGTATTGGGTCAAATTCTGAAAGGGGTTGTAAATTAAATATGGGTATTTATGTTATTGGAAGAGAAACTGCATGAGAGGGAAGCACTCTGAGAGGCTTATCAGACAATATTTCTCCTCTTTGTTCTTCCCTCCTTTTCCTATAATAAATGCATTCATGATTCCACAGTCTACTTCTGTTATTGTGTTGTTTATCAGAAAGATAGACTTCTAATAATGTCATCATCGTATCTCAGCTTGCCATCATTCTTGCGCCCATCTTATGCTAAACAGCTGTTTCTGCACATTTTGGTATCCCTGCAGATACAAACTTATCTGCAGTATTGTCTTCATATTGGAGATTAATATAAGAAGAATCTGGGAATTGTGTTTGCGAGGCTGGGTATAGCTTTTAGGTTAATGGATTGTGTTCCTTCCCCCCTGCATCACAAACTCACTCCCATTTCTTGACTCCCTGCCGCTCACATTCTCTAATTGCTTTCCCGGCTCTTAACATCAAATATCTTCCTATCTCAAAAGAAGACGAGAATAGCTGCTTCTCTGGAGTAGAGTAATCCTTGCATTCAGGCTGGGTATCTTTTGCTAGCTGTGACAAGCCGAATGCCTTAGGAAATCAACAGATGGATAATTACCTCAACTTGGGATTTATCCACATCTAAATAAGGAGCTTCAACAGGTATTTCTCGGTTTACATGGCAATTCAGAGTGGAATTGCCATTGCTAAGCGATGCAACTATGAAGCTAGAAATCACATGACCCTGCTGCTTAGCAACAGCAATTTCAGCAGTCCCAGCTGCCAGTCATTAAGCAAATCACTGTGGATCATTAAGCAAGGATGTCAAATGACCTCAAGAAACCCACAATGGCTGTTACAACCTTGAATGGTCCCTGAAAGAGTGGTCATTAAATGAAGATCACTTATACCCCAGAGTGGGATCAAGTCTATGCAAAACGTTGAGCCGATCCTTGTATTTCTGATCAATTTACCTCAGCAGAACCATAAATATGGGAGAGGGGAGGAGAAGATGCTCCCGTAAACTTACTTGAGCTCCTGAGGAAAAGTGGGCCATGAATCTAGCAATGAAGCCGGTCCGACAAAGGAAAGAAAGAGTGGGGAAAAAACAGAAAAAAAGTGGATCGGAATAGCTGAAACTCAGAACAGCAACAGCAACATTCCAGGGATGGACATACTTCTTCCCCTTATTTCCAATGTTACAGCTGCCAACACCATTACTTTGGCTACACTCCATGCTCAAGAGGGAGATGTAGTTCATTGGCTCGAGAAATTTATTTTACAAGCTTTCAGAAAATAAGAGTCAGAAAAGAAAAGAAAAACCAGGAGTGCACAGAGCAGCCACAACATGCTGAGCTGAGCATGTTTCAAGGGATGGAAAACCAAATTGTAAGCTGAAGGACGGGGGTCAGCGATGAAAGGGAAGGTCCCAGAGAAAGGCAAGTCATAAATATGAGTCTACTGCCAAACAGCTGAATTTTGTTCATGCGACCATGGGGATGCCGTAATGGCTATAAGTGTAAAAAAGTGTCATAAGTTTGAACAGTCACTAAATGAACTGTTGCAAGTCAAGAACTACCTGTAGTTTGCTAGGTTCTTCAGCACATTGACTTTTAAGTAAATCTCACTGAATATACAGTGCAGATTCCTGGCTAATCTATGTTTCTCCTCCATATGGTGTTGGATTTGTTTTCCCTTTTCAAAAGTTGGAATGCTGTGAGAGAGTCCCATTGTGTCTTTTCCTTGAAAAATTGCTAACTCAAAGTAATCTGCATCTTTGCAAGTGGAAGAGTGTCACTTGTGTCATTGCCAGTTCCCTTTGTAGCTCTTGGGAGCTGCAGTGTGTGGAAGAGATGGGCTGGGTGGTAGGATTTCGCAAATTTTGCCATCGACTCATTGAAGATCTTCTGGCAACACACCAATGTTTGGAGATTTCAAAGAGCATGAAAAGGAATCTGGGCAAATTAATAATCCTTTCCTTTGGAAAATTAAACTTCACTCTGCTAAATTAGATGACCTTCAATGTTTGCCCCAGGGGATTGATTTAAAGCTGGAGAGTTTATCTGAAGAAATTAAAACAGAAAGGAAGTTGAAGCTACATGGCTAGCTGAATGGCTAATTCCAGGGTGTTTGTTTAGCTCATATTTAATGAAAGTTTGGTGAAATAGATGATCTATTAAAGCTACCTTTTGTTAGAAGCCTGCATTTGTTGGAAGCCTGTATAGCTGATAACATTCTGTTTTCACCACCGGAAAGTTGGTCAAGGAAAGGAAAGAAAAGGAAAGGAAAGGAAAGGGAAGGGAAGGGAAAGGAAGGGAAGGGAAGAGAAGCGAAGCAAAGGAAAGGAAAGGAAAGGAAAGGAAAAGAGAAAGGGGAAAATTCAACTCCACATGACAATGCAAAACTTACTTTCTAGTCTTAAAGAAAATACATCACTACTGCAATACAATTATTGCCTTTAAACAGGTCCATACCCAGATTTGGTTTTTTGATAACATTTTAACAATAAATTACCATGTTATATCTGAAATCTATCTCTGTCTTCAGGAGATTTTAGCAAAGCTATGACAAATATTATAACCACTGAGCTGATTCTCAGCATGAGCATTCATATTTATTTTATTTTATTGATTGTTGTGCTGAATAAACACAGAGTGAGAGAGTACCACGTATTTGTTGATAGCAACATTCAACAGTAGTTTACAAGAAAATGTACGTGTGTGTGTGTGTGTGTGTGTGTGTGTGTGTGTGTGTGTGTATGGTATTCAGCTTTGCTCGGGTATTTTCCCATGTCATTATAGTTGTGCTTTTAAAGTTGTAGCAACGTTTCGGCAGAATCTCATCTGCCAGCATCAGGCTTCTGTATTGTGTTTGTCTGTGAGTCAGACTTTCACAGTTGTTTTGGTTTTAAATTTGCGGCTAGCCTACTGCTGTGTCAGACTGGTTTTTTCTTCATCCTGATTGGTTGGGAGTCTTGGTCTGTGTTTATTGGTCTTGAAGTTTGCTGTGTTCTGCTTGATTGGTGTTTCTAATATCTTCTGTCTGTTTTGTAGCTTTTTTTGTCTTGATTGGCTGGCAACATTGTGTTTCCTGTTTTGGAGTATTTTAATGCGGCTTGGCTCTGAGTAAATGGACAGCTATCATTTAATAGAAAGCTAGGTTTCATCTGGGTGTCTGGTTGGGGTGTGTTTGAGCTGGAGGTATCGGGGGGGGGATCTGTTTGTGCTGGCTTGTGGTGCAGAGATTTTTTTGTTTGTGAGTGCAGGCTTCCAAATAATTGACAGTCTGGTGGAATCATCTCTTCTATTCATGCTTTCAGGTCTTTTTTCAATCTCTATGGCTTCTCTGATAATTCTGTTGCTGGGGTTTTCTATAGTGGCTAGTGTTTTGGTGCCATTGAAGTTAATGCTATGACCTGTGGCTTCCATGTGTTGGACTAGTGAGGAAGTGTGTTCCAGCTTTTTTATTGCATTTTTGTGTTCATCCAGGCAGATACTTATTCTTCTATTGGTCTGTCCAATGTATGTGGCCAGGCATGATGCACAGGGAACTTCGTATATGCCTTGGTTTTCCAGGTCAATTTTATCTTTGGGGTTTCTTAGGGTGGCTGCTATTTTTCTGTCTGTTTTGAAGGCAGTCTTGATGTGATGCCTGTGTAGTATCTTACTGATTTTGTCTGTAGTACCTCTTATGTAGGGCAGGACAGCTGTTCTATAGGTCTGTTCATCTTCTAGGTCTCCATTATGTCTCAGTGTGTTTTTGTGGATCAAGCCGGTGATTTTCCTTTTGTGGAAGCCGTTGGCTGTCAGTACTTTAGTCAGGTGCATATTTTTTGTTTTGTAGTCTTTTCTATTCATTACTACCATTACCTTTATCTGCTGGAAGTATGATTATGCTGCTGTCATTCCTTAGGGCTTGCAGGGCTTTTAGTTCCTTTTTGTGCAAGTTGCTTTTGGATGGTTTGCTTGTGCATAGGACGTTAGTAACTTGGTGTCTTATTCTATCAGCTTCATCTGTATTTAATTTAGTTAGGCTGGATTCTACTGCACATATGATGGATTCTGTGGAGTGCTATAGCATAATTGAATCCTTTGGTTAGGACATCTGTTTCTGTTTTGGTGATTTCTCTGTTGGAAACATATACTAATTGTTTCAGGTGTTGTGAGTTGTTGGAGGCTTTCTTGTCATGATCTAATTTCTTTAGTTTCTTCAAGAGTTTGTCATTTTTGTAAGTGGTTTCAGTTTCAGCTTTCCAAGTTGTAAATTGTTTTATCTTGTCCCAAAGTAGAAGGTGGATTTTGCTGCTCAGTTCCAGGTGTAGTGTTAGCAAATCTTTGTTTAACTGATCCAATTGGAATCTCTTTCTGTGGAGCTCGTGGCCAAAATACTAATCACCAGAACCAAACGCCTGGCAGACAAGACACACATTAAGACTGAACTATGCAACCTGACTAAAGTACTGATAGCTAACGGCTTCCACAAAAGGAAAATCACCGGCTTGATCCACAAAAACACACTGAGACATAATGGAGACCGAGAAGATGAACAGACCTATAGAACAGCTGTCCTGCCCTACATAAGAGGTACTACAGCCAAAATCAGTAAGATACTACACAGGCATCACATCATGACTGCCTTCAAAACAGACAGAAAAATAGCAGCCACCCTAAGAAACCCCAAAGATAAAATTGACCTGGAAAACCAAGGCATATATGAAGTCCCCTGTGCATCATGCCCTGCCACATACATTGGACAGACCAATAGAGGAATAAGTACCTGCCTGGATGAACACAAACATGCAGGAAAAAAGCTGGAACCCACTTCCTCACTAGTCCAACACATGAAAGCCACAGGTCATAGCATCAACTTCAATGGCACCAAAACCCTAGCCACTATAGAAAATCCCAACCACAGAATTATCAGAGAAGCCATAGTGATTGAAAAAAGACCTGAAAGCATGAATAGAAGAGATGATTCCACCAGACTGTCAATTATTTGGAAGCCTGCATTCACAAACAAAAGAATCTCCACACCACAAGCCAGGCAAACACCTGGGCACAAACACACCCCAACCATGCACCCAGATGAAACCTAGCTTCCTAATAAATGATAGCCGTCCATTTACTCTGAGCCATTTGTTCGGGTATTTTCCCACGTCATTGTAGTTGTGTTTTTAAAGTTGTAGCAACGTTTCAGCAGAATCTCATCTGCCATCATCAGGCTTCTGTATATATACATATATACATATACATATACATATACATATACATATACATATACATATACATATACATATACATATACATATACATATATATATATGTATGTATGTATGTATATGTATGTGTGTATATATATATATGTTTTCTGTGTGTGTGTGTGTGTATATATATATATTCTTAAGTTTTCACGGGTACTTACATGTATGGCATTCAGCTTTGTTCGGGTATTTTCCCATGTCATTGTAGTTCTTTTAAAGTTGTAGCAATGTTTCAGCAGAATCTCATCTGCCATCATCAGGCTTCTTGAGCCTCTCTTGAGCCTATATTCTTATGAAGTGTCACAACCCCATGTGTAGAATACAGCATAAATGGCTATTTCATCTCCATTGTACTCCTTGTGTGATCTTTATAGTTTCTGTGAAATTTGGATGTCACCAAACGAGCTTAATTCACAATTTAATGTGAATCTGAACGTAGATCTCTTGATCCAACACTAACTATCCAACACTGTATTGGACCTCTAAACCTCAACCCCTCTGAGATTTTGGAGATATAGTACATAAATCAATCTCCATATTTTCAAAGAGCAGGCATGGCAGCTCTTTGAAGAGATGGGGATGGATTTGTCTGTCTCCATTTTCCATGGAGAAATCATCTCCCTCAGCATTGCTGCCAACCATCAGTTGTGACCCAAAGAAAAGCTATACAGTTTGTAGCTACTTGTAAAAGTATTCCACAGACATACACCTAGAGATCTGAAAACCTTTAAGTTTGTCTCCCACAATACCTTGAATTAGAATGTAATTTGAGGGTTTGTTTGTTGTTGCTCCTGTTTTTGTCTTCTTCTTCTTCTTCTTCCTCTTCCTCTTCCTCTTCCTCTTCCTCTTCCTCTATTTCAGTAACTAAAATTACTTAAACAGCTATTTTCCCTGATCATTCATGCTTTTATTCTTTAATTCTGTGAAGTTATTAAGTAGTATTTTTACAACATATTGCCTAAGGCACCTGCTAAATGAGAAATGAAATTCATAATTGTATTCAGTCAATCAATAAATCATTCAGTCACAGTGTTGGAAAGGATCTTAAAGGTCTTCTATGTTTCAGTGAAGTATGTTTTCAGGGAAGTCTGCAATTCTAAGCATTTTTATCTTCAAGTAAAATTTAGTTTTGCGTTACTTTTACACCATTGTATTCTAAAAATTTAACAGTAAAATGAGATAAGGCATAATTCTTGTGCTTTTTGCTCTTGTTAAGTTGCATCCTCCTCAAACTCTATGAACTCAAAAAACTGCTTCAAGTTGATATCAACTGACATCTTATCCTCTGGTGCCATGACAGCTATCTTCTGTCAGGAGGTAGAATCAAATATGTCTAGTTACACCACATTGCCTCTTCATTTCACTTTCAACTGCTGTGAGAAATGTGGGAGGAATCACATTCATTATTCAAACTGATAACATGAGAGGTTCAAAAGATACTGTTTGTTAAATTTCTGAAACAATATGTCAAGGATTGCTGTGTTGTGTCATGTTATATTGTGTTATGGCCTCATCTGCTATAACAAGATTACATGATGTATTAGATCTTGAAGGAAGAATTCCTTTGAAATATTTGGCAGACTTACAGCCCAACAGGTATTTTTTATTATTGTTATTATGGACACACAGGTCAAATCTGCAAGCAATTTAATGGTCATACATCTCAACTCTTGTCAAATGAATTCTCCCTGTAAGAGAGGGAATACTTTCTCTCAGAAATGAGTGTGATGGCCCCATTTGTTTCAATCGATTGTTTGGGCCACTCATATTCAAGGAAGATGAAATCAGAAGCAGCTTGCTATTTTGCTTTTTCTGTCTTGGAAATCTTATACATATTCAATATCCAGAAAAACCTTCTAGAAGGTATTTTTTAAAAATGAGGTAGGTCTTCAAAAAAATCTCTTGGAAAAGAATTCCTGGTCAACTGAGGAGAGGGAGGGGAGGGAGGGAGGGAGAGAGAGAGAGAAATAATTTACATTTGGTCTAATTAACACTTCATTTCCTGTTAAAGAAAATATTGAAACTAAGGTTACCATTAAATTCAGGAAAATCAAGGAAAATTACATGGAACTGAAGCAAGAATGAGGGTCCAAATTCAACGTGAAAAATAGCAAATAAATGTCTCACATTGATTAAACATCTAAGAAGAAGATGGAATATATTGTAATAGAGTTTTCTCTGGCTTCCTGTAAGGATCGACATGGCATTTTGTGAATGAAATCACTCCTTTTAGGATAAAAATACAATTGATGCCTCAGCTTCTAATGACTCTGGGCAATCTTAGCAGCCACAGCAATGGTTCTTCTTCCTGCATCACTCCTAGATGGAAGAAGCCTTTTCTCCAGATGTCCCCAGTACAGTCCCCTGGCCAGCATTGTCTGCTTGTCGCTTATCAGAGAATAAACCATGTGTGTTCAGTTTTGATGCTGGCACCTAGAGAATGCTCTCTTCTTTTCCCGCATAGAAGGGATTGCAACTCAGGGGTAGTAGATGCTGTTGTAGTGCATCCTAATCCCATCACTTGCATCGGGTAGGAGATGATCAAGGGACAGGTAGGAGGTGCTGCAAAAGAGGTTTTCCTGGGAGCCCCAACTCTTGCTGCTCATCAGATATTGGTCTGAATGGACAAATAGCCTGACCTGCCATAAGGCAGCCTCACTCCATGTCAGCTGCCTAGGAATTGGAAATATTTTTTTCCAGCCCTGACTCACAGCAAGAATGATGAAGCTGACTGGGTGTTTTTATGATAGCCAGAGCAGACTATTTAAAATACAGGCTGCAGACCTCTGATATCTATGGCATTCGAAGGAGTCTCCTCGTTATTTTCAAAGACACAGAAGTTGATCTAGCTATCTTGTGCATTACACTCATGCCTCAAGATAACAACACATACATACACATTTATCATTTGCTCTCTGAAGCTGCCGCTGACATTGTGTGGCTCGTAAGTCTTCTCCTGCAGATAGATCTTGTATTGCTGATGCCACAATACAGTTGTGTCTAACTTTAATCACAAGGTGCCTCTTGCAGGACTGCAATGGGGTCTCAAAATACACAAGAATCGCTTTGAGACTATGGGCACAATCCATTTAGAACAATATTTTTCTTCCAGCCATGGCAAGTCAAACAACACTGGAAATTCACAAATGCACAATAACAACGTTTCCAGCTTGTGTTTCTGCAGACCATTGTTGGAGAATCAGATATTCCAATGGTTGGATGTTCTATTTTATGTTACTTTAATGTTTGTGATAGGCTTTGTTCAAAACTTTATATGAATGTACAGACAAGAATGATATTTTTTGAATAAGTTTTAAAGAGTAAACACTTACCCTCAAAAGGCTTCATTCAAGATGGCTTGCTTCTCTGATAATCTGCTAAGCCTTATACAAAGGAGTATAAACACAGAGTTACCACAATGCTAGCCAGCCCGTTTTGTAGGGACAGATTGCTTTATGAGGACTAGGGCCTCGGACTGGTATTGAAAGTTGCCCTGTGAAGCAGCCCAACCACCTTTCTAAGGTGGTTTCTAAGAATCAAAAAGTGGTATTGTTTTGCTTCACTTCTCCTCTGAGATCTTGGCCACCCCATGTACAATGAATTGTTCAAACAAGGTGAGACGAGGATTTCAGCGGGTACAGAAATGATGCTGAGTGGCTTGGTCTGTCATGCATAGGTCAGTTAGAGTTTTTCAGATTTTCTTTTCTTTACTCAAGGGCAGGGGTTTAGAGTTTTTATTAAGGTTTTATTGCTATTTACATCAGTGGTGGGATTCAAAAAATTTTACTACCAGTTCTGTGGGTGTGGCTTGGTGGGCATGGCAGGAGAAGGATACTGTAAAATCTCCAGTCAGAGGTGGGATTTGCCGGTTCTCCAAACTACTCCAAATTTCCGCTATCAGTTCTCCAGAACTGGTCAGAACCTGTTGAATACCACCTCTGATTTACATAAAGGTTTTCATCAGCTTCCCACGTCAAAAGAGTGAAAAACAACACCATTGCTTTTTGTTCAGAAAGAGCTCCAAAGAGTGCAACGAAGAACCTTGGGATTGTCTACCCTTCTCTTGTTATTTCTTTCTGGCATCTGTTTTCCACAGATAGGTCACTTTTGAGACAGTGCTAGAATTACAAAGGATCCAAAACACTCATTCATTTGCATATTTTGTTTAGGATTCACCCAAACAACACAATCCTGGAGATGTGATAGGAAAGATTGTGATAGGAAAAAAAATAAACTCATAAATGCTATTCTAAATATAATCAATATTAAACAGGAAAACCCCCAGAAAACTAAACATTGTAGAAATAAGGCTGTTTCATCTATTGTACCTGAAAAGAGAAGCAATTTTTAAATACACACACAAAGACTTTTTTTTTTTTCCTTCTTTTTTTTTTCTTCCTAGCATTTTGCTAGGACAAATGCAGGATCTACTTTTTGGGATTGACTGAGTGTTGACCCATTGGGTGTAACAGGAATTGATTGACCAGCTTGTTGCCCAAGCCTGAGACAGTGATCGCCCCAAAGTCACCACCGTTGGCTTTCCTGGCTAAGATGGACTAGAACTCACAGTCTCCTGGTTTCTAACCTGCTGCCTTAATTACTAGATGAAACTGGCTCTCTCCACATATGTTGGTGTATCAATAGTTCTCCCTAATTGGCGTGGACTGGGGTTGTGTAATTGTAGGCAAATGCTTGCAACAGTACCTGCCGCGTTGTCCAACTAGCAGGTCCACACTTGTGATTTGACTGTCAAGGTGTTTCTGAAAACACTAAACCCATATCCCAAAATAGTCTGGTTGACACTTCGCAGTCATGGAAATGGGACACTGATCTTAACAGGTAGGTAGCAAATCAAGCTATTTTCCAAAGTACCTGAAGGCCAGACAAGGAATAATGGATGAAAACTGAACAAGAAGAGATTCAACCTAGAACTAAGGAGAATTTTTATGATAGCGAGAGCAATCAACCAATGGAACAGAAGTTGCCTTTGGAAGTTGTGGGAACTTCATCACTGGAGGCTTTCAAGAAGAGATTGGACTCCCATCTGTCAAAAATGGTGCAGCTACTCCTGCTTAAGCAGGGGGTTGGACTAGATGACTTACAAGGTCCCTTCCAACTCTGTTAATTGTATCTGTATAATGAGTGAGTCCAGTTCTCGCCTTATGATCCACATCACCCAGGAGACAGAATCTGTAACTCCACATCTGGCAGAATCTTCTTTCTTCTACCATTTAAATCAGTATTCCTCATAAAGCTGTACAATTCTATTTTAATAAAGTGTTCTTTCCCAAGAGCACTAAGCCCATCCAAAAGGGCCCTGGGGAGCAATGACCAGAGGAAGAAGGCATGTCCAGAGCAAGCCTAATGGGTGCAAATGGAACAGAGAAGAACTCACTCTCCTGACCACCTCAGCAACGCTGTCCATGAAGGAAGTTGGCTTAGATTAACAGTGAAGAACAGTGAAGGGTCATGAAGTAAACTGCAAAGAAATCCTTCTGTAGAAGTTGAAGTGAAATTTCCCCTCAGTCGTTTTCAGCTTAGCCATTTATTTGAGACCAGAATTTCCACTGCTAAGCAAGACAGTTGTCCAGAGAGTCACAACCAATTTTATGACCTTTATTTGACACAGTTGTTAAGCAATTTACTGCAATCGCTGAGTGAATCACACAATTGTGAAGCTAATCCAGCTTCCCCCATTGACTTTGCTTGTCAAAAGCTGGCTGGGAAGGTCACAAATGGCAGATCACATGACTGTAGGATAGCAGTAGCAATAGCATTTAGACTTCTATGTGTTTTCTGTATCTTGTACAGAGGTGGATGCATAAACTGTGCAGATGCAGAGAGATAACTCAACAAGACGTCCATAACAAACAACATTTATTGGTTCATCAGGTATCTTCATAACTCATGTTTTTGACCAAGTTCTTCTTTAATGACCAATCCTTTGTATATCTGCCTTGTAGTGAAAGATGGTTTATCTCCTAACCCATCTTGTAGCGGTAGAAAAGCTGCTCTCAGTTCATGAGTCTAGGCAAGAATGAAGGGAAGCCTCCCCAACCCCTCAAGGGTCAATTTAGTGATCAATCAGGATTACAGATGTGGCCACATGACATGAACTACATTTCCCAGGATACATTCCCTTAAGGGGACAGCTCATAATTCCTAAGTAACTATCCAATTCCCATAGACTAGCTGGGATAGCACACTCCCCGCCTGGAATTGTAAATGCCATTATTAAGAGAAAAGAAAAAAAATTAACTATAAACTAAGATAAACAGTAAACAGTAATACTAACTGAATTGCAGATAATTATATAACTAAGATAAACAGTTAGCTATATAATTAAGAGAAACAGTGAACATTAATAAAGCATCCAACAAAGCAAAGCATGCAAAGCTTGAGGTTCAATCTTCCAAGTTTGGCCTCTTGGTGCAAGTCTGCTGGTCACCTCTGGCAGCCTTTTAGGGTATACAGGTAATCTTGACGGCAAAGGTGAAAGTCTGGTGGTCACTTCTGGCGGCCTTTTAGGATTGGAATGGTACTCTTGCTTCCATGGTGTCAAAGAGTGCCGGGAACGTCGGGAAGCTGTTGGAAAGGGCGTTGTGAAGGCATATGCCCATGTAGAGTGTCTTAGTGGACGTCGGGTGGTTGCTGGCAGCTGTTTAGGGTGTCCTAGCAAAAGTGTACTGATCGGCGGCGGCCTTTTAGGCTGGAACGTCATTCTTGTTTTTGATGATACCAAAGGGTGTCGGAAGGTTGTTGGAATGGGTAGTGCTAAGGCATTTGCCTGGTTTGGAGTCTGCATCTGAGCATCACTGACAATTCCTACAATCCCCCATCCTAGTGGAGATTTGATGGCCACTGGGCCGTCTACAGGGCCACCGACTGATTCAGAGAAGAGAAAGGCGCATGGGGCATTATTTCCCAGCAAGAATAGGATCTCAGCTTCTGGATCTAGAGTGAGGAAGTGATGTGCCAGGTACCATAGGTGAGGCATGCTACTTATGACCTCCGGTGTTGTCATCTGCCTGCAGTAGTTCGGTACCCCATCGCATTCAAACAATAATAATGGGAACTGGGAACTTCCATCCAATGACTCTATGCAGAGTCTAGTAGCTCTCCTCCCTGCCGTGCTTCTTGGTCCATGGCCCATTGATAAAGTGAAGTGAAGTTTGTTCTGTTGAACCTCAAAGAGGTCGAAGAATGCAGGTTTGGCCGGGGTGCAGGTGCTTTGAGTGTCTATCCACACGTGCATTTTCAGCACCATATGCTTCACAGTGCTTTTACAGCCCTCTCTAAGTGGTTTAAAGAGATTTAAAAGAGTCAGCATATTGCTCCCAACCATCTGTGTCCTCATTTTACCCACTGCAGAAGGATGGAAGGCTGAGTCAACCTTGAGCCTGGTGAGATTTGAAGTGCCAAATTACAGGCAGACGCCTGTCAGCAGCAGTAGTTGCAGTATTGCATTCTAACCACTGCACCACCGCAGCTCTTAAATAGATAAATATAGGATGTTGTAAGCAGCCTATATGCTGGTTTCCAAGCACCCACATTTTGATCTTGTGATTGTAGGGATGCTGTGATGATCTTAAGTGTGAGGATTAGTCATAAGTCAATTTTTCAGTGCCATTGTAACTTTAAACAGTCAGTAAGTAAGTCAAAGACTACCTGTACTATATTTGGAATGTTGAAAGCATTTTATGAGCACTTTCGCAAAAATGCTGTCATAGCCAACGGGTCCGGCTCCTCTTTGCCATCTCCTCCCTGATTTCTTTATAACCTCACTTTATATTTTTACTTGAAAATAGGCATCGTTCTGAAAACCAAAGTTCAGTTCTCCCTGATTTGCTTTGTAAGACTGCTGCTCAGTTTTATATGGGGACAAAAGGCATAATGGGAAATGTAAATGTTGTTTAATGCTAATGTCTCATAAAATACTAATTTTCTGGATTATTGAATAAAGGAAACTTAATCAAGTGGCATGGAGAAACCAGCAGGTGCCAAGAATGGTGCCATTAGATACATTGGTGTTTCTGGATACTACACTGATAATCTAGAAATTTAATGTTTCTAAAACTTTTATTAGCATGAAGACCAAAATCGCTGACTCCTTAAAGGTACAACATAACCAATAGGCCATTTTAATCCACCTCTAGTAATTCCACCCATATATAAATGGTATATTCTGTAGACCCTGATGTGTGTTAATAGATCCAAGTATCATAAATATCTGAATTGCAGACAATGGTTTTCCATGCGATACTCTATTGAAGTGAAAGTTGGACTGTGAAGAAGCAAAACAGAAAGAATATAGGCACTTTTGAGCATTGGTGTTGGAGTAGATTCCTGGGAGTTCCAAGGACAACAAAGAAAATGAAGGAAAGAGTGGATCATCAAACAGCTCCATCCAGAGTTCTCACTTGAATTATGACTGTAGCTTTGTTGCTTGTATCCTTATGATTTATATTGATTGTTTCCTAGCATGATTTGATTTGATTGCTTATTTGTATCCTATGATTATCATTAAGTGCTGTTACCTTATGATTCTTGACAAAAATATCTTTTTTTTTTTATGTACACAGAGCACATTTGCACCAAGACAAATTCCTTGAGTGTCTAATCACACACAGTTGGCCAATAAAGAATTCATTCATTCATTGAGGTACAAACTATATGCCTAAAATAGTATAGGGTTTACTGCCTCAGCAGCGGGTTGGACTAGAAGACCTCCAAGTTATTACCAGGCTCACATGTATTATGCATTATGGGAAGACCTAGCTCTCTAGCGAAATCTATAGAGAAAGGTGAAAGGGAAGGGAAGGAAAGGAGGAGGAGGGGGGGGAAGAAGAGGAAGAGGAAGAGGAAGAGGAAGAGGAAGAGGAAGAGGAAGAGGAAGAGGAAGAGGAAGAGGAAGAAGAAGAAGAAGAAGAAGAAGAAGAAGAAGAAGAAGAAGAAGAAGAAGAAGAAGAAGAAGAAGAAGAAGAAGAAGAAGAAGAAGAGAACTAGCAGCAAAGTGGATGGAGTGAACCTTTGAAAGACCTGAAGGACCAGGTTCTAGAGAAAATCTATCTGTATGACCACCAAGATTCAATATTGACTTGATGGGCCATAATCCCATATGGTTTTCTTGCTGAACTGTCTAAGATAATGTTTTGACATAAGAGAAAAAGGAGGGCCATGGTGGGGCAGTGGTTAGAGTGCAGCACGAATTGCAAGCTATTTCTTCTGCTCACCAGCTGCCAGCAATTCAGCAGTTTGAGTCTCACCAGCTCAAGGTTGACTTAAACCATTTAGAGAGGGCTGTAAAACACTGTGAAGCAGTATATAAGTCTGTGTTATTGCTATTGCTATTATTATTGTTGTTATTTTTGCATAAGTAGCTGATGTTGTTACAGCATTCTTACTACATATCAAGAAACAGACTTCCAATGAAGCTACCCATTCTGTTTTGTTATTATTTTGACAGTGTTTAAAAATGTTCACTTTTCCATTAATTCTGCAGAATTTTCTCCAACAGTACTGGCTTGTTCAGTTGAATTGCCATCGCTTGCTCTTCCTCACTGATGTCTTCATATACAGCCGCATCTGATAAGTTATCTTTTTATTTACTGGCAGCATCCAACAATATGTGGCTCATGACCTCATCCTGCTCTCTCCGTGATAGGGTAAGACCACTCACATGACATTCAGGAAAGGGACGCAGCAGCTGGAAGAGGATGCGGGAAGAGCCATCAAGACAGCAGCATTTTATCTTTTTTTCAGTGAGGGAGATAAATTTCTCCTGTTGAAAGAGGTATTTTTGATCAAAATACAAAGACTCATGAATATGAAACACATAGCTGCTTTCCATATAGTTTAAATATTTCATTATTTAAGCGTAGACATATACTGTATAGTCAAAATATTGTATTGATTCTTAGGAAGTAAGTGTTGAGAAAAAGGAGCATTTTTTTAAAAAAGAACAAAAAAGCTCAGCTTTATACACCGTTTCCATACTTATATGTGACTATACACACAAACACACACACTTCATATATTTGCAAATCTTCAGCTCTAATTTTATTCCATTTCTATGATACTGTATTATATGGATTTGTAAAAATAGTTCCTTTTATTGGTTCCCTCTGCACCATTTATTGGTTCCCTCTGCATAACACGTCCTTATCAAAAAAAACTACATCACAGATTAGTGGTTTTTGAGGAAAAGGGTCAACTGGTGCTTTTACAGATGAATTGTAGTTGACAGTAGCCATATCAAATAAACATGCCCATCTCTCTCTCAAGTTTAAATGTTATGTTTACTGTTGTGAATGAATAAATATCAAATAAAGTTATCTTGAGCTTGAAGTCAAGTGCAGGGTTCTGGCCTTGTACTTCTGATTGGCTGTTAAATGGCAAGATCAGATTGGTCCATTCAGGAGAATCTGATTGGCCATTAACAGGCCGTTCTCATTGGTTAATGGAGCTAGCGCTCCTTGGTTGCTATTGGTTGAATAGTTAATAAGTTGCCTATATAAGGAAGGCTATAGCCTCCATCCAGTTTGAGCTGTCACACCATGTAAATAAAGAGTTTGAAGTTCACTGTTTTCACCGGCTCGTCTCCATTATTCGCACCCATGCTCCATACTTAACATTTACTTCCATTGTTTATTCTCTCTAGCCTGTTGTTTTTAAGCTTTTTTAAAAATTATTTTTAAGGGTTTAATCTGACTTTTTTTGAATGGAGAGTGGTGCAATCTAAATATATACTTACATAAATACAAGGAACTGACAGAGGACATTGTGCAATGATTTGAATAAACTGCAGCGCTGAATGCAGATTGGAAGAACTTTCTCATTTAATGAAGGATTCGGGCAGACAGATTGCGCCCTCACTTTGACGCAGCGGGTCTGTACATCTAAATATAATGAATCTGGTTCCCAATGGCGCTTTCCAATCTAGCAAGCAGCAGATAGTGAAACTTATGTACACGTTAACCGAATCAGTGAAAATTAAAGAGGAGGCCCAAAATAAAACTAGTGCCACCGTGCTTCTTGGGCAGAAATATAGCAACATATAGCAGTATGCTGATCCTTTTAAAAAATTGCTCATGCCAAAAAAAAAAAAAGCACAACACAGTGAGAGCATTATGAATCCGCCTGCTAGTGAGGATACCATAATAGCTCATTTCCTGATCATTAATCCAGGCCGCATGCAATCACTCAAAGGATTCCATTTTCCTTTGCTGCAATCCTGGAGGCTGCTGCCCTATTGTCACCAGTGCCAGGGACCCTTGACTCAGCAGCCCATGTCTTCCCTTAATTAGAGCCTGCGATAACCTATGGTCAAGCTCACTTTGCCAGTGACCATCTATCATAGTGCCTGAACTCCTTGGCATCAATCTTGGATACAGAGACAGCTGGAATGGGAGCCCCACTGAGGACAGAGGAGGGCATATTGTGCATAAATGGAAATGGATGCTCTCCAGAAGGCAAGCCTTTCCTAGTTGCTCCAACTCCCCCTCAGAAAGATTGTAAACAGAGGCAAGAGAAACAAGCTAGAGTTCAGAAACCAGGGCAGCAGGTATCATGCCAGTGTTGTTTGTGCAAACTTGAGGATGGGTAAAGACTGCTTTAAGGTAGCCGTATCTGTAGGGGAAGGCCCCAGATCTCAGTGGAAGGCTGGCTTTCTAATTTTGTCCCAACCTTCTGTCAAAACCAAGCAGGAACCCTTGATGATTTTGAAGGTCCATTAAAACCACCAGCAGAAACAACATTAAATTTTCTCCCCAACCTACTGTTTTTTTCCCTGTTACATTTAGCAAACTTCATATTTTTTCAAACTCTACCAGATAGGCTTTATCTGCAGTTACAGCTGCTAGACTCTCTCTGCTTTTCAGTGGAAATTAGGTCTAATCCTTTCTGTAGAAGAATGGCAAACTCAGCTGTGGGAGTATGCATCAATGTCAGAAATAACCACATATTTGAAAAGCAAATCTGATATAAAATTCAGTTCAACGTGGGAACATTTCCTGGATTATTATTCTATATAAAGGCTTGTTCTGCACCCAGTGTTTGGGTTCCTTCTAACAATAGCACTTTAACATTTTAAGTTCTTTTATGCCAAGAAAACAAAGGATATGATTTTTAGTCTTGGTAGAAATTATTAAATCTCCTATCTTGATTCCTAATGTACAGTTATTATGGTTAATTATTATATATTATCTTGATTTTAATAATGATGTGAAATTATAAAATGACCTAAGTTGTTTTAATATGAAGAACTAATGTTACTTTGAAATTTTTATTAAATTTAATACTTGTAAATCCATTCACTTTTTGCTTTTCCTGCTTCTCCTTCTGGGTTTTTTTTCCTTCTGTTTTTAAATATTTCATAAAATAAAAACCAAAAAATAATCAAATCCACAATCAAAAACAATGCCTTTGCTAAGACAAATCAAAATATTCCAAAATGATAAGTAAGCTTTGAGGTTCTTCAGATTCTTCTTGCTATTGGGTCTTGAATTAGAAGGAGTTCAGAAATATACTCATTGTTTGAAGAGATTCTGTTTGGGTAGCTCACTATTTTTATGACATGGTAGAAGTCAGCTTAATGTTTCTGCTAAGTCATAGTGGAGTGAAATTGAAGTATCAATACTGGAACAGATTCTATATAAAAACAAAAGGAAAAGTTTACACCATAGGAAACAATCCTACAAATCCCATTTGGGATAATTTAGCATTATATCTGCAGACACCTGGAAAGAACCAGGCCACTATATCATCCTACAATAAGCTTGCCTATCCAAAGAGTGGCAAATTATGTGAGTTATTTTTGTGCTCTGAAGCAGCTCTGGCTACTGTATGCTATCAAATTAAGTCTGAAGAGGGGTGTGGGGAGTGAAAACCACCAATTCTTAATAACGATATCTGGCTTCCTGCCTCCAGGCCTTTAGATCAATCCCCTAGCTAACTGCTAGCTCCAGAATCAAAAGAGGCACATCAAAGGAATTTATTCAAAGAGGACTATTATTCTTGTATATTTGTGTAGAAGCCTCCTGGATACATCTAAATGTAAAAATGGAGAATGTTAGATACCTTCTGTGCAATTAATGGCCACCTTGTGACACAGAATGCTGGTCTGATCCAGCAAGACTACTGTATTCTTATGTCTTAGGAGAACAGTGAGATAAAAAGGTAATCTGCATCAGATAGGCAAGTCTAAATAAGTTGTGTTTTGTGTTTTGCTTTTTATTAGAACTCCAGAAGAAGTTCCTACTAGCTAACCACAGCCATCTCTGGTAATTTATTTTCAGTTTTACTATTGTTCTTATGCAGTTGTGAGCTTGAAATCTATGTCAGACTATATCAAACAATCCAAAAATCTTTCAACATATTCTGATATATTGACCATTAATGGTAAAACAAAGTTGGTTGTTCAAAGGGAACGTACACATGTAGCCATCTCAGCTGACTTTACCTCATGGGCTCTCTCTTAAAATGGAATTTTCACCTTCTGTAACATAAGCCAGTGATGTCAAATCTTAGCATCTTTATTCACAATATACTCGAGTTCATCAACATATATTTCTGTTTTGTTTTATATTTTTATGATATATATCGCCAAGAGTCATTTGTTGAGATGGGTGGCTATAGAACCCAAATCAAATAAACAACTAAACAACCATATCCAATCCTAAAACTCATATTACTGTCAAAGTTAAATCTAAACATTTATTTGCAAGACATGGAAAAGGATTTTTGGGAGACTTTGGGGAGAGGCCAACAGTTTTTGATTATTTTATTGTTTGACTGCTTGTTTATGCATTCTGTTTATTCAATGCAGGGATGTGGTGGCTCAGTGGCTAAGATGCTGAGCTTGTCGATCAGAAAGGTCGGCAGTTCGGCAGTTCGAATCCCTAGCACTGCATAATGGAGTGAGCTCCCATTACTTGTCCCAGCTTCTGCCAACCTAGCAATTCAAAAGCATGTAAAAATGCAAGTAGAAAAATAGGGACCACCTCAGTGGGAAGATAACAGCATTCCATGTGCCTTTGGCGTTTAGTCATGCCAGCCACATGACCAGGGAGATGTGTTCAAGACAGCGCTGGCTCTTTGGCTTTGTAATGGAGATGAATACTGCCTCCTAGAGCCAGAAACGACTTGCACGTATGTGCAAGGGGAACCTTTACCTTTACTTTATTCAATGGTTTATTATTTATACCTGCAAAAGGAGGATTTTGTTGACTGTGTGGTGTATAAGTCAAATAAATAAATGAATAAAAATTATTGAAGGTAACAATAGTATCCAAATCAATACAGCCAGTTCATTTAATTCTGGTGTGGGTTGGCTCTTCATCATCATCAATATAATTTTCAGGTATGTGGATATGTTCTGATACAGCAATCAAATTCCAAATGTGATATTGTTACAAGAAGCTTGGGCAGTGAACTGGAAACAGACATATCTGGAGACTGCCTGTCATAGTGGTTGATATGCTAGGGAGAGTGACAGAATGTACAGAAGCTTTTAAATTTTCTTGATTTTATTTTATTTATCTCATATCGATTCGAATCATAATATTTATTATTAAAAGAGAGAAGCTATATAGAAAATTGAAAATGTTAATAAGATATGGAATGGTATGCAAAATGAATATGAATTTGAATTTGGGTCTGTACCAAGAGTTTTAACCCGGACTAAGCAACTTTCAGAAAAGAGGTTTTTTATGTTTTTATGTTTTGTGTTTCTGTGTGTTGGTGTGTTGCATGTCTTTAACAATTAATAAAGTTTGTTTTAAAAAAAAGAATATACAGAAGCTGTACCACTGGAGGGCGAAGCTGGTGTCACAACAATACGGCATGCAATCTTGGAGGTCTGAGATATCTTTGCTCCTGGATGGTCCAAACGGATCAAAACTGTCCTGAAGAGATGGTGAATGCAAAGAGCGCATCCTGTCGATCCCAGGGATATTGCAAAGTCCCTGGTAGATCCAGGAGAAGCTCCTTTTGCCAGCGGCAAAGAGGCAGCCATTAAAGCTGCTGAAGTTGGGACAGCTCCGAAACGAAAGAGAACGGAAAGAAAGAGTGTGCTGTTTGGTGAGAACTTTTTCTTTATTTTAAGATTTGAAAGGACACCCTAAGGAAAAGAAAGAATCTGTAAAAGTTTTGACAGAAGTGATTAAGTGGTGATTTTAAACAGGAACATCAAAGTAATTTTTTTTTCTCATTGCTGCATTTTCTACACATGATCTTACATTTTGAAATTGGACAGGTTTTTTTCTCTTTTTTCATCTACTCTTTCTCTCCTTTTTGACTTTATAATATTCTAGGCTGGAGACTCCCTTTTAGTTATTTTTTTAAAATATCTTTTTCTTTTTTTAATTAATTCTTATTATATTTTGCTTGGAAAAGGAGGGGGAAAGTGAAAGCAAAAGAAACTTTGTAACACTGCCAACTAGAGGCTTGGAAATATTCTATTTCTTTTTCTTGACCAGACAAAGCTGAAAAAGAACTGAGACTTCTTTTCAAGGACATTGCCTGTTTGATAAGATAGAGGGAAGAGCATGAGAAAGTATTATTGCAGGTGCTCTTCTGGGTTGCTATCAACAGCTGGAGTTTGGTGTTGAAGCTTATAGGAAAAGAAAAGGTGATAAGTCTCTGGAGAAGAGAGTTATAACAAGAGCCTTGGATAATTAAACAAAGTGCAGTGTGCTCTTTTTAGTTTTTCTAAGCTGTGCTACCCCTCCTCATCAGTTTTCTTTTTGTAATAGCTATTTGGATTTTTGGCCCTTTGGAACTTGTCTTTGTTTTTGTTTTTGTTTTTTTCTTGTCTTTTGAAGTTAAATTTCTATGTTTGCTTTTTATTTTAAAGGAAAAGCTTTTGTATTAATGATTTCCTTCCTTTTCTTTTTAAGGGAGTAGTCTTTTTTCTTTTTTCTCTCTCCCTCCCTGGTATTTTTTTTTCTTTCCATTTACCTTCCATATTGTGTTTTTTTTCTGGCCTTCTTTTTTTTCTTATGCATCCTTTCATATCTGAGACTTCTTAATTGGATTAAGGTGTTGAAGAACCTGAAGAATTTTTCTTTTCTCTTTTTTAGTTTTTTATTTTTCACTTTTCCACCATTTTTAGGATTTAACGACTTTCTCTTTTTTGTATGTGTTTATGGTCTTTTCCTTCATTTTTGAGTTTTTATTGTTATTCAACCAATTGATTGAATTAAGTTATACAAGAACCTGAAGAAATTTCTTTTTTTTTCTTTTTTATTATTATTATTATTATTGTTACTATTTGGTTTTTTCCTGCTATTTTTATTTGGAATTGCAATTGATTACTTCACAATTGGATTAAGGTCTAGAAGAACCTGAAGATTTTGAATTGCTCGAAATGAGTAGGAAACTAACAGCCCCTGGTTCCTCAACCTCTACTTCTTCCTCTCCACCATCTGGAGGACAGCGTTCAATACAGACAATGTTATGGGAAGAAAAAGAACAAGAAAAAGTGACCCTGCAGATGATTATGCAAGGAATTCAAAATATTCAAACAAGAACAGAGAATATTGAAAAGAGAACAGAGAACATCGAACAAAGAACAGGGAAAACTGATGAAAAGGTGGAGAACATTCAACAAATGATGATGAAGTATGATGAGAGATTCCAAAAAATTGAAGAAGATAAACAGACAACAAGATTGGAGATATTGATAACAGATTAACTGTGGTTGAGCAAGATAAAAGTGGTATCCAGAGATGGGAGATGGACAGATCAGAATTTTATCTTAGATTCCAAAACATAGAGGAAGAAAAGGGACAAAACCCAGCTGAGATAATGATAGAAATATTGACTGAAACTTTGGAAATAACTGAAGAGAAGATGATGGATTAAATAGATGAGGTTTATCGAGTCTTCACAAGATATGCAATGAGAAATAGCTTACCAAGAGAAGTTCACATCAGATTTACAAAGAAAGCCATTAAAACACAAATATTGCAAGTGGCAAAAGAGAAAACATTAAAATATAAAGACAAGGAGATTGTGGTCTTAAAACAAGTACCCAGAAGAGTGAGAGAGATGAGAAGAGAATACTGATTCCTGACCAAAATACTACTTAAAAAAGAGGTAAATTATAGATGACTGACTCCAGAAGGCTTAATGTTCACATGGCAAGAACAGAGATATAGAATTGACTCAACTGAGAAAGCTGAATCATTTTATACAGAATTTTTTGGAGGGAAAGAGGAAGAGGCAGAAAAAGAGATCTCACTAATTGAATTCCAAGAGGACTGCCAAATGACGACTGAAAAAGAAGAAGGTGCAGTAGGTGGAAAGGTAGAAGCCAAAGAACAATGTGAACCAAGATCTACGAGAGCTGCTAAACCTAACTACAAAATATAACCATGGAAGAGAAAAAACTGATTACAATTAATGTAAATGGACTTAACTCAGCTGTTAAAAGAAAGAAAACCTTCCATAAATTAGAGAAATTAAAATTTGATATAATCTGCCTACAAGAAGTACATATCAAAAAGCAATATGAATAATTGTTGATACAGTCAAAATTAGGAAAATGTTTATTTCTTTGACACAATGCAAGAAATGAGGAGTGGTTCTATATATTAAAGATATTATCCCAGTGTAATTGATTTATACTGATGACGATGGAAGAATACTAATGGTGGAAATAACGGACAATAATGTGAAAACACTCCTGATTGCAATTTATGCCCCAAATGACAATCAAGAAGAATTTTATTAAAAAATTTACATATGAAAATAATTGAACTGGACTATGCTAATATAGTTATGATGGGAGATTTTTATGGAATTGTAGACAATAAACTGGACTACACAGCATAGAAAGCAATAAAGCAAAACAGAAAACTCTCCCTAAATCTTTTTTTTAAAGTGGTAGATGAAATAAACTTAAAAGATACATGGAGAGAAAGAAATGCCAAAACTAAACAATACACCTTCTATTCAAATAGACACTTATCATGGTCCAGAATAGATATGATATGGATGTCAACAGAATTGTTAACTAATATTCAAGAAATAAATATTGAAACAAATACTTGGGCAGATCACAATCCAATGACAATTAAATGGAAAGGACAAAGAAGAAGATCTAGATGAACGTTAAATAATACTATATTAAAGGAAAAAGACTTCACACAGTGGATGGAGAAAGAATTGGCTTTCTTCTTTAGAGAAAACAAAAAAGAAGATACATGAATCCAGAATGTATGGGATACAATGAAGGCATATGCCAGGCTTGATAATAGACAATACAAGGAAAAGAAATACCATGAAAAGATTAGCCTCTAAGGCATTAGAGGATGAGTATAAAGGACCTGAAAAAGAGCTACAGAAAAATGCCACAGAAAAAGGACATGAAGTTAAAAATGGATATAATTAAACATAAAATGGGTCTAATAGAAAAAGAAGAACTAGCACAGAAAATTAGAGGTGCTACACAGAACTACTTTGAAGATGCAAATAAATGAGGTAGATGGTTAGCATACAAATTGAGAAAGGAGAAAGAATCAAGGAAAATATTGCAATTAATAGATGACCAAGGCCAAGTTTGCTGTGGTAGTAAAGAGAAGAAGGAAGTCATACGAGACTATTATGGGAAACTATACACACAAGAGAATAGTGATGAGGAAAGAGTTAAACAGTATTTACAGGATGCTAATCCACCCCAGATACCTAAAGAGATTGAAACAATGTTAGAAAGCAATATAATGATGATGGAGTTAACTGAAGCACTCAAGAAGCAAAATAATGGAAAGGCACCAGGCCCAGGTGGATTTCTAGCAGAATTTTATAAAACATTACAAGAATCCCTGAACCTTCCATTGCTAGAAGTTATGAATGAAGTTATGTCAAAGAAAAAGATACCTAAATCATAGTCAGAAGCTTATATTACACTTGTCCCAAAAGAGGAGGCCGATCCATTAAAAATCAAGAACTATAGACCTATTTCCTTACTAAACGCAGATTATAAAATTTTTGCTTCAGTATTGGCAGAAAGACTTTAAAAATACTTAAATAATTTTATCCATTCTGATCAAAATGGATTTCTGCCAAAGAGACAAATTAAAGACAATATGAGAGTAATCTTGGACACTTTGGAACACTGCAAGGCACATCCTGAAAAACAAATGGCTTTGATATTTCTAGATGCACAGAAGGCATTTGATAATGTGAATTGGCGATTCATGTTTTTTTTTTTTTGAAAAGAATTTTATTAATTTTCTACAAACAAACAAGACAAACAAAACATTAAAACATCAACTCTTATATGTACATCCAGTGTGTCGGTTGGTTCATCAGTTTTGTGCATTCATTTTGTAGTCTCAATTACAACCATGTTACATAACAACTCATATTGTCAATCCAAACTTATATATCCTCATATCACTAAAAAAAAGAAATTTTTGACTATACTTTTAATCATTCATGCTTTATGAGATAACCATACTTTAAACAGTTTATTCTGTAACAAATCATATAATCATACCAAATCAATCCTAAAAACCCTTTATAAATATAGTGTCAAATAACAAAGGCAAGTAAAACAAAATAAAGATATTCCTTACTGTCTAGCATTCTAAATATTCTATTATCGTATTTTATCATCTAGCCATTGATAAAAAAGATCCCAAATTTCATAAAATTGTTTATCCTCTTGCTCTCTAATTTCAAATGTCAATCTACTCATCTCAGCACATTCCAATATTTTCTTAATAATTTCTTCCTGTAATGGTATTTTCTCATTCTTCCAATTTTTAGCAAATACAATCCTAGCCGCTGTTAATACATTTACAATCAGGTATTTCAAATCTTTACCATATGTATCAGGTAAAATTCCCAATAAGAAGATCTCTGGTTTCAAGTCTATGTGTTTCTTTGTCATTTTTTCCAACCACATGCGAATTTTAGTCCAATATTTTCTAGCGTCCTCACAAGTCCACCACATATGGTAATATGAGCCAGGTATCTGATGACATTTCCAGCATTTTTCAGATTTGTTCTTAAACATTCTTGCTATTCTTGTCGGGGGAAAGTGCCACCTGTAAAACATCTGATACAAGTTTTCTTTATATGCTGTTGACATTGTCATTTTATAATTTTGAGACCACAATTTTTGCCATTTCTCTAAATCAATCCCATATCCAAAATTCTTCCCCCAAACAATCATAGTTTCTTTAACTTGTTCTTCCTCTAATTTAATTCCCAGTAAATAACCATATAATTTTTTAATCGCCTTCTCATCAGTACCCATCAAGATTTTATCTAAATCAGTCTGTTTATCATAGAATCCCTCCGTTTTAAAATCTTCATCATACCTTGAATGTATTTGCGCATATGAAAACCAATTCATCCTTATACCTTGTTCCTCTAAGTTTTGGATCGATTTAAGTTCACCCTTTTCATCCAGTAGTTCCCCATATCTAACTGTTTGTTCCTTCTTATAAATTATAGGATAGGAAAATGCTTCAATAGTCGATAACCAAACTGGAATTTTCAAATAACATTGTCTTTTTATCTTCTCCCAGTTTAACCACAAAGACTCCCACATATAATGTCTTCTAAAATAACCCTGCGTTTTAGTTCCCTTATACGATAAAAAAAGCATGCCAGCCCAACAGCAAATCATGCCCTTCTAATGTCAACAATCTAAGCTTTCTTAATGTTATCCATTCTTTGACCCACATCAAACTTGCAGCTTGATAATACAATTCCCAATTAGGCAGGCCAAAACCTCCTCTAATTCTAACATCTTGCAAAAGCTTTAGCTTTATTCTCGCTTTTTTACCTTGCCATATAAACTTCAAGATGATTTTATTTAAATCTTCAAAATAGTCTTTTCCAAGCCTAATTGGTATTGTTTGGAACAGAAACAAAATTATGGGTAAAATATTCATCTTGATTGTTGAAATTCTCCCTATTAATGACAATTGTAAGTTTTCCCATTTCTTCAAATCTGTAGCTATCTGTTGTTTGAGTTTAATATAATTATTCTCTTTTAATGTGCTACATCTTGCTGTCAGTGAATTGGCGATTCATGTTATTACAGCTGGAACAGATGGGCTTTGCAAAAAAATTTATTCAAGCAATAGAAGCTATATATCATAAGCAAACGGCAAAGGTAATGATAGAGGGAGAACTGACAGACTCTATTGATATAAGAAAAGGAACAAGACAAGGGTGCCCACTAACACCTCTGTTGTTTGTGTTAACCTTGGAAGTGCTAAACAGAAATATTAGAGATGAAAAGAATATAAAAGGGATGAAAATTAAAAAGGAAGAATTTAAGTTGCAAGCATTTGCAGATGATCTGGTTTTCATTCTAGAAAACCCACTATAAACAGCATCAAAATTGATAGAAAAGATAGAGACATATGGAAAGGTGGCTGGTTTGAAAATAAATAAAGATAAGACAAAGATCTTGACAAAGAATATGCTATCAAGACAAAATGAAGAACTGGCAGACCTATTGAAAATCCAGGTCATGAATAAGATCAGGTATTTGGGGATACACTTGACAGCAAGATGCAGTACACTAAAGGAGAATAATGATATCAAACTTAAGCAGCAGATAGCGCTAGATTTGGCAAAATGGGAAAATTTACAACTGTCATTAATAGGGAGGATGTCAACAATCAAGATGAATATATTACCCAGAATTTTATATTTGTTCCAAACAATTCCAATTAGGCTTGGAAAAGATTTCTTTAAAGATTTAAATAAAATTGTGTTGAAATATATATGGCAAGGTAAGAAAGCAAGAATAAAATTTAAACTTTTGCAAGATGCTAGAATAAGAGGAGGATTTGGTTTGCCTAATTAGGAGTTGTACTACCAAGCTACAAATTTGATGTGGGTTAAGGAATGGATAACATTAAGAAATGCTAGATTGTTGACATTAGAAGGACATGATCTGTTGTTGGGGTGGCATGCTTTTCTATGGTATAAAGGAACTAAAACACATGGGGTATTTTAGAAGACATTATATACGGGAGTCTCTGTGGTTAAACTGGGAGAAGACTAAAAGGCAATATTATTTGAAAATTCCAGTCTGGCTATTGACTATTGAAGCATTTTCTTATCTTATAATATATAAAAAGGAACAGTTAGATATGGTGAAATATTGAATGAAAAGGGTGAACTTAAATCTATACAAAAATTAGAAGAACTAGGTATAAAGATGAATTGGTTTTCATATGCACAAATACATTCAAGCAAATGATTGCTTGGGGGAAGAATTTTGGATATGGGATTGATTTAGAGAAATGGCAAAAATTGTGGTCTCAAAATTATAAAATGACAATGTCAACAGCATATAAAGAAAATTTGTATAAGATGTTTTACAGGTGGCATTTTCCCCTGACAAGAATAGCAAGATTGTTCAAGAATAAATCTGAAAAATGTTGGAAATGTCATCAGACACCTGGCTCATATTACCATATGTGGTGGACATGTACGGATGCTAAAAAATATTAGACTAAAATCCACACGTGGTTGGAAAAATGACAAAAACCAGAGATATTTTTATTGGGAATTTTACCTGAAATATATAGTAAAGAACTGAAATACCTGATTGTAAATGTATTAACAGCGGCTAGAATTGTATTTGCTAAAAATTGGAAAATGAGAAAATACCATCACAGGAGGAAATCATTAAGAAAATATTGGAATGTGTTAAAATGAGTAGATTGACATTTAAAATCAGAGAACAAGATGATAAACAATTTTATAAAATTTGGGATCTATTCTATCAATGGTTAGACAGTAAAACATAGTAATGAATTATGTATATTCTTAGAAAATAATAAATGTATGAAGATGTATTCTTATAATATCTACAAAATGATTTTAGGATAGATTTGAGATGATAATACGAACTGTCATACAACAAATTAAGTAAATATGATTATTTTGTAAAACATGAATGAATAAAAATATCGTCAAATGATTGATTAATAATGATATTAATCTATTTAATATTTGATTGAAAATACGAGAATTTATACAATGTAATTATAGTTGAAGACTATGAAATGAAAGCACAAAACAATTTGTAAACCAACCGGCACACTGTATGTATATGTATGGAAGATGGCTTGATGTTTTTATGTTTTATTTGTTTATGTTTATTTTAAAAACCAATAAAAATTTAACAAAAAAAAAAGAAGCTGTATCACCATGGCCGGAAAATGGAAAAATCCAAAGATCTGGGGAAACAAGATTTCCATCCCCACTCTACCTCCCAGTCAGTATCACGGTCCAAAGAAAACAAGGAGGCACTGGAGTAGAGTAGATGGGCCTATATAATGTAGCCCAAAATGGCCAGTAAGAACTGGACAGATTCCAGCCCCTGACTGAGTCAGCATCATGATTGTGGCCAAATGACACAGCTTGTGCATTTAAGATGGAAAACATTGCTTCCACATTGGATCAAATGAATACAAAACTAGGTGTTATGGATGGATTAAACCATCTCAGCGATACAACCAAAACAGCTTCATCTTACAACAGGCTTGTAATCCTGCAATTCTTATTGGCCCATGAATAGCGAGTCGCGATTGGTCAGGCTTGGCCAGTCTGATTGGCTGTTAACGGAAGACCCTGATTGGATGCTTGTGAAAGCGATAGATTCAGTTCATTGGTTGTTTAACGGCAGCAAGCTCTATAAAAGAGCTACTGCTGCCCAGGTTTCTTGCTCCAGTCTTTCTTGTTAAATAAAGAGTTGAAGTCACAGTCCGATGTCTCGTCTCCGTTCTTACGCCCATGCCCAGGACATAACACTGGCGACGAGGATGAGATAGGAGACGATAGAGCTGACTAGAACATATCGGACAAAGAAAGAGCACGTGGCGAAAGAGCGCACGAAACAGATGGCAAGATGACTAGCGGCGCCATACCACCCGCTCCATTTGACCCAGCAACTGAAGACTGGGACTCGTATGTAGACCACTTCCAGATGTTCCTGGAGACCAACAATTTAAAAGATGCCACGTCTGGCAAGAAACGAGCAGTGTTCCTGACTCATTGTGGCCCCGCCGTTTTCAAGATGGCTAAAGCACTAGCAAAACCAGCAGAAGTGAAGACCATGGATTGGGACACCCTCGCTCCAATCCTCAGGGCCCATTACGCACCCGCCATACCTACATTGATACAAAGGCACGAATTTTACCAGAGGGACCAACGGAAGGACAAGAGCGTTGGTAATTTCGTAGCTGACCTCCGGAACCTAGGAGGCCTTTGTGGTTTTGCAAACTTAGAGGAAGCCCTAAGAGACTGAATAGTTCTGGGATTAAATGCACCACATGTGCAGAGTAAGCTAATGGCAAAAGGTGACATCAGCCTTACAGATGTCATTGCTGACGCTACTGCAGCAGAAGCAACCAGGAAGTCAGCCACTCAAATGCACCGAGCGAACGCACTGCTTTGCCAACTCGCCAACGAGGCACCACTTGCCACTGAGAAGCATGCTACCGCTACCCACCACGTAGACCTCGAGTCATCCTCAGACAGTGATGAAGAGGAGGTCAACCGGCTCCGCTCGGAACGAGAGCAAAGGAACCAGCGACATCCGCACCAATGTGCAGGTTGCGGGGCAAACCACCCGCGATCGGACTGCAAATTCCTCGACGCACTCTGCCATAACTGCGGAAAGAAAGGCCACATCGCAAACGTCTGCAGAAGTAGACGAGAATCCAGTCCCAGCCGAAAGGAGAGCAACCTCTGTCGGGAGATAAGCAAACCTCCTGAAAACCGGGACCGTCTGAACCACCAATGGAACAACCACTACTACTACAGAAACCAAGCACCTGCCTTTTCAATGAGATGAGAAGAGGCCCACCAAACCATTATCATCGGCCATACTTCGTCGCTCGATGCAAGGAAAATACGAGTGAAGGTTACTATTGAGAATCAACCATGCGTGATGGAAGTCGATTCGGGATCGTCCCTGTCGATGGTATCCTGGAAAACCCTCAAGCAACTGATACCTGCTATCTCCTGCCAGGACCTCAGCACGCAGCGAATCATCCTGAAAGACTATCAGGGAAACAGAATCCCAGTTGTCAGTTCCAGCAACGTCCAAGTATCATTCAAGGACCGCACAGCAACGCTTCCCCTAACTGTCGTCGATCGTGACCAACCCAGCTTGTTAGGGTTTGCCCCACTCGGAATTGAACTAGCCGTCATACACCATACCAGAAATGACGACTGGGAAGAGGCCCTCATCCAGGAATTCCAGGACGTGTTCACAGGAACATTAGGCAAGTACAAGGGGACCCCTATATCGTTTAATCTCAGTCCTGATGTAACTCCCATTTGGCTTAAACCACGTCGAGTACCTTTTGCCTTAAAACCTAAAATCGATGAGCAGCTAGATAAACTGATAGCCCAGGGCGTGTTGGAACCGATTGACCACACCCATTGGGAAACCCCGATAGTAACACCCATGAAGCCAGATGGTTCATTAAGAATTTGCGGGGACTATCAGGCCATCCTAAATCATGCTCTTCAACAGAGCGCTTATCCAGTACCGGTGGTTCAACACCTTCTTCATTCCCTGGGTGGTGGAAAAATATTTGCGAAACTGGACTTAGGTTAGGCGTACCAGCAATTCCCTGTGGACGCAGCAACTGCAGAAGCCCAGATGATAGTTACACATAGAGGCGCTTTTAAGTGCAATAGACTCCAATTCGGAGTAAGCATGGCGCCTGGCATTTTCCAAAGTTTAATGGAGAGACTATTACAAGGCATAAAAGGCGTCGTGCCTTATTTTGACGACGTCCTAATCACTGCCCCCACTAAAGAAGTATTAGTACAACGGCTCAGAAAAGTCCTGCAGAAATTCAAAGACGCGGGTCTTAAGGTAAAACGAGACAAATGCCAACTTTGTACAGAGAGAGTGGAGTTCCTGGGATACCTTCTCAACAGACAGGGAATCCACCCCACTGAAAAAAACTAACCGCAATCAAAAAAAGCCCCGAGACCTAGGAATAAGACAGACCTTCAAGCCTTCCTGGGACTCATTAACTTTTTTAACATTTTCTTGCCCCAGAAGGCAACCGTAGCCGAACCCCAACATAGACTCCTCAATGAAAAGGCTCCTTGGGTTTGGGGATGGTGTGAAGAGATAGCATTCAAAGGGATAAAACACCCTTTTAACCTCCAATGCCGTATTAATGCAGTACAACGAAACTTTCCCTTTGATAGTCACTTGTGATGCCTCACCATTCTAAGCCACGTCCTCCCAAATGGAATTGAGGCACCCATTGCATTCTTTTCGAGAACTTTGTCTAAAACTGAAAGGAACTTGATAAAGAGGCCCGCGCTATTGTATCCGCAATTAAACGTTTCCATGAATATGTATATGGGAGACCCTTTACCATAATTACAGACCACAAGTCGTTACTTGGGATCTTGGCGGGAAACAAACAAACTCCCCATATATTATCACCAAGAATGACACGTTGGTCAGAATTTTTAGCCGCCTACGATTACCGTTTACAACATTGCCCGGGGAAAACCATTCCCCACGCTGACGCTTTGAGCCGCTCGCCACTACCAGACATTATAGAGGACCCTGCTCCGCCCGTTACCGTACTACAAATAGAAACCCTCAAATCGCCACCATTAACCGCTCGAGACATAGCCTTAGAGACAAAAAAGGACCCTGTTTTGGCACGAGTCCTCAGCTGGGTAGAATGCAGTTGGCCGATAAGTGAAAACTGGTGACACGTTCAAGCCATTTAAAAATCATCAAACGGAACTGTTCTCCCAGAAGGGTTGCATAGTATGGGGAGACAGAGTCATAATCCCGGAAAAGCTACAATATAGGGTATTGAAAATGCTGCACGAGGGACACCCAGGCATCGTGCGGATGAAGGCATTGGCCAGGAGTTACACATGGTGGCCTGGTTTCGATAGACAAATAGAAACTTGGGTAGCAAAATGCAGCAAATGCCAGGAGACTCGCCCCGCTCCTCCAAAGACTCCCCCAACTCAGTGGGAAACGCCTTGAGGTTCGTGGTCCTGTATCCACATCGATTTTGTGGGACCCACAAGAGGACACACTTTCCTCTTAACGGTGGATGCCTATTCAAACTGGCTTGAAGTCCAAAAAATGGAAAGCACCACCTCAGACGCAGTCACTAAAAAACTGAATAAACTATTCGCTACCCACGGACTTCCTGATGTCCTTGTCTCAGATAATGGCCCCCAATTCACTGCTCTGCCATTCAAACAATACCTGGCTGATCGGGGCATCCGCCATGCTTTAACATTGCCAGCTCACCCTGCAGCCAATGGTAGGGCTGAGCGAATGGTTCAATTTGTAAAACAGACCCTGCATAAAATGGACTCCGGCGACATTGACAACAAAATAAACTGAATGCTTTTTATTCAACATATAACCCCAAACAGCACCACGAACAAAACCCCAGCAGAACTCCTGATGGGCCAGAAACTTCACTCGCATCTTGATCGCCTCCACCCAAACTACACGCCAGAACAGCCCCCGGGATCCAGCAGTAAGTGTCGGGCATTCCAGGAAGGTGACCTCGTGTTTGCGAAAAACTTCTCGGGCGACCCATTGTGGGTCCCCGCTACCATAACGCAACTTACGGGACCCGATCATATCATCTACAAACGGCAGACGGTAAGATGTGGAAACGCCACATAGACCAATTCCATTCCCGATTAGCGCCAGAACCTCCAGCTGGGGGGGGGAAGGAACATGGAGGAGGACGAAGAAGAAATCAAAACCCAACAGCCCAGGGGATACTCACCATCCGAGGGAGAACCGGACTGGGGAGCGGCCTCGCCACGTGACAACACTGCGACGGAGGCGGATCCAGGGAACCTGGAAGACAGTGCCGATGAGGGCAACCCAGAACTACAGTCTTCACTATCCAGCCCAGCGAACAGCCCACCGGAGCCAGAACCAGAACCAGAACGAAACCCGGTGGAACAGCGCAGGTCCAGCAGACAGGTGAAGTGGCCTGCCTATCTGCGTGAATACATCACCCCACCCCTCAGACGGAACCAAGGGGGGAGGGGTGTTATGGATTAAACCATCGCAGCGATACAACTGAAACAGCATCTTACAACAGGCTTGTAATCCTGCAATTCTTATTGGCCTGTGAATAGCGAGTCGCGATTGGTCAGGCTTGGCCAGTCTGATTGGCTGTTAACGGAAGCCCCTGATTGGATGCTTGTGAAAGTGATAGACTCAGTTCATTGGTTGTTTAATGGCAGCAAGTTCTATAAAAGAGCTACTGCTGCCCAGGTTTTTTGCTCCAGTCTTTCTTGTTAAATAAAGAGTTGAAGTCACAGTCCGATGTCTCATCTCCGTTCTTACGCCCATGCCCAGGACATAACACTAGGAAGCCTAGGTTATAGTCTGAGGGGACTAGGAAGGCTGTACCATGAGGATATGTCCTTCACAAATGATCCATGAAGCATCTTTCAGCCAAGGTTAGGGAGTTTGTGTGACTGTACCCTTTTCTACCTCTTTTAAACAAAGTTTAAAGTTAAACAAACTTTAACATGGTACTTTTTGTGGATGGGAGCAAATCAGATTTATTATATCTGTCCCATTCACTGGAGTGCTGGATGACAACTAATATGTTATGCCCACTTACATGTGTCCCTCCTGTTTATTATTATGTGGATTTTGGAATGTGTCTGTTTGTATTCTTTTAAACAAACTCAAAGTAAATTTGAAGGATAATCTTGATGGGAAAAGGTTCTAGACTAGAGTTTTAAATATACTTAGCATTTAAATTGATGGCACTGTATCAATTGCCTTGAAATCTCATTGAATTACTACTGATAGATATGCATAGGATTGTAAATTTAAAGTTTACAAGTTGCTCAGCTCTTGATGTCTTCATGGACCATGCAGTTTTCTTGACTGCAGCACAGACAAGGTTAGCCCTTCATTTTTTCCAAGTTGTTCTTCAACTTCCCAGTCTAAACTACTGCCTTAATATTCACTGGAGGGCCTCCTTCCAAGCCCAGGTCTGCCTATGCTTAGTTCCTTAAACCCAGCTGAGGTTAGCTTGGTGCTTTCATCTACTGCTATAAAACCACCACCATCACCAAGCTTCTGAAAGAGGAAGGATGGCCCCGCCATTTAAATAAAGGGAAAACTTCCGATCTCTCAAGAATGTGTGGAAACTATTTCCATGTGATTATTAGAAATTTGGATAACCATTTGTCAAGGATAAAACAAGTTAACCAAATCCCACCACAGTACTAAGGTTTGGCTTGTTGCCCAGCATTGTAATTTTGCAAGCGTGCAGGTGGCAGCCTTTGCATTCAAAGCTATTAATAAGAATCCTGGCTTTGGAATCCAACGTGTATATATATATATATTCCTATTCAAGCAGGGGGCTTTGGTGTGCTGAGAGATATTAAAAGGAAGAGACCATCTAACCTGAGCAAAGATATTTTTCAGCATCTAGGGATGAAGCACTGCAGAAAGGACACTAAAGCTACAGTGAATTACATTTAATAATCCATCCTGTGTTGTCAGATCAGTATGTACTTTTTATAAATCACTCAGTCCAGGGAGGAATTTTTCTTGCCAGATTGCTAAAAGTTCCAGATAAAGGATATATATCTTTGTGGAGAAAAGAAAACAAGACTGTACTGAATCGTTTAGCCTAAAAGTTACAGTAACGCTCAGGGAAGAATGCAGCTAAAACTGCTGTTATTGGAAAAGAAACATTGCAGGTAAGAAAGCCTGAAGCAGAAGCACTTGGGTTTCCAAATGACAACGTTCTCTTTGTTCATTAAAACACACACTTCAGATATCATTGTTTTATTTTAGTTTTAGACACCTCTTAACTGCTTTGATATTGGCCAACTACCTATGAAACTTGGCCAACTTATCGCTGTCGGGCAATAAGCAACATTTCTGGGGAAGGAAAAGCTTTGAAAATTGCCAAACGTCTCATTGTATTTCAGTTACCGGAATTCACAAATGTTAATTAGTGCCTGATTCAGACAATCGGGTCATTAATTCCTTCAGCCACATTTGTAGGGAGATTTATTTTTATTGTCAGAGACTTTACCTTGAATCCTGTTATGTTCAGTCTGGTCAGACCCTCCTTTGGTGATCCTGGAGAGAGGGGGGAATGTTATTGCTCAAGTGGACAAGGCCACTTGTACAAAGCGTGTTGGATTTCAGGAAGATGTGGCCTTTGGTGTGTATGTGTGTGTCTTTCTGTCTGCTTTTAAGTAAGCTTTGACTTCTGTTGACTGCCTGGATACGTCCATGCTGTTTTCTTAACAAGATATTTTGTAAATAGTTTGTCCTTGCCTTCTTTCTAAGGCTGAGCAAGAATGACTAGCCCAAAGTCATCCAGTTGGCTTCAAGCCCAGCCAAACTGGCTCTCCTTTACTTACTGTCGGTGTAGCAAATATGTCCAGAGATGCAATCTTGGGTGATTTGTGTGCAAGCAGACAACTGAAGGGCTGTATCCTTACTGATAACACCAAGCTGTGGTGATGCAGTGATTAGAATGCAGGATTCCAGCTAATTCTGATGTCAACTGCCAGCAGTTTGGCAATTCGGTTCTCACTCGCTCAAGGTTGACTCAGCCTTCAATCCTTCCGAGCTCAGTAAAATGAGAACCCAGATTATTGAGGGCAATATACTGTCACTATAAACCACTTAGAGAGAGGCTGTAAAGCACTGTAAAGTGGTATATAAGTCTTAAGTGCTATTGCTATTGCTACTGCATGCAGCACTGCCCCATCTGAGGCAAAAATGTTCACTCTGATGTGCACATTTGGGGAAGAGCTGTAGTCCAGAGGTAAAAGTTATGACTCATTCTTATATTTTTGTATAAGCTATAACATGGGGGGGGGGGGGCGTGATGGCTCAGCTGTTAAAGATGATGAGCTTGTCAGCGGGAACCCAGCCAACAGTCTGGGTTCAAGACCTGAGTGCCACATGATGGGGTGAACTCTTGTTACTTTCCCCACCTAGCATTTTGAAAGCATGCAAATGAGAGTAGATAAATAGGTACCACTTCAACGGGAAGGTAACAGTAGTTCTATGTGCCTTAGCCTATAGTCATGCTAGCCACAGAAATGTCTTCAGAAAACACTGGCTTCTTCAGCTAAGAAACACAGATGAGCATTTCCCAATAGAGTTGGACTCAACTGGACAGGGGAAACCTTTACTTTTATAACTTGGGATAGAACACAGTGCTCTGCTTAATGTCACCTATGCAAAAGAAAATGTGGGTTAATTTATTCCAGTTCATTGAACCCAAGGATGCAGTAAATTTAATACCAACAAAGAAAGTGTTAAGCCTGTGTTCCCCAACCAGGGTTAAGGAGACAAGCTAAACAGAATGTTCAGCGTTAGTCAGATAGGCACACAGATAAATGAGTGAGATTAGTTTGTATGTTTTGTTATCATACAGTAAAAATAACAGATACGCTTGTGCTATCAAAAATATAGTTTATTCCATTTATAGCATAGTCAAAATAACAGTCCATTAGTCATGTATCATTTAGTCAGTCCATTCAAGGATATTCAGTCAGCAAAGTCCGTGTAGAATATCCTATGTCAGTTCACTTACAAATCAGTCCTTTGTTTATCTCTCCCGTTCGAGTAACGCAGTCTTGAGTCCATGCAGTAATTAGGGATCATCAAAGCCAGAGAGAGCAAGCTGACGTTCCTTGCTTCTTTTATGGTGCTTTTCACAACCACTCCCTTAATTACATTCCCACAGTTAAAGTTGCAGACAATTTAACTATTAAACTATGATAACATATTTATTATTTTACCTAAATCAGTTAGGGTAAACAATGTTCTCCTCTTTTAGGTTAAATAATAATATAACTAATAACTATTTACATCTTTAAATCATATTTGTTACAACTCTCTTTAAACTTGATTACTCCTTGAGCTTTTGTAAATTGGTCTGCAATGTTTTCTTCTGTCATGCAGTATTCCAATTTAATTAGCCCATTCTTTACAGATTCTCTAACATTTAAGTATCTTAAATCAGTATGCTTTGATCTAGTTTTTACAGCAATACTAGTAGCCAACTTTATGGATGCCTGGTTGTCTTCGTACACAATAATGGAATCTTTAACAGTTATACCCATGTCTAATAATAACTGTTTGTACAAAATTAAGTCAGTGCATAGTAATGACAGACATGAAAATTCCGCTTCCATCATGGACAAGCTGATATGCTGTTGTCTGATTGACCTCCACCCTATTAGTGTCTTACCAAATAATATAGCCATCCCAGATGTTGATTTTCTAGTGCTTATATCAGTTGCAAAACTTGCATCTGCACAGGCACTAAGACTCAAATCACCCTTTGATTCTATATACAATGCATGGTTCATTGTTCCTTTAAGATACCTTAAAATTCTCTTTAATGATTGCCAATGACATTGATGTGGATCTGAATTAAAACGAGCCAGCTGATTAACACTATAAGCTATATCTGGCCTTGACCAATTGCTTATATATGATAAGCTACCAATCAAAGATTGATATATAGATTTATCAAATTTGGGACTTTGATCATCAGTTTGGCAAACCTCCTGACTCATTGGAGTCTTTGCCGGTTTACAAAGTTCCATTTTATACGTTTTAATTAATTGGCAAATTTTATCTTCTTGAGATATCTTAAATCCATTTTTTGTTTTGTTAATTATCAGTCCTAGATACCTTTTAATTTCACCTAAATGCTTTAATTTTATCTTTTTGGCTAATAATAATATAATTTCATTAGCTTCATTATTAGTCTTAGTTATCAAAGCAATATCATCTGTAAATAATAACAATAATGACACATTCCATTATTTTCTCTTTTAAACATACATGGATCTGCTAAACCAGATTTAAAACCTATATTGTTTAATTCTTTTACAATATATTGGTTCCACTCAAAGCCAAATTGTTTCAACCCGTAAAGACTCTTTTTGAGTTTCCAACAATCATTACTATTTACTTTATTGTCTTTTATAATAATTGGCTTTTTCAAATATATAGTGTGCTGCAATGGTGCATGCAAATAAGCAGTTTCTACATCTAAATGGTTAATGACATAGTTTTTCTTAGCTGCCCACACTAAAGCTGTTCTTAAAGATGTTGCTTTAAGGCTTGGTGCAAAAACTTCATCATAATCAGATGCAGTTTGATTAAATCCTTGAGCTACCAACCTAGCTTTATGGGTAACAGTCCCATCATTTCCAGTTTTTACTTTAAATATCCATTTGCACCCAATGGATTTTTCTCCTGGAGGTAATTTAGCATCTTCATATACTTTCATTGCCTTTAATGAATTTAGTTCTTTTTCCATTGCCTTTTGCCAATTCTCCTGATCCTTAGCAGGATACATCCTAAGTTCATCTACACTAGTTGGAACTTTAGTTACTTGGCAAGCTATACTTGCTTGATACCTATCAGGTGGTCTAGTTACACGTGTAGTACGTCTAGGTATTACAGGACTTACAGGTGAACTTTCATTTATTAACTCTTCTTGATTATCTAACTCTTCCTGATCATCTGTTTCCTCTTGTTCTGGTCCTATTTGCTCTTCGTGGACTTCTTCTTTAATTGGATTCTTCTTATAACTAGTCTGATCTTTTTGCCTTTTGTAGGGTTCAATAATTACTTCATTATTTAAATCTTGCTCTAATCTATTCCATCCTACATGTTCTAGGAATTTAGCACTAGCACTGGTGTAAACTCTAGATGTACCTGGTTCCCAGAATCTATAAGATCTATGATTAGATTTATATCCTACAAAAAATAATCTTTTAGCTCTATGCTGTTCTTTTTGTCTAAGTTGTGTAGGGATATGCACCCATGCTGGTGCTCCAAATGTGTGCATGTAACTTAAATCAGGTTTTGTACTATGCCACAGTGTGAATGGTAATTCACCTGTTGTTGAATTAACAACATTATTTAATATATGATTCCTACACATTATTGCTTCTCCCCACAAATTGTCAGGTAATCCTGAATCAGACATCATAGTATGTGTCATTGATTATAGTGTTTGGCCTCGTCTCTCTAAAAAGGCATTATGTTGTGGCCTATATGGTGCAGACTTTTTATGTTGAATACCTAATATTCTAAGTCTATTCTGGAATTTATTATTTGTAAATTCTGTACCATTATCTGTTATAAGAGTTACTAATTTCTTTTTAGTTTTCCTTTCTGAAAATTTAATCCAATTAAATAGATTTAGATACGTTTCAGTTTTGCTCTTCATTAAATAGCAAAACCCATATCTAGAATAGTGGTCCATTATACTTAGTATGTATCGAGCTCCTCCTACACTTGGTTTTTTCGGACCTATTAAATCACCAAATACTACTTCTAAAGGCTCTTTGGTAGTAAATCCATCAACTCTATTAGCCGGTTTGACCTTGCTCTTGCTTTGATTGCAAGCATTACATTGCAAATACTTATTACAAGGTTTCAAACTTATTCCCTTAGATAATTCAACAGTTTTCTTAAGCATTTTAAAATTTAAATGCCCTAGCCTTCGGTGTAACAAGTGAATACATTCATCATGAGGTTTCTTATTATCATAAACCATGTTAGCCACCTCTAAACCATTATCATTTAACACATATAATTCACCTCTTAAGGATGCAGTAATTCTCTTATCTTCTTTCTCAATTATGCAGTTATCTCCTTTAAAGGTAACTACATATCCTAGTTTAACCAAAATTCTAACTGAAATTAAATTAAACTTAAGTTGTGGTACATATAACATTTTTACATTCTCTTTTATAAAAGAACAATATGCTATACCTTGACATTTAGTTTTCAGTTTCCAGCCATTGGCTAACGATATCTGCTGTGTACTCTTGGACATTTTAATAAAATTTTAGTTATCATTTGTTATACAGTGGGATGCTCCACTGTCAACCACCCATAAATTATTTTTTACAGCTCCGTTAATATACATGGCTAACTCTAAATTTTTATTTATCTTTTGATAACTTTTAGTATTCTGGCCAGCGTTCTGGCATTTTGCTTTTTTACAAAATCTTGCCAAATGTCCTCTTCCTCCACAATTAAAACACTTTTTAATTGCGTATGCAGTAGGAGATTCATTATCTTCTTTTTGAGGTTGTTCCCTCCTTAACTCATCTCTTTCAAGTCTTCTTCTGGCCTCTTCAATCAATCCGCCAGTTATATCAGTTAAAGTTAGGCTTTCCTTTGGCAAAATTTCAAGGGAAGTGACATAGTTGTCATAACTTTCATCTAGTGAAGATAGAATTATGTAGACTTGGTGTAGTTCAGAGAAAATAAACTCTTTCTCATGCAGTTCTTGAAAAATGCTTTGCATAGGTTTTTCAAATGACTAAGCATATCACCATTCGTCTGGAGATGCGTCCTGAAAAGCTTTCGTGTAAGATTTATGTGAGCACCAACGTTATCTTGAACATAAATCCTCTTCAGCTTCTGCCAACACCCAACAGCCGTTTGCTCTCCATGGATATGAACAAGTTGTTGGTCAGACAGTGTTAAACCTATTATGCAAATAGCTTGTCCATTTTTATGCATAAATTCTTCTATTTTTAGTCTATCTTCATCATCCTCTGGATCCCATTCCTCTACATTTGGTGGATTTTCAATTATGTTCCACAGACCTTCTCTTCGTAGAAGTAGACTACATTTCATAGACCATGATACATAGTTTGTTCCATCCAGCTTGGATATAAGGGGCAAACTTTGTAGATTGACTTGTGCCATGTTTTCTTATATGGATATAAAACTATAATTAATAAAACACAGCTGTTTGTTTACTGTAATGTATAACAACACAAACTCTCACTTTTTACATAAATCTGTTTTATCCTAGTTAAACTGACTTTGCAGCCTCTGGGCCCATAACCAGTGTTAAGCCTGGGCCCATAACCAGTGTTAAGCCTGTGTTCCCCAACCAGGGTTAAGGAGACAAGCTAAACAGAATGTGCAGCGTTAGTCAGATAGGCACACAGATAAATGAGTGAGATTAGTTTGTATGTTTTGTTATCATGCAGTAAAAATAACAGATACGCTTGTGCTATCAAAAATATAGTTTATTCCATTTATAGCATAGTCAAAATAACAGTCCATTAGTCATGTATCATTTAATCAGTTCATTCAAGGATATTCAGTCAGCAAAGTCCGTGTAGAATATCCTATGTCAGTTCACTTACAAATCAGTCCTTTGTTTATCTCTCCCGTTCGAGTAACGCAGTCTTGAGTCCATGCAGTAATTAGGGATCATCAAAGCCAGAGAGAGCAAGCTGACGTTCCTTGCTTCTTTTATGGTGCTTTTCACAACCATTCCCCTAATTACATTCCCACAGTTAAAGTTGCAGACACTTTAACTATTAAACTATGATAACATATTTATTATTTTACCTAAACCAGTTAGGGTAAACAATGTTATCCCTAACAGAAAGAAAAATAGATGCTATTGTAGCAAGAGAGAAGAGAGAAAGAGAATGGTATATTGGCTACTATTAATGACTTAGGGACAACATAGTGCACTATAATTCTTCAGAAAATAGCTAATTACAAATTTAAAATACAATGTTACTTACTTATCCCTGAATCAATTCATATAGTATAAAAGTAGCTATCAAAAGTTATGCAACAAGTGATTAAGAAAACCATAAATATCATCCCCGATACAAATGGATCCTCAAGTTAAAGCTTTTAAATTTTGTCCAAGATTCAGGAGACTTACCATGTGTCCGTCTGTACTGAACCAGATACCTCTGCCTGGTTTAAACAGTAAGTGACTTATCTGTGGCAAGTTCATGGATATCTGACTAGACAGGGATTCCTAGACATGGTCATCACACAAAAGAAAGCAGGCCTTGTATATATGTCTTAACAACACAGAACAATTCATTGATTAATCTCACATCATATTGTGATTATTCTTTGGAAGGGATGGATAACCCGAAGCTATTTCACTTTTGCCCTCTCAGCGGTTCTATGTGCCTTGGCCTAAAGTCATGCTAGCCATTTTTAGCATACTAAAAATACAAACCGGTCCTCAGAAAAATGGGCTATGCATTGTTGATGGGATAGCAATCCAGCTTGAGTCACAAGCATAATAAGCCAGTGAATATTGTTATGGCATTCTTCTCAATAACCTGTAGAGTTATATGGTTTTATTTTTTATTTTTTAAGTTGTGCTGTCTTACAAATGCATGACAAATGCAGGAATTAATAACTAGTCTTCAAAATCTCTGAATATCATATTAATACAGTAATTCCTTGGGACCTTTACAGTGGCTAAAAGTACCACAGAGCTTAATGGTATTTATTTTCAAGTCAATACATTTGTAAAACTTAAATAAAAAAATATCTCCGAATTAGATCACTTGCTTTGGATAGGCAGATCTCTAGAAATCCTGTAATCTTGGGTGAAAAGCCTGTAGGGCTTTTATGGGTTAGTTAGACAAGTGGCTTGAAAACTTTCTTGCAAAAGAATCCAAGTTTCACTAATCAGTGCCAAAATGCATGATAAATGAGCATTAAGGAGAAGAAAATGAGAGGCCTGAACAAAATGAATATGACCTTTAAGTGAGAATTTTGATGATATCTAAAAAGCAGTTACATAATTTTTTTTAAATGGGATTATCCTGCAAACCAATCTCAAGAAGAGAATGAACTTGATGCTACAAATGTAACCTACTCTGGAACCGGTTTCCAATTAATTTCCCACTGGTTTCACTGTCCCAGGCTTCCTTGCAATCTAGTGTGGTTGGCAGAGGTCTTTCTTAGAAAACTGGAATCCCTGTCTGAAATTACAGCTTGCAATTTTCTCCCGGTAGGGAGTGATGATAACTAAGTAATTATGAAAGTGGTCCCAATTTGCATTTGTACGATACCAGAAAGCCTGAGATGTGCATAGGACAACCACCCATTCACCATCTCCTGGTCTTGGCAATGCACCAAGCAGTGTTATGACTAAATTTAATCAGCTTTGATGGGTGTTCCATGCACTTGCCAATGAATAAATACACCTATCCACCCCTTCTTAGCGATGAAACAAAATGGCAGTGGCATGGTTCATCTCTTCAACTGACAGGATGATGTGGACTATTGCCAGGACAACAGGCCCTGGATATGTCAACCATTTTGCAAAATAATGCATGTCATCTCCCCCCACAAAGCATTACTGTTTTTCAGAGGACATCAAAGGTGTCACTAATATTAAACAACCCCCCTCCTTTCAGAAACCTAGCTCAGCTTTTCCTTCTCTTTCCCCTCCTCTTCTACCAGACCAAGTCTGCAGAGCCATCTGCACAGACAAACATACATATGGCTGTCATTTGTCCAGCACTTTACACAATGTGAAGGGTTTTTTTAAAAAAAAATAAAAATACTTGAGACGCCAGCCCATGTGGCAGATGATGTATGTGTTTCTTCAGGCCTGTGATTACCAGCACAGAGAAGCTGCACGCTGCTCTTCACCTCATCAGTTCCACAAGCTGCACTCCAAGGTGGGTGAAGCATTTGCCGCAAGATGGCTTCTGACATGTAGCCAGGCAGAGGCATTCTGCTGGGAATAGATGACTTCACGTTTTCTTCCAACTGAGGTCAGATTCTGACCTGCTGAAATTAGTGTGTGTGCCGGTGCAGGTGTGGGCCTGGGCGCACACGGGGAGAAATGGCGGCTCCAAAGCCAGAATGAATTTATTTGGAAGAAAGGAGAGCAGAGGGCATTAGGAGTTGCCTGACACCTCTTAAAAGCCCTTTAATGTGATAAAGAGAAAAGGAAGATTAATCCAGAATGATGCAGAACTTTTAAAAAGCAGAGGGACGTATGAAAAAATGGGGGGAGGAATCAACCCGGCTGCCATCAGGCGATTCTCATTTGGGTCTTCTGAACCCGAAGCACTTTTAAAATATCACAGCATATGTTGAATGATACGAGCTGACACCAATCTGTATCTGTTTGCTTTTTGTATTCTTCTGTGGCATGTACTGAAGACTGGGCCACATACACCCACGCACCCATACCTATGCCTACATTTTAAACAACCCACTGTGATAACATTGGATTGTGTAATCAACACCGCTACATTTCAATCATGCATCAATCACTGCAGATCTACAATATTTCAAGAAATACCAAGGACCCAGTTAAGAATGCCGATAGTCCTCGCCTTACTACAGTTCATTTAATAACCATTTGAAATGACAACTGCACTGAAAAAAAATGACCATTTTTCACACTTGTAACCTTTGCAGGTGATTAAAATTCAGACACTTGGTAACTGACTCATATTTTTATACGGTTGCTGTGTCCCAGGGGTCATGTGATTACCTTTTGTGACCTTCTGACAAACTGTCAATGGGGAAGCCAGCTTAAACTTCACAACCGTGTTACCAACTTAACAAGTACAATGATTCACTTAACTGCGCCATGGAAGGTCGTATATAAAGGCAGAACTCACTTATCTCTCTTAGCAACAGAAATTTTGGGCTCAATTGTAGTTGTAAGTTGAGGACTATCTGTAGTTTGGTCAGACAATGAAGTTTTAAGGTCCTCTTCAAATCACATGGCTCAAATTAAAATGAAACACCAAGTTTTATGTTTGAAAGTCTGAGAAATTTTCATTCATAATTATTGTTTATAATTTGACTTCTGAGGGAGAGGTAAAATGAGAGAAATTCCTCCTGCATTATTTTTGCTTTGATTATTTTTGTTTTTGTGGTTCCTCAGCATAGGAATATTTTACTGTTAATTTGTTAATATCTTTTTTTTTAAAAAAAGGGCTATATTGGGGGGTTGGTTTTGACTGCAAGCTATTTGGTCAAAGATTGGAGTGCTACATAAACCTAGTTAAACAAATTTGGAAAACAGAGAAAATCACACTGGTTAAATGATAGGTACCTTGTGTCTTTTTTTTTTCTTCAAGGAGAAAAGAATAAGATGCAAGTATAAAATTATCCGAATCTTTAGTGTCATCTGCTTTGATTATGCAGGACTGGTCCAATCTACCAAGAGGTAACAAACAACACTATGTTGCAGTATCATCACTTTCCTCAACTGATGTGATGCCTGCACTTTTGTGTTGTGAAGAGCTTCTGAGTTAGGGAATAACACTAAGAAATAATTCACATTAATTCAGATAGAGGAAGATCAAGTTAATTTGCCTTCTCCTACCTCTGCCATTTGCTTAGACTTCTACAAAATGTGTACATTATATCTAGAAAAGTATGAATGATGGATTAGTCTGTTTTCATGCAGCATGCTTAAGTGCCTCTTCTGCTTCTTTTCTGTTTATGTGTCATGTAAAACTAGTGTTTTAATTGTGTTTGACTTCAGTATCTGATTTTGCTAATGGATAATTGCTTTTGGCTTTAATACCTGCTTTGCTTACTTGGTGTATTATATTCTTTTGGCAGCATCAAACATCTAGTCCGTTTCTTTCTATTTGTTATTATGATGGTTGGTCACATACTCAACCCAATATTTAGACTGTATTTGGCATTTTTATTTCCCTATAGAGTCCTTTAAGACCTAGTATCCAGAGATGTTGTTGTTTGTTTGATGGTGTTAATGGTATCATTGCAGGATGTAATCAGTTCCAAGTAAAGCTGCCTTTTGCAAAACTGCCTTTTGAGAGTGATTTTGTTAACATTGATATTGTTCAAATGATGCTCTAGATGTCTTGGGATTGCACCCAAAGCACCTATCAGTAGTTGTACTATCTTTGCTTTCTTTTGTCACAGTTATTCTATTTCTAGTTGTAAGTCTTTGTATGTATGAGTCATGGTGGTGAGGTGGTTAGAATCTAGTACTGCAGGCTACTTCTGCTGACTGACAGTTCTATTCTCACTGGCTCAGGGTTGACTCAGCCTTCTATCCTTCTGAGGTGAGTAAAATGAGGACCCAGATTGTTGGGGGCAATATGCTGATTCTGTAAACCGCTTCGAGAGGGCTGTAAAGCCCTATGAAGCAGTATATAAGTCTAAGTGCTCTTGCTTTTTTGTTATTTTTCTTCAGTTGTTTCAATTCTGTTCTGCTGTCTCCAGGTATTGCAATGTCCGCTATCCAGAGTGTTTTTGTCTTTCTTGTTATCAGGTAAGTCTGAGGCAGTATGTGGCAGATGCTTATCTGCTTGAAGTTAAAGTTCCAAAGTTCTTTAGCGTCTTCCTTTTCTATTACTTTGTCTATTTTGAGGTCTACAAGTTCTTTCTTGCAGATAATTTTTCTTCCAGATATTCCAATGCAGTGTTGTTTCTTTTTTGTCATGCCGTTGTTTATAGTGAGCTTGTGTGATCTTGCAGCAACTAATTGTAAAGTCACAGCTGCCAGTTGGTGTTGGACTTCATACACAATGAGGTTTTCCCAAGAACCTAGGATTTTGTAATGTATTGGCATAGAATATATACAGATCCAAGCAGTCTGGCCTTTTGCAGTTGACATTTGGAAACTTTGTCAATGTGAAGATTTTGCAAACATTGTCCAAGATGTTTTGGTATATGCCAATAACCACTGAGACCATCATGACTGGTTTATACTATAATCTTAATAATTCAATTTTCAGATCTTAATAATTTTTCTCCAATGCTTTGTATCCTATTATCTATTCCCTGGTATTTCCATAGCAATTATCCACAGTTTCTTCTGTTCAATCACTATTATATCTGAGGTGTTATAAGCCAATACTTTTATCTGTCTGTATTCAAAAATCCCACAGTATTTTAACCTGCTTCATTTTCGATTATTTTTTTCAACTCTGTATTCCCACCAGTTTTTCATTATGGGCTCATGATATATATTTTTTTAGTTGTCAGTTGTCATTATTGCAGAGAATAAAACAATTAGCAGGAATAAAAAGAAACAATAACAGTAACCAGTGCAATTAACTCCTGTTCAAAAGTCAGGAACAAATTCAGAAGAAAAAGCTAAAGGAATTTTAAGCAATTTATGGAAGGTGATTTTTGAATTCTGGCCTCCCAAAAGAGCCTGAAGATCTGGCTCTGCCAGCTGGTCTACGGCCTCAGTGGGGCAGGTTGTTCTGGAGGTGGCTAATGGACTAAGATAAAAACCCACCTCCTCCCCATATGCATCTTGCCATCTTTTCTTCCCATTTTTGTCAATGGCAGCTCAATTTTAGTGTTAATATTTATTTTTTTCATATTTCATAAATGTTTTATCCTAGTGCTTTTAATTGATCATAAGCCACCTAGAATATTCCTTAAGGAATATCAGTTTAATAAATTATTAAATGAAAGGTCCAGCCTGCTTGCAAAATAAGACATTTTCAGCAGCATAGCGACCACAGTCAAGACCCCGGCTATATGGTGATGCAAATGCTGGAAAAAGCAATCATTCTACCTGTAGCAAAACTGCTTTGGGGTTGTGTAGATATTGTAGATCCATATTGTAGATCAAGGGTGTCAAACTCAAGGCCTAGGGGCCAGATCTGGCCCACAGGGCCACCCTGGAAACAGTGAAGGACTGGCCCACGGTGCCTCTGCCAGTGAAAACGGAGCTCAGGAGGGCTGCAAGCTCTGTTTTCACTGGCAGAGGGTTGCAGGAGGCCATCACAGCCAAAAATGGAGCTTGGGAGCCCGTTTTGTCTGGCAGAGCGCTTGGGCCACCATAGGCGACACAAGTGATATCAAGGTGGCCACGCCCACCCTAGCCATGTCCACTCTACCCCCCCCCCAAGGTCAAACACAACTCTGATATGGCCCTCAATGAAATCGAGTTTAACACCCCTGCTGTAGATTAAACTGAAAATCCAACCAAATGCCAATGAGTCTAAAATCCAGGAGCTGCTATGAATTTGTATGCCTAATCTTTTACCCTTTGCTCTGTACCCTATGGAGGGAAAGAAAGAAAAAAAAGTCTGTTGGTCCAGCAGGTTCTGTTGTACTGACAGTTAAGTATTGAATGCAGCCCATTGGACCACCAGGTGAAGAGGTATAAACACCCACACATCTTTCCAAACCTGAATAGAAACCTATATCCAAAGCATTACCATCAGAGATGGTATTCAGCAGGTTCTGACCAGTTCTGGAGAACGGGTAGCAGAAATTTTGAGTAGTTCAGAAAACCAGCAAATACCACCTCTGACTGGCCCTGCCCCCATCTATTCTCTGCCTCCAGAGTTCCAGGCTCTGATCGGCTGGGTCTTCTTTTGTTGCCTTACACAGGAGAACGGAGCTGAAAAGCAGGTTAGTGGGATGGGGTGGAATGAGATTTTGCAGTAACCTTCCCCCAGGAGTAGGAAGAGAATGGCGATTTTGCAGTATCCTTCCCCTGGAGTGGATGGAGATTTTACAGTATCATTCCTCTGCCACGCCCACCAAGCCACACATGCCCATCAAAAAAAAAAAAAAATGAATCCCACCACCATGCCATTACATTCAAAGCACTCTTCTTCCTGTCAACTGGATTCTCATAAGTAGGCACATTAAAACATCACGATTGCTGTTCTGCCAGGTGTCAGCATTTTCCAAGAAATGACTTGCCATATAAGTGTATTCACTTGAGCAAGCGTGACAAAGCCTGCTACCTCCCTTTGTCTGTACCTAACTACGGTATAAAACTGTGGGAACTGGTGCCTGGATAATAAAAGAGGAATGAAAACCACAGCAAAAGATGACTTAGGAGCAAACACAGCCACAGATTTAGGCTCCCAAACAGGTACAAAGCTTTATGAAGTCCTTTGGAATAATATGCAAATATTTAATTACATACTTACAGAGGCCCATTCGTTGCTTTTAGACACCATCCATTTATTCAAGACAGTTGCTCAGATGCCCCTTAATTAACTATTAATCATTATGTAGTTTGCTACCAAGGGAATTTCTACCCACACAAGTGTTTCCTTCTGGCGATGTTTACAGGGCAAGGCAGACAAGATGGAGCCATATCTCAGGCCAAAATCCTGTGAAGTACAGGAGATAGGTAAGAAAGGGAATATTTCTTCCCATGGATTGTACTCCTATCCCTGCCTTCTGTGCTTTTCTTCAGCTGTTTCTCTCCAATCAAGAGTTCCTTAGTCTTCTTTTTTTTGGGAGGGGGGGGTGTAACTTGAAACTTTTTAAAAGAAATGTGTGGGATTGTTCTTTAAGGAAACACTAAAATAAAATTTGTCAGAGAAATAGAAAACACAAATCATTATTTTTCAGGGCTGTCTTTTGTGAAAACCCTTAGTATAATCAGTATTCCTATTTAGTTTAAATTCTCTTTATGAAAACAGTCTGCAGTGAAGAAATTTTTTTCAGTACAAACCATTGTCTAATTTACACCTGTGAATTACAATAAGTAGCAAAATGGAAATAGTGGATGGAAAAGGGGTGGATGCCATATGGTTACAGATTCATATAAAAAATCTGTGACTTGTTCTATGTGGAATTATTTTAGCAAACTATGTGTGAGAGCGAGCTGCCATATGCAAAACATCACACACACATACACTTCTAATGAATGCTAACCAAATGCTGGTAATTTCAAAGCAATTCAAGCTTTAGATCAGTGGCTAACAATTGTCCAAATAGGGTCATAATATGCAAAACCTTCTTCCTCCTCCTCAGATGGCCAGAACTAGTGCTTTGAAATTTTAGCAGAAAATTGTTTAAGTCTCTCTCAGTATATTGTGGAAGCACTGTGGATCCTGTTAGGTTTATATTCACATTGCCATTATTTGTTTACAATTAGTGCTATTTTAGCAAATACATAATGCCAGTTTGGTCTAATGGTTAAGGCACCAAATTAGAAGCCAGGAGACTGTGAGTTATAGTCTTGCCTTAGGCATAAAAACCAGCTGGGTGACTGTAGGCCAGTCACTCTCTCGTCTCAGCCTAACTCACCTCAGAGGAATTGTGGGGAAAATAGGGGGAAGGAGTATTATGTATGTTTCCCACCTTGAATTATTCATAAAAATAATAAAGGCAGGATATAAATAAACAAATGATCCTACTTCAACACAGGACAGTTATGACCTGTAATAAAGTAAATAAGACCCATTCTTGTTATATATACAACAATATGCATGAGGATTATATATCTTTTCAGGTCTGGCAGCTTTTCTGTTAAGATTGGCCCTATTGGAAAAAGAATGTGGTTATCTACACAGCCTCGGAGAAATAGCGGTACACCCAAGTGTTTTTGAAGTTACTCAATACAAATACCAGCAATGCATGATTGGAAATGGTCAATGCAGTGATTGGTCACAGAGGGGGGAAATAGTCCACATTCAATACAGAAATATATGTACTGTACTGAATTTGCACTGTTTAATAAAGTGTAGTGGTTCCACTGTAAATTCTCAGTCTTATTCACGCTAGTGAAGAAAACTATAGCAAATGTCTAGGTATCCATGAGAAAAAAAATTAAGGGGTAGTATGTTAGTGGTGAAATTCATGCTGTGATTCTGTAATGCAAATTTATATATAGCTGTGTTATGTCTGTTATAACGTATGTTTCATCATTTTGGATTCATTGTACTTGGGAACAGACATCAATGGCAAAATATTGAGAGGAATGTATCATGAATCTATAGAAACCCTCATTTTTAATTTTAACTTCTCTTGTAAAATCAGATAACAAACTGCACTTTCTTGGTAACAACCCTAACTTTTTCTCTGGTAGGCAATAAATAGCAGCCAACATGGCTGATATTACAAAAACACACACTACAATCTGCAAAGATGAGTTTATGATTGTGACAAGATTTCCAAAAACTAAAAAAATAAAGACAGCAGCCAATCCAAGTGTGAAAATGCTAAAAGGCAGAGATGATAGGAGGAAATACTTTGAAGTACCATCATTTCAATTCATCTGGATAAAAGAATATTTACATGTATAGATATGAGTTAAGGTTTTCTCTATCATATTCAGAAGTTAGTTTACTGCATGATGTTAGTTTACTGCATCTTTGATCAAACCTCAGTTTGAACAATCTAGTCATTTTCTCTTAATGTATAGAAAAGCACCTCCACAGTTGTCTTCATTGTGCTCCAATTGTGAATGATGACTACTTATTAAAGCATGATGTGCCATGTAGTTATTTCCATTCCCATTTCCATTCTAATTTGCTCTATAGAAATTCCAGTACAGTTGCAATAAACATATAAGACAATTTGATTTTAATGTAAAAAACATACATTTCACAGGCTGAAGATTTGCTGTCCCTGGACAGCGTTAGAATCCAACTTTCATTAACTCATCACTACAGCAAGTAATCAGGAAAAATAGGAATTAAACAGTTTCTGCATCACTGTTATCAAAACAACACAATTTTTAAATGAAAACAGCATGGAACAGTAAAAGATTTTGCTACAGTGTAATTTGTCCTGTTATAAGGTCCAAAAAAATTTTTCAGAAGACTGTCAGAATATATATTAACATATACATTTTTAAAAGTTTATAAATGATACTTGTTTGAAGCTATATATGGGCTGAAGAGGTCATATAAATATAAACTACAATACAAACTGAGTCTCCCTTCATAAGGAAAGAAACTTGAACTTCTAATTTTCAACAAAAACCTCTTCGCAATTTTTAGGGCAATATTTTTTACTCTCGTCGGTATTAAAATTAGATGATATAGACAGAAACACATAGAAAACTCATACTTACTGTCCATAATACAAATTATAACTGTGAATCATTGTAATTAATAAAAGATGGAAGTTACTCTGACTCACAATTACAATTTGTATTATGGACAGTAAGTATGAGTTTCTCTTGATATTAGCTACTGGACTGTTTTAAAATTTTCCAAATCTTAGAAACCTAGCCTTTTTCATCCTACACTTAACCCAGCATTGTTTTAGTTTTTAAAAAGGCACTTTATCCAAATGAATACTTTGAAAAAGTGCAGGAGCCTCTTAGCTTTGTCAGTCAAACAAGTATTTCTCGTGCTTAACCTAATTTAAACAGGGAATTCTGATAACTCAAATGATTAGAAAGGGAATGTTGATTGGGGGACTAACAAAGAATATACCTACATTTACAAAAAATGTTTATATGAAATAGCTTTGCAGCTCATCTTACTTTACTTATTGAGTTTGCAATGTAATTCACTCATCTCCATATTCTTAAGTGCAGTCTAAGTGGCTCAAATAGATTTATGCACACTTTATTTGTTTATAATAGATCATATCTCTTGTAAAATCATTTCGAGATAGTGGGGATTTATAGTCCAAGAGACACTTTCAAATGGAGTTAATGCATAGTGTCAGGCTTTAAGAAGTTAAAAGGTTGACTGGATGCTGCTGAACAAGACCTGCAGTCATTCTGTCTTGTAAAAATTGGTATTTAGATTACTAATGATTCAAGCAGGAAACAAATTTGGCTACTGACATCACAAAGAACAATAATCTTTTATTCCATAATTAAGAATAAAAGTCATTTTGTAAATGGGAACCTAGATAAACATGTGCAGCAGCCAAGCCATCTTCAAAGAACTGGTTTTCCACTTATTCCCTGAACGGGAAGCATTTTAAAGAACAAGAATATTCCTTTTTCATAGCCTTTGTTTTCAACTGAAAAGGCTGATCAAATGAGTTGGAAAAAGTTAGAGAGTTGTCTATGTTGAATTCAATATGATGGTTCCATCTTTGCTATATTTGAAAAAATAATTTAAATACAGGTTCTAATTAATAGCTTTTAAAATAAATTAACAATTTTCTGCCTTCACAAAATATAAAAAGATAAGGTGGGACAAATACTTTCAAATGACCAGAGCAAATACTCACAAGACATGTAATTAAAAAAGAGAAATAACCAACTCAAAAACAGGGGATTTATTCAGACTGACTTTCTTGATCTCCAGAATTACGAACGATTAAAAAACAAAATAATTTCATATTTTATATATTATATTTACATGTTTAATTAATGTATTTTAAAGGTTGTGCGTTATGTTTTTCTTGCTATTTACTGTTAATATTTTAAATAACATTTAGCCAGATAAGAGAATTCTGCTTAATAGTAGGATAAAAATGCAAATTTTATTTATGTAAACATTTTACATCGATACCTTAATCCCAATTTAGTAGTTTAATGGGTGTAAGGCAAATAATTGTAAAAATGTAGCAAGTATAGTCAGTTAAAAAAAATTAAGAAAAATACTTATAGAATCATCTCAACTTTATTGTTTTACATCTTGACACAATATTGTTTCAAGGTCACTTCAAAAGAATATTAAAATGGCACACAGACATGTACAATGAAAAACTCAATTTTGTTTTAAATACAATAGGTTTCTTGAATTCGTCACAGATAGGTTCTCTTGGGCTACAACAGTTTTGGAGCAGCTGACTCAGATTGTGAACTAAGCCCAATTTTCAAATCCGTGCCACTGTCTTTTTAAAATAAAACAAGCATGGTCAAAATATTAATTTTATTATTACTATCATTACAAGCATTCTGTTTATCAAAGACAGTTTGGAGAAGGAATACTAGGCCATCTTAACTTCAAAATAGTGTTGTTCTATTCTTCTGCAAAATGCAGTGAGGTTACTGTAGCCTTTCACTTTTACCGACAATTCATCGCTGATCAACCGGGTAGTAAGGATTGTGAACAGATGTCCAAATACCAAAGCATCTAATTCAGTTGGCCTACGAACAAAAGAAAATTAGTATGTTGGATGAGAGAACACAACCACTGGTAGTCACATTAGGCATTAATGCCAGTTGTATATCCAGACCACGGCATACTATCTTGATCATTCCATTTTGAGGAGAAAATGCTATCAAACTGGCTTTGTTCCACCTCTTCTCCTTAAAATGGTGATAGAAGGTTGCCAGTTCAAGGCTTGAAAACTACAACAGTGATGAAGAAGCATGTAAATGCTTCACCAAGTCAGAGCCATGCCTGCCTTAATCATGGAGAAATTGGCGGGCTGCAGTGATGTTAATGAAAGCAAAAACAACAACAACTGTATTTGGCACCCAAGTACCCTGTCACTGCACAGCAGCAATGAGTTTTTGTTTTCTGAGTTCTGTCCTTTTAATCTGAGGATCAAGAGGTAGGCTGCATTCAAGCTTCATGTTAATATAAGTGAATATAAAAAGTCTCATTCTCTCTCTCTCTCTCTCACACACACACACACACACACACAAACACACACACATCAAACGAGATATTCTGAGAGAATGGAATTGTAATCAATTCAAAGGATCAAAGCATTTAAAATATGAATTAAATACTATTTTTAAACATATTATTTAGGGATATAATCAAGGAATAACTTAGAATGGAAATAAACTAGCAGTGGTAGCATTTCTTTAATCTAACCTAGATTTTAGAGTGTGTTACAGAGGTAGACAAAAATGAAGTTTTTAAAAACTTTTTGGAAACGCCATTTTATTGAAATTCTTCACATAGTGCTTTCTAATTTGACCCTATTAACCTTTCTAGATGTTCCTCCTTGCCTCCTTCCGTAGCTCTCTCAAGTTGCCCAGAGGTCATCTAGTCATTCCTTGATTCATAAATTAAGAAACACAGAAACACAGAAAGAAGTTGTTTCCTGCTTCTTAGCTCCTGGACGAATAGGCAGCTACCATGATGCCCTTTTTACCAAAAGTTAGAAAAGAGAAGAGATTTTTATTTCATCTATTAAAAAAAAGAAATACAGAAACATCTCCCCATCGTTTGAAGAATGTCTTCTTGGAAGAACTCTTAAATTAAATAACTTACTTCTTATTGAAGAAATATAGCTGTGTCCCAAGCCTTTCAGAAAGTGCTTCACAACACTGATCTACCTCTTCAAGTACCTAAAAAAAACACAGATATCACAGAAGAGCAGAAAATAATTTTAATGAAGTACTAGAGCAACAAAATCTTTAGTTAAAAATATGATAAGATTTTAATCATATTTGTCCTACAAAGTTCCTCAAAGTTCTACAAAGAGGTATCAAATTCGCGGCATCATGTTATTGTCATGTGACATATCACAGCTTTTCCCCCTTCACTAAAATGGGGGTAGGTATGGCCAGCCTGTGGTGCATCCAACCCATGGGCCGCAAGTTTAACACCTCTGCTTTAAATGCAACAATGATGTATTTGCACCTGTTAAAAATCTAACAGGATTTATCCTTAGCATGTTTCCAGACCAAGTATTTAGATTCAACTCAGAGACAAACCGATACAAATAACCTCATATATAATTTTTGTGAACACTTGGGCTTTTTCCTCCCAGCTTCTTTCAAGAAGCCTTCATCCAAAGATTAAAAGGACATCTAGAATAACATCTGATAGCTGTTGCTGTTAAAAAAAAATAACCATGATGTACCTACCTGACAGCATTTGGGAACTTCACCTAATACTAACTTATACTGAGTAATAGCTAACAATCTAATGCCCAATACTATGATCCTATTACTCAACTATTGAAAGGTTTACACTGGATGCCGTTTTTTTCAATATATTGATCTTAAATTTTAAAGCTCTAAACAGCTTATATTCTGGTCATTGAAGTGTCCTGTTTTCATTATAAACATATTGTATTATAAAAACAGAAATTAAAAAAATATATCTAACAAATCAAAATATACCCCACAGCAAAACCATTATCTCAGATCACAGACAGCAGAGGCTAATTTTTATTTAACTTACTAAGAAGATACAAAGAAATCAGTGCTTCCCTGAAACCTTACATTTTACATTTTCGGGGGGCAGGGGGGAATTAGACTTGGAAAATAATGACTGACCTGATCAAGTGACTTATTGCCCCAGCCAATAGCCTTCATTTTACGCTGGACCTTGCATTGCTTCTGATAGGCCAAAATATGATTCAGAGGCCAAGGATAAGGAGAACCATATCTTGGATGAGTGATCTTTAAAGGAGAGAAAAAAGAATTTTTGTGTTCTTATGTAACTGAAAAAGCTGTGTTTTAGAAAAGACTAGGCTAACTATGATTTTATTGCCATGGCTCTGGCTCGGAACCTGATTCTGTACAATTATTTATAACTTGCAGCGAAAAAGCAAGCCTTTAAAATTATATTTTTCAAAATTCACTTTAAAACCAGCACATCCAATAATGACATAGAGTAACCCGAAATGTATATGCAAGCAAAATTAAAGCAAAAAAAATGGTATCATTAGTGGTATAAACCTCTATGTTTCATTTATGAGTAGGGACTTGCAATTGTGAGCAAAAGTGTTTTCTCATTAAAATTTAATTAAGATGTATGCTGCAGAATCACTCACCTCCTGGACTGTAGCATCATCACACCACTGAAGATACAGCTAGAAACCAAAGAATACTAAGCTTCATAACGGAGAAGGTTACACAGTCATTTATTCCTTGCAGCTTTCTCTCCTAGCTCTTCCAAACAAACCATTAATAACATTTAAAACACATAAATACAGCTAGTAGATCTATCACGAAGCAAATACAATATTTCAGTGCACCAAAAATAAACTGAAAAGGATTGCGAAATGTACATAAACGTGTATTGCTTTTTGAGAAGCACTGTTAATCATAAGTCTACCTTTTTTGTTTTATATACAAATGTGGCTTGCAATGTTACAAAGAAAATAGCATTTTACTCCCCCTCTTTGATATAATTCATTTCCCAAGACTGACAAATTACCAGAGTTTTGCCATACCTCCGCTGTCAAAAGCATATTATTGACTAATTCCATGTAGGCTTTCATCTCAGCTTTTTGGACTTCATCCAACCCATCACTAAGTGAATGGCCCTAAGGCAGGAGAGAAGGAAGGAAAGAGAAAGGAGAGCAAAAATTATCCGTTTAGGTCCTTTCCAAACTTTATTGAAGTCCAGGCCTTTCTCTCATTCAAAACAATCCTTTGCAACATTACACACAAGAGGCAGCTTTGTAGACCTCAAAGACTATTAAAGGCTCGGGGGAGGGGGGGAATATTGAATTGAAATCTTTTAAATAGAAAAATACAGAGTGATCGGTAAACAGAACTTTCCAGCTACAGACCTTTCTTTTGCTTTTCTGCTGAGTGGTTTTTATAAATACAACATCTTTGTAAATAAACTGAAGTGAGTTATGGTGATGTAAATACCTTATTAAAATACGATGCATGGGTATCGATTTACAAGACTAAAGAAAGAAGCAAGAGTAAGCATAAATATTGATTATTTGGAATTTTTTAAGATTTAAACAAAGTGTTCTCTATACAGTAGATTGCAGAAGCCAAGAACTAAGTGCAACATTATTTCTTGGCAACAGCCAAGATAGCAAACAGAGCATGCAGCAATCGGGAATAGCCAACTCAGTGATGCATTTCTTCTTTAAAAAAAAAAAAAAACTTAATTTCAAAAGCCACAGCAGGCATGGCCAAGGTTCTGAAAATGATCAAAGTTACAATCCAAACCCTCTGGAGGGCACCAGGGTAATGCCTACCCTATCTTAGATGTAGGACAGGATCCAAAGGGCTTTTGGACAGCTCAGGCCTCATCCTATAGAGCCAAGACATACAGAGAAACAATTTGAAAAATGGAAGCCCTTTCAAAGAGACATCTAAACCACTATAACCGGTTAAAAGAAAAAGTTCATCTAAAAAGTATTTGCCTCAGCTGAATCAACTGAGAATTCTTCAGGTATTTACTCTTGAAGTTTTGTTGTATTTGAATATATAATCAGAAATCTATTTACACTAGACAAGTGCTGAGACTCAACCTATAATTTAGCTTTCTCCCATTTAATTACCATGTAATTAGTTTATAAATTTCTATCTACTGTGTATCAACTGAAAAAAATCAACAAACAAGTTGATATTATAACATTGCATCACGGTCCTGTATTACGGAATAAACTAAAAACTCTTGAGAAAAAAGTAAAAATAAAAGTCTATTTATTCATCAGTTCAGTTATGGAATTAGCTTTTTAGGCCACAAGAATTAGTAAATTTGGAAGATGGAAAGAAGGAAGGAAAAGTTGCTCGCCTAAAATCAAAATTATACGTACACATATACATCCTAAATGTATGAGAAATTTAAGCAACAGAAAATATTTAGATATCCATATGACGCATATCACATGTATGAACCCCAGAATATTTGGGTTTATATCATTTGATTCAAAATGGAATTAATGCTGTATCCAAGAGAAATATGGATTTGGCTAAAAGATCCTACTGGAAGAAGCATATCTTCACTCTCTCTTCCTTACAGATACCTTGCCATCTCTCTTACTCTCTTGAAACTTGATCATACTCCCAAGATAATTTCAGAGCATGCAAATAGCTAAAGAATGAGAATATTCCATTCTTTCTCCCACCAACGCGAAGACTTAAAATCAGCAATTAGTATGCAGCCAGAAACCTACATTACACAAATTTCCTCTTCAGAAGATGGCCCAGCAATACCAGGTTCTTATCCTAAATAGTGAGGATAGGATCTGGTCAGTCCTTGGTGGGAAATAACCAAGAAATAACAATTCTATAGGTTACATTAGGAAGTATAAAAAAAAATCCACAAGACAATTTTATGCTTCTTCTGTATTGTTGCAAGGAAAACTACACGGCCAAGCACATTACCTCACCAGTTGAATTCTATTCAAAGGAGACTTTACAATAAGTATCACTTAAACTTGTTTCAGTTTAATGATCTCATATGTACTAACTGGGGAGATCATGGAGCTGCAACTAAATATAACTAGAAGAAATCAGGATGAGCAACGTGGCTGTAGGACCTCTTTCTGAAATTATTGAGTAATACAGATTTGTGTGCTAACTGGATAAATAACAGGTTTTTTTGTTCAATATGGACATGTATCGAGAGAAAGATAAATATTGTGGAGAATATAGTTTTTACAAAAAACGAGTTCAGCCCAATAATAATAGATAGAAATGTACAAGTCTTTTTACACAGGAGCACTCAGCAGAAAAGTTATCCACTGAATTGGATAACATCTGAAGGTTGTTAATGCAGTATTTTCTGAAAGAACAAAGTATTTTATTTTCAAAGCTATGATTTTATCAAATCACTTGGATAATTTTATAAATGAATAATTAAAACAACTGCTTAATAGGTATAGTGCTAGAACACTATACAGAAGCCTGATGATAGCAGATGAGATTCTGCCAAAACGTTGCTACAACTTTAAAAGCACAACTACAACGACGTGGGAAAATACCCGAACAAAGCTGAATATCATACACACACACACATACACACTATATATACACACACACACATTACCTTGGCTTTTACAAACTGGACAATGGGTCCAAGTTCTGAAACTACTTGATTTCCTACATGAATAAAGGGCACTTTTCCTGTGGGTGGAAAGAAGAGTATATTTCAACATTCCTCACCAACATAGCATTCTGAACCAGAATTTATTAAGAGATATTCAGTGAAACTCATATTTCAGTTTTGTGTTTGAGTATGTTTTGAAAGATGTATGAAAATATAGGTTTATAGCATTTGTTCCAGGCAAAAGTAGTTGATCCTTTCCTGATTATGAATCTCTGTGAAATGCTACAATTCTTATAAAAAACAAAATCAAGTATCTTTGACCAATCATCATGATCATCAAAATTATAGCAAAAGAACAGTTTAATACAACAATTGTTAGAGGTGGGGGGGAAGTAATGAACAATAAAACAGCACATGTGATTTTTTTTAAAAAAATCAGAGATGTGAGACTTGGTTGTCATTCAGTGATACCAAGACCTCAGCTCTTCCTAAAAATCTGGCCTTCTGCATTCAGGGAATTCTGGTAGCACACAAGTGCTTCTTATTCACACAGAAGAGTTATTGGGGATGGACAGTTTATGTCAGGCCACATTTCTTTGTAAAAGCTTCTACACAGTTACTTCTGATTCTTTTGTAAACCAAAGCCCCCAAATCTCCTGTTTGAGGATTCATGATCGAGACAATAACTACCCTGAGCATCAGTTATTAGCAGAAAGGCATACATATGCACAAGCATGCATATTTTGTTTTGGTATGAATCTGCACTAACAATTGACTGAAAAATAGATCATATTTCTTCCAGAGGTGCAGGAAGATGCAACTGTAAAATCAACTAGTCTCCACACAGTACATTAATAACAAATCAAAGACTGTTGAAACAAATGTCTCAAAATCCCGCCACTTCATATTTGTTCCAAATACTAAAATTGCTGGACTTTAAAATATGGTACTGTGTCAGTTTCACAGAAGTTGTGTAAAATATACAACATACAGAGTTTAAAAAAATAATACCATGAACAGCATTCAGGGTAACTTCTGGCAAGAGATGCATTGGTGATCCAGCCAGTCTTTGTGTTTTCAAAAAGGGGGGAAAGACATGTATACATGTATTACTTTTTATTCAAAACTACTGGATATAATCTGACATCAATTACTGATTTTCCTATGAATTGTAAAATTTTCATTTTGAGACACTGAAAACTTCAGTCACTAAAAAGCACCAACGGTAACCTAATTTTTACCTTCCTCTACTTCTTCCTATACCCCAATAAAAAGTCCTGAAAAATTCAAAAGGTCGCGTACTCTTTTATGACATTTGACCTAGCTATAATAAAGCTATCAGCCTACTATAATTCTAATAAAAATAGTTGCCTGCTAACTCTGTGCTCATACCTTAGTGACAACCTCTTCAGAAATTGAGCAAGCAGTGAACTTAGGTGGCCTGGTGTTCCTTTGTTGACACTGAAAAGCTATAATCCTAAAACCTCTTGCTGTGAAATATGGGTAGTCCTCAACTTACGACCACAATTGACCTCAAAATTTATGTCATTAAATGAGAACTTGTTAGGTGACTTGCCCCATTATATGACATTTCTCACCACAGCTGTTAAATGAATCATGCAGTTGATAAATTAGTAGCCTAGTTGTTAAGTGAATCTGCCTTTTCCACTGACTTTGTCAGAAAGTTGCAAAAACTAATCATATGACTGTGGGACACTGCAATGGTCATAAGTATGAACCAGCTGCCAAACATCTGGATTTTCATCACATGATCATGGGGATATGAAAAACTGTCATAATTCACTTTTTTCGGTGCCATTGTAACTTTGAACAGTCACTAAATGAACTGTGGTAAATCAAGAACTACCTGCAATGTCAGTCTCTTCCATGAAGGACTACACAAATAACTGTGAAGGTTAAATATTGCCCAACAGATATTTGGAATATTCTTGCTTTTACTTTTATTATGGGAAAAATAAAATCTTGGTCACTGACAGTTCCGCTGGCTCAAAAAAAAAAAAAGAATTGCAAGCAAGTCTCTGCACACTGACATACACTGCAAAAGGAATGCAGGGCCTTTTGAACTTCTAGACCTCTTTACAGTCCTATCAATCAAGCGTTTACTTCTACGGAACTCCTATATTGTATACAGAATGAGCTTTTGGTGTTCCTACAGCAAGTCAGCATATCAGAGCTCTCACAAGGTGCGAGTTAAGTGCTCTCTTATTAACAGATGGAGAGAAAGAGAGCAGCGCCAAACAAGCTGTCCTCAAATGTGGAATCTCATAAAAAAAGCGGAAAATGCATTCATGGTTCTGAATTGTAGATTTTGGACTTGTAGAATTAGGACCACAATTTCTGCCACAATGTTATGTACACAGAAGCTCGGTTTATCCAAGCACTAATTTATAGGAAAGCATGCATATGATAATGCATGATAAAAAGGCTTTTGCGGTAGGCAGCAGGAAATGCTTTCAACCTGCCAACTCAAAAACTTGGGGGGGGGGATATTCCCATTAACATTGAATTTTGCTTTATTTCCTTTTACCACAGTTAATGGGGAATAAGAACATGCCACATTATTGGCTAATTAGTAGGGTATCTTCATAGAAAGCAATGTACATATTCCCAATAGTTCTAGGCCATAAGGGGACATGCCCAGATGATGAAATTTAGGAGAATACGTCTCAGTGAATTCAGTCCCACGATACTCAGTCGAAGCATCTTTTAGCCTGCATGGATTTCACTGTTAAGAAGCCCAGCTGTGCCCACTGCACACACATCTTGTTTCCTGCAATGAGGAAAGTTAGGTCTGCATGTGAATATGCAGGTATGCTACCGTATTTACTCTGCAAAGATCTGGCTGACCTCTAGGTGGAAGCAAAGAGTTATATTTTTCATTATCTCTTTGTTGACATTTAGTGGCTGCCTGGATTTTGCAAGCCAAATATGATAGTCCTACTCTTCACGTACAATGAAGTGTGGGAAACTCCTTTCTGAACATACCCCCTTCAATAGTTAATAAGCCTCAAATGTATGAATTACCAAAAAAATGCTACTTTTGTTTATGAGACCAAATGAGCATAGAAGCAACCTATATATTTGAATATAGAATTGCCCCAAATTAGAAGAGGATGTTAAAAGAGGACCTGCTTATAAAACCTGAAATGGGTACATAAGGATGTATATAATAATTCGTTACCTCCATCTGTGCCCTCTCTCTTCAATCATTCTAAGAGCTCAATTCTGTAAAGTAATCTTTGTTAGGTATTAAAAGAAAAAGCTGCTCAAAGGTAGAATGTAAGAAAGGAGACAGGTCATATCATCTAATGTTAAAACCAGACTCTTCCATCTACTTCCATCTTGACTAAGGCAGTTCACATTTAAACACATAGAACTGTTAGCAGTATGTTTACCTTGGCCTTACAATACTGCCGTTTAATACAGTTTAATGATGAAAAGGTATTATTTCTGTTTCTTGCAAGAAAAAAAATCTGTAGCATAACAAGAAACAAGCTACTGTATAGTGCAGCACATGGTAACTCCAACCGATCTCCAAGATGAGATACTGTTGCCATAGTTTCCAAGCACAGGTGTAGTGTAAATGATTGGTACACTTACCAGATGGGGACATATATTCTGCATTTGCCCTACAAACCACCTGGACTGGCAGATTGCACATTTGTAAAAAAGCCTGAAAATAAAGAAGAGTAAATTAAAATTTTCCACATTATAAGAAAGAAAAACATTTTTTTTAGCATTTGTAATTTTAAGCCACAAGAAATATTCCTTTCTTTATCATTATTTTCCAAAACAGATAAGTAGGAGAACCATACTTCTAGGTACTGGTGTTTAACACTGCACTTATCACAAAGTCACCACTCTGGACGCAACTATAAATGAAGAGAGAATTACAGCAATCTGAAATATACAGCATCTCCATTTTCTTGTACTTTACTGTGATAATCTCTCTCTTAAAAAAAACTACACACAAAAAATACTTTACATTCCGTTTTGGCAATAATGATTTAAAATGAATTGATGAAACCTTCTGCTACAATACCGATTTTTCATGGAACTTAGCCCACAATTAAAGTGTAGCCCAATTCACATTTTTAAAAAGATGCCATTCTGTTGTCCTTCTGTTAACTATAATCAACTATTAAAGGTGCCCAATCTACATCATCCAAAGCTGCCATATATGTACCTTGCATTATACAAACCCGAGCTGACTGAAAAATAAATCCTGGTTCTCCTAATGGACTAGAAGCTTAGAAGCTTTAACTGTGGGTAAGGATCCCCTAGGAGACATCTCTATTTAGAAATTTCTCACTCCTAAAACAGCAAAAGTCTTAAGATATTTGAGCCTTCAACAGGTCAGCTCTGTAAACAGACAAGAGTGGTTAACTTCTAAAACATATCAAAGCTAGACCAATCAAACAGACTTTGTGGCTATACCTGAAAATGAGAAACAGTGGGCAGCAATGGCAAAAATATTGCTCCCTAATAAACCTTTTGCTTTGATTCTCAGGTTCTTCCACAACAGAATAGAACATTCTAGACAAGCAAAATTTCCATAAACCTATTCCCACAAAACAACATGAAGAGGGGAGATTTCCATAAAGTATGAAGAAAGATTCCAAGCTCAGATATTTTGAGTAACACAAAAGCTTTTCTGGAATTGCATATTATTATATTTATCTTATAAATAAATCAAAGGCAGTCCTAGTAGTACTGTAATGATTAATATTTAAAATACGGCTGAAGAGAATGTCAATATGCAGACACTGAAGGGGAATCTGCATTTTCTTTCATTAAAAAAATGACAAGTGGAAAAAAGTGGAAATTATACAACATGAACTAATGCACAAAATATTCCAGTTTTCCTATCAAGCAGTGGCAGATGCTGTAAATTGCAACGTCTGTCTAAAATTATAAATGAAAATGGTTCAGTATCATTCTTGGAATGATAGAGTATATGCATAATGCAGTTATGATAATGGTCGCATTTGTAGTTTAACATAAATTAAGAGTTTAATTAGATTTGTGACTACTTGAAACAAAGTAACACGTTCTTTTGTACCTGCAAATGTAATTTATTGCAAAGCCAGGTTCATTTTCCAGAACAATCAGTTTTATACTGCCCGGGAATGCTGCTGTAATGTAATTCCTGCCGCAGAATGTGCGAAGAGTACATTCACTGGTACCACAGAGGAGGCTTTGAAGATAAATGAAGATGCTATTCATTCAGGAGTAATTTCATCTTAGAACCATATGAAAGATGTTTCACTCAGCCACAGTAGATGCCTGGCTTGGGATTTCAGTCTATTTTCAGCTCCGGTGTAATGTTGTTAAATCGATTATGTTGATACTGTATTTCTAATCATGAAGAATTTCAGCTATTATTCTACTTAAAGAATGGATTGTCAGACTTGCATTATAATGTTCAGTCTCTTTCCAGTTTACAACACAATTAGAGTTTCAAATCACAAACTGAAATTATAAATTCGCACTAAAAGAAACACAACTCAGTAAAATGAAAATCAGATAGTCTGCAGCAGCTTGTTTAAAAAAAAACACACACACTAATCATTTAGAGAAAAATGATCCTTCTTCTCACTATAAAGAACTAATGAGCTTCCAGTGCATCATGAAAGTTTCTTTCAGGTTTTACTTTAATTGTGTTTATGTTTCTGTTATGCTTATGTGCTTGGTGACCAAACTCCATCATCTTTCTTCCTATACATACACAATATAACTTGGAAAGCTATATGGGATATATTACCGTATCATTTAATTACTATATTTACATCACCAAGCCATGAAGGAAGACTATGTGATGCTCCCTATTCAATTTTAACAAGGGTACAGATTCAGACATCCCAGGACTGTATGATATCATACTACACTTAAATACATTTCAATATATTGATTTAAATCAAATTTAGTTTGGTCTTGTTCATGCTGATGCTTTTACTTGCAGTGCAAGTACATCATACAAAGGATGTTACATCCTTAACTCCCCAAAAAGTTTAGCATCCTTCCATTAAAACACTAAGTTTACAAAGCAACTGACATTGTTACTTCCTATGTAACATTGCATTACTTTTCCATTCTTTCCAAAGATGAAGCAGTGAAGCTTCTTTCTGAATATTCATTTCACTGAAAGCTGGAAAGCAAAGCAACTGAGATAAAACAAGTAAATATAGTTACTAATATATAACTTAGAAGAACAAAATGGTTAAATGTGAGTTTGTTTTTTTTTACACATATGTATATACATAAATCAATTTTAAATATGTATATATAGAGAGAGATCAGATATGAGAGAGAGAGGTGTATTGCACAAAAGAATTTATCTAAAGGGGAGAAAATAATTTCTGCCCAAATAGTGATCTGAGTCAGATTCATAGTAAAGCAATCAGCATGTCTTTATAATCTCTACAATCCTGAGAATATTTATCACAGAAAATTACCATTCCAGTCCCAAAATAGGAAATAGAAGATATCAAACAAAAAATCCTAAAATTCCAAATGTTTCAAACCTATACCTGCATATCTTGACTAGAAAAATATTAGGAATTACTTTACCGTATTTTTCCCCCTTTATTTCTCGGCAGGAAGTACACAAACAGAAGGAAGAATAAAATATTAACAATCTTATAAAAAATGGAGTGAAGAAAGAATCTACAGAGCATATTCGAAAAACAGGAACCAGAGACTTCTCTTCATGTTGACCATCTCACTGACTCTTATTAATCTTCTTTCTGGATCGGTTCAGCGAGAATTTAATGTAACAGATTTCTGTCTCACTAATTCTTCCTTAAATTTCTTCAATTATATTTCTGCAGCAATTTGTAAAATCTCTGTTAAAATCCTCATTTCAGAATGTACACATTGTTGCCCAAAAAAATATTTGGGTTTTTTTCATACCAATATACATCACAGATAAATCTATCTGAGAATAAGCTGACCCTCAAAATTGCAACCAAAATATATCTACCATGAAAAATATGTCATCCAGAACAACCCATATTTAAAATGGGATCTGTTTTAGAAAACAAACTTAGTTGATAAAAAATATAAAAACAAATGAAGTCCTTTAAAATTTACTGAAAACAACATACAAAAATTATCAAAATGTTTAAATATCTCCATCTTTATCATCTGATAATGCAAAAAGATATTCAGATATTGTAATACAGCATCATCTCTATTTTCCTCAACTTCATCTTTGTCACTGGCACCTGCTCTGGCATTGCATCATCTTCTATTCCATCCATGGCAGGGATGTCAAACTCAATTTCATTGAGGGCTGCTTCAGGGTTGTGTTTGACCTGGGGGGCATGGCCAGGGGGCATGGCCAGCTTGACATCAGTTGTGTTGGGGGCGCCAGTGCTGGCTCAATGCTCTGCAAGTGAAAACGGGCTGCCAAGCTCTATTTTTGGCTGCGATGGCCTCTTGCAACTCTCTGCCAGTAAAAATGGAGCTTGGGAGGGGCCTTCCCAAGCTCCATTTTCACTGGCAGAGGCACCACAGGCCAATCCTTCACCATTTCCAGGGTGGCCCCATGGGCCAGATCTAAGCACCCCACGGACCTTGAGTTTGACACCCCTGATCCATGGCATTGTTGATGCCACACTTCAAATCATATCCAAAGAAATATTTTCCCATGTATCATTCATCCATTTTTCTATCACCTCTATATTTGGTTCTTTAAAACGTACCTTTTCCTTAACTTGTGCATGCCAAATATTGTCTGTAACATGTATTCTAAAACATGTTCCAAATGAAAAAGGAAGGTCTCTTTTTGAAAGCAGGACCAAGCCATTTGTCCCAAACCGCCTCAAACCAGTGTCTTGCACCATACTTGTCCAACGTTTTCCATGGGCACACACATTCATTCTCACTCTCTCACACACACATGGGGGGGGGGGGCTTTGAGAGCTTTTTTCACTTCATAATAGTATCTGGATAGATCTTACTTCCACTTGTTAAACATGAATCACAGTAAAATGATTCTTTTGATTTCCCAATGATTTAATTAAAATTGTTTTTTTTTTACCAATACTTGTCAATTGTAATTGAACTGCCTCAATTTTATCCATATTTCTAATATCACCAAGTTTGTACACAGAATGCTTAAAGTTATTTAAGAATTTTTTTTTTCAAAGGAAACAATTTTTTCTGCAAGAATTTTGGGTAGCCCTTGAGAAACTTTATTTCATTGTCTCAAACAAAGTATGCATCTAATCATGAATTTGGAACACCAGCCACAGAAAAACAGAGAAGTACTAGGCTCTCAGCCTCATATTTTTCAGACTTTACCATCTGAAGTGTTCCAAGACAAACATTGTCTGGTAGTAAGTGTACAAGTAACTTTCTAGTGCTGAGACCAAAGACACTCCATATCAGTATGCCTTCTTCCAAGTTGATGTCTTCTCTAAACTAGCTTTCATCTAGGACATCTTCAAGACAACTTTAGAAACCTACATTATTTAATTATTAGAAGATTAGATGTCATTATTCATGTAATGTGCCTACACACTTGTAAAGAAAGACTACACTGAACAAAAATCAAATGACATAAAAATGTAATGTCATCCAGTATAAAGTGAAAAACTGCACAAAAAAATATACTCAGATAATTTATGTTGTAATAACTTTTATATTATTTGTAAAAAATTTCAAAATGCTTACTCTTTCAGAGAAAAACTATTATTCAAGAGTTCATTACATTATACATTATTCATTACATTATAATTTACCTCTGTGTCTCACAGAAACTAAGGAGAAAGAAGGCACACTGTTAATTTGCAGAAGAACATACCAAGAATAAGGATAAGGCCTAAAATTGTTAATTTTCAGAACTCTCTCCTTCAACCTATCTAAAAAGATACAATTATATCCAATACTGTCTTTCTGCCAACTAGTAACATATGGCAGAAAATATTTTCTTTCCACCTGCACCTCTATATAACAATAAATGTCCTCTAGAGAGATGAATATTATCTGAATTGGGGGGAGGGGGGAGATAGGCACATAAGGGACTAAAAGAGAAATAATTTGCAAGTTCAACTCCACTTAATTATCTTCAAAACCATTAACATTGCAATCTCATACAGTTCTAACTGAAAGAAAGATTTCAGGTAAGAACATAAAAGATTGTAACTAATCAGCGTGAGAAATGCTGTTTTAATTTACTTACATTAGACAGTTAAAGAAATAATACATATTCTTTGGTAATGTGATTCTTACTATACTGAGCTTGTGTATATTTATTATTGACAGAAAGTCAATCATTGCAGAAAAACACACAATGGATTGAAGCATTTGTTTTTGTGATATAAATAGAAGGAAATGGAGTATACAGTTACTATAAGTTCGTTTACAAAAGGCATCTATATCATGGACAGTACAGATTTCCCAGGCTAATGTTGCAAATGTTCTAAAACACAATATGCAGTAACAATATCTTATTCAGCTTCAACCTTAATGAAGGCAAGATTACTATCAGTGTTCTGAATTTATAATACAAAAAGAAAGAATCATTGCTGGAAAGAACTGTAAATCATGTTTTGATTGTATGCTATCAGGCCAGCATCAAATCTTAGCAACCACATAGATAGGCCTTCTTCATCAGTTCCAATCTGGCCCTTCAGGTTTCCCCAATGGCACTTCAGTACAACTATACCTCTGCAATAAAATCCACCCATTTTGCTGCTGACAGTCCTCTTTTTTTCCATTCCCTTGTGTTATCCAGCAATGTAGAATTCTCCAGAGAACTAGGTCTTCACATAATGTCAATATGATAATTTGAACCTGATCATTTGTGCGTTGGATGAGAGCTCTGAATTGATTTAAGATCCATTTGGGTAATGTTATTTGCAAGAACTTTCTCCAATAATCAAAATTCAAAAGCACTGTTACTGCTTCTCCCTGGTTTCTACAAAGTCCAGTTTTTACTTCCACATGATATCACAAGCAAAGTCATTTCCTATACAATTCTAAACTTTGTGGGTTTCGATACATCTAAACATTTTTCCAAGGATTTCACTGATAGTCTGCAACTTATTTCTTGACTGTCAATTCCTTTACTGTTGGTAGTCAATTACAAATACAGAAGCTATCCACCCTTTCAATGTCTTGTCAGTTCTAAGGTTTGTACTGCAGCTGACATTAGTTTGGTCTTCTCTGCGTTGAATTATAGAATAGGTTTTTTTTCATTGTGCATTTTGACTTTCATTCCTGGAGCTTGCACATCATTTGCATTTTCAGCTATCAGAACAATGTCAACAGTTCGGTTTCTTTCTCCAGTTTTAAAATCACACTATTTTTTTTTTCCAATCCAGCTTCCTTCAATATATATTCAGCATATAAACTTGAACAAATGAATAAGAGCATACAGTCTTGTCTTATTGGTTCGCTGATCTAGGGTCAGTTTTTTAACCAAGTTCCACCTAGACTTATAGCTTCCTTTCCTATGTGTATGTTTCACATGTGGACAATGAGACATTTTGGGGTTTCCATTTTCCTAAGGACATTCCACAGACTAATATAGTCGATACAATGAAGATCTTTCTATAATAAATGAAGTACTGTACATGATAATTTACATTTGGTATTATTTCATTTTCTCAATTATCCAGTATGCATCAACAATAATCTCTCATTTCTCAGCCTTTCCCAAAGCCAGCTTGAACAGTGACATTTCCCTTTTCATATCTGCAATATTTTGCCAAAAAATGTATGAAATTAAAGCTATCATACAACAGCTTGCATGCCTGTTGCGTCTCCTGTCTTTGGCATTGGTATGTAGACTTAACTCTTCTAATCTGTTGGCCATTGCATCATTCTCTAGATTTGTTGGATTAAAGATTAGAATCTTTATTGATTCTATATTTCTATAGATAATTAATTCATACAGCCTTCCAACTTGATAATGATTGCTGCTGATTTAACCATCTTAAACCACAATGGCTTACAATATAATTGTAAAACAATATAATACAGAAATTGAAACAGAAAAGATTCCTAACAATCCAGGGCATATAAGACAGTAATTTTAAATGCCTAAAAGAACAATTAACATAAAAGATTTGTAGGTAGTTACCAAGCAAAATTTGAAGTGGAAGATATTTCAGATTTAGGGAGCGCAAAAAAAAAAAAAATGTTTCTCTCAATTCTATCTCCCCATGTTATTATGGATCCCTAACAGCTGAGGGACTCAGTGGATGCTGACATTACAATAAGATGCAGGTGTTTGATGTTCTTAAGAATTACAAGCCATGAAAGTCTGTGAATGTCTAAACCACTGTTTAGACATAAACAGGGGTTGGGAATAAACTGGTAACTGGTGAAAGTCTCCCCAATTTGCAGAAAGAAGTTTCCCATTATCTATCTCAATCAGAAACCTGTTAAGATAGATAGAACCTCAATCAGAAACCTGTTGGATATTTTTATCCAATAACTGTTGCTAAACTATCTTTAAATAATGGTTTCAACCATATAAACAAAATAGTGTACTATACAAACAAAATCTATGCAAAGCAAAGAACCACTACCAAAATTACAAAAAACCAAGGAATTCATAATCATAAGATAACATAAGTATTATTAAGTACTGTTTAATAGCTAGTAGGTACAAGTAAGCATAACTTCTATATTCCTTATTACAGATTATTCTAAACCGATAACATCAGCCTACATCAAAGAAAATTGTTCCATAAAGTTTAAAATCAGATATCTTTTGAAGTCATATTTATAGTCATGGCCACTATCTGCTGTCACACAAAGAATATTGAAAAAAGAAGATTTTAATATATTATAGTTAATTTATCATTTAAGTGTCATGTGTAAAACAGGATTGAAATACCTAAAAAATTCTTCTCTGAAAGGAACTTTGATTTTAACTATTTGTGATTTTGATGATTAAAGGTTCTTGGTTGAAATGCAGGAATATCATTTGAAATATATCAGTACTATCAGTTCTTTATCAAGGATTTTTTTAAAAAACTATTCTATAACAAAATACACATGGACTCATTTCTACTACAGGGGCTACTTCTTCTCATCTGCTCTGGTATATTCCCATTTACCCCTTTCCTACTATCCACTGAGAAATTGTCCCCCAAAATTAGGAATTCCCAGGGATTGTCACTCAGAAATATGGGACTATCAAGATAGGAAACTGAATTATTATTGTTCATTACATAATACTTTCTTCAGATGCAGAAAGAACATTATTTCTAATGATGGGGCAACATCATGGATTACAGGCATTATTTAAATTAGTGCTGTGTATATTATTTATAGTGCAATCTGTTACAATCTTGTAAGCAAAATGAGCCCCACTGTATCCAAAGTAGGATAAGAGTGCTACAATTATAAATTTATCTTTTATAACACACTTTTGGACTTTTCAGTTTTGATTTGGTTTCTTAAATATATTTCAACCTTTATTAATATAGCAAATTCAAAAACAAGAATAAAATGATAACTTGAAAGTATTTTTTTCTATCCTGAAATATTATTCCATGAGAGCTTTAATTATTGTTTTAATGTAAACCTACCTATATGTATTCAATGGTAAATCCCACTGGAATTAAATTAAACTTTTTTCCAGTATATGGTATAGGACTGCATCCTAAGCTCCTTTATAATGGTTATGCACAACTTTGAAGACTTAAAGTTGGTTTTATTAGACATTCCAATAAATCAGTTTTGAATTCCAAGTTGCTCCTGTCAAATTTGTACGCATCCTGAAAATACTTATGGATATTGGTTTTCAGTATCATTTAATCCTACAATATCTTCCGTTCTTAATAAATAGGAAAAGGGATTTAACACGCTAAAGATTATTTTTAAAAAAATCCTAACTTCTCAGTGATACTATTGGATACTGTTCATATCTCTGTTTTCTTGTACCAGCAAAATAAAGTTCTGTCACTCTAATGTACAGAAAATTTGTTTCAGTAGCCCTTAAGCACACAGTTGAAGTTCTCTCAGAAACATCCAAGAAGCTAGAGGATTCAAGTTCTAAAGGCCAGGGGTCTCCAACATTTGCAACTTTAAGACTTATGGAGTTCAACTCTCAGAATTCCTCAGCCACTTGCTGACCATTTATTCAATGACTATACAATGGTGCTGAATAAAAAAAAACTTACAACCAGCATACCTAATATACTTACCTCACAAAATTCTTCCCCACAACAACCCTGTGAGATGAACTGGGCTGAAAGAGAATGACTGGCCCAAAAGTACAGTTAGCTTTCAAGCAGGACTAGAACTCACAATCTCCTGATTTTTAGACTTGTGCTTTAACCACTAGACCAAACTTGACACAGTATCCCACAGCGATCACCATCATATTCCCACAGTGTGACCTTCAAGCCAGCTTCTAACAAGCAAAGTCAATAGGAAAGCCAGCAGGAAGTCACAAGTTGCAGTCATGTGACATTGTACCCACTGTGACTCACTTAACAAATGCAGCCAGAACTGACTGACTTTGTAAGTCAGGCAGTCACATGATAATTTATTTTTATTTTCAACTATGTCACTTAAGGATGGAGTTGCTGGTCCTAAATACTATCTGTGAAGACTACCTGTACTTCAAGCAAGCATACTTCATTTATTCACAAGAAAATGACATCCACCATTCTTTAGTCCTTAGTCCTTAGAACAGGCAATTTGATTTTGATGCATGACATCACATATTCACATCGCAATATTGGAATTATTATAGGTATCCCTTAAAAAGTACAACACAACATTGGATTTTAATGACCTTTCAAGCAAACTACTTATTTCAATTAGTATGATTTTAAATTTCTTAATTAATGTAATGCCCGCTATCTTAATATAAATGCAAAGCATTGCACATTGAGAAAAGAATATCCCAACTTCCCATATATGAGGTTTCAAGTTCTAGGTTTCTAATTCTCCATTTTTCTAAATATGACCTCTCTTTAGCTGCTATGGTCTTCACTTGTTGACCATTTATTCAATGACAATACAATGGTGCTGAATAAAAAATCTATGTTGCAGTAATAAAGAACCAACTCAGAATGCAGCTGCAGTGACAAAGGTAAACATGATAAAGAGGTTTAAAAAAGGAATGCAAAACTCAATTGCAAAAATGCTCTTCTGCAAATATTGCTATATTTGCATACTACGTACTACGTTCAATTTTGGTCATAACATCATAAATAGGGTATAGCAAAAGACAGAGAAAGAACAATGAAAATGATAAAAGAGAAATAGTACTTTGTATGAAAGAATAATATGTGTAGCTTTTTGTGTGTTATGTTTTATATGTAAACAGAAATAGAAAAAGATAATAGAAATTTAGAAAAGTATGCATAATAACAGCATATAAAACATTTATTGGAAGTTTTTCTTTCTTCTTAAAATACTAAACCACAGGTGTGATACAGGGGGACAAAAAGAAGCCCAAATTCATAAATATAAGAGGACACTCAAGTCTCCTGGTTTTATTTAAACGATTCTCACTTTAAGATCAATTTTAAAATAAATGATGGCAGCCAAATTTGCTACCATTTTGAGTACTGTGATTAGAAACTACCTCAAAAGAAGTTAACCCTTCTTTTGAAGTAACTTCTAATAACAGTACTCATGGTAGAAAATGGAAATGAAAAATGAAAACATTTCTTCTGTTAAAAGTTCTGCAGACATATTTCTGCATACAGCATGTAAGCAATTCTCCGAAAGACATTACAAAACAATATAGTAATGCCCACCAACTCCAACAGCTTTAAAATTCATAGAAAATAAAGCTAATGACAGCTATTAGACTAGATGATTCTACATGAGTGTCAAGATAGACAGATCTTCTAAAACATTAACAAAGCCAGTAGGAAGGCTTCTGGTTTGACATCTGATTTGACATGGACAGTTTTGGAAGGAAATTTGGATCAGACTCCAATTCCAGAGAACTCTCCTTTAGAGGTAAAATCATTTTAAAATTATTCAAAAAAAAGTATGAGACATATTTTTGATGTATGCATGACTTTTTTCAAGGTACAGTGTATGTCTGAAGGATACCATGGTTTGATAAATCATTTGAATCAAATAACTAAAGCAAGACATTCTTTAATGCACCTTTTAAACTAACAATATATCCTTTCTCAGGCTTAGATTTTTATGCTTTAATGAACAGGAGAGAGGAGCTGTTCTCATATGAAGTCCAAAACACTCCTGAATCTTTATGACAGGTGACAGGGCTACTCTTCTCACATTCTAACGGATGGAAGATATAACCTGCAATACATCAGGTATAATATTGCACTGGACTGTCTTGCATCTGACATTAGAATAAAACTAATATATAATATTGTGCATTATTAAAATCTGAAAGAAATTGACAAGACTAGGGGGTAGAAACGATCTTGAAAAAAAATTATATTTCTATTACCTTACTAGAAAATAATATACCAGAGCCAATTTGGAACAGAAATACTGGTGTCTATCAAACAGGAATGACAGAAACTCAAGAGCAACAAAAAAGTGCAAAATGTAATTCAATCAACAAAGCATGGGTTAATAAACCTGTTGGAGGATGGGGGCCCAGTTCTTCCAAGAAATACTAGCTACCACAAAATAAGAAAATAATTATAGTTACCTGAACAGCAAGACAGGCGGCATTATCAGAAAGCAAAATCTGTTCCTCTATAAAAGAAAATGCAGTATAATTATTTTAAAAAATGGTTCTTTCCTCTACTGATAATTGCACATCATTATGAGTGCAAAAATAAATGGTATACAAACTCAGAGAGACAAACTATTTTAGCACAAATCACATGCCCCATTACATTAATGCCACTTTACAAAACCTGAGGCCAGAAGTCCCATAAACATTTCTCCTGATGTGTCCTATAATTTGTCCTATTGCCCCAACAGTTAAAGAATCCCTAACAAAAGATATATCCTAAGGTTTTTTTTTTTGTTTTATTATAGGCAAAAAAAATTAATAATCACTCATTTCCTAATAGAAATAAAATCCACAACTTCATAATTCTTCTTGTTAAAAAGTAAAGGCATTCATAAACTTATAAAAAAAACCCAGCTTGCAGTTAATATTGCAGACTGTGTCTAGGTCTGTCACACAAAAGAAAGATGACAAGTACACAGCAATAAAAATTCCATGCTTAGAAGACTAGGGCTGCTACCTATTAGTCTTCATTACTTTGCAGTCTTCTGACAACTGTAGCAGGCTGCTGAGCCCCAAATGGGGGCCATAATGTGATCTGATGATATATGAAGAGCTGCTAAAGGGAGCCTGAACCATCCTAGCCTATACATTTTAACAGTTCCTTTTTATCGAGAGCCCACTTTACCACAAGACTTCAAAAATCTGCTGCCTCAGCTCTTGGTGCAGTAAATCTGCCAACTGGGCCTGCAAACCACATCATTTTACACTGCCTACAGCAGCCAATATAATGAGTCAATAATAAACCAAGGACCTTACAGGCCATGAATAGCAGGTTTATATTGGCAAATACAAGTTTAGCACAATCTTCTGACCAGATAAGCATAGTAAAGGATTCCCTTTTCAACAAGGCCTCTCTTGCCTTTCAACCCCATAAGGGGTCACTTAATTATAAGGATGCATATTTAATGAAGAAAACTTAGCTAATTGAGGAAAATAAAATACACACCTTTCAAAGGCTGATAGAGCACAGCGTTCTGAGGCCAAGGTTCAGCAGCTATAGGAAGGGTGAAAAAAAACACAATTTATAAGCTAAGCATTTGTTACTGCTTTTACACCAGATTTTCGCTCAATTTAGATTGATGAGGCAGTTTCCTCTACTTCATAGCTTTACCCTAATTTATTAGTTTTTAAAGAAAGACAAAAACAGAAAGTAACATTTAAGGTTAGAAAAAGAAGAAAAAACAAAAAGTACAGGGGGGAAAAAAATGAAGAAAATGATAAAAACGATTTGATTTTTCTCTTACAATTATAAGCATAAATTTAAATTGACCTCTTACTCCAGTGTCAAACTGGATTTCTTTGCGGGATAGATCAGCATTGTGCTTCTCCCCCACAGGCCAGCTACCAGAGGCACTGTGGGCCGATCCTTTGCTATTTCCAGGCCAGTCCCGTGGGCCAGATTTAAGCACCCCGTGGGCAGATTCAGCCCCTGGGCTTTAAGTTTGACATCTCTCTTACTCTGTTGCAACATAATTTGCATTTTTCTACCATCTATTATTTTCTAATCATCAAACTGATATATTGCAATTTAATTTCTTTCAAAAGTCAAAAAAGGGTTTCCAGTTGGTATTAATATTAACCGTTGTATTTTCTCTAATTAAAGCTGTTAATTTTGCTATCTCAACAATATCCATCATATTCAATATCCACTCTTCCAAATTTTTCCATCATTGTACATATAAAAGCCTCACTGCTGTTATCATAAATAAAAACAAAGTTCTATGAGTTTTTTCCAACTTTTTGTCAATCAGTCCCAAAAGAAAAAACTTGGCTTCATTTGCATACTAATCTTTAAAATCCTCTGAATTAATGCATGCATTTGAACCTTTTTTAGTTTTTATATGTCCACTAAGCATGATTAAAAAAAAGTCCCCTCTTGTTCATATTTCCAGTAAAAATTTGCAGCATGTTTACATTTAAACATTTTTTTTCCAATGACAAATACCAACAAAACTTAAAGTTGATATCAATGAATGATTCCCTTTCCAAAGTACAGAACAGCTTCAGAAAAGAGACTTTGCTCAGGAAACTACTACAAAGGGAAGGGTTAAATTTTCTCTTCAAATGGCTGCAATGCTTATAATTATTACAGGAACATGCAATTTCTTTTTGCAAAAAAACAGCAGCTTAAATGCAAAGTTTGGCCCTAAGTTTAAATCTGAATTGGTAAATAAAGACGTTATGTTTTTTAGGATAGGATGGACTGAACTATACAAATAACTGGAGGAGAAAAGCTTCAAAGATAAGGTGCTGCCAAAGAAAATGAAGGTATGAGACAATAGATGCAATCTTTACGCTAACCAAGAGATTTGAATCAAAAACCTGCAGAGTTCTAGAATGAGCATAAAGATACAAGCAAGTTAAATCAGGTGTAATAAAGCACAACTATTTAGAAGAAACACTTTTTAAATTAACAAGCAGAAAAAGAGGCTAGTCAAACAATGGAAAAAGAAGAAAAAGAGAGGCTGCTAAGTAGAGGCAAGAATGTTAGTAACTGCAAGAATAAATAATATATATATATGTTGTGAATGAATAAATGTTTAATAAAGTTATCTTGAGCTTGAAATCAAGTGCAGGGTTCTGGCCCTGCACTTCTGATTGGCTGTTAAATGGCAAGATCAGATTGGTCCGTTCAGGAGAATCTGATTGGCCATTAACAGGCCGTTCTCATTGGTTAACAGAGCTAGCGCTCCCAGGTTGCTATTGGTTGAATAGTTAATAAGTTGCCTATATAAGGAAGGCTATAACAGCCATCCAGTTTGAGCTGTCATACCATGTAAATAAAGAGTTTGAAGTTCACTGTTTCACCGGCTCGTCTCCATTATTCGCACCCATGCTCCACACTTAACACTGGCGACGAAGGTGGGATGTGGAGATGTCAGAGCTGACTAAAACAACGTGGCTGAAACGCACAACGGCGGAACCATGTCCGGCGGCGTAGTACCACCCGCTCCATTCGACCCAGCGCAAGAAGACTGGGAGTCCTACATGGATCGTTTCCAAATGTTCTTGGAAACAAATAATCTGAAGGATGCCCCAACCGGGAACAAACGGGCGGTATTCCTAACACATTGCGGGCCGACCGTATTCAAGATGGCCAAGGCACTAGCAAAACCGGCTGAAGTGAAGGCTATGGACTGGGACGTCCTCGAACCTCTACTAAGGGCCCACTATGCACCGACTGTACCAACGCTCGTAAGACGGCACGAGTTCTACCAAAGAAACCAGCGGAAAGGAGAGAGCGTTGCCGATTTCGTTGCGGACCTCCGAAACTTGGGAGGCCTCTGCGATTTCGCCAACCTGGAAGAGGCTTTGAGAGACCGAGTAGTTCTGGGACTAGATGTGCTAAACGTGCAGAGGAAAATAATGGCAAAGGGCGACATTAGCCTTGCCGATGCCATCGCTGATGCTACGACAGTGGAAGCAACCAAGAAGTCGGCTGCCCAACTGCGCCGAAACTGCACTCCGACACACCAACCAGCCTGCGAAATTTCACCTAAGTCAGAAGGACAGCTTCCGACGGCCCACCATGAGGACCTCTCTTCGTCGTCAGACAACGACGAAGAAGAGGTCCATCGACTGTGGTCCGATCGGGACCATTACCTGAAGTCCCAGCAACCGTGCGCTGGTTGCGGGGCCAACCATTACCGGTCCGATTGCAAATTCCGCGACGCGCTCTGCCATGAGTGCGGGAAACGAGGCCATATCGGACAAGTCTGCAGAAGTCTCCTAGGACCCAGCCAGACCTCAAAGGGGGCCAACTATCGCCAATCGACAGGAAACCGTCCTGTAAGGCGAGAACCAGCAAACCACTCCTACAGAAACCGACCCATGAATCGCCTAACGAGGCGAGAAGAGGCTCACCAAACTATCACTATTGGTCACGCCTCTTCATTGGATGCCAAAAAAATCCGAATTAAAGTGGCCCTGCCAAATGGAAGTCAACTCGGGATCGTCCCTGTCGATGGTTTCCTGGAAGACCCTCAAGCAACTCATCCCTACTATCCGGCGCCAAGACCTGCAATTCCAAAGACTCGTACTTAAAGATTATTAGGGGAACCGGATTCCAGTCGTGGGATCCAGTCGAGTCCGGGTTTCGTTCAAAAACCGCACAGCGTACTTACCCCTGACTGTGATCGACAAGGACTGGCCTAGTCTGTTAGGCCTCCAATGGTTCGCACCACTCGGCATTGAAGTGGCAGGCATTAACCGAATCGGCAGCAGTGACTGGGAGGAGGACCTCGCCCATGAATTCAAGGACGTCTTGGCGGAAAAGCTAGGCGATTACAAGGGGACCCCGATATCCTTTAGCCTTAATCAAAAAATAGCTCCCATCCGCCTTAAGCCTCGTCGAGTTCCGTTCGCACTAAAGCCGAAAATCGACGAACAGCTTGATAAGTTAATAGCCCAGGGAGTGTTAAAGCCAACCGATCACTCTCCCTGGGAGACCCCAATCGTGACATCAATTAAGCTGGATAGCTCCATTAGAATTTGTGGGGACTACCGAGCCACCCTGAACCACGCCCTGCAGCAAAACCCTTATCCGGTGCCGGTGGTGCAACACCTCCTCCATTCCCTGGGGGGCAGAAAAGTCTTCGCTAAACTAGACTTAGCTCAGGCTTATCAGCAACTGCCGGTTGATGAAAAAACGGCACAGGCACAGACAATCGTAATGCACCGAGGTGCCTTTAAATGTACATGGCTCCAATTCGGAGTGAGTGTAGCCCCGGGGATCTTTCAGAGCCTAATGGAAAGACTCTTACAAGGGATTAAAGGCGTTGTCCCCTACTTTGACGATGTGTTAATTGCTGCCCCCACTCCAAAAATTTTACGGGATCGTCTAAGACTGGTTCTCCAAAAATTCCAAGACGCAGGCCTTAAGGTGAAGAAAAATAAGTGTAAGCTGTGTACAGATCGTGTCGAATTTTTAGGGTACTTAATTGACAGTCAGGGTATTCACCCTACAGATAGCAAATTGAGAGCAATAAAAAACGCTCCCAGACCCCGGAATAAGGCCGACCTCCAGGCGTTTCTAAGCCTCATCAATTTTTATAATGTATTCTTGCCGCACAAGGTGACTGTCGCTGAACCTTTACATCACCTACTGGACAAAAAAGCAAATTGGGTATGGGGTCATAGAGAAGAGCAGGCGTTCCGTAATGTAAAAAAACTACTGACCTCTGACTCTGTACTAATGCAGTACAATGAAACCTTACCGTTAAATATCATGTGTGATGCATCGCCTTTTGGAGTGGGCGCCATTTTGAGCCACGTATTGCCTAACAGTAGCGAAGCCCCTGTTGCCTATTTTTCAAACACACTCTCGAAAACTGAGCGAAATTATAGCCAGATTGATAAAGAAGCCCTTGCAATTGTATCGGCTGTCAAAAGATTTCATGAGTACGTGTACGGCCGGGCTTTTACTATAGTGACTGACCACAAACCTTTGCTGGGAATAATAGCTGGGGATAAGCTAACCCCCTATATATTATCTCCCAGGATGACTCGTTGGTCAAAATTCTTGGCTGCTTATAATTATCAGCTGCAATACCGCCCCGGAAAAGCTATTCTCCACGTCGACGTGTTGAACCATGCACCACTTCCAGAGACTATCAATGACCCCGCGCCAACAATGTCAACGTTGCAGATCGAGACACTTCGTACGCTGCCATTAACTGCCCGTGATATCGCGAGAGAAACAAAACACGACCCCACCTTGGCACGAGTCCTCACATGGGTGGAACGCGGATGGCCATTGGACCAAGTATCAGACGACTTCGCACCATTCAAAAGTCGACAGAGTTGTTTTCTCAAAAGGGCTGTATCATCTGGGGCGATAGAGTCGTTATCCCAGAACGACTCCAACAGGAACTACTAAGAACCTTGCACGATGGCCACCCCGGCATCGTGCAAATGAAGGCCCTCGCACGAAGCTACGTGTGGTGGCCAGGCATCGACAGACAAATCGAGTCGTGGGTCAAAACTTGTCATAGATGCCAAGAAGTAAGCAACGCTCCACCAAAGGCAATCCCAACCGAATGGGAGACACCGCGGGGACCCTGGTCCCGTATCCATCTAGATTTTGCTGGGCCGACCAAAGGCCACACCTTCTTGTTAACCATAGACACCTACTCGAACTGGCTCGAAATCCACCGAATGAGGAACACAACCACCGAAGCGGTCATCAAAAAACTAGAAAGACTGTTTGCAACCCACGGATTACCAGACATTCTGGTATCCGACAACGGGCCCCAATTTACCGTGCTGTCCTTTGAGCAGTACCTGGCTGACCGTGGTATCCGACATGTGCTCACTTTACCTGCGCACCCTGCGGCCAACGGTAGGGCCGAGCGCATGGTACAATTCGTCAAGAAAACGCTACAGAAAGTGGACTATGACAACATCGAAGAGAAGATAAACCAAATCCTCTTTTTACAGCATATCACGCCTCACAGCGTCACCAACAAAACTCCCGCCGAGCTGCTAATGGGACGAAAGCTCCGCTCCCACCTCAACCGGTTACACCCAGCGTACGAACCGGAGAAACCACTCGGATCCAGCGGCCGATGCCGTACCTTCCAGGTAGGCAATTTGGTGTTCGCTAAAAACTTATCGGGCGATCCGCTGTGGGTAGAAGCGACTGTGGTCCGTGTAACCGGCCCAAGATCATACCTTGTACAATGCCCTGACGATAGACTTTGGAAGCGCCATATTGATCAACTATGATCAAGGCTGAAGTCAGGCAATTCCGAACTCCCTAATAACCAAACAGAGGAGGGGGGAGATACAGAGGAAGACGAATTTCAACTAGCAGAAAACCTTTTTGAAGGAAACAATAATGGAACAGAAACGAGAACAGGAACCAGGGATGGGAGTGAGTTCACCTCAGGGTGATGCCGAAGTTGTTGGTGACAACGAGAACGCGAACTCTGAATCAGAGGCACCCCTTTCGCCAAACAATGCCCTACCTCAACAAGAGTGCAGCCAAATACTGGGTGCACAGCGAAAATCAAAAAGACTAACAAAACAACCGTCCTACCTCAAGGACTACGTGACCGCACCCCGTAAGCGGAACCCGGGGGGAAGGGGTGTTGTGAATGAATAAATGTTTAATAAAGTTATCTTGAGCTTGAAATCAAGTGCAGGGTTCTGGCCCTGCACTTCTGATTGGCTGTTAAATGGCAAGATCAGATTGGTCCGTTCAGGAGAATCTGATTGGCCATTAACAGGCCGTTCTCATTGGTTAACGGAGCTAGCGCTCCCAGGTTGCTATTGGTTGAATAGTTAATAAGCTGCCTATATAAGGAAGACTATAGCAAGCATCCAGTTTGAGCTGTCACACCATGTAAATAAAGAGTTTGAAGTTCACTGTTTCACCGGCTCGTCTCCATTATTCGCACCCATGCTCCACACTTAACAATATATATCAGTTTTTAGATTGCATAATCTTTACCACGTCCAACCTAGTGCCTTCAATGTACAAATCACACTATTATAAACTAAGAATGATGGAGTTGTAATTGAATACATATGGAGAGTCACTGAGACAAGCACTGGCACAGCTAAGCTTATTTAAAAAAAATAAACCAAGCTACTACATGTTTCAGTAAATAAAAAATATAATGTGAATATTAATGTGTAATATTAATGTGAATATCATTTTGAAAGAATGACTCAAAAATAAGCAAGGAAAAATTGTGAAAGAATAACATTCAAATTTTTATGCCTATGCTAAGGGTAACAAATTCCCCACAAATGTTAAAGCAACAGTATCTTTTTTCAAAAAGGGATATTTTTCTTTGCCAAAAAAACCCCCAAAACCCACTAAGGAGATAGATGGAAAGAAAAACCCAATATAGCAATTGAGAGCCAGTCAACAAGCCTGCTTGTTAAAAAAAATCCCAGAAACTGCCATATATCTTAGCTGCCATATGCCTGCTCTAAATTTTCCCTAACATTTTACCGCAATAAAGCTTTTTTACATTGCACACTTGTGACATCTGTAATGTGTAATTTGCTTCTTTGTGGAATAGTCTATAGTGTGTGAACGAAAAAGGGGAATGGAAAAGTAATACTTTATCTAAAGAATCGTAGAGGAAAACGAAAAGTTTTTGTAGGATCCATTCTGCAATTTATACAGACAAGGAGAAATTCAGCAACCTAAGATGCTTATGTAAGCAAACAGGTACCAAAGGTTTTGTTTATTTATATTCCACTACAAAAGAAAGCTATTGGGGTTATACGGTCTATTACCAAAAGTTGCTGGAAAGGGAGAATGGTGAAGATACTTTTGATGAAAAAAAAAACGGAGTCCTCCTTATAAACCATTGCAAACAACTTTGTTTTTACTATCTATTGGCCTTCTTATGCTGTGCCTTTCCAAACTTGCAGAATTTTGACAGTTCCCATCATCTCCAGTAATCCCATCCCAAACATCTGGACAATATCAAGAGAGAATGTTGCTATCTGCAAATTTAGAGGAAACGTGGGGAATAAGATTTTCCTGATGAGAATGTGTCTATTTTATTATTCAAAGTATGAATATACAGGGTATCAGTAGTACTGACATGCTAATGCTACCCGGCATAGCGTTCTTGCAGTTGGGCATGACAATGTTAATTGACTTGCCCACAGAAAGAATCTGTGCCGAAAGATAAATCAAAATACCATTCAGCTTACACTAGTTACAGACAGGAGAGATATAAAATTATTGTAATTGATAAAATGTAAATGATTTGCTAAACCTATTTACCACAGCTGGTGCTTTTTGCAACAATTCCATCAGTAAAAATTAAGAATGCTGTTTCTCTGCATGACCTTGGAACCACAGTAACAAAAATGCTTGACAGCTTTGTAATTGTATGCCACTTTTCCAGTGAACTAAAATTATGTTTGCACAGGAGCTAGAAGGGGGCTGTAAGATATGTAAATGATACGTTGTTGTTCTGTCATTTCCAATTCTTTGTGACCTATTCAGTGTCACGTCATTTGGATTCCAGGCATCAGGATCAGGATATCACCGGAGCCCAGTTGGAATTTTCCATCTTGTGTTAATTATGTTTATTTTTTTAAATGTTTTTATTTGGCAACTTCTATTGCTATTTCTACTTTTATATGTATGTTTGTTTTTATGCTTTTTTATTGGTGTTATTTAATTAAGATGGACAGTCATATAAATATGTGTAGTACATGCCTGTTAATGTTTTGAGTTGTCATAAGCTCAAACTTGGATCATCAGTGATAGCACCTAACCATCTGTCTGTTTGTTGATTGCCTTTGATCCTTTCAAACATCACAGTCCTCTCCAGTGACTCTTGCCTTTCAATTGTATGTCCAAAATATTTAAGCTTCCATAATTAAATTCTACTGGGCCCACTTTCATTACCATATATTGTAAGTGGAAAACCACAGCCTTCAAAATATGTACTTCTATTGCATGTGTGATCTCCGCATTAACACTTTGTCTAGAAAGTCTAAAGTACACAGAGAAGCTAACTACTGTATATCCAAGTGTCATAATGGAATACTTTTTTTCATTATAACATTAATAATTAAACTGTTCATACAGTGTGGACAAGAGTCCCCAACCTTTAGAACTGAGCCACTGCACAGCTGGAGATGAGAAGCGGGTGAGCAAGTGAAATCTAAACCATCTCCCTGATCTGTGGAAAAACTGTCTTCCACAAAACTGGTCCCTGGTGCCAAAAAAGTTGGGAACCGCTGACAGACCTTTCCATCGAATGATATACAAGGTGATCAATAAAAAAATACAAAAGAAGACAAAGCAAGGCAAGTATGACATGTTGGGAAAGATTGGTTACAGACAATACAGGACTAAATGGGCAATAATCTGAGGCCATATAATACAGTTGCCTATGTTCCTATGATAAAAGTTATGAGTTTAGAATACTCTTATGAACAGTTTTGGATATCTGAAAAATGAAGATTCAGCTAGATAAATATCAATGAACTGCATTAATTTTTGAAAGAAATACTACTTTGTTGTTCCTACTGAGTTTTGGGAACGCTGTTGCTATAAATGTAAACAAGTCATATGCATATAAAATTCACCAGCATAGAAAAAGAATTATTCATATATTTCTGAACTAAACCGTAACTTCAAATCAGTAACACCAAAAGAATGAGGGAACTACGAAGGATCAGGTTTCTCAACAAGACAGCAGAAAAATAAACACATGTTTAATGTACAGCATGCCTCTTGCCTTGAGAACAATAGGTGAAGGCATAATTTGTAAAATAATAGGCACTAATATTACACACTACTTTAGCTCTGTCATGTTTCCAATCCATCAAGTTGATTAATGTTTAAGTCTCCTTCAAGTCAATCTTGATTCCTAGTGACTTCATGGACACATCCAAATAGTTCTTACATTCTTCAATAATGTTTTTGTTGACTTTCCAGATTAGTATGTAGTATATAGCCATGGAATTTTCTGGCGATTTTTCCACAGGCCTTTATCAAGCCCAATTGGGCTTAACTTCCAAGCCCAAATAAAATCACACAACAGGGTATAACTGAAAAAGGTATAATTTGTTCAATAATGAAATCAAGCCAAATTTATTATTTGGTTGCTAGATGCTTTGATCTGTAAGTGATGCTTGTCCATAATACTTAAGCTACATTAAAAGAGGGCAGGGATAAAATCAAGCATAAGGTCCATAAACGAAATCTCGCTTGAATTTGAATCCCACAGGACAAATCACTGCAAAGAATTACACTATTTTATAGTTCTAAGCTTATTTAACAAGCAGAAGTGCCCCATCTAAGAATATACAAAAGTATCTTAATATATTTTCCATTTAGCTTTCTTCCTGTCTTGTTTCTCTGGAAAAAGTTCTCTTTCCATCTATGATTATCACTAAGTGTTGTATCTTTTGATTCTTTTTTTTTTTAATATAAATTTTATTTGGGTTTTCACAAAAACATAATACAAATAAAACATCTTTGAGAATAGCATGATCCCGGGTTATCACTTCTTCATACAGACACAAACTCAATTTCATATTCATCTTTGTGTTCTATTCCATATCTTATTACTATTTTAATATTTTCTCCATAATTTTCCCCTCCCTTGGTTTTCTCAACTTTGTTTTTAATTATCTCATATCTAAATTCAATTATATATCTTTTTCTAAGTTTCAATGTCTTCCCAATCATTTTAATTATACTTTTGTCTGTCCTGTTTCAATTTTATATTATCTTTTATAATAAAACAAATTTTCCCCTGTAGTTACTAATTGGAGTATGACACCTTTATATCTTTTAATTTTATCCATTCAACTCTTAAACTTCAATTTATGCCTTTAAAATTCAATATAGTACATAACTTCCAATCAAATTCTGCTTGGTACATTCTTAAAATGCACACTATGTGTGTGTGTGTGTGTGTGTGTGTGTGTGTGTGTGTGTAATTTATTTATTTATTTTGTCAAACAATTATAACAGCTATAAGTATAAACATGGTTATAAATACATGAAATGGATATGAATAAGAAAAAAAAGAAACAATAGGTCAGGGACGGTAGGCACGTTTTGGTGTGCTTATGCCCGTCCCCTACAGACCTCTTAGGAAAGGGGTGAGGTCAATAGTAGACAGTTTAAGGTTAAAGTTTTTGGGATTTGGGGAAGAAACCAGAGAGTGGGCGTTGGTCCTTACCTGACACGCCATTTCTCTTGAGCCGTGAGGATCATCCAGAGAGTGGGAGGTGCTTCAGTCTGCGTCGTTGAAGGCTGAGCTTAATTACTGAGGAATGCTCCGCCCTCCATCACGTGGCTCCCTTGCGTTCCCCAGTTTATGCGAAGTCGAGAGTGAAGAGATGATTGTCTCATCCTACTATGCTACAAAGTTCCTTGGCCGAAACAAGACCTCACCAGATGGTGAAATACTAAGGGTGGGGCTGGATGATCCTCATGGCTCAAGAGAAATGGCATGTCAGGTAAGGACCAACGCCCATTCTCCTTAGAGCCGTTCATATCATCCAGAGAGTGGGACATACCAAAGCTTGGCTGTCCTACGGGAGGGATTCCGTTTTGTTCGGTAATCTCCGCAGTTCCTTGAGGACTCGCTGGAGGACTCGTCTACCAAACGAAGCCTCCGCCGAGGCAAATATGTTGATCTTATAATGTCTAATAAAGGGAGATGGGGGGCCCAGATGGCCGCCTGACAAATATCAGCAACTGGAGCTTGGGTGGCTCAAGCTGCCGAGGTGGCTGCACTTCTGGTGGAATGTGCTGTTATTCCGCTGGGTACCAGCAGAGCCTGAGACAAATAAGCTTTGGAGATAGTAGCTCTAATCCAGCGACCTATGGTTGAAGGGGACACTGTGTGGCCTAATGATTTGGGTTGAAAGGAAAGGAATAGGGATTTGGACCTCCTGAAGGGCTGGGTACGCTTAATGTAAATGCGAAGGGCCCGTCTCACATCCAGGGTGTGCCAAAGCTTCTCCCTTTCCCGCAAGGAAGTGGGACAGAAGTTCAGAAGTGTGAGTTCCTGTGCCTTATGGAAGGCTGAGTTGACCTTGGACAAGAAGGTAGGGTCCGGCCGGAGAACCACCCGGTCGGCATGGAAGATGCAAAGGTCCTTCCTCACCGACAAGGCTGCTATCTCTGATATTCGGCGAGCCGAAGTAATGGCCCCCAGGAACAGGACTTTGAATGTGAGGAACTGGAATGAGGATTCCCTGAGGGGCTCAAAGGGATGTTTAGTAAGGGACACAAGGACCTTATTGAGGTCCCAGGTAGGGTATCAGTGTACGGTTGGGGGACACAAGTTAGTGGCTCCTCTGAGGAATGCCCTAAGGTGAGGGTGGAGGGAAAGGGACCCCAGATTGTCACAAACAATGACAATTGAGAGGGCTGCGACCTGGCGCCTCAGGGTGTTCAGGGAAAGACCTTTCCTCAGACCCTCTTGAAGGAATTCCAAAACTTGAGCGATGGAGGGTGAAAGTGGGTTGACCTGGAAACTATGGCACCACTTGCAGAAACTATTCCAAGTGGCATTGTATATTCGGGTTGTTGAGGGCCGCCTGGCAGCTAAAATGGTATCAATAACCTGGTCAGAAAAATGCTCCTTTCTTAGACGTTCCCACTCAACCTCCAAATGGCTAACTGGAGCCACTGAGGATCCAGGTGTTGGAGGGGCCCCTGAGAAAGGGATATCCTGTTCGGGGGGATTTTCCACAGAGGGGCCACCGATAAGTTGCGGAGGTCCGCAAACCATGGGCGTCTGGGCCAGTAGGGTGCCACTAGAATCAACTCTGCTTGCTCGGAGATGAGCTTCTGGATGACTCTGGGGACCAGGGCTAATGGAGGGAATGCATATAGAAGCCCTATGGGCCAGGGGCAATGGAGGGCGTTGTGATTCTCGGCCCCGTGGGAGGGGTGCCTCGAGAAAAACCTGGGGAGCTGTGTGATGAGGGGGGATGCAAAGAGATCTACTGACGGGAGACCGAACATCATGGTCGCTTCCCTGAACAGTTACGGGTGGATGCGCCACTTGGACTGGTCCACCGTGGTCCTGCTCAGCCAGTCCGCTTGGGTGTTTGAGTCCCCTGAGATGTGTTCGGCTTTGAGGGAGAGGAGATTGTGCTCCACGCAACGGCAGAGGTGCTCGGCCTCTTTCCTCAAACGTATGGACTGGGTGCCCCCTTGTCGGTTGACGTAAGCCTTGGCGGTGACGTTGTCCGTGAGTATAAGGACATGCTGCCCACGTACCTGAGGAAGGAAGTTGCGCAGGGCCAGGTGGATGGCACGGAGTTCCAACCAGATTATACTGCATGCCCGTTCTACCTGTGACCATCTGCCCTGTGTCGAGAATGAGTGGATGTGAGTGCCCCATCCGGACAGGTTGGCATCTGTGGTGAGGATGAGGCGTTGGGGCTCCTTGAAGCAATGTCCCTTGTTGATGGCGGGACTGGTCCACCAGAGGAGAGACGTGAAGACCCTTGAAGGCACCTTGACCGTGGCCTTTGAATTGCTTCTGCTGGTCCTTTGGAACGGGAGCAGGAACCACTGTAGGGATCTGGTGTGTAAACGGGCCCAGGGAACAATGGAGATGCAAGAGACCAGTTTACCTCGTAATTTAGACAATTCTAAAAGTGTTACCTTTCTTGACCGTCTGATATGTTTGACGGTTTCCTGGATGCTAAGGAATCTTTCCGAGGAAAGGAAAACCTTTCCCTGAACTGAGTCAATGATGGACCCCATGTGGGTGATCTGTGTAGATGGTAACAGTTGGCTCTTTTGCCAGTTTACTAGGAACCCATGTTCTTGGAGGGCAGAGAGAGTAGCTCTGATATCCTTCTCTGCTTGGAGTTTGGAGTGAGACAGGAGGAGTATGTCATCCAGATAACAGTGGAGACGAACCGGGAGGTTTCTGAGATGGGCCGCCAGAGCCGCGAGGACCTTAGTGAAGGTTCTCGGGGCAGAGGCCAACCCAAAGGGAAGGGCCACATATTGGAAGTGGTGGTGGTTGTAGCAGAACCTGAGGAATTTGGAATGGGAGGGCCGGATTGGGATGTGAAGTACGCCTCTGAAAGGTCTATAGAGGATAGCCAGTCCCCCTGCCTGATGTCCTGTAGAATGGACTGTATCAACCTGCGGTAGACTGTATCAACCTGCAGTAGATCAGGTAACAATTAAGGCGTTTCAGGTCTAGAATAGCCCTCCATCCACCTGAGGATTTGGGAACCACGAAGAGGTGGGAGTAAAACCTCTGCCCCCGCTGGGATGGTGGGACGGGTTGTATGGCCTGTATGTTGAGATGATGGATAGCTGAATGTTGAGGAGATGATGGATAGCTGAATCCATTAAATTGCATTTGGTGGGATCCCTCGAGAGGGGGGATGCCATAAAAAAGTCAGGGGGGGTTGCGCTGGAATTCAAGCGCGAGACCGAGTCTGATGGTGTCCCAGACCCATGCATCGGAGGTGGAGGAGTTCCATCGGTCGGCAAAATGCTTGAGGCGTCCGCTGATGGGAAGGGAGGGACGGGATCTATCTGGTGCGCCGGAAGGGCTTCCCTCCTGAACCCCTGAAGGGACGCCTGTAACTGCCGCCCCTCCTGTTCCTGTCGCCCGGATCGGTTCAATCCTGGGGCTGGAATGGCCGGAAGGAGGGGGGTCTCGGATACCTGGGCCGGAAAGGAGACTGGTAGAAAGGTCGGGAGGAACCTCTCGAAATGGCTGAGAGGCTCTTGACTTTGGCCTCCGAAGAAGGGGAGGAAGAAATTTTTTCTTGCTCCGGGTTTCGGATAGCAATGGCTCCAGGGCGGTGCCAAATAGTTTGTCCCCCTTGATGGGGGCAGTGGCCAACTTAACCTTGTTTTTTACGTCTGCCTGCCAGTGTTTGAGCCAGAGCAGGTGGCGAGCTGTAACATGAGAGGTTATTGCTCGGGCGGAGAACTTAAAACGCGTGGTAGGTGGCGTCGGCCGAGAATTCTGCCGTGGCCGTCAACTTTGCGATGTCCTGATGTGCCCTTGTGTTAGAGGGGGGGACATGCTGTTTCAGTTGGCGGAGCCACCAGATCGAAGACCTGGTGAAGAAGGAAGCGGCTGTGGCCGATCTAATGGCCCAGGTGTCAGTTTGATGAGCCCTATGTAAAGACAGTTCGGACCTCTTGTCCTCGGGTTTCAGAGCCTCCAGGGGATCACTGGGGGAGGAAGAGGAGGCTAAGCCAACGATGGGCTCACCTACTTCAAGAGTGTTCAGCAGGTTGCAGAAGCTCGACTCGAGGTTGAAGAACCTCTTGTCCTGGCTGGATGGGGCAGGAGGGGCCCTTGTAGAGTCCAACTGGTTTGAGACTAGGTCGTGAAATATGGGTGGGGCTGGAATAACCTCCACTTCCACCACGGGTTGCCTAAAAATGGCGTCCTCTTGTCCCTCCGCCAGAGAAAGGAGAGCCGAGGGGGACTGTACAGACAGGCCAGATATGTTCTTGGCCTTAAATAGAAGCGATTTAAACATGTGTGGCTTGAACAGACCCACAAAGGTGGGTTGATCGGGAGTGAGGCCCTCGTCCTCGGACATGTCCTCTTCCATAGGGTCTATCTCTGATAGGGGCTCCCCTTGGTGCGTAGACCCCCATTCAAATTCCTCCTCCTCCCTGAACCGATCCAGGTCCTCTATGGCCTCCTCCAGTTCCCTTTCTGGGAGAGGACTGTCCCCCTGTAAAGGTACCTGACCATGAGGAAGGTCCGATCTAGGCGAGGACCTGACTGATGGCGAGTCGTGTTCGGGCGCCATCGAGGGGGGACTGGACCTGGACATCTGTTGAAGGCCTTCTGCTATCCCCTGGTGGATAGCATGCTCCATCCATGCCTGCATGTGAGCAGGGATCTCGACTGTGGCGGCCTCCTCCTGGCGCAGACCAGCGGTCATGGGCGTGAATGTAGCTTCGGGCATCCGTCTGGTCGTTGGTCCGGGGACCTGGTGTCCCTGGGATGAGAAGCGCCTGGAGAGGGAAGAGCAATCTGGAGGAGGGGGGGTGTCTGGAGGTAGAAGGAATGGAGGGTGGGAGGGCTGGAGGTACCGGTTGTGCCTCTCTAGATCGCCTGTCAAATTCTTTCTCCAGTGCCCTATGACGTCTTAGGGTGTCTCTCTGAGAAGCCTTGGAAGGTTCTTTAGAGGCTTCTTTAGCCTGTCTGCGCAGGTGGTAGGATTTAGATCTGACCTTCAAAGAATGGCCTTTAGCGGAATTGTCATCTGTCATTATAGAAGAAAGGACTGTAATACAATTCTAAAGGCAGTTGGCTCGCCAAGGGTTCGACCTACAACAAGGCCGGGTGTCCTTTCAGCTGGCCCATGCCCCCTTTTGGAATTTAGATGTATACAATCTATAACCTTATTATTGTTATAATTATTAATATATATGTACGTATGCATACAATTAAGATATATAATCCAATTAGTATTGATAATGTGTTATAGTCATATATTGATAAGATATATATATAGATATAGATATATATAATATTTAAGTCTTTATTAATGTTGTTGTTATATTATTATTATTATTATTATTATTATTATTATTATTATTATTATTATTATTATTATTTGACAAATATTTAGCTCGAGGGCCGGTTCGGTTCTCCCGGGAGGGAGTGGCCCCAGAAGTTGCTGATAATTATCTCCAATTCGCCAAATGAAATGCCTGAAGCTGGAATGTGGCCTCTGGCAGCTGGAGCTCCCAGGCAACAACCGGGAGGGATAGGCTGCGGTTTCCTGCCCTGAGTGTGCTGCGGAAAGCCAACAAGTTTGCCAATTAGAAAGAATGCACAGTAGCTCTCATAGGCTGGAAGGCTTGTGACTAGATCTAGCCTCTTCGCAGCCCAACGAGGCCTTTTAAAAAGGCACCCGACACGCGGCGGCGCCCAAAATGGTGGCTGCCCACGATCCCTTATCAACGGACCGCTCAGAGCAATTAGAAGCCTCTCCGGCACGTCTAGAGGCCGAGAGAGGTAGCCAAGTAAATTTTCGCCCCTTCCTGGGCGATCGGTGTTTACGGTGGGGGGGAACACCAGCTGCACTTTATCAGCGCGATCGAATAAAGCCGCTACGAGTGTGGCGTGGAGAAGCAGCAGGAAAAGTCCAAATGGGGGGGGAGGGATTGGCGCCGGAGCGTGAAAGCCGCCCGCTCTTTATCCCCCCTGGGGGCGAAAAATGTGCTCCCCTGCTATAGCAACTATTCCAAGTGCGCAGAGGCTAAGGAAGAACTGAGGCAAACAATAAGCAAACCTGAAATAATAAGGAATTCTCCTGCAGTAAGGAAGTTCTTGAATCGGCCAAGGAGTGGGAAATACACAGCCTACACTCACGAAGGCTGAACATAAACTGGGGAATGCAAGGGAGCAACGTGATGGAGGGCGGAGCGTTCCTCAGTAATTAAGCTCAGCCTTCAACGACACAGACTGAAGCACCTCCCACTCTCTGGATGATCCGAACAGCTCTAAGGAGAATCAGGTAGAGTATTCATTGACTACTCTGTTGCTGAAGTCGTATTTCCTGCAATCAAGTTTGGTGCGGTTTATCTTTAGTTTGTATCTATTTTGTGCTCTTGTATTGTTTTGGTTGAAGCTGAAGTATTCATTGATAGGTAGGACATTGCAATATATAATTTTATATACTAAGATCGAACAGAAGGTGGCATATTTCCAGGTTGTCTAGGTCTAAAATTTCAAGTCTGGTGGCATAAGGTATTCTGCTACGAGTAGAGGAGTGGAGTATTCTTCTCGTTAAATATTTCTGGACTTTCTCAATTGTATTAATATCAGATATGTATTGTGGGTTCCAGACTGATGAGCTGTATTCAAGTATTGGTCTAGCAAATGTTTTATATGCTCTAGTTAGTAGAGTGATATTACCAGAGAAAAAGCTACGCAGGATTACAGGTGAAACTAGAAAAATTAGAATATTGTGCAAAAGTTCATTTATTTCAGTAATGTAACTTAAAAGGTGAAACTAATATATGAGATAGACTTATTAGATGCAAAGCAAGATAGTTCAAGCCATGATGTGGCATAATTGAGATGATTATGGCTTACAGCTCATGAAAACCACAAATCCACAATCTCAGAAAATTAGAATATTGTGAAAAGGTTCAATATTCTAGGCTCAAAGTGTCCCACTCTAATCAGCTAATCAAGCCATAACACTTGCAAAGGGTTCCTGAGCCTTTAAATGGTCTCTCAATCTGGTTTAGTAGGAATCACAATCATGGGAAAGACTGCTGACCTGACAGTTGTGCAGAAAACCATCATTGACACCCTCCATAAGGAGGGAAAACCTCAAAAGATAATTGCAAAAGAAGTTGGATATTCCGAACGTGCTGTATCAAAGCACGTTAATAGAAAGTTATGTGGAAGGGGAAAGTGTGGGAAAAAAAGGTGCGCAAGCAGTAGGGATGACCCCAGTCTGGAGAAGATTGTCAGGAAAAGGCCATTCAAAAGTGTTGGGGACTTTCATAAGGAGTGGACCGAGGCTGGATCAGTGCATCAAGAGCCACCACACACAGACGGATCCTGGACATGGGCTTCAAATGTCGTATTCCTCTTGTCAAGCCGCTCCTGAACAACAAACAACATCAGAAGCGTCTTACCTGGGCTAAAGAAAAACAGATCTGGTCTGTTGCTCAGTGGTCCAAAGTCCTCTTTTCTGATGAGAGCAACTTTTGCATCTCATTTGGAAACCAAGGACCCAGAGTCTGGAGGAAGAATGGAGAGGCACACTGCAAGATGCTTGATGTCCAATGTGAAGTTTCCACAGTCTGTGTTGATTTGGGGAGCCATGTTATCTGCTGGTGTTGGTCCACTGTACTTCATTAAGTCCAGGGTCAACATAACCGTCTATCAGAAGATTTTGGAGCACTTCATGCTTCCTTCCGCAGACGAACTTTATGGGGATGCTGACTTCATTTTCCAGCAGGACTTGGCACCTGCCCACACTGCCAAAAGCACCAAAACCTGGTTCAATGACCATGGGATTACTGTGCTTGATTTGCCAGCAAACTCATCTGACCTGAAACACATAGAGAATCTATGGGGCATTGCCAAGAGAAAGATGAGAGACATGAGACCAAACAATGCAGAAGAGCTGAAGGCCGCTACTGATGCATCCTGGTCTTCCATAACACCTCAGCAGTGCCACAGGCTGATAGCTTCCAACCACGCCGCATTGAGGCAGTAATTGCTGCGAAAGGGGCCCAAACCCAGCACTGAGTACATATGCATGGTTATACTTTTCAGAGGTCCAATATTGTTCTATGTACAATCCTTTTTTTATTGATTGCATGTCATATTCTAATTTTCTAAGGCTGTGGATTTGGGGTTTTCATGAGCTGTAAGCCATAATCATCACAATTATGACATGCCACGGCTTGAACTATCTTGCTTTGCATGTAATGAGTCTATCTCATATATCAATTTCACCTTTTACGTTGCATTCCTGAAATAAATGAACTTTTGCACAATATCCTAATTTTTCAAGTTTCACTGTAGGTTAACAACTTTTAATGCCTTTCTGGCTATGTAGTTACAGTGGGCTCTAGCACTTAGATCATTTGAGATGAGTACTCCAAGGTCCTTGACAAAGTTTTTGTCATCAACAAGGTCTTGACTATTCAGCTTGTATTTTATTTTTTGATATTTTTTTTGCCAATATGTAAGATAGAGCATTTATTTGTTGAGATTTGATGTTGCCATTTGTTTGACCATTCTGACACATAGTCGAGGTCTTTTTGAAGGGTAGCAGCATTGTCTGTGGTGTTGAATAGCTTTACATCATCAGCGAAAAGAATACAGTTGCTCTTAATATAATCACAGAGGTCATTAATATAGAGTATGAAGAAGGTTGGTCCTAGAACACTGCCTTGGGGGACACCACTGTTGACAGATACAGGATTTGATAGGACGCTCCCAATTTTGACCATTTGTTGCCCGTTTGACAGGAATGCTTCAATCCAGTTATGCAGGTATCCAGAGATACCATAAGATCTTAGTTTTAGGAGTAGTTTGTCGTGTACCACTAAATCAAAGGCTTTACAGAAGTCTATGTAAACTGCGTCTATTGCTTTGCCCTGATCAATTTGTGTAGTCAATATATGTTTTTACAGTGCAAGAGTTGCAGGTTACAAAACATTTTCCTTCTGAAACCAAATTGTTTGTTAGAGAGTAGGTTGTTTGTCTCTAAGTGGAGGATAATGGATTGGTTAATAATTGATTCCATGACTTTACAGGTGACACAGCATAAAGAGATTGGTCTGTAATTTTCAATTAGGCTGGGGTCTCCCTTTTTGAAGATGGGGATGACTGTGGCTATTGACCATAGATTTGGCAAGGAGCTGGTCCTGAAAGATTTTTCGAAGATTATGCTTAGAGGTTCGGCTATGGCAGTGGATAGCTTTTTTAAGAAGTAGGCACATATTTCGTCCGGTCCAATAGATAAAGATGGTTTTAGATTGCGTAGTGCTTTTTCAACATTGTCTTCTGTAAAATTGATATGTATTAGATCATTGTAGTTGTCTGTGGTTTGAGTAGGAAATATTGGGCATGATCCATTGCTGTTTACTGAGCCAAAGAATATGTTTTATATATATATATATATATATATATATATATATATATATATATATATATATATATATATATATATGTAAAACAATAGTAAACACTCATTCCATTCCAATTCAATTTTATCATTAATATTAGTTAGAATCTTAACATCTTTAACATTTCTTTTCAATTGAATATCATACTTCCTTGTGAACACTTATAAACTTTCCATAATTAATTCTTTTTTCCCCATATTTGTCTTCACTTATATTTTTATAAATCATTAATAATTAAAATGTTCCCATCCTTTCCTAATTTCATTCTCATTCACTTTATTTCATTTATTTATTAACAAACATTCCACTGCATTACAATAAGTATTTTATCTATCATTTTAGTCATACATTGTTTCATATTTTCTAAAATTATTTCTATTTCTAATATAACAATACTATCTTATGCACCTTTGCAGAATTCAATTAAATTTTCACCCATTATCTCTAAATAGGCTTATTCTTTCAATCCTTATACTTTTTCCCTGTTTCTCTATATCTTGTTTCTATCTTTTATAACTTCTTTTCCTTTCCTTCTTCCCCCTCTTCTTCTCCCTCCCCTTTTTGCCCCCTTGTCTCTCTACTTCTAATTCTTTCTTCTGCGATCCTCTCTTCTGTTGCTTCCTAATATTGTAATTATTTTTCAAACTATTTTTTTTTTTGGTTGTTTTTTCAAATCTTAAACTTTTCACTCTTTTCCCCCCCTTTCCTTTTTTTCCCCACATAAAATTACTTGATCATTAAAGAAGGCTTCTTCTTTGTCCCAACCTTCTTGTTCTACAAGCGTTTCTTGTTGTTTCTCATAGTTCCAGATCTCCATTTCTAAAAATTGAAATATGAAGCCAAAAGAACCTCTTCCTTCTTGTGCATCTTCTTTCTGTTTTTTAAGTTCCATTTTCAGTTCTTCTAAAAGCGATGCCATTTTAAACACTTTTAAACAACCACCCGACTGATTTTAGTCATTTAAATCCAATAGCCAAAAATCCAAGAATCACCAAGTAATCCAAATAATCCAAAGCTGTTTCTTCTTGCTTCTTTTTTCCACTTTCTCTTCCTGGAGTTCTATTATTTTGTTACAAAGTTTCAATTAGAATATATCTTTTAGGAATCTTGTTAAGGTTTCACTGTAAGTTCCTTTTAGTTCCAGGCAGTCTCCTCCATGTTTCCAGATCCCACCCTTTTATTCTTTCCCTTTCTCTCTTTTCCTGCTTGAAAGGTTTTTGAGTATCCAAAAGTCTTTATTATCCCTTTGGCATTTTATTTTCAGCTTAAATGCCTATTGATGTCAGTGGATTTTTGTCAATTTCTTACTTAAATCTCTTAGCTGTCAGTATAAGGAAGGGAAGAAAAAAAAAAAGCCAAATTCTTTCCCTTCCCTCTCTCCTTCGCTGCTTCAAAGTCTTCTTTGGGAACAATGTTATTTTTTATAGTTCAAATTCCAGGGTACTTTACGTTGTTGCTTTTTCAGTTTAACCTGGTCAACCAAAACTTTCTCTTCTTATCTTCTTCCTGCACATTCTTTTCCAGTCGAGTTCTTCTTTGAGGTGGCCATTTCTGACCACCGCTGCAACCACCTTCGGGAAAGGGAGTAATGGCCAGCTGAGGAGGAGAGATGTGGCTCTCCTCGACCCTGCTGGCAGTCTTCCCCCTCTTCACCACCTCTACGGCTCAGGGCGCTCCGACAGCGAGCACAGATCGAAACCACACACGATCGCGGATTTTGTTCCATCGCCAAAGCAACTCAAACCGGAAGTCCGTATCTTATGATTCTTGATGACTCTATTTTATTTCTTCTTTATGTATACTGAAAGCATATGCACCAAAGACAAATCCCTTGTATGTCCAATCATACTTGGCCAATAAAGAATTCTTTTCTATTCAGCTAAAATATGGTGAAAGACAAGTATTAGTCATCTTCTCAAAACATTAAGCGTAGTTTCCTAGTATGTCTTCACAGTCCAGATCATTTACCTGTAGCTAATCTAATAAAAGATGTGGTTGTCTCACTTGGCTACTGGCCATTAAAGAACATTAGCCTGTCATCCTAACCCAATGAAATATCTTATGTCAAACCACAGAACAGACAGATAAGAATACAGCTCTCAGGAGGAATAATAAATAGTGCCAAGTTGAATTGTTAAAAAAAATATACAACCTGATGTGATGAAAGATGGAAGTTATACAAATCTATCCTAAACTGTCTTTAGCTATCCTAAAATCTGATCAATCATATTTATTCTAACTGTTAATAATTCTTTGGAAGAGATTGCTTTAAAAAGGATAATGTTATTGCAAGAGCAATCAAAAAACTTCTCTGTATCAATTCCCACAACCAATCATTCTTAACCAGTGCCATTATTAAGGATGATAAATACCTCACAGAACAATTCAAGAATCTGTCCTCTTTTCATCTCTATAATTTTCTCAATTAAGAAAATGCCCTCTGATTTTAAAAGCAAATCAACCTACAGGCTGAGCATTGCATAAATCAAGTAAATATATTCTTGGGTTAATTTCCTCTCCCTCTGTTGACATAGATAATAAAGTGCTATCTAAAGTTCAAAATGCAGTATAGCAAGCTCATTTTCAGATGAGGTAGCAAGCATTAATAGAGTAACGGTACTTAGTATGCTTAAAGCATACTGTTAGAAGAAGTGTGAATAAGAATTTTAAAATAGGCCCTACCTTTCTTACATTTCCCTGCCCTCCAACTCAACTCAAAGGATCTGCAGCCAAACCCCAGCTCCTTGTGCCTAGGAAAACCTTTATGGATAACTAGTTATATGAAATATGGTTTGACTCTGTGATGAATCTTATCACTGTACAATTCGTGGTTTGTGCCAAAAAGACTATAAATGTGCTCACTGAAAACTGTTTAGCACGTCAATGGGTTCGTGCTCTGTAATAAAACAAATAAAAATTAGAGGTGATTGCACTTACAACTTATCCTGTATAACAGTAATGAAAATTGTACAAAACGTTCTATAGAATACTATATTTCTAGACAATTATGAAAAATATTTGAGAAATAAAAATCTGATTTACTCATCAATCTTATATAATAGCAACGAAAATTATAGGGGGGAAATTCTAGAAAATTCTCAAACCCATTTAGAAAATAAAAATTTAATTCACTAAACAAAACTAATCAGTAATACATCATAAATAATTTTTAAAATGTATTTCCAATGGCATAAAGATACAGGACTCTGCTGATAGTTTGAATTTTTCTTGTTTTAAAATAACTATATATAAAGCCTTTATTACTTCAACAAACCTGCAACCAGTCTGATGCTTCAGTTTAAAATAATCTCTCATCCATTAGGATTGATCAATAAAGAATGCACAAATACTTCTCTTTATAAATTAGCTGCTCACTTTCATCCAATATAAATACCTATATGAAAATATAATCAATTTCAAAATATACTTAGGCCCTTTCATAAAATTGACCTTATAAAAACCTCATAAAAAGGGTCAGGAAAACAAATTCATTGCATAACAAACCAGAAAAGTGACTTGGATAATTTTCCTATATTGGACTTACGAAAGAAATCTGTTAACGTTTTGAAGAATTTTGAGAGAAGCAACAATAAAAAAGAAAAGGAATCCCAAGTACTTATTTTAAATCATCATTTTAGAGTACAAAATTATATATACATTCATACTCTTTCTTTATATTAATTAAAATTGCAATCCAATGCATACTTGCTAAGAAAGAAACAGCAATAATACTTAAACTTATATACTACTTCACAGGGCTTTACAGCCCTCTTTAAGCAGTTTACAGAGTCAGCATATTGCTACTGCCCAAACAATCTGGGTCCTCATTTTACCGACCTCGGAAGGATGAATGGCTGAGTCAACCTTGAGCCTGGTGAGATTTGAATTGCCAAATTGCAGGCAGCCGGCAGTCAGCAGAAGTAGCCTGCAGTACTGCATTCTAACCACTGTGCTACCATGGCTCTGAAGCAATAAACTGAAGCAAATAAATTTTAAATTTACTTGCTTTGGACTACATAGGTACAAATCTAATTACAAAGTCTAGTTAAAACCCCAAATGACTGTTCCAGGGACAGAATGAAGCTTACATTCGTGGAATGGTTGCTAGGTTATAAGTGCATTCATGTTTAGGAAATGATTCCAAGAGGAAATCAAACTGAATATTATCTTCCTGAAAAATATGCTTCAAAGAATATGCCAAAATCTGCTCTTCTCTGAAACAAATATGTGTATCTGTATGAGAAGTGGGCAGGATGCTACCCTCCCAGTGCTTTATACTTAAGGCTGACAGGGATTATCATCTATAACTTCTGGAACATTTAGCCTCCCAAATCATGGACAAGTTCCACAAACTCTTACAAGACTTTGTATTTTGATACTCCAAAAAATGTGTGGTTATATACTCTGATATATGTTCTATCATACAAATGAGATGGGTACTGGGAACTCTTTTGGAATTCCACATCATGATGCTACAAAATAGATGTATGTGAAAATGAAGAAATAGGAAAAAAATAAATTAATTACAAATAGGACATTTCTTGTTTCTTTAAAATGTGTTATGAACAAGTATTCTCATGAAATTGCTAACCATAAGAAATAACTCCATCTAGCTAAACAATAAGGTTAAGAATGTAGTGAAGGAAAAATCTAGAAACAGGTTGGAACTATAGTCCTTCAAGTATAGTTTTTGACATAATAGCTGACAGTGGTAGAAGTACCAATCCCAAATCTGCTAGGGGATGCTAAGCCAAGTGTCTGTTATCTATTTGACAAAAATGCAGTGGCAAATCATTCTTAAGATTATTTCACCAGAACTATTTTTTGTTCCACTCACCAAAATAACTAGTATATTGGTCAGACACACACACACTGAAGTACACAGTAACAAGGTACTCTTACATTCTGGACATGAATCCTAGCATACAGTGTTCCCATTCCTAAATTTTGTTAACTTCTACTTAAAGTTGGGCTATTGAACTAGATCGGAAGAAATATATTACTGAACACACATATTACAATCTGGGATATGTTGCTGTCTACTCTCTCTTTCTTACACATTCAATGTTTTTAAGGGGGAAAAAAGCCTATCTATGTATTCTACATCTAAAGTCTTTCATTGTGCTTTTGCAATATACCAGTATACTACTTTAACATATTCAGGTATTTGTTATCCTGTTTTCCTTGTTCATTAGAAGAGCACTCTTAGAAAGTTTAGGTTTGTGCTGCATTCTGTATATTTATTATATGAAACAGTTGTGGCTCAACCTACTAGATCAAAATGCACATTTTGGGGCACTGAAGATGAACTTCAGGGTACTGTTTTATGTCATTAAAATTTTCTAAATATTAATGAGCAAATGGTAAAAGTCTGCTTCTCAGAGTAGGCTTTTCTTCCAGTATCAACTCTCAGTTTTGGTAAATAAATATTTTCCACTCAATATCCAAAGAACAAATCTTTCATTCAGCTTAGGAAAATTATTTCTTAAGATTCACTAATGTATCATTCTTGCAACCACTTTTCTTTTCCAACATTATCAGATATTTAAGTTGCTGTAATAAGAAAGATTAAACCTTAATACCATCTGAAAACCAAGATGTTAACTCTCAAGCAGTATAGCAAATTTATTTCCATAGCCTGAGATTTCATTTGTGATATGTTATATGTACATGATAAATCTCAATAAATCCTCATATTTGTCTATGGAAGAACAGGTTGTACTGGTTATCTACTTAAAATAGATTTTGAATATTGCAGTGTATGAAAACCAGTTTGAAATATGGTTACCATTTATAGCATTAAAGGAAAATATAGATTTTCTTAGCATGAGAAGCCATGTCAAGCAGATCCACCATAACTTAAATCAGTGAGATTTTGCAGAGTAAAATGCAAGCAAAATGACTTCTTCATTATCTAGCCAACATCATCATGCAAAACCTCTTAACGCTTCATAAATGATTTGGTCATCATTTTATATTTAATCATTAGTGCATTAGAGCAACAGACTATGCTCAGCATGTTCAGACAAATGCAACTTACCAAGTGAAAGGGGCAACATTTTAGAAAATCAACATTTACTGTACAACAGATAAACAAGGATAGAAAGCAAAAAAAAGCAATTATGCCTGGCACAGACTATATCCTTTCTCTAGAAAGAAAAGTCATTTTTAAAGAGTTAACATCACAACTAAAGTCACAACCACTTTGGCGCCAAGAAAAATCTTTTCTTTTTAAAAAAAATATAATAACCCTAAGCAATTTAACTGCATATGCAAATGAAGATCTATATTTTATTGCTGCTACCTCACCACAGCAGTTACAGTTAACTGGAACTGGATAATGGAGTGATTGTTTTCATGAACAGGGTCTTTTACTAGTAGTCAGTCAAAATTCATTTTTATTTTTTGATATTATATGTTTCACATTTATGACCACACTATGCTACTATACATCTAAGGTAAAGAGAATGATAATAAATAAAACAGAGATAGAAAATACATTATTTTAAAAGGTGAATGTGTGGAGAAGATACCTCACTGGGTTAGCGTGATGAATGCATGAACTTCATATACAGGTAGTCCTTACTTATGAACTGAGTTCAATAATTGTTTGAAATTGTAACAGTGTAAAAAAACAGTATACTGCAATAGGCATATATGCAATCAGTCCTGGCCTTTATAGCCATCACAGTATCCTATAATCATATCAGAATCGGAAAAAGAAATCTGGTCATGCTGCCAACTACAAAAGCTGATACAAAAATTTATGCTACCAGACAAAGACTGAATGCACCAATTATCACATTAAACAAGAGGAAAACCTTCTACATACCAATTCCACCCGCGCTTTCTACAATTTTGTAAACAACAAACTAAAAGATTCAAGGTCCATCCCACCCCTGAAAGGACCTAATGGTAAAGACTGCAACAAAGTCATTATTAAAGCCAACCCCTTTAACACATTCTTTGGATCAGTATTTGTAAACAGCAATGAATCATGCCCAGTATTTCCGAGTCAAACCACAGACAACTACAATGATCTAATACATATGGATTTTACAGTAGACAATGTTGAAAAAGCACTAGGCAATCTAAAACCATCTCTATCTATTGGACCGGATGGAACACGTGCCTACTTCTTAAAAAAGCTATCCACTGCCATAGCTGAACTTCTAAGCATAATCTTCGAAAAATCTTTCAGGACCAGCTCCTTACCAAAACTATGATCACAAGCCACAGTCATCCCCATCTTCAAAAAGGGAGACCCCAGCCTAGTTGAAAATTACAGACCAATCTCTTTATGCTGTGTCACCTGTAAAGTCGTGGAATCAATTATTAACCAATCCATTATCCTCCACTTAGAGACAAACAACCTACTCTCTAATAAACAATTTGGTTTTAGGAAAATACTATCATGTAATCTGCAACTCTTACACTGCAAAAACATATGGACTACACAACTCGATCAGGGCAAAGCAATAGACGCAATCTACAGAGACTTCTATAAAGGCTTTGATTCAATGGTAAACGACAAACTACTCCTAAAACTAAAATCTTCTCTTCGCTGACGATGTAAAGCTATTCAACACCACAGACAATATTGCTACCCTTCAAAAAGACCTTGACTATGTATCAGAATGGTCAAACAAATGACAACTTCAAATCTCAACAAATAAATGCTCTGTCTTACATATTGGCAAAAAAAATAATCAGAAAATAATATATAGGCTGAATAGTCAAGACCTTGTTGATGATCCAAACTCTGTCAAGGATCTTGGAGTACTCATCTCTAATGAACTAAGTGCTAGATCCCACTGTAACTACATAGCCAAAAAGGCGTTAAGAGTTGTTAACCTAATCTTACATAGTTTTTTCTCTGGTAATATTACACTACTAACTAGAGCATACAAAATATTTGCTAGACCAATACTTGAATACAGCTCATCAGTCTGGAACCCACATTACGTATCTGATATTAGCACAGTTAAGAAAGTCCAGAAATATTTCACAAGAAGAGTTCTTCACTCCTCTACTCGTTGCAGAATACCTTATGCCACCAGACCTAGAAAACCTAGATCTACGCCACCTTCGGTCCGATCTAAGTATAGTATATAAAAGCATACATTGCAATGTCCTACCTGTCAATGAATACTTCAGCTTCAACCATAACAATACAAGAGCACACAATAGATACAAACTCAAGGTTAATCGCACCAAACTTGATTGCAAGAAATACGACTTCAGCAACAGAGTGGTCAATGTCTGGAATACTCTATGTGACTCTGTGGTTTCTTCCCCAAACCCCAAAAACTTTAACCGTAGACTTTCTACTATTGACCTCACCCCTTTCCTAAGAGTCTGTAGGGGGCGTGCATAAGCACACCAATGTGCCTACCGTCCCTGTCCTATTGTTTCTTTTATTTTTCTTATATGTATCCATGTATTCATAACTATGTTTTTATTTATACCCATTATCTTGTAAGCAATTGACAAACCAAATAAAAATAAAAAAAATATGATCAACAATTAAGATTGTCGCATTTGACAGATACATGATCACCATTTACATATTCCCAACCAGCCTGCAACAAGCAGAGTTAATGGAGAACATGAAAGTAAAATAAAAAGTCACAGCCATGTGACGTTTTGCTTAATGACTATGGTGACTCCTTTAACAATTGAATGGGAAGTAATGTCATAAGTCCATAATGATCACATGATTTTTCACTTAGCAACTGTTGCATTATGGCCACTAAGCAAGGACTACTTATATACTAATTAAGGAGAGAAGCAACTTAGAACTAAGGAGAAATTTCCTGACAGTTAGAACATTGCCTCCAGAAGTTGTAAATGTTCCAATACTGGAAGTTTTTAAGAAGAGATTGGATAATCATTTGTCTGAAGTGGTGTAGGGTTTCCTGCCTAGACAGGGGGTTGGACTAGAAGACCTCCAAGGTCCCTTCCAATTCTGTTGTTGTGTTCTATTCTGTTCTATTCTACTATAACCTATGCAGTATAAGTGCAGGATTACTAGATATCCAAATATTTCATATATGCATCTTATCTTTCTATAGGATAACATATACAGAATCAACTAATCTTTGCCACCACTTCCTAAATCAAATTATGATGTAGATTATAATAAGAGGCAGTTAATTAACCCGATGCTACCCCATAAGATTTACAGCTGAGGGCTTCAGCTACGATGACTTTATCCCAGGCATAATATTGCAAACTTCTTTACTTTAAAGGTATTAACTTTCAAAATAATAGATCAGAGGTAACTAAACCAGTGCCTACTAAGTACTGTTGATTTCAGTTCCCATGACTTCCTACCAACATAGTCATAGTTAAAATTGTTTTTATTTAATTTCGACACTGCCTATCTCAGGTAAGCAGTTAAAATATTTGTGAATTGCAATAAAAATCTGAAGAACACTTGGTTGCTAGCACATTCCTAAATTACAGAGTAATCTTGGCAGTTAAAGGGTACATCCTACTTTTGTATTATAATCCAGGAAGATAAATTTCATAACATATAAGACATTTTAATTTTCATATGTATTCAGCATGTAGAGTGTATCTATGAATCTAGGGTTACTATTTGGTTGTTATACTTAAAACATCTTAGATTAGCACTATGGGAAATTTGAGAAGCTAAGAAACGTGGTTAGGTTAGGTTAGGTTAGGTTAAAGAATATAAAAAGAAAGTATAAAAAGAAAATGAACAAATGTATAAGCTATATCATAGCACACATATAATGTTAACAGTCCCACGTGTATGTTACTGATCATAAAAATATGAAATGGTCAATTCTCTCTTTAAAAAGAAAATAAAACCTCAGCACTCTCTCTTATTTACTTGAGGAACACAAGATTTTCAAGCCAGCACAAAGTCGAAAGTCCTTGCTTAACCACTTATTTGGTCCTCACTTAATAATAGCAACCAGGACTGCTGTTGCTAGGTGCTCTATGTTACCAACTACTTGTTCAACAACTGTTAGAAACTGTGATAGCACTGAATGACTCCTACTTATGACTGGTCCTCTACGTTCCAACCACTGTAGCATCCTGCAGTCACATGCCATTTGTGACCTTCCCTGCCAGCTTCTCACAAGTCAATGGGGAAGTTGGCAGGAAATGTCACAAGTTGCTATGGTGAATATTCCTCCCGCCTTCCTGTGTATTATGCTGCACTTTCCTTCCCTTGTACTCACACTGACCTACATTCTCCTTCCGTTGGCCTCCTTGTGCTCATATCAATCCACACCCTCCTTCCCATGACTTTTCTGTGCTCCCCTCCTCCAATTCATATGTCGCCTGCACTGGGCATCTCCCTTCACCTGTGGCATCTTTGTGCTCCTTACCTGGGTATCTCACCACTTCCCACTTGATTGCACACTTTTGGATTACAATAGCAACCTAAATTGCCTGGATTGCTATCACTAAACAAGGTGATCATGTGACATCACTTACCAATGCCACTTACCAATGGCAATAGCTGTTACAACCCAAGGATTATCTCTACGTTTTGTCATGTTTCATTTTAAGTAATGCTCCATTCCCTATTCAAGCTCATCTATTTAAAAAATGCACAGAAGAGAGATCTTGATCTACTGGCATCCCCTTGAAACAGATAAGCAAGAGTTTACAAGTCTCAATATGTAGATAATCTCAAAAATATAACTCAGAATTTACAAAATCACTGGCTCCACCCTGGAAAACATCATTTTGCATTTGCCTCCCTACCTTTTTTTGCACATGGTTAGGATTGGTAGATCTAAAAAGAATAGAGGAAATCTCACAAGTCTGAAATACACACAAAACTGAAGTGGGTCATTGAAACGTAACAATGAAGATAACTCTTCACGTTGCATGTTCATGATACCGACATGATTATTACTAAGTCATGAGAACCTCCACAAAATGCATGGCAGCAAAAACACTCAGGATAAGCCATTATGCCTGCCTTTATTTGTGTGGCTAGGTTAGGTTAGGTTAGGTTAGAGCAATTAGAAAGAAAGGGAGAACCAACTCAAGCAGTGACAACAGGGCAACTTCATTGACAAAGTTGGGGCTTTCCAAACTGCAGGCCATTGTGTGTGTGTGTGCTTGCGTTCCCATATTTTTAAAATAAGATGGTGAACTTACATAATGCTCCTCGCTCCTTCCATTTTCCCAACAACAACCTTGTAAGGTGGGTTGGGGGAGGGAGGGAGAGAATGAATGAATGAATGAATGAATGAATGAATGGCCTAAAGTCACCCATCCAGCTTTCCTGACCAAAAGGGATGTCTACAATTCAGTCTGCCGCTTTGTAGGCCAGCAGCACCTTCACCTCTACACCAGGCTGACCAAGACATCTAGGTACTGAGCTCCAACACTTCAAGGGCTAGCAGGGTAAGGAAGCAGAAAAGGCTCTTCCGCTAATAATACTGACAGGCCTCCATCCGGAAAGTGGTGGTGGTGGGTATCCAAAATGCAAAAGCGAACGGGACAACAAACCCGGCCGGGCTGAAGAAGACGACCTTTTCCTGCCCAGAAGGGAATTCCAGTTTCCCTGGGCAACTCCAGCCTCACCGCCGCCCACTGTAGTCTAGGCAACTCTCCAAAGGTCGGGGCGCCTCTCCTTCGGAAACGCAGCCCGGGCCAAACTCCGCGGCTTGCAAGGAGGAGGGACGTTTGCCTCTGCTTCCCTTCCGCTCCCATTCCCGCCGCTGCTTTCCCCCTCACCTGCTATCTGAGTCACGAAGGCTTCCGCCACCAGGGACATGCTTCCGACGACAGGAGAGTCCCTTCCACGCCCGTCCCCAGGCCGCGTCGCAAGCGGCCGAAGGTTAAGGACACCACAGGAGAGCACGGCGGCTGCGCCGACCAACCTGCGGGGAAAAGTGCATCCGGGGCCTGCTCCGCCCCTCAGAGGAGAAAGCGCCTGCTTGCAAGAGCGAAGGGAGAGTCGTGCTTGCCGCTTGCTCTCTCAAGGGCCGCTGCGGGTCTGGGCCAGAAAAAGGTTGCGGTCCCGGTTCTCTCATTACCCGGGTGTGTTAGATTCGTGGTTGGGAGAAGTAGGTTCTGATGGGCTCGCTGGTCGCAAAAATGCATGGATTTGGTTTTGCCATTTCCCCCCCCCCCCTGGGCATTTTTGACAAAGGGCTAAAGATGGGGAGAGTGAGTACCGGCCCACTGAAATATCCCGAAATAAAAATTCCCGCAAACCTGATTGCCCCAAAGATCCATTCGGGCACCAGCATTTATGGTAGTGATGTGCACATAGAGTCTGAGGGGGGGCTCGCAATGTTTAGGGGCCACGTATGAACGCAGTCCCTGACAAATTATGGCTCAGTACATATATTTATTTTTCTAAATTGGTTACAAGATAATAGGTATAAATAAAAACATAGTTATGAATACATGGGTACATATAAGAAAAAATTTTAAAAAATGAAATAAAAGCTTTATGGGTTGTTGTTTTTCAAGGGAATAAAAACAATTTGTGATAAGCCAAAGAATTACATAGCAGTACTTAGTTCAATTTGGTTTGTGAGAACAGTTGTTTTTCTAGGGTTTCAATAGGACATTTTATTTCTTCTATCAAATTTCTACACTGCCCATCTCACCTGATAGCCAGTGGTTTACAAATAAAAAAGCATATAACAATGTAAAAAAAAAACCAGTTAAAAATAGAATTAAAACCGATATGAAATCAGAGGCTAGAAATAGGTTAAGAATGTAAAGGGGCTGGGGAGAGAGTGCCCTCAAGCCCCCAACCACCCACATGGTTGCATATCATGCCAGTTGGCAGAGGCAGGTCTAAGACTGACCTTAGAAAATGGAAGGAGCAGTGACACAGCCCTGTAAAAGAATTTGGGCCAAGAAGCAGAAGATTGATACCATCCCCACTCCCCAGGAGGTAAAGCAGAAAGTGGGGCAACCCCGATTACCACTGAAAGAAGCTGTGACCTTTTGCTGTTTCCTGCTTGATTTTCCCCTTATAATTTATGATTTACTGCTTGATTTGCCTCTTATATTTTATGTTCTAACTTAACTTAACCATTATTTTCAATGGAGAAAAAATGGAATTTACAATATTTTGATCTTTGGTAACAAGGTTTTGTTGTTCATTGGTGTTTTCTTGCAAACCCCCATAGATGTACTGCTCAAGGAAGTTGTAAGTGATACCCATGACACTGAGCAGTGACTGCCTCCCTTGGGATCTCATCAGGCTGCCCTCATCTGACTTCATATTTTTAAAGATGGTTCTAATTCAAAACTGATTAGAAATGCTGCAAAGCAAAGTAATTGGCTCCACTGTCATTGATTTGCAAGAATGTCTTTTGGATCTTCATATGTTTTTCGGGCATTCCTGCAAAAGATAGTTATTGTCAAAGGGTTTTTTTGGAGGGGGGAATGTGTCTACTGACTCGAGGGGAAAAAACCAAAACCACAAAACTCAAATGACAGGAACATCTTTGGAAGCTGGAACTGCTGGTACAATGGAACTGCCTTAAATGCCACCTGGTAAAGGAATGTTTTGTGAATGGTCACACCTGTTCTTGCAGCCATTTTGTGAATAATAAAGCTACTTCATGGTAGCCATTTGTGGAAGTCTATGTTATACTCTCAAAATTACAAATGTGCTCACCAGCCCAAAATATTGACCAACATTGATATATTTGAATTTCAAAGTTCAGAATATTTATGAAAATATGTACTTTGGAATTATATGTTTGTTTTTTACCTTATTATTAGGCAGCTGCAATACTGGAGATCTATGATTTTGGCTTCAGTGCATATTACGCACATTTCACCCAGATACAAGTTCGCTCATAGATATGACTTTAAACAGCACTAACAGCAAAGCTGACAGTATATATTTGAACAATTTCAATGTCTCCAGGCTTTTTGTTTTCTTACTTCATATTTCATTTTAGTAGCAGAAGCAGAATTAAACTGTCAGCAATATTTGAGAAGCAAACACTGTTCATGTTACTAACAGTTTTACATCCGTCATGACTTACATAGTAAATGTCATCACCTTCAAACATATGCCTTGCCTCCATTTACTGGATAGTTATGTGGCTAATCCTCAAACCAACAATCCATCATAATGAACAAAATTATGATAAATATCCCCATCAGTTACAATACTGCAATATTGGTCAATGCTTTTCATTACTGCATTGTCTAGATCTAATTTCAGTGTGGCTCTTTCTTACTCTATTTCCACAGTGAGCTACTCATTATCTCTGGCCTAATCTTGCAATTCTCAATGAAGCAGGGAGGGAAGAGCAGTCTAATGAAAGGTTATTGGGTTTTCACATCAGGTTGTGTAGACTCCATGAAGAATGGTGTTTGACCTTGAAAATAATAGCTGTTTATTATATATAAAATATTTTCTCCTTTTGTTACTGTTTTTTGAGCTGTGTTTTTTTTAAAAAAAAAACAAGAATTGGAATAAAGTAAGCTATATACTTTATTACACTTGTCTTCAGCCTTTTATCTGTTAACTCTGTTGTTCATTAAGATGTCCAGCATATGCAAACACATTGGACAAAATATTCATACAACAAGCTATGCAAGCAAAAAAGACCTGAAAGTTCACTAATCATCCAGAAACATGTAATACTGGATTTTGTGGTTGAAGCCAACTGCTAAAGTTCGTCCCAGCAAATATTTTTGGCCTTGTGCAGCTAAATTCAATCTCATAATTGTGACATAGCTGGAAACTTGTGGTTGCAAAATATAGTGGTCCCAAAATGAACTTTTGCCCAGAATGAGAATAATTTTTTTAATTTCCCCATCACAAAATGTCATTTTTTGAAGTCGTTTTAGAAAGGGGGAAATAAATTACTTATGAATGACTGTTGACCACCCTTGTGTTACAAAACATGTATTGAACATGCTAATTATACAGTTATGGTACAAGCATGACATTCTGAGCCTAATGCATAATCTCCAGTGAAAGCTTAATTTGACAAGAAAATTAGTCTGTGTACTCTTAAAAAAAATTTCTTAATGTTTCTAGGTATTAGATATTACCATAACTGTACTCAAACCTGGATCATATACTGTATCATGTACTGATTCAACACTTCCTGCACAACTAGGGTTGCTGATCACATGCCAGTATATCCTCAGTCACCATCGGTATCCATAATCTTTCTGATAGAAAATGAATTGTGTGCACTGACTCTGATGATGTTTCCAAACTAGTGCATTATCTTAGCTAAGCACTGTATTACAAAGAAAGACAATGGTTATACTGTAGATACCAGTGGATAAATGGACTTTAGTTTGGTTTCCAAGTGACCATTAAAAATACCCTGTCTGTCTTCTAGAAAAATAAGGGGCAAATCTCATCCACTAGTATTTTGGCAGGATTTTTTATAAGCTATGGGTGATAAGACATTCTATATAGCAGCCCTGTAGTTCAACTGTTCCTATTCCCCCTTCAGAGCCCTTACAGGCTCTGTTGTTCTGTAGATAGCACTAACTTCATCCAGTGCAATTTCTGCCTATTTGCTATTTATATAGTCTGTAGCCTGAAGGTCAATCTTTAGTTCCCAACTAATTCTCAAGATTTCAGGCCCATGAATTAAATGTTTGCCCTTTGAGATCAGCCACAAAAAGAAAAGACATTTCTTCCATTGATAATGTCTTACGACTGACTCTGCAATAATGGACAAAGGCATAAGAAAATAATTCGCATTTTCCACGTGACAGAAACCTTGTATCAGGATTGTCAGCGTCTTTTCTGCTCAATGCTCTTGTCATTTAAATCTTTGATAAGAATCAGCTGGGAATGGAGCTCTATAGCTGCAACAGCTTCTTGCAAATTGTAGATGGAGTTGATATTGCAGATACCTAATTAATGTGACGTATCACCTTATTTCAGTCTCAGGCATTTTTGGCAACACTGAATTGTTTTATATCAGGGATTATGTAGATATGGCAAACAGAATTACGGTATTATACCCTAATGTATTTTCAATTCTATAAAGTTCATGGATACACTACTACTAAACATTATAATGAAAAAGAAGCTAGATAGATATGTCTGATAAATTAGTGCAGGTTACTGTATAACAATTAAGTCTGATTCTCCGTATTGCCCAAAATGACAAGATTGAAGAAGTAGACGAAGCTAATGAGTCATATGATTGTTGAGATTGAGTACAGTATAGAAAACGGAAGCATCTTCACTGTTTTGCTTTAAGTTTGATATAAGGGAATAAAACATCCGGAAAACTTGCAATCTATTCTAAATCTGCCTTGAGGGAGAAAGGTTTCACTAGGATTTTGACATATTACTAGTTAGTTTCATGGGCTATCTAAAACTACACACATACTTAAAAGTAATTTGGCAAATCATCTTTGGGGTCTGAATATTTAACTATGACGAAGCCCGTGAATTGTAACAACACAATATTTGGATAGACATTTAAAATGGTTTGGTTTAATCTGGTTTTTAAGCCAGTGATCCTATTTAGTGTGTGTAAGTAAAAGTGTCTGTGCATATATATGTTCCCTGATTTTTATGTTATCATAAACCCCAAAAAACTTAAAATGTTTGGCAAAGTCCTCTTCAAACTGATGACATCCAAATCTGTAAAATCTCAAGAACTGAAATTCCACACACACACCCAGAAGGCACCAGACTGGTTTACTTCATTAAAAAGTAATTTTTTCCAGGATTCCCATAGAAAAACAAAACAAATGTTCAGTTCTGTAATGCAAATGTATATTAAAATGGTTCAAAAAGAAGGAAACAAATATTTTATTGTCATATTTTACTGCGGAAAAGAATTAAATGAATATACATAGCAAGAAAAAAAGATAAATAACTTATCACATAAATCAAAATCCGGTTCTGGGGGTTTTAATCAATGGAGTTTTTGCACAAACAATTCATTCCATATGCTGAAATTCCCTAGAAACCACAAGAAGCAGATTAGAAAAGAGATATGCATTTGTGTGTATATCATTTGAAGTTATTTGAACTAGACTTTTATATCTATCAATCTAACAGCAAGCGTAGTAGGTAGTATTGAACAACAGAAAAATAAATTTAAATATTATTAACTAATTACTGAATGAATCCTTTTGAAGGGGTATAAAATTGTTTTTAAAAAGAGAGAGTTGGGGTATAATATCTCAATCTTTATATCTGTTGACAGAGCCTTTCAATCATAAGCAAAGTTAAATAAAAATGGCTTCCAAACTCCATTAGGAAGAGCATTTAATATATCCATCTGTATGTCATAAAACATAGATAGTGAACTATGAATTTATTAGATGATAGTTGAATTACAGGTCCCCAATCATTAGTAATAAGACAAGTTGTCTATGTATGACTGTTGAAGCTAGACAGAAGCTCAACAGCCATAGATTTTCCACCTCAGCCTTATTGAATACTACCCAATATTCTTGCTGTTTAAATACAATATATTTAAATATATTTCCTTTTGCAAACAATTTTGTGAACATACAACTCCAGCTTCCCCAAATTGCATGTTTACATGTGCACCTAGTTGATACACTTCTTTAAAATGTTATTTTGAAATATTATATTTACCTATCTTGCATCGGGTTTACAATTAATAATAGTAATAGATAAAAAGATTGACTGGATAAATGTGTATAAATGATTATTGGATCTTCAGAATTATCTTTTCCAATGCAACTGGTACTCTCTAGAAATATTGAACTACATCTGTCATTACCCTCACCACAACCAATGAAATGTTGGTTGAGGTTGGTAGGAATTATAGCCTGACATACAAGGAATATGTAGGGGAGGAGCCATCATATAACTTTTGTGTGGTTAATATAGCACATCATAATTTTTTTAAAAGGTCATAGAATGTACACAGGTGATATTGGAGAATATTGATTTTTTGGATTCATCCCAGTTCAGATTTCTGTCTGGCTTTGAAAGAGAACCAATTGCATTCAAGGTCAATCTGGTAGATGTTTTATGCTGGGAACTGAATGGGGATGGACAACCTTGTTGGTTCATTTGAATTATTAACGAGTTTTAATAACTTCCAACATAGCATCCTTCTAAATTATCTTGCTCAATGCAGCTTCATGGACAATGTTTTGCAGTAGCTCTTATTCTTTCTGACCAAACACTTCAATAGAAGGAGTAGCCAAGATAGGCATCCACCTCTAACCATAATAATGCCAAAACGATCAATGGACTTCACATTATAACACAATTTCCACCCTTTCATACTTTTGGATTTCTCTCATAATATCACACACAATTGTATAAGTGGTAGAGACACTCTCCCTCTACCATATTCCACTCATAGCTTGAGGAATTTGTTTTACACAACAGTTTTTGTCTTATGAGATACTTTGGCTCGTTTATGCTTATCTTATACTATTTAACGTCTATATGAAACCACTGCTTGCTTTTTTCCAAAGGTTTGGTCTGTCTTCCTCTTCCTCTTCTCCTTGAGTCATATCAGACCTTGCCTCTTCCACAGGTTCATTTTTTTTCATATACTGTATATGCCATTTGCTTGCTAGTAATCCTTAGCTTCCTTGTTTTTTAAGAAACCAATAAATATGCTATATTTTAATTATCCGTGTTTATAACAAATGTATGGCTATATGAATATCCCATTATATGAACGAGTGCTTTCTTTGCACGGAGGAAGAGAGAAGAAGGTAATTGAATTTTCCTTCTCAGATCTTCATGGCTGCATCTTCCCAGTGCCAAATTTAAGCATAAACTAAAGAAGCTACAGTTTTAGGGCCTTAACCGCAGAGCCTCAGAAAGATTTTTTCGCCCAACTTTTAACTTTTATTTTTTCTTGTGTCAACTCATAAAGAAAATATTTTAAGTTGTATCTGATACCAGTTTTCTGACTTTGTCAACAAGTTTGATTATTACAAGTGATCTTATTTTGTCAGCGTTTTCTATATATATTACTGAATCTTAAAATTATTTTAAAAATTGCATTAAGTATTGTTTCCAGGATATACTATATTTTATTATAATATAATGCTATATTATAATCTATAAGAGACATGAAGCCAGCCAAATGATAAATATGTAATCAGAAAATGCATTTGAAAGTAATTTGTATTTTTTCACTTTCAATATCTTCCTATTAAATCATCAAAAGGCATATTTATGTCTTCAGGTTTTTTTATGGTGACCCAAGGCCCTGTTTTGGTATACACCTTAGTGAGACTATTTGGTGTAACTTTTTAACAAGGGGCTTCCAAGATTTATATAATTTAGGGTCTCAGCAAGTATAAATCCTGCCTCTTCCAGCAAATAAGCTGTTTTTAAAAAGTGAACATGGAAATATAGCAGCCCTATCTAACCATAATACAGTGGTGTTAGATTACAGTGTGACAGAGGTTGCAAACATAGACACATGCTAATTGTTAAGTTCGGAAGGTCGGGCTCATAAAGACAAGAGACTTCAGTAACAACAGCTCTTTATTTATCGGCAGGAACAAGTCTGGAAAACTAGTAGCTGCGATGGCTCTTTTATAGAGCTGGCCGCGGCTTGGCGGCAAATGACTCTGCTTCAAGTCTCCTGCGCTTGGTTTCAACCAATCGCGGCAGACTCTTAACGAGCCAATCACAAATGTCCTGGCTGTCCAATCAGGTAGCGGTTGCAATGGACCAATAGGAATGCGGGCTTTCAAGTCTCTGAATATGGAACACTAAAGAAAGAAAAGTAAGAGAGCAGTTGATTTAGGAACTTGTTATCAGTTTCTAATGAGAAGATGCAATGTGTCCTTTCCACAAACATAATAAGAAATGGGAGACATAATCTTTGGCACAAGGACAGGGGTCTCCAGAGCAGGGGGTCTCCAACCTGGGCAACTTTATGCCTGAAGGACTTCAACTCCCAGAATTCTGGGAGTTGAAATCCGCTAGGCTTAAAGTTGCCAAGGTTGGAGACCCCTGCTCCAGAGTGCTTATTGCCTAGCATTACAAGTAGTTATGCTAGTACTTTAGATATATTTACATCTATTTGTAAACAACTCCAATAATCTTTAGTCAAGATATTTTCTGGGAATTCTGGTAGACATAACAAGAAAATGAGTTATGTAGCACAGGTTAAAAATTGGATGAATTATCATTTTCAAATAAAAAGCCTTGAAAGAGATTGGAAGATTCATGTCTTATAATGATTAAGAGGTTTGTTTAAGATTTCTTTTTTTCAGATCAGAAAATGATCTATAAAATTCTAAATTTCTAAAATAAAGTAAAGTTGACATCAGGTTCATGTTTTAGCTCAGCTTTCCCCAATTTGGTGTGCTTGATAATATGTAGGCACCATAACTATGAAAATGGAATAGAAAAGAATAACAGAGTTGGAAGGAACCTTGGAGGTCTTCTAGTCCAACCCCCTCCTTAGGTAGGAAATCCTATACCACTTCAGACAAATGGTTATCCAACATCTGTTTAAAAACTTTCAGTGTTGGAGCATTTACAACTTCTGGAGGCAAGTTGTTCCACATATTAATTGTTCTAACTGTCAGGAAATTTCTCCTTAGCTCAAGGTTGCTTCTCTCCTTGATTCATTTCCATCCATTGCTTCATAGCATACTTGATGGATACCAGACTGGAGAAGGTAGATTGAGATAAAGATAGCATCTAACATTTATAAGAATGGAAGGGAAGATTAGAGCCAAATTGTCATCGTAGCAAATTCTATGAGGAAGATTCATTCATAGGACAATCATTTCTGAAAAAGGTATAACGGAGCACTCTCCTCTCGGGTCAGTTGGCTTCCTTCCTTGGAAGCAGACACCAATTTTCACCAGAGGAGGAGATGGACTCAAGTAATAGACTGCATTAAAAGAAAACATGTCAATCATCTTGCAATTATTTCTCCCTACAAAGATCCTTTTGCCATTTTATTACTTAAGCATCTTTAAGGCAATGATATTTCTGTAATCAATGTTACATTATAGAGTACTCAGGCATAATGCTAAGTAGAGGTTTGTGATTTGTGTGCTAGACTACCCTGGAGAAATTAAAGCATGTATCAAAAGAGACTAGGGCTTCTAGCCACCCCACCCCCATCCCTTGTTATATCATTATCTCTGCTACTTCCTATCCTCCATCTTATGTATCAGGATGAGTCTTACTTTTTGATTGTTATTTCTAACTCTGGTCTACCAGTACAAACTTTGGCAGAAACTTATTCTTGTAAATGAGAGGATTTCAGGCTACAGACCTTATGTCCAAAATAGTAACAAAGTTTCTAATCCAACACTGCATCCTTAGTAGTTTTGGGAGAAGACTATGGCCTGTTTCATCTTGTTATGTAAAACATTATTAACTCCTGGGTCTCAAAGGTGCTTTTTCAAGAGGCAGCTGGACTTTCTTCGAAGACTTTTTGCTTCTCATCCAAGAAGCTTCTTCAGAATGAAGAACGAAGAAGCTTCCTGGGTGAAAAATGAAAGGTCTTCAAAGAAAAACAAGAAAGTCCAGTTGCCTCTTGAAAAAGCCCCTTTGACCTGGTTGACTGAAAATCTCCATAGATATTAACTTCTGTGATATAATGGGGAAAATAAGCAGTTTTCCATATATCAGCAGTCAAATGTTAAATTATCTTTCTATCGCGCAGAGAGAATGAGGGAGAGAGACTTTAATACATTTATAGACCTTGCATTATACCTTCCTCCCTCTAAGAGAATTATCTTGTGTGTTGCCACCAACTTGGAACAAAAGGGGGCTTATTGTAGTTGGGAAGAAATGTAAAAGATGTCAAAAATACCTTTTCCTTTTCAACAGACCTATCACTGGGCAGAGTGGAGCAGTTATCTCAAGCAGCAAGGTTTGAGTGTCAAGAAAGGATTGTATTTGTTTATTTTGAATTTTTACTCCTAGGGAAAGAAAAGACATTTTTGAGATTGGCTGGTAAGGGGTCCAGATCCTCTATCTGGATGCAGATTAATTGTAGAGGGCTTCATTTTAGTGCAGCCCAGACAATAATAAGAAGTAAATTTGCCTTCTTCTTTTTATCAGGCTTGGTTGGGTTGGGTTGGGTTGGGTTGGATTGGTTTGGTTTGGTTTGGCTGTGCTTGACTTGGCTGTGCTTGGCTTGGCTTGGCTTGGTTTCAGTTGGGTTGGTGGGTTGGGTTGGGTTAGGTTTCCAGCTTCCAACTTCCCAACCCTAATGTCTTTCCTGCAAATATTTACCCTTGACTGTTAAGGACTTGATTTTATCCATTTTTCCTCTGAAATCACAAATTCCAAATTTCAACTCATCTCATGAAGACTCAATTTGCAGAACCACATACTGAAGCATACATGCACTCTGAGGGTTGGAATGGACAGTGGGGTTCAACTTCCTGTCTAGTGCAGAAATCCTTCTTGTCTAGTGCAGAAATGCTACAGCATCTGAACCCGTTGAAAGTTCTTATCATTAGGACATTTTTCCTGATATCAAACTGAAATCTACTTCCATCTTTTTCAAAGCTCATTGTCTTTTGTCTGATCTTCTGGAACAACTTTTGAATTCTCCAAACTAATGACACTGGAGTCCACAAACTCTTGAGCCGCCTCCAAAACTCTGTTCAGAAAGGGATGATTCGAGACAATTTTGGAGTTTATGACCTGTATGGCAACTTGGACCTGACTCAGCTAGTTGCAGTCTAAATGTATCATACTGTACACCTGTTTTTGATCTTCAGGCAGCATTGACGTGACCTGGAATTGAAGGAAATTATGAGTCCCCTGCTATGGTCAGACCATTTTTGTTAGCTCTGGAGTTTTCTGAAACCACCCTTCATACAAGGAGGGAGGACATATTTAATTGGTTTAATCCACGTGCATGGTGTGCCGTGTTGGGTTACAAAGAATAGTTCTTGGGGCTCTAGTCCAGTGTTCTCCAAACTTGGCAACTTTGAAACTTGTGGACTTCAACACCCAGTGTTCCACAGTCAGCATGCTCTAAACCATGGTTTAATCAAGAAATGTGTTGCCAATTGAAATGAAGGAGTGGGGTTATATCTATCCATAAGTTCTGAAGCACTTTTTTTTAGCAACATGATATGAAGCAATAGAACAGATAGTTTGAGCGCTACTGTAGGAAGGGGAAAAAAATGCAGCTGATCATACATGTGAAATGATAGGAACAGAAAAAAATAGCATTTTTTCCAGTCTAGACAGCTATTCAGAGATTTTGTTTTGAGCAACCCAATCTCAGGAAAGGGGGGACTGAAGAAACATTCCCAAGGGTGCTCTGAAGAATATTTTAGGCATCTGTTTTAATTTATTAAACTTAGAATTGATTAATATATAATCTAGCATATTTATCTGGACAGACCTTAAACATGTTTGTCAAGACCGCTGCTGTGAATATGGTCACCCATGTATTACTGTAATTCCATGTTGGGCATACTTCGTGTTCTTTGTAGAAAGCAATGTCATCTACCATGTATGACCCATGAAACATGCCTTCTCTGTTACAGTGCTTACCCTATGGAACAACATATCTCCCAGTCTTCAGATGAGCTTTTATAACCTGATTTTTCCCCCAAGCATTGGGCCAGAGCTTAAGATGAGCCCATTCGGACAGAAAGGTCTTGAATGGAATATGTAATGACTGGTCTCAGTTATTGTGCTCTTCCTGTTTTTCTGTTCTGGGTGTTTATCACATTTTATTTTTACTCCCTTCCTCTTTATGTTTTACAGCTACTGCAGTTGTAAACTATCCAGAGTTGTTTTGTAATTTGAGCAATTGTATAAATTAAATAAACTAACAGCTCTAGCTAATTCTACCACATCTTCTCCATGAAAAATTTCAAATATTTAAAGGCAGCAGTTGGGTCTCTCTGCAGGATTCTCTTTTGAGGCTAAATTTACACATCATCTTCTACCATTTTTCATAGCTTTCCCTTTCAGACCCCTTATAGTCATGATTGTTCTCCTTTGGACATGTTCCTATTCATCAATATTCCTCCTAAAATACAGTGCCCAAAATGAAATACAATATTCTAGGTATATCTGACCAATGCAGATTAGAGAAGCATTATGACTTCTCTTAATTTTTACATCAGAACATCTGCAGCTGTATCCCATCAATGTTTCTGTCGTGTCGTCGGAAATGATGCCAGGAGTCTGTGACTTAATATCAAGCTCTTTTATTGAGTCAGGAACCGAACTGGGGCTAAAGGAAAAACTTGCGGCTTTTTGTTTCCAAGCCGCGGCGGCCTCGGCCAATGGCACCGCTTTGAATCTCCCGCGATTCGAATGGACCAATCGCGGGAGATTCTTAGCGAGCCAATCAGCGCGGCTCGCCTAACCAATCAGAGTGATCCGCGGTTTGGCCAATCAAAGCGCGGGGATCTCAAGAATGCTAATGAGGGGACAGAACACCCCTCCCCTCATGGTTCAGTCCTTAAGTTGCGTAGTCCCGTAGGTAGGCGGGGCTCCGTCTCAGCCTACTGGACCTGCGCAGGTCAGTCGTAGGTTGGATCCCGGCCGGTTCGGTCGGGGTCTCCGCTTCTCTGGACGCCGTCGTGGGAACCGCCTGGTCGGTCGGGCCAGGCCGGGCCGCTCTCCACAGCTCCCTCCTGGGCTTCCCGGGTTGGTTGAGCTGCAGGTTTCGCCGCTCCCGCTCGGTCTTCCCGGGTTGGTTGAGCTGGCCTGGCTGTCTCTTTCTGGTGAGGTTTCATGCTGGCTGCTTCCAGGTGAGTATGGCTGATTTATTCTTTCTCGGTTTTGGTCCCCTGGGTATTCCCTCCCCTCTTGGTTTGTGTTGTGGGGGTTGGTTTTGCTTGGTTGCGCATCGCTGGTCTCTTGGGTGGTCGTCCTCGATCTTAACTGGTCGATGTGGCGTTTCCACGCTCATCCGTCAGTTGTTTGTAGCCGGTACGAGTGTGGGCCTGTTAGTTGTGTTATGACGGCCGGAACCCATAATGGGTCTCCTGTTAGGTTTTTCGCGTAGACGGCGTCGCCTGGTGCGAAGGTTCGGTGTTTGCTGGTTGAGTCTGGGGGTTTCTCTGGGTTGTACGTGGGGTGTAATCTGTCGAGTGGGGACCTTATTTTCCTCCCCATTAGCAGTTCGGCTGGGCTTTTATTCGTTGTGGTATTTGGGGTTATGTGTTGGATGAAAAGTAATTTATTTATTTTGTCCTGGATCTCCCCGTGGTCTATTTTCTGGATGGTTTTCTTTGTGAATTGAACCATCCGTTCCACTCTCCCGTTTGCCGCCGGATGCACCGGTGCTGTCAGCGCGTGTCGTATGCCCCTTTCCACTAGGAATTTTTCGAATTCTAGTGAGGTGAATTGGGGCCCGTTGTCAGAAACGAAGACGTCTGGGAGGCCGTGTGTTGCAAAAAGTTTGCCGAGTTCTTTGGTCACGGCCTCCGTGGTGGTTGTTCTCATGTTGCTTACTTCCAGCCAGTTGGAGTAAGCATCTACGGTTATTAAGAAAGTGTGTCCTTTTGTGGGCCCGGCGAAATCTATGTGGATCCTAGACCACGGTCCCCTGGGAGTTTCCCACTCTAGGACGGGTGCTGCGGGTGGGCTTGGCCTAGTTTCCTGGCATCGTTGGCACCTTGCTACCCAGGCCTCGATCTGTTTGTCCATCCCTGGCCACCAAGCGTAACTTCTGGCCAGGGCTTTTGTCCTAACGATGCCCGGGTGCCCCTCGTGTAATAGTTCCAAAACCTTCCCTTGTAGTTTTTCTGGGATGACCACCCTATCCCCCCATAGTATGCACCCTTTTAGGAACGAGAGTTCCGTTTGCCGGTTCCAGAATGTCCTGACGGACTCGTCGTTGTCCCTTTCCGGCCACCCTTTCTCTACCCAATGCAACACCCGCGCCAGACGTTTGTCTTTATCAGTTTCTCGGGCAATGTCTGATGCGGTTATGGGTAGGTTGGGTAGAGTCTCTATACTGAGGGTGGTCGTCGTGGGTGCTGGGTCGGTGTCAGGTTCCGGTAACGGTGAGGGGCTTAAGGCGTCCGCATGGGAGATAGTCTTACCCGGTCTGTGTGTGAGTCCGTAATTGTAGGCAGCCAGGAACTCGGACCACCTTGTCATTCGGGGAGACAGAATGTTCGGGGTGGCCCTGTTCCCTGCAAGGATTTCCAGCAGCGGTTTGTGGTCGGTGATGATGGTAAATGTCCGGCTGTAGAGGTACTCGTGAAATCTTTTTACTGCGGCGACGATAGCCAGAGCCTCTTTGTCCAGCTGGCTGTAGTTCCGCTCCGGTTTGGTGAGGGTCCTTGAAAAGAACGCGATGGGTGCTTCTTTTCCGTTGGGGAGAGTGTGGCTGAGGACAGCGCCAACGCCGAAGGGTGATGCGTCGCATGTGACGGCTCGTGGTAGGGTCTCGTTGTACTGGATAAGGACGGCATCCAAAGTGAGGAGGTCCTTTGTTTTCTTGAAGGCGGCTTCCTCGCGTTTCCCCCAAGTCCAGGTCGCCACCTTGTCCAAAAGCCTATGCAAAGGCTCCGCCGCCATCACCTTTTGGGGCAGGAAGACATTATAAAAGTTAAGCAGCCCCAGAAACGCCTGCAGTTCTGTCTTCGACTTGGGTGTGGGGGCTTCTTTGATGGCTTTGATCTTTTGGTTGGTGGGGTGAATGCTGTGACGGTCTAGGAGATATCCTAGGAATTCAACCCGTTCCATGTATAATTGGCATTTTTCCCTCTTTACTTTGAGCCCGGTCTCTTTGAATTTGGTTAGGACCTCTCTTAGGCGACTCTCTAGTTCAGCCTGGTTGGTTGCCGACACTAAGACGTCGTCGAAGTAAGGTACCACCCCCTTGATGCCTTGTAACAGCCTTTCCATTAGGCTTTGGAATATTCCCTGTGCCACGCTGACTCCGAATTGGAGCCGGTTGCATTTAAATGCTCCCCGGTGGGTGACTATGGTTTGCGCTTCTGCCGTTTCCTCGTCGACCGGCAATTGTTGGTATGCCTGGGCGAGGTCGAGTTTAGCGAAAACCTTGCCCCCTCCCAGTGAATGTAGTAGGTGTTGCACTACTGGGACGGGGTAAGCGCTTTGCTGCAAGGTGCCATTTAGGGTGGCCTTATAGTCCCCACAGATTCTCACCGACCCATCAGGCTTGATCGGGGTGACTATGGTGGTCTCCCACCGGCTGTGGTCTATGGGTTGTAGGACCCCTTGCTTGACGAGCTTGTCAATTTGCTCGTCAATCTTGAGTTTAAGTGCGAATGGTACCCGCCTTGGTTTTAGGCGTTTTGGGGGGACGTTTGGGTCTAGGCTGAATGATATAGGGGGCCCTCGGTACTTGCCTAGGTTTCCGTCGAACACCTCTTGGAATTCCCGGGCTAGTTGTTGCTCCCAGTTGTCGTCGGCGATGTGGTCGATGCCCGTGACTGCGATGCTGAGCGGTGCGAACCATTGTAGTCCCAGTAGGCTTGGGCGGTCGCGATCGACGATGGTCAGGGGAAGCCTTTCGGTGCGCCCTTTGTAGGTTACCTTGAACTGTCCGGTTCCGACTACAGGGATGCGGTTTCCTGGTAGTCTTTCACGATTAGTCTCTGGTTGTCTAGGCCTTTTCTCTGGATGGTAGGTACCAAGCGTTTTATTTCTTGCCATGCTACCATGGAGAGGTAGGACCCGGAGTCCACCTCCATTTTACATGGCTCGCCTTCGATGCCTACCTCCACGTAGACCTTCCGGGCATCATTGGTTGTGGCGTGGCCGATGGTGACCGTCTGATGGGTCTCCTCTCTTCGCCGGGTCTCGCCACCTCGTAGGGATCGTCCGTTCTGGTCCCATCTGTTGTCAGCAGGGCGATCTCTGGTCCGGGGTGGTGTGCTCTCTCGTCTCCGTTCGCTCTGGTCCCATCGTGTAGGGCTGTGGTTCTTTTTGAGGCGGCAGATGCGGGCGATGTGTCCCTTCTTGTCGCAATGCCGGCTGATTGAATCGAAGAACCGGCATTCAGACCTGGGGTGGTCGCCTCCGCAACCAGCACAGGTGGTCCTCGACTTATGACCCCGCCGGTTCCGTGGGTCGCGGCCTGCCTGGAGAGGTGGATTTCTTCCTTCTCATCGGAAGTGCCCGATGCTGAGTGGACGTCGCCCTGGTGGGTGGTCGTCTCGGGTTGGGCCTCGGTCGACCTTGCAGGGTGGTTGTTCCCGCTGCGGTCCCTGGCGTTCGGTCGGCGCATGCGGTCGGCGGATTTTTGGGTAACTTCGGCGGCTGTGGCTTCGGTGAGGGTATCTGCGAGGGTGATGTTGCCCTTGGCTATCAGCCGACTCTGGAGGACGGGGTCCCAAAGGCCGAGCTTGATTCGGTCTCGCAGGGCTTCGTTCATGTTGTCGAATTCGCACAGCCCTCCTAGCTGCTGTAGTTCTGCGACGAAGTCGCTGAAACTCTCACCCGACCATTGGTCCCGACGGTAGAACTCGTGTCGTCGGATGAAGATGGGCACGGCTGGAGTGTAGTGTCGCCGGAGTATTGGCTCGAGGGCGTCCCAGTCCATCGTGGTCACGTCGGCGGGTTTGGCAAGCGCTTTGGCCATCTTAAACACTGCGGCCCCGCAGTGGGTCAGGAAGACGGCTCGCTTCTTTGGGCCGGTGGCGTCCTTCAGGTCGCTGCATTCGAGGAACATGCGGAATCTGTCTGAGTACGATTCCCAGTCCTCGCTGGCGGGGTTGAAGGGTGCGGGAGGCGCGATATTTGCCATCGTGGAGTCTCGTCTGGCTTCCGTCGGACACGTGCTTCAGTTCAGGATCAGTATCGTATCCTCGTCGCCAGTGTCGTGTCGTCGGAAATGATGCCAGGAGTCGGTGACTTAATATCAAGCTCTTTTATTGAGTCAGGAACCAAACTGGGGCTAAAGGAAAAACTCGCGGCTTTTTATTTCCAAGCCGCAGCGGCTGCGGCCAATGGCACCGCTTTGAATCTCCCGCGATTCGAATGGACCAATCGCGGGAGATTCTTAGCGAGCCAATCGGCGCGGTTCGCCTAGCCAATCAGAGTGCCCCGCGCTTTGGCCAATCAAAGCGCGGGGATCTCAAGAATGCTAATGAGGGGACAGAACAGTTTCATGTCTATATTGAGATCCACCAGGACACCCAGATTCTCCAAAGCTTTGAGTAACAAACAATCAAAATCATCAAATGAAAAATAGACCCCACAAAAATAACAACCCCAAATGTAAACATTAACATCAAAAATTATATGTAAGAAAATGCAAAGTCATGTTTTTATTGGATTTCAACAATCAATCACAGCATTTTTACACATGCTGCTGACTCCTGTAATCTCCCTTATCTTATACTCATATTCCAATAGAGAAGAATATCTGTAGCTCAGGGTTTAACTATGAAGTCCTTGGTGCCCTCTGAGGTTGTTTGTTTGCTTGCAGATATTTTAACACCCAAGTAGGTAATGTCGTCAGTGCCATGTATACTCATTTGATATTCCAAATTTGAATATCATTTTGCTGGTTTCTGCCCGTTGTTCCAGCTTGCCAAGATCGTCCTGAATCTTGAAGTTGTCCTCTCAGAGGTTTGTTATCACTCTATCTTTATATTGTTAGCAAAGCTGATAATCAAAGATTTTAGCCCTTCATCCAAGTCATTTATAAATATGTAGAACAGCAGAGGGCCTAGAACTGAGCCTTATGGTACTCCATTGCACTCTTTCTTCAGGTTTGACACTGAGTATGATTGTTCAATAGTCCAATTCATATGTTACCATCATTTTTAGTAGGTGTCAAATGCTTTGCTGGAATCAATAAACATATTTTTCCTGCATGACAATCAGTTAAAGTGGTCACTTTAACAGAAAAGTAGATCAGTTTGTGTTGGCATGTCTGACATTTTCTATTCCAATCCCTGAAGAGGTGAGATGTGGCACAATAAAATAGTGGAGAAATCCAGCCTATTAGCTAAATTGTGACTGTCTGATAGTATATATCCTCCCATCTACCCACTTGCCTCTCTAAGGTAACAGCAAAATGATTAATTTCAGTTCTTTGCATTCATTTAAAAGTTATTTCTCTAGAGAAGAGGGATTTTATTCTAGATATCTCACTTTGATTGCTTCTATTAGTATCAATATTTTTCCAACTTTTGGAAACTCACTCCATTATATTCTTTTGAGAGGACTAAATATTCATGCTCTTTTAATCCACATATAGCTTTGAATGTTTAGGTATTTAAGTGCTTAATATGTACTGTAGAACAGTGGTCCCTAGCCATTGTGGCTTGGTGGTCTGGTTGTGGGGTGGGAAGAGGGGAATTGGCCCATGCAAGTATCAGGCCAGCACCCACGTGTGCAGCTCAACTGGCATGAACAGCAGGCCAGGACGCACATCTGTGAGTGCCAGCCAGCCTGCCATTTGCACAAATTGAGCTGCACATTTGTGCATGCAGGCACATTTGAGCCAGCCCAATTCCAAATAGGCCACAGTCCAGTAGTGGACTGGAGCCCAGGGGTTAGGGACCCCTGCTATAGAACACAGATACAGTCTCTTTGAGGGCCGAGGGCCAAACCTGACCTGAGAGTTGCCTGAGGAACAGTTCTGTATGCCGTGTGTATGTGTGTGTGTATGTGTGTGTGTGTGTGTGTGTGTAATAGTCATGTAACAATTTACCTCTTCTATCAAAGTGAAAATAATAATTCACCTACAGTTCTTGCAGGGTATTTTGCGGTCAATTCCATTGGTTGAGAGAAGAGGTTCATGTTGTTGCATCTTGAATGTATAAGAAAGCACAGTTTTCTTTTGAGTTTTCTTCTTTTCTTATTTAAAATGTTAAGCAATGAGATTGCTAATAAAAAGTGGGGGGGGAGAGTGCTTGGCTTATTCTATCACAATTAATGGAGTACACTTATTAAAGTGCTTATTATTTATACAATGTTGCCCTTAATCTAATTGCTAAATTGTTTTAACTAAATTGTCTAGCAGCTGTAAACATCCCCAGCGATCACATCATGCGTGTTCTTCTCTGAGGTATCTATGATTCTATATAATTTTGAAATACCCAAATAAAATATATCTAAGATTCAAAGAACTTCCAAGAATAATATTGGGGGCAAGAGTGATAACATGAAACAATTAAATATTACAGATGAATAGCCAGGGGCATTAAAGCGAGTGTGAAGAATGAAGGTGAAAATCTTTTTCCCTCTGTCCTCATTCCAGGGAGAATACTGAGCCATGCCTTAATTCCTTTCAGTGTAACCTACAACCTGTTTCCAATTGTTTGGCATCCACTGAACATATGTGGCACCCAACTGCTGTGTGTAATGTTGTATGAATAGATGCTAGACCTTATCTATCATTTATTTGTCTCATGTGTATGCCCATATATATCACAGACATTTTTATTTAATTATTCAGGAATTGGCATATGAGTTGCATTATCTCATTCCTCTGGGCCCCCTTGCTGACAGAATAATGCAAAGGAGCAGTAGCTAACACTTACACTCTTCAAGTTGTTCATCAAGGAAATAAGGCCTCATTTAATTGCCTCTTTCACATGGGAAGAAAATTGCCTTGAATAAGAAATGTTCATCATAAAAAATGTGTCTCTTCCCTTATCTCTTCTCAGAGTGAAAAGTTTCAGGGCTTGGATTTCAATTACAAATAAGTCTCAACTTTGGGACTTCGCCATTTTGATAGATACTGAGCAGTATCCTACAAAGTCAGCATGTATATCTGTTTATTCTAGAAAACTTGTGGTCTTAGTAAAGATAAGTATGCCACAAGGCTCAGCTTCTGTTCATTAGGAGGCCCTGGACAGACAATTGTTCTCTAGCTCTCCAAACTATAACATGGGGATAATAGAGATGCTTGGTTCTTCTGGGAATGAACATTATGGTAAGTGGGAAATATTTTCAGTTTAAAAAAAGTGTGTGCATGTGTGCCTTCAAATTAGCAATGTAGTGTATATTGACGGTGACCCTTTGAGAGCTGTATCCAGTGAAATTTCACTTTAATGTATGCCAATTAATGTACATTCAAAATGACAATAAAATTATTATACTATGCTCTGCTCTGCTCTACTCTATTCTACTCTACTCGAAACTCCTGACAACTGCTTGGACAGTTTTCTTGACAAGATTTTGAAATTGATTTGTGTTATATTCTGTGCGTGGCGCAAGAAGTGGAGACGAATCGATGAACAGTGAACTTCAACTCTTTATTTAACATGGTGCAACAGCTCTGCGAACGGCCACAACAGCCCCCTTTATATAGGCAAGCTCTTGGGTATTTAGCCAATGAAAACACAGGAACGTTAGCTCTTTTAACTAACGAGAAGGGCTCGTTAATAGCCAATCAGATTCTCCTGAACGGACCAATCCGATATCGCTATTATCGGCCAATCAGAAGTGCAGGGCCAGAACCCTGCACTTTACTTTAAGGTTTCAACAATCTTTATTCAAGCACTTTTATTAATTCACAACACCCCTTCCCCCCGGGTTCCGTTTAAGGGGTGCGGTAACGTAGTCTTTGAGATAGGCCTGTTGTTTTGATTGTCTATTTGATTTACGTTGTCCTCCCGGTATTTGTCTAGAGTCTTGTTGGGGTAGGACGTTATCTGGTGAACAGGGTGCCTCTGGTTCTGTATCTAAACTTCCATTACCACTAATGTCCTCAGTATCCCTTTGAGGCGAATTTACCCCGTCCCCAATCCTTCTTCACCTGTTGTGTCTGAGCGGTCATTTCTTCCGCTTGTGCTTTCCACCGTTCCAAACTCAGCCTCCTCGGTGTCTCCTCCCCCTCAGTTTGGAAATCACTGGAATCGCAGACCCCAGACTGTAGCCTTGAACGCAGCTGATCAATATGGCGCTTCCATATTCTATCGTCGCGACATTTCACTCGGTACGATCTGGGTCCGGTTACTTGGATTACAGTTGCCTCGACCCACAATGGGTCGCCATAAAAGTTTCTCGCAAAAACCAAGTCACCTACCTGGAAGTTACGGCATTTCCCGCTGGATCCGTGTGGTTTTTCCGGTTCGTACGATGGGTGTAGTTGGTCGAGGTGGGAGCGGAGTTTTCGTCCCATCAATAACTCAGTGGGAGTTTTGTTGGTGACGCTGTGTGGAGTGATGTGCTGCAAAAGGAGTATCTGGTTAAATTTTTCTTCAATATTGCCATAGTCCATTTTATGTAGAGTTCTTTTGATGAATTGTACCATGTGCTCGGCCCTTCCATTGGCCGCAGGATGCGCCGGTGAAGTTAGCGCATGGCGAATACCGCGGTCCGCCAGATACTGTTCAAAAGAAAGCGCGGTAAACTAGGGCCCGTTGTCAGATACCAGAACGTCCAGTAGTCTGTGTGTTGCAAATAATCTGTCCAATTTCCTGATGACTGATTCGGTTGTTGTATTTTTCATCTCATGGATTTCGAGCCAGTTCGAGTAGGCATCCACTGTTAATAAAAATGTGTGTCCATTCATAGGTCCCGCAAAGTCCAGATGAATACGGGACCATGGTCCCCTGGGTGTTTCCCACTTGGTTGGGGTTGCTTTCGGTGGGGCATTGCTGACTTCCTGGCATTCATGACAAGTCTTTACCCAGGCTTCGATCTGCTTGTCTATGCCCGGCCATCACGCATAGCTTCGTGCGAGTGCTTTCATGCGCACGATGCTGGGGTGGCCATCATGCAAGGTTCTCAGTACCGCTCTCTGTAACCGCTCTGGGACAACGACTCTATCGCCCTAAATGATGCAGCCCTTCTGGGAAAACAGTTTTGTCTGTCGACTTTTGAAGGGAATGTAGTTGTCAGGGATTTGGTCCAATGGCCATCCACGCTCTACCCAGCTGAGGACACGTGCTAAAATGGGATCGCGTTTAGTTTCAATCACGATATTGCGAGCTATCAGCGGCGGTTTTTGGAGTGTCTCGATCTGCAGTGTTGTGACGGTCGGAGCAGGGTCGTTAACAGTTTCTGGAAGTGGTGCACGGCTCAATGCGTCAGTATGGGGAATGGCTTTCCCCGGGCGGTGTTGCAACTTATAATTATAGGCAGCCAAGAATTCTGACCAGCGAGTCATTCTGGGAGATAATATATAAGGGGTTGGTTTACCTCCTGCTATTATTCCCAGTAAAGGTTTGTGGTCAGTTATTATCGTGAAAGCTTGCCCATAAATATATTCATGAAATCGTTTAACAGCAGATACAATAACAAGAGCTTCCTTATCAATTTGACTGTAATTGCGTTCTGCTTTTGATAGCGTTTTTGAAAAATAGGCAAGAGGGGCTTCACTTCCGTTTGGTAAAACGTGGCTCAAAATGGTGCCCACTCTGAATGGTGATGCATCACATGTAACCGTTAAAGGCAAAGTCTCATTATACTGCATCAAAACAGCGTCGGAGGTCAATAGGTTTTTTACTTGTTGAAATGCATGTTCCTCCCAGTGCCCCCAAACCCAGGTTGCTTTTTTGTCCAATAAACGATGTAGGGGTTCGGCTACGGTTGCTTTGTGAAAATTGATAAGGCCTAGGAAAGCTTGGAGATCAGCCTTATTGCGGGGTTTTGGGGCGTTTTCGATTGCTCTAAGTTTGCTATCAGTGGGGTGAATGCCTTGTTTATCTATTAAATATCCTAAAAATTCTACTCGATCCATACATAGTTGACACTTGTTTTTTTTAACTTTGAGACCCGAGTCTTTAAATCTCTGAAGAACCAACCCCAGGCGCTCCCTTAGTATTTCTTGAGTCGGAGCAGCAATTAAAACATCATCAAAATAGGGGACAACGCCTTTTATCCCTTGTAATAGTCTTTCCATCAAACTTTGAAAGATTCCCGGGGCCACGCTTACTCCGAATTGGAGTCGGTTACATTTAAACGCACCTCGGTGCGTAACAATCGTTTGGGCCTCTGCCGTTTTTTTGTCTACAGGCAGTTGTTGGTATGCCTGGGCTAGATCTAGTTTAGTGAAGACTTTTCCGCCCCCCAGGGAATGGAGAAGGTGTTGCACCACCGGTACCGGGTAAGCATTTTGCTGCAGGGCGTGATTCAGGGTGGCTCGGTAGTCCCCACAAATTCTTAACGATCCATCCGGCTTGATGGGTGTCATGATTGGGGTTTCCCAGGGAGAATGGTCGGTTGGTTCTAACACCCCCTGGGCTATTAATTTATCAATCTTTGCTCGTCAATCTTTGGTTTAAGGGCAAATGGAACTCGACGAGGCTTAAGGCGGATGGGAGCTATTTCGCGGTTGAGGTTAAATGATATCGGGGTCCCCTTGTACTCACCTAGTTTATCTGTAAAGACGTCCTGGAATTCTTGGACGAGAGCCTCTTCCCAGTCGTTGCTGCTGGTTCGGTGAATGCCGGCTACTTCAATTCCAAGTGGAGCGAACCATTGGAGGCCTAACAAGCTAGGCCGATCCTTGTCGACTACAGTCAAGGGTAGAGATGCGGTATGATTTTTAAATGAGACACGGACTTGGCTGGATCCAACGACTGGAATTCGATTTCCTTGGTAATCTTTGAGTATGACTCTTTGGAATCGGAGGTCTTGTCGCCGGATGGTAGGGATGAGCTGCTTGAGGGTCTTCCAGGAAACCATCGAGAGGGACGATCCTGAATCAACTTCCATCATACAAGGCTGGTTTTCGATAGCCACCTTCACCCGGATCTTCTTGGCGTCCAGTAATGAGGCGTGACCAATTGTAATGGTTTGGTGCGCTCTTCTCGCTTCGTTGAGTGGTTTAGGGGTTTGTTTCTGTAGGAATGGTTGTTCCATTGGTGGTTCAAGGGTTCTCGCTTTACAGGACAGCTTCCTGTAGATTGGCGATAGTTAGCCCCCCTCGGGGGCTGGCTGGGTCCATGTTTGCTTCTACAGACCCATCTGATGTGGCCTCTTTTCCCGCACACATGGCAGAGCGCGTCAAGGAATTTGCAATCTGATTGGGGGTGGTTTGCCCCACAACCAGCGCATTAGTAATGCGATTTCTGGCGTTGGTCTCATTCAGACCAGAGCCGGTTGACCTCTTCTTCATCGCTTTCCGATGACGATTCGAGGTCCTCGTGGTGGGCTGTCGTTGCCAGTCCTTCTAAGTGAGGTGAAACTTCGCTGGCGAGTTGGCGAAGTGGAGCGTGGGTGCGGCGCATTTGGGCAGCCGACTTCCTGGTTGCTTCTGCTGCAGTAGCGTCAGCGATGGCATCTGTAAGGCTAATGTCGCCTTTTGCCATCAGCTTACTCTGCACGCCTGGTGAATCTAATCCCAGAACTATTCGGTCTCTCAGGGATTCTTCAAGGTTGGCAAACCCGCATAGGCCTCCCAGATTCCAAAGATCAGCTATGAAATCTGCAACACTTTCGCCCTTCTGCTGATCTCTCTGGTAAAATTCATGCCTTCTCACGAGCGTTGGTACGGTCGGTGCATAGTGGGCCCTCAGCAGGGGTTCGAGGACGTCCCAGTCCATGGACTTCACTTCTGCCGGTTTCGCTAGTGTCTTGGCCATCTTGAATACGGTTGGTCCGCAATGTGTTAGGAATACCGCCCGTTTCTTTCCGGTAGTGGCATCCTTCAAATTGTTGGTCTCCAGAAACATCTGGAAGCGATCCATATATGAGTCCCAGTCTTCTTGTGCCGGGTCGAATGGAGCAGGTGGTATGACGCTGCCGGACATGGTTCCGCCGTTGGTGCGTTTCAGCCACGTGCTCAGTTTATATAGGCAAGCTCTTGGGTATTTAGCCAATGAAAACACAGGAACGTTAGCTCTTTTAACCAATGAGAAGGGCTCGTTAATAGCCAATCAGATTCTCCTGAACGGACCAATCCGATATTGCTATTATTGGCCAATCAGAAGTGCAGGGCCAGAACCCTGCACTTTACTTTAAGGTTTCAACAATCTTTATTCAAGCACTTTTGTTAATTCACAACAATTTGCTCTTGCCTGCTTTCTGAAGATGAGATAAAATGATTGGTCCTTCTAAAAGTCTCATGACCATGCTAGCTGGACATTCTTGATGGTTTTAGTTTAACTCATGGGAAAGGTTAGTAAGTTTAGGAGGGCAAGGTGAGGGAAGGAAGGCAAATAGGAACCCAGCAGGGGGGAAAAAAAACTATTCCTGCAACTGCAACTGAATAAATGTGCAAATAGAGGAGACGGAAGATGTTTTGGGAAGCTACAAACCAAAATGAAATAGTCCTCACTTGGCAATGATGGTGGGAACTGGTATTTCTGTCACTAAGCAATACAGTAATAAAATAGGATGTCATGTGATCACACTCATGACTCCAGTGGTGGCAATTTTGGTTGCTGTGGTTAATCAACTCCCTTGTAGTTGTTAAGTGTAACATCACCACTATTGGTCACCTCCTGCCAAACTTTCCACTGACTTTGTTTGTTTGGAAGTCAGCACTAAAGGTCAAAAATGGTAATTACTGGCATCTAAATTGCAATCACATGTCCACAAGATCACTGCATTGGCCACAAGACCTAGCCATGAGCTCCTTGTTCAGCACCATTGTAATAACTTTAGCCAATAGGTCAAAGAGAGAGTAATATTTAATATAATTATATGCATTTTTACTCAGAAGATAATCCTGCTAAGAAATGTGTACAGGAATAATACCTTAAAGCACTGGCTCTCAACCTTTCCTTCACCATGTACCCTCTTTAAATAGCTTTTGTGGCTATGGACCATGGCCATGGGCCCCCCAACTCAAAATTTAAATCATAGAATTTTTTCAAGCCTTTGCAGATCCCTTGTGATGACATCAAGCCCTCAACCCCTCCAGGGGTCCATGCAGTGATGTATTAATAATTAGCAGACTAAACACGTGCTTAGGGCACCAGGCCCAAAGGGGGCACCACAAAAACTTTTATATAGCCTAAGCTTGGCTTTGTTTGTACAGTATGTACAAAGGAGGGAGGCACCAAGATTTGTCAGTGCTTAGGGCACCAGTGAGCCTTAATCCTCCACTGGGTCTGTGGACCACAGGTTGAGAACCACTGTCTTAAATACTTCCATATTATTATAAGCAAATGTGCCACCCTGTATCTAACTGTCTAGGGCTATCACTGTTTGAATCTTTACTGAGTTTCATATACTTATGTGAGTGTTCAGAAGTTCACATGTAATATCAATCTATGATATTTTTCCCAATTTAAGCTTAGTGCAATTGAAAAATTTAGCATGGTGGCTTATCATTTGTATAAAAATTATCTTAACTCTTCAAATCTAACAGGACCAATTCAAACGTACTGTAAAAACTCTCCGGAAGATGAGCAGGGTGTTAGGGTGATAAATTATCCTAAATGTCTATTTCAGCCACTAAATTCTTTTGACTTATCTATAGGATGAGTACCAATAAACTAAAAGACAAAAAATCAGTTATAAAAGGGCCCTCAAGCTAAGCAATATAAGATTTCACTAAAAACACTCACTTCAAAGGTTCCAGTTAACTATTTTCATTCCTTCCCTCCCTATTTACTTCTCCCTGAATATGTGAGCTGCAACCACAAAAATGTATGCTCAGATAAATTGCTTTTATGATGTCATGAGACCTTTCCTTTTCTTAGCCACTTCAAAGTATCTAGAATAATTTAATCTAATTAGGTTAGATTTACTCCCAAGGAGCTATGCAAAGGATCGCAGTGTGCTTTTTATGACATGCTTAGAAATGCCTCTCAGGTGCTTGAACAACAGCTTTTTTCCCTTATATTTTATATTTTGTAGAACTTCAATAACATGTGTGTGTGTTTATGTATGTGTAAAAATATAGTATGTATATGTATACTCAAAAGCCTCCCACTCTTTCCTTACATGAACTCTTTTTGACCCAGTCTTCTGCCTTTAAGACCTATCATGGAATGTGTATCACATCTCCTTATGTGATGGAAACCTCCTTCCAAGCTTCACATTAATAAAACACTCACTATCACATTTCTTTTGACACTTTTATTCAAACAGAGCATTGTCTTGCTGATGTCTTCTAATAGTCTAAAACATCAACTAGATTTTATTGGAAAGGGTCAATGGAGGAAATGAGAAAGCAAAGAGACTTTAAAAAGTTCTGTATTGACATTCCTGTTTGATCAAAGAAACTATGCATGGTTACAGAAATAAGTCTCGCTAGAGACCAAAGATCTTACTCTCTAGTATACAGAATTGCAGTCCAAATTGGTAGCACAGTTCATGAACACACTGAAGCAGACTTCTATATAAAGCTAGAATCATACTGCATAAGTGTAAAATAAAAAAAAAATGGAAACAATAATCAGATAATACAAAACTTTTCCAAACACAGTGGAATAAACAATCCACTGTGTCTAACACTTATAGACATTTTTAAGACTATCAAGGACTGTTTTTTCCCTGGGAAAAATAGCTCTCAGTTTCTGCTCTGGAAAGTATAACTGTTTAAGTGAAGCCACGAAGATATTGACCTGATTATACCCATGATATTACAGGCCAGGAAGAGTTCAGATATATTTGTCAAGTACAGCAATCTGATATGACTTATGATGTAAGTCTTCAACAAAAAAATTAGCACTCTAATCCTTGATCAATTCATTTCTATTCATAAATTCCAGTTTGCTTAACAGATTTAGTTCTGTTCCAGTTAAGTCTTTGAGTTATTATTTATTTGGACTATTTGGTAATGGGTTTAATTAGCTTCAGTGCCCAAGGGCTTCCTTACATGAATTCTGGGTCAGGCTGTTATAACTTGTTTTACTTCTTTGCTTGCAGCTGTAAGCTCTCTTCTAGCAACACATCATGTTCCTCAGAAGAACTCTGGAATGGGAGCCTGGAGACCTTTTGAAATATCAAAAGCCTCAGAGGGCTTTCTCTTTTTCAAGTGGATAATTAGCATGAAATTAAAAACCAAGATTGACACAGACTTAATGGCAACAGAATGTAAACATATCTCAAAGTTTATTCATAAATTGTACTTCTATTAAAATCATAATGTTCATCTTAAGTGGTTCATACAAGAGTAAAGGGCAACTCTCTATTGACATGAATTTCCTGAGACATAGGGCTTTCTTCACTTCCCTATCATCTCCGTTCTCCTTCCCTCAAAGGATGAACATGGGACATTTGGTTTAACTGCCAGATACTTCTCTCACCATATTCATACTTAATAGTTAATTTTTTCTCAGAATAAGAATATCAAGAGTTTACTAAAAAAGTAAAAATTTTGTCAGAAAAAGGGACTTTCAGAAATTTGATATAAAGAGTTAGACAGTTGTCCCTAATTGAAACCAGAAAGACTTTACTCTGACTCTGGTTGACAATTACTTTATGAATCTGGAATTTTCATTAACATTATTTTCTGAGGAAATTGCCTTTATTCCTTTACCAGTGCTTGTTATTCCCAGTGCAATGGAAATTCTCTCAGAATTACAATTCAATGTTCAACTATGAACACAACTACTATGAATAGTTTCTGCTGTTCAAAATTAAAATGGAACTTTCAAAACATACCCTGTGTAGACTGGTCACTGGGCTATGCTGTTTATACGTATGCCTGTGTATTTTTAAAGAACCTATTTGGGAACAAAACTGAAGTTAGTTAATTCATAACCAGAAAAGAACAAGGTAATGAAGCCATTAAAAAAAAAAGCAGGGCATCCTTTGCTTTGGAACTATGTTAAACTACTACATTTTATCTTGGTATATATCAGTGCAATAAATAATAATAATAATCTAAACCCATTTGTTTCTCTCTCTCTCCCTCACCCAACTTTTAAAACAACGTATTTTAAATCAGTCTATTGCCAGAACTTTCTGACAAGAATCCTTGTTAACAAGAATCGCCGCTTGATTCCCAGAAACAAAAAGGAATCAAAATATCCTCTGATAATTGTCCTGCTAATGATTGTGTTTCCACACACATACCTCAGAGAAGGACTATGGAAAAGTCCTAGTGGAACCTGTTCAAATTAATATTCAATATTCTAACTAAAAACCACAGGTTGGTTGGATTGAAATAGATTTAAAATCAGTGCAGAATAGATTCCATCCATGAGTTATTCCTCCCTTTGGTTTTATTTGTAGAATCCCCCACATCAGTCTTAAGGGGTTTCCTTTTAAGTAAACAAATGTAAAAACAGCCTGTAAATAAATTCAGCCAGGCCCGCAACAAAGTTTAGCAGCATATAGAAGCTGAAAGCAGCTTTCCCTGAAAATACATATAAATAAATTGTAAACATATCATTTGCCTTTTGTGCCTTGAATCAGTTCTATGTAAAGCAGCAGGTGTTTTCATTCTATACAATGGACTTTTCTATGGTCAATGTAAAACTTAGTGCAATTATTGTCTTCTTTTGTACCTTGAATTCAATTTTCCATGACTTCACACATTACAGAGCTGTCTGATTTTGCTTTTGAAGTTTCTGAGTCTTTTCAGTATCATGCATCTGTATCAATCAATTCTCAGTGTGATCGTAATGCCACAGTATTAAGGTGAGCTTTTGGTAGGGGAAGGGGCCACAGAGCACGTCCCTGAATGTCTGGGGCTGGATACTGAAGGAGAGAGTTGAGTAGGTACTCCAGGAAGCACTATTCCTTCCCTTTCTCTTTTCTTCTGCTTCATCCTCCGGTTTTGGAACCAGATTTTCACTTGAGTGTCATTGAGGCCCAGAGACTTTGCTATTTCCACACGCCGGGCTCTGGTGAGGTACTTATTGAAATGGAACTCTTTCTCCAATTCCGTCAGTTGCTTAGTGCTGAAATTGGTTCTCACCACGCTAGGAAGACTGGAAGACCCACAAGCTGTGGCTTTACCTGAAAAAGGTTGAAAAGATTGGACTGTTATGGAAAGTCATAAAATATGCAAATTCCTCGGATTAAACCATCAGGATTACATTTTTTTGGGGGGGGAACTTTTCTCCCATTTCTCTCTAATTCAAAGTTACACATTTATGGAGCCCTTGGAGAAAGCCCGCTATGTTTCCATCTGGATTAGATCAGAGGATAGAAACGAATGAAATATATTAAATCCAGCCCATCTTAAGAGAGTTTCCAGCCTTTGAAAGTGACTATTCTAATGACTTTCGTGGCGGAAACAGCCACAGCGCACTAAATACTTTTAAAAACAAAAACCAAAAAAACTTCGGTGGGGCAATTGCGCAATGAGAAAGCTACAAAGTATTCGCATCTGGACAACTTCGCAGCAGCAGCAGCAGCAATTCGGGCCTCGAAGGAGCCGAGGACCCTTGCCGTTTTTTCAAGACCAACACGCACCCACCCACCCAAACCGGGCACGCGCCGACGAAGCCCCGCACTTACTTTTCGGGGGCGCGTTCCTCTTGACCTTCATCCACTCGAAAGTGCTGGCCGGCGCTTGGCCGCTGGCCTTGGGGCAGAGATCCGAGGGCGGCGGCCGCAGCAGCCCACCCTTAGGGCAAGGCTGAAAGGTCTCGGCGAGCGTGGTATAATCCATTTGCAGGTAGGCGCCGCCACCGCCGCCGCCGCCGCCGCCGCCGCCCGGGAAAATGGACGTGGCGTAATGCAGCGGAGCACTCTCCTCCGGAGCCCCGTAGGGCGCCTCGGGACGGAGCAGGTTGAAGTCGGCCGAGGGAAAAACGTGCGAGGTAAGCGCGCAGGGCGGCAGCTGTTGAGGCTGGAGCCGGGGCGCCTGATGGTGAGGCGCCAAGCGCTTGGAGAAGTCCGGCAAGCTTCCCGCGGTGGGACCCGGGTAAGCGCCGTCCCCCCCGGCTGACAGGGCGCAGGGCGGCCTCAAAGCCACGCTGCCGGGCTCTGCGCTGCTAAACTTCCCGGCTAAACTCAAGCTGTCCCCGCCTCGCGACAGGTACTCCAGGAAAGAATTCATCCTTCCCGCCCCCGAGGAAGGCACGTCGAGAAGGCACCGCGGCGGCAGGAGTGCGAAGGGGCCGCGGCACCCGTCTCTGCCCTCCCTTTCTCGCTCTCTACCTGCTCCCTCACCCGCACCCGCTGCTGCTACTCCTCCTCTTCTTCCTCCTCCTCCTCCCCTCAGCCCCCAGGAAATTATTGTCCTAATATAGAGCCAGCAGGACCGGCACGTGCTTGTCCGCCGGCCAATAGGGGCCTCGGGAGCCTTGGCGCGCGACCTGGGGTTGCTGCTTGGCCCGGCTTGGCTCTTCAGCGCTTCCAACTTTGGCCAAGGGAAAGAAAGGGCTGAGGCAGGGGCCAAGCGGAGCCTGCCGGTCCTACCTGGAATCCGGAGACGGATGGGAAACGAGGGAGAGGAAAGACCCTGAGGTCAACGGTGAGTTAGAACCCTCAAAAGCAAAGCCCGTTTTCCCCCCTTTCATGCCGGATAGAGACAGGTTGGGGGGGGGGGCGACGACACAAACAAACAAGTATTTACCTTTTACAATTTCCAAATGGCTTCTAGGCAGAGGAGAGTTTCTAATCACGAGATCCTCGCTAACAGGTCAGGGGAGATGATTCCTGATAGGGTCGGTGTTCAGGAAGTTTGGTATCAGTAGTGGGCCAGTGAAGGCAGGGGCTGGAAGGTGAGGATCAAGTCAAGCCGCCCTTTCCATGAATCATTCTCTCTTCTCCTCCAGTTTGGAATTCCCTAGCAAGGTTCTAAGCTGCAAAGTACCTGGGAATTAGACTTGTACAGGATGGCTAGAGATAGGCAGAAATGTCCCCAATTTCAGGGGACTTTACAGAAGTAACTTCCCTTTTGAGGAGAGATGAACAGTGTGTTTTGTTTTGTTTTTCACTGTGCAAGTATTCATTGTCTCAATACCGGAATTTGACAAAGACTATTTATTTGTTGCATGGTGAGACTGCAATTCTGGGTAGAGCTCTGTCAATCAGCGAATGATTTCCTGGGAGTACTTAACATTGCAGAGGATTGAACTATAAAGCACTTAGCTGCTAATGCTAATTATTTCTGGTCTTGTTTTAAAAAAAATGCATCTGATTTTTAACCAGTTCTTCTTAAACCAAGATATAACTTTTCCTGCTTCATTTTCAGTAAAATAAATCTCACAATGCATCCCAGTTGCCCAAGATACTCACTTTTTTTGTGAGCTATTGCATGAGACAGTCTAAGGCATACTGACTTTTTGATGGCAACTGTCCTTTTCTCCCCATGCAGCCTTCCAAACCTAAACTCTTCTAACTTCTGCTATGAAAGGGATGGATTCTGTGGGCTGAAACATGATGGAAATTAAGAATCTCTGTGCAATCCTGGCAATGGAGAGGTATCTTTGAGCATAAAGAAACAAAAGCCAAGCAGCCATTTGAATATGATGAAAAGGCAACAAATTTGTAATGGTTGATTTTTTAGTATTGATGTGGGTCCAAATTATCATACTTCCAGTAAAGTCACTGAAATAAATACCTACGTCTCATTCTGCTTAATGGCTATACTCAAAGTCTACATCCAATCATTCCTTTAGTCAGAAAAAAAGAGGTGCCGATGGGTTTTCTCCCTGAGAATTAGAATCTCATGACTAGCCATGTGTCTCTACTATGGCGGGTTGGGGCATTTGATGCTCTACTTTTGGCAGTTTCATACCTTGAACTAATTTTGATACTGGACGAAAAGGCTGCCCTTCTTTTACAGTTAGAACTTTGGCATCTTTAAGAAGAGCTGCACTATTAGCTTTCAGCAGAATTTACTCACCATTGTCCAAAAGGATGAGTCTGTGCAATATTTTAGCTTTGTCTTTATGATCTAAGAAGCATTTCATCTCTTGCTCCATGTGGGCTTTCTCTGATCTGGACTAAAAAGCATCCGGAAGCCAATACAGATCAGGATGGTATCAACAATGCATGCTACTATACTGAGTAGTAGCTATTAATGGTCCTTGGCCAGCTTGTAAGTGCTCTGTGAGTCTTCCTTGCCAATGAATGTGAGGCCTCATGATGATAATGGGTTTCGTTGTTTCCCTTGGTAATAATAATAACAGTCTTGTTGCTTAATGACTGCTTTCAGTTGGCATAGTAGAAAAACAGAAAGAAGGCACACAAGTGGTACTTTTTTTAAAACTAAAGTCTCAAACCTCTGTCTCCACTTTGAGGGGGGATATATTTTCCTTCAATAGCAGAAAAATTTTCCATGTTGGCATATTAAGTCATAACCTTTCTAAAGTAATTCACAAGTAATCATCAAAGATGTGAACTTATAGACCACAATGCACATTCCAAAACAGTTCTGAACTTCAAAAATTCACTTTGGGGATCTGTTCAATTCAAGATGGATCTGTAATAATTTGTATTTAGAATTACCAGCCATTAATTTTAGCAAACAGTCACAACTTAAACTTGGTCCAAAATAGTTCCCTGTGTCTTGTTTGAGGCTTGTTTTTCAATATTAAAGATAACTAATAACATATACCAAAAATGCCTAAAGCCTCTTTGTTATTAATTCTCATATGTTGAGCGTAGGGTTAGATAATACAGAGTTTCACTATTAAATTCTTGAAAACTTTCTCAAAACTGCTATTTTAAGGGTTAGTTCCTTGAAACAAACCTATTGAAGTCTTGGAGGGGGGAGGAAATACAGTATCAGATAGTCAGCAACAAAGTCCTAGACATGGAATAATCACCAATTAATTTATAGAATTTATAGATGCTAATTGCTAATTTCAACTTTGTTGCAATCTGGTTGTATAGAATGTATTTATTTGAGCAGCTTGATTAGAATTTCAGCAGCCAGTGCTGGGGAATGTGGAAGCTGAAGCACTGAGTTGAGAAAAACTCCTTCAGAGGACTCAAGTAACTATCAATATTTTCCAGCATTACTTAATATGTATGCCTAGAGGTGAACATGGCAAGTTATACCTTTCAACCATTCTTCCCAGATTTATCTTACTGAAGAAGCTTGTCTCAGAGAGCCACATTCTCAGAGATATCCACTTCAGGTAGAACTGTCATAAAAGTACCTGGTGTTCTCTTTTTCAAAGGCTTTACTTCAAAGTGTCACAAAAATACTGAGAAAAAAAAAACAGAGAGCATTGAAATAGGAGTTGTTTGTTCCATCATGGAATCCCCCTCCTATAATCCCTTCCCTTTTATATTCCCAGAAATTCTTGCCTTTTCTATTGTTTCTGCAAACAACCTGCAATAGAGGAGGATGTGACCACTATTCTGTCTGATTAGTAGAGAAAAGCAGGAGGGAGAAACTGCATTCTGCTGCAGTTTTTAAAGAGTGATTTAAACAAATATTGGATAGTAAAATCTAAATTGTATTGAATTGTACCAAAAATATAAGACATGTCCTGAAAACCAATGGATCTCCCTTTCATGCATGCTTGCTTGGCCTGTCTAGTTCCATTATTTCTTACTTACAAGCTAAAACTGCAATTGTTCCTGTTGCTCCCCACAAATCTACATAGAAGTAATCTAGTACTATACTAGTTCACTGGTGCCTGTTCCCCATTCTGCCCCCAATAACTATACTGTACAGCAGATGTATAGAAAAACAAGTACTGATCCATAATTTCCATGAATTTTCCAACTAAGCCACTTTCTCTTCTCCCATTTCAATTTTTTTTTTAAGAAAAAAAAGAAATAGAGGCTAACAGTGTTCTTGGAAGGCCTGGTTTCCCACCCTGGCTTTCTGCCATTATCTTCTGTTAACAATTATCCTGGGGGGAAATATGTGCATGGAAAGTAATTCCTAAGATTAGATCCTAGAGTGATATAGCTAATATTAAACCATATAAATGGTAGTTCTCTCAACACCATATGCTGAGTTTACAGTAAAACATGGAACTTTAACAAAATAAATGGAAGATAAAATAGTAGGCTATGGTGATAAACAGGATACCTAATTGTCTTTTTATTAGAGCTGTATGTATTCTTTATGGAAACTACTAATGAGATCCTCATTCAACTCAGACACCTTTTAAGTACAAAATTGATATACTCAAAAAAGACAAAGATGTTGGGCTTTGATTCTTTTAATACAATTTTACATGTTACAGCAATGTGTGTGATCTCCCCCACCCCCATGTTTTAATTGTGAGAAATTTGTTGTATTGAATATGAATATATAAATATATCCATATAGTTATAAAGCTGAATCTCATGTACTTTGAATGGGTTTTGCATATATTTAAATTTTAAACTGAAAATATGCATGAAACTGTTTTTATAAGATCGTACCATACAAATTCTACAAGGCTAAAAAAAAAATCTGTATTTCTTTTTTCACAATACAGGAAGTTCAAATACTTTGGTGCTGAAGAAATGGACCTTGAAGATTTTATTTTAAAGGAACCAAAAAATAAATACAAATTGGGTGGCAAATGGCAAACCCTGATTCCTGAAGAGGGGGTTGCCATTTGTTATACTTGCTCTTCAGCTGCAAAGCAACACTTTGGTAGAGAAAAAAAGAGAAATTTTTTGAATATTCAGTTTGGTTTGATGGGAAGAACTGTCACAATTCAAACTGGAACTAATAATGGGAGGGGCTAAATGGTAGTACAAGAGGCATCTGCGTTCCCAACAAATATTGTCAGGTTAGAAAAGTAAACACATGAACTGCAGTGGTAGGAACAAATGGAACAACAGCGCACTGAGTCATCATTTCATGATCTCAAGTTTTTACAAGACATTTGGTACTCTAGGTAAGTACCAAAAGACATGTCTACACAAACTGACCAAACTGCAGATGACTGCTAGCAACAGAAGAGCATTTATCCTTTATCAAACTGAGGTTTGCAGATATGACAACTAATAGGAGAACAAAAATAGGGAATGTCTGCCTTCTCGTTCCTTAACACCACCTATCACACAGCATCTCCTGCCTGGGACAGCCATAATGCTATGCTTAATGGAAGGGCAAGGCTTGTACATCCAGTTGCAAAAATAGTCAGTGTAGCAGAACAAGGTGCTTGGAAGATACCTGATGATGAAAAATTATAGCATGAAAGTTTCCAGAATGGGGGTGGTTTGAAATCTTCAAGATTGCATAGGAAAGAATTCCAGAGACATAAAAGTGGGAGAAACACATTTAAAACCAGTGAAACATCGTATGAGACATCCACATTTGTTCTTCATGTGCAGTGCAATGAGGTAATAACAAATGAATAGAAATACTTTTTTTAATTCTTTCTATTATGTAATATATTTTATGAAAACTGATGCTGAAATTTTGGTTTGGTTTAATAATCCTCTTCCCTACAGGGATGAGATCCATACTGAATATAGAACAAAATAGTATAATCCCACTGTAATTCTATCTGTAGTTCATTGACTAATATTTGGTGCGAATATACAGAAAAATAGTAGGGGTTACTGAGAGAAGCTATAGTTTTCTTATGGTTGTCTGAACTTGATGGTTTGCTTGCAGATGTTTTGTTTACTTGCAGAAATTTCATTCCCCACCCAGATAATATTATCTAATGATGTTACTTGGTTAGGCAATGAAACATCTGCAAGCAAATAACTAAGCTCAGACAGCATAAATAACTCCACAGTTCATATACTGTAATTCATATTATCTTCTAATTCATAATATCTTCTAATTCATAATATCTTATATTAAAAATTTTAAGATTAACTCACCTTTACACTTAATCAGTGGAGTGTTATTCTCAAATGAAACAAAGGTGTCCATGCACATACAATCCTGTGGGTTGAACTACAGGATCCCAAAGTCTAAGAAATGCAAGAAACAGTACCTTTATGATACGTTGCTAACAAAAGTCTTTTAAATTTGGCTTTATATAATTGAATGCCTTCAGCAAGAATCCCATATAATTGAATGCCTTCAGCAAGAATTTCATACATCTGAATTAGATTTTGTTTTCATTTCTTGAGTGATTTCTCAATGGTCTTCAGAAGTTGAAATATTCTAGTTCAGAAACCACTGGTTTCCACGTTGAGTTGCTCCTTTGCAGAGGGACTATCAGTTTTTTTTTATCAAAAGTAATTATAGATTGATCCAGTTTACTCTGGCCAAAAAGTTTAAGGATGCCTCTGTGATATTGGAAGATAAATATTTTAATGACCGTTATGCCAGTCCAGTCCAAAATAAGTTATTGCCCAAAGAAAAGCAAATGATGGCTGTCTCCTTATCACCCACACAAGTTAGGATGTATAATATACCAAAGTATTTTGATAAGCAGAAATTTTCTAATTGAATTTCCTTGATACAACTAATGATTTGCTTATGATTCCTACCATAAGCTAATCTGAGGTAACTGATTATCTTATGGTGGGAATCATAAGAAAATTATTAATTTATTATCCTAACCAAGTGTAGTTTGCATCTGATGATATAAACTGCTAATCCTCAAGATATTCAACACTTTCTAATATTTTTGTTACAGCATGTAAATACATTTTGAGCAACATTTTAAGAATCATTATCCAACTTATGTGATTTCTTTCCTATTTCCTAGTTATAATAAAATTACATACTGTACTATCATTAATAAAAATAACACAAATATGCTTTATTCTAATATCATACAAAGTAATACGCAAATCTTTATTTTTGCCCAGGAAACTCACTTTGTTATGAAAAAGGCAAGTTTTGAACTTGGCTTTGGTCCAGTTTTAAATGCTGAAAAGTTGTTTGAAAATTTTATTGTTATGTTTTTATCCCATCTTTATTATACAGACTATAAATCAAGGTGGAGAACCACATCTAATACTCACACTTCCTACTTTCCTCACAATGACAGCCCTGTGAGATAGATTGGACTGAGAGAATGACTGGACCTAAGTCATCCACCTGGTTTTTATTGTCTAAGGGAGGACTAGAACTCACCACCTCCTGGTTTCTAGCCCAGCTTCTTCACCATTTCACCAAGCTGGCTGTTATAATAACAGCCTTCTCTATGGTAAAAAGTCATGCTTATTGGAAGTTCCCTCTTCACTAACCTTAAAAGAGAGAGGGTTTGCAATAGCAGTTGGACACCATTTGATACTTGGGGTTCACCTACACCGCAACACAGTGCTAAAATAGGTTGCCTAGCCCTATAGTTTGTGGATGACATAGCTTTAAAAAGGCCTTCATCTTGAGCTCAGCTGGTCACTAAGGTGGATCAAAGAGATCAACAGGAGACCAATGTTTTCATTTGGAAAATGAATATGCCTACCTCTATGCAAACATTTGATGATACATGAGGGAGGTTAGTGGCCTGTATAGCTTCAATTTACCTGCTCCTATCCTACCAGGAGGCTCTGTGCTTCCACAGCTGCTTCTCATTTGGCTGCCAGATTGATCAGGGCCTCCCTGGAAACTGAAGTCCTTTTGTTTTCTCAGAGGAATATCAACCTCCTGGAAGACTTCCCATGGTCAGTGTTGCCATTTGTGCAAAAAAATAAAAAAAGTCCTACTCTTTAGCCTAGTTCTGGGCCCCACCTTGATGTCCTTCCTACTTCCTCCTGGTAACCCCATTGCTTCTCTGAACAGCTGCTGTGATCATCCACAGTCAGTCCAAACACCTGCATCAATCTGGGCATTGCAAGAAAATGAGGGCCATAAAAGACCTGACGGGGAGAGGGTGGTAGCTTTAAGTCCTTGACTTATAATCACAATAAGGATTGGAAATTTTGTCATAAAACAGTGGAGTCATTAAATGAGGCATCATGTGACTGCACCCAATTTTATAGCCTTTTTTGCCATGGTTGTTAAGGGAATCATTACGGAAGACATCATGTCACCACAATTTGCAACCTTCCCTGTCAGCTTCTCCATTGACTTCACTTATCAGAAACTGACTGGGAAGGCTGCAAATGGCAATCACATGACTGTGGGATGCTGCAACCAGCATAAATGCAGGACAATTGCCAAGCACCCAAATCACACTTGCATGACCAAGAGGACACTGCAATGGTTGTAAGTGCAGGCACAGGTTGTGAGTTGCTTCTTTCAGCATCATCTTAACTTTAAACAGTCACTAAACAAATGGTCATAAGTTGAGAATTACCTGTACTAGCACCAAGGCAGCCCAGAAAGTGGATAGCTAGCACTTGTGATAACCACTGCTGTCTATGTATACTAACATTCAGTACTTGTAAAACTGTCACTCTGGAATGAGTCCATCTTGAGCAATACAACTCTTATGGCATCATTTCTGAGCCACTGCAAAAGGAGCCACAGTGGGAGAGGAGGAAATCGCATTGCCAGGTAAATGGCGAATTGCTATAGGATACAACCAATGTTTTTAACAAAACTGAAAACATGAACACTTCCCCAAATATTAGACAGCAGCAGCTTTTCTAGAAGCAGACAGGAAGGCCAGCCACATATTTAAATAGAATATAAGCTGTTTGCTATCTAAATTAAGACACCTTTTAAACTAAGGAGTTTATTTTTAGATATTGGAACTGGGCCCTGATTTCTTAGCAACAGCAATATTTCTTTTAAGAGTTATTTCACAGAAATTCTTGTTTTCCCACTATTCTCTCTGTGTCTCTGGAAAAGATTCAGCTACTCAAAATTTAATGTATCTTTACTTTGAAATATTAGATAGAAGGCCATTTTGAATGGCCATCACCATCTCAACCTTTGGCATTTTCCGGTAATTCCAAAACTGACTTTTGACCCAGTTACAATGATTTCCAGAATCATCGGTAAAGAAATTTGATTGGACTGGTGGCTGGGATGGATCAGGCATATTATGGAACATGGACCATATTATGTGCTGATTAATGTACTGTTCAAATTCAGAAAGTGAGTTAATTTAATAAATGATGGTTCCCTTAACCATAGCAAAAACTGTGTGTGAACATAGCCATACTGAGGAAGGAATTTAACAGATATGGATCCTAATCTCACATTTTAAGACAGGATATATAAAGTTTAAGCATTCCCAGGATATTCAACTGCCTTAAAATTTATATGGAATCTTATCAAGTTCCTAGCAAACTTCCAGAACTGGGAAGCCCGAAAATCCTTTATATCATGCCAAATTATTACTCCCAAGTGCCTCACAATTTGCTATGCTGGCTGAGGTTACTGGGAGTTGTATTCAGCAGCAGCTAGAGAGCCACAGGTTTGCTACCTTAGATTGTCTTCTATTTCCAAATTGCTTTTTGGCATGGAAATGTTTTCCTGTAATGTTTAGGTTAAAAGAACATTCTAAAATTTGAAGTGATAGGAAATGTAAGTATAAATATTGGAGGAGGGCAGTTTCTATTTCAGATACATTTGACCTCAGAATTAAACTCAGATCAATTTGTGGGAGGGTGGGGGGGTGTTAACAGCAGCTGCTATCTCCAATGCCACATCTCAAAAAATCATTATTTTTTTTGCTCTTCTCAGCATTCTTTTCAGAATCTCAACATTTTTTTTTAATTGTGGATGCAATATTCTAAATGTGGTCTTAACCAAGTCATTATAAAGCAGTACTAACATCTCATGTGATCTTGATTCCATCCCTCTGTTAATGCAGCTAGGATTGCATTGGCTTTTTTTGGTGGCTGCGGCATCCTGCTGGTTCATATTGAAGTGATATCCACTACGACTCTCAAGATCCCTCTCATGGTTACTGCTATTGATCAGGTTTCACCTAATGTGTACCTGTAAATTTGGTTTTTCTTTTGTAAATGTAGAACCTTACTTTTCTCCACATTGAAATCAATTTTGTTAGATAGGACCCAGTGTTCAATTCTGCCAAGATCTATTTGAATCTTGAGCCTGTCTTCTGGGATGTTGGATATTCCTGGCAGCTTGGTGTTGTCTGAAAAATTGATGAATTTCCCTTCTATGCCCTAATCTAAATAGTTTATGAAGATGTTGAAGAGTACTGGGCCTAGAACAGAACCTTGAGGTACCCCACTACTTGCTTCCTCCATGTAGATGTAGTTTTATTGAGAATTACACATTGTGTGCAATTTATCAGCCAGTTACTAATCCACCTGATGGTGGCCCTGTCTACCCCACATTTTTCTAGTTTACCAAGACAAAGGTTGTACTTCTTATTAAGTAGGGTGTACCTAGATTTAATTTTGACCATCAAAAATCTGTATGAAAAATGCCTGTTTTGTTATGTCCCCAAACATATTATCTCCTTGGAATTTGCTAGAGCTAGAAATATTTCTTATGCAGATATATTTCTAAACTTTACGGTATTCCCAGACTCATCTGAAAGCTGGAGTATCTTTGTGAAAGAAGAAATAATTTCCAAAGCTGAGAAAGCGTTATCTCTAATTTTGGGAGAGTGAGGAGGCAAAAAAGATTAACTCTCTAGCACCTGCTGTGGGTAGATCAGCTATTGCAACTCTTTTGCTTTATGTCTGAGACAATACAGTATTTTTTGGGAGGGGAGAGATCACCCTGTTCCTCCTCTGATCTTGGTATGGAGAGGCTGAAGATAAAAGGGTAACATGCTGGTTTGGGAAGCAGACCTACCTAAAGATCTCCTGGGGGAAAAAAAATCTAAATTTTGTATAGAATAAAATGTACACACGCACAAAGGCAATTTAGTCATATCTTCAAGACTACAATTTCCATCAGCCTCTGCTGCTACAGAACTGGACCATTCCAAGTTAGAACTTGTTGGACCATTCCAAGTTAGAACTTGTTATTCGAGCATCCGGTCGGCCCCACGGCTTCTACACCCTTATTAATACACGGGAGGTAAGAAAGAAAAGGAAAGAAAGAAAGACGCCTGAGGACTGTGGCCCGTACTAGTCTCTCGCTACGCGATCCACAGTTTCTGTAAGCTCTCTAAGAGCTGCTACTTACAAGTAGCGGAGGTAGTTAGATGGAAAATATAAGCAAGCAGAGGATAACGCAGCACTTTTCTGTCTCTGTTAGTTCCCTTGTGTACTTTCTCTGCGGGCTATTCGAAAGTTAGTGGAGGAGGCTTAGGGGACATATTGGCTTCCGTCCAGCCCTGGACCGGTGCTTTCTGGTCGGGTCCCAGCTGGTCCCGGACTGGAGCGGACAGAGGAGGGGCGGCTGTCGAGAGGAGAGTGCACACGCAGCGTGATTGATGAGCCCTCAATAAAACAGCCCCTCCTCCCCTCCCCGTTTGTTCTTGGTCTCAGCAATGCGCTCCCAGCCAGCTTCCAGTGAAAACAATTGCTCGGTTGTAAAGAGGAATCGTGCTGCTCTCTGAGGGAGTCGCTTCCCTTGGAGCTCCTTAGAAACTCCGCACTGGATCCCGCGTCTTTTCAAACTTGCGGCTTTGGTTGCATGCGGGGCCGGGGCGGGTCTTGCACGCAAGTCTCACAAAGCGTCCCCTCTGGCTAAATAAACTCAGCCGGTCGGGGGCGAGAGGAGGAGCGGTCCCCGTTTCTTTTTGCTCTTGGGCCTGTTGGTGGCGCTGTTCTCCAGAATGGTTCCTGTCTGGCACGGTTGTCCAAAGTGAGAGTAGACTGCAGAGTCGGGTTTTGTTTCGGGCACAAACTATATGGAAAGCAGAAACCGAGACAGTCTGTGAGCGTGGCCAGATGCTCCAAAGAACAGACACGCGGAAGCCATACAGATTCGCCTGACACGGATTCTGTATAAACAGAATCAAACGTTAGCCTTGATGTGTTCTGCAGCCTGTGGGTATTTCAAGGTCTCAGAAAGTGACAGGACTAGAATGATCTCATTCCGGTTCAAAATTTAAGTAGTTGTTTAAGTAAGTAAACGAGAGAAGAGAATCCCAGGAATATAGACTACATGGGTAAGTAAAAACAAAAATCTCAAAAAGAAGTAAGTGAGAAACCACGTCTGCTCTGCTGTCTGGAAAACTATATGGACATAGCTAATAAGGCACCAGGAGTCAAGCTTGATTGAGCAAAACTTACCATTGTTAATCAGCAATTTTACACTTCTTTAAGGCAGGCTTACAGAGACAGCATGTTGCAGTGGATAAGGCAGCAAGCTATGAGTTCTAGTCTTACCTCAGGCACAAAGCCTGGGCCTGAGTCACTCTTGGCCCTGGAGTCAGAAGGCATGGGCAAAATCACTTCTGAAATTTTGCCAAGAAAATTGCAAGGACTTGTCAAGGCAGTCACCAGGATCAATACTGACTCAAAGACAATGTTTGCGTGCATGCATACACACATGCACAAACACACACACACTTATAATCAGGCTTACTATTCAGATATTCTCAGAAATGTTTGGACTGTGGTTTTCATCATTCCAGTAGCCCCCATGTTTATGATGACCATTGCAGTTGGATGTTTTCCTAGATGCCTGAAAAGTGAGAAGTAGGAGAAACGGGACTAAAAGGCTCACCGGTAGTTTAAAAAAAGTAGCCATGCAGGTCCATGAAGAAGAACAGAACAATACTATAAGTGCCTACAGCATTTCTGTTTATCAAATGACACAAAGGACCTTTTTCCAGATGCCCTTAATTGAGGCACAAATTTGGCCTGGAAATAGCAATAGCACTTTATATACCACTTTATAGTGTTTTACAGCCCTCTCTAAGCAGTTTTACAGAGTCAGCATATTGTCCCCAACAATTTGGGTCCTCATTTTACCCACCTTGGAAGGATGGAAGGCTGAGTCTACTATGACAGAGATACCCAAGGCCTTTCTCCATTAATGAACTTCAGGATTGCCCAGAATAAGGATAGCAAACAGATCAAACAGAAAAGATTAAGGGCTCACTGCTTTCCTGCAAGTTTGCCTTTTGCAGATGTCTGGAAATAACCCTTATTGAAATCAATGGGGATTTAATATTTTGGGACCAGAACACAACATTTCCCCCATGTCATTTTAAACCATTGCATCTAATTTAGATAGAAATGAGCATCTTATCAGTCCTATTCTATGCACCTTCACTGTGAAGGAATACATATAATTTGATGGTGCTTGTTTTTATATTTGACTGATCTTGGTAAAAATGTCCTCAATTGACCTCGATTTCAGTTCTTACAACTACATATAAAAGAAGATAGCTTTGTGTGTTCAGTGCAGTACTTGAAGTCAGTAAAATTAGAAAATGAGAAATTACTTTGCCCAACTTACTCATTTTAATGGTACATTCCATTTAATGATACATTCTCATCTGGTGATCTTAGTACTGAGGGCCACGTCACAGATGAAGATTTCAATGGTGAATTTTCTCATATGTTTAAGAATGTGTATTCATTCTGCAGGGCTGAACGTTTTGTACATAGAACAGAAACAGCATGGCTGCTCTGGCAGACAACCTTGTTTGAGACTGAATGGGAGGAGCACACACAGCAGCCCTCTTAATCCCATTTGACCTCTGATTTGTGTCCAATATCTCTGGCTTTGGTGAGGGTCGTTGGCTGGAGTAATGCTTTATACTGATTCCACTCCTTTCTAAATGGACAGTACCAATCAGTGGCAGGGCTCATCCCATTCAAGCCTTCTTGTGCAATTCCTCAGGGTCTTGACCCTTTCTCTGGGTGCTGTAGGGCCAGAATGGGATGGAACAGGCTGAGGCTGAAGCCCAATAAGATGGAACTGATGCTTCTCCACAGCACATGCTGTGTTTTTGCTCTGGTCATAACTCTTCAGTGAGGTGGTACTTCCTCAGAAGAAAGAAATCTACCATTTAGATGTCCTCCTGATCTTGCTGATATTGTTAGATTCCCAAGTGACAGTTTTGGCCAGGAGAGCTTTGCCAATTTTGGTTGATACATCAGTTGCAGTTGCATCATTTAAAGCAGGAAGTCCTGCTAATACTACACCATCATTGCCACTGCAATTCATTTTACACAGACTTTGAAGTCTACTCAGAAACTACATTTGGTAGGTAAGAGCTGTTAGGGACATATTACACCTGTATCATAGAGACTATGGTAGGTTTCAGCGGATTTTTTAGTACAATTAAAAGTGTACCTTTACCTATACAAAGCCCTATGTGGCTTGGTTCCTAAGTATCTTAAGGACCACCTCCTCCAAACTGAAGGGGCCATCTGATGCATTTGCTCCTAGTGGGAACACTCACTGATCTGCAAGAACTCATAGCCAGAATTTTTACAAGATAGCCCCAACCTCTGGAACTGCCTATTCTCAAGAAACTAAGTTAGTGTTTCCATCACATTTCAGATATACAGATTTGCATTTAAAATAGCTATTTTAGTATTTGTATCCTATTGCTTTCAATGAGATAACTTTTTTTTATGTCAGAAAGATTAGTTCCCTCATTATGAAAAGCAACTTTCCCAATGAGATGGCAGAGAGCCAGGCTGCCTCAGACCCTGGCATGTGTAGCCCTGAGAACTTCCAAAAGCTGCTGCTAAACACTTTTCATGTGATAGAAGGAATTAAATATATACCCTCTTCTATATTCTGCTTCCACCCACTTTTTGAGTGTATCCTATGGCACAGGGGTGTCAAACTCAATGCCCGGGGGTTGGATCTGGCCTGTGGGGTGCATACATCTGGCTGGTGGGGCCACCCTGAAAACAGCAAAGGACTGGCCCGCAGTGCCAGTGAAAACGGAGCTCATGAGGACTGAGTTCCATTTTTGCTGACAGAAGGTTGCAGGACACCGTCAAAGCTGAAAACAGAGCTTGGGAACCTATTTTTGTTGGCAGAGCACTTGGGCCGCCACAGGCAACCCCAACACAAGTGACGTCAAGCTGGCCATGCCCATCCTGGCTATGGCCCCCACACACACCCAGGTTAAACACAACCCTGATGCAGCACTCAGTGAAATCAAGTTTGTCACCCTGCTCTAGCATGATTCTCAAAGTCAAGAATTTATTGACTTTGAGAATGATGCTAGAGGATATATTCAAAAAGTGGATGGAAGCAGAATGAAGAAAACAAAAAGAAAGTTCAAGATGATTTTGACAAAATATAAACTAAGTTGAAGTTCCCAAACAGAAAAATCCAAAGTTCTGTATTTAGGGCTAATGTAGTCAACAGAAATACTATATGCTACAGATTGTAAAAATAAATGAACCAGTCTATTTGATTTTGAGAAAACTTCATCCAGATTGCTTACCATTTAATAAGAATGTCAACAAAATTAAATATGTACCAATGAGAGCAACAAATTTGGTCAAAACCTTAAAAACAAAGTCCTGAAGGAATACAGATGATAGGACTTGAGCCAATGAGTACAAATTTCAATAACATTAAACATTAACTAGAACTTAATGGTAGAAGCTGTTTAGCAGTTGAACTAGAAAGGAACTGGAATTTCTTTCATTAGAGTTCCTGACTACAATTATGTCCTGTATTAGTACAGGATTGACTGGACTAGATGTCCTTTGATGTTATTTCCAATCCTATGATTCTATTACAAGATTATTTAGAATAATTTAGATTATTCCTGTGCTAACCGAACTTGCTTGCTGATACAGGGTAGAGGTATATCTTTAATTTGCAATTAACTATTCCAATAATCAGTTAGAACCATAGAATTAGAAATGGATGAGGATCGCCTATTTTATCTCCTGCCTAAGTTAGGATCAGCAGCATAGAATTCAGTTAAAACATCCTTGATGGCTGGTTGTCCAGTCTGTGCTTAAATACCTTCAGCAGTGGAGTCTTTGCTATCTTATAAATCAGCCCTTTCTACTGTTGAATAGCTTGTGCTTTCAGAAAGCTTCTTCCATTGTTAAGCTGACATCAGCTTCTCTGTCATTTCTACCCAACAACTGTAGTCTGGCTGAAGCAATTGAGAAAGGTTCCCTCCCCCCACCCATCCTGTGCAGGTTACTCTTTCAAGTTTTGAAAGGCTGCCAGCGTATCTCCCCTTAATCTTCTCTTTTCTAGGGCTTGAACACCCAGGGTTTCTTTCTCTCATTCTGTCTGTGATATGGGCAGCTATAAAATATGATGCATACATACATACATACAATAGAACTTCTGTGAAATCTTGCTCCTCTATCTCTATTTATCCCTGAAACCTCCTTGCCCCAGCTGTAAGACAACTTGCTGATTATTTGTTGAAGAAATATCCTTACAATGGACTCCCCATCCTGGGACAATAGTATTGCTAGGCAGGTTGAAGATTGTTCAAGGTAAGTAGGTAGGTCAATGATATTTTTCATTTTAAAAAAATTGACAAATTTATGCAAATATTCAATGTCACACATGAAAGTAATCTTTAGAGGGTTCTTGGCCTGCTGTGTCCAGTGGCCTGCTACAGGACTGTCCTTCCAATTTTAAAACAGGCTCTGTTCCTCTATGGCCATTTCTATTTTGGCTACAAATCTCACTCAGAAATGTTTCTCTTTTTCCAGGATGTGTTTGAGGGAGGGTGACAGCACTAAGATTATGGTCAAAGAAATATCAACCAGGAAAGATCTTTCAGGTCAAAATTATTACTGGAAAATGCCCAGTTAGAGTGGGCAGGTGTACCAATTTCAAATTTAAAAGGCAACCTTGCATCTCTTGTCATTCCCATCTCCTCCTCCTCTTCATTTTGGAGACAATTCTCTGTTTCTGTCTCAGTCCTTTTTTACAATGTACAAGATCCTAATTAAAGTGGGGTGGGTTTGCCTCATCTCCAGATGCGACTCCAGCTCTCCTCTTCCTTCTGCCTTTCTTTAGCACTGCTCTCTACCATTGCCCCCAGCAATAGCTGCCCTTGTTTGATAGCAGAAATTCTGCTGGCCTCCAAATTCTGCCTATTGCAGAGCAAGACACGATTTCCTAAAGCAACAAAGTCTTATTGCACTATACTGGCTAGCAAATATACCATGGCATATTTTTTTAATGGATCGCAATCAGATACTATCATTTGAACATAAGTGTATTTATTTTATTTGTCCTTCATTGTTGGCTCCCTGTATAGATTAGATATGTAATTCTTAGTTATTTTTAGTTCTAATCATTGCCTCACTTACAGTGTAAGATTTGTAATACCTTTCAGCATTTTTCAGAAAAGCTGCAAAAAATTGAATAGTGGCTTCATTATACGAAGACATTACTTTATTTCATTATATTCTATTTCCCTAAGGTGTTTTTGAATTGGTTATACATTGGTCACTCACAACTAGATTTAATATGCATTTCTAATTCAGTGCTAACATTTAGGATGACATGTAATCTCAAATTCAAGTATTTCAGCTGAATTTCTGCAATGGGTCCAAGACAAAAGACGGGTTTTTTTCCCCACCAGAACTACACTACTTGCTTTGAGTTGCCATTCTTTAAAAATAAAACAAAAACCAATGATACAATATCCTTTGCATCTTACTGTCTGAACCAAAGGGAACCGCTTTAGTTAGTGCACAGTGCACTATTGTTGGGGCGGGGCTGCTCGTCCTCTTAGAAGGAAAAGCTCCCAAGTACAAGGATTAACAAACGGCAGACAAAAGCACAGCAACTCCCATTATACTGCACAAGGCCTATTCTCAGAGGTGGTGATAAGCCTTACAAGGCTATCTTCTCCTCCATTCCTACATGCATCAGGCGAGCCTGCTGGAGTTATTATGAGGGATGCCCCTGGGTTGAGTGTGCTTGCTGTAACTTATAGCCTCTTCTGGAAGGAAGAAGCATCTTGGGCTCCCCCCCTCTCCCCCCCCCCCCCAAAAAAAGAACAGGACCCGCCTCCCATCTTGAAAGATTTCTCTCTCGTCTCTCTCCCGCCTCCAGGATCCAACCGCGCCGCTTTGCAAAAACGGGCAACTTCTGCATTGAGGGAAGGACTACAAGAAAAAACATGGCTACCAGGGCTTCTTTGTTCGCAACACACGGCAGCGCGAGAGGCAAGAGAAAGGCGAGGCAGGAAGGTGAAGGGAGACCAAGCGCGTAAGCCACTGCCTGGTCGTCTCTGCAGCCTGGCGCGGAACTCGGCTCAGCGATCCCCGTTGACCCCGCCTAGCGGTGCCCTCTCCGTGCGAGGTTGCTTAGCTACCGGGCTCTGCTCCAAGCCAATGAGGGAAGAGGAGGCCGGCGGCAATTTTCCTCAAGTGTGGGAGGGTGAAGCGCTTCAGGCCCTTCCTCCGCGACGCTGCCCTTTGGAACGAAGTCCCGCGCTGGGGGAGGGGGGGGGTGGCTGGATGAGAGAAAGAGAGACCCTTCCATGGTTCTTCGGCTTGTTGCTGCCTCCCCTTCCCTCAACCTCTTTTTTTTTTTTAGCCCCGCGGGTCGCAGCTCAGCGGGGAAATAGGAATCCGCGGGCAGGTTGCTGCCGATTTCAGCCGAGTAGAATAAGATCCCGCGTGATCCAACCCTGGCCAGCTCCACAAGTTCGTCCGCCGAGGGTGAAGAAAGAAGGGAAGAAGGGAGGAAAGGGTGCTAGGAAAAGGATGAGGGAGAAGATTAGGCAGGCAGGCCAAGCCAGGCATGCTTTTTGTTTTTTGTTTTTTTGACCACGAGGACAAAGAACAAATCCGTTAGGGTGCAAGGCGTTCGCGATCAGCTCGAAGTTCCTCCCCAACATGATTGCTCTGCTGCTATTGCTGTTGTTTTAACGCAACTGTACTACTGTACTACCGGTGTACTTTCAGCTTTAGGAAGGCCGGCAATTCTGCGTACAAAGAGGGAGAAGTGGTCTGTAGCTGGAAAGGAAGAGAGAAAATATAGACCTGCTCCCTTTAGGGATTATGGAGAAGCATTCACATAAACCTCCTTGTAATTCAGCCCAGTACATTTGACTGAGATTTATTTTTCCTAGAAATATACTTAGGCGGGCAGCCATAAAGGGAGAAGAGAATGGTTTCCAAAAGAGAGAATGCTTTCAGAAAGATTCCTACACTACAGATGTAATCGTTAGCACTGCTCTTCTTCCCACCCCACATGCTGCAGAAAGCAAGCGGGGTTGGGGGAATCGATAATAAACTTTAAGCTGAGAAAACGGTAAGTCTGAAATGAAAGTTGCTGTAGTACAGAATTGAGAAAGGCTATATTTAAAAATCTGACCACATTGTTTTTCTTGCAGGTTTAGGACCTGAGACCTATGGCTGGCCCTATGGCTGGTCCTTAACCTTCAAATAATTAAAAAGAGGCACATCTTCAAGAAATGCATTTTCAGCTTTATAAAGTTAAATGAAAATGGCCTCCTCTGTCCTCCTTAGTATTTATTCTCCTTAGAAACCACAAAGCCTGGAAGTTTCTTTGGGGGAAAATGCTGCTGTTTTTTCCACAAAGGCTGAGATCTTAAGCCCTATTCCAGTATGGTGTAATTCTTTCAGATAATATAATAGTTCAGGGACAACACAGATTTTATATGTGGAAATGGCTAATTTCTATATTACCAAAATCTAAATCGCAGGAGAAACTTTGAGCCATATTTTTTATTATAAGACATTACAATCAGGAGCAAGAGTCAATTGGATTGCTATGCGCAGCTATAGAAATTGAATAAAAGAAATTTTAAAAATTGCCATTAAAAAAATGGCATTCCATCTCTCTTCCTTGTTGGACCCAAATCCCACACCTGTTTATATGGAAGTAAACAGTAGTGAAATAGAGGCTTTTTGCCAAATAATTTGTTTTAACCCCTGAATAGTGGTGTTTTTGGCCCCCTGCAGTCAGGCAACAAAAACAAACAAACACCACATCCCCAGAAAATAGAGCCAAGGCAAGTTTTATTTCCAATTGGTTTATGATTTTCCCATCTCAACTTACATCACCCAACACGATTCTAAACACATGGTCTTTCAGGCACAACTTGACTTCAAGCAAAAGAAATAAAAACCTTTGTGCAACAAAATTACCAGAATGTCAGACTTGATTTGCAAGTTTTCCCAATGAAAAGTTTGAAAATGAAGTTATCTCTATACCAAGACTAGTTGTGTTTATCTGTGTGTATGAATAATTGTTTCTCCCATTCCCAGAAGGTTCATAACTTGCTTTCACTTCTTCATATGAGTTTAGGGAAGAAAAATAACACAAAACAATTCAGATGCCATTTGAAGTTAAGCCCATAAAACATGAAGCTGTGGACCATATCAGGACATCCTAGAAAGGTCTATCAAGTTACATTCCATATGCATAGAGTTGATTTATAGAAGCTGAAAATAAAATACGTCCTCCAATGAGGAAGACAAAATAAATTAGACATATTATTTATTTATCAATGGTGATATCTAAGAATTTCCTGGAAGAGTTTCTAGGGATTGTGTACTTGTTCAATTTAGAACTTACTGATTGGGCATATTATGGTTTTATAATAGCTCTGAGTATGTGCATTTTAGAAAAAGCAAAGTATCATAGAAAGCAACTTTAGATCCAGAAGTGGTTAAAATATTTCTTCATTTGAAGCTGTTTATTCTGTCTTGTTTACAGATTTACAACACTTGGATAAAAGTGAGATTTAACAAAAGGGTACATATTCCATCTTCATTGTTAACATGGTATATTTAAAACAACAAAAAAGGAATGGGGCAATAATATGATTTTTTAAAATATACTGTCACCATCATTGTCCAGCCAAGACACAAATCTAAGAGTGAAAATCCTATTCCAACAAAAAGACCTGCAGGAGCTGCCACCAGGATGCACAGAAATGGAATAGCACTATTAGTCAAGCCGAAATGGGAGGTTTCATTCGGCCCTTGTCCAAGGCATTTCCAAAGATCTGCATCCTAACTCAGCAGTCTGGAAGACAGTAAGAAATGTTTCTTTCTGAATGAATGGGCAGCTGTAGCTTCTAACATCTACCTAGGGTCCCTTTTTATGCTGAGGAACACTTTATAATAAATCCAGGGAGAGATTAAATACAAGATATAAATAAAGTGGGAGCCAAAGAAGGATGTTTGTGTTTCTTGTCCATTTTAGGCTTCAGGCAGAAATGCTTGTTTACACAAGGATTGCATTAATCCTGCTACAAACAACTATATTAAATATTGATAGATCTAGTAATTTCCTGTCTCAAAAGCCATTCAGATTTCCCTACACCCTAGTACAGTCTTTCCTTGTAGATACTTGATTGTCAATATTTCATTCAAAATTTGTCTTCTCCTTTTCCTCCTTAATCAGCAAAAGTAAGTTCTGGTTTCTGATAAGGTGTACAAAATAGATCTATGATTAGAATAAATAGCATATAAATAATATAACAATAATAACAATCATAACTGAAAGGGATAGTTCTTAGTTTGAATTACTGTGGAACTACTAAATGACATCAATAGCATTATATTGTTTCTAATCTATCAAAGGTTTTGGCTATTTTACGTTCAAATAACAAGACAAAATGGTCTCTGTAATAGATAGTAAAGATGTCATTTGAGCCATTCATAGCTGAAGTAATTCCATTGTACTCAATGGGCTTACCTCTGAGAAAACAAGTATGGAACTGCGTTATAATTTATAGTTTCTTGGATGGTTTATGGATGTCAAAGATGGCCAATACCCAAATTGCCAGAGGAGAGAATATTTTTAAATAAGATGCACTCCCACCCCAATATTTTTAAACATTTTAAAAGTAAAAGGATACCAAACAATCATGAAATAAATTAATATGTTGTGTATTTATATGTTTTTAAATGTAACAGTTGTTTGTGATAATGCTTCAATTTTGTATTAATCTATGACTTGACTTACAATTTGCTTAATCCTTACATAAACTACAAACACCAGCCACTGTTACAACTGTTCAAAACTACTCTTTCTATTTCTGATCAAATATACTAAATAGGTGAAAATGTATAGTTACCAAAGACCTGAATAAAACTTTCAAAATTAGGGAGAAGGGAATGAAGAAATTCTACAAATATCCACATAAATACATTGAAGGCCAAGATTAAATAATGAGTATTTTTAAAAAGTTATTAAAATAATAAATACATCTTATTTAAGTCCAAAGCAATTGTCCACATTGCTGAAGGATCCCATAAATCAACATCTCTGGAATAAGGTCCTCATTTTGGTCCCAACTGTGTTAAACTCCTCATCAGTACTCATGTTTTGCTAATACTAACAAATTTCTACAACTTATTTTTCAGTACATCTTTACCAATTAATATTCCCTTGTGGGAATTATTTTTAAAGGATATTGCACTGTCATGCTTTAAAACTTTTTTTTAATTCAAAAAGAAAGGAAAACAAAACCACAGAGTTCAGGAGTTGTCAATGAAATAAACAAGATAATTTAGCTGTTACTGGACTCACACGCACACACACAATCCACTAACACTCAGGATTCTGAAAAATAATTATCAGGAAAAAGTGAGGTAATTGAAACATGAGGATCTTTCTTTCTCTCTTTCATTTCTTTTTTCTTTCTTTCCTCTTCCCCCTTTCCCCTTCTCTCCATATGTTCCATTTTACTACAGATGTGTTAGTTTGGGGGCTTCCTGAATCCTTCCCTGAGATGTGTGATGAGAAGTGAGATCTGTGTAGGTGGGGTGGGGGTCACAAGGTCCATGATGATGGTTGCCGGGGATCTGAGCAGCGCAGCTGTAGTCCACGCTAGCAGAGGAAGGGTGAGAGAGATGGCTGATGTTGAACATCGGGCCGGAGGCTGGCATGGAATCCACGAAGTTCCCTCCAACGTAGACAGGGCTACCCTGCAAACTAGGATTGGCAAAACCACCCCCATTGCTTTGCATGGTGTGGTGGTCGTACTCAGCTCCAGGGTATCTTTTCTGCTGGGGCAAACAGCTGCTGAGCGGAGCTGTGTAGGCAGCCAGGCCATACAGATTTTGTTGCGACTTGGCAAAGGAGGTTGGTGATGGGGCAGTGTCGTAGCTCAGGGCCCCAACACTGGGCAACTGGCTGGTATAGCCAACATGACTTGGACCGCTTAGGGGTGGACTTCGGTCTGGAGACTGGCCGACTGGGGAGTGCATAATCCCTTTGGCTTTCTGGTCCTTTTTGTATTTCATCCTACGGTTCTGAAACCAGATCTTGATCTGACGCTCAGTCAGGTTGAGAAGGTTTGCCATCTCCACACGGCGCGGACGGCAGAGATAGCGGTTGAAGTGGAATTCTTTCTCCAGCTCCACCAGCTGAGCGCTTGTATAGGCTGTGCGGACTCTCTTGGAAGCTGGGCCAGGTGGGCTCTTGTCTTCACAATTCTCTCCTATCAAAGAGAAAGAAAAGAGATAGGTCGATGGGCTGTTTGAGTTACTCCAGTGGGTGGCATCCACCATGCAAAGTGTCCTGCCAGAGGTTGGTGTAGAATGGGAAGCTGAAGACCCTTTGGTATTCCAAAGCTGCAGTGGACCGAATGCCAATGTGAAAAATATGCCTAAAAACTCTAAATGCCCAGTTTGAATCCAGCCATTCACATTGCACTCTGAACTGACACTCTTCAGTAATTTTCAGAGCAGTCTCTAGGGTAGATGATCAATGCAGGGCACCAACAGCGCCACCACCACTGCAATTTCAGCTGTATTCCCTTTTAATTCCTGCCCTCCTCCCCTCCCTTCCTTTTGAAGCTGGCTTTCACAGTAAATTCAAAAGAGCCCAGGTCTCAGCGCTTTGCACAATTGCAATCAATATGTGAAGGCCCCTGCCTCATAATCAGGGAAAGCAAAATGCATGCCAAGGGATGCTTCCAACAAAGCCTTAGATCACTTTGGTGTTTCTCTTCTCACCAGCCTACTATTGAAATTCTTAGCCCTCCACCCCATCTCATCCACCCATTCCACAAAGTAGATAGCAAGAAACTAGGTTCATCTCTATACCTATTTGGACAGTCAGTGACTGAAGCTGGTTGCTGGGAGTGGGGGTGGGTGGGAGGGGCCTCAAAGGGATAGGAAAGTTCCAGCTTCTGGCAAGAGAGCTGTAAATCATCTAATTTAATTGGAGAAATCAATTGATCCCCCTGACAAAACCCAGGAAGGTCTGTCGAAGGGATCCAAACAGGACAGGACCCAGGCTCCAAACTCTGAAGACAATGCAGCAGTGAGAGCCCCAAGTGTGCTGATTATCTCTGAGATAGTACTCTAACTATTGGGAAGGCTGCTGAGCTGGGGATCCCCATGGGAAAAGTCCCCCTCCTTCCTTCATCCAACTGAGCAGCCATTTCAAAATCAGAAAGAGCCAGCTATCAGGATCTGGGTCTGCACCGCCCCTTCCTCTCTCTGCTCATCAGACAATTTTGAAAAGGGGAGGAATGTGGGGGACATCAAGTAAAGTCCCAGCACTTCCTCCTGCTGGATTAGAAAATTATGTCAGGAGGGTGGCTTTAGAAAAGTCCACACCCAGTTGGAGACACCGTCTCATCTCTCATTTCATCATCCATTTTGGAATTAGTAGCATTTAGACACCTCAAATTATTTTATAGATTCTCTAAAAAAGAGCAAAAGAAATTGAGAGGGATGGTCTCCTAGAGACACAAAGAAACAAGTCCAGCCCTGCCATTAGGCTGATCAAGGCAACTGCCCCAGATTTCAGATATATGCATATCACAAAGGGCAGTGGTTTATTATTTATTTTGTAATGAGATGGTGTGGAGAAGAACTTGGGGGGATTTCTTTATCCTATGCCATAAGTAGTTGCATAATTTTGAGTAGAACACACCATGACTTGGGCAGAGCTGGGGCAAGTATAATTTGGTCCTTGGCTGTACAGCTTGTTATTTTTTTAAAAAAAGTTAAGCAGCATGGTTAATATTTAGTTCAGAGCCATAACGTGCTAACATAAAGGCTCTTTGAAAAAGAAATATGTAATTAAAAATAAAGAACATATGGCAACCTACTTTGAAAAATATGAGTTACTCAACTTTGAAATGCTGTAACACAGAGAGTGAGCTTCTCAAATATCTCATTTCTTTTTTGTTCAATTTACAAACTCAGCCAAGTAAGAACTAAATCCCATAGGTTTATATAGGACATCATCAGGTACATGTTCTTACACGAAAAGTGGCATTGATTTTAATATAATTTATAAAGTTTGTTTTCAGTAGGGAACTTCTTATGAGGAATCCTGCATTATCAAATCTAGAAGAGGAATACATTTACAACAAGGATGGGTTGGTGTTACAAGCTGTGCTTATGTCTACAATATGTCTCCATACAGCTGTTATGCCTAGGGCAGACAACTAAGTTTCAAAAATTGGGATGGGACACCACAAGCCTTTTCACTAAAAGAGGGTGGGGAGTGGCAGAATCTTGAATCCTGCCTACGTAAGTTTTCATGTTAATTAAAGGCCCCTAACTGATGATCTTAAAATGTGTAAGATTACAATTCCTATCATGGCCAACCATGACCCACCAAAAGGCACCAAACGTGGAAAGAGAAATCATGTCTTTATCTGGCTGTATGCAGTTATTTATTTGCTTTTATGGCATTTTTCCTCTCAAGGACAGAAGAAAGGGGCTTTTAGGAGCCACCAGAAAACGGTGTTTCAGAGACAGATGGCTACAGCAGGCCAACTACATTCCCTGGGTATCAGTTTAGTAGCAGAAGGGGGGGGGGATGTTGGATGGGATTTGGGCCTGTCCTAGCAGGGCCTCTTTATGTTTCAATGACTTCCATGCGACATCATCCTCTCAGACTGAGCCTGCGAAGAACCCCGCCCTCATAGATACCCAGGTAAGCGAGCTGGATACCTGCGGGCGGGCAATTGTTTTTCTGCTTGGCGTTCTGCCGCGATTCTTTCATCCAGGGGAAGATCTGCTTACTAATCGTGGACGGGGAGCCGTTGGAAGAATTAGGCCCGCTTTTGCCCTTCTTAGCAGACCCCGCGTGGGTGGCGTTGTTAGGCGGGGAGGGAGAGGGCATTGTAGGGGGCGGCGGCGGTGGTTGTTGCTGAGGCGGCGGCTGTTGTTGGTCGCCCAGGCCCGGCGGCGGCTGAGGGACCGCCTGGCTTCCCCCGCCGGGCCGCATGCAGCTTCCGCCAAGCTCCGAGCTTTTGTGAACAGGAGGCGCTCCTCGAATAGGGGCGGCACTTTGGAGGGAGCAAGCCGACCCTGGGTAGTCAGTCTCCAGAGCGGGCTGGGCGTAGGGCTGAGGCGGGCCTGTGGTGTAGCCGTAGGCGTCCGCTTTGCCGTAGCCGCCGCTGCCGCCGTAAGCCCCGAAGAGCGTTGAGTTGTCGTAGTAGGCGGTTTTCTGCATCTTAGGCTCTGCGGTCGCCAAGGCCTCGGGCGCCTGCTCAAACAACATTGACCGTCAAGGCCCTCCCGTTGCTCGGCCTTTGCTTTCTCACGTCTTGGGCTCCGGCCAGTCGCTGCCCGCGAAACACCTGGAGGACAGAGAGGAGACGAGAAGCCATTTGAGGCAGGAAGAGCATACGTGTCTGAAACCGTGGCTGGGCCGTGTCCCCTGTTTTCCTCACACATGGAGTGGCTCTGTTTTCGAGTTATGCACGACAGGACTCGGTCAGTCTCCCACCCCACCTCGGTTACCTTTATCCAGACGCCCAGTGACAGGCCAGCAAGTAATATTGACACAACCCGTCACTGAAGACTTAGAATAACTTTATTGTCACTTTTAATGTACACTAATTGGCATATATTAAAATGAAATTACGTTGCATACAGCTCTCAAAGGGCCTCCACCTCTGATATATATTATACACAGACGACTAAATAAATAAATAAATACAAAATCATGCATATAATTGTACTGAAGCACATTTGTCACGGTTTTAAAACTCAAGCAAAGGAGAAGTGGAAAAGGTTATCTCCTGGAAATGTTATCCTCATTCTGATACATTAAAGTGTAAGATAATAGGATTCCGGTTGTTCCAACTGCATTTTTCCCATTGGAATAGTTCCCAAGGCTTTTCCTACCTTCACAAATAGCACAAGCGTCTATGGACAGAGATGTAATTCTAGAAGAAAGCTATCTTGAGGTCTTTTTAACCTAGTCTCTGCAGCCAAGAACACCTGTTTGTCTACAAATACTGTATCTCATCATAATGCAGAGAGTCCCATTATGTTGGCTTGTAGAGGCCGCATTAGCTGGTGATTCTGGGAGCTGCAGTACAATTTATCTCCGGGGAAACAGTTTGAGAAAGACTGGTCTAGAGAATGACTTGTTAGCTTGTTAGCTATTTGAGCAGTTCCTACACCAGATTTTGTGATGTATCCACTTGTAATGATATGTGAGGAAGACTTTGAGAGATGGGTGAAGAGATACTGCCATGGGAATAGTGAGATAAGAGATGGCATAGCCCACAGCCACAAAGCAGAGCAAAAAGCTCTGAAAGGACCCTCCCTAGCTTTTCAGGCTGTAAAGGAGATGACAGGAGATAAATAATTCCAGAATTTCAAGATTCTGTTATTATAGCCTTACAATAAAGGCTATATTATTTCTAATATTTCCTGTCTGGTTTACCTGGCAAGGCTGACATTGCCCAATGCTTTAGCACAACCTGTCAATGACAAGCATGGGTTCAAACAGTAGAAACCCATTAGTTCACTTCTTTATTAATCATCACAGGCCTTCAGTAATCTTGCCTAACATTTGACTTATTTGCTTCTCCACAGCAAGGAAGTCCTTGTCATTTATGGGTGGTTTCTGCTACTGTGCTCTATACCTGTAAGTTCATCCTTGAATACACACATAGGCAGCCATCCAAGCATTTCACACATTTCATCATTGGCCTCACTTGCCAACTTTCTCCCCCCCCCCCACCCTCCATCTAAGCAAATATCTGGCAGTCAGCTATTCATATATTTCATCCTCATCCTAAACAAAGTTACATGCCACAAATGCCATTGAAATCAATTGCTTTCTCTTCCAATATGAATACCAAGAATCAGGATATGCAGAGAGTAGCCCTGATTCAGTCAGGGTCTGAGACTTACACTCTTGCACTTCCATTCAAACAGAAGCGTGCCTCTATAAAATCCAAGAAAGTAGAAATTTAAATGTAATCAGCCTCAGGGAACCAAAAAGGCACAAATGTTTCCATACAATATTTGGATGATACCTTCTTTTGCCTAAATAGGGGTCCTAATCTAGAATCCTAACATGCCCAACTCTGTTTGGTAGGATAAAACAAGAATTACAATCTTACACATTTGGAAAATGCCAATCCTGAAAAGCTAACCTAAGATGAAATATTCTTCCCTGCTTTCCTGGAAAGGTATACATTTGGAGAACATTTTTTGGGGGGGGAGGGGGGGAGGAGGAATTTGATATTAGCATTATTTCTTGTCAAAGAGGGGCCAGACAAGTTATCTTAGTATCAGAGTAAGCCTCAGGATTGGTCACATTGGGCAATAGGGAAGAGGTAATGTTGATTTAATTCTTATAAATAAACATATAAATCTAGGGTGAAGTTTGTGGCCACCACCTTAAGCAGGCAGGCAGCATTTTATAATAATATTTGATACAGTCTATTTTAGTACAGTACATTAAAGCTTGATCTTTTTTCCCCCATCACCCAGTGGCATCACATCTTATCAGTCTGAAACAACAAATATGGGCAATAACGGAGGGAAACAAGATGCTTCAAATAGAGTGATTAATATCACTTTTGGTCCTCAAAAGTGATGGTAGTTTATACAAATCAATCACCTGGGTAAGTCCAAAAGACACTATCACCCAGGCTGCCCGAAAGACAACCACTGCCTATTATAAACTGCACTTAATTACTTGCTTACTTTAAAAGGTGATAGACTTTTAGCAAAGAATGGAGAGTTGTTGCCATTTAGTCTGCCTTGTTTCATAACAATCTGCTATTAAAAAGGAAATGTTAATTTAAACTTTGTCTGCATTTCATCCAACATTTTCACAATGCAGTCTTATTGCTTCTGTGTAGATAATTTTAATTGTTTTTCAGAAATATAAAGTCTTATCTGCCGTGTTGTACTCAAGTATATCTGTATCCTCAGTGTTTGACTCCTTTTCTATTTTGGTATAAATATTAACCGACATTTTTTTGTTGTTGCATCTCCTCTTTCTCCCCCTTTTCTTGTTTTGTTTTTCCCCCTCAAGTTGCGCATGCGTGCATTAATAGCCAAGGGTGACATGATGGATTGAACCAGAACTGGAACCTGAAAAACCGGAGAAAAGTCGATCTGTATTGTAAATCCTGACTCTTAGTGTTTTGTTTTGTTTTTCCTGGGAAGAGTTCTAAGTTAAAGTGTAACTGAGGGCATTCAGTAACTTTCATTTGCAAACTAAAGAAGAAGAAAAAGCCCTATGTCAGCTATCTTCTTTTCTGTTTCAGACATATTTCAGCCGATGGTTGTAGTGGGGTAGTTTGACCTAAAAGCTACATAAACTAGGGATTATTTTCAGTCTACTTTTCATTGAGAAGCTCTTCTGTGGGTTTATTGCCATCCAGAAAATCCCATTTCTGTTTCAGAAAAAAAAGAAAAGAATTGCTCATATACAAAAGATATTTTTTTTCCAAAATATTCATAGTGGTCTGTGCATTGTTATTTCTTTGCTTCCTTCTGAGTATAAACATGGCCTTCAATGCTTGGGGAAAACATTAGGATTTCCTTTCTCAGTATTTAGGGGTGTCTCCATATCTCATTAGCTCTATATGGGCCAATGACTTGAAATATCGAGGGAGGGGAGGGAGAATTATGGATTTAGCTTGGCAAGGCCAGACTTTTCATTTCTGCTCATCCACTGGGTGACCCTGGGACCAGAAGAACAGAAGTTATCTAATAGATGTCTTTGGAGAAAATTAAAAATCAGACCAAGTACATTAATAAATAAGTAAATGCATGTTAATTGATGCTTGGTATCAAATGTACAGTGCAAATGTACAAGTCAAACCCATGAATTTAATTTTAAGCAAAGTGTTTAAGTCTGAATCTTCTCAAATACATTTGCTAAGTATCCTATTTCATAAGAAGAGAAGTAGCATCAACAATCTAGAAAAACAGAAAAACACTTTAGAAACTAGACTTATTGTTTCCAATTTAACAGTACTTATAAATAAGCATCAAGCAGTTCAATGTTGTTCCTTGTTTATTCAGAAGGCCTACTGGGCTCAGTGGAATAAATCCATGGCTGAAGTGTAGGGAAGGTTGCACCACAGGGATCATAACTATAAGGTTTCCCATTCCTAATGCTATAAAGTTCTGTTTCTCCAGACACGGCCCTAATATAGTTTACACATAAGCTCATTAAGTGCTGAACACATAAGCCATTGAACCAAAACACATTTTTCCATTGTTTTCATTTTAAATCACCTTTTGAAATCACTGAACTTTTGGGTCCCCAAATAAACTCAAGAATTGTTGCTGCTCAAATTGAAGCAAGGAGGATGATTAGCTTGTTTGTGATCATTTACATTTTTATTTTCAGATAACAAAGTTAGAATCATGGACTCTAGGCATTTAAATTGGTTGACAAACGTGGTACATAGAGACCACAAAACAGGAGTTATTAATTCCTCTGAAACTTTTGCATTTCTGTCCTAGTTCCTGGTAAAGATACTAATATCTTTTATTTCACATTACAAAATACTGTTCAGGTATCACTTTGGGACATCATGGCTGTGATTTAAAATATTTTAAATTTGCTATATTTTCCCATCTTTGTAATACAAGGTGTTTTAGCTGCCTGGAAAATGATCACAGTAACTTTTATACAGAGGCCAGAACATTATTCAAATTGTGATAGGTTTCACAAGTTCCTTTAGTGTATTTTAATTTTAAAAATTATTTAAAATAAATTTAAATAAGCTAGAGAAAGAACATAGGAAAGTATATTATTAATGCTTACTTCAAAGCACTGAAAATATACACATGCATACACCCTTAAACAACTAAAATACTGTGAGAATTTTGAGAGGGAAAATGAAATATAAATGCACTGAGTAAATGAAAAAATAAACTTCCAGAATGTTATTTATAATTTAAAGCAAAGCAAAGAAAAACTTTTGGCTTCAAGTTTTATAAACCTACAATGGCATGAAAGATGGTGAAGTAGTGTTCATTTTATGATGTTTTATCTTTATTGGAAGATATACTTATTTAGATGCACATTCCCAAGAATCTAGAGGAAAAAAGAGGAAAAATATATAAAATGAGGCCCAAGTTAAAAAGCAAATTGAAGTAAAACAAAAATTTACCTAGAGGATGTCCAAGATTTCTTTCTATTTGATGTGTGTATTATTAGCCTTCAAGGCTGCATTTGTTCACAAATAATCATTCATAATCATAAAGTCCACCTCTTAGCCTATTACAACTTCACTAGTTCATCCAGGGGGTTTTGTTTATTATGAATCAACACATGACTTGGTGCCTCCTGGTTCATTCACTAAAACCAGGTTTTCTCAACACACAAGATCTTCAGAGAGAATATTATAGCAAAGTGAGAACTAACTTTCTTTCTTTCTTTCTTTCTTTTTCTTACTCTACATACCAACTGCTTGTGAACTCTGCTTGAACCTAAAAAGGAGGCAGAGGGCCATAAATCACATGGACAATGCTCTACTGTTTGGGGGCTCATCTTTTAGATCTCACACAGACACACACTCAGAGTTGTGAACACACACAAACAGACCTCCCTTCCCCCTCACCCTTCCTTTCTTTTCGTTCCCTTCTTCTTCCTCACATGGCTTGGCTCTACAAGGCTGCCCTAAGCTGAAAGCTCCTTTTTTAAATTCAATTTTTTGAAGGCAAAAGGGGGAAAATTTGAGGACACAACTTTTCAGGGGTGGGAGGCTCTGGAGAAGTCCCTGTCAATCCAGAACCCTGCTTCAGTGGCCAAGCCTCTCCAGAGGTTAACCTCGTCTGAACCGCAGTGCCCTTAGGCAATCCCTTCATCTCCTCACCCTTCTCCATCTCACCCTAGAAACCAAAGGGCACCAAAAGAAGTGTAGCATCTCCTCCTCCTCCTCCTCTTCTTCTTCCTCCCTGGCTCACCCCAAAGACACCACGTGCCATGGGGGGAGGGGGAAACCCCGAGCTATGCCGGGCTCTGGACCATTTCCCGGCGCTCACCAATGGCTTTCGATCCGGTGCCTAGCCAAGGCATTCCTACCAACCCAATTCTCGACCAATGCGTCCCACTGCACTTAATTCTGCTGGGGATCAATATCTAATATGATACCGAACAAATAAAAGGCACTAAGAGAGGCCGGGAGGAGTGGTTATTAAGCAGCCGAGTTCTCGCAGCGCATATCAATGCACCTGTCACGGCGGCGTGTAGCAAAATTTATGAGTGTTGGCGCTGGGCAGTAAACGCTTCAGTAAGAAATGGAAAGCGGAGAAAGGAGAAGCCGAAGAAGCAGCCCCAACAGCTGCGTGGGAGAGGGGGGAAGGCCGGCTATAGAAAGAAAGCTTCCCCCCCCCCCCCCCCGCCCTTCTCTCGACTCTGCCCGACGCCGCCAAAAGTGCCTGCGAGGCGGAGAATTTGTATATAAAAGGCCGCCGCGTCGGTCTTTTTTTTTTGTTGTTGTTATTTTTTTTGGCCAGTCTCCTTGCTTCGGAGGTGAAGAGACCTTTTTCGCCCACAGGGAGCCCCGCCGCGTATTTTAGCTCGAATTTTTCCCCCATTTTCTCTGCCAGAGGTGATTTTCCAGGTCTTCGGTGGAAGACAGGCCTGCGGAGCTACTCCATAGCCCGCCGGGAAGTGGTGGTGGTGGTGGGGGAACCACGTTTCTTCCGGCGAGGTATGGGGTGATGGATGGAAATGGATCCGTGACGGCCCGCCATCCGGGTATCACCGGGTTTCCTAACGCTCTGCGGTCGGAGAAGCCCTGCTTGTAGCCATCCCACGTCTGCTTCGCCTTTTCTGTCCCTGCCCTCCTCGCCTCTTACCGCTAGAACTCGCAGTTTGCGACGCAGTCAGACCTGATCCGAATCCAACCTTTATTCGTTAAACTCCCTTAGTCTGGCATCGGACCTTGGGAGTTTTCTCTCCGGTCCCGCAAAACGGCGGGCTGGGGGGGTGGGGGAGAGAGAGAGAGAGAGAGACGGGGCTTGAAATAGCTGGACTGGTGCCGAGGCGACCCAATTCTTTTTAGCATCCGGTCTGATCAGGAAGAAGGTTTGGAATGGAGACAGAAAGTACATTTTGTGGGATCGACAGGGATTGCTGTGATATGGGCCCATTAAAGACTTTTCCCATTCCTTTAAAAAAAACAAACAATAATGATCTGCTAAAGCCTGGGACGGATATAAATGTTATTGAGGGCGGAGGATAACGTTTATGGTAGTAATAACCTTTTATCTGTGCGCTCCAAGTGCGTTTTTAAGGCAGTTGTATATCAACCTTTTTATGAATAGTTGGGTACTTTACATTACATTACATGTGTTAAAGCTCCTGGGGGAGCAACGGAGAGAGGGAGTATTTTTTTATTTCTTTTTTGATCGTTTTTTCTCCCTTTTCTTTTCCGACTTCTTCCATTGGAAACAACATTTATAGGTAATAACCCACGTGGAGGAGAGAGGCAATGTGCACAGAACCTTTGGAGATGGGGTTTTAAAAAAAAAAAAATTGCAGACAAACTCACCCCTTTCACGTTTTTTCTTGAATTTTATCTGCAAAGCTGTGGGGACTGCCTTGTGGTTCCCTCGGATAAAACAATGAGATGCACCTGGAACAAAGGGGCACATTCAGTGGATGCATTTTTATCTCACCCCCACCTCACCCGCAGTTCTGAACCACTGACTTCATAAATAATGTATCCGTGAGGCAGAGCAATTTCTCTCCACAGAGCTCTAATACAATGGGTCTTATTCTTAGATTCGCAGGCCTAGAATAGCAGCCTCCTTTGATTTACTCTCTATCCGGAGTATATATCTGAATCTGGTTACTTTTAAAGGCGATTAATATTTGCCAACTATTGTTTTCCAAACACTAGAATAATTGCATTGTATCCGGTATAACACCATCCCCTAATATTTAACCATTTAAGGTTACACATTGCAAAAGCATGCTTAGGATATCAGCTGTGGTTTTAATATCTCTCACACACGCACACATACAGAGGCTTAACCTTTTGATGCTGAATGTTTGCAGTGAGAAAGGGCCTTTCTTGCTTTTGTTTGCCTTCGTGTAGGAGTGTTTAAAGAAATACTAAAGTTAGACTCGGGTTGAGTAGTAACTTTTTTTTTTTTTTTTTTTGCACAGAGAAAGAAGCGGGATTGATTATACATAACCTTGTGCCCAGCGATAGGCCCATGTTCTCTGGCGTTTTAAGGAGAAAGGAGACTCAATGGACAGCATTGCACCCGAAAGACCTAATCCGTTCCAACACCCACACACTTAATTCAGCGGCTTCTATTTTAAGTGTCTCAAGGCTGACCAGAGTTTATTGCCCTCCCCACCACCCCAAGAAAAGTCCAACCGTCGGACTCCAGTCTTCTAGCACACCCTTGTACACATTTCACATCAAGGGCAGACCTTAAGCAGGCGTTTGCTTCGTTTTTAATGGAAGACAATATCAACTTTAACCCACCCACCGAAAATCATTCCCACGCTGTGCCTATAGCTGCCTGTACCCCCAACTCTGCTCCCCCAACTTGGAGGACATTAATAGAACTACTATAGGGTGGGAGTGGGGGCTCCCTCACAATGAAGCCTCAGTCATTATTAGAAAGAGACCATCTCACCAGCCTAAGCCTTTGAAATGACCTTTGGCTGGGATAGCAATAACTCACCGCTCAATGAAGAACCCAGCTTCGGAATCCCCTCCAAGACCTGCCCCGAAGCCAGCTCCCAACTTCTTCTCTTAGCCTGAGCCAAAGCCAGCTGCGAGGCAGCCGCCTTCCCTTCTCGCTCCCCGAGCCACTTTCAATTTATGGGATTTCGGGAAAAGCGGAGCTGACTGGCCGGCCGCCCCCCCCTCCCAAGATGCTGCAACCTGGATCCCAGGTCCTCCAAGGGCCGGGCCGGCTCAGCCTGGCCCAGCCGGTATTTTACAGCATATATTCACGTGGGGGAGAGGGAAGACGTCAATTTAAGGGCTTTTATTTATGTTTCTCTTTTCCCTCCCCCCCCCCAGCAACCACCCCCCAAATTCATTCGGAATAGGTGTTGCGTCCAGTGCCAGGGTAAGGTTTAATTTGGGGCGCGGAGGGGGGAGAAAAGCAAGCGGCGGCGGTAAAGTGGGGGTTCATTATTTGCCAAAGCTCGCGGTTGATTAACGTGGTAAGTTTTCATTTTGTGCCTAATTAATTATCGACTTCTGGATCCTTCTGCAGAAGCAAACGCGACCCGGCAGGGAAAAATACTGCTTGGAAATGGGGCTTTTCCCAGAGAGTGAGAACGAAGCGGAATCATCTGCAGCCTTTTTTTTTTTTTTTTTTTAAACTGCGGCCGTTTCAAGGTGGCTGGGGAGCCGACCCGTCTTGAAAACAGGAAAGGAAGCTCCGTCCGTCTGTCCCGGGTTCTCCGATCCTGCACTCCGAGTTCCCCCTGCTGCCGCGCATCCCCGAAAGGAAGCCCTGAACCTGTGCTCTTCCCCCAGTTCAGGATCTGCGCTGAGATCGCGGCAGGGCCGGCCTCGGATGTGGTTGCACGCCCACGGGAGGGAAGGAAGGAAGGAAGGAAGAAGGAAGGAAGGAAGGAAGGAAGGAAGGAAGGAAGGAAGGAAGGAAGGAAGGAAGGAAGGAAGGAAGGAAGGAAGGAAATAATGATTGAAATTTTAGGTGAAATTTCCTGCCAGAGGGTTCCCTGTCGCATAACAAAATGAAATGCCGCTTGCCTTAATTGGATTCAGATGACTAACTTGTCAGGCCCGCGGCTTGCAGGCCTGAGAGCGAACGGGAAAGGAAGAGGGCAACGAGGGGCGGGGGGAGATTCGAGACTGCTGCAGTTTCCGAACCAGACCGGTCCGAAACAGGAACCCGAATCCCCCCCCTTTAAAAAAAAAAAAAAAAAGAACGCTTTTCTATTGCTTGGCAGCACTATTAATGATTTCGCTAGCATGTATATAAAACTGGTTGTCAGTATCTTGAAGTTCGGGCAAACTTTAGATTCTTCGCAAACAAAAATGTTGTTTTCTTCCCTACTGAATTTAGTCGGGCTTGACCTCCGGATAAATAAGTCTAGGACCAAAACTTCTAGTGACTTGGCCATAACTTTACAATCAGTTCGAAAGAAAATCCAGTCTGGCTTCAAACAGCGTCGCTATAATAAAGGACAGAAGAAGTCGGTTCCATTGTAACCTTCTATATTCAGTCCAAGAAAAGATCTTGAAATCTGGTCAGCTTTAATGCCTTCACTGTAAAAAGATTTGATCAGGGAGTAAAAGCGATAACGGCTAACATTTTGTATACTTTTGGGCCCCCCGAATGATTTAATTATTCCAGCAGAAAAAGAGGGACCGAACCCTACCTGTCATCCTAAGGAAACCTTGTTAGCGAGTCCCATTGAGATCAGCGGGGCTTGCCCGTGAGTAGACATGTAAAAGAGCCGTCCAGCTCATTAGAATCGATGAGAGCAAGTTGCTCTCACCTTGCTGGATTGTATCTCCTCTGGTGAAACGGTCAAAAACACGAAGATTCACAAACTTTTCAACCGCTGGTATCTACCATAAAAATAGGGTGGAATAATAAGAACCTGCTTTATCAGCGGGTGGTTTATTTGGGGGAGGAGGAGGAGAGAAACTGACAGAAACTGGCAGAATAAACCAAAAAGGCAAAGAAAAGTAATGGGAAGTCACCGCTTTTTAGAAAGAGTCAGTCTTTCAGTGACTGTCTTGCAGTGGCATCGTTTTCATCCGGGGATTTTAAAATATAACTACATAATTTGATCTTGGGATCCTGCGAGCCCCATTATCCGAAGCAAAGAGAGGTCTGTCTTTTCCCTCTTCCCTTTTTCGGTTCAGAGAAATCCCGCTGCGCCCCCCCCCCCCAAAAAAAGAAAATGTACCCAACCCCCCAAGTTGTTTTTGGAAGAAAATGGCCATTTAGAAAAGGGTTGAGTTAAAATAAGCCTTGAGTTTCCAACAAAGGCTCCAGTCCCAGCTAAAATGAGGTGCCCAGACAGACGCCAGACATTGGACATTCTGCAGTTCCTTGTAGTCCGAATGAATGGTCATGAAAACTCATGCAATTGCTTACCTGGAACCTTGTTTATCCTAAAGCTGTCCTTCTAGGTCAAAATCTGGAGGTTGGCCGTTTTGAGAATATATTCTTCCTCCTTTGTTCTGGAGACAATACGCTCCTAAACCTGATCTTGCTGATTTGCCCAGGCATTTCCATAGACCAGTATTCCCGGTAGAATAAAAACCACTGCTGGAGCTCCAATAAAAGAGAGCGAATGGACCCTGATTTTGCTGGCTTTCATAATAGCAATTATATACTTTTTAAAAAAAAAGTTATTCAGGAACAAGCCCACAAAATAAATAAAAAAAACCATGCCAGTTTAAGGTTTTCTTTTGTTTGTAAATAATAAGCGATGAGGCTTATTATATGAATATGAATGAATGAATATATATATATATATATACACATTCAATATATGTTCTATATATATATATATATATATATATATATATATATATATATATATATATATATATATATATATATATATATATATATATATCAATCACTGGAGGAAGCCTTGTATAATAAAAAATACAGGCACTGCCTTAAAATACGAGCATATTTGTTCACGTGATCCTGAGAGTGGAGATGGTGTTGATTAAGGCTGAAACTTCCACTCGGCTTGTCCTCAGTGATCCAGCCCCGAGATCCTTCAGATGAGGGGGGTCTGTGCCTTACAGAGGGGTGAAGCCCACTGGGTCAAAGGCTCCCCCAGACCTTCCGACAGAGAAAAGGTCTCTTCAGAAAATCTGGCACTTCTCCAGCGGTGTCCTTTAACTATCCAGTGCCAAGGGGCATCGCAGCATGGACTTCAAGGTTTCTTTGTAAATCCTGATAACATCTGGGTGGTGCGATCCTTCTTAGTCAAATCTTTCTCCGTCTAAGTGATGCGGGGTGGACAGACCTTGTTGCCTTTTCACTATAAATTAAGCTACCAAGGTTAACCTAGTTAAAGTACCCAGATAGGACTTCTTCCCAATCATCACCACCACTAGTACCACTGCCATCATCTGCGAGCAGAAGGACAAGGGGTGGGGGCTCATATAAATGGTACAAGAGGGGCTTCTTCCCCTTGGCACCGCTTAACTTCTGCCTCAAAGTTTCGGAGTAGAAGGAAGATTTTTGCATTGGGGGGTGACCCAGGAAGCCTGGCTTGGATTCCTAGCCATTCTGTTTGATCTGCTATAGGGTTACAAGTCTGCCTCAGTCCGGCAGAATGGAATCATCCCACTGTTTGCATGCCAGGGTGGAGTGAGATTCAGGGACAAATATAGAGAAAGTTGGGTTTGGCCAGTCAGCACTGAGATAAAAAAACTACAGTGTTGGCGCTTTCACTATGCATCTATCTCCCTTCCTTCCTTCCTTCCTTCCTTCCTTCCTTCCTTCCTTCCTTCCTTCCTTCCTTCCTTCCTTCCTTCCTTCCTCCCTCCCTCCCTCCCTCCCTCCCTTCCTCCCTCCCTTCCTTCCTTCCCCCTGTCTGGTAAACCTTGATGTTAAGTGATGGTAAGCCTGTTCACAAAGCTGGTTTAGACAAAACAATAGTTGTTGATTTTTTTAATTGTTCCTACAAAGGATATTATCAATATCTACTATTCATCCCAGTGAAAGGAAGGCATCTCACTACTCTTAAGTTTAACTTTGAAGTTGTGGAAGTGCCCAGTCTAATCCAGGATATGCTAAGATTTCTTTACCATTCAAAATCTGACAACTGGGCAGAAATGTATGCATAGATATTTCATTTCAGTTATCTGCAGTATTCTGCTTTCTAAGGGCTGGACGACTGAGAATAAGACTAGAGTCCAGACACCAAGGTCCAGAGGAAACTTTTATTCAAGAATTGACCACCTCTGGGAGCACAATCCAGCCAAAGTGTAGCTCTTGGAAAGTGGCCTTGGGTATATATTCAGAGGAGTCACCCCTTTTGATGTGAAACTTATTTCCCAGAAAGTGGCTTAATAGAATTTTATCCCAATGATCTTAGTAGGGAGCTAAGCACAGGAACCACACTGGAAAGCTCTGAGCCTGGGCATCCCCTTTATAATCTATTAACCTGCTAAAGAACTTTCCAGTATCAGAAATGGAAGGACTCCTCTAAAATGTAACACTTGCAAGAAAGAGGGAAGTGATGCATTTTCTTCTCGCATTTTCCCCATTAGGTTAGAGCAGAATCTGAAACACCCATCACCAATCAAAGGGGGGGGGGGAATAAAAGGAGAAATTAAAAAATAACAACTCACAAAGATCATTTTGTGAGAGAAGTAGTAATAAAAGAAATCTCACATGCAGCTCCCGCCTCCCTAGAAATTGTGTTTCAAGCAAACAACAAGGAGCAAACAAAAGTAAAGGCAAAGATCCTACAAGCCAAGTGTGAAACTGGTCGAGGGAGGGGAATCCAGTTGGCCAAGATGTGTCTCGGGGAAAAGGATCTAAGGCTTTCTTCCCCCTTCTGAGCATCTGTTCATGGAGCAATAAAATGGAAAGATTTACAATCCTTGCAGGGCCTTCTCTGTCTTTCCCTCTCCTTCTGTCTTTCACCCCACCCCTCCATCGGATGCGCGCAGACACACACACACACACACACACAAGCATCCTTCCAGGAATTACTTAAGATGATTTATAACAACAAACACGGCAATTGTCAAACTGATAAAATATTCTGGGCGATATGCAGGAATCAGCGTTATCATTAAAGGGCCTTCTCCTTTAGGTTTCTTTCTCCTCTCTCTCTCTCTCTCTCTGTCTGTCTCTCTCCCCCCTCTCCTTCCCTCCCTCCCTCCCATGTAATTTTGGGCTCTCACTGGGACCAACTGAGAGAATATGCAACTGCATGTGTGTGCATTCAGATTCTGAAAGAGCAAATATGTTTCTTAGTCACTAACCCAAAGCAAAATCATTTGTCATATCTGAATAATTGAATTAATGTGTTATTGTTTGAATGTATAATTCATAACACAGGAAACTCCGTCTATGTCCTGACACACAACGGAAGTCATAAAAAGCAACAATCTGAAGAGAAGACAAGAGAAAGGTTTCGAAGGGAGCCTTAATAAAGACTATGCTGTTTACAAAAAAAAAAAAAAGATATCTCCAAAAAGGCAGAAATTTCATTGCTTTGTTCCATACCTATCACAATCAATGTTTCTTTAATTATAGATCTGACTAGTGGCACACACACACACACACACACACACACAGAGCGAGAGAGAGAGCTGGAAACAAATTTATAGCTATATTGTTCAAGCGTTTACAAGTCCCATTTTTTAAAAAACGGTTATTTCAATACAAAAGCACGTGTTTGTTCGTTTGCTTGCTTGTTTACAATAGAGCATCTTTCACAAAAGGATTCCAAATGCTGTTCTCCCTCCAGTGGGAATATTCCTCCTTTTCAGCTGGTTCCTCCAGATCCTTCCGGGTTCGCCATCCTCCTTTAGGGCACAGAAACCCTAAAACGAAGTTATCCGAAATCACCCGGGTTTTTGTGGACTGATGGACCCACGCCGGCAGACTCGCGAAGTGGTGGTGGTGCAGAAGTACCTTTAGAATTCATTATCTCTTAGTTAAAGTCTGCCTTGGGTAAAATTTCGGCTCGATTTTATAGCCTGCTATTATGACGCAAAGCAAAATTTACGACCTTTGCTTGAAAAGAAGTTCAGGCCCTTTTCTCACCGTTTCAGAATGGGTAGCAGATGCCCTGACAGCTAATATTGTTTCCCCCTTAAGAGAGAAACGACCAGTATTTCTTTACCCCTATTTCTCCCCTCGCCAGCCTTTGATCAAAACCGTCCCTTCCCCTCTCTCTCCCTCTCTCTCCCCCACCGCTCCGTTTCTTAATCTCACATCATCAAGAGTCAACCCATTGGGGCGTCTCGCCCCCCAACACGCACTCACTCACTCACTCATTCACACGCACGGCCGCCGAGAACAGCGTCGGACTAGGGCAGGGTTACAAATCAGGAAAAGATCCAGGGCCCCTATTTGTCAAGCATTTGACAGCTAAGTTCATTAAGGATTTCGAAATATAAAAGAAAAGAAAGAAAATGTGTACATACCAAGCTCCGCTTTCTTTCTTTCTTTTATTAGTGGCAAATATATATATTTAGTTTTGTGTTGTTTTGTTTTCCCCCCTTCGGCTTTCGCCCAAGAGCCTAGGTGTGCATAGAAAGAGCCCGCGCCCCTTTGTATATTATATTCTTGGGATCTCTTCAGTTTTCAAGTCTGATAGAGTCCTTTGCTTGGCAGATTAATGACGACTCCGCGTTTCTTAAGGGACGCGCTGAATTAATTATTTCGCCCATCACGTGGTCGGGACTTGGAGCAAAATCTATTCTTATCATCTTCCTTCGCACTTCAAGAGGCTGTCTGCCGCGACTCTTCCAGAGCAAGATGATTTGGGTCTACATCGTTATATTTAACCCTCTCCTCCTCCTCCTCCTCCTTCCCCGCCAACCCTCCCCCCTTCATTACACACACACACACACACGCGCACTACCACACACACACACACACACCAGGAAGAAGGCTTGGAGAACATAGCCCTGCGAGCAGCGCCAGGCTTCCCATTTATTGTTCGGGTGGAGGGACCCTCGTTCTCGGCGCTGCCTCCGAGCCACCTCCGCCTCTTGGAAAAAGGACAAGATGCTCGGGAGCGGCAGGGACTGGGAGAACCCCTTTGGATAAAACGTGCCCTAGATAGTGATGGTTGTTGAGGACAGGGAGGCCTCCCCCCCCCCGCCCCAGACTGAGCCCTAAGCCACTCCCGAATAAAAGGGAGGTCAGACCACGTTCCCACCACCCCACCCCGTCGCTGGCTGGATCTTTGGGGTTTGGCCTCCAGCCTTGGCACTCTTCGGGAGAAAACAAGCCAACATGTGCGAGGCGGGCAGTTGAGGGCGGGCTTGGCTGGTGGAATCAAAATATCTCCCATATAAATACTGTAGCGCCATCGACCTCGTGGAAAGAGAAATGTTTGACTCGGGGCTGTCAGGGGGGTGTTTTATGGCGGAAGGAGGAGTTCTCCGACAGAAACTGCTTCCAGGAACTTTGTAGCCCTTATGACTACCTCGGTCACCCGGTTCCTGGCGTTGGCTGCCGGCGCTGCCGGAAGGTCTGGCTCGCCCTTCTGTCTTCTCCCCTTCCCTTCCTCCCCCCTCCCCTCCCTCCAGATGGGTTAGTTGCAAGGCCCATCAGCCACATGTCCAAAGGGCAGAGATGAGGGCGATTTCAAACAGCCAAGCAGGCTAGCACTCTGCTTTCCCGTTGACTGACCTTCCTTCCTTCCTTCCTTCCTTTGCAAGAAGGAAAGCAGTAACAGCAGTCTGGCCTCAACTGCTTGGAGATAAGGGGCTTCTTGAGACCCACTACAGAAACTCAAATGCAATTGAAGTGTCATTAACATTACATTAAGTACATTTACTTCCCATGCGTATACTGTTTCCCTTTGGGTCTCATTAACAGTTACAACCTGGGAGAAATTTTTAGCAGAGATTCTATGGCCTTCATCGACATTTAGAAAATGATATGGCCAGAAGCCTTAAACTGGGGGGCCTTGCCCCCCCCAAAAAAGGCCTGAGTACAAAAGGCCACTGGCCGTTCTGGGGTTCAACTTTCCTACTCTGATCTCAACACAGTCTTAGGCCACAAACAAGTAAGAATGGTCTCCGTTATAGCCTGAGTGGACAATTCCAGTCAAAGGATACAACTACTTCATTGCGGCCCACCATGGCAATCGGATTTGAACTCCTTCTATAGAAATGTGGATTCTTGTCCAAGGTAACCTTTCTTAGGAAGGTGAAGGTTAAAAAAATGGAAAATAAAAAAATAAAAACAGCAAGGGAGGAGCAATTTCACTCAAATTTAAATTCTATGCTTCTTTCTTTTTCCTCAACAGCGTTCTTCTGGATTTAAATAGCTCAAATGTGCAACTAAAAGATTCTGATCTTGGCATGTTTTTGATCCAGAAATAAATTTCATTCAAAATTTGGCCTTCTCTTGAATAAAAAATTAAGAACATGCATACCCTCTGCAAAAATTTAGGAACATGCATTCCCTCTAGAGGGTTAATTGAGGTGGTGGTGGTCAGGAGAGTGATTTGGAGTTGAAATTATTTACTGAAATGAAGCCCCCACTATTTTTTCTAGCCTGATTTTGCCCTGAAGAAATGGAAGGAAGGTCTTACACGGGACTTGACTAGATGCAGCAAGTCAACTTTTAATCTCAGCCAAGAGAACTTATTGTTTGGTGCCGGATTAGGCAATTCAGATGTTAGAATATATTGGGAAATGAATAGGCTAATGTTCACTTTCAGCCTCCAGCTGCAATATTAATAATTTTAAATTCTACTGCAGTGGTTTATTTTATTGATACTACTATCCTAGCCAAAGCATCTAACATCCTTTAGAAAGAAAGAAAAAAGATTATGGGTAAGTATATGATTCATAGCATCCTACTCTTCATATCTCTAGCCTTGATTCAAATAGTTATTTTAATCATGCCCATACATCTCCCGAATTCAATGTTCTTGTTTTAACATGAGTGTATATGCACACATGAAGACACAGAACTGCACCAGCAGATGGAAGCCATAATATAAACTGTATGTGAAACTTCTAATGCAAATGTTTTAAACACTTCTAAAAAGAGTTGGGACCAAATCACAACTTTCCCTGGGAAGGAAAACCCATTGGATTAAGTGGAGCCTGTGAAATAACAATTCAGGATCAGGGTTTAAGACAAGTATACATACACAAAATGCCATTAAAAGGTCACTGGGGGAAAAATCTAAAAGTAAATAATATTACTGAAAGTAAATAACATTGCAGAATACCTTAAAGCACTCTGAAAACTTCCCAGGTTGTACAATGAAAATAACTTTGGCTAAATGCATAATTTCAACTTAAACCAAGAAATATTTTAAAGTACCTTCTCTTTTTTCATCCTGACATAGGGAATTCTTGATCCTGGCCATATCTGCTGCTCCACTGAACAGAGTGATTTTACTCAGAGTGATGGTTTACTCAGAAAGAAGTGTCTTTAGGTTCAATACAATTTATTCCCAGACAAGTAGGAAGAAGACTGACTGCAGCCTCCAATTCAGCTGTAATCTCAAGTATGTTTACTTAGAAGCAGCTGGTCCTGGAATCAGACTTATTTTTAAGCAACTATGCATAGAACTGAAATGTGGAGTGAGGTTCCATGCAGAACAAGTTGGAATTCCGCAGGCTGAACCTGAACCCTGTAGGGGAGAGTGCGTAAAGATGGAGACCTTTACATATTGTCTTGAGACTAATACCTCGTAAAATCAGAGACTGGATTCCTAACTAATAATCCCACTCCCTCTTTTTCTGCTTGTTCTTTCAAACATTTTATACTAAAGACACCATCTTGTCTTAAAAAAAAAAAAAAAAAACCCAATCCTTTGACAAGCTTTTTTTAAACACCAGACCTTGACAAGCATCCACCCTCCCTATACCAGGGCAAAAGTTATATGTGGACTATCCATCTTTATATTTGGTATGTGTGCATCAAATCTGGATGTGCAAATGATGATATCAAAGCCATTCGTATAAATAGTAATTTATTCAGAGGCAGCAAAACATTGGCAAAGTCTAGTAAACAGAGATTGTTTGTGGGACAATGCAGTTGGACCCAAAGGCGATAGTCCTACGCAGAGGAAAAAAAATGATTTCAACTTCCATTTGCTGGAGGTACCGCCTAGCTCAACTCCCAGCCAGAATAGTCTCCTTTGTTGCCTCCCTCCCAGAAACAGTGAAAAAGGATAGTAGGAAGTAAACAGTGGGCACCCACGTGCATTTTCATTCACATTTTTGACCAAATGTTTACAATGTGGAGCCATCGCATAGAAAACCTTTGATACTTGGCCACTTTATCATTTCCTTTCAAGGGTGAGCTAACATACATACCACCAAGATTTAAGACTTAAAGCTCAAAGAGGATTCCCCTGCACTCAAACACACTCTCTCAAGTCAACTTTAGTTTGAACTAAACATTTGTCAAGAAGACATTAACATTACAAAGGATTTAGGCCAGTTCTGTTTTCTTCACACCTTCTGCATCCTCTTCAATTCATGGGTCTGAGGAGGGATGAGCTATAGAGTGGAGCAAAATTTGTCCCAATAGCAGTTCCCTTCAGAACATGTTTACTGGGAAATAGGTGTCATTGTGTATGGGGAAGGGGTGTAGACAGTGGAGAAGAGGGATTATAGCTTTCCTAGGGTGTTAATTTAACAGCCTTCCTCACCCTCATCCTGTTACTCAAACCAGACTTAAGAGCTTGCGGCTAACTGGCCTTTGCTGTGCCCCAATTCCTGGAGTTGATTTCTGAATAAATATGATAGCATTAGGCATTGGATCTGTGGTCTTAAACAGGATTAAGTTTTTTAAAATATAGCTTTACCCAAGTGGCTGGACTACAACTCCACAGTTAAGTTGTTTGGAGGATAAACAGTTTGTGCCTGAAAACACCAAAGAAATTTCCCTTGTTCTTGCCTTTCCCAGATTTTCTCCCGAGCAATCATATTGAGATCTCTTACAAAGGGAAGGACCCATTAGAATAAAGATTAAAAGACTGTAGGCTGCTAAAGGCAGTGAGGACTTGCCAGATTAGGCAAAGGTTTAAACTTCTCCAGGAACTGAAGCTGCCAGTTTCCTGCTCAGGCCAGAACAGGGCTGCAGTAGTGGTTCAAACCAGGCCCAATCTGAACTCTCCCTTCCTCCGGATTCAAACAATTGCGGGAGGAGAATTTTGAAAAAGACACAGAGACAATCCACCCCAGTTAGCAGTTAGGTGGGCACTTTAAAAAAAAAACCAACTTCAGAATTTAGACTTCAAGGGGGTTCGAAGCAGTCTTGCGCTTTGCTGGGCGGCCGAAAAGGAAGGGGGACTCCCCCAGGTCCAAGAGGTTAAGGGTTTAGAGGTCATTCCTCCAGGCTGCAATACGGCTAATCAGATAGAAAATTTGTCCTCTGGATGAACCTGTTTCTACAGTTGAGCTGAACTTCAGTAAAAACAAAAAGGAAGAAAGAAAAGAGGAGCCAGAGCAAAGAAATATCTTTTGAGCCTCTCAACGTGGAGGCGTCCTTTCCCCCCTGAATGGACGGGGTGCTTTTTGTCATAGAGACAATGACACAAATAATGCCCAAATATCCATCTTTAATATCATGACGGGCACATATTCAACGGAAAAACCGGAACGAGCCAGCGCTGGAGGCTGAGGCTGAGACCAAGAAGAGGTTCATCTCAAAGGGGACAAAGGAAGGGCTCTGGCACGGAAAGAGAAAGAAAGGAAGAGCCTGCTAGGATCCATCCTAAATGTTTTAACATCCTAAATGTTTCCTATCCGCGAGCTTTATAATTTAACTACCAAGTTTATTCCCTTAAGATCCACTAATATTAAGTGTGGGTCTCTGAGATGTCCATTATATAGAGGGGAAATGTCCTTTTCTTTCCCTTTCCCTTTCCCTATTATTACTTTTATTGTTTTCCTTTAAATCAAGGAATGTGCTTAGAAATCAAACTGCCTGAAAAAAAGAAAAAAGAAAATGAGATGCCTGTATGTTAGTTGAGGTTCCTGAGTTCAAAACTTTTTCCATCGATAGAATTTCAGATTGCAGATTCCTCTAAACATAGTGAATTTACTTGGGAATAAACATGCTTAAGCACAAATTGTGAATGTAAAAGGACTGTGAGTTTAATACTAGAGCCCGGAACATTTCTCCCTGCTTTTCCAACTGAAAATGAGCAGAATTGACACATTTGCTTTGTTCCTGTCATAAGATAAGCTTAGAAAGAATAAACAATTTTAAGAGGGGAGAGAAATCCTCCTTTATGTCATCATGGTGTGAGCTTAAATTCTTTCGGAAAAACCAAATTTTTTTCAAAGAAAAGAAGAAACAAAGAATACAAAAATCTTACTCATCTGTGCAAAAGACACGAATTTCTGCCAAAGTTTATCCTCACTTGTTCTTCTCTCAGTAAGATCTGCCTTTATATTGAAAATCTGTTTAAAATATATCCTAGTTCTTGTACTTACATCTGAACCAAAAGAAAGCACTGGTCTTTCCATCCAAACCATAGAATCTACCCCTTCTCTATTTTGTTCTTTTGTTTTTAAAGCCCACACAATAAATTAAATCAAAAGAGGCTAGTAAAAAAATAGTAATCTACGATGAAAATAAAATAAATTTGAGGGTCATGAATCACATGGAATATTTACTACACTGGTGGGGGAGAGGCTTGGTTTTTGTGGTTGATTTAATCCACTTTCTCCCTCCTCTTCTCCTCTCCTCTCCTCCTCCTCTCTTGGATTAAAGTACAAGCCATGAACAAAAGGGAAAACATAGTCCATTTCAAATTTTAAAAGGTCCCAGTTCTTTCTCATTTCATCTGAAAAAAAAAAAAAAAAACCTGGAAAAATTTCCTATGTATAGAAACACCTGAAAGGAAAGCAGCAAAGGAAATCAGTTTTCAAAAACAAAATCCAAGCAGCGGGCCAGGAGGGAGAGCAAGATTTGTTTTTATCTTTGTTGATATTTTTGGTTTTATTCTTTTTTTTTCTTTTTCTAACTAACAAATAAATACATAGGCTAATAACAAATATCACCAATACATGAAAACAACCCGTTTCACTTCCTTGTTTAAAGATCTTCCTGAAAAGGTAGAGGAATTGGGTAAGCTTTTAATTGAAGGTTGTTTATTGAAAGTACTCAAAAGAAATGGAAAGGGAATGTTTGCCTGTTTTCAAGACAAAAGGTCAGGTTTGGATCTGCCCTGCTCTACAACCTGGAATGACGGAAAAACAGGCAAAAAACAGCTCATCTCAAACACCCAAAACCCTTCCTGGTAGATTATAAAGGCAATCCCAAATAGTTTGTCTGCAATAGCGCCTGACTGTATGCTGCCAGGGGAATTTCATTTGAAAATATTAATTTGATTCATTTATGTTTTCCACATAGATAGAGACAGACAGATATACAGTATATCATTTTCTCACCACCTGGAAGCAGAATTTGTTTGTTTGAATGTTTAAGTTGCCTTCCGTGACTCCTGTGGTCCCCGCAACATTTGATTCCACTGTCTTAGAAAACAGGAGGCGACCCATTGGAAAGTTGTCAAGGGCTACACCTTGCTTTCCCTTTCACCAGGATGAGTATGTATGTGCTTGTATTTGGCGGCCTGCACTCTGGGCAGCCTCCCTTCCAAAGAAAAACCCCTGGGAGTGGAGGAAAAAAAAAAGGCTTGTTTCCAAGTTTCCTATAAAGTGGTCAAATCCGTTTGGTGTTCCTTGGAAACAGTTTGTAGGTGTTGGCTGGAGGCGGAGGACGAACTGGATGTGCGGCCTTTGGTGTTGGGGAGTTTGTGGTCTTTCTTCCACTTCATCCTTCGGTTCTGAAACCAGATCTTAATCTGCCGCTCGGAGAGACACAACGTGTGGGCGATTTCAATCCTGCGGCGCCTGGTCAAGTACCGGTTAAAGTGAAATTCCTTTTCCAGTTCAAGGACTTGCTGCCTGGTGTAAGCCGTGCGGGAGCGCTTTGGTTCTCCTCCTGTGTAGTTTGGATTTACTGAGAGGAGGAGGAAACACCAAAAAAAAAATATATATATATATATATCAAAGGAAGTTATTAACATCCTTCCTGCCCCAAATAATATTTGTAAACCAATTTATGATTTTCTCTTTCTCTCTCTCATTAGATTTGCCAGGCTAAATAAACTCTCCTGGTTCTTGGAGGAGCCATTGCAAACTCTTCCACATTGGCTATTACTAGCAGATGGGCTTTCTCATTCATTCATTGCTTTCCTCTTTCTCTCTTTAGGTCCCAGAGTGGACTTCAGAAATCCTAGCCCCCTTTGTGAAAGAGAATCTCCTTCTGTCCCAGGCACATGGCCAAGAGGCCTATGTCATCCAAGCCCCAAACATTTAGGGCAAGAGTTAGTGGGCAACCTCGATTTCCACCTAACTTTCTCCTGATGGAACCTGGAAAGGCCTTTGGAGTGGTGTGGGGAGGGGGATACAGAGAGAGACACGTGGAGAAGGAGGGATGGAGAAAAGAAAGGGAAGCTTACCAGAGTTAACATGGACTTTCTTCATCCAGGGATACACCACTGCTGGCTGCTTGGCTGCTGCTGCTGCTGCTGCTGCTGCGGGTGACCCGTTGGGGCTTTTGAGATTTGGGTGCTGCTGGCTGCAAGTCCTGGGGGCAGGCACGGGGGCCGGGGGGCAGTGCTCCCCTTGCCCGGGGAAGGGCCCCGTCAGGCCGGACGGCTCCTGCCCGTGACCCCGCGCTTGCACCGCCGAGCCTTGGGCATTGCTGCAGCTGTAGGGCTGCTGCCCGCTGTAGTTTGGCCGCGCATAGAGTCCCTGGTGCTGGAAATCCGAGTCTGGCGAGGCGCCGTAATAATCCGAGCCTTGCTCGGCGAGGTAGTTGTTCTGCAAATACTCCTCGCACGGGGGGAATTTGGGGTCCACGTACTTCGAGTTCACCATATACGAACTCATGGCCATTAATTTCGGAAGATGGAAAATACTAATTTTTTTTTTCTCGCGCTGTCTTTTTCCCCCCCCACCCCCCTTCCCAGAGAGCCCTCCTACTTGCTGTCAACTGAATAAAGTTAGGTGCCCACGTGACCGGCTGAGCCAATCGGGAGACGCGGGGCTTTGTCACCGGGGTTGGTGTGTTCCGCCACAATTTCCTCAAATTTCACATGAACCTAACGGGCAAATCAAGGGGACCCGCAGGTGATCCGAGGCTGCCCGCCCGCCCCCGCACGCACGTTTACCAAGGAGATGCGGGTCCGTAAACCAACCCCCTCCCCCCGCCCCGGTTCCTCCGTCGATGGCCAGTCCCCAAAGCAGTGTTGGCCACCTCCGTCTGCCCCCTTTTCTCCCCTCTCCGCCCGCCGGCTCCCCCCGCCGCAGGTGAAGGGGGCGCCTTTTGTCTCCCCTGCCTTTTCTAATCTTGGGATGCCCTTCCCTGCCTTGACAAGGTAAGGCGCTGCGAGAAAAGGCTCGTGTAGCTTTTGCAAGGGGACAGTCAAATGGAAAGAAGGAAGGCGAGCGAGCGAGCGCCGGAACAGCCGGGAAAGGGCAGGAAGCCAGCATCAAACGCCCCAGCAACCCCGCCTCCAATGGACCTGGCTAGCCTTTGTGGCCGGGGTCAATCAAAAGTTACCCTCGTCTAGATGGAGCGGCGTGCAATTAGGCAATGAATAACTCGCTTCGGAGTCCTGCCCCCCCCAGCGTAAAAATCGGTTTGGGTCAAAATGCAACGCAAATCGGATGGCCCAGGAATAGGAAACTATTCGGAAAGTTTGGAAGTTCAATTCTCTCTCTCTCTCTCATTTTTGTAAAAACAATCAGACACGAAAGAGAAACAAAAGCAAACCAACATATTCAGGGGGGAAAAAACCCTCTTATCTAATAATTAGCTCGTTTGCAAAGGACATTTCTGCTACAGAGATATGAATGCTTGCCCGATATTAGTTTGAAAAGAAAGCACGTAAATGAAGAGAGAGAGGGAGAGAGAGAGAGAGAGAAATCCTCCGCCAATATCAACATTTTATTCACCTTTCACACACGGCCGTTGATATCGAAAGAGGTTTTCAACCAGCCGGCTAGTCTTTTTCCAGGTTCTTTGTACTGTCGGTGTGAGCATGTTTAAGATGGGATGTGGTACCAAAGGACAATTATAATCTGACGAAGACCGTGGCTCCTGTTCTAGCGTGAGGCAGGGCATCTTTGCAGATCTTCTTTCTCCCTTTCCATCTCCTAACCATGAGCAGAAAAAGTGAAGTTTTTGCATCGACCATATATTCCCCTAGAATCGAATCTGTGACTACGTAAACACCACACAAATTCGGTTCTACAGGGTATATATAGACAACGTAACAACATTCTGGTCTCCTTTTCTGAAAGGCAGCCACACTGTCCTGTTTCCAGCCCTCTGACTTTCTTTCATCCAAGGAATACACACACTGGGTTCTGTTGGAGGAAAGACCTGGAGGAAAGTCATGGGTATGAAGGGAAGGATATGTATAATTTCACAAAAAAACGAATTTTTTTTTTTTAAAAAAGCACAAATGGTGTGAGAAGGACATCATGATTTCTAAATTTACAGAGCTGAGCCAGTCTAACAGAACCGAGACTGTAGATTTGAATGGGGGCGGGGCGGGGGGCATGATTTGACAAGTTAAATTTCTCTTTGTAAAAAAGAGGAAGGTATCCAAACTAATAAACAAATCGTCTTTCATCACCAAAGAAAGATGTTATACAAATGGAGAATCTCTTACAAGACAAACAGGTATTTAGCTTTGATTTTAATAATGGGGGGAAAGACTCTTTAAAAAAGAGAGAGATTCCATTGGTCTCTTAAAAGCAGAGAGGATCTGTTTAAAATAGATATGTACTTATATAGGCAACAAAAGCCCTGTCTTCTGGTTTTCAGACAGTTGCATTTATGCAAAGGGCAGGGCCGGAGGTCACCCTAAATCATTTACAAACATATCCCAGCATTTCATTATTTCTATTTCGTCCAAAAGTTCATGCATTGTGGCTGACCCATTTCTAAGTGCTGCCTTGCGGTCACCTCCCTTTAGTTCTCTGGTTTGGCTATTCAAAAATAATATAAAATAAAACAAATATCAGGACATGTAGGTGTATCTTTCAACAGTAAGCTCTTTTTTGTTTTGTTTTTTTGTTGAATTGTGAGGCAGAGAGCTTTTTATATCCAAAAGTGACTCTCTCTGTTGGAAACAGAATTGAAATGGCTCTCTTAACAAATTTCTGAGTCCGTATCTATTTCCAGCATTGGCTGAAAATGCATTTTAGTAGGGAAAATCAGTGGCTTCTCCTACCCCAACCCTTTTTGCCTATTTAGTTAAAAAATAATGAAATATACTCAAGTAGCCAATTCTTTGCATGTTTTGTGTGTGTGTGTGGTTTTGTGGCACAAGAGAAGCAACACCTTGGAAGGATCAGGTAGAAATCACTGAAAGAAACAAACAAACAAAAAAAGAAATTGCCCCAATATTTTGTGCAATGGCACAGATTTTCATATTTGTTAGACGCTGTGACCTGCGTTTCACCTTATTGCATGACTTGCTCAGACAGGTCAAAGCCAAAGAGTTATTGATGGACAAAAACGTTAAATATTCACCTCCTGCTCAACTGCCCATGCAAACTCTTTTGATCCATCAGGCCTTTTTGTATGCTGTTCATAATCAGTATACTAAGACTAAGTTTAAGAAAGACTTTTTTTTAAAAGAAGTGGAAAGAAAGACAGAATGAAAGGGAGGTTTTAAAAAAGAAAATCAAAGAGTTATAGGACTAGAAAACTGATTCCCCTGCCCCCAAACAAGGGCAAAGCATACAGAGGTTTTATCTAGGGAAGAAAATTCAATAAATGGTTTTATTAGTGGTTTACAGCTCTCAAAACAATTCACAAATGGAGAGATACACAATACATCAGTTTGGATTTTTAAGAGCAGTAACCGTACGCTTTTAAAAATCAAGAACGTATGTGAAAGAAACAGTCACTTCAAAGAATTATGTTTAGAAGCTAATCATTATAATGAGCTAATGTGTTTATTTTTTCAAACAAAACAAGACAAAAACCTACAATGCATTGTAATTCTCAGTAGTTCAATTAACAGATTAATTCATTATGCCTCAAAGCCCTGCAATATTTAAGCAATCTCAACCTTGATTTCACCTTCCTCCCCAACCTTTCTCTTTATTTTGACCTTACTTTTTTCTCTTCCCCTGTCTCTCTCGTCCTCCTTTATTTCTTGAAACAGATCCATCTTTTTCTCCTATTCTTTGTTCCTCCACACTGAATGACAATTAACCAATTTTTTTCTTAATCCATCCACCAATAATATCACCTTTTCTCTTATAATCCATTATCCTATTGCCAAAAAAAAAACCAAAAAAAACCCCAGTTCATTTAATCAGGTTAGCATTTAATTTCAATATTTTGGACTGCCTTACATCATCATGCTTCTGATTCTAAGCATAGCGGCTAGGCATAGATGTTTTCATTGAAACCAACGAGCCTTATTTCCAGATATACTTCTTCAAGCTAAAGAAATATTCTTTAGAGCCGGTTATTTCCTTAAACAACCCCAAAGGCTGAGTACAATGTATTTTGAAGCCAAGGAACAGCCCAGATTTGCAAAGGGGGATACTATATAGCTTGAGCCAGTTAAAATGCTAATCCTGATCATTAACTGGAAAATATTGATGAGAGGCAGATTATGACATCTTACACCTGTGAAGCCCTGAAAATTACCTCCCTAGAAACTGCAATCAGCATTTTCAGTAACCTATCATCACAGAGCTGGAAAAGGATGGAAGAGCAAACTGATCGCCCCCCCTCCACCCCAAAACTCTCAAGTACAAGTAACTTTAGAGAGACATTTCACTGCACAGCAAAGATAAATGCCCTCTCTTTGTATCAGCAAAATGTACAAAGCAATATTTGGAAACCCAACAGGTTTAGCAAAAAGGAAGAGTTCACACTTACTGGAGCTGTCTTTCCATTGTCCCGAACCTGTTGTGATTAAAAAGAGAGAAAGAAAAAAAGGTGAAGAAATCCTCTTGAATGCAGTTGAATTGTTGCTGTATTTTATCACTTCTTCTGTTATTGACGATTTAGAAAATGTCATAGCTTACAGCTCTCCAGAAGAATTCTTGAACAATGTTGAGATCACAGGGGCAAGAAATCAGCACACCTTGTGCCTTATCCTGATGTTGCTTTTTTTAAAGGCATAAAAAGGATAGCCAAATGATTTTTAAAAATAAAAATAAACACATCTCTAAAATTCAGTGAGAGCCACAGCAGTCCTGCTTTCTTTCCAAGGAGCACAGAGCAACTTTCCTTAAAACCATTACAGTGGTAGAAACTTCCTAAAAGACCCCACAGTCACTTATTCTCATATTATGGCAATCTTTAAATCCTCACTGGAAAGAATGTTATTCACATAAGTTAGAGCAAGTTGCTTACTTGTCTTTCATCAATTCTATGTTATCTCCCACTCATTATTTAGGAAACAATGCATCAAAAATAAACAAATCTTTTCTTTTCTTTTAAACCCCTTTGTAAGTTTTCATCCTTTTGTTTGCATTATTCCTGAAGAGGGTTATAAAAACGCGGAGACAAATTTAAGTGGGCAGCAATAATTGCTTAGCAGGAACTTTTTAATCTCAAGGGAGTCTCTTTTTCCCCACTCCAGTTTAATTCTAGATAACTACAGGCCAGCTTCTTGAATTGATGAAAATGAAAGAGTTGGCAATTATTCATTAGCTTTGTCCAACGAAAGCAACAAGAAGAGTAAAAGAAGCAATAAAATAAAATAAAAAAAATAAAAAGTGAGCCATCGATTGAGCTGTATCTAGTTCTTAACGGGAACAAATCTGATCCCATCACTCCTTCGTGATTCTTGTATTCTACAATTTCAACGAATAGACCTGCCCGCATCCAAACGCGCGCGTGCTCCCAGGCAAAAAAATCATTTTTCTGTCTGGGGGAATAAGAAGAGACTTACTTTATAAGCTTTTCCCTGAGGAAAGAAGAATGAAGAACAGGGCTCTCCTTGGAGTTCAGTTTCAGCCAGAAGACTCCTGCTTAAACACTCTTTCTGTCACTGCTTCCAGGAACGAAAGCATCTGCACTTGTATGCTCTTAAACTAATTTATGGTGGGAATTATATTTTGGCTTGTCAACTTCAGGCCATAAAACAAAGTTTATTGGAATCACGTGCTTCGAAAGAGCCACTTAGGACTTATCTCGACGGAACAATAAATAACCTCCAGCTTTAAACTTTTATTCGCTTAAATAAAGAGAGCCCGCAAGAAGAAGAAGGAGAAAAAGATCAAGAGAAGAAAGAGGGAGGGACGGACTGACGGAGTGGGTAGTTCGAAATTTAAATGGTTCAAATAGCAAGGATTGCCGGGTGTTTGTGTACGTGTATGCGTGCGGTAGGCCAGGATTTTAAAATAATTGTTTGGCAGCCAAACTGGTGGGTTGAGGAGAAAGAACATGTGAATTCCGTTGCAAATGAGTACCGATTCAAAGATTATTTGGATGAATATGCTTGGAGGTGAAATGGGAGAGGATGGGAGGGAATGGGGGAAGATTTCTATAAGTCCACCCCATTTGTGAAACCCTCCCATCCCATCCTCTACCTACAACCACCCCATATAGACCCTTCACCTCAAGGCTTCCACTTACATATTATGGGGGGGGGGGGGATAATCTCATTAAGGCTCACGAGTTTATTTAAAAAGTTAGTGCTGGGCCCAGAAATGGTTCATATTCTTTCATCCTGTGGCATGAGGTTTTCTGCCGGCTAAGCAACTACCAGGAGTGGGTCTCTTGGAAAGAGAAGAGAAGAGGTGGGCTTGAAATCTGCAAAAACCGGAGGCAGTATATTTCTGAATTGGGGGGATTGGGGTGGGTTAGACCAGTTGAAAAGACCATCACTCAGATGCTTCCAAGGGGGATGTGGTTCTCAGAGGCAGAAAACTGGGTGAGGTTTTCTGAGGTTCTCCCTGGGGCATTTTGGGGAGCTGAACAGGAGGGAAGACCATGCAAGATTGGTTTTTTAAAAAAGCAAAAGGGTCAGGACTATTGTCTCTTTCCTCTGCCAGAAAACTTGGAGAGCTGGTGCTTTGGGGGAAGGCTGTAAAACAATAAAAAGTCCAGTGGAGAGGGAAAGTGGGAAGGTGTTGGAAGAAATGGAGGTTGGCAGTAAAAACCAAAGTGAATTTTAAAGGAAAGGAAGTTACAGGTCCTTCAGAGAGACCTACTTTAGTAGGAAAAACTTCACATCTTCCTTTATAAGTGTATCATTAAAAAAAGAGAAACAAATTCTCCAGCTGGACAAGGCAATATTTGTGGGCGGAATAAGATTAATAATCATGTCCCAAAATGAAACAGGACAATTACGCTTTGCCACTAGAAAAGGAGTAAGCCGAAGAGATTTGATTGGAGATGGCTTCCAGGGGCCTCCTCTTCCCACTGTTGCCTTGTGAACTCTCCCCAAGACCCCAACCTTAGATACAACCCCCACCTCCTAATGTGGACAGAATGCCCTCCCTCACCAGGCTTTTAGTTCTGCAGGAGATATTCTGCATCATTAAGGGAAGCAAAAGGTTGAGGACCCCTTCAAGGCCCAAGGGTTGGACTACTATTATTTTTTAACAGACATTTTTTAAAAAAAGATTGGTCTGGCCAGCATCAGCATGGGGAACCCTTCAAAAATGTGTGGTCATTTTTTTAAGCTTCCCCACCTACCATTCCTCATATATATGGGACCATATATTCTTACCATCCCTGACTCCTGTTTAGATTGTTGACCCTGTCTTTTTGAATATATTGGACTACTGTCTTTCAGCTCTCTTGAAAGAAGTAGATTTCCATGGGGAAAAGACTCCTTTTTGCAGGACTTCCAACATGAATGGATCCAAAATTAATCATGGATTTTGGTAGGTTTAAGAGTGACTTAGCTTAAATATTCTGGTTCCAAGGTATTCCAATTTATTATATTCCATTCCAGTGTTTCAGTCTTTTGGGAACAAAACAAGTTCACAGCCCCATCTGTTAAGTCCAGTTTTATTTTATGAGATATCTTAAGGAACACCATGAAACAAATGGTCAGAAGTTGGAAAAGGTAGATTCCCTTGGTATTATAAAGTATTGCTCTGGTAATATAATTTTCATTAATAACATAATACCAGTCAAAAAGAAAAATCCATTTTGATTTTTAAGGAAATAAGACTCCAACAATGCCTACCTGAAAATGTGAAATAAATCTTTCAGGGTAAGCAGGATGCAAAGCAATCTGCATGGCTTGTATTCAGATCAGAACTCTTATCCCAAAATCATGTAGTAAAATAGGCTGCTAGCAATAAATCCATTCAGTCAATAAACTGTAGAAAGTTGGTTAGGTGACCTCAGACCAACTGCCTTTCTCTAATCCTCCCAGCCAACCCACCATAGTAGCTGTTGTGGGGAAATTAGGAGGCAGGAACATTAGGTATGTTTGCCACTTATTGAGTTATTATATATAAAAAGGTGGGATAAAAAACTAGTAATAGTAATCTGTACCATTATTTAAGCATGATCAGATTTAGGTAAATCAAGTGGGCTCTTGTTGGTTGAAATCTGTACTTAGTTGTGCTTGCTTAATAATTCAAAAGTCAAACAAACTTCAAAGAAAATAAATGGAATTGAAGCTAAACCTGTTTATACCCAAGGACTTCAGATGAAGTTTAACGGAAAGGTTTATTGTGGTCTGTGTCCTATCCTCATCCAAATCTTCCCAGAAACGACTTCAACCCTAACCCCTAACCTGGTAACTTTTTCAAATGTTTAAATAACTAAAACTAAAACAAACTGATGATGGAGGACACCCTTTCTCTGATCTCAGCCTGTCATTCATTCTCTGTTTCTGTCTTTTTCTCTATTGTTAGATGGAAAGAAGGCTCAAGAAAAGGATGACTTCCGTATCCAATGTATGCCTACCATCTGGAAGAAAATCCCTGTAAGGTGTCCTGCAGAAAGGGGTGGAAATGGAGACCATTGGATCGATTGAAATGAATGGGACTTGCTTGCAATTAAAGGAAATAGAAGAATATAGGTTTAGAGAGTTGTCTGCTTGGAGTTTAGGAAAATATCATGGCATGGAGATTGGCTTCCTACCTGTATTTTGTCAATATTTTAGTACTGCATTCAGCTCTACTGTAACCCAAGATATTTGGAGGACACTCCATAACACAAAAATTAAAAAAGCAAAGAGCCAAATGAAATGAAAATAATAGAATTAAATTTGACCTTACATAAAGTCAAACCACTGAAGTCAATGTCTCTTCAGTTGATCCCTACTTCAATACTACTGACTTCAATAAGTTTTGTCCTAATTTTTGAAACACATTCCCAGCTTGAATCCTGCAAATGAGTTTGCACACCCTCTCACTGTGGGCAAAACCTCAGAGTGGGAGATCACATGGCCTTTATGTTTCTTGATTCCATAACCCAGACTATTGTGATCATATAACAGTAAAAAAACTGGTTCCTATATAATCAGTAAACTGAGATACAGGAAACTTTGTACTGCAGGTTTCAAAATCCCTTTCATGGGGACTTTGAGGCAGGATTTCTTGACATTCTTAGGGAGGAAACACATCAAAGCTTCAATATAAATCCCAAATAGGCTTTGTTCAATTCAGAATACAAAGCAAACCTCTAAACCTTATTTTCAGGAGAAAAACAGAAGATGAAAAGTGGATCTGTGGCCTTGCAATCATTGTTTCCCCCATGTCTCTTAAATAGTGCCTTTGGGCACCAAAAAATTAACAATGTGCCTTAATAAAATGGCAAACCTAGCTATTTATCATCCCAAATGTTTTAACCCTGTTATTGAATCAGAAAATAGTTCTGAAAACGAAAGTTTAATTCTGGGGGTATATTGCCATCTTTAAATGGATTGTAAACTTCCACAATCGGACTCTCTTAAGTAACACAGCTTCTGCCTGCTTTATGCACTTAGGAGTTGGATTGCTACTGCAAACATCCCTATTGAATTGGAATTATACTATTATAATCTAGGAGGTGTGAAGGATATCTGTGTAGTTCTGGAAAGTCTGAACTACAGAGATGAACCATAATGGATCTTCATTTGGACATTTATCAAATGTGTGGCAAGCGTTTGATAAAGATGATTTCGGCCCCATGGAAAATTTGCCTAAGTTGCTTTTGGTATGGTTCATATTGCATGCCTTTCATGGTTTGTGCCATTAGAATGTTAAGCTAAGACTAAAAAGATATCTGACCTTTATTAAAAATTGTCTTTATCTATGTGGGAGCATCCTTGAGATATACTATATTAATACTGTACCATACATAATATAATATTAATATAATATAAAACCTCCTGCAGATATACATCAAGATTGAGATGTATAGTTCTTCTGTCTGACATCCAGTATCTTTACTGCAAGGACATTTATGTATATGTATTTGTATATTAACTGTTTCCTAGTATGATTTGATTGCTTATTGTACTCTATGACTATTATTAAATGTTGTAGTTGATGATTCTTGACTCTTGACAAATGTATCTTTTCTTTTATGTACACTGAGAGCATTTGCACCAAGACAAATTCCTTGTGTGTCCAATCACATTTGGCCAATAAAGAATTCTATTCTATTCTAAAGAGTATGGTACTTGTGAATTTCTATTCTCTCTGTAATCAAATTGCCTATGTGTGCTTTTCCGACTAATAAATAGGTCAACAAGAATCCTGATGCTTTATAAGGATACAAAATCAGTGGCAGAAAGTGGCTATAAAGCACAAAATAGATATTTACAATTTTTCTTAGAGGTAGGAAGAAGGCTTCATGTAATGCTGCACCAAAGAAGTTTATTTTTTGATTGGAATGAGGTCTCATCACCGCCAAGCCAACCACCTCCTGTAAAGATAGCATCCAGGGCAAGGAAAGTCTTTTGTTGCCCTGTGGCAGAAATCCCACAAGAAAACATAAATAGCACTTAGACATATATCGCTTCATAGTGCTTGATAGCACTCTTTGAATGGCTTACAATGTCAGCATATTGCCCCCAACAACTTGGGTCTTCATTTTACTGAACTCAGAAGGATGGAAGCCTGAATCAAACTTAAGCCCCATCAGGATCAAATTCCAGACTGTGGGCAGAATTTACCTGAAATACTGCATTCTAAACACTGTGCCACCAGGGCTCACCACCTCATTAGAACTGTAACAAAATTAACTAAAATTAAACAGTTTTTGAAATGGACTCTTCCCCCTAATCTCAGATATGCCCTGAGCTATTTTCCTAATGAGGAAAATGCACCCTATATATTTGGAAAACCTATTTAATCTGCCTCTGAGCTTTGGCACAGCAATGTCCAAACCTTGGAGTCTGTATTATATAGATCAGGGGTGTCCAACCTGACCAGCTTTAAAACTAAGCATGGCTGGCTGGAAAATTATGCGAGTTGAATCCCGTAAGACTTAGAAGTTGCCAAGATTGGACACCCCTGATCTATGTAATACATATTCCAAGGTTTCCTAGAGCACATGAAATCATAAGTTGGGCCTGTGTTTTCTCAAAAAAGTTATCAAACCTGTAAAAAAAAGTACAGTATTTTCATCTGCTTTTTCTTTTTTAATGCTATCTTCCATTAAAACCAAAACCACTTATTAAGTTGTCACCAGACAGAATTTTTACAGAACAGCCAAAGTGCGCTTACAATTAAGCAGCTTTTCAAATCTAGTGCTCTTAAAATCTATTGAACTACAAGCTCCATCATCCCAGTCTCCATAACTATGTAAACTGAAAAGATGGGGATTGTAATTCAACACCTGAAGATAATGCCAGGTCAGGGAAGGCCAACCTGGAGCAATGACTAGGATTGGAAGAACCAGGTTTAGATTCATTTTCATAATCATTTACTGAGGCCATATTAAGCCATATCTCCATAACCAATTAAAGCACTAGCCACACTTTTGGTGTAGCAGCAAAACAGCCCTAATATAACACTGATGTCTACATCAGAGGTTCCCAAATGCCAACTTTAAGCCATGTGGGCTTCTAACTTCCAGAATTTGCCAGCTAAACATGTTGAAGTCCACAAATCTTAAAGTTGCCAAGATTGGGAACCTCTGGTCTACCTCACCAATCCCTAGGTATCCTGTTTTGTGTTGGTTGTGACTCAGTGCCCAATGGCATTCTCTAGTTTAGTAGGGGTGGATATAGGTGTGTTTTCTCTTCTAGCTTTTCTGCTCTCTGCCTGGAGCACATCCTAAGTAGAAGGAATCCATCCATGAGCTTGGTTATGGTGGCATATGTGGGCTGGATCTAACATTATTCTGCAATGTTAGGCTTGGTCTAGACCTTTTTTTAGATTGATTGTTGGTGTCCCTCTCTTCCCATGTCCCATTTGGGCATCTTGCCCATTAAAAGGCATGCAAAATTAAGAAACATGGGAATATGACACCCCCCCCAATCATAAACAGGTGTTTATAAAAATGTTAATAGTGAGCATCACCAAACAATTCTGTTTAACAGAGGTATAATTAGATACACTTGGAGAGAAAAACAACTCCAGAGGAGAAACTGCCAAACTGCAGGATGACACTGTACTTTATTTGTTTTTCAGGGGGAAGTGAATGAAACTGGCAAATTGTCTATGAAATATGGTCATCGTTATTTTCAGGATATATGGTTAGAAAACAAAAGTTTCCTGATACAATTATCCCGATTCCATTTTAGAATGCAAAGCGTTCCACAAATCACTGTACACCCACTTCCTAAATTGAACAGGAAAAGAGTTCTGCCACTTCTCTTCTACCTTGCTGGAAGCCCAGAGAGAAACTGATTTCAAAAATAGGTAGGCCTAATTTGAAACACAACACTAGTAGAGTGTCCAGAGTGACAAGTGTGCCTTAGATTTTGTCCATATTGATGCTATGGCACTATTATCACTCTTTTCTCTATTTATATAAGCATCAGAGCCGTGGTGGTGCAGTGGTTAGAAGGCAGTATTGCAGGCTAATTCTGCCCACTGCCAGCAGTTCGGTAGTTCGAGTCTCACCGGATCAAAGTTGACTCAGCCTTCCATCCTTCTGAGGTCTATAAAATGAGGATCCAGATTGTTGGGGATAATATACAGGCTCTGTAAATTGGTTGGAGAGGGTTGTAAAGCACTATGAAGTGGTATATAAGTCTAGGTGCTATTGCTATCATGTTAACCTTGAGAACCAGTGTTGTCTTCTTGATTGAGTCCCTTGCTGTCTCCAGTATATAAACTAAATGGCTTCACAGTTTTGTTTGTTTTTTAAATTCCATCTTGATCCAATTAGTCTACCAGAGTCCAAAGGTGTGTAATATGCTTTGCCTACTGTTACCTTGGGTAGATTAGGTGATCTGCTTTATGCAGGACAAAAGTATATTTAGGCCTGTTGATACCTATGCACATGATTGTTCCTTGGGTCACAGCATAATCAGACTGCTGCCATTCCTCTCCCAGCATTTATTCTCTCATTGCTGGTTTTCCTGAGTTCTTTTTATATTCATCAGCTTCCTTGCTATGTTTCAAACCAGCTTCCAAAAATGTACAGGAAGAGTGAACAGAATTCTACTTGGAGACAATTACATTTTAAAAATCTGTAAAAACTAATTTATGTTTGGGAGTCAAGTTTTCATAGGCTACTTCTCTCGACATGGGTTACTTTTAAATTTGCAAGATAACCAACTGGGTTATGGAAAGATGAGGCAGAGGGCAGATAAACAAACAAACAAACACACACACACACACACACACATAAACCAGAATTCCAATTTGAAGAGTTGCACCACACCATTAATTCTCAACCCAAAATTGTGTAGCTCTACAACAAATTGACTTCATTTATTTTGTAATGTGTCACACCAGGTTGTTTTCTCACTGGCTATATGGAAGAAAACATAATAGAAAAGCCAGATGAGAAAACCATTCAGACAGACTATAACAGAAGTGTCAAACTGGTGGCGTGCAGACTGGATGCGTCATGCGCAGGCCACACCCACCCCTATTCTGTGAAGAGAAAAAAGTAATGATACGTCACATGATGTCAAAAATAAGATCATCCTGTCAGGAGTTCAGTTTGACACCTGTGGACTATAAGAACCAGCCCTGTTACACATCTGGATAGTAACAGGGCAGGTAGAAATCACAGATTCAGTCAAGGACAGATAGGGATGTTCTATTTGGAGGTGCCTTTTTATGCTGCTATTAGTTTGGACATCCACACAAATGGGTGGGTGGTGCCTGAAATCTGAAATAGAAAAATGACCAACTATTGTAGGTAAAGTATATTTATTCTAGTGCTCAAAATAAAAATGTAAAACTGTTTCAATTATGGGCTGGGGTAAAATGAACCTGCATCAGATGTTCCAGTTGTCAGGGAAAATGAACAAATCCAACAAAGCCTAACCGAATCTGGGTTGTTCTGTGATGGATGGATGGATGGATGAATGGGAGGGAGGAAGGGAAGGAGGGTTTTTTTTTCAATTGCACAGAATGGCAATCCAATTCAGAAACTTCCCATGGAAGAAGACATGATGAATGGTATTTGGAAACAAATTATGAGGGTTATACTAAACAAAATTACACTTGCATTGGATCATGCTGGAAATGGCATAGTCAATGACCTGTTTATTTCTCAAAACATCAAGGCTTAAAAAAAGAGAAACCAGGTTCTTTGTAGTAATCCACACATTTCAGAATAAATGCCTCCCATGGAAATTACAGACAGTTTAATATTCCAAAATCATACAGGGAGGAAATAAAGCAAATGGGTTAGAGGATGATGTGGCTTTTCATTAATGTGGTCAGGAATGCATCATTAGTGAGGGGAAGCAGAATGTTCTCAGGTAGAAAATGGGAGAGGTTTTTTTTTTAAAGAGCTCTGTGCAAAGCAATTGGAAAGTCTTCCCAATAATGTGAAGGCATGGGAGAGAGCTGATCCAGCAGGGAAGCCAAACTCATACATAGTCCTTTGATCAAGAGCCTTAAATCAAAATCAAGTTGATGAACTGATATACTAAATATTTGGGAAGGCAAACTCTAGAAAGAGAAAATATAGGGCCTCCTTTTCTCTTGTTAAAGAAAACATTTTCCCCACCCTTGAGGGGGACCTCAAGATTGAACTGCAACTCACCCATCCCAGAAAATGTGATTGATGTTCACCTGAGGAAGGCTGGCTCCAATATACAGTTTCTGGAGAACACTGTGATAAGAGGCACTGTAACATTGTCTTGGGAAAAAAAGTCCAATTGCTTTCTGTATTCCATGCTTTTGGATCTCCCCCTACTGGGAAATCTGTTGATCATCCTGTCAGGAGCTCAAGTAAAGACATCAAATGTCTTCATACTTAAATTTGTACTACTGCATTCTTTTTTAGATGTTCACCCACCAACCTGCTTTTAAAATGTTCATGCTATCTTATATAGATAACCATTTATCATATAAACTGAGGCTGCCTATTAAATATAAAGACTTGCCAGAGTAAGGTTCAGTTTCGGGTGATTCCATGGGTCCATGTAGGTTTTCTAGACAATGTCCAAGGAATGGTTGTCACTGCATCTTCCAGGGTTTTTTTTCAGTTGCCAGTTTAGCCTAAATTTACTGGTGGCCTCCTATCTAACAAATGTCCAATCCTGCTGAAGTTGACTTTTTTCCAATCTACCCTATGTTTAAGGCAACCCCAACTAACCCACTGAAATAAGTATCAGTGGGTTAGTTGAGCTTTCTTTAAAAATAAGATTTTCTTTCCCACCTTCCTTAGGACCTTCCCAACAACTGTGATGAACTGGAACAAAATTTTGTTTGTACCCATAAGGTTGCCTTGACCAAATGTGCATCTTTGATCAAAAGCAGGAAATATGTAATGGGCTTTTGTAGCCAATAGCACTCTGTTAGAAACAGCTAACATTTACAAACCTCTTTGTCACTCCAGGAACTAGAAATTAGCTCAGGCAGAAACTTGCCAGATTACTCATACTTAATATAAATATTTGTTCCTTTTGGACAGTGAAATTGAAACCTGGAACTTCCTGAAGACACCAAACTGAAGGAGGTTTGTTTATTGGTTTCTATTTATAGCAGGACTTTTTCTCTTAAGCTGCCCAGCAATTTTCTTCCAGCGTGATGCTCCAGATGTTTCATAGCAAATTTTAATTAATTTACTAGCGGTGGGTGATGGATGTTCAGCCAAACTCATGTGGAAGATAGCCAATTTTGAGAAAAGCATTCAAACAGAATTCTTCCATCACAAGAAATCAGAAATCAGACCTGTGATCATTGTATTTTCACTTGGCTGTCAATAAGATAGGCACAGTTTTCTTCAGTCAGTAGATAAAAGGGGATCTCTTAGTACATTTCTTAGGTGATCTGTAAGAGTCAGTTTGGTGTATAGGGAGTCCTCAACTTATAAGGATTAGTTTAGTGGCCATTTGAAGTCATAACAGTACTGAAAAAAGTGACTTATGTCTGTTTTTCACACGTTAAGACAATTGCAACATCCGCAGGGTCACGTGGTCAAAATTCAGACCCTTGGCAACTGGCTCATATTTATGATGGTTGCAGTGTCATGTGATTCCCCTTTTGGTGACCTTCTGACAAACAAAGTCAATGGGGAAGCCAGATTCACTAAACAACCGTATCACTAACTTAACGATTGCATGGGTTTACTTAACAACAGCGTTAAGAAAAGTCATAAAATAGGGGAAAGCACACTTCACAAATGTCTCCCTTAGCAACAGAAACGTTGGGCTCAATTGTGCTTGTAAGTCAAGGGCTCCCTGTAGTAGTTAAGGTACCAAGCTAGAAACCATGAGTTCTAGTCCTATTTTTGGCACAAAGCCAGCTGGATGACCTTGGGCCTGTCAATGTCTCTCAGCCCTAGGAAACAGGAAAGGACAAACCATTTCTGAAATCTTGCCAAGAAAATTGCAATGCCTGCAGTTGTTAGGAGTCAATATTGACTTAAAGTCACCCAAAAAGTGTGTTTTGTAAAAAAAATTAGCAAAAGTACCAGAAAAGTGCCAAAAGGTCAACAGTTTAACAATTTTCTGGTTAATGTTAAAATCCTAGATAAAATCAGATGCAGATGCATAGTTTTTCATGGAGATAAGAAAATGTTTACCTTTGTTTTCATACACCTATTTGGCATCACAACATCCTAGAAAAATAAAAATTTAAGTCATGCAAATCCAAACTCTTGTCTTTCTCTGATCTCAATGACCAGTATGGGCTGGGTAATTCTAAGGTACAGTGTTATAAAGACATATGGAAACACGAAGGGAATATAAACTAGACATTTGATAGGAGGGGCAGTGAACTATCCATCTCACCTGTGACAGATCCTTACTAGCAAAAGGGAAGTGGTGAAATGAGAGGTTGACTAAGTAGTGAGGAAGTTCAAGCTAGGGCAAGTACTTGTGTCATGACAGTGGAAGATGAACCTTGAAAACGTCAGATGAATGGAACTGGGACAGGAAGACAGACAGGAAGGAGGGAAAGTTAGGCTAGCAATTTGCTTTTATTACCTTCTTTTGTGCAGGCTCTGCACCACTGCCCCAGTGATGATTGTGGTAAAAGACAAGCTTTTTAAGAAGAATGACTGCTATTTCCAATCAAAGGGACAACATCAAAGTCTAGGCAGATTATGATCCCCAAAGTAACTAGCTGTGACCAGTTGTTTGCCATTATACAAAGGGATATGGCCACATAAACGGGCTGTACTTGAGAATGAAGAAGATTGGCTAAAGGTAGTTTAAATGGTACTGATTTAGTTAAGATCTGGAAATATAGTATTATTAAGATTCTTTGTCGTGGTGGTTGTAGTGAGGCTGAGGATGACACTCCTTTTTTTCTGAAAGAATCTGCTGTAACCACAAACATTTGTATATGGTCAGAAAAGAACTTGGATAATATAAATCTAGCTATACCATTCTTATCTCTTAGTATCAAAAGTCAGTTGGGTGTAGTGCTGAAGATGCAGGTCTAAAAACCAGGAAACTGATTTCTAGGCCTCCTTTAGGCATGAAAGCTGCTGGGTGAGTTTGGGCCAGTTGCTCTTTCAGCCTAATCTACCTGAAATCAGGAGGCTGAAGTATGAAGCATGTTTGGTACTTTGATATTTTATTTTTATATATTATGCATTATATATTATATAATGTAATACATTATATGTATGGTATTCAGCTTTGTTCGGGTATTTTCCCACAAAGCTGAATACCATACATGTAAGTACCCGTGAAAACTTAAGAAAACAAATTATATATATATATATATATATATATATATATATATATATATATATATATATATATATATATATATATATATATGTGTGTGTGTGTGTGTGTGTGTGTGTGTGTGTGTGTGTGTGTATTTATGTATATATGTATATATATATATATATTCTTAAGTTTTCACGGGTACTTACATGTATGGTATTCAGCTTTGCTCGGGTATTTTCCTACGTCATTGTAGTTGTGCTTTTAAAGTTGTAGCAAAGTTTCGGCAGAATCTCATCTGCCATCATCAGGTTTCTGTATTACAGAAGTACAATACAGAAGCCTGATGATGGCAGATGAGATTCTGCCAAAACATTGCTACAACTTTAAAAGCACAACTACAACGACATGGGAAAATACCCGAACAAAGCTGAATACCATACATACATACATACATACATACATACATACATATTCTATATATTCTATATATTTGTGTGTGTGTGTGTGTATATCTATCTATTTCATACTGTATGTGTGTGTGTGTTTATTGTAGGGTACATTAGTTGGTGAAAGTGGGAATTAAAGCCCAATGCACTTTTCAGGTGCCAGATTGAGAAGGCTATTAATATGGCGGCTTGGCTATTAATTATACAAGAGTCCCATTTAGTCCCAGTTCAGTTCTATGAGATAACCCTAACCCTTACAAAGGAACTTTCATAATGTTTTGATTGACAAACAATTGTGTGACTGCAAAATGAGTCCAACATCCTTCTTTGGCTCAAAGATGCATTTGAGTTCACTCAGAAGCAAGTGCTATTGGGGTTCATTCCCGTAATTCTCAAGGTTTGGATCCCAACCCTATACATTTCCTTGTGGATAACAATTTGCAGGGCTATGTTCAGTAGCGCTGAATCCAATTACTGGCATTAAACCATGGCTTTTTAAACTATAGTTTATTGTATAAACCATAACTGACTGAATTCATAATCATGTGAATATATCACTGTATATCACACGCAGTGATATAGAAACCACAATTCCTGGGTTCACGTCACATGTTAAACCAGGAACAAATAAAGCATGTTATCATTTATCACCATGAGCGACTCCATCTTTAGGCGTACACTCAGAGACTATTTTGTCAGTAGGTCTCAGAGTCAGTAGGTCTCAGAGGCCTTACTGTCAAGTAAGCGTATGTAGAGTAAAACCTTATATCTCTAGACGAGGGGCAAGAAATACAAACTGGATTGAGACCAGTTTGTCTGCCTCAGTTTCTCCATTTTTTAAAAAATACACCCGCAGCTTTACGTTTTTTATTTGTTTTGGAGAAGGCCAAGAACACAGAGACTCTGATAAAACTACGATTCCCAGGATTCCCAGGTCCGTAGACCGTATTCCAAAGGTGGTTTAAGCACGAAGCCGCGGGGGCTCAATAGAAAGGCCATCTTGGCCAAGTCTCCCCGTTCCTTTGCATCTCCATCGCGGGGAGATGCAGGCGTCGCGCTTCTTTTAAGAAGCCAGGGCCTGAAGAGAGCCGATTGTAAGGCCGGCTGCGCAGCGCTCCCTTGAGGAGGTGCTGCTTTTGCCGTTACTGTCAAGGGGATCCTGGGGCCGTGGTCGAGGTAGGCCACGGCGGCTCCAGCTCTCTCGGGGGGCCGGAGGGCAAGGCTTCAGACCCAGGCGCTGCAGGCTTGTCCTACAGCGCCTTCTCCTGGACAAGAGAGGGGACTCCTGGAGCAAAAGGCCTGCGGTGGGGAGGGGGCGGAGGCCTCCTCCTGGCGCCGGGACGCCTGTTCTTGCGGAGGAGGGGCGGAGAGGATATTGGCAACTCTTGGTGGCGGTTAAGAATCTCTTCGGAGAAATAATTAGGGGTCTGGGAAGGAAACTGCGTTCCCTCGCTAGGGCTTTCCTCACTCATATCAGGGGGAGATTTGTTTCTTAGAGGGGTTTCCCGGCTGGGAGAGAATTACAGAGCACCGCGTGGTAGAGAAAACAAGAGATTAAATGGCATCTTGGACATCTTGGACACTAGCAATCGCTAGTGTGGCAGCGTTGGTGCCATGAACCGCCCCCCCCCTCTTGCAGCGGAGAGGTAGCAGGACGCTTATGCCACCAGCATTCCCGATTTTCGCCTGCCCACCAGGCATTATACGCTCCCTTCTGAAGCCAGAAGAGTTCCCCCCTTGAGCTTCGCCGCGAAAGTGTCTCCGCAGGGCAGCGGCCTCCAATCTCAAGGGCAATTCTCTCCTCCCCCCCCCCGTTTTCGTTCAAAAAGTGCCTGTGTGTGCAAGGTTGGATGAGGCTTCGCGAGCTCTTGACTCGGTTATCCGCAGGGTTCTTTCCCTTCCCCTTTGGCATGGCTTCGCCCAGCAGAGAGGTCGAGAAGGAAACGCGGGGCTGCTTGAGCTTCCCTGGGTGGGGTGGCCAAGGCGGAGGGGGAAAAAAGCCTTTGCGGTTTGCTTAAGGGACGTCAAAGGGGAAGCTGAGGCACGCCCCGCAGGACCGGGTTGGAAGAGAAAGCAAGTCAAAAGGCAGCAGAAAGGGATCAGTCGAAGTTGGTCACTTTCCCAATGGGCTGCTGCTCGCTTTTTGTGGAGTGAGCCGAGACGTCAAATTCTGGGCTTCGCCTGATGTCCTCCTTTGTGCAGTGTTTCCCAATTCAAAAATGCCTTTCATTTAAAGAGCTCAAGGTGACATGCAGCTCTCTATGATGCCTTTCCTTTTGTTCTCACAACAACCCTGTAAAGGGATTGCGGGACTCTGGAAACAAAGGAATTGGCCCTCCACGACTGGTCAGAATTTGAATCTGGGTCTCCTGATTTCGAACCACTGGTCAGTGCCAGGCACTGGATGTTCTTTACCTTTGTTCAAGTGAAGGAAATCTTGTTGCTTAGTCAATTTCAGGGGCAGATTAGGATGGAGTCCTTTTTTTCTTAAATAAACTAGTATCATTACTATTACTATTATTACTATCATTACTACTATTAAAGGAACTACTAGCTAATGACAAATTACCTACAATAAGCTTTTCTGGTTCCAGTGTATCTATTATTGGAACCAGTTTGGTACTTGTTCCCATTTCATTCTCATAAATGTTCCTAAACCCAGTGTAAATCTAGTCCTGTCTAGTTACAAGGTGGAGCTGTAATGATACACTTGCTTATTGCCCCCATAATACTATATAAGAAAAGGCAACCAATGTCTGCCACATTGGTTGAACTGCAATTCCCAGCATCCCCCATAACAAGCAGCTTAGCAGGGGTTGCTGAGAATTGTGGTTCAACAGCAGCTAGAGGGCCATAGATTCCCCACCCCGGCTGATCAATCCCTGCAGAGGACTGCAGAGGGTCTATGTCTTGAATGCCATCCTCACAATTTCCTGGACTCCACTTGAAATCTTTGAAATGTGGTGGCCATAACATTACATGTTGTTATTTTGTCCCTTACTAACTCTGCAATCATTTTGGGAGGATTTTTGTTAATTTGCTTCCTAGATGCCTTGACCATTCAAGGAACTAACCTTGCCTTGAACAATTGGCTTCGTACATTGTGCTAAGCCAGGTGTTCGGCTTTGTGAAAGTTGTGTGCAAACAAAGCCATAATGAACAAGACATCTAAACCAGGGTTTATGACTTATTGTGATTTGGGAACCAGACAGCAATGTTCCCTCAAACAGCATTTGAAGCAAACTTCATCTAAGAGCAAGGTGTGAAACTATCCAGAAATGTGTGACACAACAGACAACTGAGAAGCAACAAAGTGCTTCCAAGGAAGGAAAGAAACAGCATTAATTACAAAAACAGCTCTGTGCCCAATTTTTTCTCCTCAAAACCATCCTGGTTTTCCTTTAATTCTCTTCCCCCCCCCCAAAGTAAGGAACACAAATCTTCCCCATTCACATTTGTTTTATTGTGGGTAGTTTGCCCCCTCGTGCTGCTTCCTCTTTAGAAGATAATGGAAAGGGGGGGAAATACCCTCTCTCCTATACCAATTACTGTATAAGTACCAATTTGAATATAACTCCTCTTTAGGAAAGAAGTAGTTTTCACAATGCAAAGTGTTTTAATGTTCTCTTATTATCTCTGGGTGGGTGTATTTTTTTATCTTGTACCCCATCGACCAAATGAAGCGTTTATGGCGACTCCTCCCCCCTTCACTTCCTGTTTTTTAGCTCTTAACACTCGCTGTAGCTGCATTCAGTGCCGCAATGCAGTAGAGCTGTAAATACCTTTAACAGCTGCCTGCCAACCAAGGAGTGAAATACTGTCTTTGTTCGGAATCTCTCTCCCACCCCCCTATCCCAGCTCCAGGATCTCATAAAACAGCCCACCAGAAATACATTTCTCTCAGAAATCACACAAACACAAAGCAAATCAATAAGAAGCCATGAAACGAATGAATATGTGTGTGTGTGAACACACCCACCCACACATACTCATCTTGCAGGACTACAATATATACACAACTAGTGGTTTAAGTGTTATTTTTGTCCTTGCTTCCCATACAAAACATCTGCAACCATATGATCATCAAGAATGAGTGGTTTTATGCCATACAAATTGCCCTTTACACAAATATTTCTTCCTCTTCTCCCCATTTTTCATATTTCAATTTTAGGCAGCTGATGAATATACATACATACATACATACATACACACACACACACACATATATGCACATACACACACACACGTGTGTGTGTGTGTGTGTGTGTGTGTGTGTGTGTGCAAGGCTTCATTTTGTTAAAACACTAATGTTATGAATTTTCTTTGAAAAATGAATAGAGCTTGATAGCACTGGACCTTAAGAGGTACATTTGTACAATTTTGGACATATCTTAATGGAACTTAAAACGAGAAGGAATCTGATAGCATTTTCCCCAACTAACAAATAGCATGTTTTTGTGAAGAAGCAAGCTATCTCAAAGATATTTGCTAACTACTTTTTTTTCTTCAAAAGGAGAGAAAAGATTGGCCTGAAACCAATGGAATTTCTTCCGCTGGAGGGACATGTCCAGAAGTTGGAATTGGATCCAGGGTCTTGTCAACTTAGCCTATTAATTAGTTCTTATTATGTATCCCAAAATAGTCTCTTTCCATCCCTTGAATTTAGATAGGAAAGAAGAATTATTTTTATCTAAGTACTAATCTTAATTGAGTTATGGATTGAGACAGATTTCCAGCTGAACAACCGCACAGCGAAAGGGATGCGAACAATAAGATTTCAGGAATAAAATCCTAAATACCTCTAGCTAAGGTGTATATTGTGTCATCAATGCTACTACACTAAACTCAATTCTAATGGCTAGCGTTATGGGGGAGGAGAAATGTTGTATAGCAGAAGAAAAAGTGGGTGGACTTCTCTAATCACAGATGAATATTATTGTTTGTAATGCTTTGCCAATCTCATGTATAAATGGGAGCCATTACAATGTACAGTAATCCTACAATCACCTTGCAGTTTGGACTAGAGTTTGTAATGATGTTTTATTCTTCCATCTGGAATGGTTGCTAATATTTAGAAAGTGGTGTTCTACAAAAGTAATTAAAAATATACATTCAAATATACATTTCCTTTTAATAATTCAAGAGAAGGACAAAATTAAACACTTCATATTTTTCAGCATAAACTGCAAAAAAAAGAGGATTATTCCTATCATTCTAGTTGGTTATTGAACCATTAACATTTTATAATACAGTATTTTTATATAAATTCAGAAATAATATAATTCTAGGTATTACATTATGCATTTGTTTTTCAAAGATAATAAATAACAGACTTTGGGGAACTGTATTAATTTTATTTAGGCATATATAGAAAAGTAAAACATTTTTCCTTACCCAGGCAACAATGCAGAAACTATCCTACATTGCAAAGAATTAATATTTAAAAAGTAAAAGACAATAACATTATTGGGCAAATACAATATATTGTCTGCAATCTTATCTATATTTATTTAGTAACAAGTCTTACTGAAATAACTTACTTACACATATCAGGGATATAGCTGGAAAAAAAAAAATCCATCTGCTGTTATCATGAACACAACAGATCCTCAGATCATCCCAGTACATGCATATACACACCCACCCACAGTTCACTCAGTTAGGCATAGGCTGAATTACATATTAGTAATGTCTGAATCCTAAATGTGTGTACTCTTTTTATTTGATCATAATGATATCATTCATATCTGTGCATTTTCCCCCATTGCACTGTAACATTGAAATCTATTTTTCAGTGCAGATCAGATTTGTAGCACTGTATGCTATGGAACAGTTTAATTGCTCCGCTTGAAATACAGGCACTCAAGCGAGCAAACAAAAGAAAGAAAGAAAAAGGAAAAAAAAAGATCCCATTTTTAAAAGCGGCCAAGAATCCCAGCATAAAAGCACTGTCTGGAGAGAATCGCCCACCGAACCCACCCTCGCCTTCCAAAAGCAACCAGAAATGTAACGCGAACCTGGGCTGTCGTTTTCTGCCTTGCGAGGGAAGAAGGAAGGCTCGAGCTGTCGAGACATCTCGGCGCGGCTACTCCGATCGAAAAGGGACGTTTCACTCAGTCGGTGGGATTCCCGCACCTAATCTGCCAGAGGAGCTCTCTGGCTGGCTCATGAAGGCACAATCACCCTGCAGCAAACCTGGGTGCAAGCCGCACCTCAGGTTTGCGCCTTCTTAGGGACCCGGATGAGACAGGGAGGGAGGGAGGGAGGGGGGAAAAGGAGGGAGGAAAGGAGAGCCACCTGTTGCTCATTAGACGCTGGAATTCTACGGTTAGTAGACCAAACATTAAAGGGGTGGGGGAGGCTATTCTAAAATAGGAAAGAGGAAGCCGCAGAGGAGGGAATTCGGTGAGGGTTTGTTTTTCTTTTGCTTAAATAGTGCTGGTTCTTTGTGGGTTTGCCTGCTGATAATCTGTCTCTTTCTTTCTTTCTTTCTTTCTCTTTCTTTCCTTCCTTCCTTCCTTCCTTCCTTCCTTCCTTCCTTCCTTCCTTCCTTCCTTCCTTCCTTTTCGAGTTTCTGCGAGGTTCAGCGTACTTCACAAAGCCGCTGAAACCCTCGTCGCGGGGGAGGCTCAGGTGGGTCTGAAAGGCAGGCAGGTGGCACAAAAGGCGACGGGGCAGTTAGGTCAACCTCTCCCTTTCTTCCTCTCTGGGAGTTCCCCTGGCTGCTCCTGCTGCGACTACTAACTAACGCTGGCTGCTTGTTCTTTTCGGGTTCCCGACCTTCCTCCTCCCCCCCCCCACTTCCACTTTCTTTTATGACTTCTGGGGTGGCGTCTCCAGCGCCAAAGGGAAAGGGAAAGTCCCCGCGGCGAGAGTCAGAAATGAAAACGAAAGGACTTTTGCTTACCCGATCGCTGCCACGGCGGAGCGGCGAGGAATCCGGATGCATCCCCGTAATCCATTGCCTTTGGTCGGGAGCCACGTCCAGTTGTAGCCTTGTGCGGCAGGCGCCAGGCAGGGCAGGGCAGGTAAAGGAAAGGGGAGCTTTTGTGGCCAAGGCTCAACAAGCTGCCCCGCTGGCTAGGCTCGCCGCCCCGCGCCCCCCCACACACACCCCAGCCGCCGCCGTTCCCCGCCCACCCGCCTTGCCCGCACTCCGCGCCTCGTCAAGGGACGGCGAAGGCGAGGAGAGCGGACCGGCTGGGGGCAGCGCTAGGGACGGCGGCTTTGCAATAAGCCTTCCCCCGGTTCGGTCGGAGAGCCGAGCCTAGCCAGCCGGAATGCGCCACACATCGGAGACAAAGGTTGAGAAAAGACGGGGGTTGAGGCGCTGGGAAAGGAGAATGCATGGGTGAAATTCGCCAGGGAAATCAGGCGGGGGGGAGAGGGGAAGGAGGGGGAAGAGGGCCCGGAGAGCTAGCAGCGCTCGCACATGACCAGGCGCAGCCAATGACGCGCCAAAGTCGGTCGTAAAAAGTCTATTACCGAGCTGTAAATTTTCTTCAAACAGAAAGGAATTTACTGCAATTCCTTGCGGATTTTTTTTTTTTTAAAGCTCAGGCTGCTGCAGCTGCCCCCCCCCCCCAGTAGAATACGTTTTCCTCTTTCTCTCTCCCTCCCTCCCTCCCTCTCGCCTGCTCCCGCCATTGCGCCTTCCTGCTCCCAGCTCCACCAGAACCGCGTCCGAGGCCTGAGAGAGAGAGGGAGAGGCTGCTGAGTGGGCCTGAATTACGCAGTTAAAAAGAGGGAGGGAAGCCAGAGGGTGGTCTGTAGAGCCAAGCTTGCAGAGGAGTTTCCTTCTGTGGTGGATTTTCTCATTCAGGCCCAGTTGGAAGCGGCACGATCCCGGGCTTGAGTGCTAGGCGAGGCAGTCTTTCTGTCTCCTAAGCGCGGGACAAAAAGACCAGTCGCCCTCCCTTCCTGGCTAAGAGGCTCTAGCAGGCCGGTCAAGGTAGAAACCCGGCCCACTTCGTTCTAATCTTTTCTTATCCCGTTTCCCAAATGTGGGAGATCCTTCACATCAAAACTAATCTATCTATCTATCTATCTATCTATCTATCTATCTATCTATCTATCTATCTATCTATCTATCTATCTATCTATCTATCTCTATCTCAGTTTGGAGTACAGTGTTGGAAATTGCTGTTCAGGCAGGAGCAGGGCCCTCCTTGAGAAAGGGTTACTTCTAGCAGGCCGTGCTTAAAGCAACTTTCTTGGGGGAACAAATAAAAATCAGACTCTCTTTCTGGTTGCAGAAAAATGGCTTTCTCCAGATAGGTCTTGTGGGGATCCAGTAGCCTTGCAGCATGGAGAAGTGCGGAACTCCAAAGAAGGAAGAATGCACCAAGAATTGCCAAAGAAAAAAGAAAGGGAAACCATTGGCTTTCCAAATCTCAGCTGAATCTGGATATACCACTCTGCCACAGTGACTTGTTCCTCTATTCTTTTTTCTTAGGGTATTTAGCCATTCAAAGCCCCTCCTCTTTTTTTTTTTAATCACCATTGCCTAAATCTTGTATTGGGTGCTGTTCATGTAGAGTGGAGGAAAATAAATCTTTTAGCCATTGTTGACTGCAATTCTTGGCAAGTTGGTACATGATTCTTTTCAAAAAGAAAAACAAGAAAACACCCCTAAAAATGAAATCTTAACTAGTTGTTGAAAATGACTATTTTTATGTGGACATAAAGTATGGAAAACACTTTCTTCTAAGGAAGATGTTAAAGCTGGAAATGGAAGCAAAATAAATCAATATTTTCAGTGCCCTAGATCCAGAAAAGCAAACAAGTGAAATCTGCTGTAGTAAATGTTTTTGCCTCTTGTTGTAAACCCGTTAATGCTTTCCCTCTCTGTGTGAAGTTGTATGAAATAAACATTTATGGGTCATATTGTGGAATTGGTTTATGAAGTGGGCTGTAGAAGGCAAGTGGCCATCCTGGCAGGTTCCTGCCCACTTGGGTTTTGCTCCCAAATCAGTAACACAAATAGATTCAGTTTCAATGTTTAAAATGCAGATGTGTTGCCTTGAAGGACTATATAGTCTCTGCTTCCAAAATGGCTGCTGCCTTCAAAGAAAGGACACAAAGGGCGGTGTTGCTTTTGATGCCAATTTTTAGACTTGCCCAAAAGAGGTGATCTAACTATAGAATACTATAGAAAAATAACACTTTATACTTACCAAAAGAACATCAATGAATAGGACTTTTCTCAATCAAAGCATCTTAGTTTAATTTTGAACTTTGCCTAAAAGTGAGGAACCCACTTTGTTCAACTTGGAAAAACCTTCAGTTAAGGTGCTGCCCATTTTAGGAAATCTCCAAAATCCAACACAGACACACCTGCCCCCCATTGATTCTATCAACTTTGAAACTCCTTGCATGCATATATTTACCTGGAAGTAAGTTCCACCTAACCTTTCAGGACTTAACTTCTGAGGAAGCTGTACTTGTACAAAGCCTGTATTGCAACATTCAGCCAAGTCTTGCTGTTCTTTAGCAACAAATATTTCATCTCTATTTTATTATTAATTTTAGATTTAGTATAGGCACCGCTCCAGTGGACTCTGGATGGCTTACAAAATATAATACTAAATTAAAGCAATTGAAAATATTTCCTACACACTGTCCATTGTTTAATATGTATACTTAGAACAAATGCACTTTCTCCTTTGCCAGATTTTTAAACTGCTTCCCTAGACTTAATCTGTATAAGTTAACGGCAGAATGACCAGCAAGGCGTTTTGCCGCATTTATGCAAATTCCTGCACCAAATCGTCTGCTTTGCAGTTTTTGCCGCAGACCCTTCACGTGGATGAGCTCCCAGCCTGCTACTGTAATGCTGAAAATACAGGTTGGTGGGGTGTATGTTTCAGAGAGGGAGGGACCCCTTTGGATCCAAGAAAGAAACTGGCTATGCTAATGGTTCAGCAGATAGCCCATAGAGCAAAGAACTCTATGTGTGCAACATTCATCCAAGCCCAAACTAGTTTTCTTAAAAGAAAAGATTTATACGGTGGGAGGGGGGGAAGCTTCTATACACAAGTTATGAAAAAACAGCTCCAAGGTGGCAGAAATATACGGGGCAATGATCCTCAGTTTCTAAGTTTTCAAAAAGCTCTGAAGAAGTGTAGTTTATCAAGAAGTGTAGTTTTATCACAAAGGGCAGTGTTGCCAGAGACTGTTCTCAGCTTGTCTTTTAGCACTTGGGGGTACTTCTGATCTTTGGGGGAGGGAGGAAGGAAGGAAAGAGAAGAAGAAAAAGAAGACTGACATTTAAAAAATATCTTGGTTAGCAGTGCAATAAGAACAAGGTTCCTATAGCTAGTGTGTTGTTGGTTTCAAAAAGATGTAACCGATTCGCTGTATGGAATGCTGCCTTCTATGTACTGGTCAGTTGTAAACCTATCCCTTTCAACTACTGATTACTACATACCATGGATGGCACCCATATTCCCCACTGCCAGCTGAGGTTGATAGGTGCAGGAATTCCAAAGACGGGCCTGTAAATTGCTGGAGGAAGCACTATTCTAAACAATTATCTTAGAGCTGTGAAATGAAAGCAGTTTAGATGACAGCCTTCTGAACCACAATCAACCAGGGGCTTCTTGATGGAGAAAGCTCTTTGTTTAGCTTAGCTGCATCTTCAAGGCAGAGGAGCATCCTGTTTAAAATTGTCAAGAGAATATTAATGGTTTCTTCATTGGGCAATGTGGAAAAAAAAACAATTCCTCATTAAAGGCTATAAATGCGAGTTTGGACTACATCATACAATTTCATTGAAATAAATGGAGCTTATAGGATAATAATTGCCATAGAAACAGAAAAGTGCCATTTTATCTTTTTTTTTTTTTTGTATTGTGGGGTCGGTGGATCTCCCCACGGGTGAGTGAGGAGAATTATACTAGAGAAAATAATGTAAAATAAAACAGTTGTGTACAAGCTTACAAACCAGAAAAAAACAGGGTAACAGGCCAATCCCTCTCAGTAATTCCACTGTAAATTATAAATTTGGGGGGGGGGGAGTTATTTGTAAAAATAATAAAGGCAGGATACAAATAAATAAAAGTAAATATTCAATAAATGCACACAAGCAAATTCATTCCGTTTTCTAAATAGAGAAGGAAGCGGAAATGAATTGACCAGGGAGAAGTTCAGCCAAACTCTGGAGGAATCTATGAACCTTCTACCTAATATCTACAAACATGACACACACACTGGCCACATGCTCCAGCATAAAGGTGAAGATGCTCAAACAGGCTTTTCTTCTTCCATGAGATCTGGGGCTGCTATAGACCTGTGAGCTTAATTGTTACTAACTGCAGTTTGCACCTAATTTATGGCAACAGCATGGTAGTTAAGAACCTGAGCTGCAGAATCTTGTTGCTATCTTCAACGCAAATCATCACGCAAATCATCACGTTCAAATCTTGGCCCAGTTATTCCAGAATTTTAAAGATGGTTTTAGATAAGCTAGTCTCTCCTTTTCACCCTGCAATACAAGGATCCTACTATATTGGTCCCTCTGCTGCAAGGCTTTCAGAGAGAAGGTATGTAGGAATGTCCTTGCTGTTTCTTAGGACCGCCTCCTCGAGGTTCCTTTGTGTCTGATTCCGCAACCAGGCTTCTGACCATCTTCATATCTTCCTAGATATAGACCAGCATGCTTGGACTGCTATTTACAGGAAGAAAAGAAAGAAGACATTGCACCAATTGAAATGAAAGCACCACTCCCAAAAGGAAGATAATCCCAGCAGATCCTGCCTAGTAGCCAGAATGACTGAGACTGTTCATTTTTTAAATAGGGGACAACTGATTTTGGAAATACCCAGATTAAAGATAATTCCACCAGATCTCCTAGTTAGTCAGAATGACTACGGAAAGGCAAGTGTTTATAAATAGGGAATAACTGATTTTTTTTGAACTGAGTTATTTATGAAAATTGAATAAGAATCATGTTTCCAACCAAACTTCTATTTCACCCTAAATTGTAAAAAGACATGCAAGTTTGGTAGATTGTATGTGGATAGCACACTGGATATGTAACTAGAAGGCCTTTTCCAGATACCAAAATCCAGCATTGTCTTCAAGAAGATCCCTAGGAACTTTGGGGGTGATGAATATGTGAGCACAAATACAAACTAGCCAACCTCATTCTGATCAAGCGTATTATCAGTAAAAACAGCCCATGTATGGCTCAGCGAGTCATGCATATGCAGAAGAACATTGTGTGCAATTAGTAAGCCATGACTACATCAACTAACCTTGAATAAGCCTGCGCTTAATGTTACAAGGCGAGAAAGAGAAAAAAGCATGCATTTAAATGTATATACCCTTCTCAACAATATGTGAGAATACACAATGTTCATTCTCAACAATATACACGACAATGTACAATATTTCATTCTAACAATATGCCAGAATACACAACATTCATTCTCAACCATGTATATGAGAATATAATATACAATAATCATTCTCAACAGCGGACTAGTACAGGAGCAACATTAGGTGCGGAGAACGGTCTCTGCAGCTCACGTTTTTTGAGAGAAGTCAGCCTTGGTTTGTTGGCCTTCACTCTCTCCCAAATCAGAGGAAACCGGCGCTTGCTTTGAAACCCCAAGAAAATCAATCGGAAGTTGAGATCTTCGCGCTCGCGTCCCCAGCAGGAATCTAGGGGGTTTTGCGGTCACAGTGGGACTCGGCGGCCTGCGGGACAGAAGCTCGGCGGCCTTAAATACTTGCTGCCTTCCACTCAACCCTAATCTAGCTGTTCTTCCCAGCGTGAACAGTGAAACGCCTTTACCTGAACCTGGACCGTATGAAACAAAACGGGCTTCGCCTTCCGCCCGAAACACGGACTTCGATTTCCCGTCCCAGGCGCTGGGCTCACGGCTCGGTTCTCGAGGCAGGCACAGCTTTCCCAGAGAGGAGGGCAACGAAGGCTGGAAGGGGATCCCGGAACAAAGCGCTTTCGAGGTCCCTTCGGAGAAACGGGGCCCAAATGCCTCCGTAGCTTACCTGCTTGCCTTGAGTTATTTTCTACGATAGACCGAAGATATGAAGGAAGAAGCCGGGTCATAAATAACACGTCGGATTTTTTTTATTATTATTTTGATTATCGATACTAAGAAAAAATAATCAGTGTTTAATTAAAATATTTCCTTGCGTCCCTCATCGGCCCACAAATTATTTCTTTTCTTAATTAACTTAGTTGAGGAGAAAGAAGGGGGAACTGAAGAATTTGAAAGAAGTGCACTTAGCTGGTTTGATTCTGAAAGTATAATAAAACAGGCTGGACTTTCGGTCCTTGGAGAAAAAAATGAAATCCCCAGTAAAAATCTGCAGGTAAAAAAACTGCTATCCTTTTTAGTATCAAAGGCCAAGGAGAAATGGGGAAGGAAGGAAGAAAGGAAGGAAGGAAGGAAGGAAGGAAGGAAGGAAGGAAGGAAGGAAGGAAGGAAGGAAGGAAGGAAGGACAATAAAAAATGTAGAAAGTGCAGCAGTAACCATATGGGAATCCAGCTAAGAAGGCCCAGTAACAAAAGTCTAACTCCCATCTAGCCCACAGAAGGTAGTTTCAAAGACAACAAAAGGTGCCTTGAGAGAAGTCCCAATCATGGTGGACATGGCAGAGACCAAGGCAAGCACCTGGCCCCTCTATCCCGTTGATGCCCCAAAGTCTTTGGCCAAGGTTCCCAGCAGGAGGAGGAGGAGGAAGAGTTTAATTTGCCAGGGCCGAGGCTTGTCCTTCCAGGTCTCTGTCGGCTTCCTTTTTGACCTCTCCTTCCTTCCCCTCTTGTTGAGTGGCAGGGAACTTGTCCTTGTTGTTCTCTTTTTTCCATTTCATCCTCCGGTTCTGGAACCAGATCTTGACCTGCCTCTCCGTCAGTCCTAGCGCATGGGAGACCTCGATCCTCCTCTTCCTGGTCAAGTAGGGGTTAAACAGGAACTCCTTTTCCAGCTCCAGAGTCTGGAAACGGCTGTATGTTTGCCTCCCTCTCCGCCTCCCAGGAGCTGCTGTTGGAAACAAAAACCACAGTTTCTTTACAAAAGGAAAGGAAGAAAAAATAAACCAGGAAACAAAACAACCCAAAACAGTGGCTTGGCTCTCAGCAGCAGCAGCAGTAGCAGCAGCACTTTTAGTTTTCCTGCCCCAGAAAGAAAAGTATGTTGAACAAATTATTTTCCAGTGCACAAAGCATGAGTTCTGGCTATTTGTTCAAATTTCTTCCTCAATTACAACTAACCAAGTGCTATAAACTTGCTATAAATCCTATAAACTTGCTATAAATCCAAGTACCTGAGTGTCCCAAAAATGATCCAAACGCAGGAACACTCAAGCATAAAATCTGAAATATTATCTGGTTTCTTTCAAAATATTGTTTAATGCTACAATTCAAATCATTTGTGTTTTGGGCATTTTAAGAAATTCTTACATTGTCAGAAACAATTGTACTGTGTGTGTTGTTAACAAGGAATTATCACTATAACAACAGTATATTGTAACTGTAAAAGGGGAAGAAATAAAGAAACCGGATCGATGGAAAAAGTGGCAGCTTCGTCTTAAGAAGGGAAGAAAAGAAAAAAAGAGAAAAAAGTAATAGAAAGAAAGAAGAGAGGGAGGGGAAAGGAAAGGAAAAGAAAGGAAAGAAAAGGAAAAGGAAAAGGAAAGGTTGAAAGAAGTTAGTTTACCGCAACCGAGAAAGGGAAAGGGAAGAATTGGGTCCAACCTTGTGGTCTCATCCAGGGAAAAACAGGAGAAGGAGACGCGCTCTGATTTAAGGGCCTTGGTTCCTCGCCAATATTAGCACAGGACGATTTACAGTCGGGATACTGAAGCAGCTCGGCCTCTTGGTGTGTCGTAAAAATCGTCGGTCGCTGTAAGTTTTCGTATCCGTAAAACTTGGTCGGCTCCGCTGAACAAGGCAGGCCGGAGCAGGGGGCTTGCAAAGGAGGCGGGGGAGGCTGGTAAGGCGAGGGGCTCCCCCCGGCCAGGTGCTGCTGCTGCGAGTGGGGAGGAGGAAGAGGAGCGTGAGGAGAAGAGTGGAAGTAGTCCGCGCCGCTGACGGACGGGCCGGGCCCAGGAGCCGATGGCGCAGGGGGGTAGCCTGAAGCGGCGGCGGCGGCGGCAGCGGCGGCCGCGGCGGCCGCGGCAGCTGCAGCGCTGTTCCCGTAGAGCAGGGCGGCGGCGGCGGCGGCGGGCGCAAAGTGACAGTCGTAGTAAGAAGGATTGATGGGCGGCTCGCCCCCTCCTGCCGCCGCCGCCGCCGCCGCCTTGTACTTGGAGTACAGCGGATTGACAAAGTAGGAGCTCATCGGAGGGCGGGGGGCGAGCGGAGGCGCCGCAACAGCAGCAAGTCAAGGAGAGCAGCAGCAGCAGCGCCCGCCGCCGCCGCCACCCGAGGCCTGCGCAGCCGCCACCAGGATAACCCAGCTGCTCGGCCAGGCTGCTCCGGCGGCTGCTTTTGCGGACGAGCTGGCGGCGTGGAGCAGAGCCGGGCCGTAATCGCTGGCCGACTGACCTGCCTCACTGCTTTTTACTATTTCCTATTAGGCACACACCAACCAGCCGTCCCGCCGCCACACACTCACTCACTCACAGGGGCCAGAGTTCAGGGCAAGGCAGGAGAGCGGGTTGGCTTGGCGCGCTCAACCTCCGGAGGCCAAAACCAAGTCCCAAACGAAGTATGGGGGGGGGGGGGAGAGAGAGAGAGAGAGAGAGAGAGATGGAACCGGAATCCGAGCCTTCCTAAAGCAGCCCCCTCGATGCCCCTGGCAAGCAGCCTCTACTCTCTGCCCACCCCACTCCGCCCCTTGGTAAGCGCCGGGTTCTCCGCTGCCGAGGCCTGGGCGCAAAAAAGCGCGAGCAGAGAGCGATCAAGGGCAGATAAAGCAGAGAGCGCTCGAGGGGCTGGAGGGGAAGGCAGAGCGAGGGCCACGCCGAGGATCTCCGCCGGGGGAGGAGGAGGAGGAGGAAAAGAAGCGGTCGCGTGAAGAAGGCCCTTAGGACTTCTGGGGAGACAACCTTTGCGACTGGCTACGGCAGGGTCGCTCGTGGGGTGCTGCCGTCGTGATTTAGAACGAAGTCATTTGTTCAGGAAGCCCTGCCTCTGAACATGTGCAAAGTGGTGAACAGCCTGGATAAGGGAAGGGGGGGCTTCTGCTTCCGGATCAAACAGCCTTGCCCAGCTTCCAAAACAAAAACAAAAACAAAGCGTCACCGGTTAGGAGAGGCGGATGCAATTCCCTGGCCCGTCGCTCTTGTCGAAGTGCGGTCCCCAAAGGCACGAGAACACCAAAAGGGCCGACTAGGGGCCGACAGAGAGGGCCCGGCGGTGGGACTCGCCATATCCCGCCACCGGAGTCTTTGTGGTCACGTTAGTCGCCCTGGGCTCGGTTGGGCCCAGCTCTCACGGCCGAGTGGGAGGTTTGCGAGGGGCTGCTGAGATCGCGTGGGTCGGAGGGAGGAAAGCGCAAGAAAATCGAAGCCGGCCGAGCGGGGGAGGAGAGGAGAGTGAGGACGGCGGGTGCAGCGGGGAAGGCCGCGGGCAAATGAGCTGCCCATTTCCCCTTAATGCAGTGCTGCAGCTCCCGGGTTCATTGGCCCTTAATGGCAATCATGCCCATGAATACGCTTTCCACAATTTCCCCATCATTAGCCCAGCCAAGCAAGCGCGGGGCAGAGGTTGCCCCAGCAGAGGCGGCACAAAGTCGAGGAACAATCGAATCGGGCTGTCCTGCACGGCCTGTACCTCTCTCTCAAGAGCTTCCTTTCGAAAGCAGAGCCGAGGACTTAAAAGAGCTCCACCATCTTGTAAGGCCTTGCCATGTATGTCTTCTTTGGGGTGGGGGTGAAGTGAGGGAGGATCTGAGTCCTGTGAACACATAAATACCCGTTTCTCTTGATTAGCCGTTGTCATAGGCCCTGCTTTCAAATAAATGTCTCTTTTTAAGCTATATAATGCTGTCTGTGTTTTGATTCTGAACTCTCATAGAGCAAGGATATTGAATGCCAGACAATTGGCAACATACCAGAATAGATTTTGGATTGTCTTGCAGCCTTTTGCCCCATCCTCACACACAGAGAAGGCCTTATTTGTCTTCCAGTCGCCCTGTATATTTCCAGGAATGAAAAAAAAAGTCAAGCGGGGGTTCTGGTCACTTCATGGACACATTTAAGCAGTTTTCTTAGCAGGAGACAGGTTTGCCATTTGGCTTCTTCTGTGACTCTGGGCCCACCCCTGCTGGGCCTCTGCTTGAGATTTCCTGATGGTGTTCCTTCCAGGTTGTGCCCCTGCTTAATGTGGGCTCATCCAAGTGCTGCCATCTGCTGAGACCTTTAACTGAATGCTATAGTTGCTGCATAGTTGAAAGCAGAGTAGAAGAACAAAAGATTATAAAACTTGATGCCTGATTTTGCTTCCAGACCACCCCCTCTCTAATGACTTATTGCCTATCATGCTTTTTTCTTACCAATATAAATTTGCTCTTTTAATATTAATATGTAAGACATTGTAAATTGCCTCTGGGATTGAAGCAGTGTGCAAGTTTAATTAATAAAATGTCCCTAAGTGTAGCTTGAAGCCCCTTGGGTGGCAAATCTGCAAGCTTTGTTTTGTTTCCATGAAATCAATATTAACCTCTTGATAAAATAAAGTAAAATACACATTTCTATAGGTCTCACTTAATTTCCTAACTTGTGCTTTAAATACAAAAGAATGGCCTGAAAAATCATATTTTTCATTTGCACTTACGCAATCTTTAATAATTAAGTTTCACTGATAAATTATAAGTACTTTGAAAGTGCTGAATTGCTTCTTTTACTCCATAATTAATTAAAGCGTACTAAAGAACTGTCATGTTCACTTGTGCTTATGAAAAAAAAATAACATCCATGTATTTTTTTTCTTTTCCAAACAAACTATACATATTTTTAAACAATGATTCTCTTGGACAAAGCTGGGAAATTATATGAGAATAGAGCGATATCGCCCTCTAGTGGCAAAACAAAAAAATCTAAACTGGCTCTCCAAAAATTCTATCTTTATCAGTTTCTTTCAACAAAGATCTGGAAGTTAATTATTGTCTTTTAATCTCCATTAATAAGAAAAAAAAAATCTGGTATGCTAGTTCTCCTTGTATGAATCCTTGTATCTAATCCAAAATTTAAAGCAAAGTATGCATTTGTTACAAAATTACCAGTGAATTTTATAATTAGAACTATAAGAGTTTTACTTTATATGCCTTATTTGATATTGTTAAAGATTGCAAAATAGTTACAGTGAATTTCAGTGTTGTTCTCTATTAGCATGCACATAAGATATTTCACTACTAGGTCTTTTTCTTAACCAAATGCCTTATTTAAGAGGAAAATATAAAAATAATTTAAAGAACTATAAAGTCTGAACTAATTTGATGCAGTGTGAATTTTTCACATTTGTTTTTATTTTCATATTATACACTTTCCCTTTTGAATGTGCTTTTTCACTTATTTTCAATTTTAAAATCCTGACTGCAACCTTCATTTTCCTGCCTATGCATGATGTTACAGTGATATTTCTTCCCTTCCACATCGTGCTAAAAATGGACTCTCAAGCACAAGTATGAACAGGCAGCTTGGAAGGGATTTAAGATGCCGATATTTCCAGCCAGAATCCACCAGACTAGCTAGTGACAGTTTGAAATCAACACACATGGACTTGGATTAACCCTGGGAAGTTTAGATTCAGTTCAGCTCAATTCCAAAGACTGAAATGAGCTTTTTCTTGCTCTAAATTGCTATGTCTGGTAAATTTGAGAGGGGTCTAATTTTGTCACGTCTGTTAGCCTGCTCTTAGCCCCCTCCCAATCAATTCAAAAACAATTTCTGTTTTTCTAAACTGGTTCTCCAATGGCAATCCCAACCCAAGAATTGTCCCAGCTTTTCCGATGTTGATATTTATGGTCCAACTTTTTAAGACCTCATTTTGTTAGCATTTGTGTTTCACCCTTTCCAAAATACCCCACAAACATCAAAATAATGGTAGTCTCAAAATACCATCCCTTATCGTAAACTCATTAGGTCCAGACGTCTGCTCTTTTCAATGGTTTTATTATACCTTGGCTCTTCCTGTTTTCAAAAAGAATGATAGGCAGAGAGCTGGTGATGAATAGAGCACCAATCCAACACCTTTTTCTTGGGCCTTTATCCTTCGGCCTGCTGGGTGGGGAGCAGAGAAAAGGGAAGTGTGATACCATCTCCAGATCTAAAAAGGCTCAAAGTTCTTGAGGCAATTTCTCTGTGTTTAAATAATTGTTCAGATACCTTACAAGGCTGCATTTATTTCTAGAGTCTTAAATTCGGCATGGAGCAATACTTCCCTTTCCAAAAAATGTTTATGCCCCTCTGTTTTATCTCTCTCTCTCTCCGTTCATCCATCCATCCATCCATTTATCCATCCATCCCTAGTTATTAAACCTCATTTCCTGAAGTCAATAGAACTTCACAGTCTTGTTAGATTTTAGATTTAAAAAAAAACCACGGGCATGTAAACAGTCACAAAAAGTCACTTGGGTAAATATTTGATTGATGTAAGGCCAGGGTTAAATAGGCATTAAGTATTATTGGCACAACTGGCCAGGTAAAAGCGGGGGTTATTATTTTTTTCTGACATTTATTTTTTTAAAAAAAGAAAAATATTCCAGGAGATCCATTTGGAGGTACAGAATAACGTAATTATAACTGATTTCTGCTTTTATTGTTTAATCTCAAGTAAAAATTTGTTGATCTCACCATTCTCCCATCCCATAAAAAGAAATAGGTCCAGAAACCTTTGTACTGGTTTTTTTTTTTTTTAATTTTCTGAACAAGCAATGTGTTTGTAGGATGCCAGCAATAAAAATACTGTTGTTTCCTAGATTGGTAGTCTGTTGAGAGTGGAAGAAGATTCCTCAGTCACTGAGAAGACTTTTGAAGAATGGAGTTGGTCTTTCTAGGTTGCCAGTCACTGTATTTAGGTTAAAGATGATCTGGTAGAAATGGCAGAGGTGTGTGTAGGGGTTTGGCAGACAATTTTGGGGATATAGAGAGGCAAGTTGTAGGCTTGGGCCTTATGGCACCTATGTCACATTTAGATAATCTGTCCTCCCATTTGCTTTCCTCTGCAAAAGCATTTTATTTTCATAAGCCCAAATTTTATTCCAGGATCTAGGACATATACAAGCAAGTAAGCAAGAAAACAAAAAACAAGGAACAATAAGTAAATAATATTAGAAGAGAAAGGATTGTAGAATTCTTTACCAAGATCTGAAAATCAAAATGGAAAGATTATTGCATGAACCATCTGTGGTTGTCCTAGTGGTTTGCAGCAAGCTGGGTGCCATACCCAAAATTTTTGGATGCACTTAGAAAATCTGAGCACTGACAACATTTCCATCTGTCAAGCGTAAAAGGCCACACTGCTTTTGAGCCACATATATACTATGCCAATATATTACGACCTCTTAGGTTCTTGGACAGATCTCAAGATATGTATAAAGGCTAAAAAAACTGACAGCTGTGCTTCACATTGTTGTGAACAGATAATGATTCATTCTTGAATAGGATCGCAAATAAAACAAAAATACAGACTGTGAGCCCTGTGTTTTAGGCCTATGAATATTAATAAAATTTCAAGTACCACTCTTAATACACTGCACTGAAGAAAGGAAGCTGTGCTTAAATAACAATAATATATTATTAATAATAACAATACTACTAATAATAGTAATTTTGGCACTCTGGGTGCCATACCAAAACATCTTGGATGGCATTTAGAAAACTTCTCAGTGACAAAACTTTCATCTGTCAATTACAAAAGGCCACTGCTTGGATCCACACATATACTATGCTGATTATGATTAGAATTATGACATCCTAGGTTCTTGAGAAAAACTCACTGAGAATGAAGGCCAGTCTCATAACTGCCAGCTGTGATTTCACATTAAAAAACATGTGGCTATTTAATCAACCATAATAACAATCACCCTTAATTTTAGAAAAATCTACCCTGCTTGGAATTGCCTATATTCTTAGAGACTACATGAATAATTCTTAGGTTCTTGGTTAAGAATTATTAAGTCCTAGACTGTGAATCTAACCACAGGTCAGCCACAAATAAGAATCCCCATCCTTTCTGACATAAGTCTTGGAAAACAAAGTATACAGAACCCAGAGAGATGGAGGAAACAGTCAAGCTGTCTTTGAGGCAGTGCAGGCTTTGTGTGCTAATGCGTTAAAAATGCGCTTGCTCCATCATTCAGCTCTACCTTGAACCTCCTTAACTTTGCTGTAACTCTGGGCAAGACATTGGAAAGGGGGGTATTCTAAGTCACTTGTGCAAAGCACATCAAACAATGAACTCCCCCCCACACACACAATATGCAGCCGCTGTATCTCAAAACCAAGTGGAAGGTGAAAGAAAAAACAAACCAGCTTTTCGAGAGAACCCATTCATCCCTTTTCGTTCTAAAATATCAAGGGCTACATTCGCTGATATCTTTCATTTAAAATTTTTTTGAATCAATGCACCTGAGAAAATAACATTAAGGATAGTTAATTGCTGCAGTGCTGTGTATACATGTGTGTTTGTGTGCATCATCATCATCAAAAAAAAAAAAGCAAAAAAACCCCCAACCCATGCTACAATATTTCCACAAATGCATGCCCCCAAAGTGTTAGTCTCCTTTATTCCCCTTTTCCTTTATTCATTTTTTTCATTTTCATTCTTCGGTTCTGAAACCAGATTTTAACCTGTCTCTCTGAGAGGTTTAAAATCCTAGCCACTTCATAGCGACGTTCTCGGGTGAGGTACATATTAAAGAGGAATTCCTTTTCCAGTTCCAGAGTCTGGAATTTTGTGTAAGGGCAACGTTTTTTCCTGGTGGAACGAGCCTGAATCCAGTTTGCAGCCAGGTTATCTGGAAAGGAGGGGAAGTGGGGGGGGGGAGGAGAAAAAATAAGGAAGGGGAGAATTTGGTGAGGGGAGAAGGGAAAGCCACGGGGAGAAATGAGAGGAAGGAAGGTTAAATTAAATTAATTTCAGAAGGATCCCTACGCTTTTCACAACTGAGGAGAGATTATCATAAAAACCTGAGAGGCCCAGTCTGTTGGTTGGATGAGTGAGGACTTCTTGGTGAGAGGAGGTGGTTACGGGGTTCCCTTTTTATGGGTGCCTTTGGCTGCTTTGCTGGGATAGGAGTCTAGACGTTTTTATAGGTTTGTAAAACTATCCCTGCACACTGGAGCTTTATAGGTTGGGGCAATAAATCAGCTCCTGTGTGTGTGGTTTCTTTCCTTTCTGTTTTCCTTCCTTTTATTTTCTTCCTTTTAAAACTTACTTGAGCCAAGCTGCTGCTCCTCTTTTTCCTCCTTCAAGTTGCTGAGCGGGCTGGGGTTCCGGCTGCCTCCAGAGGCTGGCTTGGCTGGGCTGAGGCTGGCGTTGCTGGCCGTGGAAGCGAGGGCGGGTGCACCCAGGCCGGCAGTCGCCGCCGCCGCCGCCTTTTCCTCGGCCGCTGCCAGAAAGGAATTGCACGTGTAGTCGGAACGGCCCTTGGGAGAGAAGCTCTCAATCCGTGGGGCTGAAGACCCGGACGCGCAGGGCGGCACGGAGGCAGGGGCGCTGCCGGCGGCAGAAGCGAAGGCTCGGGGGTCAAGCGATGCAGAGGCCGCGGGCTCCGGTTTGCCGATCCCGTAGAGACACCCTGCGGCTGCGACGGGGTCTCGGTCAGAGACGGTGGGCGCAGCCGAGAGGGCGGCGTGGCTGCCGCGAAAGGAAGCGTAGGGATCGAGCCAGGAAGGGACGTACCTGCCCCCCTCGCCCGACCCTCCAAGGTGTGGCGGGGCCACGTACGGAGGATAGATGCCCGGCAGCGGCGTGGAGGGCTGAGCTGGAGGAGGACGGGCTGGCCAGGAGGAGAAGACGGACGGTTTGGGTGTGAAGCTGCACGGGGCGAACTCCGATCCCTCGGTGGCCACACCTGAAGGCAACCGGGGGGCGGCGAGGGGGTGACCCTCTGGTAGGAACCGCCCGAGGCCTCCGCCTGCTCTTCCTCCGAAGCCTTCCTCGGTGTCGGGGCCTATGAGCGAGTCCACGTAGTAATTACTGAGGGTGCCGCCCGACGACATTTTGGGGAGATTCCCTCCGTGGCACGGCATGGGGTGTGTGTGTGGGAGGGGGGGAATGGAGAGAGAGGGAGAGAGAGGGAGAGAGAGAGAAATATCCAAGGGGGGAAAAAAGATTACCACTGTTTTAACTGGGGATTTTCGCCCGTTCCGGGGAAACAATCTTGGAATTTTGCAGCCTTCCCAGCTTCTACTATTGGTCCCTCCGCCCACGTGATGATCATATTTACCAATACTCGAAGTAAATCATTCCGCTACATTGGCGTTCGGGAAGGGTGGCCGGCATGATTCCATGAACACACACACTCACACGCACATTCTCTCTCACACACACGCATTCTCTCTGACGCACACATTCTCTCTCTCTCCCTCAACTGCATTGGAAAAACGAAAGTCCTGATATTATGCGCCGTGGGGTGGGGGGCGGGGGAAGAGCGCGAGAAGAGCCCAATCCTTCCAGGGCAGCCCTGCCTCAGCCCAGGCTCCGGCCGTGGCCCTCCCCGCAGAGGGAGCAGCGCAAGTTGGCGGATTTATTTCTTCGCCTTCTCTGGCTGCGTTTTCTGCCATCCGTTTGCCCCCGCCTGTCCGACGAGCGGGCAGCGCTGACCCGGCTGAGCTCGTCCCTCTCGCTGGCCAGGAACCCCTTGAAAGATCGCCAGGAGGAGGAGGAGGAGGAGGAAGGGCGCCCGTCGCCAACCCGGCCCCAGGAAAGCGAGGGCGAGAGGCACCTCGTGCAATTGCGCAGTGCGGGGGGCTCGCTTGGCCAGAGCGAGGCTCGGGAACCTCTTGGAGGAACCGAGCGACAGACGCCGCTGCGCGGGTAGAGCCCGAATTAAAACGGGAACCCCCGGCATAAGTGGAAGAAGGGAGGGGGGAGGGGGGGTTGCCCCGGGCCTCGTCTGAAAACAGGTGGAAGTCGAGACGTTCTCTCTTTCTCTCTCTCTCTCTCTCTCTCTCCCCCCGCGATGATTTTATGCTTTTCAATCAATCTTTTATGAGATGCATTTGATTACAGATTAATGCGCTCGTCGTCTAATAAAACGGGCTGATGGCATGGAGCCCCCTCCCTCCCTCCCTATCTGTCTCTCTGCCTCCCCTCCCCTCCTTCCTCCCCCCCCCCTTCTGCGTTCAGGGCTAACATCAAGCTGAATGCCGGCGCTTCCCAAAGGTCTGAACCGCAAGGACTTCAAAGAAGCGGTGGTATAAACTTGCAGGAGTTCCCAGAGAACACAAATAAATGAGCGCACCTCGTGAATGGAGCGGCTTCGGCCTTGCTACGCCCAGCCCGCTGGAAGACAGCAGTCGAAAAAGGAGGGGTGGGCGGGTGGAGGGGGCGCCCCTGCCCACTTCCAGGAATAAATGCTTTCCCCCCCCCTTTTAAAAAAACTAGTCGGGAACCTCCGACCACCTCTCCCCCACTCCCCATTGGAATCGAGGAATTTCAGCCGCGTTTTATCGCCTTTGTTACGGACTGGTGGAGGCCAAGTTTCCGCCTGTAGGTTTTTTAGCGCTAGGGCAAACAAAGGTCTCGCCGGTCTTCTAGTAATTCAACTCCGCCTTCACCCCACTTCTTCTTCTTTTTTTTTTGCAAGCGCTTTCTCTCTCTCTCTCTCTCTCTCTCTCTCTCTCTTTTTTTTTTTTTCTTTTCTTTTCCAGAAAGGCGAGACCTGGGTTCGCTTTGAACTAGGGCCAAGGATCCAAAATCTTGGCGTCAATGACGCAAGCCGGACGCTGGTGTCCGGCACCTTTGCCTCCCGAAAGGCGGAGAAAGACGAGGTGGGAGCGCTTTTCTGGTTGTTTATACCCTTCCTTTCTTTCGGAGGTTTGCTAGAAGGCCGCATGTTGCGCGTTTACAGCTCGAATTCCTTTTAATTTCAAACCAACGCGAAAGCCTTCGGTTTATTACGGCAAACGCACACGTTTATGGATGTATGTGTGTGTGTGCCCGTGCCTTTGGGTCTATGCACAAGCACGCACAACCAGCCAGCCACGCGCAAGACTGAGAAACATACCTATCCTAATTGGTTTGACAATGTGGAATCGGCTGGCCCAGAATTTATGTTCAAAATAAAGTGGGCTTGGAGACGCTGCCGAAGAAGGCAACGTGTCGGGTGTTTCTTGAAAAGGCAGTTTCCCTCTTCCAAGTAGGTTACACATCCAAATCCTGTTATGTACAGCAAGGTGTCCGGATACCAAACTGACTGACATTTCAAGCAGTAATGTATAAAGGAAACCGTGCTCGATCCGCCAGATCAAAAGGAAACAGGCGAGGGACATCAGCAGATAAACAAAGAAAAACGAACGGTTCACTCATGGGCAAAGTTTTCTTAATACTTCCCTGGGAGTTAGTAATACTCAAAGACTTTCCTAAGGACGGAGCCCCTTCGCCAGCTCGGGGATTCTTCTCAAAAAAACTTCCTTCCCTGACTAAAAGCAACCAGAACTCCGGACTTCCTTTTCCGAGTTACGCAGGTATCACTAGGGAAGCAATACAGTATTTTCGGAAGGGCAGAGATAAGGTCCTGGTTTACAAAGCAAGTTGGGTCAATGGGGGACCTGCTCTTGGAAGCTGAATACGGATCCAAGCATTTGGACGGCCTTCGGTGGAATCCTTGGTTGTTTTCTCAACTTGGTTGTTTTCTTGCAAACAAACATTACTTTGATAATGAAACGTCTGCAAGAAAACAAGTCAGAGACCACCAAGGACCCCACGGTTCAACCCTGAGTTCGAAATATTATCTTCCATGGAACCATTTGGACTTCATTTGAGAGTCAGGTTCATTTGCAAACTCCCACTTAAACTCCCACTTTCTGCTTCACTGCTTCTTTGCCCCCAGTTTCCCCCCCCCCTCTCTCGACCTCCTTTTCCTCCCTTTCTCCCTCCCAGCCTCCTTTTTGCAGAAGATAAAATGACTGCTGGTAATATTTATTTTGCAGGAATGTGAGAAGCAAAAAGTCCCAAGCTTCATTATCTTGACATTTGGCACAAGAACAATCAAAACAGCCAAGATTACAGGGAAATTGAAACAGATTTACATTGATCCATGCCCACACAAAAATCCCGTGCACCCATTGCAACAGGGCAACTTTTGAAAGCGGAGTGGAAAGGGCTAGGTAAAATAGACTGGCAAAATTATTTCTCTGATTTTCAGAAGGCGAACACTCATTGCAGTTTCCTCTGCCTAATTAAACACTCTCTCTCTCTCTCTCACACACACACACACTGAAAGAAAATAAAGGACGATGTGTGGGAGGTTTCCCTTAAGTTTCCCTTGCCTGCTAGATTGCCCATGGCCAATATTTACAAAACATCCTGTTTATCCTGCTCCAAATATTGCCTTACTTTGGGTTTGAGGTTCCTGCTTTGCTTGTTTTTGAAGCTATTGACCATGTAATTGTGGAAAGGAAGCTGGTGTCCGCTTTAAGTCAAAGGTTTTGTCCACCCTGAAAGCTTCCTGGCCCCATTACAACCAGCCCGTGGATTTTGCATTTGATCTTACAGTTAACAGTCCTCAGAAAAGAAGGAGGAAGAGGAAGAGGAAAATGGGAACCAGTCAGTGGCCAGCAACTTCCCTTTTCTGCATGCTTGTCTTTTCCCAGGCCCGCAGGAAGGGATTCAGCCAACTCTTTGCTGCTCAGATTTTCTGGAAAGACGAACAGAACTCTAATAACTTTACAGGATTTATTGCATTATACATGCAAATAAGACATGCACAAAAAAGGAGACATATTGCTTGTAAAGACCACGGGATTCCACATATGCACCACAAGGAGAGAGAGAAAAATAGCGTCCATAGCGATGGGTGGAGGAGACCTTGACATGAAGCACAAACCTAACACATGGAAGGATGGAGATTTACATCTTCAAATGTGCTTGTTTGTCCTTTCTTTCACTTCCCAAATCCAGGAAGCACATTTATTAATTTATTTTATTCGATTATTGTTGTATAGGTGCCAAACGTTATGGCCCATGTAGTAACGCTCACATAAATACCCATTGTTTAGTTAAAAACATAAAAAAGTACATTGTCTGAATAGTCAACAGCTCTAATAAGTTAAGACCAAGTTATAAGGATCAATCAGTTTACCCTGCATTACGATGAAGAAAAACAAATAAACTATACATGTGAACCAGAGAGAGATAGAGAGAGAAAGACAGAGACAGAGAGAGGCAGAGAGACAGAGAGAGAGTCAGAGAGAAAGACATATCATAGGAACATACATGGACATTTGCATTACTAAAAATAATAACAAAAGGACACATTATATCAGAAATTTTAAAAATTGAACACAAAGGCATGTACCCTCCACCGCTACCCACGCACCCATCCACCCACCTGGGCTAGTCTTTCTTAACCATGGGGCGATCAATGGCAACAGTATTATGGCCAGCCCAGGTTGTGCTGTTTAAGAGAAGGTCAGGTTAGCAGTCAGTTCTCGGATTCGGTTCTCCCTACTCATCTTCTTGAGTTTCATTCTGCGGTTTTGGAACCAGATCTTGACCTGCCTGTCAGTAAGGTTTACACTCTTACTGATCTCTAGGCGGCGCTCTCGGGTGAGGTACATATTGAACAAGAATTCTTTCTCTAATTCCAGTGTTTGGTGTTTAGTGTAAGGGCACCTCTTCTTTCTGCCACTCTTTGCCGTTAACCAATTGCTGGTTGGAGTATCAGACTTGGCTTCCTCTAGTGAAATCGAAGGGAGAAGGAAGAGGGGAGGGGGAGGAAGACAAGACAAAACAAAACAGAAAAGAAAGGACCTCAGTCTCTTATACTATAGCCTTGGCCATGAACCCATTTCCATTGTGTCTGACCGAAAGGATGGCTTGCCTTGTGGGGTATGAAACACTGCCAGTTAGGTGACTACATTAATTCAGGAAGAAGTGTGATTTAAAAAAAAAAACACATTTTTTTTCATATTAGCTTTCTTAAAATTCCAGCAACACACAATTTACTATGATAGGGACTGTTCAGTTATATTCTTTGTGGGCAAATAGAATATATACTAGAATATAAAATACTTTCTTTGGGCAAGTGTCATTAGGTATACAAGGAAACTCTCAGTGTACATGCAACAAAGTAACCACCATCATCATCAACAACATAGCAATAAGAGGGTAGTAAAGAAGATAATAATAATAATAATAATAATAATAATAATAATAATAATAATAATAATAATAATAATAATAATAATAATAATAATAATACAGGGGTAAATAGACATAGACAGTATTGTGAGAATTAGGTGTTCAGCAGAATGATGGCACAAGAATATCTAGGCACTCTGGGAACAGATACATTTTGGTTCAACTATAACCTTTTCATGGGGACTGTTTCAATCCTGCCACCCTGTCAACAATATGACCTTAATGGGTGTGACTTTTACAATCAGCCCACATCTTGTAAAACACTGATTCTAATCAAAAGATTGGACAGAAAGCCACAGTTAAAAACCCTCTGATTTCACTCATTGCGAAAGGGCCTCACCTAGAACTCTCCTGCCATTGAACATTAAAGCAGGGATATTTTGAACTCTTGGTTAACCTTAAAGTTTGAGCAATGAATATCAAAACGAGAAAAGATAGATAGAGCTGCCAGAAGTCAATGCTGACTCAAATACACACTGTGTGTGTGTGTGTGTGTGTGGATAGATAGATAAATAGATAGATAGATAGATAGATAGATAGATAGATAGATAGATAGATAGATAGACATATGTATGTGTATGTATGTGTGTGTGTGTGTGTGTGTGTATGTATATATATATATTCATTTTAAGTATTCTCTCCACTCCATCCTCACATTAGATGCAGAATTTATATTTGATTTGTGTGCAATGCCCGTTGTTATCCTTTATTTCAAATATACATAATAAGGTCAAATTCTCACCAATGGCTGCAAAATTATTTGGGGGGGGGTTTCCCTCCCTCCACCCTTCCGGAGATGAAATCTCCTGTAGCTCACCACCCATTCCTTTTAAAGAAGATTAAACTCCAAACTATAATCAACCACTGGAGATTTAAACTGAATCCAAATGCTGGATGGACACCCCGTCTAGTAAAAGAAGAAGAAGCTTGCTTCTGAAGCCTCCCTCTTTCAAACTTTTATCTGGTTCTGCGCCATCTCCTCTGAAAGAAGAATACTCTTATTTTGAAGTGCCTGTACCCCAGTTAGATTCATGAAAGCCCACAGAGGAAAGGTTGAATCTGAGTGCGACTAGGGAAGAGGGCGGTGAGGAGGGGGGGTGCTGAACAGATTGTAATTTCACAATTCTTGGGATGTTCTGTTTGGACGCCCAGCCCAACGAAGGGGTCAAAAACAAGTTCCAGAGCCAGGAAGAGAAGTCGGAACAAGAGATTGCAGGGAGCCCTTAGCTGCTCCCGCTTTCCCTGGGCGTCTAACACCTGGAGTACCCAACCGAGGGGAAGAGGGCGAGCGGGCGACTGAGGACGGGACGGCGGAAGGGAGGGAGGGAGGGAGGGAAAGAGGAGCGTCTTTTCTGCTGAGCAATGGTGGCAGCGGTTTTTCCTCGCATTTACGGACGTTCCCAACTTGGCAAACCATACCGACCTTTGCTCTCTTTCTCTTGGCTTTCTGGGCTGGAGGCGGCGGCGGCGGCGGCTTCGGCCAGGCAGCTCCGCTCGTCCGGCAGCGCGGACTTAGACTCGGCACTTTCCACTTGAGAGGAGGCTTTGGCGGAGTTCTCCGGCTGGTGGTGCTGATGGCCGCCGCCGCCGCCGCCTCCGCTGCTACAGTTGCCTGGGGCGGCGGCGGCGCTGGGATTTTCATTCATTTTCTTTTCCATCGGAAGTTGCGAGGCGAGCTGCGGCTTGGAAGCGCCGCGCGGGTTTAGCTGCAGCAGGAGCGTGGAAGTGGCTTCAGGGCTGTTCTGGTACTCTTGGGCTTTCCCAGCGGCGTAGGTCTGGCTCAGTCTGAAATACCCTGGGACGGGGACCTCGGGGTTCTCCAGGGGACACGAGTCAGAGACTAACCTCTGGTAGGAAGGAACGTCGGAAGAGGAGGCCAACTTGGACCTCTTGTCCGAGTACATGCAGCAATTGGTTTCCTCCTTAATATTGGTCGCGAAGGAACAAGTGGGCACCTGCTGGCTAACAGGTTGCTCTATTCGGCACGGCCTGTTGGGATCGGTCCAATTGTCTACTGGAGGGATGTAGGGATGCGCGTTCATGCCCATATTTTGGTGGTTGGCTTCTCTTTTGGCCAGAGACGGTAGCAGTCCACAGGTTTGCATCCCGTACGTGCCAAGGTCTGTGCTGGGCGGCATGTACATGCTGGCGCTGTTGGAATAAAAGCTACTATCGCTCCTGCAGGCACTGATCAGGGAGTCGACTAGGAAGGTGTTGGCGGCAGGAGAGCTGTTGGGAAAGGACATTTTGGGGAGGAATTGGGAGAAGAGAGAGGGGGTCCTTTGTAGGCTGACATCTCCACGAAAACATTCCCGGCGTGTAATTGTGGATGCCTCCGCACGACCACATGACAGGCGAGCCAATGAGATTCGAAAACGGCCCGGGAGCCGCGACCTCCCCGCCGGTCACGTGCTCCCCGAGACACGCTGCGCTCCGGGCCAAAGGTGGACAACAGCGACACCTAGGATGCCCACGAGGAAATGCAGGCGCTCGGCCGGCCCGCCGCAGCCCCCGGACGCCTTTCTTCTCCTCTTCCTCTTTCTCTCTCTCTCTGTACCCCCCCCCCCAACCGCCGTTTCGGGGATGTGTGTATTTGCAAAAGTCAATCCCGCTGCACTCCGCTGATTTAAAAGGACATGTAATAGGCTGTTCTAATTCTCCCACGTTCCTTTTTATTACCACAGAAGCGAGTCAGTTGAGCCTGAATTTAAAGCAGTTTCCGTTGTTTTGTTCCAGAAATGTGGAACACCTACTTCGGTTATAAGACTGGATAAGCTACCCAGAGGGTAAAAAGAGGGTGAAAGCATGCAAAATATAGAGCATTGGTCCTCAGCATCCCAGTCTGTTTCTGCTTCCAACTGCATTAGGGTCCACTTCCATAAATTGGCCTCCACTGGACCCTCAGAAGGATTGGCCTTAGGCCATACACACTTTTGTTTTCTTCTCTTCAAAATTAAAGTCTTTTTTTGGGGGGGGGGAATGCCCAACCAGTAATATCTCTCTGACAAAAAGAAAGGCATGGAGGGTGAGTTGGCAACAGAGAATATCTGCGGGGATGTTTGTTTCCCCAGAAATGTCATTGTTTGGGAAGAAGGCAGAGGTGGGAAACGTTTGCCTTTTATGGCTTTTCTAAAAGCATTGGCTTCTGACAAGATCCGAAATGGTCACAGAATTGATTAATACAAATTAAGAGGAATCAGGGCGATCGATACAATCCTCATCTACATGCTCCAAGCCAGTTAGTAATTTTCTTGCTTCTGCAGCTTTTTCAAGAGTTATTCCCTCTGTAGCCACACGCCAGAAAGATACTTTATTAACAAATCAATCTAGGCTTTGTAAAGGATAAGATTAATAGTTAAGATTTAGTATAATAGTGTTCACATTATGAATTATTGAAAATTATACCATTGATTTTTCCTTTTTTCTCCTAACCGAGAAGGTCAACTTTTATTTTAATACAAATTGTCAGATATAAAAGCTGGCCTATTATGATAAGGGCTTACTCTGTTTTTCTGGTTCTCTCTCCCACCCCCCAAATTTTATTAGGTTAAAGAAAGAGTGGGGGGGGGAAATCACAATATATATATATATATATATATATATATATATATATATATATACAGTATCGCAGAACAACAGAACAACAAAAGCTATTATGCTAAAACGTACTTTACAATATTTTTATATAATATTGATGAACTGCTTAAACACCAATGCACGAACTTACCTAAAATAAAAGCAAACAGAACTACAGAACTATAGTTTTCTTGGCCTAACTTTATACATTTCAAAAATGGCAAGGATCTACAAACTCTCCAAAACAGCACATTACCTCTGCCTGTTGGAAAATTTAGAAGTTTTTTTCTTTCAATATACTTTTTTCAATATAGCTTAGGATAAAGTTTTGTCTTCTCTCTCATATGAAATAAGGTTAAAGAATGAATGATTGTGAAATGACTGGATTTTAATTGAAAATTGAGAACATGCTTTTCTCCCTTCTCCAGTCCTCTTCCTTCCTTTCCAAAGTGTATCTGATATGCAGAGTCCTGCATCCCACATTCATCCTCCATTTCTGAAGAATAAATATTGACATATTTGCGGCTATCAGCTTGTCTTTGTTAATTGAACTGGTTCCTTCTCTTTCTCCTCCTTTCTTTCCAAGGAAAACTTCAGTCAAACCTCAAATCCTTTAAAGGTCGATTCATAGCATCCTTGACCATCTATTGTTGCCAAATTGCTCCTTCACCAGCCTACTGTCTTCAAAATCATTTTCTATCCTTGGGATTGCAGAGGACGGTTATCTTCCTCTTCCTCTCTCTCTCTCTCTCTCTCTCTCTCTTTCTCTCCCTCCCTCCCTCTTTTAAAAATACTTCCTTGGCCTTGTTCTGCACAACTCCCCCAGCTTAAAAAAAAGTATCCCTGTGACAATGAGACAGACCTTTCAGAAGCTGATCGCAGCTGTTCAAATACAACATCAATGCCAGGTTAAAAGCGGCGGCGCCTTTTACTGCTTTTTGTCTGCAGGATCCATTGCGATCCGAGAGCCGAAGACTTTTAAACCTTCCTAACTATATCCCCCCCCCCCCAACACCATGCAGGTTTGGCCAAACTCTTTCCCATCCTTAGGCGACTTTGGGCCATGTCCCGCGTGGGTGTGGGGAGGAGAATTCAGACACAACTGGAGTCTGAGCGGCCGCCCAGGATGGCGGCGAGCAGAATTCCTCTCGCTCACCTTCAATTTTGAGATCATTATCAGAGCCATTGCTAAGCGTTTGGCCGGGCTGGGAAGCAGACAAAAGTGGAGGTCACGACGCTCTCTCTTTGGGGGGCTGAGGGTTTTATGGGCTTCCCAGCCATTTTCCTCCCCCACTCTCTTCTCCTCTGAAAACAAGAAGCCAGACGGCCCGCCGAGTTTAAAGCAACCCAATACCCCCTTTCCCCCTTTGCCTTTGCCTGCACTTTTTAAGATTTTTGCCGTTAAATCTAATCAGGGATTTTATTCCCATCCAATCGGCTCTTCCGTACTCAGCAGTCGTTTGAAGAAGGGCCCCTCGCAGTAGACCACCGAGGGCATTGTCCGTGGTTTATTTTTTGTTTTAGTTTACCTATTCTATTTTATTGGCGTTTGTAGCCCAGTTGTAAGGTTAAAACAGTAAGCCAGGACTCGCTCTCCTTTATATCCTAAGAGAATTTAAGGAGTTGACTTGCTTTCGATTTTGCTTCTTCTTTTTTTTTTTTTTAATTTAGCGTGTCTGATATTACTGCCCCAATTATTTGGGTCCAGATAAAGATGACTTGGGGTGGTGCCCTCCTCTCCTAAGGAAACTTGGCCATGGCCAATGGCTCCTTTAAAAAAAAAAAAAAAGCCCAAAACAAATGTCCTTTCAGCTGAGAAGCCCAACAGAAGAAATGGGTATATAAATCCAAAGGTAACATTTGTGTAACGCTTCCAGAGGGTGAATAAACATCTTTCTAAGAAGCTGATTCTTAAGACTTTGTGTGCTTAATGTCACTCAAGTTTTAAATCATATTAAGCCGGAATTGGAGTAATTAACATGAATAAATAAATCAATATTGTGCCATAAACAAGATATACAATATGCATTACGGCAAAGGGTTTCCTGTTGACTGTTCCATATTTTTTCCTCCAAAAGAGTGAAAGCCTTAGAAGCTCCATTTATATGTCCATGATTATTTGCAGTAAAATATGCAGTAAAATATGCAGTAGTTGACACTACTCTTTTCTACCTGAATAAATAATAGAATGTAAAAACTGGGGGGGGAGGGGGGATTGTTGTTGCTTAACGTTTTAATTTTAATCCTTCAAATTTATGCCATGAGTTATACCTGGGCAGAGTTTTCCTACTCTCACTCCCATACACCCCAAATTCTTCCTGAGTTTTTTTTCGCTCTCCTTTTATTTGCCCTGAGTATTAAAATGGATAAGGGGAGACCCCTATCAATTGAGAAACATTAAACTATAAAAACACAAAGCTGAACTTTTGATCATTAAACATCACGGAAAGATTGAAATTGATCAAAAACAGACAGAACGTGCTAAACCTGTAATAGAGATTAACTTCTTTTCATTTCTTTCGGGGGTTTTTTTTTTTTTTCCTGTAGGAGGAATTTATAAACAGAAGCATTTGCTTACATTCTCCCTGGTGTGGAACTGGGTGCATTAGAAGATTTCCTTTTAATTAAGACCCATTAATACTGCCAAACAACACCAAAGTGCCCTACTCGTAATAATATGAAAATTAAATTATTTCATCTTCCGGTTTATTCCATCATATGCAACAGCCCAAATATTTCTATGCAGCCCAAATATTTTTATGCAAGGAGGGGAAGAGATATTATTATAGTATTGTGCAAAGCCAAAATTCAGACAAAAGTCCAGATCATATTTGGATAGCTTCCCCTAATTCTTCATGATTTTTGTAATATAAATGTTTTTTAATAGGCAGTGCACAGGATCTCCTTAGAGAAATTCATATTTTCCCTTTGTTTCACAGCGGACGGGGAAGCTCGGGGAAGCTCAGAGTTCCATATGAAATGCTATAAGCCTTTTTCCCAGAGTGTGGGGAGCAGGAAGGGGCCTGGCAAGATGGATTGGCTTATAGCTGTTTATATATAGTCTTTCTGTTCATCAGAAGCCCTGGAAAAAAACAGGACATAAAGCTATTTGAGTGGCCGGGTAAGTCTTAGGTTTAAAATCTCAAGCCAGTGTAGTTTCGGTGTGTATGTGTGGAATAGTCATCATAATTTAAAAGCTGATATAGACAGACAACAAAATAGATAACAAAATTTTCACTGACCAAGTTGAGAAATCATGAAGAGAAATCATGAAATAATAATCTAGCAAAACAAGCCAGAATCAGGATCACTCATGTTTTAAAGTCCGCAAAGTGACAAAGCAAATATGATTATTTATCCAATTTAATAGGCAGAGGATAGACAGGCAGATAATTATATAACCAAAAAAATTCTTCAATTAATATTACATTTTAAAAGCATAATAGAAGCAGTAGAAGAAAGGATTCAGGGGAGAAATCGGTTGTCATCTTCACATGATGGTTTGCAGCACGTGCTTCAATAGAAGTATAAGGAAAGGCAACTAGGTATTTTGACATTGTCTATTCTCAGAATATTATGCCATTTTTTTTTTGATTCAAGCAGGTAACTAATCAGTTCCCAGATTTTTTCATGAGTATTTAAAAAAAAAATTGTATTTTTTAAAAAATTCATCGCTTTAGGTAACCAGAATAACCACAGGTTTCCTTTTAAATTTAAAAAAAAATTAAAAACCTATTGTTTAAACAAAGAATCATGCATCTATTTCTCAAATATGACTTTATCTTATTTCTTATTTCCTTTTTACCTCTCCCTCACTGTTAGGACTAGAGGGAGAAAGTGGGGGAAATGACATCCTCATCCTTTGCTGTATAATTTTTAAAAAGTGCATCGTTGGAGTAATGTAGGACTGAACAAATCACTGGCCCATCTCAGGGACAGATTTCTCTTTCTCTTGAGGAAAAAACAAATTACATCTTAGATATCTTTTGAAAAACTGTGGTGATCCTTCATCCTGCTATGAATGAAATTTAGATCTGCAGTAATTCATTTAAGAAAAGTTTAACTTTTTTTTGGTAAACAATTTTTTTTTTAACCAGTATATTTTCCAAATTGTTCAATTTACCATCTCACTAAAAGACACCTTTGGACTCATGCCGTATTAACCCGTATCGCAAACTGTATGTATACACATACGTGTACACACACACACCCAGATATAGTTGTGAGTTTGCATTCTATGTGTCATATTGTTAATGATACAAAATCAATTTTAATTCAATATAGTTTGCATTATATTTGTGAGTTACCTCTGTAATAATTCTTGATTCTGCTGTGTGTTCTCACTTCTAGTTCCTTATACATTTTATTAGTGGCATTATGATTGTGGGGAAATACCAGAGTATCTGGACAAATATATATTCTGGAATATGAGTGCGCCCTCACGTGGAATGTATGTGTATAGCATACAGAGTGTTCTGTTTTCAATCCCTGTATTTTCTTTTTTTCTTTTGACCATTTTGTTTCCATTCTTTGTTTAAAAAAAAGAATATAAGAATCAATATAAATATGTACAATATATTTATAATTGTTCCTTTAAATGTTTACAGTATTTATTTACAAGGGAATGCGAATTCAACTCCCCTTTGTAAAAATGGTTAAACATTGAATAGGGCTGATAACTATTTTTCATCATGGAAAGATAATTTTCCCTCAAGTACCTTAAAGCAACCATTCAGATTACTTGCATTTCCTGTGAAACATAGACTAGCACCTGCATTTCAAAGTATCAATTTTTGAAGTAATCAATGTTCCATAAGAATCCAATAACTCTTTCTCATTTATTTTAAAGGGATGGAGTCAATTTGTTTGTTCTTGATTTACGTAGATAAAGAACAATAATGCTTTTGCAATTAATACTTTACATACCAAAGACCCTTATGACAATATTTTTAAAATGAAATTGTTATTTAAAGGCAATTGAAGAGGAGTTTTATAATACACACACTGGTGAAATATTCTGAATGTTTCATTGTAAATAAATACAGAGAAGTGCTAAGGTTAAATTGATGGATCCATTGATCTGAATTGGTATGCAGTCCTTCTTTGTTAGGCATCCATGAGACAGAAGAACCAAAGGGGGAAAACAGGAAGTGAGGAATGAGTAGGAAGCCCAGGAGGGTGGGTGGTAGTTGAATATAAGAGGCAAAGCTTTGAGGCTTCTAATTATTCATAAAGGTTAAAGGTAATGACCTTGACATCTTGGAAGTTCAAAGGCATATAGTTAATTTTTCTGGTTTAAATTAAAAAATAAATAAATTTTTCTCCCAATCTTCTTACATTCTCTTAGTTTAAGGCATACTTTGTGCATTTCCTGGTATTTCATTCTTCCAATCTGGCCTTTAATGAACACAAAGAGAAGGCAAACTTTTTCTTTTCCTTTTTCCTTTTCTGTTTCTTTCTTTTAAAAAAAGTCAAATTGTTTTCTCACTTGCCTCTTTTATTGCCCTTGTGGAAATCTCTTTCTTTTTCCCACCCAACACAAGGTGTACAATATAGCCTAATTAAGCCGTTACAGACCCTGCGTTTTTATGGTGTTGTCTAGACAGTTCAAGGTTTTGTAAACAGCTTAAACAGGCCACAACAACAAAGTGGAGAGAAGAACCTCTACCAAATTCCTTCAGGAGGGAGGGGGTGGGGGAAGGGTTAGCCATTGAGTAGTAAAGCAGATCAATCCTTCTATTAATTTGTCTCTGCATGTCAATAATATGCAAGAATGCCTTTAAAAATTGCTGTCTTGAATGTAGTTCCTCCTCTCCCCTTCCCATGAATAAGTTCAAGTTTTGGAGCTGGAAGTTTCTAAGAGTGGATTGCATCTACCGGTAAGACCACAGCTGAGTTTCTTCAAACCTTACAACATAGTGAAATTTCATCTTATGGCTTCACAGCTGAAGTTCCAATAGGGGTATTTTTATGAGCCATTTAGGGTCCTAGAATAAAATCCTTGCAATGGAATGGATTTTGCACATGTTCGGCTATTCAGCCCTCAGTGTGGAAAACATTCCCCTTTCTGGATTTGCCCCCTTAAAATATAAGGTCGTGGGACCACATGCAGTTTGATCCAGTTTCATGTGGGCTCAGAAAGGATACAGAGGTGCTTTTTCAGAAATGGATAATTTAACAGATGAAGGAAATGGAAGAGACAGCCTCAGCTTAACTAGCAAATCATGGAGGTACAAAAGTACAAGGCAGCATTCCGGGCCTTGATACGACAACAGAGTTCCAAACCCTTTCTAACCAGCACGATGCTATGGATCCAATGCACATTGTCCCCCTTTAACCATCCTATATGGTGGATGAGGAGAAGGAGGAGAAAAGAGTAACCAAGGATGCTTAAAAGCGATGATTTTAAAACTGTCAGATTCACACAAGGTCTCATGGTTGCAGCCATGCAAAGCCAGTGAGAAAATAAAATAAATGAATATTGTGCGTGATTTGGGTTTTTTTTCCTTCATTTGTTAAAGAAGAAAGGCAACACTACAGCATTAGGATGGAGTATTGGATTTACCCCAGTTGCTTTTAGGGAGGTTTTGCTCTATCAATCCCATGAGATCACCAGGAGACAAAGAAATAGATGATAATAATAATAATAATAATAATAATAATAATAATAATAATAATGATGATGAGTGCTGTGCCTAAAGACCTAGGCAAGCACTTAGAAAGAGTTGGCGCTGACAAATCACCATTGGTTAGCTGCAGAAGACCGCCTTACTGGGAACTGCTCGCTGGCATAAGCATAATCCGCCCGATACATCACACACAGTCTCACACGCAGTCCTAAACGCTTGGGAAGTGTTTGACTAGTGATTTGTGATACGAAACCCAGCATAGTTATCTCATTTGCTGTGTACACTATTGTTTTTGTGTACAATAATAATAGCTTCTTCGGCCCTTGTGGACACCTTGTAAACCTCTGGATTTTTGTGCTCATAATGTCTGGTTGGATAATAAAGGCAGAGCTGTCCTTCCTCCTCACTCTCCCAGCTTCTCCTCTCAAAACAAGGGGTTTCCTGTGAAATATTGCATACGGCCTCGGTTGAGTTTCTTTTCTTTCATTCTTCGATTCTGGAACCAAATTTTGACTTGTCGGTCTGTGAGGTTCAACATTCTGGACAGCTGGAGTCTTTTATCTTTGTTGATGTACACGTTGAAGAAAAATTCCCGTTCCAGGACTCTAATCTGGTACTTGGTATAAGGGCATCTCTTTTTCCGTGATCTCTGGGGGAGTGCTGGAAATGGTCAGAAAAAAAGGACAGAGGAGCAATGGCAGTGACAGCAGTGGCCTCATTCCAAGATCTTCTTCAAGGACAGTTGGAGCGACTGTTATTCCCTGGAAAACTGACTCCTTTCTCTCCCCACCACAATGGTCAGCCTCCCCCCAGATCCCTTGGGCTTAGTGGCTTGGAAAGGAAAGAAGGAAATCCAAGGGAAGAAGAAAGAATGTCCTAAGTTCCCACCCTCATTATGTTGCTTTCTAAGGCTAAGGTCCCACTGAACTCAGTGGGAATTGGTCCCAGGTGAGGAGATTTTGGGCTCCTGCTTTTCTGAATGGAAAGCGATTTAAAGGGGGTAAAACAAAGGCCGTTTCTTAACTCTTTCCTCTCTTCGTCCTATTGGACAGGCCCCTCTTCCCCTTTGAACAGTGAGAAACTTCCTTTGTTGGGTTGAAGTGCTTTTAAGGGACTAGAAATATCTTCGCACAGCACCTTCTTTCTATTCTCTTTCCAAGTTCTCCTCCCTCCCAAAAAAGGAAAAAAAAAAAAAAAAGATTCGAAGCCCAAAACAGGTTTTATGAACGGAGAAGATATAAAGAATACTACTTAAAGCCAGCTTTAACATGGCTTATAAAATGGCACCTGGAAAAGTTGAGACTTGAGGAACGGATGGATTGTAGTCTGCCTCTTCTCTCTCTCTTTGTCTCTCTCTCTCTCTCTCTGTCTCTCTCTCCATCCACCTTTCTCGATCTGGGATTCCCCCTATTGAGCAAGGAGGAAGCCGAGCCACCCTCCACCTTACCTGAGCCCTGGCTTTTGGGAGTGGGGGCCCTTCCCGAGAAGGAATCCGCCTTGCCTTCGTCCCCCGCTTTCTTCTTCGGCCCGGGAAGGTGGGAGCTCGGCTCGGCAGCGTTCCTCCTCGACTGTGGCGGCGGCTGGAGGTCCTTGTTGCTCTCCTTTTCTGCCTCGGTAGGGCAAGGGGCGCAGCCGCGGGCCGCCTCGTAAAACTGGTCGAAGCCCTGCGGGAGAACGCCGTTCCTGCCGACGGCGCTGTGGAAAGGTGCTGGGTGGGTGCCGCCAACCGGGTCACTTTTGAGGAAGGCGTCGCTGCTCCTGTTGACGGGCGGTTGGAGGAAGTCCCGGCTGTGGAAGACCTCCTCGTAGTAAACCGGACTGTAAGCGCTCCGATAAGCCCACTTGTTGCTCCCCCCTCCTCCTCCAGCGTAATCCCGGAAGGCGGCGGGCACCTCGCCCCCCGGTGCCACCTGGCCGGGCAAGGCGGAGGCGTAAGGCAAAGCCATTTGGCAGGCGGGAGGCGGCTGGGACAGAAACGGGCTCTTGGCGGAGAAATCGGAGGGGGAGATGTAGTAGGCCGGGGCCAGGTACACGCCGAGGCTGCCGCAGTTGTCCAAGTTGCTCATGGCTGCTTCTTCTTCCCTCTCCGCTTCGCCGCTGGGAGAGTGGAAGCAGGCGGATGCGAGCAGCGCCGGAGCCCAGCTCTTCGGCTCTTCCCAAGCCCCATCTAGGTGTCCGCCAGGCTTTGGCCACCAGCCGCCCCGGAGAAAGGGGAAGCAATCCCTCCGCGGGCTGACGGGCAATTCGTCTTGATCGAGTCGAGGGGTAATTAATGTCACGTGACGGAGGCGATGGAGAAACGTCCTGATATATATATATATATATACACACATACATACATCAGCTTCTTTCCTCCACCCCCGGGCCAGCTGCCTGCCTGGGCTGAAACTTCTACACCAAGTCCGTTCTCCACCCCCCCCCCGCCTCCCCCCGCCTCCCGGGCTCTGCGGAGTCAAACCGCGAGCCGCCTTCGCCCTAACGGGACCAGGACTAGCCCCTCGCCCGCTTTCCGTTCCCCTCGGCCCTCCCTTCTTCCCCTCTCCTTCCGAAGCAGAAGCGGAAGCGACCTTATTAGATGGGGCTTCGGGTCACCTGGACTTGCCAGCCATACCCAGAGGCCACAAAAGCCACGCAAAACCGGGCGCGTCTCTGCCACCCACCCCTCCTTTTTCTCCTCTCTTGATGAACACAAGCATCCCCAGGGAGCCTTTAAGGCCAAAAAAGGTGCCCCAGAGGAATTCTTCCCACCCCTTCCTACTCCGCGAACCAACCCCTCCCCCCAAATATCAAATTAGGGCATCTTTCGTTCAAAGTGACAGGCTAGCTTGTGGCTCAAGCGCTTTCTCTCCCCTCCCCTCCTTTTCTTGCTCTCTTGCTCTCGCTCTTCCTCTGACAGCCACGCTGGCAAAGGTTCCGGGAGCAGAGTGGGGCTCTTCGCCCACGATTTCACCACACCTGCCCACCCCCCACCCATCCCCGCCGCCCCACGACTGTTCCCGCTTTTGTTTTTTTTAAATGGATTCCCCAAATCTCCATCGGGCAGAAGCACCTTCTTTAGCCTTCTGCTCTATTATTCCCTCTCTCTCTCACACACACACAGAGACACACACAGAGAGAGGAACATGCGCGTTCCATACACTTTGGTATAGTGCAAACCAGACCCGAAGGGTGGAGAGTAGAGGAACAAGAGGACGCCTGAATCTCGGCATGAGGTCCTACCTGCCTCTGAGGGCTCCTGACCTAGCAGATGAGGGGTTCCGCATCAGACATTTTAGGGTGGGTGCAAAGGAAGATTCCTTCTGGAGAATCCAGGGGCTGTTCTAACTCTCACTTTCGCCGGTCAAGGTCATTCGAAGGAGAACAACTTTTCCCCCTTCGGCTCTGCTTTCCAATGAAGAATACAGGGGCACCTTTTGTTCCCGTTTCCTTTCAGTCATGTGCACTTGAAACAGTCCTTGGCTTCTCCACCCTCTGGGTGCTCCTCTTCCCCTTGGGCTGCACATTCGAAGGAAGGAAGGAAGGAAGGAAGGAAGGAAGGAAGGAAGGAAGGAAAGAAAGAAAGAAAGAAAGAAAGAAAGAAAGAAAGAAAGAAAGAAAGAAAGAAAGAAAGAAAGAAAGAAAGAAAGAAAGAAAGAAAGAAAGCCATGGAGAAACCCCAGCAAGAAGAGATTCCACAAGTCGGAATTCAAATATTTCCATCCATTCCATTTCACTTATTTTCTTTCCCCATCCAACATAATTAAGCTGCCATAGTCAAGTTTAACTCCAGAAAATCGCTTTGCCTTTCCAATGAAAATAACACTTTTCCAAACAAGCATCTTTTTAAATACATCAAGCTCAAAAATAATTCCAAATATATTTCTACATCTTCTCCCCACATTACATCTATTTAAACAAATTTAACCATGCACAGAAAGCAACTAGATGTTTCCTTCACACCTGGCTTGATTAAACTGCGTAGTCAAGTTTAACTCCAGGGTGTTGTTTTGCCTTTCAAATGAAACCATATCTTGCCAAAAAATACATATTTTTAAATGCATCAAACTGGAAAGCAATTCCAAATCCATTTCTATATCTTTTCTCCAAATTACATCTTATTAACAAGTTATATCAGACTTCAGAAAACAAAGTACCTGTGATGATTTTAGCAACAACAATCCAAAATATGCGGGACATTATCCATATTACAACCAAAAATCATTGGAAAAGGTAGTTAATTAATGAAGTTTCTTTTGTTTAATATTAGCAGTATGGTGGAGGAAGGAAAGAGGAAAGGGAAGGAAAGGGAAGGAAGGGAATTTTGTAAACTGTAATAAGGAAAGACCAAAACCAAATTATCCTGTAGACAACTGTATAAACTTCTATGCCAGAAATTATTCTATTTTAAACATTTTATTTAAAACGTATTTAAGCAGATAAGCATGTGAAGCACTGTGTATATGTATGTGCAATTATATATTTCTATACAAAATTATACAATGCATATTATATCAACCATTCAGTCTCCTCGAACCGCAAGACAGACGGCCAATAAATTTAATATTACTACTGTTATGTTTCCACACACCTACCAACAGATGCCAAAAGAGCTGAGCCAACAAGTGTTTTCGGTATTGTAACATAAGGTATCTTAGTAACTACATCAAATTAGTCAGAACACATAAATATCGCAGGCAGACTGATGATGGCTTTGGTTTGGGGGGGGAGCCCCCACTACGCCTCTTTGCACTCTGCTGTAGAAAAGAAGGCGAGGAGGAGGAGAGGCACAACATGGCTGGCCAAACACCTTTCAGCAGAGCCAAATCCAAGCCCCTTTCCCTCTTTGGAAAAGGAAGGAGGAGGGAGCTATCCTGCTGCCTCAAGGCTCTCCAAGTCTTCCTTCAAGGCTCGCCGTGGACGATCCCAGCCGCCTGCTCCCTTGGAAGCGTCCACCTCGGGCGCGCCTTGGATACAACCAACACCTGAGATTCCACCGTCCGTGGCACCCTCGCCAACGCCAGCCAAAAGAGTGCAGTCTCACCTCCGGCTTTTCCAAGGCGCAGAATTTTTGGTTCTGCTTCTGCTGGAAATGGACGCATCCTTCCCCCGCGCCCCCACCTCCCAAAACCTGGGCGGCGCAGCTAAAATGGCTCCTTGTAGTCCAAATCGCCCAGAGAGAAGGCAAGGCTGTTCTTTTAGGGGTAACAATCCCTCCGGTCATCTCCGGACTATTTTGCCCTACCATCCCACCAGGACCTTTTCTCGTTCGACCTTCCGCCTCTCCTCCCCCCACCCCTCAAAAAAAAAACCAAATAAAAATCCGGGGCACCGACAGCCCAGCCCAGCACCCGACCCGAAGCTGAAAACCAAACCCCTCTGAGAAAGACTCACGCTGACTGCAGCTGCGGGCGAAGTAGCTGCCCCCATTTCAAGTTCAAGGACGCGGCTCCCATTTGCTAACCAGAAGCAGAGGAAAGAAAAGCAGGGCGGGCGACGGCGGCGATCGGGGTAAGAGTGAGCAAAAAGCCTTCCGCCCTCCCCCCCCCCGTCCTATTTCCTTCTCCACCCCCCCTTCCCCGTATCCCAAAAGCCGAGAAACCGACCGAGCATCTTCCGGCTGGCTCAGACCTCCGGAACTGGAAGAAGAAGCGGCGCCCCCCGCCCGCCTCCCTCCCCGCTCCTCCTCCGTTGCAAAGGAGCGCTCGGGGTAGCATCCTACGGAGACGTTACCGTTTGCCGTCTTGGAAGCCTGCCGAGGTGAGGCGAGGGGCAGCTCCGAAGAGCCTCCAGGGCAAAGAAGCGGGGGACGAGCCGCCCAAACTCTTCCGAAAGGATGCGCTTCGGCCGCTCCGCGCGGAGGAGAAGCAACATCAGCAGCATCTCGGTGCCACCCAAGATAAGGCACTAACTTGACCTTAACTTTGTTATGGCGCCCCTGGTATCTGGCGAACGTGAAGAGACAGTGTCTGGCACTTCTCGTAAAAGCTCGACTGGAGCAAAGGAGCCTGCGTCATTTTCATTTATGGCCGCTCCAGGTCTGCGCCTCTCCTTCCTGTCAAACTTGGTTTATTTATGCGCCTTTCGGAAGCACAAAAGCGCCGCCGCCCCCGCCGCCAAGCGACCCGACTCAACCTGCCCTCCCTTCCTTTCTGCCTTATCAGAGTCTCAGGGACCGCGCCAGCCGCCCCCGGGCTCAGCCTATCAGCTCCGTCGACGCCAGCCAGATGCGGATTTGGGGGAGAAGAAGAAGCGGTTTTGCGCGCTCCTGTGTCGCCGAGGAAGCCTGCCTGGCAATCCAGCTTGGGCGTGTTTTGGCCTCGGGGTGCGCGCGCCCCTTCCCTCCCTCCACCCCACCCGCCGCACCCCGCCCGCGCATGGGCATACTTATGTTCACACGAGCAACCCAAAAAAAGAGAAACAAACAAAAACAAACCCAGAAGTCCAGCAAGGCATACCACATCCGTGGTGGATCCCTCAGACCTGACGGTGACAAACTCGGCTCGGGTGCAAATTTATTCTTCTAAAAGAACCCGAGAAGATAATTATCCCCTTGCCCGGTGAGGAAACCACCCGCAATCTTTTTTTTTTTTACACGAAACAGAACACAACCCCCGCCCCCCAACCCTCTGGTCTCTGTAAGGGAAGGCTGTCCTTTTCCGTGTGTGTGTGTGTGTGCAAGGGGAGACCTCTGTGTTTTACAACGGGGCTTCAGTTGGAGTAAACAAGTGCAAGGGCTGCATTTGTGGCAACCGAGGAGAAATTGATTTAATGTTGCTGAAGAACAACAAATCTCCATAGCCGTGAATATCACCCGGTCAGGATTATGGGAATGATCTGTGGTCGTAATAAAGAAAGAAAGAAAGAAAAATATGTATTAAAAATACCGAGAAGCTATCAATTTCTCTTACAACCAGCTATCTCGCTATCTCTAAATTAGCCCTAAATAATCTAGGATTATTATCTTTCATAGGCTTGCCATCACCCACCGAAATATGTATATCAAATGTGCCTGAGTGTAGAGAGAGAGAAAAAACATTTTATATCCTTGATGAATAAACGTTGTTGTATCTATTTCACTGGCCTAACCAAAATAAATCTATAGACAAATCATCTAATATACATAGTAGACAAAGGGTTGTTTCTGCTTCTTCCTTATTTTTAGTTTAAGGATGAATATTGGTAAGGATAAATATTGCAAAAAGTCAATACAAACAAACAGCACAGGAATAATTACACGAAATAAATAAGACATTGCAACAACTGTATTTTGCTCTAGTAATAAGCTGTAGAAATGAAAGAAAGAACTCATTGATTTTATGGTGTACAGGCTAATATGAATAAGTGCTTGGTTTTTAATGGCTTTAATGCATTACTAAAACACTGAGATCTATTACGCCCTTGGTAGCATAGCAGAAAATATATTCTATAAAATTCAGAGGAAACTGGTAGAATCTTGTTCCTGGAATTCAACAATTTGCAGATTTTGGGTTCGGTTTTTTGATGTTTTAAAAATCATTAAATATTCAGACTATTATAATGGTGATATGAAATTAAATATCACAATATTTGTGTTTTCCCTTTAGACATTTGCAGTATTTTAAAGCACAGTTTGTAAACAACTATAACAGCTGTATAGTCACTCTTTCTGAAATATAATTCTAGGATCTTTTAAAAAAAAAACAACTAATCTTGTAAATAAATTAATCTTGTAATTCCACATTAAATAAAATATAATAGATGCCTTCACACATGGCGTATCAGTTATCATTATAATTGACTAATTAAATTCCAATCCATCTCAGCACTGATGTGGCATAGTGTTAAACTGATTCTTCAAATTAAATTAAGACTTAATATATAGAGTATTATAAATCATTACTATTTTCTGCTTTTAGGTCGATGGTAGGGATATTTTTTTCCCCTTACAGAAGGCATTGGTAGATTTTTTTTTTTAATCATGGAAGTTCAAAATCGGCATATTGTCTGAAGGGGAGTGGGGAAAGAAAGAAGTGCAATCATATTGCACAAAACATGTTGCTCTCTTCTGTGGGAGAAAGGAAAGAATGCATGCCCGATGCTTAACTTTTAAACTAATCCCGCTTGGATATTGTCGTTTAGAAAACGACGCCACCCAAACCGGACGATCGGACCAAAGCAGCTCTGCCTCCGAGAGGCACTTGGATCCAACTGGAAGCTTAGAAGTGCAGCGACGGGATGAGGGTGGAGGACGGGGAGGGGAGGGGAAGCCGCACCGGGGAAGCAGAAGGTGGGTTTTTTGTTTTTGGCCTGCTGGTTGTCTGCAGCTTCGGGACAAGGCCAAAGTCAAGCTAACCCACGAAGGGACGCCTGCAGGAAGGAAAGGCGGCGTGCACGGCCCAAGGGCAGCGGGTGGGGAAGAGAAAGAAAACTTGGGAAAACCGAACAGCAGGGATTCGCCTTGCTGGACGAAGTGGTTCGGCTATGGGCAGCGGAACCGGGAGGGCGAGGGTGGAGGTGCGGCTGAAGGAAGGGCGCATTTGCAAAAGAAGCAAAGGGCGAAATAAGGAAGAGTTTGGGAGCCTCTTCGGAGATGAAGAAAGAAATGAACGTGTCCTTGACAAGGAGTGGGAATGGGTCCCCTTTCCCCTTGCCCTTGCCAGAGATGTTTGTGGAGATTGAAGATAATCTTCTCCCCCCCCCTTTCTCTCTCTCTCTCTCTCTCTCTCTCACACACACACACACACACACATCCATTCCACACAACAGGGCCCCCATATCTCCCGGCCTTTCTTCTCTTTAAAAGGGGCCAGGTTGGGACTTAGAAGGCAAGCTCAGCGGAGGTTGCGAGTCCTCAATAAGTCTACTCTACAGGAAAAATCCGGAACAGACCCAGGGATTTCCGGACAGCCTTCATCTGCCCCGCTCTGGCTCCGACAAAGCTCGGATTCCGAAACGAACAAAACGTTCTTAGAAATCCGGATTTCGATTCCGATTGTCGGGAAAAGCTTGCTCTTCTGCCAGCAATGGGAGGAGTCCGAGCGAGGAGTAGCGCTCGAATGCCAAAGATTTCACTGCCGGTCAGGCTTAGCAGAGGTTTGGCGGCCGGGAGTTTCCCCAGGAAGCACGGGAAGAAAGGCCGCTAGCGCCCGCCGCCCTCCTCTGCCAAAAGGAGGGGGGGAAAATAGCCCTTTTCTTCTCTTCCTCATCTCCCCTCTCTCTCTCCCCTCCCCTCCCGCTCTGCCTCTTTCTTTCTTTCTTTCTTTCTTTCTTTCTTTCTTTCTTTCTTTCTTTCTTTCTTTCTTTCTTTCTTTCTTCCCTCTCCCCCCACCTCTCTCTCCCCTCCCTCCCTCCCTCCCTCCCTTCCTTTCTGAGAAAAAACGAGTCCAGCCAACCCGTGAACTCAGAACAGTTCATGAAGAAAGATCTTGGTTCCCTTCTAAATCTGCCCCCGCCCCCCACTCCCCGAATGGTACTCCAGAAATAGCGGTTCTGGGGACCGGGGCTCGAAGCTCCCTAAGGAAGCGTCAGCGCGCAGAATCCCGGATTGACAGAGAAAAGGACTTGATTAAGAAGGGCTCCGAAACTTCTAGTCGCGATCGAGCGCCCGCGGTTGACCTGTCGCCTCCGTCGCTTCTACATCCTCTCTTCGGTTCTGGAAGCAAAGCTTTGCTCTTTGGTAGCCGAGAGCGAGTCTGCCTTTTCCTGTTGGCTGTGGAACTCTTGGAGGAGGAGGGGGGGAGGGGGGGGCTTCCAGCTTGGCCCTCTGCTGCTTGGGGTAAGGGTGGGGGGTGCTTCCTTTGTGCCTTTCCTCGACCAACATCCAAGGCAGCCCTGCAACGACCCCCCTGTCGGGGTTGCCCAGAAGGAACCGCCTCGCAGCCTGCCGCCGGTGAGCGTCCGGGACAGCTGCTCAGGAGGCGAAAAAGCCGGTATCTGAGAAACAGGAAGGGAGCAGGGGCCGCAGGCCTCCGGATGGAAGCAGTTGAGGGATGAGCCGACCGCGCCAGTGCACTAAAACCCTTCCCTGGTCCTGAAGGTCACCGGAGTATGAATAGGCGCGTCCCGATACCGGAGCATGGAGCGAAGATCCCAACTCTTTCCTTAAAGAAGCAACATTTCTTGAAATGGGACACTCCTAAAGGTTGGCTCGGGACATCAACGGGGGTTTGAAACCCGACCCGCTGAAGTCTGGCAGCGGGGGCGGTGCTGCCGGGCTGGAAGTCAAAGCAAAGCAATGTTAATGGCTTCGGGTGCCTTTGAAGGTACCGTCGTGCAGGCAAGGTCGCCGCCGCTGAGTCTTGGGTGATAGCGCCAGGTTCAAGTTGATGGCTTGCTTGGAGAGAAGCCCGAAACGCGCAGGGCCGACCTCCCCCAAAGAATCGCCTCGGGCCACCCCTGCGGCTCTCGCGGGGACATCTCTATCACCCACCGCCATCTCCCCGCCGTGGGCTTCAGCCAAAGCTTCGCAGCTTCCTTGGTCGGTGGTTTTGTTTTTTTTCCTTCTTCGCCGGGTTTAGCGCTCTTCGGTGAAGTGGGAAGGCCTTGCTGGGAGACCCGGGCGGTTCCCCCCTCAACTCCCCCGCTACTGCGGGAAACCGAAGAGCGGGAGGAGTTCAGCCGCTGGGCCCAAGTTAGGCGGACAAGAGCGTGGATAGCGTGGATGGGCCGAACCTGCACAGAGGCCCCGGGCGCCCTTCCAAACCCTGGAATTCTGCGCACGAGACCAAACGGAGAAGTAGGAATCGGTATCCGAGGGCAAGATCGAGAGGCAGCCAGATAGCCGAAGCCTCTTGGTCGGATGCTGCAATGGCCCTGCAAGAGAAGGACTGGAAGCCAGCTGCGATTCCTTAAACTCGAAGAAGGGAGTCCTAATAAGCGCTAACGGTCCCAGCCTTCTTCGCCAATGCCACTTCTGCCACTGCCGCCTGGCTCTTTTGCAGAAGTTCTGCAAAAAAAAAAAAAATATGGTGAGGGGCCACAGTGCCTTGAGGAGGAGGAGAAGATTATTGGCACAGGGAGGGAAAGAGAAGGGACATTTCCAGCAAAAGGACAAACGGATGGGGGAATGCCTTGGTGAGGAAGATGGGGCAGTAGACCCTCCTCTTTGCCCCTCCCCGCTGCCCTGGTCTGGTTTCAGGAGTCGCCTTGCAGAAAGCGAAGCTGTTTCCTGTCTTTGCCCTCAATTTAGCCTCGTTCTATTTCGGACTACATCGTGGCTTCTCCTGGAACTCTTCCAAAGTTAATAACAGCTCTTTTTACACATCAATCCATCTGGACCCTTTTCCTCCAGATTCCTTTCTGCCCCATTGGGCCAATCCGTGTGCCACTTGCACACGGGCCCTCCTCCAGGAGCTAGAAAACGGTGTGGCTGTCCGGGTTCTCTTAGAATTTGAACTAGGCGCAAGATCTCTCTGCAAGGGTCTCTGATATCTGGCTTGCTGAGAAAGGGAAACGGATTGTGCTTTTGTGAGTGTGCGAAGGACTGCAAAGCGGAAGGCGAGTTTTCTAGCGGTTTGCGGAAGACGGACGGGGTCCAAGATTTACAGATAGCCCGGAGAAATCGAAACGTTATGCAAAATCGAAAAGCTGCTTGTAAACCAACTCACAAAATATCACTCCATCTTTGCATATCGTTGCTGACTATAATTGCAGGTTATTAATATAAATTGTTCCACGATAAGGGAGACCGCTCGCCATGGATACAGTAAGCCGCCCAGAGATCTCTTGATATAAATTTAATACATAAATAAATAAAAAATAGAATCTCGCTTTATACTTACGCTGACCAATTTCTCTGGCCCGGAAACGCCACTGAATTCTATTCGTTTTATTACGAAACCGAGAACAGCAGGATCAAGCCTTAAGCTTTCCCGACGATTTAGCGTTGCAAATTGTCTTATTTTTCTTCCCAGGATTTCCATTAACACGATACTGTTGAATGTTACTTCTCTCAATGGGTGTATGTATTCTTTCCAATGAGTTGTTTGTATGAGCTTCTTTAAAAATCGCTGGGCGTCCTTTAGAATCTTTCTAAACGATGGTGGAAAATAGCCACCGGCCCCAGACTTCCCTAATCGTTTCTCTGGGACACTAAACTTTAGTGCCCAGGCTGTGTTTCTGCCAATCACTACACTAAGAATCCCGAAACTCTTACCCTGAGCAGAGAGGTTGCAGGAGAGAACGCGGCCTCCTTTCATTTGGAAAACGATTTAAGCCAAACTATTAATATAGGGAAAATACGTGATCATCCTTCACCCCATTCCCGCCTCTGCCCAAAAATAAGGGCATAAATATTGTGCGGATTTGTTCAGCGGGGAGATTAGAAGGGACTGGCGGGGGGTGGGGGGAATAAATAAGAAAATCTCCATTTTTTCCCTGTTTTTCTCTCCCTTCAGGTTCTCTTCTTTACTCCTAAACAAACTGACGGCAATTCTTGTCTAACCCGCCTTGGAAGGTTTGAAGCAGGCAATCTCCGTCGAAGAAGGAACTGTTCCCACCAGATTTTTATCCCTAAAACCAGGATTTTAAAAAGCATACTCGGGAAAGGCGGGCCGAAGCAGACAAAGAACGCCACCGAAGTATATTTATTGTTGGGGGAAAACGCCTGGAAGGCTTTCTGAGATGTCCACAGCCGCCTTGGGCCTCCTAGGCGATTTCTCTCCAAATGTGACCAGGTGCTTAATAGAAAGGCACTATCGTTGGCCGAGGCCGGCCGGAAAAGGCTCCGCAAATAAGACCGAATCGGGTCAGGCCTTGACTCTTGGTTGCCAAAACCGCAGACAGGAGGCGAGGAAGGACTCGGCGCCTCGCCGAACCTCCTGCCTCTGTTGCGCCCACTGTCAAAAGCCTCGACCGGCCTTTCCAACGGGTTGGACCCTCGCTCCCATCCACCCCGACCAGTACCTGGGTCGGGCTGATGGAAGCGATACCTTTGTCCATCAAGGAAGGCAAAGGTTCGGCTCCCGTTAAATGCTGTACAGCCAATCGTCCGTGTTTTGGCTGGTCGGCCCTTCGGGAGGCCTGGTCTTTTTCTCCGCCGTTTCTCCGGCGCCTTGCGGGAGAGCTCTGCTGCTCTTCGGCTTTCAAAGTCCAGGGGCTCACTGGGATGCCTTTCTTGAGAAATGCAGCAGCTTTCCAGCTGGGCCTTTGAGAAAACCCTACTGCTAAATCGCCGATGCGTCCATCTTCCTTTCGAGCGCCAGGAGGTCTCGGCTGTGGATTTCGTTCCACCCGAGACCTCCGTGAAAACGGAGGCGGAGAAACTGCACAGTCTCAGCCCCCAGCTGGCCCGAATCTCCCGTTCGGAGTTAACTCGGAGATTCCCCCCCCTCGTTATTTTATTTAGGCGATGGCTCACCGGCCCTCGCTTTAAGGCCCCTGTTGAACTGAGGTCTTCCAAGTGAACCTCGCTTTAAAACCCCGCTTTTCTCCTGGGAAATACACAAATACTCCTTTTAAATTGGGATGGCCTTACTTTTTCTATCTTCATTTTATTTATAATCCGTCTTTTACGATCAGGCGTTTCAAGGACCTGTGGTTTGAATCTATCATCATCATTACCACGCGCGCTAGACTTAGGGGCAACCATTCCAAAGACATCTCTTTGAAAGAGTAACGAATTGCTGCTGGGTATTTGGGACGTGAGGTAGAACCCAGCTTATTCGACGAGGCCATAAACAATTCATTCAGTTCCCTTCACTATATTGATTATATTCGGAACCTGGTGGTTGCATTCTCTTGAAGCTCTGCGTTTCAGTTTTTTCCGGAAGCTCCCCTTATGAAGAGATAAAGTTTTGACTTCCTTCTCTTGCGAATTACAGATCTTTAGTTATTTAGCTACCGTACTGGCTAGTTAGAAATCTAAACGGGAAGATTCACACTACCAGGAATGTCCGCGGAGGTCAAAGAAGTCAGGATGGCGGCCAGAATGGTGGGATGAACATAGAAAAACAGGCGGAGCTTGTATGGTACCATCGTGACTGTCACCTTGACTGTTTTTTTTGAGGATATCCCACGGACCTCTCCCACGGCAGCTTCCTTCTTAGCCGGAGGGAGGAGTGCTGGGTGGAAGCGGTATGAACTTCCCAGCTGAACAAAGAGGGATATGAGGGTCAGAAGGATAGGGCCTTTCTGATGACAGCTCTCGTAGACATTTTTTGGGGTGGGGGGCAGGCAAAGAAAAAAGCTTCCCGCAGTGAGAGTTTAAATTAGGCGCAGCCCGCACTGCCCCAGTCTAACAATGACAACTTGCAGCCAAGTCACCTCCTGATCTCCCTCCAGGGAAGGGAGCCCCGCAAGGACACGCAGGTCGCCTGGACAGAATCCGGTGGGTCCTTCAGTTCACCTGCAGACTTTCGGCATGAAAGGCCAATCAAGACCGACAAATCCTAATTCTTCTTTTCACCCACATTTATTTCTCTGGGTTGCTACGCTATTGGGGGGCGTATTGCCAAAAGAAAAACATTTTTGTACCATTACACTCACGAGAAATATCAATGGGACAGTGGGACAGACACCCCCCCCCCAGTTAGGACTTCAAAAATGCATCAGCGAAACTGAGCTCTGCCTTTGCTTATCCAGAGCTAAAATGTGACTGACTCTTTTGAAGAGGCCCCGGGTGATTTCTCTCCCTCCGGCACCCCAATTCCCGAAAAGCGGCCGAGGAGCCCGGAAAAAAAAAAAAGAAAGAAAAATAAACTGTATGGCGAAAACCCCTAGGATTGCCACGAAGCAACTTCAAGGCCTAAACCCAGCCAGGGATTTTACCTTTTGCCAATGAGAAGCTCCGAGCAGGTCTGTAAAGAGGCCAGACCCTTTTCCTCCAGCAACAAGGAATCGGAAACCCCACGCGGTCACAATTTTCACTGAAGCTCTTCTTCTCATGGCCCCCAACGTAAAGTAGTAGAGGTCCTGTAGGAGAAAGAGAGTTAACCAGGTAAATAAATAAGGGCCCTGCGTCCTAACCGCTTTAAAAGAAAACTTGTCGAGGAAACGGGATCCTCCCGTATCTGCCAATCGCAGAAGTTCCGTCAGGGAGCAATTTTAATTACAGCAGCGGCGACAGCAGCTCCGTACTTCAAAATCGTTTATCAAGTAAATTTCACGGCCATTGTTTTTTTAAGATCAGAAGGCCGGGAATCTCAGCGCGTGGGAATGTGGCCAGGGCGATTTCCTCAGAGGAAGGTTCCTCCAGCTTTCGGGGGGGGAGGGGGGGCGGAGGAGAGAGAGAGAGGGAGGGAGGGAGAGATGCAAAACAGAAACTTTCTTTGTGAGTCTCCGGCAGCCAAAAAGCCTTCGTTAGTCTGGGAGGGAATGGAGGGAGGGGAAAATTTTTTGCTGTTGAGAATGCGACTAGCTTTGTAAATAAGTCGAGTGGAAAAGACTGTTTTATTTTTTTTAATTTTTTTTTTTTGCGTGTGCTTGTGTTTTAATTAATTAATTAAGAAAAAAAAGGGGGGGAGGCCCTTGGAGTTATTTTTTTCCCCTTTCCTCCCAGTTGCATATGCGTGTAAGCACGTGCTTTTTAGGTGCGATAAATGTGTACGTGATCATTTGTTCTGTTCTCCTCTGCAGGTGCCCACAGACTCGCTGTCCCTTCTTTCCTCTTTCTGACACACACGCACGTAAAACGACCGCCGCCAGCTTTCATTGACGCCTTCACCGCTTCTGACCCCCCGCCCCCAGGCGCGCTGCTGCTGTTCCTCTTTTCAGGAAAACTCCGGTGCCTGGTCGCTACGTCCTCATCTCAACTGTGGTCATATCTGCTCCGAACAAAGCCTCAAGGAATTCAATGGCGCGTGTCGCATACTGCAAAAGTCATACAGATGAATAGAAGAATTTTATACGGCCACCTCGGTTGGTTTGATTTCCAGTAGAGGTTTGGCACTGAGCGGCTCTTTTCTTTCCAGTGATTTCTTTTCCGCCCCCGACAGGCCTGCCAAGGAAGGCAAATTTCAACTTTCCAGACAAGGAAGACCTTCCCAGTTTCTTGTTCCCTGTCACTGGGTTGGCCGATTCTTTCCATTAGAACAGAAAGATCCTTTGAGAGTCCCTTTCTGGAGGGGGGGGGATTTCTCCTCGTTTCCAAGTGAGCTATACCGCGGTTTGTCCAGCAGATGGCACTAGGATTCCATTCATTGCTCTCCCACAGACCCTGGTCCTCTAATCACGACGCGGCCTTTGTTTTACTGGATCTCGGGGATTGTCCACAATCACTCATTGCCGGAAATACGCGGCTTCGCAAGGGAACGGCTATTTTTAGGGTGGGGGCGGTGGGGGCGGGGCGGAGAGGGCCGTGAGATGCTGCACAAAACGCGGGACTTCTCGAGATAATTTCGACCTCGACCAGTTGTTTTGAAGAATCAAACAATGGGAGGAAAGGAGTGTGTGTGTGTGTGTGTGTGTGTATATGTATGATGTTCCTGTAGCTGTGCCATTTGCTCTTCCGGCTGACGTCCCCGTTGGATTTTATATCAGGAATTGTCGAGGGGAATAAGGCAGCCAAGGCAACTGGCGGAGGAGCGGCCTTTCCTTTCTTCCCGCAGCTTCAGCCGCCTTGCTCCTCTGGCTCTTCCCGCTTTCGTCCCTTTTCTCCGGAAAGAGAAAGGCGGCTGCGGGAGAGGCTGGGCTGCCGTTTGAAACGCTCTCAGTTTCTTGGGAACCTTTGCAAGGATGTCTGTCCTAGCCTCCTGGAAATAACTTGCAATTCACCGTTTCAGTGAGCCTTTGGGGCGCCCCTCTCTCCTCTACAGGAGGAAAAAAAAAAAAAAAGAGTCAAGGGGACTATTCTGCAAAATGAAAGTAAGACCCAGAGATGCTTCCTTCTACGCAGTCGTGGTCAGAGCTAACCAAAGTGGAAGAAAGAGAGAGAGAGAGAGAGAAGGTAAAATCGGATGTCACTGCCATTGTGTGTGTAGGTGTGTGAGACACACATACACACAAAGAGAGAGAGAGAGGGAGGGGGAGATAGAGTGAGAGTTCTGTGTTTAGAAGAAAAATTAGAAAGCTGCTGTGAAAAGTCACAGTTTTGGGCTGTATAAAAAGGACCATATTATAATATATTTCAGAAGGCCGTGAAGTCTGGGTAGTGAGGAGAAACGAAACCATAATTGTACAGCTACTTACTTTCCCCAATATTTGACACACATTAATTCTTACTGCTGGTATGGAGTTGATCCAACCAAAATAAGACTTGAAAGAAAGCTCCTAATGAAACTCAGCTGAATCCCTGAAATACATTATTTTATTTTCTGTGATCCTAATATTTATTATACGCCTTAATAGGAATAGAAGAGAGGGATAATAAAACATGCTCTATTATACTCATCCTTTATTCATTCTTCCATCCTCCTCTTGTTATGTTTTAAATCGCTCTATTAAATTCACCTCTCTCTGACTATATTTGTTCAACTACAAATAATAACTAGCGATTTTTGTTTTTATTCTTCCCTATGCCCCCCAAAGGCTGTTCAGGGACCTATCTTTTTAATGGCTGCGTTTTTAAACTGAAAGAGAAATATTTTAATCTAGGGAAGAGCAGAGCTGAAGAAAGGGTGAAAAGCAAATCCATGATCTATTAGGACAGATCACTCCTCTGCTTTCTAAAGATGAAGATTGGGAAGACCACAGGAGAAAACATTGGGCAGATTCTCACATTGACAAACAATCTCCAACACCATTGTAAACCCGCCATGCTAAGAACAAGGAGTTGAAATCCAGTGGCTGGACTCAGCTCAATGTTTATTTAAAGGAGAGGTGAAAACATAATCTCTTTAGCGCTCACTTCTTCCAACTGGCTTTAAATTTAAAGTGCTGGAGGAGTTGCCATCTCCCAGCTTTACCCATGTCTGAGTTTTGAGCATTTGAGCAGAGATCATTTTTATTTATTTTTATCTTGCTTTTATTATTTTTATAGATAACTCAAGGTGACTAACGTACCTAATACCCCTTCCTCTTTCACCCACAGTAACAGCCCCGCAAAGAGGGTTGGACTGAGAAAAAGAGACAATGTTTTGTTTTATTTATTATTACATTTATATGCCGCCCATCTTGTCGAGAATGACTAATACCATCTTCTCAGAAGGAAGCAAGTGCCTTTGAATATAATTTGTCCTTACTCTGAGCAAACTGTGTGAAGGATTGAAAGAGGGATCAACTTCTGTAAGCAGGGTGGGAGGGGGTGCATTTTCAGTTACCATCCTAACTTTGTATGTTGCTTTCCCGCTAAGCTTTGATGTCTGAGGGAAAGCTTGTTAAGAAGTTACTATGTTGTCAGAGGGATGAAAAGAAAACGAAGGAAAACAGCAATTAAATCAGTTTTTATATGTCAAATAGTGCCGCAATATTGATATGAGGAGTAATTAGGAGAAAGGCAAAAAAATTTTTTTGGGGAGACTAGTAGAGTCCATACTTGCGCACTTGTGCCCCTGTTTTGGCTGCCCTGAATGTTTTCTTCTCGAGCAGGATCAGTGGGCTCATCTTCAGGGCATCCCGAATCTTGCAATCTCACTGGCATAGCAGCCACAAGATTTTCCGCTCCAACAGGTCAAAGCCCTCCATTGAACTTTGCTAGCAAGATCGGGGTGTTGTATCAATTAAACAAACCAACCAACATAGAATGAGCTTTCCCATTCCTTCCAGGAAAATGGATTGCCACTGCCAGGGCACAGAGTATGCTATATGCACCTCCATTAAGGAATGGAGAAGCTCCAAGATGGCACCCTTTTAATTAAGGGCCTTGTGAGCATGGAATTGCAGTGAGCATGGAACTGCAGTGCAAGACGCTGTCCTATTTTTTTGTGTCATTGAAGAAGGTTTGAATACAGGCAAAGAATTTCCATTTCCACCTGGAACAGAAGCTTTCTATCTAACTCAATAAAGAGCATGTTCTGAGAAGGTAGGCAAGTGAAATAAAACACCAACTCTTAAGGCCAGTTGATCAAGTCTCTTGTTGCTGTTTAGCATTTATTGCTTCTTTCACTAACACCCGTTTCACTTAGTAACAAAAGCTATCAGTGGCGTTCAACCTTTTGGACAATATTTTTTTTCTCCCCCAGGGTCCAGAAGGGTGAATGAAGGCAACTGTGATTGTGATGAAGAATAACAGGGCATACAATATTTTATATTAAAATACACATTGATTTATACACACCTTTATATAGCTAAACATATAGGCACAATTGGCTTTAAACCTTTGAAACTCGGGGTGGGTGGGTGGTGGGTTAGAATGAATCTCAGCAGGACCAGGGTTGGACAAAGTTGCTGTCAGGGCCAAGATCCCCTTGAAATACACTCCATTACAAGTATGAGATGGGTCGCAAATGGGAGTAGGGGGCTTCATGGATTTAAGCTATGGCATCTCAGAGAAGCAGGACCAGAGTTGTTCTACCCTGACCATTATTAAATTGGGGTGGTGGACCAAAGGGAAGAATACAGGCAAGGTCTCACACCCCTCTGTCACACAATCCTAACAGCTCATTTTAGCACCTGAATGTTCTTAGCCATTGAAAAATGTGTGACTGTAGATCTACACTGCCTTTTAGTAAGGGGGGGGGGGGAGAGAGAGAGAGACAAGAAAAAAAAAAACACTGAAGAAACCCTAACAAAGTACAGCAATGGAGAAAGATTAAGGAATTAAAACCAGACCATTAAAACTTGCAGCATCCCCTTACAATCCAAGAAGTTGCAAACATGATCAAAAGCGCTTCCCCAAATCTGCCCCTCAGGACAAGGCGACATTAAATATATTTCAAGTCTTTCCAAGAGTCCTTTTGAACAGGAGGGTGCTCCCAACCTCCCTCTTTGGCCTCTTTTGGATCAAGTAACAGTGTCCTTCATTTTGGAGACGATTTTCTTGTCTTTGACTCTGCGGTTCTGGAACCAGATGGTGACCTGCCTTTCAGAGAGATTGGTGGCTGCCGAAATGCGCCTCCGCTTATCCTTGTTAATGAATTTATTCAGGGCATATTCGCTCTCCAGCTCCTTCAGCTGCAGCTTGGTGTAAGGCACTCGCTTCTTCCGCCCACGCCGGTATACGCACAAGTCTGGCTGGTTTAGTGCAACTTCCCCTGCCGGAGAAGAAGGGCAACAAGTGAGTAGGAAAGGGGACATTTTCCTCCCGGGTCAGAGCCAAGAACCCAGGGTGCCCCAAAAGGAAGAGTAAGAGAGAATTTTGGCTGTCTTTTCCTCTTCTTCTTGGAGGTCTCAGAAAAGGCGTCCCCCCAATAGGTGCCTGGAGTGCTCTGGGCCGACAATTTCTGTGCAGCCGCCCGAACCCACCGCATAAAACCGCAGATTCCCGAAGGCCATCACCAACCTTTCCACACGTTCACAACTGATTTGCTTGGGAAAGAACAGCTGCAGAGGCTGGGGGCATCCTCGCGCGCGCGCCCCCACTCCCCCCCCCCAGGAATAAATCCAGGGGAATAAGTTTCAGGTAATCCAAAAGTGCTTTTTCAAAAGGAAACTGGGCTTGGTTTTGGTTTTCCTTGAAGACGTTTCGCTATTCATCCAGGTTTGGCTTCTCATCTTCCTCTTGGATGAGAAGCGAAACGACTTGAAGAAAATAACAACCAAGTCCAGTTGCCTTTTGAAAAAGCACTTTTTCCAAGTGCTTTGGAAATGGCCTGGATGACTGAGAATCTCCATAGAAGGTAAAGGTAACTTCAGAGGACATCTGTGCAGGATCGGTCCACAGCGCTCTAGTCCTGCTCCAGACCTAAGTTTAAATAACTACCCGAACTGCAGTGGATCTAGCTCTGGAAGGAGGAATAACTCAGTTCCTTCTTAGTTAATTTATCCCCTCGTGCGATTATTTCGCTGTAATTTAGGAACGCTCTGACGCCACAATCGTTCGCGGGAACGGACTATACGGGACCAGGCTGGAGTCTCTGCTTTGGGCCTGGCCGAACATTCCCGTCAGCTCGAGGGAACAGAGAGTCTTTGCAGATTTCGGGCAGGCAGCCATTGCTTCTTGGGCCTTCTGCGCTGAACTCGATGGGGAATAAAGTAGCGCCTGGCTTTAAAGTTCTACGTGGGGACTGAATAGTAAAAGCAACCTCACTGGCAGCTGGACTCGGCAGCCGATACACACAACCAACCAACCAACCAACCAACCAACCAACCAACCAACCAACCTTCCTTCCTTCCTTCCCTCCTTCCCTCCCTCTCTCCTTTCTTCCTTTCTAAGCGCAAGGCAGCCTTTTCTCACCCGAAGCCCTTCAGACCTCTGACTACCATTCCACAGTATCAGGAAGCTACCAGGCACCAAGCGAAGGCCTGCGCTTCTCAAATCGGCGGCCAAGCCTGCAAACCCTACAGCCTCCAGGTTTTGAACGCTCCGGCCTTGACCTTTTTACCGGGAGCCCCAAAATTTCTTCCCGGCTGCCTGGGCGCGCCTACCTGGGAAGGAAGACTTCCAGAAGTGGGAGCCCGGGGCCTGGTCCTTGGAGCAGTATACCTGTCCGTTCCAGCTGTTAGCCAAAGTCCAGGACTGGTAGCCCTCCATGGAAATGTAGGTTTCGTGCCGGGGTTCCCCCGAAGGGGCCGCCGGTCCAAAACTAGAGACCACGTCCAAGTAGCCGGGGGCCACATGCTGGTAAGGGCCGGTGGCCGCATAGCTCTGGTAGAAGGAGACTTCCTTGGCTCGCGAGGAAGCGTCGCTGCCGACGCCCGAGGTTGGAGTGGCGGCCCCGAGGCCGGCCACGTCCATGTACTTCTCCACCGGGAAGGCGGTGTGCGGGGCCGCTTTCAGCGCGGCGTTCTGCTGGAGCCCCACGCCGTGCCCCAGGCGGCAGCTGTAGTAGCCGTGGCCAAAGGGAGGGTAACCTGGAGGATAGCCCAGGGCAGCGGCGGCCGTCGGGGCCGAGGCAGGTGGTGCCGCCGCCGGCCCGGCCACAATAGGCAGTCCGGCGGTGCAGTCCTTAGACGAGGACGGCGCCTCAGAGGAAGAGGGTGGTGTGGAGCGCGCCACGCTCCCCGGACCCGAGCGCTCGTAAGCGAAGCCCGATCTCGTCGAACCCGGCGGCGACGACCCGAAGATGGGAGGGGAGAGGAAGGTGCGACTCTGCGAGCAGCCCCCGCCGCCTGTCCCGGGCTCTCCGCGCAGCGCTTCCATCTCCCGGGCGGCTGCGCCTCGGCTCAGGCTTCCCGCGCCAAGCAGCCGCGCTCCAGCTGCCTCCGTCGCCGCCGCCGCTGCCGCCGCTGCTGCTGCTGCTGTTGCTGCTGCTGGTCCTTTTCCTCCCCGGCTTGGCCCTCAGGGGAAGAAGGCCTGCAGGCGCTCATGGCTTGCGAGTCGGGACGGGATGAGGAGCGGCAGAGCGGCGGCCTCCCTCTCCCAAGCGCCCGGGATGGTTTATAAAAACCCAAGGCCACACTGGGAGGGGGGCAGCAGCTCAGCCGGCCGTCCAAGGAGCTCGCCCCGGGCCTCATTGGCCAGGCGGTGCACGTGTCTCGGTCTGCGGGGCGGGCGAGGGTGGAGGTGGGTGGGAGCTGAGCCGGAGTTCCCTGCTCTCCCCTCCCCTCCCTCCTCCAACTTCGTTTGGGACTTCACTTGAGTTCTCTCAAGGCAAGGAAAGGAAAGGAAAGATAAGAAAAGAAAAGGCAAGGCAAGGCAAGGCAAGGCAAGGCAAGGCAAGGCAAGGCAAGGCAAGGAAAGGAAAGGAAAGGAAAGGAAAGGCAAAGAAAGGAAAGGAGGAAAGGAAAGGAGGAAAGGAAAGGAAAGGAAAAGAGGAAAGGAAAGGAGGAAAGGAAAGGTAAGGAAAGGAAAGGAAAGGAAAGGAAAGGAAAGGAGGAAAGGAAAGGAGGAAAGGAAAGGAAAGGAAAGGAGGAAAGGAAAGGAAAGGAGGAAAGGAAACGAGGTAATTAAAAAGGGAAACACGAAGATGTATCTCTACACGTAGATATATTTACATATATGTACATGCTTTCTCTCCCATTTACATATATGTACGCTCCCCCCCCCCCACGGATCCTGCCTGTTCACGCTTTTTCAGCAAGATTTGGAAGCGACGTAGATTTCCAATAGTTCGCCAAGAGAAAGGGACGGACCCAGAATCAACAGGCCTCAGTCTTTAGGCCCGTGCTCTCGAGCGGCTGCTCCTTCGCCCTCCACGCCTCCCCTCCGCTGGCATTAACTTTTAGCCTTTGGGCGGGAGTAAGAGCAGGAGGTCTCCAGAATTGGCCTGAAAGGAGCAGAATGTTTTAGTTGATTCGTGTGATCCCCTGTTAGTTTAAAAAGAAACAAAAAACAAGCCCTGTTAAGAAACGGGGCGTAGCAGGGCAGGAGGGGGAAATGTTCTTGGCCATTGTATTACACTTTCGTTCCCGGGAATTGTTCGCTTACTCTCGGAGCCTTCTGATCTCTGCTCTCCGAACCCAAACCAATCCCTGGGCAACCTGCAGAAATATTCTTATTTTCCAAGTACGGCGGCTGCGGCAATCCTTTTGAGTTGGCCTTTCTCGGACTCGACACATTGACGTGCCCGGCTCACTCTCGAAGTACTTCGTTTAGTTTTTGAACTATTTCCTCCACCCCCATGTAGGATCGGTTTCCCTGGTTGTTTTCTTCGACAGCTGGCAGCCTCAGTAAGGATTAAGATCTTGGCTAGGCACGTGCGAGGCGAGAGGAGGAAAAAAAGGTGATCTGTGTGTGCCTGTAATATCACCGGTGCACTCGCTGACTGAATCGAGGCGCCCAGAATAGACATCCCCGAAATCCTCCACCCGTTTCTATACGCCGAAAGAGCTGAGGTATACATGCCATTTCCCCCACCCCCCACCCCCTCCAGTAAAGTAAAGTAAAATTCCGAAGAGCCTGGTCGCCTTCCTTTGGGGCATAAACATGGAAATTTAAGGAGACACCAAAAGTCAACGAAGGCCGTTTAGGTGAAAACGAAGCAAAAATTCCTCCAACTCAAGAGAATTCCTGTTGCATGCGATTTTTCATGGAAAGGACTTTCCCAACTAACCCTCTTCTTCTGGCCTCGCGAATGACTTCGAACAGCCAAGGGTTGATCTGCCCACTGATTTTTCCACTCCCCGCAAGTCTTTCTAGCTTGCCCGGCATGTCCAACCTTTGGAAGGGTAATTTTCACGAAGCCGCCAGAACAAGCCGCCAGCACAGATCTTACAGCTAGCTGATCTCCTCAGGCGCGACTAATTAAAATGTCATCAAAATTGGGATTGCTAGGAATCGTAGTCCATTGCATGCTAAAAGGCTCTAGCTTGCGGTGGACTTTGGGCCTGAAGAATATTATAAAGCTGGGGCAAGGATGTTTGCCTTATATGACAGTACACTGAATTGTTCATATGTTAGGTAGAGAAGAAAAGGAGGAAGGGTCGACAATGCCCGTGAAGCTAGGTTTTTTTAAAAAACATACTATCAGCTAAAGTGTCTTTTAAATCCCTTAGCATCTCTGCAATGGGAAAGACTATTTTTCCTCCCCTTGATGGAAGTAGTACTCTAATAAAGCAGGCAAATTAAATCTGTGATAAAGCGGGATAAAGTTAGCCAACAAATGAATCTTTGGTTTGCTCTGAAATCCAAGAGCGGTGCTGCGGAACAAAGCAACCTGCTCCAAGAGACCCAGAGTACTCAGAAAAGCAGTAAACACCTTTCTGTTGGATAAAACTCATCTTTGGGCTTACATACCTAGCCTTCCTGGTGACTTTGGGTGGTTTTACAGAAGTGAGGAAAAGCACAGCAGCCAGAGGCTGGCAACATACACAACCACACACAGAAATCCACCATTGTTAGTCCAGAGTGTTTATTTTAACTTTCTATAATTTGCTCCTAATTCACCCTTGAAGCCAATATCGCAAAACCAACTAAGACCCTACTTACTTGTAATTTATGTTAAATTTATCACATCATTACCCCACTTTTATCCCCGTGCTTTTTATACTCTATATATCCTGTGCACCTATTGTATATTCAGTGACTTTTACATTTTTATGTCCGGGTTTTCTGGCCTGGTGGCTTGTAATAAAGTTATTCGATTTGATCAAGATCTTTGCTTTCCCTCCTCTTTAAATCTAGCTCAGATTTATTTGTGGGCTTGTGGGACAGAAAGTAATTAGGAAGGGTGTTCAATCTTTGTGTGTGTGTGTGTGTGTGTGTTTCAACTCAGCTGTATCCCACCTTTTCCGTTGCCCTTTATTATACAGATTTTAGCTGTATTCCTCATTTGGAAATAGTTTTGACATAAAGTAAATCTCAGAATGGAAAGTAAATTCCCAGCTTTGGGACAGTCAAGTTGAATTGCACTTGTGTGTACAGGGTTAAAGAATTCCTGAAGCATTTCCTTCTTTGATGGCAAAAGGTCAGTGGGAAGGGTGAACTAAGCTAAGAGCTGCAGTCAAAGCCCCACTTATTTCTGGCAGTCTTCCCATGCAGTTCCTAATCAGGGAATAATCAATTTATTCCCAAATCCAAAGGTTGCACCCAATATGCTCAGAAACAATTCATTATGTAGGGAGTATCTCTTTTGTACTGAATTATATGACCTTCCAAAGTCATATAAACAGAGAACTGCTGCATGCTCTCAGCACTGGAGAATCAAAATCACGTGCTAGCAAGGCCAAAGAGTCACTCTAAGCCACTTTCTCTATTTGTGGCTCTGATTTTGTTCCAGATGAGCCATGTTTTCTGGACAGCATCACAAGCTGCCGTTATGGAATAGGGGAGTGCACCCTGCCCTATGAACTTCAACAAACAAGGGGAGGAGAGAGGGACATAAAACAAGGATTTGCCAAGCCCAACCTGCCCAACCTGATTGCCCACTTTGAAAAAGCACCTTTTTTGCTCCCAACTCCGCCCTTGTGGAACTTTTTCTTTCTCCTTGGCACTTAGACAAATAGACAAGTGTCAATATGTTAACTTAATAGCCTGAAAAGTCCATTTCCAAAATCAAAAACTGTTTTAGTTTTTAAACCTTTCCTAAGCCTCTAAATCTCTTTTAACCACATCTTAAGATGCAAAGACTAAGGTTCAAAGTATTGCCTTTATGCCAAGGTGTTTTCAAATAGTTGCCAGTGGTATCTTTTAACAGTACAAGAAAACTCTGGCCAGATTATCACTTCAATTGCCTAACTGGCATCGCTGACTTTTCTTTGGGAAAGTCAAAAAAACTTCTTCATTTATTTTCAGTGGTTGGTCCCCAATGTCGTATTGAATGAGATTGCTTGAAGATACTGAAGGTTTTTAAAATATTAGCAATAGCTGCACAAATAGGCAATCCTACTTATTTTGCTAATCCACATATTCTTTGATCACCCTCCTCTTCCTCCCCCTCCCCTCCCCTTTCCTCCTCCTCCTATTTTTTTTCAGTATTTATTTGATTTGTCAATCGCTTACAAGATACAGGTATAGGAATAAATATAATTTTGAATACATGAGATAGATATTTATAAGAAAAATTTTAAAAAACCCCAATCCTCCCCCTCTTCTTTTCTCCCCCCTCTTTCTCTGGTTCATTTTCTTCTTTCTCATTTTTTAAAGTTCAGAGTTTGTGCTTCCTCACAGGGAAGTCTCCAGGAGCCCACTGTGATTTAGGTTGTAGATCTGCTTCACCTCTGGCTTCTTGTGCCATTAATGGGTCGCTGTGTCTGTTGATTGTGTGGCAAAGTAGTAACTTTTGCAGAATGAGATACAGTGTATAATCCACCGCTTGTCCATTTGAAGTCATTCCACTGAGTTAAATCAGAGAGAATTCCCTGAGATGTCCTGCCAACAGATTGAGGTCAGGAGGAAGGAGTTGTCAGATCCAGAATGAAACCTGACCAGGCAGACCAGTCCAAGTTCTTCACAAAAGATTTTACTCCCTTTCAAGATTCCCTCTGCTTATACATGACAATTAATTGACTTGGTGACTTCTGTTGAATTCAGCAGAGGACAAAAATGCTTAACTTAAACATTGCTGGAGCGGTTTAAATATGAAGACTTCAGTGTCTATCCCTGGAAAGGCATTTTAGCCACACAGTATTTTATTAAATAATGTAAAATAAAGTATTTTTTTTATTTTATTTGAGAATTGGTCTTGTGCTTATCCATCCAAATGAAGTATCCAAATATTATTTGTTTCAGCCTCTTTTACTGTGCTGGATTTTGATTCAGGTGGATCCTATGCAATTTCCCCCTGAAATAGAAGAAATCTGAGGAAACAGCAGAGATACCTATTTTGGAGCAGGTTACTTCCAAAGAGGTGTCCCATTATAACCTTGTCAGGACACCTCAAACACCATCGTGCTAACAATGTTTACTGATTTAAGCCATGTAGCAAAGCTTATTTAGCGAATTGGTATTTTAGATTTCATGTTAGATGACTCCAAAGCCCTTCAATGCCTCTGAATTTTCCATTGACCCGAATGTTTTCTGATTGTAAAATTTTAATGGGACAAAATATTATAAATCTGGAAGATTTTTAATTGACTTTCCCAACTGTCACTGTGCTTTTGTGAGCTGCCTAAACCAATATAGGATTTAAACTGGGATGGCAGGAAGGTAGGTGGGGGATGAAGGGTGGCGAAATTAGAATCCAGCCCCTGATTGCAAGGGTGTTAGATGAAATGGTACCTGGCTGCTATGGGTTTTTATTTCTTGTTTTATATTTTTTGTGTGTGTGTTTGTTTTATTTTAAGCCACATACATATATAGGTGAGATAGGCAGCTGTATAAAACAAATAAATTCATAGAAAATAAAAGTTAGGTTGGTTATACAGATGCAAGTTACATGTGAGTTTTCAAGTACTTTATTAAGTTAAGAATGGCAATAAGTTAAAAACCCACTGTATTCTTTGAGGCTTGAGAGAGCTCAACATTATGAATGAGGTGTATGTGAGTTAGTGGGGATTTCAACATTTTAAACTACCGATTCTGTGGGCGTGGCTTAGTGAGCATGGCAGGGGAAGAATACTGTAAAATCCCCATTCCCTCCCCACCCTACTAACCTGTTTTCCAGCTCCGTTATCCTGTGTAGGGCAACAAAGGAAGACCCAGCTGATCAGCTGGGACTCGGGAGACAGAGAATAGATGGGGTTGGCGGGGCCAATCAGAGGTGGCATTTGCCAGTTCTCCGAACTACTCAAAATTTCCACTACCGGTTCTCCAGCACTGGTCAGAACTAGTGAATACCACCAAATACCAAAAAAAATGTGAGTTCAACCATTTCTCCCTCGTTGGTGGGAAAGCCATCCATGGCTACTCTAAGACTGGGGAATGAATGTCCCTTTGAAGGGACTTTCTATTGAGTCTAATCAACGCTCAATGTCCAGGCTTTACCACTAGGTGGCCCTACAGGTTTTCCTGTGGAAATCCAGGAGGCTGATATATGCTAGGTTCATTTTTGTTAAAAAAAAATAATAATAGGCAGCTATAGAAATCAAATAAATAGATTCTGCCTGACTCTGGCCTGGGATGGCAGCAAGAGACCTGAAGCCTTCGAATATCTAAATTAAAACTATTCTAATTCAGGGAGGGGGGAAGGGGATGGAAGGGAATGGGGAGGGGGAGAGGGAGAGAGTTCTCAATGGGTCAATAAAACCACTATGTCCCTGCTCTTCTTTAGGAAAAAGCAGGACAGAAAAGGTAAACAAGCCAGCAATCTTAACATGGTGTGAATCCCTAAAGAAAAAAGCCAAGCATCGAAGGAAACAAGATCCCCTTGAATTTCATCTCAAAATCTGTGCAATTGTCTGGGGAATTTACTGAAAAGTGGCCTGTTAGAAAAAACAGGATTGTTTTATGTAGAATTGTCTGGACTTAGAAAGTACAGCTTCCCCACCAAATCCATGAAGTGGGTGGAGAGAAAGAGAGAGGGAGAGAGAACAGGATAAAATAATATGCTAATTAGGATGGCCTTGTTGATGATGACTGATTAAAATAATACAGTGTATGTGTATGAATGCATGTATGTATACACAGTATTGTTTTCTCTAAACAACTACAAAGGTAGATGGCCTTATCTGTTTACGGCTATTAAAGAATTACATCAACACAAGTACATCAAATGATTAAACTAAACTTTGTTAGAAGTTCAAATAACTCTTGTCACCCACTTTCTGGAATTATGGTTTGCTTGCTTGCTTGGTTCTCTCTTTGAAGACACTGCTTATAAAAAAACAGCAACCAACCAAACAATAAATCTAATGGATGCTGTTATGGAAAAGGGACGAAACATTTCCAGAAAGATGGAATTTAATATGATCGCGTTCTGGATACCACTCATCAGGGCAAAAGGAGAGTGGATTTCCCTCCTTGTGTGTGTGTGCGCACGTGCGCGCGTGTGTGTGTGTTTGTGTGTGTGTGTGTGAGAGAGAGGGGGGGAGCATTCCCCAGGCCTCCTCCCAACCCAGAGAGAGCAACAGGAGTGAGTTGACCCTTCTTTTGAACCTTTCTTGTTCTGCCTGACACCCGCGGTGAAACCAAGTTCATCCCAATGTAACGTCTGGCACTCGAGGGGTCTAGACAGATGTAAACACTGCCAGGATGTTAGGACCAGCTTCTTCAAGGAGCTCAGGAGAGGAGGACGCCATTGTTTATTACCTGTCTTAGCAGAAGTGCTCCGCGGTTCACCTCAAAGAACCCCTCCGTAAAGCTGGGAAGCAAATATTTGTTCAACCTTCTGCCTAGGAGCCCTTTGAGTTTCAAAGAGCTGGTGGGAGATTTAGATCCACTTGAAACACGCCTTCCATTTCAGCAGAGATGCTAGAAGGTGCTTAAGGCGGTGGCCAAGAAAAGGACAGACAGGGCAGCCGCTTCGGTGGTGTCAGAGAGGATGGTCCCCTAGAAAACCCCCCAACTCTGCGGTGGGAGGGGAAGCACCAATACTTGAAGGGACGGGGAATAGAAAATTCAACCACCTAGGTGCAAGTCCTTTCAACGAGACGGAGAAGAAAACAAGAAGAAAAGTATCATTTCCACATTTGGTCCACTAAGATTTCCTCTTGCGAATGTGCTCCTGAATGGCCAAGTAATAAATAGTGTCTTTGTGTGTGAGTCACCTTTTACAACACAGTAAGAACTGTTTCTGAAATAAACAGTTCTTATTAGTTTAGGGGATCAGGGACTCCCCCAAACTTGGCAAGTTGAAGACTTGTGGACTTCAATTCCCAGAATTCCTTAGGAGTTGAGGAATTCTGGGAGTTGAAGTCCACAAGTTTTAAAGTTGCCAAGTTTGGAGACTTCTGGACTAGACATATAAGGTTTCAAATAAGAAGCTTCGAAGGATATATATATATATATATATATATATATATATATATATATATATATATATATATATATATATGTATGTATGTATGTATGTATGTATGTATGTATGTATATGTGTATATGTATATGTATATGTATATGTATATGTATAATGTATATGTATATGTATATGTATATGTATATGTATATGTATATGTATATGTATATGTATATGTATATGTATATGGAAGGAGGAGATAATTAATCAGAGGGCATTGTGACCCAGCTTCCACTTACAATACGACTCTATACCCGTTTACTGAGAAATAAACCCTATTAAATTCTAATTCGTAGAATGAAGGAAAAGGAGAAACGCCAGAGCACCTAATTACACCCCCCCCCATTCTTCTGTTGCGAAGTTTTTCTAAAAAGAAAGCCGGCGGTAACGGGGTCTTCTGAATGCTGATCTGGGAGCAAAAGGCGCTTTCTAAACGCGCGTCTCTAGCTTCAAATGTTCAGAAGATGCGGTCAAGGAAAGGCCGTAAACTGGGATTAGAAAAGAAACAAGAGAAGACAGAAACTCCTGGCCGGTTCAAAGCCTTCCGGAAAACAGAAGGGGGCGCCAAAGGCCACCCCAAAAAAAGAAAAAGCACCCGCTGATATATCCCTTCCTATTTTGAGGAGAGGTTGCCCAAGCTGCAGTCTGCGCCGAAACTCGCCCAGGTGCTCTCGGGCACCGGAACGGCTTCCTACATGTTATTCCCTTCTATCGGCCTTTTACTTCGATCGTTTGTATCGGGATGGGGTGGGGTGCGGGTTAAGAGTTGCTTCTTGCAGGAATTCCCCCCACCCTACTCTGCGTGGGCTTTGCGGGTGTCACGAGGCCTCGTGGGGGATTCAGGAGTTTAAACAAAAAACAACAACAACAACCCGCTCCGTTTCGCTGAATTGCCACGGATTCAACCAGCATCGACTTCGACAGAGAAAACGAGGCAGCCGGGAAGTGCGGGGTTCAAATTTTCGAGCTGTCCTGCCAGGAAATCCAAAAAGCAAAATGGAAAAAGCAGCTGAGGTTGCTTTTTTGTTTTTTCCCCTTAATCAGGGCTCGGAAAGAGGACTTTGTCCACTAGCTGGTTCATTCTCCGTGGCTGTGTGTGTATATGTATTTTCCTGGATATATTCTGTGTTGGTGTGTATTAATCGTTTCCTAGAGGAAGGGTGGGGAAGCAAAAGGATAGGAGCGCAATTTTAACCCAAGCAAAGATCCACAATGCAGTACTAGGGGAAGCCCGTTTGTGCAATGGCGTTTCAGACAACAGGAGAGGCTTCTGTTTCCAGCTTGTTGCCCTTTCCCAGCCCTTCCGGTTTCAACTGAGCCCAGCCTTCGGCTGCTATTGCTACGAAGTTCAACTCAGGACGCCCCTTAATTAAAGGAGGAATCGGATTTTAGGCCTATTCGCCCTTTGGGAACCTTTAAAGGTGAAACCCAAAAAAACCCTTTCCTTGGGGGGGGGGGGGAGAAAAAAAATAATAATCCGCAGGCTCGCTTGGATTCTTCCGAGCTACTTAACAGTATGCAGCAATGCGTCTGTTCTTATTAGTCTGCGGAAGTATTAAGATTGTGAGGCATTAACTAACTCAGCTGTTTTAATTTGTATTTTTGGCATGGAGAGGAACGAATTCTTCCAAAGAATTCAGAGGCTTTGGGGGTTTCTTTCCAGTTCAGTGAAGTTCGGCTCAGAACTCAGATGCCACCTTTCCTCCAAAACCAGATGGTCTATGCCCAGATTCACCGGATAGCATCCCACCTAAGTTCACACAGGCCGATTTTTTTTTTTTTTTTGACCCACTCCCTGGAAAGGAAAAGAAAGGAAAGGAAAGAAGGCCGAAGTGCCCATTGGTGTCCGAAGAAGCGGCACTCGCACCCTACTAGTTTTAAGCCACACGCCGATCAACTCTCTCCAGGCGAAATCTTTCTGGTGGATGGACAAAAAAAAAAAAGGCTCGCTTTAAGCCCGGGATACGCCAACTGTATATGCTCGTTCTGAAATCAGCAGCGGGGCTTAATCTCTTTGGAAGTCAAACGCAGGGGAAAGGTGTTGGGGGTGTTAGAAGAGTCGCGCGATCAATCCGGGGTGCTCAGCAGCCAGGAGGAAGTACAAAACAGGCCACCCTGGGTTGGCCCGTCTGGCCATGTCCGTGTGGCCCCCTAAGAAGCGCTCCAGGGTTATTAATGACAATATTAGTGGTGCTTAATCTCTCTCTCTCTCTCCCCCCCCCCCCCCATTCTCCGTCCCCTTTCGGCGCTGCTTCTTCGGCGGAATTTGAAAGAGGAGAGAGAGCACGTGAGAACCGGGAAAGGGAACAGATGAGCAAACTGAGGTTCAGGTAACTTGCCGTTTGGCTGAGGGAGGGAGCTGAAAGAGAGGAGGAGATCCCTGGGCGAGTCGCCTTCTTTGCCTGCCCCGTTGAGACTTGGGAATCGAGTCCTTCACCAAAGACAAGAAATTGATATTTTAAGCAAGTCAATACCGTTTCGATTGAAGGGGGCGGAGAGAGATTGAAACGAGATCTAGGCAGGGGAGAAAGGAGTGAATGAATGAAAGCTTCCTTCCTTGCTTCACCTACATTCAAACAAGCCCATACACTTCGCCGATTTAAATCGTGTTTGGAAGGCGCGTTGCCCCCTCCCCTTCCTTCAGTGAAAGGATGTTGTGCTTAAGGCGAAGGAAACACTTTAAGCAGACTTTTGTCGTTAAAGGGTAGACCCATCCTCTGTCAGAAAAAAAAAAAAACTTTGGAGGGGGGGAAGGGGGTTCTGTGGGGCGCGCTAAGGAAATGTAGGGAACCCGCTGAGATGACGCTGAACGGAGCCGTTCCCCAGCTGGGGGTTGCGCCTGATGAGGCCGGTCTGATCGGTAAGCATTTGCCGAGAACGTCTGGAAGGCTGAAGGTGGGGCGGTTTCGTGGCCAGTGGCCAGGGCGAGTGCGTTTCTTCCAGGAAAACCCGTTTTTGGTTTTTAAGGACACCAGCGAAGCGGGTCAAAAGCAAGCAGGGAGATGGGTGGGGGTGTGTGTGTGTCAAACGGTCTCCGCCTCCCTCTTCCCTCGGGCAGGTTTTCTTCTCCCTGGCTGTCCCCCAAACCCCTTTCTCAGGAATCACACAATCTGTTTCCGCCGTTTCTCCGGCGTTGCTGTTGGACCGAGAGAGGGAAAAAAAAAAAACGAACGAAAAAAGCGGCGCCTTTAGGAGCTAAAAAAAAAGAAAGAAAGAAAGCGGGGCACACACTCACGCGGGCGCGTTCACACGCACACAAGCTCTCGGTCTCCTCTCTCTCTCTCGTGCACAAAAGCAAATGGGGAGGGCGAAAAGGGGGGGGGGCTGGAATCAGGGCATAATGATTCACCTAAATGAAGGGGGAAATGTTGCTCAGTTCGTTTATTAATCAGGCTGCCAATTTCACTCCAGAGGCCAAATCTCAGCATCCCGTGCAGGATCTGATCGAGCGCCGGACGAGGACTCCTCTCTGCCGCCGCCGCCGCCCCCTCCTCCTCCTCCTCCTCCTCCTCTTCCTCCTCCTCCTCCTCCTCTCCAGTCCTGGTCTTTCCGCCTCCCTTGGTGGATCTATTTGTCTGCTCTGAAGCCGCCTTCATTATCCGCTGACAGGATCTTGTATTTATTTGCTTATAAACCTGTTACAATAAATGATTATTCGACCAGCGTCATTCGTACCTTAATGACGAGCCCTCCTTTCCTGTGATGAATGACATTTCGGGGCTAGAAAGGATGTATAGGTCATTTTGACCAGTCATTCCCTTAGCGTTTACATCTCGCTCCCCTTTCTCTTCTTCTTCTTCTTCTTCGTTTTGTGCCTCCTTAAAAAAATAGGGATATTTTCCTGACCTGAAAGCGAATAGGCCCTTGTTGCCGTGAGCTGATTATTAGAAGGACCAACCATATATTTATATACATCACACCTACAACCACGGACATTCAGGCACGCACGCCTGCATACGTTCTCTCATCCAATTTTTTTTTTCCCCAGCGTGGGGGGAGCTGAGATGATGGAAAGAATAAGAAAAGAGATGATTTTGATGGAAAGGGGGCTGCACAGCCCCACGGCTGGCAAAAGGCTGGCGAATCTGACCGAGGCGGCTGGGAACGCGGTCCTGGAGGCCCTGGAAAACTCGCCCCACGGCGGCCGGCTCAGCCCGAGACTAACTTCCGCTTCTGTGCACAGTTCCATCGGGGATCTCCCCTCCGCCAAAGGCAAATTCGAGATCGACGCTTTATTCAGCCTTCAGCACCAGAACAGCGAAAGCGCCGGAGCTGCAGACCTGCCTCCGACCGAAAGCCGGAAGAAAATGAGCCATTACTCAGAAGTGGCAGCAGAGGTAGACATGAACAGCGACGTGGAGGTAGGCTGCTCCGCGCTCCGCTCGCCCACCAGCCTGGCCTCCTCCCTGAAGGAAAGCAATAACAAAGGTAACTCTCCTCTCTCGCGCTCCCCATCCCACCCCCGAAGCCGGATTTTAGCGGGGCAAGGTGGGGGTGAGTGGGGTGTGTGGAATCCAAGCCCAACAGGATCGAACCCTTATCCTATGTTCTTCTTTTACTTATTTCCTTTCCCCAGTTGGAGAAGAAATCCCGTAAAATACCAGGTATTAATTTGGAGACCAACTGAAGGTGCTAGGAACACACAAGAGTGCCTCCCAAGCACTCTTAAGGAATCTGAAGGAAAAGGTTATGGAATTCTGTGGTTGTACCCACTGTCCGCACTAAGCGACTCTCGAGTGGCATTTATACTCTGGATTCTCTGTGTCAGTGTTGTGCACGACAGGAGTGAAAATGCATTTGTACACAGCAGATCCCCACATCCGAGGAGATCGGCTACGGGATTTACACGGCTGACCTAGAAATCCGAGAGTCACTTATTTGTCGGCTATGTTTAACCCTCTTCCCCGATTTCGCAGTTGTAAACAAATGCTTTTTCTGGATTTTGATGAAGTGTGTTTAGAAAGGAGTGTGTATATTGCTCAACTCCAAGATCGCAATTAGATCCTGTAGGTATAATGGATGTAGCCCCGTTTATTTAGAGCGTAGCTAGCGGGATCCTTTAAGTTATCTCCACATATGCCTGATTTTCTATTCTGGGCTTTAATTGAATTTAATTTTAATTGCTCTTTTCTATACCTACTTTTTGCCTTCTCCCTCCCTCCTGTGCGACCTACTTAGACTTTTAACTTTGACTAGGAATAATGCATCATAATGCCACAAACTCATCCAAAAACTTATTTTTAAAGCAGGGAAGAACACATTCAATCGGACTCAAGTTGCGCAATTAGAATCACCAGAGGCTGTGGGACTGTGGGAACTTTTAGGAAACACATTTTTAATAGGGCGTTGGTTTGCAATCCGAATTGGGCAAGCCTTTCCATTTATCTTTCTTTTGTATATCTCTGGAAAAAAAGTGAACGAAAAAGTAAGGGAAAAAAAAATCCCCAGCGATGGGCCGCAGAAAAGATTAGCTGTAAGCACCTTACAAAAGACACCTCTAACTTTCCCCATCGAATATATTATTTTAGGCAGCGTTGAATCTTTTTATCAATAGATTGTTTTTGTTTTTAAAGGATGCTTAACTTTCTTGATGACTTCTCATTTAACTGCAAACAACAGATAAAAGGAGAAACTTTCTATTGATTCTATTCACGCCGTCAATTTGTTTTCCCCGACATTAATTATTGGGGGGAGTGTGGATTGCAAGGGCGATGTCCAGGCAGCGCGACTCGGGGACAATAAAGCAACGTCTTTCTTTTGTCACTTTTTTTTTTCCTGGAAGGCTATTCGGAGAGCAGTTCGACTCCAAGCACCACCAACTCTTCCTCAGGATCCACACTGGGCAACTTGCACAGCGGAAGCAGCCTGAGCACTTCCAGCTCCGGGGCCGATCAAGTGAGGAGATACCGCACCGCTTTCACCCGGGAGCAAATCGCCCGGTTGGAAAAGGAATTCTACCGCGAGAACTATGTTTCCCGGCCTAGACGGTGTGAGCTGGCCGCGGCGCTCAATCTCCCCGAGACCACCATAAAGGTATTTGCCGAGAAAGAGGGACTCAGGGAGGGAGGCAGGCAGGGCCGGGCGGGGAGGGTGGCTGGCTGGCGGCCTGGGACTCGATTTGAGGGTTTGGGTTGTCACTTCTGTGTGTGTGTGTGTGTGTGTGTGTAGCTCCCTAGGCTGTAATCCTGTTTCAGCGGGGCTGCCCTGAGATTGAAAAATGTCCTCTCCAGCGCTGGCTTCCTCAGAAAGGAGGAAAGAATTCTGATCAATGTAAAAAGGAAACAGATAAATAAAAGGAAAGCTGATTGCTTTGTTATTTTAAGAACTTCCTCTTTCCATGGGATATATTTTCGTATTTTATTTTCTTCACTTTACGTTATTCCTTTTCATATTTGTAGCTACATATATTTGTAGCTATATACACACACAGAAAGAAAGAAAATAAAGAGATAAAAGCAAAGACAGAGTGAATGAAATATCAATAATAAAAATAAAAGAAGCGGGTAAGGGATTGGATAATTAACCAAGTCACTCTAGAACTGAATATACACATTTTATTTTTTTCCCATTGGTGTATTTTTGTTATTTTTCTCTATAGGAATTTTCTCTTCCCTTTAAGAGAAAGGATGCTAAGCCATGTGGCCTCCTGTAACTTTTTCAAAAAATGTAGATTGGCACTACAAATAAAAACAGATTTAAAAAGAGAGCAGCATTAATAGTCTTGTATTAAACGTGTCTTTGTGCTTTTTAACTTGAAGACCCGGAATTGTGCCCTCAGCCTAACTCTTCAAGAAGGCATTATGTGAATCATTTCCTAAATAATTGCAAAGGGGACTGAGATAAAATGACAGTGAAAAATATATTAGAAAGCATTCCCCACCTAGAATCCCCTTTATTATGGTGGTTATTTTACAAATTCAGCGGAAACTTAGTCTTACAGCAGTTTTCACCTTCTGAAAATTTGGCGCTGGGCGATAATTTCAGTTTTGTATATGCTTATTTATCATGGACAGAAACTAAGCTGAATTAATAGTAATTGATTGGATTAGAAGTTGAACGGCCAGTTCAGAATAAAACAAAACTAGAATTTTTGATAAACTTTTAAGGTGGATTTTTGAGAACACTGGCAGTGATTGTTCAAATAAAATACAAAATGCTTTTTCGCAAAGAGACACTGATGTACTTCTAGCCTGAATTAAAATCAAAGAAGCCAGAATGTTAGAGAAGGATTTCGAGTTGATTTATCCAGGATTAAAACGCAGGCAGCTTCTGTTCGATCTTGGGTAAGCGTTAGCTGACGAAAAACGGCCTCCGCGAAGCAATTTTAAGCAGAACCGGAATTCCGCCTGCGAATCGGTGGCAGAGTTCCTCTTGGCCAACTAGGAAACGGCCGTAGTGGTTAATTAAGATCGGGACCTAGAAACTAGGAGGCTGTGAGTTCTAGTCCCGGCTTAGACACAAAAGCCCAGGTCTGGGTGACCTCGGGCCAATCCCTCTTCTCTCAGCCCAGCCCACCTCACAGGGTTGTTGTGGTGGGGAAAAGAGGAGGAGGAGGAGGAGGAGAAGAGGCTGTTTCGTGTGTTCGGGCTTTGGGTTACTTATAAACTGAGGACGGTGAAATCTAATCCCTGTTCAAAAGAGAAAAGCGAGGACAGGAGGAAGCCGAGGCGGCTGTTGCTCGGGCTCTCTCCCACCTTTCTGACTTACTCCCCGTCTCCCCCTTCCTCCTCCCCAGGTGTGGTTCCAGAACCGGCGCATGAAGGACAAGCGGCAGAGGCTGGCCATGTCCTGGCCCCACCCGGCGGACCCCAGTTTCTACACCTACATGATGACCCACGCGGCAGCCACGGGGAGCCTGCCTTACCCTTTCCATTCCCACGTGCCCCTCCACTACTACCCGCACGTCGGGGTGACGGCGGCGGCAGCGGCGGCGGCTGCGGCCTCCGGAGCGGCCGCTTCGCCCTTCGCCACCTCCATCCGCCCGCTGGACACTTTCCGAGCCCTCTCGCACCCGTATTCCCGGCCGGAGCTGCTGTGCAGCTTCAGGCATCCGGGCCTCTACCAGTCGCCCGCCGCCGCCGCCGCCGCGGGGCTCAACAGCAGCGCGGCGGCCTCCGCGGCGGCGGCGGCGGCAGCGGCGGCGGCAGCGGCGGCCGCCTCCTCGGCTCCTCCCACCGGCTCCGCCCCTTGCTCTTGCCTCAGTTGTCACAGCAGCCAATCAGCGGCGGCAGCGGCGGCGGCGGCCGCTCTGGGCTCGCGCTCCTCCAGCTCGGATTTCCCCTGCAGCGCGGCGGGAGCAGCAGCGGCGGCGGCCGCTTCGCAACGCTCGGAGAGCAGCTTCCTGCCTTACTCGGCGGCCGTGCTCAGCAAGACCGCCGTCCCTTCCCCGGACCAGCGGGAGGAAGCTCCCTTGACCAGATAACCAGCCATCACCCCCACCCACGGCGGCCTCCCAAGGGCGCAGATGGAGCCGGGGTATCCCGGGGCTGGAGCGAACCGTTTGGGGGACAAGGTGGGAAGGGAAGCGAAGCCCATATGGCCGGAGCTCTAAACACAGAAAAGCGGTTTATTTTCTAGTTGCTGTGCTTAACGAGGCTGGCTTAGGACGGCTCCGGTTTAATACGGAATCCCCCCCCCCCAAAAAAAAAAAAAAAAAGGAGAGGAACTGCTGTGGCTGCTGCTGTTGCAAAAGTTTTAATAGATGGGTTTGGGCCCCGGTAGACCAAAAACTATAAGCCTTCCTCTTCCTCCTCCTCCTCCCTTTCCCTCCTCTCTCTCAGTTGGAAGGACCGTCTGTGTGTAGAAAAGGGGGAGAGAGCAAAAAAAAAATTTTTTAAAAAGGGGAGGGGGGAAGCGAAGCCTTCCAGACATTTATGGTACTTTCTTTTGAGTCTTTGGGGAGCATTGGCTCTGCTCCCCCTGCTGATAGCAATGGGAACTGTTTGGCCTTTTTCTCAGCGTTGAGCTGCCTTTTGTTTTTTTGGTTTTGTTTACCTGATTTGTTTCCTCCTCCAAAACCTGGTTTTTGGAGAGCTTCATATTTATAGCCTGGTTCCTTCGTCTCTCTCCCCCCCCCTTTCTTTCTTTCTTTCTTTCTTTCTTTCTTTCTTTCTTTTGTCCTGAAGCAAACTACCAGCAGTATCAATTTATAGGAATTTGGTGGAGGATGTGAAGCTGACAAATGCCTGCTGTTCAGGGAGTTTTAGGGGAAAGGAAAACTCGGTGTTTAGTGCCCTTTCTGATTTCCCCCCCCTTGAAGACAGAGAAACCCGCTTCCCTGAATTAAATCAAACGGGGGTGGGGGGGTGGAGGGGGGCCTTGAATGGGTTGGTTAAAAGAAAGGCAGGGTAGTTTAGAAAAACAGGAACTGCAGCATGTTGCCTCCCAGTCTCCTACTCTGCATTATCTGGAAAATACTTGAAACTTTCTTGGCATGTATCCTATCCTAAAATGGATCTTCTGCATAACTTTTTTTTTTAAAAAAATGTTAAATTCTTTCCCTGTTTCCCCCCTCCCGGAGGAAAATAATATGCTTGTTTTATTTAAATCCCCCACTCCTCTTCCTCCCCAGCACTCTGGCTAACTCCCAGCAACTTTCCGTGAACTTGAGAGACGCTTCAAAAACCACTGGTGTTACTGCGGTGTCAATTTTGATGCTAATAATGTGCAGATTATGACGAAAATTGCCAATCATGTTCTCTGATAGACCCTCCTTTGAATGCAGAGTGGTGGGGGGAGTTTCCCCGCACGGAGACCTGCTGTCAAGTACTAACAACCCGCTAAGGGAAGTCATTAGAAGAGACGGATAAGAGACTTGGTACATAAAACATTGTTTCTGGTGCAAAGGCGGTAGGTTATTTAAGTTAGATCTGTTACCTTGGAAGTGATTTTCTTTTTCTTTTTCTTTTTCTTTGCACAAGAAAGCTACAGTTCTGATCATCTCAATTGCCAATTTTTATTTTGGGAACTTGGATGCCCCCCCCCCCAAGGGTAGACTTTCTCCTTTACTATTCCACCAATGTGAAAGAGCCTCATTAAATCAAACTTGGATATTTCCATAATGCTCCTGGCAGAGTCACTTTACTCTTCACATAATGAGAATTTTTTTCTGAAGAGTTGAAGCTCTCACATAACTAGCTATTGCTTATTTAGGCCCCATGTGTAAGGCGTGAGCACAGCCCATTCATTTCCCCCCTTATTTATATATATTTCAAATAAGTATCCTGAAATTTGCCGATTTCTAAGACACTGGATTTGTTGGGGTTTTTTTTTTCTTCTTTCTTTTTCCAACCCCATATTTTGATAATGGACATTCAGGAAATTATTTTCCAGTCTGTACTGTTTTGTTCAGTGAACAAAAACTGCATTTTATTTTTATTATTTTTATTAGTGGGGTTGGGGGAGTCAAAATATAGCAAGAGATTGCTGGTATGAAGATAGGAGAGGAAAGATTAAAAACAACAGAGGTGGCAAGAAAAGAAATGTCGATTATGTTAACGAGATATACAGAGAACATTGAATTAAGGAACTAATCCTCAAACAGTAAATATTTTTTGTAATGAAACAAGGTTGAACTACTTATGCATCAAAAGAAAAATACCAGCTATTGTCCACTGATTTTATATTTAACTTTTAAATTAATATATAATTTAATGCTAACTAATTTTAAAAAATGTGGCATTCTTTTATCAACATTTACTTTTTTCCCAATTCTCTAAATAGTTTGGTAATGATGCCCCTTATTGGATATAGAGAGAACGATTTTGGCAATAATGTTTACATTTTCCAAAATAGAAATAGATGAATTAAATCTATATATCTTGGAAGTGGTTGATAGGTTTGCTGGTAAATAAGATTAAAAAAGAAACAAAATAATTTATGTTAGGTCCAATGGATCTAGTTATAACGAAAAAATTGTGAATAAGTCCTGTGCTTCAGATATTCACTGGCTGTATGAATTTACTGTAAAATATTTTACAAATGTGCAATAACAACAAAGCTTTGTATATTATGTTATTTATTGTGTTTGGTCATGTAAAATAAATGTTATTTAAATCAAAAGCCACCTGATTTATTTAAGATTTTGGGGAGGGAGGGGAAATTCTTCCTGATATTTGGTTTGTTTGCTGTTTAAGACAAATATATATTTTTAAATGTTATTCAGCCTTATGACAGCTTCTTAAAATAATCCTTTTGCTGCTTTTCCATACACGTATCAGATGGATTAATTCATACTAATTGGTTTTTTACTGCAAATGCAGCACATTACTCATGTTTATAGCAGACATGCAGAGAGTCCAAACATTGGTTTAAATAATTGCCTGGCCCTACAGATGTGTGTTTACAAACACTATGTGCATTTTCTGTAGGAAAAGCAGTCAACAGATATTAAATTTACCTCACCGCTCATGTATTTTAATGTTTTCCTGATAATTTAAGTAAATATGGTTTACATCTTTTAGGACAAAGAAGGGCAGTTTCTTTCATTTCTAAAGAGTACCTTGTTTAACAAAAATAAAAACCAGAGATAATGGTTCTTACAGAATCATGCTGAAGATACTTCTTAAGACAAAATACAAGTTTTCCTTCCTTTCCTCCCTTTCCTCCCTCCCTCTCTCCCTTCCTTCTCATAAAATCAATATTTCAGTGAGAACATGTAAAAAGTCAACGAGGAGTATCAAGCAGTCTATTTCTGTTCAATTAAAAACATTAAAAAAAAAAAATCTTGCCAATGTCCCTTGCACAAAATTCACCTTTACTAACTGCTCACCATGGCATTAATTACAACGACAAGGAAGCTATTGGGAATACAGAGGCTGCTATCACAAACCATTTTGGCCTGTAATTTACCATTATTATTGCATTAGCTCTAAATGATACAAGCTGATACTGTCTTTAATTGCAGTTTGGTTAAGTATATACTGGAGTGTTCCCTAGGGTTCTTTGTTAGATAAGCCACACACGCCCCACTTTCTCTGTCTCTCTGTCTCTCTTCCCCCCTCCTCCTCCAGCCTTTTTCTCCCTGTCCTCCCCCCTTCTCCTTTTGCTCCCAAAACACCCCCATTAAAGAAATACGATTATAGCAGCACATTTGGACTAGTGATGTATCACCCTGCTTTTCTGTGCTCTTTGCTAACTCGGGGGTTGTAACCCTTAAAAACAAAAGCATTGAGATAGATGGGAAAGCAAACAGGAAAAGACAGTGCCCCCCAAACCCTGTCCGAAATAACCACGTATTTTCCCCCCTGATTGTTGTCGTCTCGAGGGTGCGAAGAATGAAAAAATAATTCATCATAAAATGCAAGAAGACTGTCTGTCATCACCCCTGAATTGTTTTTGACAAGAAAATAAATCTGTAGGTTGTTTAATATATTTTATATTTTCTTTATTTCGGCGCTAATAGAAAAACCAAATTAAATGTCCACCGGCGAGATAGAAATGCAAAGATCGATGATCCAGCCCCCCCTACTGTCCAATCGCCCCTATTTAATTGACTGTATTTTCTGGGTAATTGAACTGCTTGTTGTAAATTGAAGATTTTATAGAAACGACATGAAAACTACATTTACTGACACTCATCGCATCTTTGACATTGATTATCTGATCAACGCATGTCATGCTAACCTCCAATTCTTCATTACACACTGTTTATGAGCTGTTACAGAAGAACTTGCTTGTTCCAGGGTGATTGATTGCCTTATTAACGCGTGTTCTTGTAAGTGTGACCGAACTGATTACGATGCATATGTTTAGAATAATGTTTCATTTAGCTGACTGCGAATAATGCAGGGTGACAGCTGCTGCGGGAGGACAAAAACCCGAACTACAGGGAGCATTTGGGACCAAAAAGCCCAAGTTATTTAAGGTGGAACCAATCATCCAGAGGGAACCTCTGGAATGACTGAAGCGCTTGACAGGGGCTTCCTCTGCGAGGACAATCTCTCTGCCCGCCTCCAATAAATTTCAGCGGGTGTTATGGGAAACAATAGTCAGATATGGAGGGGTGGCTGGGCTGGGGACAAGCGGAACTGGGCTTTTGTTGTTGTTTTTTTTCACCGTGCCTGTGATGTGCCTGATTTAGGAATAAATGCCCTCTCTGCTCCCACATATTGGCAATTCCAACAATAAAACCTGAAGTTTTATTTGGAATAGGCTTTCTTTAGGGGAGGAGGTCAACTAAAAGAGGTCAACTTCAAGTTATGAATGGTAGAACCAAGAGTAGTTTGAGTTGCCTGATCTGGCCAGGGAAGAGGACTGGCAAGAGGCAAAGCTTTGTTTTGTTTTGCTGCCTTCCCTTGTCACTTCTGAATGGGTGGCCTTTTGAAGACATCCTTAAGTTTTCATCTGCAGGGAGTTTTTAAAGCCTCCATTGAGGGAGACTCGAAGAAGCAACATAGGTAGTCTGGTCTAAAGGAAACATTTCCCCTGTTCTAGGATCTTTTCCTTTGCTGTACTTAGAGGTCGGCAGGGCAGTGAGTTTGTTTTATCTTTACACTTGAGTTTTGTCCTGAAGAAGTCCCAGAAAGTGTATAGAATAATAATCCAAGACACTTTCTCTAGCTGGGTATCCAAAACTGAATCCAGCATGGTGACAAGAGTTTCCTTCTCTGAAGGTGGACTTTATTCCACGCTTTCCACTCTGCAAACAACAGCTGTTCTTTAGGGAAGCTTTGAAGAGCCCACAAGCTGCACTGGTCTGAGGAAGGTAGCCCTGCAAGCCACTACAATGTATGCTTACTCACAGAACTAAAGTCCCTTCTTGGTGGTTCCTATACTCCAGGGTGCCCATGAGTGGTGAGGCACAATGGGATTCTCTACTACATCCATTCAGAAGCCTCCATTTCTCAGTATTTGTTCTCTTGCAGAACTACTGTCCTTGAAGGAGGAAAAGGGAAGGCAAAAGAGCTGAAAGACAAGAATGACAGAACCCTTTTCTGTGTATATGAACTTTCTTCTGTGATTAAGCTACTCTTTTTTATTGGGTGTGAAACTGAATTGTCTCCATCAGGAATCCAGTACATTTGTGTCTCTCTGAGAGAACACATTTCACGTGCCTTCAAAATAGCACTTCTGATATTACCTGGATCAGAAATCCAGATTATCCATCCCCAACTGAATGTTGATTAGTGGGCATGAAAAGGTCCATTCTAAGTATATCTTCCAAAAGCACCAATTTCACTAAGTTAACACCAAAAATACCCATATGGCCGTTAAACGGTGCATGCAAAAGATTTTAAAATGTGAGCTGGTTTTCTGAAAGGAGATAAGGGGATATGAAGGAAAGTAATGTCTATATTAACAGTGTAGTCAAAATCTAAAGCAGATTTTTTTTTCACCAATAGAATTTATTTTCTGTTAAGGATGGAAGTCTAGACTAAGTCCAGGGTTGAATAAAGTGCCTTAACTTGCAAGCCTACATAGAAACTAAATGAGAAGTAGAATATGACTTGATTCAAATATGATTATTTTCTATACATCTATTTTGCCTTCAGAATTTGTTGCGTCCCAAAGTGTATGCAACCATAAAATATAATAATTACCCCATAAAAAAAGGAACCACATGCAGATTAATAAAGTAACAGCATAAAATTTCAGCATTAAAATTAATAAACAATAAGAGGCATGATTTCCTATAAAGCTGTCCAAAGATTTACCAAAATAAAAACATTTTTGAAATCTCTCCTAAAAGCTAGCAATACTTTTTTCTCTAGAGGGAAGATAAATCCTGATGTGTGAGGCCATCACAAACAAGGTGCTGGTATTCATTTCTTAAGGTTGGTTAATATTGGTGCGGCCCTTCTGTGGTCTAAGTAGGTTCAATTCTCCAAAGAACTCATTCAAAGGTATTCCATGTCAACCGTTCAAGTCTATTCAGGTTAATGGGACTTGCTTCAGAGAAATAATGTGCAAACCTGGGACTACAAGTTATTCCTGCCTGTTGCTTGAGAACTGGAGGTTTGGCCCAACATCTGGCAAGTCACAGATTTCCCTTCTCTGGAAAAATTGGCAGCCAAAACGTTCATCCCAGGATTGGATGGATCCAGTCTTACATCAGGTTAGATCTGGATGGTAAGAAATTCCTAAGATGAAGTCTTACAGAGTAGAACTTGTGACTTGATTAACCTCCAGAACCTCCTAGAAACTGAGTTGTGCTTTTGTCCTCTTGTGTGTGTGTGTGTGTGTTTAACCTTGAAGTATCTCCCTGAAACCCTTTCCATTTTCCTATTTGGTGTTGGTGTTGGGGAGATGCTTGAGCTATTGTTTGATGGGCTCCCTTCTGCTCCATTTCTCCTGCCCTTCGAAAGCAAAGCGGGGAGCCATCATCTTGGAAATAAATTGTGGGGATAAATTTGGTTGCAACCAGTCTCTGCTTGGACACTGGCAAAGTGGACCTGAGCGTTTCATGTTCCTAGGAGGCGAGGAGAAGGGTGTGTTCCGCCCTCACCTTGCAGCCCAAAACCAAGATGCCTTGGTTGCTGGCTCCATTCCGACGTAGTTAGAGGAAAACTCAGAAGAAAGAAGATGTGCCTCTTTAGGGCCGAGGGGCTTCCTTTTGTCATTCTGGAAGCAGCAATCCCCTTTCCCTCTCCCGGCTGTCCTCCCTGTATGATTCCTCCTCTCCGTCTCCCTCACCCCCGCCCCGTCCGTTTTATTTTAATAAAGTTATCCTCGGGCATTATTTACAAGCGCTTATAATTTACCTACGCTATTTGGCAAAGCAGCCGGGGTGGGGTGGGGGAGGCTCCAGGAGGGAGGGGGCGGGAGAAAGGGTTGTAGATAGAAAAGCAAGCGAATGAATAAAGACTTCATAACTGCTGGTAGAACAGACTGGCTCCTGTAATGAAGAAAAGATTTATGTCACGTTATTTCAAGCCCAAATAGCGGCAGCCTCTGTTTGTCTCGGCCCAGCGCTTCTATTTAAATGTTACTTTCATATATTATGTGGCATTAATTTAACTATAGCTCATTAAGGCAGAATGAAATGGTTAAATTAACTTATCAACCCATAATGATGATGAATGAGGTATTAATTCAGATACAAGCTGGGCAATTTGCAAGTTTACGCATTCTGATGGTTCTCAAATAACATTTTGAATAGCGGGTCAGCGCCTCAATCAATTACATAAGCATGTAAAGTCGGTCCCTCGGAAAAAAAAAGAAAGAAAAAAGAAGAGAGCCTTTTTCATGCATATGCATTAAAACATGTTCGCAATTACGCTCGGAAATTGCCTTCATTGGATTAAGCAGCAGGTTTGGTCGAGGGTTCTGGGCTCATTCCCTGCACTTCATATTAAAGAGCCGTTTGGGCTGCAAAAGAGCCAAGGATGGGGGGTGGAAAGCGAGGGGGGGGGGGAGGCCTGTTGGTGAGGAACAGCCACGTTTATCCAAAAGGAAGGGAAGGCGCAAAGACGTGCCAGCAATTTAGAAGGGTGCCATGCTTAAGCCAGCGGGGCTGATGGTTTTTCGCTGGGCTGGATTTAGTTTCCGTTCAGGACGCCGCTGGAGGAGATCTGGCAGCGAGCAGCCAGCTTGGCATAACTTCCCTGTGGGCATGATCTGTGGCACCCCGCGATCCTTTTGCTTTGGCATCTACAGGCCACCCCACTGAGGCCTGGAGAGTCTCGGTGGTCTGATCTGCCCAACCCGCAACTGTAAGCATCGTTTTCTCTCTTCACCCCACCTCCCATGCAAGCTGTTCTCACTGCTTTTCTTTTCTTTTCTTTTCTTTTTTTTTGAGGTTGGAAGAAAATCTCCGTTCTGACTCGGGTAGGTTAATTCCATTGGGGTACCAGTTTGAGATGGAAAGCCCCCACCCCCATCACCACCCGGTGTTGGACCCTGGTGACTTTTGGATGTCACAACAGGTGGCACGCTCCATGCCCACCTTCCCTGCTCTTGAGAAAGCTAAGCAGCAGAGCGAGGCCTGGTAAGAGGAGGTGGGCAGGAAAATCCCAGCCCCCTCCCCCCCCCAAGACCAGTAGGGGAAAGCGTAGGAACCTAGGAAGCAGACAACTGCACGCACAAACACTTCCACACCACAAAAGCGAAAGTGTTCCCTGGGCTGGTTTGGAGAGAGCTTTTTCTTTTTCTCTTAGCCCAACAGGCTTGACTGTTTTCAGCACAGCCTGTTGTTGTGCAGAATTGGGGGGGGGGGGGGGGGGGCGTTGTTGTTGGGCTCCCAGCCCTGCACTGCCCAGTCAATTCTCCAAGGAAAGCAGATGGAGAAGTGCAGCTGCTAAAAACACAAGGCACTCAATTACAAAACTAGCTGCCAAAGCCGGGCAGCCTTGGAGGATGCTTCTCAAGCACTGATCAGCTGCAACACCCCCAAGCCAGACCCACTGCTGCCTGTCTGCCAGTGGGAAAGGGGCCACCAAAAGAAGGGCACCTGGCCAGGACTCTCCTGTGACAAAGGTTCACGGGGAAATCCAACCGTCTGGAGAGAAGAAAAAAAATGAATGGGGATTTATATCCTCCCCCCATAGCATCTCCAATGATTTTCTTCCACCCCTGTAGCTTTTCGCTGCTATCAGATCCAAGAATAAATAATTATATCTTGAGTTTGTTGGCTGTGTGAGCTAAACATATCCTGTTGGGTGAAGACAGATTGAGAAACAAGACTCGAATTGGGGTAGGTGTGTATGTTTGTGTGCACACACGCACATGTATACAAAAAGGTCTGGAGCCCTTATGTTTCTCTCCTTCTTCTTATGTTAAGTAATTGTTTCAAAATGTGTGAGTTTGTGTGTGTGTTATGCAAAGCATGCTTAGTGGATTACATTAGCACCCTCTCCATTCAAGCCCCACAGGCAAAATCTGCAAGTATCACCAGCCAAGCACCTTTCATTAGGAACCAGACTGGATCTCATGTGCTGTTGTCTGTTTTTGCTGAACGAAAAGCCAATGTTGATATTGGCGGAGTGAAACCATAGGCCAGAGTCCCGCTACTACTGGTTCTCAGCAGATGGGTTAGGTCTGGGCTACACCCCGTAAGTCTATTATCTTCACCCCCCCCCCCAAGGAGTGCAGTCCCAAACAGAACTGGGTTGAATGTCTCAGGTTTGCAAAGTGCTGAGTAAGGCTTTGAAGCTGCAGTTTGGCTATTTTGCTGGAATCCATTCGGCAGCAAAAACTCTGCATGCTAATTTGGAGCCCAGGCTGTTCTTCTCATTGACCTCTGCCCTCCGATGCCATGAAGGTAAAGTGTGGGGTATCTGCAAATGAGAATATTAAGAGGAAGGGCGCCCTGTAGGACTCCTGCTTAAAAGAAGGGCCATTCAGCATTGTGAACTCAGATTATGTGATCTATGTATACTTAGGTCCTTGCCTTGCGCTATTGGCCTTTCTAAATTCCTATTGGCTCCTAAGGAGATAGGCAGAAATAATAGGCTTCAAGAACAATTTCCTTTTTCTTCCTTGGAGAATCGGTTTATTGGTTTTGATTTCTTACCCAAAACTGTCCTGTTTCCATTTTAGGAAACAGTAGAAGTTAGAGATATAATTCTTTTTAAAGATATCTGTCTGATTTTTTTTATCCACACCCTTCAGTTTCTCTTGAGATATTCTCTCTTGAGATACCAACGATCCAATACACATAAACCAACGATGTCCAAAATCTTATCCTTCTTGCCCAAGCAGAATTCCAAAAAGGGGGAGGGATGGGGGGGGGGTTACAGTGGTAGAAGGAAAACCACAAAACTTTTATTCCAAGCCAACTAAAAGATTTGGTTCTGAAGGCTCCTGAGCCAAGGGTGGAAATACTCAGTGCCAGCTGTTTCACACTTCCTTCTTCCTTTTCTGCCAGATCTCCTTGAAAAAGTAGGAAGAGTAGATTTAAGACTACCCAGAGAAGCTCCTTATTTTAAAGGAACCAAAGCACCAAAAGGCAGGGCAAGAAACAAGGGTTGGAAACTAACCCGGGAGAGAAGCAACTCCTTATGACTGACTGTTAACATTTACAAGCCATCTTGGAAGATGAAAACCTTTTGAATTCAAAGAAATCTGAAGGAAAACACGTAGACTTTGTTCCTCTGTGAAGTTAATTTTTGGTCTTGGTTAAATCAACTGCCACTGAGGAAACTTAGTGCTTCCTCTCTCTGTCTGGTTCTCTGTGAATTCTTTCTTGAATCCCCCTTTGCAAGGGATTCTGGATCACAACAATCCACAATGCAGTGATTCTCATTCTGTTTGGGCTCTGAAACTACTGTAAGCAGAATCAGCCTGATTTAGTATTTGGATGGATTTTGCTGGGGAAACCTATGAACGGTTGCTAAAAAGAAGTTTTTAAAAAAGTCGATGACATTTCCCCCCTTTACTGTTCCATGGGTGCTCTCTCAATTAGAAGTTGAACTTGCTTTGGAAGAAACCCGCTGCTTTGTAGGCGGTTGTTGAAAGCAATGAGACATCACCTCTGCTAAAACATTTTCAAGTGGAAGTGGTGGGGCCTGTACTACTGTACCTCCAAATTTGAATTGCAATTGGTATTGTTCCATGCAGACTTTGCATGATCCTGGGGTGGCTTCAGCTCTAATACCGATTGAATGAACTCCGTGGCCTTAAAAAAAGCTATTTTAAAAAAAATTCCTCACTTCTTGTATGTGTAGGGAGCACTCAAGTCCTCTAGAACAGGGGTCTCCAACCTTGGCAAGTTTAAGCCTGGTGGACTTCAACTCCCAGAATTCTGAGAATTGCCACGGTTGGAGATCCCTGCTCTAGAAGGCCCGCCCTCTTCTGGAGTCTCTCTATTCTCCACATGATCATCTGACTTTTGCTTCTTGTCCTTATTAGAGTGTTGGCAAAGCCAAGAGTTGAGGGAAAGTCCTACTTGTGTGAACTCAATTGCCTGGCAGAGATAGTAGGAAAGAGAATAGCTGTGTCATGATGAAAATTACTTGTGGGGATGAATACAATGTGGAACTGTCTTGGGGGTTTCGGGAAAAACATTTGGGTCCTTGGTTGGGTTCCTCAGAGTGATATGACCTGTGTTTCTAAGCACAGTGTCTTAATTTATTAGGCTTGGAGCCCAAAGGCAACAGCTGTTCCTATAGTCTGACTCTTTCCACTAATGGTTCCTTGGCCGTCAGTCAGGATGGAAAGGAAATTCCAAGCTAAAATTTTGAAAGAGGAACTTGTCATGGTATTGAAGAGGACTCTGATTAGTTACTACAAGCAAATCAGAAATGCTGGAAATTAATACCTCTGCAGGACTCCAGTTTGGAAAAAGCCATATCAAACAATTGGAATCGAAACTCTTGCTGAATTATTTGCCACCTAAATTATGTTTACAAAGAGGATTTGGTCAAATCAGTTTCCAGTATTCCAGTTTCCAGTGTTCCAGTTTGCTGCTGGGGATTCTATCCTCACCACCCTCCTTCAGAAATGTTATCTTGGCAACTGCAAAACCTTTCCTTGTCTGCTTTCACCCAATGTAAGCCTCGGTTTGCTTAACAAGGATTCACTGAATAAACAAGTCACTTAACAAGCTAAGTCATAAACTATAGTTTGCAAATCTCAGTAGCTGGACACATCAGTATATTTGTTAACTTTTGATGATTCCGAGACAGTTGATACAACAACATACCTTTTGTACATACGAACTCTGGGTTTTTTCCCCTTGAAACTTTTGTTTTAACATTTCAGTCCTCTGAATCTCATTCAGTTGGTGGGAACCACATTAAATTAGACCTCAGAATACAGTGAATAGAATAGAATAGAATAGAATAGAATAGAATAGAATAGAATAGAATAGAACAGAATTCTTTATTGGCCAAGTATGATTGGACACAAGGAATTTATCTCGGTGCAAATACGCTCAGTATACATAAATACAATCACAAGTATTGGTGATTAAGTCATGGATACTATACCATAACCCCCCCCCCCCAAAAAAAACCTTGGACTAAAGAATAAACCATACTTGAATTAACTGTGGGTGAGCCCATAGTTTCTGTGATCATAATCACTTTGTGTATGAATGCAGAAGTACTTTCTCCATGTGAAAATAAATCTATGTGGGGGAGTCAGTTGAGAAACGCTAAAGGGAAAACCCAGGACTTTTGATGGACCTTTAAGCCAACAAGAGTTGTCTTGTAGGGGAGATGGGTGGCATAAAAAGCAAATAAATAAACAATAAATATATGCATTAGGAATGAGGAAGTTATTGGGACAATACAGGTGGCCAATGAGGAGCCCTCAAATAGTTTCAAGGATCTCTCCAATTGGTTAGATGGCCTTTTTCTCTCTTTCCATCCTACTGGAGGAAAATATTGAGTTTATGGAGGAGAATACAGATCCAGAAAAAAGGCAGTTTTCTTCAGTGATATCTGTGCATGCTTGAATCACACAGCAAGCAATATTTGTATGTGGTGTTTGTAGTGTTCTTTTTCTAAGATTGTTAACTGATTTTGTCTTCCTTGCTATTCCAACCACCCATTGGGGCTTGCTCCGAGGTAAAGAAGCGCAGCCCTGAGCAATAACCTTCTCCAAGTAGGTGAATGTGGACATACTTTTCAGACGGGGTCACATAGAAGGCAATCTTTAAAAATGTAATGAATTCTCCTCATCCCCATCCAGTTGTTTGCCCTTTAAGATTCTCTGACTTGTGCAACCAAACTTGTAGAGCCTACACATTTTGGGGGGTTGGGGTGGAGAATAAGCTCCACTGAACTCAAGGGGACTTCTGACTAGGCTTACATATGTCACAGTGATTAAGCTCTGTTTTTCCAAACTAATACAATAATTCGTGCCAGTATTTCTCAGTAAAAGGGGCTTATAAACCTGACTTTGATAAGAATTAAAGGGGGAGAAAAAACCCAGCTTCATTCCATATTAATGTGAAGGGAGGCTGCAGATAGCCGAACCTTCCACTCTTTTGAGGGGTGGTGGGTAGGAGGGAGACCTTCCTGGAGAACGGAAGTCCTGGCAAAGAACGGACCCAACCAAGGGCTGTTGGTAGGATGTGGCTGGTTCGAAATCTGGCGCTGTTTCTACACACTTGGTGGGAATTCAGGGGCGTTTTGTTGCCAGCGCTATTTGGCGAAGCGGTACATTTCGCGAGAATCCGTAGCGCCTTGTCGTCGCTCCCTGCTCTCGGCGCTTGGCATCCAGGAGTTTCCTTGCAACTTCGGGCTCCTCCCTCCGCAGCCTTCAACTGCACGCTCCCGGACCACTTGGTTGCAGCAGGAATGGTGACCCTCGGGGAAGGGCGACCCTTTACTTAATAATGCAAACCTTGCCCCCCGAACTGGGCCGTCCCACACGGCTGCTTCCCTCCCTCCCTCCTGCTGTCCAGCAGGTGGGCTGGGTTACAAATCCCATCAGGCCACGCTATGGGGTCCGAGGGTAGGAACTGCAGTCCAGGTCAGGTGGAAAGCTGTCATGCCGGGCAGGGAAAGGCCCAGGCGGAGGGCCTGGTGGTTACCTGGGGCCTCACCTCCGGGAAATGGGAGACAACGTGGAGAAGCGACCGCTCCACCGATGAAAAAGCTTCGGATGAGTCTCTACGGCTAGTCTGGGGCTCTCCTTGCCACGTACTACTCTTCTTCCTCCCTCCGCTATTTTTCTCTAACATCCCCCCGCCCCTCCTCCCTTACTCCGTCGCATAAATCAGTACTTCATGATTGCCGCTCGCGAGGGTTTGCTCTGAGATTTTGCAGCTCGGCTAAATGCCGAAGAACAATTTGGGAAGAAGAAATAACCTCAGTTCACCTCACTTTCGTCCAGGGCGATTTTGACAGGCCACACAAGACTCATCTGGGGAATTCAGCGGAGGAGGAAGGAAGGAAGGAAGGAAGGAAGGAAGGAAGGAAGGAAGGAAAAAAAAAACCCACCTCCAGAATTGTTACCAGTAAAAATAATGTAGCCGAACAGGGCAATCTCTGCTTGTCTTATCAGGAGGGAAAAGTTAAGCGCCGCTCCGTTCCTCTTCCTACCTAATAAATGCGGTACACAAGCGACATTCAGGGAAACACACACACACACACACACAGAGAGAGAGAGAGAGAGAGTAGGATTTTCCGGCAGCGATGTGGGTGCAAGAGTGGAGTTTCGGTGGGAGAGACGCAACCGAGGACTGTCGGCTCTACAAACTCTGGCCGCTCAGAAGTCACACTTTGTGTAGAGTTAGCATAGGGTTATTCGGTCCAATGTTTTGAGTGTTTACAGTTCATTGAACCACGAAGCTAGGCTAAAATGTATCTGGCTACTGAGAGATCTAGCGTCCGTGTGAGCACAGCCTTCCGGGGTTTTAGGAAAGCTGTTAATTTTCTTAACCCTGTCTGCAGGGTTGTGGATAATGAACAGACCAACGCTTTGGGTAGCCTGAATAGATTCTAGGAACGGTCCAACACTAACCTCTGCTCCTTAAAGTTTGGGCTGGAGGGTGGGGAGAACGATTGATAACTTCCAATGGGAGGGGGAAGAGATTCGTTCATCGATTCATTCAGCATGGGTGCAAATTGGGGAGGGCTGCTTGGAACCTTCTGCGCGAGGGTGCCTCTTTCTTTTCTCGGCATTGTGGTGAACAATGGAGATGCATCTTTTGGACGGCCCTGACGATTGCATTCCAGAGCCCCCTGTTTTTGATCTGCGGCTGCAATCCATAAAGGCTTCTTTGGGATATTCTCATTGATCGCAAAGGATCTCCAGAGTGGAAGAAGTGGGGGAATGCCGCCTGTGTCCAGGGACCCCGTGACTCTCATTAAACATCCTTAAGACAGGCCTTGAATTGGAAGTACTGGACCCTTCGTTTCAAGAGCTGGAGGAGCGGACTTGTTCTCTTTCTTGAAATGGAAAGGGAGGGATTTAGCGAATGGCTCGGGTTTGGAAGCCTAAGAGCCATTTTCTTTTAAAGCCTAACACACGCGAGATTCGAGGGAAAGGCAAACCAGTAAGGAAACGTTGGCAAATGGAGAGGCGGTGTACTTTGCAAGCTTGCGTCTCTGCACTCTCACCCACTTCTTCCACATCAAAACTCCACTGAAATCTGTGGGGAGGAGGAATTCCAAGGGAATAGCTCCCCCTTTACCTCCCTGTTATCCTTTTAATTCGGGGTAGAATCGGGGCAACTGGATTGGGAGTGACATCTCAACTATATCGGGGAGTACAGTATTACTTGTATAGGCTCTTCCTTCCAATTTGAAATAATGATGGCTCAGATCGAGAAAATACTTCTCTTAAAAAAACCATGTTGTGAGTTCATCTCTTATGTTTTCCAACTTGATTATCTATTTCCAGCGTTTAATGATTGAATTAATGTTGTCGGACTTCCTTTTAATGGTAGTGGGGCGGGCGAAGGGGAGGCCAAATATTGGCTCCCGCAAACTATCTTTACCTGGCCCTTTCCGAGCAACCAAAGGCAATCTTGCTGCAGCTTTTTAGGGAGGGCGGGAAGGGGGGGGGATGAGCGCAGGGAGCGCGCTCATGTTAACTTTGTTCCCTCCTCCTCCCTTATCGCTTTCTAACCTTCCCAACCGCAGAACTCAATTATAAGAGCTTTGATTACCACGATATATCTTTACAGTCCTCCAAACGCGCGGATGTCAAGGGCAATCTTTTAAAGAGGAAGCAGGGCAAACGAGAGGCCTGACAGCTCTTTGATGGCGAAAAGGATGCTCGCGCTACTTGGCCGCCAAAGCAGGGACGCGCGCGGGTGGAGGGGGGGGTAGAAGGAAGGAAACGACAAACAAACAAACAAAAACAGGACGATGACGTCATTCTTGCGTGGAAAAAGGCCGCGAGTGGGAAGAGGGTGAGGGATCACGAGGTAGCGCCTGAAGCCCCTTTAAGGTTCCCTGCCCCCCCCACCGAGCCCCCCCAAGAGAGCCAGTTTGGTTTAGTGGTGAAGGTACAAGGTAGAAACCAGGAGAATGTGGAGTTCTAGTCCCTCCTTAGGCATGAAAAACTGGCTGGGGGACTTTGCACCAGTGGGTTTCAGCCCAGTTCACCTCATAGGGTGGCTGTTGTGGGGAAATTAGGAGAAGGGAGGAGTATTAGATATGGTTACCTCCTTGAATTGTTTATAAAAAAACAATAAGAGGTGGGGTATAATAAATATATAACTAACATAACCTAACATATATAATTAACATAACATAACATAATAAATATAAAATAAATATACATACATACATACATACATACATACATACTTACATAGGTACATACATACAATGTTGCTGGTACCTTGGGGCTGCAAATTCATCACTTGAGATTTTCAAGAAGAGATTGGACTGCCATTTGTCAGAAAGGGCATAGGGTCTCCTGCTTGGGCAGGGGGTTGGACTAGATGACCTACAAGGTGCCTTCCAAATCTGTTAATCTGTAAAGGCATAAAGATAGTGGCGATGGTGGTTAAGAACAAACTCTGATCAGAGAAGCAGTTGGATGATTTTAAGGTCTGGCCTAGCCTTTGCTCTAGGTGGGTGTATCACTTAAACTAGGCTGGGTCTGGCCAGTTTCTGATGGGTGACTGCCCTCAAACCTGTGTTCTTTCCTGGGTAGCACCTCCTAATTTTTCCCCTAGTGGAAGTAAGATTTATTATGCCTGATGGGTCGGGATTGCTACCCCTACAGGCACAGACCCCATCCAATAGAGTAGGGCTCATTTGGAACAATGAAGGCAGTCAGAGCATGGACTTCAGTTGGCCTTCATCTCCCTGCTTCCAAATACCAACCTTCCCACTTTTCATTTCATGAGAAAGTTGAAATGATCTTACTAAAAATGGGCTAAGAAAAATAAAAGACCAGTCTATGTTTTCCTACAAAGCTCTTACATATGATAAGTCGGCTTTTCCCAAACTATTCTTTTCTGGAAATGTTGGATTGCAGATTCTGCTACTCTTTTGCCTTCCCCTCAATTTCCTAGGTGGGTTGGCCTGCCAGTCTCATCATCTGAGTCAGCAGCAGGCACAAGGGTGGATGACACTGAGATGCTTAGAACCTTAGTTTGACATATCTGGACAGCAACAGGTGGGGTAAAATTGAAGCAAAATGCAGGACCACCAGGAGATTTGTCTCTTTCTCAGGCGATGTCCTTTAGATTACACTGCTTACCTTCCTCCCATAAATAATAATAGAGTTGTTTCTATTGTCTCAGCAACTGAGATTAAGTTGTCTTGGTGAACGAATGCTACAGTACAAAACATCAAGGGAGGCTAATTTGAGGAGACTACAGGAAGATGGTACAAATAGTCTGGCCTGCAGGTTGTTCTTCTGGATTTTAAATGATCAGATTAGACAAGCACATGCTTGTGATACCATTTCCACCAACTCTTGCACTTCATCCAGAAGAACACAGATTGTTTCCCCTCCACAACTCTACACATTTTATTGTTTCTTCTCTACCCTCAAATGAGAAGAACGCCTCACTGATATCAGAAGCAACAGACAATCCAAGACGCTAGTAGCAATTCTATTGCAGCTGCTCTCCAAGCCAACTGCAAGATGTTGTCATGCAAGCTCCACCCCTTTGATGCATTCCTATGATGCCGCAAAAGCGGCAGCACTCGCACTGCAATAATGTGATGTGGCTTTCATCATTTACCCCCTTGACACCCTCTCCTGTCCCTGTAAACTCCTGTAAACTCTTTCCCTGAAATTTCTGTGTAAAGTATTTCAACTCAGTCTAAAAAGTGCTACTTCCTACAAAAAGGAGCAGAGGTTGCCGTCTTCTTCTCATGCCTCTAGAAAAAGCCATACCATGTTGCTGAAAGGTAACTGAGCTGGAATGCAAGAAAAAGAATCATGTCTCCTTTGAGTCCTCCTCTCTTTGCACATAACAATGGGACAGAATTGTCCTGATAACTTGTTTTCTGATATGTCATATCCCCATATCCCCCATGATATTGCTTTCTTCTCAGCCCTAGCTCATCCATGAGACAGCCTGAAGTTCTTTTACTGGTCTTATTGTAATATTTTCTCCTTTTCCAACACAATCCAAGGATACCTTCAAGGGGTAGGAACTCTTATTGGATATTAGAGAGAGTGTAAAGCACTATAAAGCAATATATAAGTCTAAGTGCTAGTGCTATGGTGATCTTCACTCATTATCCTGGAGAGAAATAAAATGATTGGCATTTGGGACTTGGAACAGGAGCCAGATAGGGCTTGGTATTGGGGACAAACAATTCAACTCTGGCATTGTTTTATGCTTTCTCAGGAAAAAGTGGTTAGTGCATCAACTTAGCAGGGGAGAAAGGACACAGATATTCCTTGGCTTTGCTGAGGATCTCTGGGCCTTTTTCAAAAACCTTGGAAGGCCCAGCCAGCTCTCAGGAGAATCTACAATCTTCCAAGTCAAGGGAGCTAAAGCTAAGAGTGAACTGGGCATATTTTATTTATTCTATTTGTATTTATTTATCAAATTTAGGCAACACTCATCTCACTATTTATCAAATTTAGGCAACACCCGTCTTTACTATCACTGTGACTCAGGGTGGTTTATAAAGAAAAAAGTTATACAAACATAAAAAGATACAGTTAAAACAGAATTAAAATTAAATGACAAACAGGTACAAGCAAGGATAAAAGGAACGTTCTCAGGTCACCAACCACCCCCGTGGTTGCATGCCACTCTTTAATAACCAGGCAAATTGGCAGAGCCAGATTTCCACACTTTTTCAGAAGGAGTGATAAGAAAAGTGAGGTTATATTATTCGTTGCTTTTTTTTTTTGATTATCTTTCCTTGTGAGCTCATGATGGCAGATCCTTCCATTGGCTCTCCATAATGGCCATGTGATCTGGGCTGGGCTTGAAAAAGAGTAACTAGCTCAAAGGCACCAGGTGAGCTTTATGGTGGAGGGAGGATTTGAATCTGATCTCCTGTTAAAACCCAGCATCTTGACAGCTCTATTTTATCTCTCCAATGAACTGGGAAGCCTTTCCAAAGTGAGGCTCTGCAGCTGGTTTAGACTACAATTCCCAAGCCAGGTGCTATGAGTATGACAAAAGTTCAGAAATAGGGAAGTGGTTATCCATAGAATCTGGAAGACGCCACATTGAGTTTGGAGTCCCGTTTCTGCTTCCCCCTGAATGTTGTTAAAAGAATTCTAGAATCTCAATAAGAAGTTTGTCTGGCCAATCTCTCCTTATTAGAACAAGAGTGAAGGCATTTGCATATACTGTACTCAGAGACTCTCTTCTATTGTTCTGAAGATATCATTTCCATGAACTCGCACATAAACTGTTTCAACTCCTTGCCTCAAGATGACACTATACAGCACTGCACACCAGAACAGCTAGACACAAGGACAGCTTTTCCCCAAATGCCATCACTCTGCTAAACAAATAATTCCCTCAACACTGTCCAACTATTTACAAAGTCTGCATTACTATTACTATAATCACTCCTTATCACCCATCCCCTCCCACTTGTGATTCTATGACTGTAACTTTGCCACTTGTATCCTTACAATTTATATGGATCATTTCCTAGTATGATTTGATTGCTTATTGTACCCTATGACTATTATTCAGTGTTGTACCTAAGATTTTTGACTCTTGAAGTTTCTTTTCATGTCCACTGAGAGCATTTGCACCAAGACAAATTCCCTGTTTGTCCAATCACACTTGGCCAATAATGAATTCTATTAAAGGCCTATTTTCTAGGAAATTAACTGGACTTGATACTCAACCATGTAGCCAAATTAATTAAATGGCAACTTTTCTTTGGAACTGGGTTTATAGTAGACTAAAGCCTGATTAATTAATTGAGCCATTTCCTGAAGTCACACCACACATTCAACCACATTAGGCTAAAATATGGTTGCCTTCTTTGCTGCTCACTCCTTTGGTCAACCAATCGTATCTGAGCCTTCCATGTCACAAAGGGATCTTCAAATAAATACGAGCTGGAAGAGGAGAGCAGAACTTCATACAATGAGACTTGGTGCCAAGGCTCCAGTCCAAGTGTATCAAACTCGATGTCGTTGAGGGCTGCATCAAGGTTGTGTTTGATCTTGGGCGGGCTGGGGGGTGGGAGTGGCTGGGGAGTGGGAGTGGTGGACCCAGGGGCTATTTCGGATGATTGGCCAATAATGATATTCATTACTCTATTTAAAACAATGACAAAACTGCAATAATTACTGTACAATAAGTTAAATGAATTATGTTTTAAAAATATTTCTTAAAGTAGTACACACAACAGATCTACTAAAGTTGTTTCACTAGTTTGGATTTAGGTAATGGAGGGGCCTTTTTAAATATAAAATGTCTAGCAGAATATTATGGAGATATGAATGAGGATGTTGATAAGGCAATGATCACATTCTACATTTATTAACCTACTACTGGTTTCAGAAGAACCATCTGAACTGCATTGTAGATGCATAATAGACTGTACAACTCTGCCCTTCAACATCTGGAATGCAACCTATTTTCTGCCTAGTGACACAGAGCTTCTTCTAGGGTGAGGCAATCATTGCTGTGTTTCATTATAGCAGGAATGAAGACCAGTTATATATCATTTCAGTAAGGACTAGGTGATGATCTGAAAATGTTCTAAGTTGCCAGTGTGGAAATGGCCTATGATGGCCATTATCCGGAATTAGATGAATTCTAATTCTCTATTCTGAATCTGGTCCACAACAGATTTTGAAGCACTTTGATTGACAAGCAGCAAAAACGTCCTTCAGTTCTGATATACTCAAAAGGCCTTCAGTGAAATGTATTTTGTGAATATTACTGCTTTTGAAATTCAATACTGATTTGACTGTTTGCTTTATGTGTCTATATTATTGCTTGTTTCTTTTATATTTACACTGTGGACACTTTATTGCATTTTATGGATGTGTGTAAACTGCTGAGGGCTTTTTTATTGCAAGGGTAGATAAGGGGCAGGTATGAAACTAATACATACATGCATACAAAGCACATATTTGACAGACATGCCCCTTATTTTACAAATGTCCTTTAAAGCTGAATTTCAAAAGGAGAAAAATTAGTGCTTAAACATTGTGTTTGATTTGGAAAATGAAAACAAACAGTTTTCCAGGCCAGATGGTTATAATCTCTGTCTAGAACTCACTTCTAAGATACAGCCAAGAGGAAAGGTCAGATATTACATCCCAATTCTAAAGAAATGATATAGGTGTCACTTTATAATGTAACTGCTCAATCAAGTTGACCTTGACTCCAATAACTTTGTGGAATATATTCATGCAGTTTTCTTGGTAGCAACACCTGAAAAAGTGAGCTCTTGCCTTTTTCAGGTGCTTCTTTGATTTCCCAGACTAGTCTGTTTAACTCCAATTAAATTGCTGGGGTTTGAAGTACAGGCCGCATGGGATTTATTAGAATTATCAGTCAGTTTGTATTTGTTTGCTTGAAATAACCTGCATTAACTTTAAATGTATATGTACAAATTACCTCGTGACACAGCACAGCCGCTTGCAGAGGGATTTATCCTCCAGGGAAAATACAGTCTCCACCCAGCACCCTATTCCTACTAGCATTTGAATCAAATGCTGCCTTTACTTACAAACAGAAGAGCGAAAAAGTGGTAAGAAAATGGCAGATTGCTGGAATTCTCCCAATTAAATAGTCTCTAGCATTGTTCTTGTTGAAAAAATACAAGTGGCAAAAAAAAGTTGTGCCTTTGAAGACATTTTTATGGAAGGAAGCAGGCAGTGACCTTTTATCCTTTAAAATCTGTTATTTACAAGTGAAGTTGTTGACTCTCTAATTGCAATTTAGAAACCAGCATACACTCTCATTTAATCTCTGACTATTTGCTACATTTCAGTTTCCGCATAAATTTTCGTTTCCATAGGGATCGTCCATACTTACTGGAAGTTAATCCCAAGATTAGATTATAAATGCAAAGTTAAGGGAATTGGAGGGTCTAAATACAAAAAGATTCCAAATACTGGGGAAAAAAATGGATGGATTAGATAAAACAACCCTTCATTGTTTTGAAATTGGCTTTGTAATACTAAATCAAACAGGGTGGACACAACAGGAGTGAAGAAAGAAAAATGATTAAAATTAGAATTCTCAGAGAACAAGTTAGAAATTTGGGAGTTGGGGCTAGTTTGGCAAAAGCTGTTTACACATGTGTGTAAATGCACCCAAAGAGAATTCAAGAGAATTAGCTATGAGTGACACCACAGTTGAACGCACAGGTATTTACTTGTAAGTGCAACCTTGATGTACTTGGTGTAGTGGTTAGAGCATCAGGCTAGAAACTGGGAGATAGTGAGTTCTAGTATCATCTTAGGCACAAAGCTAGCTGGGTAATCTTGGGCCCTCACTCAGCCCTAGGAAAGAGGCAATAGCAAATCTCTTCTGAAAAACCTTCCAAGTAAACTGCAGAGACTTGTCCAGGTAATTTCTAAGAATTGGATACAATTGAATGGAAGAAAAAAAACAAGCATTTGAATAAAAATACTATAATTTAAATATCAAGACAATATCTGTAATGAGGAAGATTGTAACAAGATGGCTTAAGTTAGATTTGCAGTCCAGAGGCTCAAGGTGAACGACAACTTCTAGGATTCTGTTCTCCAACTTCATGACAATTTAAAATTGGACAACTTTTTAACAGGACCAGGAAAATGTTTGGGATACTATCTGGATCTGATGAGAGCTGTTTTCTTGCATATTTGGAGGGCATCAATCTGTTTCCCTGTGAAATAAAGAGCTGCTTTCTTGCAATCTTTATAATTGGTGTATAAGTGGAACATGTGGTCATCCTTTCATTTTTACTTCATTTCAGTTTCTCATTGCTCAGCAACTTTTTCCCAACAATAGATTATCTACAAACAACCCCCAAAGCATTACTGAGCCATATTGATCACATAGAATGTTACATAAGCAGGGTCCCAATGTTGCTGAATTTTATTTCTTAGCAATTCGTAATTAATTTTATTAATCGATTTAGATGCTGTCATCTTCAGAGTGGCTGTGGATGGCTCACAATACGACAAAGAGGGGAAAAAAATGCAATACAATTCAAAGAGACATGGGCAACAAAAACAAATAGGATAAGAACAAGATAAAGAACAAGATGGCAAATCCAGTGAACACACATACACTAACACACACACACTAACAAAACTCAAAAGCAGCTCCAACCACCCTAGTCCAGGAAGTACATGATCAGCATGACCAACAACTATGAGGCTCCTACCTAGGCACTAAGAATACTTGCAGTCTCTATCCAAAAAGATAAGATGGTTTTCATTACAAGGTCATATATATTTTCTCATTTGATAATGAAAAGTAGGTAGCAGTTCATTGAAACCAATATCAGAACACCTTATTTGCCTACGTTGCTGTTCTTTAGAAAACTGCAGGAGTGGCCCTTCAAAGATGGAAGGTTTACTAAATATTGGTGTCAGCCAATGTCAACAGAAAGTGGGGTCAGAGTTCTAGCTAGAGCCCATTATGTGGTCACCATTTGTTTAGATTGGTTTAGTGCCTCTGCTGTTGTTTATGTTTTACACAGTGTTTAGGTATTCATTCATTTTCATTCATTCCATTTATTTATTCAATTTATACATCTGCCTACCACAAATTCACAACTCTGGGTTGCTAACAACAATAAAAAAAACATTAAAACACATAACTCATGGAAGAAAACAGTGTAGGTGTTGCTTCTCAATGCCTTGAGTTGCTATTGGGAGATGGGTAGTTACATAAATCAAATAAATATGTAAATAAACAAGCAAATAAGCTACAAAACACGTTCTTCTGTTGGACCCATCAGATTTCTTGAACATGTTTACATCTTATTCATCAAGAAAGGCACCAAAAGATGTGCAGAGGACACATGTATCAGCAAGCTTGGAATCTTTCAAGTTTGCAGATCCTGAAAAAGCATAAAACAACAGGAAGAGGGACAAAAACAGTTCAGTGACGATCAGCACTCCTCCATGTTGCTGGAAGCTTTGGCCATCGCCAAATGACACTCTATTGTGTTACCAGTAGTGCCCAGATTTGAAGAAGAAGAGGTGAAAGGATTAGAAAGGCCTCCTGGATCACCAGCAGAGAAGTGTTAAAAAAAAAGACTCCAATTAGTGACCTATGCACATATCTTTACTTTAATGGCAAAGAAAGGAAAAAAACTCTACTGAACGTGGGAAGAGCAACAAAATTGTCCCCGTGATTTGTCTAAAGAAAGGGAGAGGTTGGTAAGATGCTATGGCATGTTGGCTTCAGCAGGGAAGAGGAAATCCCAAGAGCAGGCATACTCAATGATAGCACTTGCCCAACCCTCAGCTTCAGAGGAAATATTACAAAACTGCCTTAATATTTGAACTTGTCAAGTTAAGCAAAAATTTTTACAGAGAAACATGCCTTCTTGATTTATTCTTGTGTGTTAGGATCACCAACAAGTTGAATCAATCTTAAATTTGAATAATACCCTATGGAAATTGAAGAAAAATTGATAGATCTTGAAGGTACAATAAATACAAAATAAGAGAAGGAGGACGAATACGCCATTTCAAGACTGAACAGTTGTAGTAACAGCTGTAAACAGTATAACTATAAAATGACAAAACTGTTGATTCTGTGATAATTGAACTTAAGGAATTTGAGTGAAAGAAAATTTACTGTTTCCTACACCTTGCTAGGTTCCCTAAAATATGTCCTAGGACTGTCAGGATCCCTCCCAAACACTATGGAATGGACTGTGGACAGCTGTTGGGAGAATAAAGAGTCCTTAACTGATTTGGTCTTAATACCTTGGTTATATGTCAACCTCCATTATTTTTTCTGACCTTCTATAAACATTTCCAAATCAGTACTAAGCAGAAATCCAAATCACTAGGAAAGATTATTTTTCAAGGAAAACTTTTCCTGATCTGAAAGAAATTAGGTAAAAAGAATCTGGCCATAAAATGGTACAGGGTGGAGTTTGAGATCCAGCCAGCTTATCATCTTCCAATACTCTCTCCCTTTCCTTCCTATAGCCAGAATTCTGTAGTCATGGAGGAGGAACACTCTGTCCTTGTTAATCAATTCTAGGACTTTTGACCTTTTCCTTGCACACAACATGGAGAAGATTCATATGCATACATAGTCCAATGATGTCTCTGGTCATTCTTTCCGCAGGATTTTAAACTGTTTGAGAAAACTCTCAACTGATCAACATTGCTTGAGATAGAAAGTAGATAGTTCTGCATCATACATTGTATGGAAAAAGAACAATTGCCAAGCACTAAAGGGAGCATAGCATTATTGCCCCCTATTTTCTATCACAAAAATAGCAGCTATATTTAAAATAAAAGGTATATTCTGCATCACTAATTAAGAGGAAGCCGAAAGTCCTACTCAATGGCATAATGCTCAGTATCTTTCATCTTTTTTCTTACGGAGAAAATGGCTCTTAAATGATACAAGTTGTTTTAACATTTGCATTTGCTTTTAATTAGCCTTTGTAACACTTCAATTCTCTCATGTATGGCTGATGTTCGTCCAAGAACTGCAAGTAAAATGACACCCTGAGTCACTCATGAAGAATTTATGGGAAAGATCATGACAAAAATAGTATCCCTGTTGAGTGGGCAGATACTACTGATTTTATTGGTTTGCCAGAAATACATAGTTAAATATATCTATAAAACCTGACTTTAATCTTGTTCTTCTGTTCCCCAGCCTTGAGCAAATAGACTATTCCTATATTCTACCTTCAGAAGTACTTGGTAAGGGGTTCGGTTTTTTTTTTCTTTTGATGATGACTTAAACTAGACATCATCTATCTGGCACCTTTCAGATATGTTGGGGGTGCAACACTCAGAAGTCCCAACCAATGTGTCCAGTTAAAGACTGCGCTGATTGAGAAGTTTGGGGATCACAGTCCCAGTGTAGCTGGAGGGAACCAGGTTGGAGAAGAGTAATTGAAACAATATTTCTGTATTAGCATATATAATTAATTCTGCAGTTGGGTCCGCTACAGTGTTTGACATGATGTCATAAGTTCATTTGTCAGCTCATCTTTTCATATGATTCTTCTACTTCTTTTTTTAAAGTTAGAATTTCTTTAAAAAGGAAACCTCCAACTTTATACCATTGCTACCATTGCTATATTTAGCTCTTTCTCAAAATTGAATACACGAACTCCTTCTGTGAAAGAAGCTGGTGGTTTGAAAATGTGGTAAATAAAATTTAAAAAAAAGATCTCCATGAATTCTGGCTATGCTATAATCATGACCTTTTAAAAATTACTTTTTCTTATGATCATCCACTCTGGAGATTCAGAAAAATCTGATCCTGTTGGCCTTCTGAAAGGCCTTTAAGACCTGGCCTTTTTTCTGAATCCTGGATGAGACTGTCTATAATGATTGGAATACTGAATGTTTGTGGTTTTAATTTATATTATTATTGTTTCTTTGTTCTACCTTGATCTGTTTTTGAATTTATTCCTATATTATTCCTATTATTTATTCCTATGTTCCTCAGAATCACACTTTATGATTCAGACATCCATATAAATAAAATAGAATAAAGAAATAAAACAATCCAGTCTGTCCCCCATATTAAAGCACCGAATAGATACTTATAAACTGCAGAATTCATGACTCTGGCTGGCTAACAGCAATTAAAACTGATTAAAGAGATTAAAGATAAATAAAGAGATTAAAAATAAATAAAACAAGAACATATGTAATCCACAGCCAAGGTAAAAACAAAATCACCTATGGTAAATGAATACAACCACTGCATAGGCTCTGCGATGCATCCAGATCCCCGGCCCAGTGATAAAAACTGTCTTTTGAAAGGCGGACAGGCTTAAGGCTAATCTGACCTTTTTAGATTTGTTACTATGCACTAATAATTATTAAGTGCATGTGCAAACACACACACACACACACAAACACAGAGATTTGTCTTTAGATCATATACAGTTTTCTTTATTAAAAAAATAATCATGCAGTTTTAGTAAGGGTAACAGATCTTTCAAGAACAATGTAGGGAAGATTTGGGGAGAGAAAAATGCTATAATCAGAATGAAAAGGGACAACAGTATTGATCCTGGTGCACGCTAAATCTTCTCAGCATGAAATGCTATGTTATCAGCATTTTTACTTAAGCATTTCAAATCAACTGGATAATTGGCTTAGTTCTTTCCCCCTTCCACTTTGGCTGGTGTCTTACTTTTTAAATCAAGGTCCCCTTCCTCTATTATCTGAACTGACCCCGACACTGAATGGTTGAAACGGAGTGCAGAGCTTCGGTAACAAAAATGTTCTTGCTGTGTTTTATGATTAGGGCTGTATGCTTTAATCAGCAGATTAATCAACTATAGCATTAGTTAATTAATCACTGGGGGGCAAATCTGAGTCAGTGTGGAAAAATGTTCATTGCTGAAGTCAAAGCTGATAGGCAATCTGAGGACTTAAAAGACAAAGAAAAAAAATAATTATTGATCTGTTGTGGTCCATTCTTTGGGAAAACTACACACATACCCACATATGTTTGTGTGTCTGTAGCTGAATATATATCTATATATCTATCTAGCTACATACAAACACTTATTACAATGTCAGATGAATATTCATCTGTCATTTAACTCTTCATTATTTCAGAAAGCTATATTGAGATTTTGGTAATATGAATTGTGTTCAATTTTTCGACTTACACGACCATTTAAAAAGGCAGTTGATAAATAACTACATTTTACTTATTCATTGTAAACAGATTTGTTGGTTCTGTGTGTATGCAGAGAAAAGGAGGTCAGAAGGAGAGCAAAAGTATATAGGGCATTATGAAACATTTACAATTTCTATCCAAACCTGCTATTTGAAGCAACAAGCCCAGTCCAAAGCTTGATGAACCTGCCTTGAGAGCCTTCCTATGCTCCTGATTACAGTGTGCCCATGTAAATGTAGAAGAGTTTTCTGCTGGGATTTGCTGGAAAATCAGCTGAAATTTCAATGAAAGTATCTTCAGTTGATATAGTGAAGTCCCCATGTAGACCTTGGTGCTTCAAGCAGCTTCACAAAGTGCCCTGGCGAATGCTTTGTAGAATCCTAAGAGTTCGTGTATAAGCAAAAATCAGTTAGAAATTCATTTTTTTATTATTTGTATATTTGAAATATTTATTTTACGTCTTCTAGAACTTTGTACATGTGAACAATCCATTATGCCCACTATATTAACTGCATATACAATTATAAGTATACTAATTTGTCCAGAGATGTGGGCAAGATTAGACTGCACTTCAGTCTCACGCATAGTTCTGAAAACAGATGGAGTAATGATAATATTACAATAATAAATATTTTTATATATATGCATCTTTAAGTAGAAGAAATGGGGAGAGTTTTATAAGTATGAATCTAGAGCAAGTGTGTCCAATCCATGGCTTGTGGGCTGCATGCAGCCCTCGACAGCTAGTAATGTGGCCCCACAAGATTGTAAACTTTTAATATTACTATCTGATTTATATACATTAACTATATTATATATTTTATATGCAGATCAAGACAATTCCTCTTCACTCAGTGAGAATCAGGCAGGTCAAAAGATTGGACGTGATCTAGAGTAATTAGTTATCTAAGTATAATATTGAGTGTGCTAAGCACAGTACCTACTACCATAATCCCATTTTAATTCACAGGAAGTAAAGTAAAAATGAGTCACCGAGCATAAAACTGAGTGTAACACAAAAACCAACAATCCAGAGCACAAGGAAAGCCAATCAAAAAACTAGAATGAAAAATGATACGTGGCAGAAGAAATTCAATGGGGTTCAAGTGTTAATAAAAGTTCAATTTGTATTGTTGAAAGTGCAGTACATATCCAGAATTTTCAAAGCAGATACACCAAAGTAAATCAACTTCCTTAGCTGTACCCTACCAACAATAAATATAAATGTGCTATTCAAAATAGATTCTAAATTTTCAAGATGTAATTTGATATCATACTTAAATTTTTAATCTTATTTTTTTTTCTCCAATAAAAAGCAGAAAAGTATCTTCATAGAACTTGCCCAAAACATATATTATTTATTAGTGTCTGTTCCAACATACAGAGTTAGAAACCTACCTATTGTTGTACATCTTATTGAAAAATCCAAAATATTTTATGAGTGTATAGCTTTTAATGCAGGAAATCATCAAATGTATAACCAAAAGAAATACTGAGTCCCTGTCAAGGTATTAAGAGGAGGAGACAACAGCTTTCTAGTTGTCATTTAATTTCCACAATGCAATAGAATTCAGAATAGAATTAAAATGGAAAAAATCCCCTCTCTGTATAAAGTCATAATTTAGGTTTTTAAAAGTAGAGATCTGTCTAGCCCTTAAAAATGTATATTTTCAAAGCATTCTCTTTTTTAATGTATTTGACAGCATTTCCTTTTTTCTTTTACAAAATCTTTCACAACGTGGAGGTTTTAAGATTAGCGTTTAATGCCAGAACATGTCCCTGCTGAGAATATAGAAAGCTTGTACTTTGCTGGCAGGGCCAATAATGGCTGGAGGTGCTGATCTTGCTGAAGCCCTGACACTAGCTAAGCTGATAACATTGAAAGTGATTAATGAATGATTGAAAATTCAATCACTGCAGCTCCAGGAAGAATCTCTTATTTAGAGACTGTGGCAGAAAACTAGGCAGCTTGTAAATGAGCCTCTGATCATTGTATTGATAGGTATGCTACTGTTTTCCAAGGCTAGATGGAGAAGGAAAAAGTATAGGCCAAGCTTCAGTAGGTAGCAACCAAGCTAAGAAATCTCTTTCTTACTGCGTACAGAATGCCTGTCACTTTTCACCTCTTCGTTTCTTGGGTCCAGCTTTTGCTAAGAATGTTATTGTCTTAATACCAACATTCTTCACCAGCCTGAAGTTACTGCCGTGAATCCTTCATAGGTTTCTGTGAAAGGTAAAATGGAGGGGGAAGCTATGGTTTCATACGATACCACATGAGAAATGTGGAAGGGATTGCAGATAAAGGTTAAGCCAACTTACCACCTTTAGATCTCAAATTGCAATTCATTTTCATACGTGCAAATTCATTTTCAGTATTGTATACCACCTGTAAATTCATTTCATTTCTTCCCTTCTAGAAAACAGGGACTGTAACATTTTTTAAAATAAACAGTTCACTTGGTCAATAATTTCATTTTCAATTCTTAGATAATTTTTGATATGTTCTGGTCTCTGTAGGAAATGTTAAGCCCATCTATTGCAAATAAATGTTATAGATCTAATGAAGATAATTTTCAAGAAAATATATTTTGTAAGCAATCAAATACATTTTGTTGGAAATTACCTCCACTGGATAACCTCCACCCCCATCTTAGAAACCTAAACCCAAAAATAATTATTTATTGGACATAAACAACTTTGTTAATAAAACTTAATGCAAATAAAAACTATTTTGATTTGAATACATTTAACATCTCTTTCCTGGCCACATCAGAACTGAAATATGCAAACCCTTATCCCACCATACTGCTTTCTTTTCGGTGATATTACTTCCTCAGATTGCTATGTTATTTTTATCATTGTGTTATTCAAAAATATGCTGGGAAGCAGGAAGGAAACATAATTTTCTCCAGTGGTAAAAACTAAAATATTAGGAACAAAGTTATTTCTCTCGCTGATGAATTATTTTAACTCATGAAAGGTATAAATTCTCAGATGTATGATTAGAGTGGTTACAGATCAAGATTCTATCAATTTAATAGAACCCAACTTTGCGTGCCAGATAAAACAAAGCAGTCAGTGCTCTACTTGTAACCTTATGATAAAACATTCCAATAGAGAAAGTAAAATGCTACAGTAGTAGCAGACTCCTTACATTTTATAGTTTGAGGATTTTAAAATCTGCATAGTATACTAGGGTAATAAAGTTTTTTACATTTTATATTGATTTCCCCCCTTTGTTGAAATTGTTTTTTTCCTAAATCTTTTGTCAATAGATTTTTTTTGCTTAGTTTTTATAATCTCCATTGATAATATAACATTGATAATGGGGAAACAGAAAACATGCAGTACTTCTCCAAGGCATCCAGACAAAGAGATATTTTGATACATGGATGCATCAACTAAGTTCATTATATTTATGGTATTTTGAAATAACACGGCTGCAGCTGAGGATTTAAATACATGACTGCCTGGCACGCTTGGATTAGCTCTGCTTGTTTGGAATCAATTTTTTCCCATGGCATAGATCTCATCTAATTCATTGTGGGTACTGTTCCATTAAGATAGAGGCAGACAATCATTTGGGGCCAGAGACTGCGTTTTTCCTTTTTTAAAAAACAAATGTCTTTGATTTCCAATGGTTGCAGCAAACATGGCAGATAGACTGTCTCTGTCACTACAGGTAGTCGTCGATTTATAACCACAATTGGGGTGGGAATTTCAGTTGCTGAATTATGCATTTTTTAAGAGACATCACACATGACTTGATTTTACAGCCATTTATGCAGGCATTAAGCAAATCACATGGCAAATCACACAGTGATTAAGCCAATCCGGCTTCCTCTTGCTGGAAATTGGCTGAGAAGATTGCAAATCAGGATCATGTAACCACAAGATGCTGCCACTATCATAAGTGTGAGCCCAAATAGCAATCACATGACCAAGGGGTAGTGTAACAATTATATGGTAATTTTGAAGACAGGTCATAAGTAACTTTTTCTGAGGCTGTCATAATTTTGAACTGTTAAATGAATAGTTGTAAGTCAAGAACTACTTGTAGAATGGGCTGGGAGAAATGTTCAATCATCTGTGATGTTTTTCAGACTGAATATAAGGGGCATAATAGATACAATGAGTCTCACAAAAATTCCAAAATCTTTCCAAAATTTGAAATGCCACCCATTTCCCCCCCCCCAAAAAAAAGGATCAATTCTGATTTTTGGTTCTTTATTAGAAAATCACAAAAGATATCCTACAATCTATGCACCATTGCCGTAGATTTAAAAAATGTTCTGTTTTCACTTTTTACAAAGAGTAATCACATATAATCTTCAGGCTTCAGAATGTTAAGGTCTGTACTTATCTTTCATGAACACACTGGAGAAAAATCAACAAGCACAATAAGGTTATCACAGCCCTGCGTCTTTAAATAACCATAGGTGTTCACTATGGTGGAGGGCAAGATGGAGAACTCTTGAACATAATGGTGGAAAATCATCTTAGAAAACAGAGGAAATATTTTTTTTCTGATGTACCCATTGTCTACTTTGACCACATCCAATCATCTCTTGTTCCACTCATGTGGAATTGCTTTGGTGTTTAACAAGGTATGCTTATCTCCTGATCATGAAAAACTTGGACTTTTGTGGCAAATGTATATTCTTTTCTTTTGAACCAAAAATCATATTTGTAAAAAGAAAGTCATGAAGAGAAAATTAACTAAAATTAAATTAAAAGAAACCTTAATGGAGGGGAGAGATTGATCAGCTATTTAAAAATAAGCTACACAATACCTGGAAAAATTGTAGCAATGGGAAGAATTAAAAACAAAAAAGCGGTAAAGTTATCTCTATTCTTTGAAAAATGTGAGCATGTTATAATATTTATATCTAGTCATTATAAATAAAACATGGATGCATTGTTTTTAAGACATACACACACTTTTATATCCATTCTTAATCTTTGTTTACAAAATTTTATCAACATGATTTTTATTGTTCCTAGATACCCAGAAAGTCGGTGGCTTTTTTTTTTTTTTAGAAGAAAAGTCTTCTGACTTTATCTGAATGTAGGTATATTAAAAGAGGCATTCCTAATTTTTTAAAAAAGTCTTTTATTAAGGTTTCACCGGGAAACAGTTACACTAACCCCGAACAATAATTAAACATAACATTCTGATGGGGCCCTTTCCTTGTTAACCTTCTAACATTTTACATTCCTCTAATAGCCTGAGGTTATAAGCAAAATAAAATTCTCAACTGGAGAATTTAAACTGGTTTTCCACATACCTGATGGCAAATTATACTATACAGATGCAGAAAAGTCCTTATAAAGGAACTAAACAATATTTCCTGGTTTTTTTCCTCTATCTTTTTGGGGGTGTGGGGGGGGGCAGGTGAATGAATTATTCCATGAATTTCCCTCCTTGAACTTTCTTAACATTTTATGATAACAGTTCCTTTTTATATATAAAAAAAGGGTGGGTGTGCACAAAAATTTGGTTTCCACTCTTCTACTATTCTGCTGACCCTTAGTTGGCATGTACAAATATAAAAAATATAAAATCCTTTTCAATAAGTTTTTATTAAAAACAGTTTCCCTCCTCTTGTCTCAAAGAGCTCAGACAGAGTGAGGTATCCTGTGTTATCATGATAACAGATACCCTGCGTGTGAGGCCTTTCTCAGAGTCTAGGGCTGTCTTTTATCATGGACTTTCTCCTCAGTTATTTCTTTCATTTAAAGGAGGAACTGTTTCTCCCAAGCCATAAACACCTATTAAATATTCCCCACCCTTTCATACTGAGGTTGAGGGTCTTAACAGTCTGCAGCTGGGTGGATCATTTTATCTTCATTTCAAAGGCAAAGCGCTCCAACATGTAAGCCAGCTTATTACCAACTCCCCTTAATGGACATTATCTTCAATAAAAAAAGCATGTGATTATGTCTGCGAAGAGAGAAAGGTTCCTGTCCTGTAATCTATATTCACAAATGGGAAAATCAAGTCCTGGCATTCTGGGGTCCAGGAGAAGTCTGAGTGCAATCAAAGTGGACCAGCTGGGAAATAGAATCGGTGTCCTGCTAAGTGAACCTCTTGGGTGGCTTACTTTTCACCGGGAATTTGCAGAAGGGAGAAGGCCTGGGTGGATCGGGGTGGCCTTGCTTAATCTGATGAGAGGCTCAAAGGTGCTGCCATCTCGTGATATGGAAAAAGAGAGTCCTATTTCATTATTTCACCAAGGCAAGGGTATGTATATACGGGCATGTCTATGTGAATGGATGGGTGTAAACTTAGGAGATGACTTTAAGATTGTTTGACTTTTTAGAAAATAATGCCTTTTCTTTCTTCATAAACTGTTCAATTTGGCATATTCATTTGCATGGTCAGGCAAATGGGCATCTTTTATTTCAATGAAAGTCCCATGTTTCTTAAAAGGAACTACAGAGCACCTAAGAGTTTCAAAGAACAGCCGAAATATAGTAAAACTCTTGCTAGGATGACTCAAATAACAAAAATGGAACCAAGATTTATGTTAAGTCCAGTCAAATTATATTGAACGGCTTGTCTACTTTTAAATTCTAACAAATTATAAAAGTTCAGCCTATGCGTACTATGCAAAAGTCTTTCGTATTGAAAAAAAAATCACAATTATGGAGTATGACATTATAAGCAAACAAACCATGTTTAGAGTTAGTGTGATGGCTGAACCAAAGAAATACTAGAGTTACCCTGGGGGTGAGTACAGCAAATGTTGTGCTGAAGAAACTGTTGAGAAAATTCTTGTCCATATCCATGTTATCTTGAGAGGACAGAACAGGACCTTGTGTGTTAGGAATGAGATTTCTGGATTAGCAGGTATCTTGACATCCTGGAAAGGAGAACTAAGGCATTAGAAATTGTTGGATACATTATCTCTGTCCACCAAATTGCCTTTATAATGGTGCAGAATAGAGAAGATATCACCTAGTGTCCTGCTTTCCATTGCGATTCAACTGTTGTTATATACATAAATAGAATTAAACAACAACCTAAGCCCACTCCCTTTGGATTTGTCAATACTAATTATCCTCTATTATTTGTAATGGGTTTGGAAAGTTCTGTGTTTCTTGAAAGAAATGGAGATAAAGATTACATTATGTCAATTGTTTCTCTCTCATTTTCTATCTCTCTGTCTGATCTTATATCTCACTTTGCCAGTTAATTATTTTGGTAGTTGCTGATGTTTAATATATAAATATCACATATTTTTACTAGCTGAATTGATTTTCTGATTTTGTTATAAATTAAATTGAAAATTACTCACAGTAATTATTGAGCAAAAGGGTCATGGGCCCAATATGGAGCAAAACTAAACTCTGATCACCCCAGTAATAAAAATATTCCAAATTTCTTTCCAGGCACTTGATATAGCACACAGCTGATCAGTGCTTAGGTTGTTGATTTTAATTAAGACTTAAAAATCCTAATTAAGGAACATTTTTATCTTTACAAATATAACAAGAGTTTTTTAAATGGCTGTGAAAAATGACTAGAAAATCTCATCTTCAAAAATAGGAAAAATATGGCACCTAGGACATCAAATGGAGTTTGAAAAGCTGGATCTCTCAGAAAATGTCAGGCAGCTTCGATGAAAAAGGATGGATTGTTGAAATCTGAAATAGTGGTTGAATTTAACAAATTGTAAGTCAATTGTAAACTATACTTCAGGAAAGAGAATAAAACAGATTGAAAATGTTTCAAATGTTTTAAAACTTTTCAAAGAATAGATGCACAGTTATGATAAAGGATACATCCCTTTTAAGTCCTCTAATAACTTATATTAATCAGAATAATTTCTATAGTTTGGTTAAAATGAAATATTTGAGAGACTATAATCTTTATGGATTAAAATATTTTTATAGTAAGAGGGAATTTTTCGATAAAGATCAGATTGAGTGACAAATAGATGATAAATTACCACAGCTCTTCTAGTATCAATTTAAATCTCTTGTAGGTAAATTAATAATTGTGCAACATTGGAAAACTCTTGATAATATAACAATAGAGTTGTGAATTACTAAGACCTAGTTCTAATTGCTACACTAGAACAAATCACAAAATTAAAAATTAATAAGACATCAAAGGAGGGAACTATCAAACTTGGATGGCTTTTACGGTTTAACTTATTAACTATAGATTACAATCTGGTATTACACACACACACAGAGAGAGAGAGAGAGAGAGAGAGAGAGAGCATATTTTTATATGTATGGCATTTGATCCTTTATTCACATTACAGTAGATCTCTTTGGCAATTTTTATATTTTTTCCTTTTTGTTCTCTATATTTTCCTCTATATTATCTTGAATTTATGAAAATGTAGTACCTGATTTTGTTTGGTAAAACCAATACAGATAATTTAAAAAAAGAAATGGAGATGGTTGGTTAAACAGACAGACATGTTCAGAAATGAACAATTATACTTTCATGCAGAAAACTCATAAATCTTAAATTACTGAGGAATTTAATGGAACATGCACCAAAATTTCTCTCTACTCCAGAGACACTAAAATAGTATGAACCTTTCTAGTGATTTAATCAAGAAAGTGTTATTAAAATCATGACCAGAATATTATATATACAGTATATATTAGAGTTAATCAAACTTCATGATGAAATTTCTCTTGAGAAAGTAATTGCAAAACTGGAGGCATAGAGCAGCTTGAATAATTTGCAACTGTACAGAATTCCTTAACAACATAAAGGAAAGAAATGGAACGTGTCATTAGTCTAATAAAAGATGACCTATTAAAGGAACATGGAGATTTTACAGAACTAAGACTCATATAAGAGGCATATAATAGAGATCAAATATCCTAAAAGAAAATTCAAGCCTGTCCAAGGATTGCAAAAACAAAGATGTAGACAAATAGAGTATTCATGTTCACATACTTGAAATAGGCTATGATTCTGAATTTAAAAAGATAAGACAGATTTTTGTCGGATAGTGGTACATCATCAATTTGTCTGTAACAAATATATTTTTATGAGCATTGACAAATTTTACTGTGGAAAAGTTAATTGAGTAAATGGAATGTTTATAGATGTATGTGGAAAGGGCAGTATTAAATTGAAATGTCTGATAAATCATAATGAAAGCAGAAATACTCTAAGAAGCATATTTTGCACCTGAATTCGACACAAATGATGTATGTCTATGTTATCTATATAATGTGGTTGTAAAATAATGCTTAAAAATAGATTTTGCACTCTTACAAAGGACCATGAAATAATATTGATGGGAAAGGAAATTGAAGCTAATTTGCTGGAACTATGCAACCTGAAACAAATGGTAGCAAGAAAAAATTCCAGAGTTTCTTAGCATTCTACTTCCTTCTCAGCCGCCCAAGTGATAAGGTTCAAATCTGTCCCTTTATTCAATCAGGACACAATTTGTAAAATCTCCAGTACCTTTGTTAAGAGTGCAGAGTCAGATCAAGCACATAAAGAATATGTTTGACCATGCTTTCTTGGGTAAGACCACAAGCACATATATCAGCAAATTTTATAATCTTTTTCACACAAAGAGTTAAAGACGGTACAATTGCATTGGCCAATACATAAATTATTCCATATGTGATCATTTTCAATCTAATTTGGAAGTTCCCTGCTCATAGTATATCTAGCGCATGTATAATTATCTCTAATGCCTTGGCAATATACAGTGGCTAATAATGGAAATGTTTAGAATCTATGTTGATAATACCAGTGGTTTTCTATGACTGTGACCTTTTCGGGGAAGAGGGAAGCTTGCACATGCTATTATATATGATTTTTTAAAAAGCTATTCTGTTCCTTTCTGGTTGTCCTAGTTTTGTATTTCAGAAGAGTTACTTTAACTATCAATGTCAGTGCTGTACTAAAACATTATGGCAGCTGTCTTGCCCTTTTATTCCATACATCCCTTATAGAACTGAACTCTATATTTGTCCTTACCAGAAATAAAAGGAACCAAAATGTGATTGTTGCTTAAAAGCAAAAGAAAAAGAACAAAGTGCATTCAAAGAATTGGACCTTAGTTTTTTTGATGATTGTCAAAATCAAAATGAAGGTCAGTTAACAACTGCTTTGTAGTGTCATTCAAAATATACCTCCATATCTTTTAATGAGAGTAAAGTGTTTCAGAAATTTTGATTGCAGCATGCTTAAGTAGAAAACAAGTTTAATAGAACAATAAGGAGATCAAAATCTAATAATGGAGAAGAATATTGCAATCAAGATACTTTGGGAAAAATACAGCAGAAAATTACAGGTGAAACTCGAAAAATTAGAATATTGTGCAAAAGTTCATTTATTTCAGTAATGCAACATAAAAAGTGAAACTAATATATGAGATAGACTCATTACATGCAAAGCAAGATAGTTCAAGCTGTGATTTGTCATAATTGAGATGATTATGGCTTACAGCTCATGAAAAGCCCAAATCCACAATCTCAGAAAATTAGAATATTGTGAAAAGGTTCAATATTCTAGGCTTAAAGTGTCCCACTCTAATCAGCTAATGAAGCCATAACACCTGCAAAGGGTTCCTGAGCCTTTAAATGGTCTTTCAGTCTGGTTCAGTAGGAATCACAATCATGGGACCTGACAGTTGTGCAGAAAACCATCATTGACACCCTCCATTGAGGAAAGCCTCAAAAAGTAATTGCAAAAGAAGTTCCCAAAGCACTGTATCAAAGCACATTAATAGAAAGTTATGTGGAAGGGAAAAGTGTGGAAGAAAAAGGTGCACAAGGAGCAGAGATGACTGCAGAGGATTGGCAGGAAAAGGCCATTCAAAAGTGTTGGGGACTTTCACAAGGAATGGATTGAGGTTGGAGTCAGTGCATCAAGAGCCACCACACACAGACGGATCCTGGACATGGGCTTCAAATGCCGTATACCTCTTGTCAAGCCGCTCCTGAACAACAAACAATGTCAGCAGCGTTTTACCTTAAACAGACCTGGTCTGTTGCTCAGTGGTCCAAAGTTCTCTTTTCTGATGAGAGCAACTTTTGCATCTCATTTGGAAACCAAGGACCCAGAGTCTGGAGGAAGAATGGAGAGGTACACTGCAAGATGCTTGATGTCCAGTGTGAAGTTTCCACAGTTTGTGTTGATTTGGGGAGCCATGTCATCTGCTGCTGTTGGTCCACTGTGCTTCATTAAGTCCAGGGTCAACGCAGCCATCTATCAGGAGATTTTGGAGCATTTCATGCTTCCTTCTTCAGATGAGCTTTATGGGGATGCTGACTTCATTTTCCAGCAGGACTTGGCACCTGCCCACACTGCCAAAAGCACCAAAACCTGGTTCAATGACCATGGGATTACTGTGCTTGATTGGCCAGCAAATTCGCCTGACCTGAACCCCATAGAAAATCTATGGGGCATTGCCAAGAGAAAGCTGAAAGATATGAGACCGAACAATGCAGAAGAGCTGAAGGCTGCTATTGAAGCATCCTGGTCTTCCATAATACCTCAGCAGTGCCACAGGCTGATAACTTCCATGCCACTCCGCATTTAGGCAGTAATTGCTGCAAAAGGGGCCCAAACCAAGTACATATGCATGCTTATACTTTTCAGAGGTCCGATATTGTTCTATGTACAATCCTTGTTTTATTGATTGCATGTAATATTCTAATTTTCTGAGATTGTGAATTTGGGGTTTTCATGAGCTGTAAGCCATCATCATCACAATTATGACAAATCACGGCTTGAACTATCTTGCTTTGCATGTAATGAGTCTATCTCATATATTAGTTTCACCTTTTAAGTTGCATTACTGAAATAAATGAACTTTTGCATGATATTCTAAGTTTTCGAGTTTCACCTGTATGATCTTGAACAAAACAGGGCTTCAGAGATAAAAATAAAAGATTGCTAAGCACCGAAGAGTGTCAATTCAAGGTTACTAAACAATTCTGAGAGAAAGCAACACAGTTACTTAACACTAAACCATTTATGAACAAAACAACCAGATAAAATCCAACATGAAATAGAATTATGGAATAGGATAGGAATCTTGAAATAGAATTATGGAATAGGATAGGAATCATTTCAACTATGGAATGGAAGCAAACCCTGACTCTCGTACCTCAAGGTATTTGGGTGCAAAGCTTATGCATATATCTCTAAAGAGAAAATGAATAAACTAAACTGTCTAACTCAGTTATGAATAATGCTGGGATAACAAATAGGAACAAGAAGCTGTAGAGTTTTGCTTTTAACAATTAGAAAACATATACAGTCATTTGAATGAAATTTTTGATATTAGAGCAAACCAGTCTAGTTTTACCAGTGTGTAGCACACGAATCTATTTGTGAAACTTACAAAGGGAAGCAAATAACAACATTGTATAATTGGAAGAGGTTACAGAAAATTAGTCTGAAAAACCTGAAATAGCAACAAATTCAGAAGGGGCTGTGACCTAGGTTATGACCCAGGCCCAGAATTAGATTAAGAAGATCCCAAAGATCTAATAAAGGAATCCTTCCCAGGAGATTGTGTTGCACAGATAGAACAAGTGAACATGTGTTGCACAGATAGAACATCCCAGTTGATGGAAAGTTGTTACAGAGATTGTCAGCAGCCAAGGCACAGAAATAGAAGACAGTTGCAGGGGAAGAAATGAAAACTTTGCCTATACCTTGCCTGCTTCCACAAGGTGAGAAAAGTATTGGGACTCAATGCACAAAACAATTTGTGGTGGTACAATCCATTATGAAACACAGTTCAATGCATACAGTATATAGCACTTTCTTTGGGATTATTTGTGCTAATTACCCACTGTGTTCTTTCTTGTGTGTGATATACTGTAATTAATGCACTGTAAATCCATGCTTGTTCTTTGTATCTCTTTCTCATCAGCTCTTCTTGCCTTCCTTTTTAATTTGACAGTTAATTCTTTTAATGTTTGCTGATAAACATCAAAGCACATTTTTTGCTAGGTGAATGCCATGTACTTGCTTTGATCTGGATATAGAAGCTGACCTGGAGTGTGTTGGTTACAAACAAAACTACAAATTACCCACAAAAATGAAGATCTACACCATGAAGTAGATATACTCATCTAACAATATACAAAATAGGATTTGGCATGATGAAACTGCTACTCAGAAAACAGCCTACCGCAGAAAAGTATTGATTATATCACAGAAGTTTAACACAATATCCATATTTCATAGCGTTTTATCAGGAGAAACATTTGCTTTAAGTTAGTTGCACAAATAAGATTATCAGCTGCTGCAAGATATTTTATTTTATCTCCCTTCCTAATATTTCATTTATTTTTTCCAAAACACTAGTATTTTTACCACCTAAGGCTATTAGTCCCCATTACTTTTCATGTTTCTTCATCCTTAAAAGGATTTCTTTTCCTCAAAAATATTTGGGGTACAACAGATTTGCTGATACAACCATGAGATGCATGACTATTTGAATCTAAGAATTCTGACCACAGAAAATGAGCTTTTTTTTAAAAAAAAGAACATGATCTGTGTACATAGCTTCTTTCAGCATTGAGAAAAATAGACATTAGCATTGAATAGTATAACTTGCAATCTTATTTGTACAGATATTTTCATTTACTGCACAAATTATTTAAGAGGCATCAAACAATTATACCAATATTTGTTTTTTTTTAAAAGAATATATCAACACAATACAAAATCAAAACTAAATCAATATACTGTACTATTAGGAATTGTGTTTGTCAGGGAGGGTGGTTATTAATAGCCCAGGATGGCGATGGATTTTATTTTAAATTAAGTTTATTTAAGTTTCATATATTTAAAATATTTAAGAAGAAACAAACAAATATATATATATATACACATTTATTTTGCAGCAGTTATTGAGCATTGGTTATATTTTTCTTTTCTTTTTTTCTTTTACCCCATAACACTGACATGATCTACCTTGTTACAATACTTTCCTTGTTCTTTTAATGTTTTTTTTTTTTGAAAAGAATTTTATTGATTTTCTACAAACAAACAAGACAAACAAAACATTAAAACATCAACTCTCATATGTACATCCAGCGTGTTGGTTGGTTCATCAGTTTTGTGCATAAATTTTGTAGTCTCAATTACAATTATGTTACATAACAACTCATATTGTCAATCCAAACTTATATATTTTAATATCGCTATTAAAAAAAAACAAAAAACTTTTGACTATACTTTTAATTATTCATGCTTTATGAGATAACAATACTTTAAACAATTTATTCTGTAACAAATCATATATTCATTCCAAATCAATCCTAAAAACACTTTATACATATAGTGTCAAATAATAAAGACAAGAAAAAAAGTAAAGATATTCCTTACTATCTAACATTCTAAATATTCTATTATTGTATTCTATCATCTAGCCATTGAAAAAAAAGATCCCAAATTTCATAAAATTGTTTATCCTCTTGCTCTCTAATTTCAAATGTCAATCTACTCATCTCAGCACATTCCAATATTTTCTTAATAATTTCTTCCTGTAATGGTATTTTCTCATTCTTCCAGTTTTTAGCAAATACAATCCTAGCCGCTGTTAATACATTTACAATCAGGTATTTCAAATCTTTACTATATGTATCAAGTAAAATTCCCAATAAAAATATCTCTGGTTTCAAGTCTATGTGTTTCTTTGTCATTTTTTTCAACCACATGCGAATATTAGTCCAATATTTTCTGGCGTCCTCACAAGTCCACCACATATGGTAATATGAGCCAGGTATCTGATGACATTTCCAGCATTTTTCGGATTTGTTCTTGAACATTCTTGCTATTCTTGTCGGGGGAAAGTGCCACCTGTAAAACATCTTATACAAGTTTTCTTTATATGCTGTTGACATTGCCATTTTATAATTTTGAGACCACAATTTTTGCCATTTCACTAAATCAATCCCATATCCAAAATTCTTCCCCCAAACAATCATAGTTTCTTTAACTTGTTCTTCCTCTAATTTTATTCCCAGTAAATAACCATATAATTTTTTAATCACCTTCTCATCAGTACCGATCAAGATCTTATCTAAGTCAGTCTGTTTATCATAGAATCCCTCCATTTTAGAATCTTCATCATACCTTGAATGTATTTGCGCATATGAAAACCAATTCATCCTTATACCTTGTTCCTCTAAGTTTTGAATTGATTTAAGTTCATCCTTTTCATCCAATAGTTTCCCATATCTAACTGTTTGTTCCTTGTTTCAAACAATACCAATTAGGCTTGGAAAAGACTATTTTGAAAATTTAAATAAAATCATGTTGAAGTTTATATGGCAAGGTAAAAAAGCGAGAATAAAACTAAAGCTTTTGCAAGACGCTAGAATTAGAGGAGGTTTTGGCCTGCCTAATTGGGAATTGTATTATCAAGCTGCAAGTTTGATGTGGGTTAAAGAATGGATAACATTAAGAAAGCATAGATTGTTGACACTAAAAGGTCATGATTTGCTGTTGGGCTGGCATGCTTTTTTATGGTATAAGGGAACTAAAACACAGGGTTATTTTAGAAGGCATTATATACAGGAGTCTTTGTGGTTAAACTGAGAGAAGATAAAAAGACAATGTTATTTGAAAATTCCAGTTTGGTTATTGACTATTGAAGCATTTTCCTATCCTATAATTTATAAGAAGGAACAAACCTTGTTCTTTTAATATTTTAATTTCACAGAATACTTTATGATTAAATGCACGTCCTTCATTGATTCATAACTTATGCAGTTGTCAAATGTTGGTTTTTCTTTAACCATTCCTACCAACAATTCAAACTTTGTAGTATTCACTATCTTTGTTGTTTTTTAGTAATTTGGTTAGGCTCTCCATCTCTGACACTCATGAATTTTTTTAATGACCATCTCCTCTGAAGGGATAATAGACAGTTTCCCATTTTGAGCATAGCTTATTCTGGCTGCCGTTATAATGTTCAAGATTAAATATTGATATTTTTTTCTATTTTTGAGTCTATCATACCCAGCAAAAAGGTTTCGGGTTCAAGTTTTATTTCTTGTTTAGTTATATTTAGAATCCAATTTTTGATATTTTTCCAAAACTTCTGAGCATATGGACAGGTCCACCACATATGAAAGCATGTTTCTTGGATGCAGTTACACTTCCAACAATTTGGGGGGAGGTTCGGGAACATCTTAGCCTGTCTCGCGGGTGGCAAGGTCAAGGTCAAGGTTTCTTTATTGTCACTCCAATACATGACAGTCATATCATATATAGGGATGAAATTTCGTTCCCACTCTTCCACAGTACAGTAAAAAGGTAAACAGACAATATACAATAAAACAATGGACAAGTAACACTAGTGCGACAGATTCAAGGGCAATAAAATGCAAGATAAAAAGTTAAAACATTAAAAATGCTGTAAGTGCAAAGTGCAAGGGAAATAGCAAGTGCCAACGATACACCATTTTATAGAGATTCTCTTTGTATGAGGCTGACATAGTTAGTTTGTAATTTATTTCCCAAATATGTTCCCACTTGTCTAATTCAATACTGTGGTCCACATTTTTTTGCCCAAATTATCATACACTCCTTGACTGTTTCTTCTTTTAATTTATAACAGATATTTATATATTTTACTAATCAATTTCCTTTCTTTTCCGTGCCAAATTTTATCTAATTCTTGGTAAGTCATGTTAAAACCAAATTGTTCTTTATCTTTTTTGTAATGTGTTTGTATCTGCGCATAGGGCCACCACGCTATCTCTTTTTCTTGAATTTGTATTTGATCCCTACCTTTTAACTCTCTGGTTTGATGTAATCTTTATATCTTACAATTTTATCAAAATCTAAAACGTTTGGATGTGTAACTGCCTCCATTGTAGATAACCACAGTGGGACCTTACAGTAATGTACTTTTTTTATCTTTTTCCAAATAGTTAATAACACACTCCTTATATAATGCCTTTGAAAGTACAAGTGGTATTTACTCTTTCCATCCCATATAAATGTTTGCCATCCAAGTTGTAGATCAAAGCCCTCTAATGTTAGCATACTTACCTGCAATTGGTCGGTCCGTGACAGCAGGAAATTTGAAGAGCTGTCACTGGCCACAGTCGCGAGCACCCTGACTATAAAAAGGGCTGCCGCGGTTTCTTCAGTGCTCAGTCCTAGAAGGAAATAAAACAATAGAAAATCATGCTGATGTCCTGAGTCTCATTCCCGCGACTTAACATTAAATATCAGACATTTTGGGGATAGAAAGAAACAACAAGAGTGTAGTTCATTGAAAACAGAGAACTCTACTTTTCACTACATTTTCTTGGACACACATAATCTGGCTATTGTAACATTTGCATTGGCAATCTCATAATCAGATTCATTTCATCTGATCTGGTATTTCAATGGACTCAGAATAGTGCAGATGCTGACCAACATACTGTGAATATGAATATATCACCTGGCCAGCACGACTATATACTGAGGTGCACAGAATGCAGTTAACTTCCCAACAAAGTGGTACCTATTTATCTACTCAAATTAGCATGCTTTTGACTGCTAGGTGGGCAGGAGCTGGGGCAAGTAATGGAATTCACCCTGTTACATAGTGCTCGGGTCTTGAAATCCAGGCTGTCAGCTTTCCAGCTGACAAGCTAAGCATCTTTAACCACTGAGCCATTGAGTCCTCCAATCTTTCAATAAAGCATTATCTATTTATTTATTTACTGAATTTATCTAAATTCAATAAATTACAAATTGTCAAATTATCTAAACAAATGGCACAAATTTTCTTCAAAACTCACCAAAATGAAGATACCTGCTTGTTGAACTTGAAATGGGGAGGGAGTATCTTGTCAAGAAAAATAAGTCCTTTCAGGGTTGTAAAACATTTTACGTAGTTTTGTAAATCCAGACCAATACATTTAGCATTCAGAATGTTAAAAGACCAATCAAAATGTAATACTCAGTCTGTGCCAATGGTGGAATTTAATTTTTTTTACTTCCGGTCCTGTGGGCGTGGCTTGGTGGGAGTGGCAGGGGACGGATACTGTAAAATCCCCAGGTGGTATTTTCCGGTTCTCTGAATTATTCAAAATTTCCACTACCAGTTTTCCAGAACTAGTCAGAACCTGCTAAATACCACCTCTGTGTGTGTAATTGTATCTTGTGTATCCTGTAAGTCTATGTATCTTTCTGTGCATATGTATGTATACATACTCACACATCGAATAAGAATGATAAAATCCAAGATAAGGTAGAAAGTAGAATCTCATCTATAAAAATTTTTTTTTTTTACTGTTATGGGAATTGAGAGGCAGCCTTCATTTTTTCTTAAAGTTTTATGTTGACTACAAACAATGAGACGCTTTCTGAATTAATATACTGCTTTAAATAAGGAAAAGTATGTGGTACTCATTAAGCATTTTGTAAAAATTCATAAAAACACCCAGAAAATAATGAAAGTATTTGCTCTGTTATAAATAGTAGGGAGAAATACACAAACCCAAAATCCATAGTTTTCCCCATGCAATTTGATTAAAGGTTATTGGCCTTAAAGCAGAGTTTTCAATTTTATGGACCTACTAAAGCTAAAATTGAATTTCATATGCAAAGTATATACAGTTCTGTTTGATATTTGCACTGTCCCCTCCCCAGATATTTTTGCATTTTGTTTAACTGAAAGATGAAGCAAGTTAAATGCCCCTCTGCATGCCTCAGGCCTTTATATGAGTATGTTTACATTATCAAGATATTTAAATGGAAGAATATTCTTGGGTAGTTTGTAGATACTTTAATACATATATTTTGGTTGTATGAAAATTAGGCTTTGTGTTTTGGGCCAATTTATTACCAGCCTAGTAATAAAAAGTATGACAAATTCCATTTTAGATTGGAAGAGTTCAATGCAGGACCTGCAATCTTTTATCTAATAATTACCAAGTCTGACTTCTAAAAAGCTTTTTCCAATTTCTAAGAAATTAATAATTTACAACACCAACCAAAAGGTGTATAGATTATGAGAATAATTTTATTGTCTGGACTTCTTATGGACTTATATCATTGAAATTTAAGTTTTAAAGTTATAATGAATAATGTATTTGGTGTAACAAATAATACAATGGAAATTAGTATTTTTCTTTCATATCCTGTGATAATGCAGTTCCAAAAGGTTTAATCCTAATGGTGAATTGTTGAACTTTTAGTCTAAATGTTTGGTGTTGTATACAGCATATTTCTAGGGTTTTTTTTGTCTTTTTGTTTTACCAGTGTGTATATTTGACCAATTCTAAGAATTTGCTGCAGTAGAAAATGTTTTTCCTCTAAAATATTAATGAGTTTTACCTGGATTACCTGGATTTTTTAAAAGCACAAAACACAACTGAATGGATAGAATGAGTTCATTGCCTGGATATGGGCAGGGGAATTAAGACTGAAGTTCAGTTTTGTACTAGGGGATGGATAGACTTAGGATGTGTGTATGTGTGTGCATGAGAGAGAGAGGGAGAGAGAGTTTGGGAGAGAGATGTTCTTACCCATAAATGAGATCTATCAGCTACTAAAAGATCTACCATGATGGATCAGGAGAATCAGTAATCCATAACCTACATTAAAGATGCTCGGGTAGGTAGACAGACAGTCAATCAGTAAGTAAATAAGTTTATTGTTGCAACCACTGGTTATTACTGCCTCCCAAACATAGCTTATTGGAAACTCTACAGCATATTGGAAGCTAGATTTTATCCTGTATAAAGGAAGACATTGTCAACAAAAGTACAGGCTCCCTCTATGACTCAAGAACAGAAGGAACTTAGAGATGATGGATAGAAACGAATAGATCTTAAATTTTTAAAGGGCTTTTTCCCCTGCCTTTATTATTTTTATAAGTAACTCAAGGCTGCGAACACACTTAATATTCCTTCCTCCTCCTGTTTTCCCTACCACAATTGTTCTGTGAGATGATTGGGCTGAAATGAATGGCCCAAATTCTCCCATATGGTTTTCATGTTTAAGACTGAACTAGAACTCACAGTCTCCTGGTTTCTGGCTTGGTGACTCAATCATTAAACTGACTCACTATTTGCTCCTTTCCTGCTATAGGACAAACTTTTCTTGCCAACTGTGACAGGCAGAAGGAAGATAGCAAAGCCAGAAGAATCAACCAATTGTTTTTATCATACATTCCAGACAAAATCAAGAGAACACAATTTGAGATCATCCAACACCATAGGATGAGATATTTCAATATGTAGATGATACTCAGCTTTAAAATTCCATTCCTAGTGATCTAAGTGGCGCTGAGGCTGCCCTTTTGGGATACCTGGAGGTTATAGGAGTCTAGATGTGGGACAACAGGATTCAGCTGAAGCCCAGAAAGATGAACTTGCTGTGGATTCAAGGGACTTCAGGATCTTGTTTATTATTTGTAGTTCTGGATGGGGTTGTACTATCCCAGACAGGCTTGGTGTGTGAATTGGGGTTAGGGTTAGGGTTCTCTTCAACTCACAATTCCTGCTTGAAGAACAGGTAGCAGTTGTGGCTATGAGGGCCTTTGTGCAACTTTTGCGTTGTGCCTTGGTCATCTCTCAATTGGATTACTGCATTGCACTCTACATGGGACTACACTTGAAGAGTATTTGGAAGCTACAGCTGGTACAGAATGCAGTGGTACATCGTTCTGGGGCCCCCTAGAGTGGCACATATAACACCACTGTTGTGCTAGCTGAATTGGTTACCAGTTTGCTTTTGAATCCAATCCGTAATTATTTCTTGAAAATCTCCATATGGCATGGGTCCAGAGCATCTAAGGAGCCATCTCACCCCAATTCTGCTCCACCACTGGGGACCATCTAGTAATGAATTGTGGTAGGTCAAGTTTAGGAGTCTTTTCCACTGTGGCCCCCATCTGTGTGGAACATTCTACCACTTAAGTTGAGAATTTCTCCTACCCGTCTAGCTTTCTGGAAGGGTATCAAAAATTGGTTTTGCCGGTTGACCCAGGGCCCCAAGGAGGGCATTCATTGCTGGAGGTGGTTGATGGGATGAGAAGAGCTCATCCCCTTGATTCTAGTTTATATATAGCCTTTAATATTTTTATTATTTTGATGTTTATCTTTTTACTCTTTGTAAGCCACCCAGAAACATTAGAGAAATGGGTGGCATATAAAATAATAAATACATTTGGTGATGACTTAAAAGAGAGAGGAGATAGTACAGAAATAGCAAGTTAAAGCCTATTTATTTCTGCCAATCCAAAGATGTTTAGATAGCATTTAATTTTCATAATCACAAAAATCATTTTCAGGCACGGTAGAATCAGTACCAAGCTAGACATGTGCTTCAAGCCCACCTCCCCAAGCCAGGGCTGCCAACCTTGAGTGATAGTTCGGAGTGAGACACTGCGAGGGAGCAGAGCGACCGAGGGGGGGATGGTGTGGAAGGGGGGTGTCCCCCCTTCCACGGTAGGGAGCTTTGACAATTTTACATTTTAAATGGTGCAATCTGATGCATACTTTAGTCATGATTTGGACATATACATACATACATACATGCAAGCAGCACCAATGTACTTGAACCGGATTTGTAAGATATTAATAATGCAGTTCACTGACCATGAATAATTGAAGTTCCTGACTTGTAACTGCAGTATTCTACCTCAACTGACTTTATGATGGACACATATTACAAAAACACATTTTTCTTCAGTGAGGGAACTTGACTATGAAAACCAATGAGACATAGCATAGGCCTTTTAGTTTCATAAAAGGTTTGAAAAAATAATTGGGTAATTATTTGAAATTTCATAGCCCAAAATTTTGCTAAAATAAGCTAAATTGTACAAAGTAGGCTACCACTAAATTGTCTGTATGTGGGACTGTATGCAGATCCTTGGACGTGGTAAACATATGGACCTAGCTGCCGTCTGAATCAATACCGGTAACTAAGCAGTTGTGGTGAAACAATAAATACTAATAACTTAAACTAAATTCCAGTTTTAGCTTCCTAGAGTTTATGTCATGATGCTCATCTACAAAATAGGGCCCTCCACAGATAAGCCACTGACTAATAAATGTTCAAAATTGGTGTTTTAATATCCACCATAGATGTCACTCACACACACACGTTAGCATTCATTCAACCGCGCCGGATCGACCCGACCGACGCGACAGATTGAAAATTCTGTTGGTACCGTACGTACTCTCATAAAATAAAAAAATCAACAGGAAGGACACACTTTCTGGTCTCAATAAAGAAATAAAATACACATAACAAAGTTAAATTCATATAATTCTCAGTCTCACTCTCATATAAGAGATTAAAATTATATTGATAATGATTTTGAATATGAATTTCAAGCGTTAAACTTACCATGATGAAGGAATGAAAGTCTCACTCTCATCTAAATGTGATGAAAGAAAGATCCTCAGGGGGGATAGGCCTGGCCATAGTATATGAGCGCCTGGGTACTGGGCGCGGGTTTCTGGTGTGGCGGCCTGCTGTGCGGCCGTACAATGTACGTACGTACAGCTGTACGTACGTATTCTCTCACAGTCAGTGTATGTAAAGCGATGTAAAGCACATGTCATAGCCATACATGTACTGTAATTTGCCAAAAGTACAAGCTACGTTCACGTAACTATAGGTAGAAACCAATCGTAATCCAATAGCTCGTCTTCGCGTGCGAACCAAAAACGATTATTATTGGTTAAACTTTACACCCGCGCGGGAAAATCTCGAAACTTTGGGCTTGGGCATATCGATTTTCGGAATATCAGAGAATGTAGAGAAATATTTATTTTTGTACATTCCATTTTGGGGGTTTAGCGTGAGATTTCGTTTATCAGAGTGAGACAGTCAAAATTGGTTGAATTGCGTGAGTCTCACTCTGATTGCGTGAGAGTTGGCAGCACTGCCCAAGCCCACATCTGTGCTGCAGTGCCACAAATATTGGGAAGGTATTGTGCCTCCTACCACATAGCATTGCAGCTTTATAGATCTATATCGAACAGCTGGATGTGTACTTCAAACACCCCCTTTGTGTCTTCACTGCTTTAGCACAAAGACATGGAAGAGGCTTTTTCAAACCAGAGACATGGCTCTGACTACACTTGTGGGAAAAAGAAGTCACACTGTTTTGCCAAGATTGATATCCTAATTCCTTATTTCAGAGCTTATATGTGTCACCAACATTAACCTTCATCAATTTCAAATAAAGTTGAATTGTTGGTTTTATTTCAAAAATAGCATTTTTTTTAAACATCCAAACATTTGGTACTATATTGGTATAACAATAAATGTTTTAACTGAGTATATCCCTGAGCAGATGATTTAGGTAAGCTACGATCAATGAGGACATTTTAAAAATTCTTAAAATACTGGTTGCTAATCACTTAATCTGAGCTCTTGCTCTTGTTCAGCCTAAGAGTTCTGATAAAATATTTTCCTCCATCTTTAAATTGGGATTTGCACAAGTTTTAGGAAACATTAAATGCAGTTCTTATGAGTTAGATATGAAGTTAATTAATCAGAAACTGTGTTTATTGGGTTCCCCAAAATAAATTTAAAAAAGAATGGGTATCAGACTTTTTGTGTTGATTTTGCAGGTCTTTTTGACTCAAGTTCAAATTCTCTACAGCCCTCTTCTAGTCTCAAGTTACATGTTAGTCCAGCTTTGGAGAAAACTTTATAAAAATTTAAATGAAGTGTGCAACATATTCCAAAAAATACAGAACTTTTAAAAATATCTAACTTGGGGATCATTTAAGAAAATCATTCTATGGGAGAAGGCGGAGCTTCGTTTCGGCGATACAGCTGCGATCTCGGGGCTCTGCGATCGCAGCCGATATTTTCGCCCCTGGTCGGTCCGAATGGACCTAAACCGTCCCGTAGAGACGGGGATTGAGAAGGGTACTGTCCCAGGATCCCAGAAATATCGCAAAATCTCTGGTTTCATCTGGGAGAAGCCCTTTTGCTGGCGGCGGAGAGGCAGCCTCCATAGCTGCTGAAGTCGGGACAGCTCCGGAAAGAAAGTGCCTGGAAAGAAAGTGTGTCGGCTGGGTGAGAAACTTCTTTTGTGTTGCAAATTCGCCGAGATTTGAAAGGGCATCCTGAATAGAGAAGAAACCTGTGAGATTTTCTTTTGACAAAAACTGAGCGACGTTTTTTAAAGTGACGACAAATTGAGGCTTGGATTATTTTTTTCTTTTTCTTGCTTTTTTTTGGGGGGGACTTTAGTTTGACTTTGTAGGTAACCGGATTGAATTTTCTCTTATATATATTCTTATGCTCCTTTTGATTTTTTAATTTTCTTTTAGGATAGAGGCTCCCTTTGGCTATTTTCTTTTCTTTTTTCTTTTTGTATAAATTATTTCTTTTTTCTGGCTGGGGTGGGGAAGAGCATTAAGAAACTTTGCAACACTGTCAACTAGAGGCTTGAAAATATTTTATTTGAATTGGAGAGAACTGTAAGAAGACTCCTTCTCAAGGACATTTCAATGTGATAAGATAGAGGGAGAGCACAGCAAAATATTATTACAGGTGTTTTTCTGGAATCTTATCAATATTTCAACACTTGAGGCTTGGCTTTGAAGCTGCTGGAGAAGAGAGTCATAATAAGAGCCTTGGATAAATAAATAAAGTGCAGTGTGCTCTCTTTTATATATATATAAACTTTACTTGTGATATCCCTACTCACCAGCCTTTTTGTAAATTTCAATTCTAGTAATATTCTTATTTTTGCTTTTTATTTTAAAGGGAAAGCCTCAGAGTTTTTTCTTTATTTTTCTTTTTTTCTCCTTATTTTTATTGGGATTTCTTTGCTCTTTCTATCCATGTTTTTGGATCACTCTGTTTTTCTTTTTTGAGACTTCTCAATTGGATTAAGGTGTGAAGAACCTGAAGGAATTTCTTCTTTTTTTTTTTTTGTTCTTTTTTGCTCTTAATCAATATTATTATTTTTGGGTTTGTTTGTTTTTTTTCCTTTCTATTTTTCCTTTTTTATGGTGGACTACTTCGTAATTGAATTAGGGTCTAGAAGAACCTGAAGATCTTTCTTCTTCCTTTTTTCCTTTTTCTTCTTTGGTTTTGGGCCTTTTACTATTGGATTTTTCCATTTTGGATTATAATTGGCTATTCTACCAGTTGGATTAAAAATTAAAAAGAATTTGAAGATTTGGAAGCATTAAAATGAGCAGGAAACCAATATAATCTGGCGTTTCTACTTCTACCTCTGCCTCCCCACCAGCTGGAGGACAACGTTTAATTCAGACAATGTTGAAGGAAGATAAAGAACAAGAAAAAGTAACTTTACAGATGATTATGCAAGGAATCCAAGATCTCAAGATAAAATCAGACACCATTGAACAAAGAATAGAGAAGACTGATGAAAAAGTGGAAAATATTAAACAAATGATGGTGAAGTATGAGGAGAGATTCCAAAAAATTGAGGAAGAAGGGAAACAAAGAGAGAAGATTGGAAATATTGACAGTAGATTAACAGTGGTTGAACAAGAAAAAAGTGGGATGTTGAGGTGGGAGATGGAAAGGTCAGAATTTTATCTCAGATTTCAAAATATAGAAGAGGAAAAAGGAGAAAATTTGGCTGCGATAATGATAGAAATTTTGGCAGATGCTTTGGAAACTACAGAGGAAAAGATGATGGATGGAGTAGATGAGGTATATTGAGTTTATGCAAGATATGCGATGAGAAATAAATTACCGAAGGAAGTCCATATTAGATTTACCAAACAATCCATTAAAACACAAATATTGCAAGTGGTAAGAGAGAAAACATTGAAATACAAAGGTAAAGAGACTGTGGTTTTAAAACAAATACCCAGAAGAGTGAGAGATGAGAAGAGAATATCGATTTCTGACCAAAATGCTACCGGAAAATGAAGTGAATTATAGATGGCTGATTCCAGAAGGATTAATGTTTACGTGGCAAGAGCAGAGACATAGAATTGATTCAATTGAGAAAGCAGAACTTTTCCATGCAGAATTTTTTGGAAGAAGAGAAGATGAGGCAGAGAGAGAGGTCTCACTAATTGAGTTTCAAGAGGAACAACTGGAGACTGAAAAAGAGAAAGGAGCTGTAGGTGGACAGGTGGACAATAAAGAACAGTGTGAAGTGAGATCCACGAGAGCTGTTAGACCTAAACATAAAGCATAATCATGGAAGAAAGAAAACTGATTACAATGAATATAAATGGATTCAATTCAGCTGTTAAAAGAAGGAAAACTTTTCATAAATTAGAGAAATTAAAATTTGATATAATTTGTCTACAAGAAGTACATATTAAAAAACAACATGAACAATTGTTAGTACAGCCAAAATTGGGGAAAATATTTACTTCTTTGACTCAATGTAAGAAAAGAGGAGTGGTTCTATACATTAAAGAGGCTATCCCAGCAAAACTGATCTACACGGATGAAGACGGAAGAGTATTAATGGTGGAAATAATGGACAATAATATAAAAATACTCTTGATTGCAATTTATGCTCCGAATGATAAACAAGAAGAGTTTTATAAAAAGCTACACATGAAAATAATTGGACTGGACTATGTTAATATAATTATGATGGGAGACTTTAATGGAATTGTGGACAATAAATTGGACTATATAGCAACAACAACAAAGCAAAATAGAAAGGGTCTCCCTAAATCTTTTTTTAAAATGACAGACGAACTAACTTTAAAAGATATTTGGAGAGAAAGAAATGTTAAAGCTAAACAATATACTTTTTATTCAAATAGACATTTATCATGGTCCAGATTAGATATGATTTGGATCTCAACAGAATTAATATCCAATATTCAAGAAACAAATATTGAAACAAGTACTTGGGCAGATCATAGCCCAATGACAATTAAATGGAAGGGACAAAAAAAAAAGATCGAGATGGACATTAAATAATACTATCTTAAAGGAGAAAGATTTTATACAATGGATGGAGAAGGAATTGGCTTTTTTCTTCAGAGAAAATAAAAAAGAAGATATTTCAATGCAAAATGTTTGGGATACAATGAAGGCATATGCTAGAGGTCTGATAATAGATTATACAAGAAAAAAGAATATTAGGAAAAGGCAAGCTTCTAAGGCCTTGGAAGATGAGTATAAAAGACTTGAAAAAGAATTACAGAAAATGCCACAGAAAAAAGATATTAAATTGAAGCTGGATGTAATTAAACATAAAATGGAATTAATAGAGAAAGAAGAATTGGCACAGAAAATCAGAAATTCTAAACAGAATTACTTCGAAGATGCGAATAAACTAAGTAGATGGCTAGCATATAAATTGAGAAAGGAGAAGAAATCAAGAAAAATATTGAAGTTAATAGATGATCAAGGCCAAGTTTGTTATGGTAATAAGGAGAAAAAGGAAATTATTCGAGATTTTTATGGGCAACTATATAAACAAGAGAATATTGATGAGGAAAAAGTCAAACAGTATCTACAGAATGCTAATTTACCGAAGATGCCTAAAGAGACTGAAGAAATGCTAGAAAGCAATATAACAATGATGGAATTAAATGAAGCATTTAAGAAACAAAATAATGGGAACGCACTAGGTCCAGATGGGCTTCCGGTAGAATTCTATAAAACATTTCAAGAATCATTGAGCATCCCATTGTTAGAAGTTATGAATGAAGTTATGTTAAAGAAGATGATACCCAAAACATGGTCAGAGGCTTATATCACACTTATTCCAAAAGAAGAGGCTGACCCACTGCAAATTAAGAACTATAGACCTATTTCCTTATTGAATGCAGATTATAAAATCTTTGCTTCAATTTTAGCAAAAAGACTTAAAAAATATTTAAATAATTTTATTCACCCAGATCAAAATGGATTTCTGCCAAAGAGACAAATCAGAGACAATATGAGAGTAATCCTGGATACTTTGGAATACTATAAGGCTCATCCTGAAAAGCAAATGGCTTTGATATTCCTAGATGCTCAAAAGGCATTTGATAACGTGAACTGGAGATTTATGTTATTACTGTTGGAACAGATGGGTTTTGCCAAAAAATTTATTCAAGCAATAGAAGCCATATACAATAAACAGACAGTAAAGGTAATGATGGAGGGGGAACTTACAGATTTTATCAATATAAGAAAAGGCACAAGACAAGGGTGTCCCCTATCTCCTTTGCTATTTGTGTTGACTTTGGAAGTGTTGAATAGAAATATTAGGGATGATAAAAGCATAAAAGGAATGAAAATTAAGAAGGAAGAATTTAAACTACAAGCTTTTGCTGATGATTTAGCTTTTATTCTGGAAGACCAGTTAAAAACAGCTCCAAGATTCTTGGAAAAGATAGAGACATATGGTGAGATGGCTGGTTTGAAAATAAATAAAGATAAAACAAAGATTTTGACAAAGAACATGCTATTGAGACATAGAGAAGAACTGGCAGATCTTTTGAAAATCCAAGTTACAAATAAGGTTAAGTATCTGGGGATATATTTGACAGCAAGATGTAGCACATTAAAAGAGAATAACTATATTAAACTCAAACAACAGATGGCTACAGATTTGAAGAAGTGGGAAAACTTGCAATTGTCATTAATAGGGAGAATTTCAACAATCAAGATGAATATTTTACCCAGAATTCTATTTCTGTTTTAAACAATACCAATTAGGCTTGGAAAAGACTATTTTGAAGATTTAAATAAAATCATGTTGAAGTTTATATGGCAAGGTAAAAAAGCGAGAATAAAGCTAAAGCTTTTGCAAGACGCTAGAATTAGAGGAGGTTTTGGCCTGCCTAATTGGGAATTGTATTATCAAGCTGCAAGTTTGATGTGGGTTAAAGAATGGATAACATTAAGAAAGCATAGATTGTTGACATTAGAAGGGCATGATTTGCTGTTGGGCTGGCATGCTTTTTTATGGTATAAGGGAACTAAAACACAGGGTTATTTTAGAAGACATCATATACGGGAGTCTTTGTGGTTAAACTGGGAGAAGATAAAAAGACAATGTTATTTGAAAATTCCAGTTTGGTTATTGACCATTGAAGCATTTTCCTATCCTATAATTTATAAGAAGGAACAGTTAGATATGGAGAACTATTGGATGAAAAGGGTGAACTTAAATCGATTCAAAACTTAGAGGAACAAGGTATAAAGATGAATTGGTTTTCATATGCGCAAATACATTCAAGGTATGATGAAGATTCTAAATCGGAGGGATTCTATGATAAACAGACGGATCTAGATAAGATCTTGATGGGTACTGATGAGAAGGTGATTAAAACATTATATGGTTATTTACTGGGAATTAAATTAGAGGAAGAACAAGTTAAAGAAACTTTGATTGTTTGGGGGAAGAATTTTGGATATGGGATTGATCTAAAGAAATGGCAAAAATTGTGGTCTCAAAATTATAAAATGTCAACAGCATATAAAGAAAACTCGTATAAGATGTTTTACAGGTGGCACTTTCCCCCGACAAGAATAGCAAGAATGTTTAAGAACAAATCTGAAAAATGCTGGAAATGTCATCAGATATCTGGCTCGTATTACCATATGTGGTGGACTTGTGAGGACGCCAGAAAATATTGGACTAAAATTCGCATGTGGTTGGAAAAAATGACAAAGAAACACATAGACTTGAAACCAGAGATCTTCTTATTGGGAATTTTATCTGATACATATAGTAAAGATTTGAAATACCTGATTGTAAATGTATTAACAGCGGCTAGGATTGTATTTGCTAAAAATTGGAAGAATGAGAAAATACCATTACAGGAAGAAATTATTAAGAAAATATTGGAATGTGCTGAGATGAGTAGATTGACATTTGAAATTAGAGAGCAAGAGGATAAACAATTTTATGAAATTTGGGATCTTTTTTATCAATGGCTAGATGATAAAATATGATAATAGAATATTTAGAATGCTAGACAGTAAGGAATATCTTTATTTTGTTTTACTTGCCTTTGTTATTTGACACTATATTTATAAAGGGTTTTTAGGATTGATTTGGTATGATTATATGATTTGTTACAGAATAAGCTGGTTAAAGTACTGTTATCTCATAAAGCATGAATGATTAAAAAATAGTCAAAAATTTCTTTTTTTTTAGTGATATTAGGATATATAAGTTTGGATTGACAATATGAGTTGTTATGTAACATAATTGTAACTGGGACTACAGAATGAATGCACAAAACTGATGAACCAACCGACACACTGGATGTACATATGAGAGTTGATGTTTTAATGTTTTGTTTGTCTTGTTTGTTTGCAGAAAATTAATAAAATTCTTTTCAAAAAAAAAAAAAAGAAAATCATTCTATGAAGGTGGAATAATAAAGAATGGATTCAAGAGATGTGCTTTGTTGATTTCTGAAAAGTCTGAAGATATTGTAGAGAAGATAGGTATTGTTTCTGTAGGCTTTAAATGTTAGTTGTCTATTAAAAGCACATATGGTTTAAAAAAATCAGGTTATCGCTAATATATATGATTGTGTATGTAGATTTTTGTATTATCCTTACTATATTGTTTTTAATTTTGTTAAAAAAGAGAAAACAAAGATAAAATGACCTACTTCCCCTCCCCTCTTGGTCTTTCCATCTTTTGCAAGAAAAGTGGAGAGTCCAAAGAAAAGTGGGAACTCTTGTCTCTTCTGCACCCCATTGCCTTCTTTTCCCATGAGGAAGAGATAAATGAATAGATAAATGACAGAACTGGAGAAAGGCTTTTTCTGGTGCAATGCTTCAGTCCCATCCAAGGGATCAGAGAACTAACAGCACCAAAGGTATTTTTCCTACCCATCCCCTGCCCTACCTAGCTCTCAAAATAAAATGTGTTTATTTCGTACCACATTTGCTTAAGGGGTCCTAAGTGATTTTCTTTCTTCTGGCCCCCATGAAGAATAACAGCACTGCTGCTGTGTCAAAACGTGCAAAATGAGGCAAGAGCACATTGTTGAATGCCTTTGGTGGAAAAGAGAGACAATATTACATGTGAAGACTAGCATATCTTCTACCATTTAACCACACCTTATTATTCCCTTTTTCCCCCATTATATTTGTTTGATTTTGGACTGCAAGCTGTGTGCCCCAACTCCTGTTTCTGGTAAAATGTCGTAAGTCCTGTTTTCGTAATAATGGGTAAATGAATTTCCATCAACTCCGCCCACGCAAAAGCACATCTACATCTGTACAAAGGCTTTATAAATCTATGCTTATCGGTTGGATATGTTCTTTAAACATCCCGCCGCTTCCCTTGCCTGTCAACTCTCCGCGCTTCATTCTGATGGTAAAAAAAAACACACACACAACGCCCAGGGTTCTTTTTAAACCCGGGTGTTTGAAGTAAATCATTATCTGGGTTCCTACGCCCGTCCGTTCCGAAAGTCGAGTCTTAGAAATAGAACTTCTCAAATTCAGGACTGTACTATACCACTCTGGCTTCTAAGCAGGGCGATATACCTTTTAAATTCCACTACAGTACGTCGACTCCCAAAAGACCATCTCTTCTTTAACAGTTGGACTTGAAAGCCCGCCTTAGCGGAACAGCGGACGAATCACCAACGCCAACAACGTAAGCCACGCCCGAACGACTCGCCCTCTTCCAAGATGGCCGCGCAGTACGCGGCGCCCGTCTTGCGTCATAATCGCCTCTCCGGTGGCCTTGCCCTTTTCCAGAATGGCCGCACCGCGAGCGTCGCCAGCCTCCTCGGATTGAGAGGCACGGAGGAAGTTCGAGGGGAGGGGAGGGAAGTAACCTCCTTTTCCTCGTCCCGCGTCGAGCCGGAACGCGTCGGAAGGAAGCTGCAGTGGGGCGGGGAAGGTGCGTTTCCACCGGGGGAGGGGCGGGGGGCGGCGGGCAGGGGAGAGGGAGGGAGGGGGGCGTGTGCGCCTGTTGGCCGGCGGACGGTTGGCGATTAAAAGAAGGGGGAAAAAAACTTTATAGAGAAGGATCGACGAGACAGAGAGGCGTTGCGGCTTAGTGGCGCCCGGAGGGACACCTGCCGAGGCTCTTTTGAAGTTGAACGCAAGGGAGAAGCGAGGAAGGTGAGTGGCTTCTTTGCGGAGTTGGGGGCAGCTTGCTTGCCCGCCTTTGGCCCCTTATCATATAGCCCGCTGGTCTCGGCCCCCTTCCTCGAGGTCCAACCGCGTTTCCTTTGTGAGAGAGGCTGCTGTGGGTTGGTTAGGAGCGCCGGGCAGAGGCTGTTGGTGCCCTGCGTGGGATGCCAGGCTGCAATGAGCCAGCACGGGAGCTTTCCCTGCGGAGGTTGCCGCAGTAACCGCTGGAAGGGTGGACGAAGGGTGTGGAGGCGAGCACGGGGCTCCTTAGCCGCCAAGCTGAGGGCATGCTGGTGCACCCAGCTTTCTGGAATACATTAGGCCTCAGAGCCTGACCAGATGTGTGGCATTTTTAACCTAAAACTAGCACTTTTCAATCTTGCCCCCCCATATATTGTATTAAAGTAATCCCCCTCCTTTTTTTGTAAATGACTCAGGTTCAGAATCAATGGTCCTGTATGTATTCAGGTATATCCCTATAAAGCCCGAGTATAAGAGTTAAAACTGTAAATTTTTGTGTTATACCATGGATGGGAGATGTCAAATATTTCTCATTGTGGGAAAGTATGTAGGGTGAATGGCCTCTTGTCTTACTTGTTTATGAAATTTCATCTAGTTTTGTTAAAATCAAACAGGAGTAAAATAACTGGGATTTTTTTATTTTATTTTTAGGATTTCAAGTTAGGGTTTTTAGGCTTTCCAGTTCATAATGTTAGTGTCAACCTTCAGCAAGAGTCTGTGAAAATGCAGATTATTGCAGCCATATATAATATATAAACTAGTTTTTTTTTCTTAAGGTGGGGGTGTGTGATAGATGTATATTACAGTGGAGAAAGTGTGCTAATTTCTACCTAGGAACATGTAAATATTATTCTGTTTTTTTTCTTTAACATTATGTACTGCAGAATCTGTTCTCAAAATTTCATTTTTGGTCACTATGTAATTATGGTTCCACTTAGGACATAAACATGCAGGATCTCATTGCTTGTCAGTATTTGGAAATATTTGGCAATCCAATCCAGACATTATGTTCCTCCTCTGGAGTTTTAACATATCAGAATTAAACTATTCTGATTATAATCCTGTAGCTCCCAGAGGGCAAGGCACCCTCTGCCATACAGGGAAGCTAAGCTGTTCAAGTTAAATGTCTGCAGCTGTTGCTTCTCTGTGAAGAGGGTAAAAAGGAATGTGTGGGGCCTATGACAGGGAAGCTGGAAACAAAGTTATATTTTCCTATCACTTCCATCCCAAAGTAGGGAATAAAGGCCTTGAGCTCAGGTTATATACTTTATCTTCTGGCCCACTTGGAAAAATGAGGAGATAGGAAGAGAAGAAACTAAATTAAAAAAACCCATCCCTACCTTTCAGCTTTCTAGTGAAATTAGTAATTTATTTCCCCTGTCCTTTTTGGATTGCTCAGTTAAAGACATATTCATCAGTCATTGCTTCTTTGCATTAGTCATTTATCTAGTTCACCATTTATTATCAACTTGGAAAAGTTGCAGTTCGACAATGATTTATTTATTTTATTTATTATCTAGCCAAAATATTTGGACAAGTTGTGGTTTGACAATGATTTAATTACTAAAATATTTTTCCTAAAATATCTCAGGAGTTGTTTCGTGTTTAGGTAAATACAGTTGCTCCTTGAGTTGTTGCTGAAATTGAGTTGGTTCTTGAGTACTTAAAAACTGAAAGGGGTGTAACTTGAACACAGTGATGCATTCTGTGAGATGTTAAAACAATTAACTCCATTCTCTGCCAATACCTGTTAGTTCCAAAGTAGAAAATATTTTTTTCTTTGCATGATAAGATATGACAAGAAATGGATATTTATTATTTATTAGAAATGCCAACCAGGGCTGGTCTTTTATTTTTTTGTGTATTCTTCACTGCTGAATTTATTTATGTTAGATAAACCATGTTTTAAGGAGCCTTATTAGGCTCAAAAGATATTAGCTATTTCTCTTAATTTAGTATTTCTCAACGAGGCAACTAACTTCAAGATGTACAGATTTCCAGAATTTCCAAGCCAGCATGGCCATAGTTAATAATGCTGGGAATGGAACTCCACACATCTTAAAGTTGCTCAGTTGGAGAAATGTTACTTTAGTTCTTAAAGATATGGACTGCTGGTCCTAAATGACTTCAGATCCATAAGCCTCTCCAGGGAGACTGAACATGTGATTAGCATGTTGCAATGACAGCACAGGACTAAAAGTTTGTTCCCAATTGAAGTCATTTGTATTCTAGAGAGTACGCTGTTTGAGATATATTCTGATAGTCATTTTATTTTTGGTGTGGGGGGAAGGTTAACCTGAAATTAACAACTCCCCCCCCCCCCCAATTCTGCACTCTATCTACATAGAACTTGAAGTTGCAGAAGATTCTTAGATATGTCTTCTTGCATTATTAGTGTTCTTCAGAGAATGATTTTCCCTCTGGTTCAGCAACTGGGTGAAACACTTGGAGGGAAAAGGAATAGCTGATCAAAAGTACTTAGTACTTGGTAATAATCATTCTAGTGGGCATAGCTCATGTTCTGCATGCCAAAGGCATCTGGATCAGGCATTCATGTCTTTTATCATTTTCTTGAGATCTGCAGGTTTGAACTTACTTGTGCACTACAGAATATATTTGGGTTTCATTTAAAACATAGTGTCAGGAGGATATTGTAATTGAAATACATTACTTTTAAAAATAATTTTAGTAAAAGTTTTTAAAAACATAAGGTAAAAATTAAATGTAAAAATATACAAAATATACAAAATAATATGAAGAAAAGTAATACAAAATAACATGAAGGAAAAAAAGCCAGTTTGATCTTTTGATTAGGGCAGGGGTCTCCAACCCCCAGGCTGTGGCTCACTACTGGGCCATGGCCTATTCAGAATTCAGCTATGTGAGTGGCTGAGTGGCGCACATACACAGTGCAACTTGCATGAATGGTGGGTTGGTGGGAGCTTACGCATGTGTCATGCTGGCCTGCCATTTGCACAAGTCAAGCTCCGCATGCATGTATGCGTACTCTAGCCAGCTACTTGCTCAGCCCAATTCCAAATAGGTCACGTGGCCCAGCTGGATCACCAAGCCACAAAGGTTGGAGACCGCTGGGTTAAGGTACCAGGCTAGAAATCAGAAAACTATGAGTTTATTTAGTTATAAAATTTATTGGCTGCCCTCAGAGGTGGTACTCAGCAGGTACTGACCAGTTCTGGAGAACCGGTAGTGGAAATTTTGAATAGTTCGGAGAACTGGCAAATACCACCTCTGACTGGAGATTTTACAGTATCCTTTCCCTGCCACGCCCACAGAACCAGTAGTAAAAAAAATTGAATCCCATCACTGGCTGCCCTTGTTACTACAGCGTAACTTACAGTCAATTCTTGTCCTGCCTTACACATGAAAGCCATCTGGTTGATTTTGGGTCAGTCACTCTCTTTCAGCCCAACCCTCTTCACAGGATGTTGTTGTAAGGAAAGTAGGAGTAGGGAGGAGTATTGGATATGTTTACCTCTTTGAATTATGTATAAAAATAATAAAAGCAGGATATAAATAAGGGAACGAAAGAGTAAGAAATCAAAGAATGCTAAAAGTCAAGAAAGGAATAAAAATAAAATAGAAAGAAAAAAGATACAAAGAAAAATATAAATTGATATCTTTCAAAGCAGTTGTAAATAGATAGTTTGAGTCAGTTTGGTATATAGTACTGATAGTCAGAATCAGTTTGGTATATAGTACTGAGCATTAGACTAGAAACCATGAGATTGTGAGTTCTAATCCTGCCTTAGGCACAAAACAAGCTGGGTGAATTTGGGTCAGATACTCTGTCTCAATTTTAGGAAGTAGGCAGTGGCAAACAACTTCTGAAAAACGAAAACTTGCCAAGAAAACTACAGGGACTTGTATGGATAACCTCTGAAAATTGGATACAATTGAAGGGAAGAAAACTAAATCTTTTGTTCTTGCTTGAAGAAAAAGGAGAAAAATAAGATGCTGAATGTACATCCTTTCCTTTTTTTTTTTTATAATATACCCTTTTACCATTTGCTTTTTTTTACTAATACCGTATATACTCGAGTATAAGTCGACCCGAATATAAGCCGAGGCACCCAATTTTACCACAAAAAACTGGGAAAACTTATTGACTCGAGTATAAGCCGAGGGTGGGAAATGGAGCAGCTACTGGTAAAATTTCAAAAATAAAAATAGATACCAATAAAATTACATTAATTGAGGCATCAGTAGGTTAAATGTTTTTGAATATTTATTTCAAAGAAAAACAGTAAACTAGCTCTGTAAGTGGAAAAGAGAGCCAACAAAACCAATATGGTATCAACAATAACTTTAAAAGTACAAAAACCTTAGCTCAATCAGCAACCAAGCTAAAACACAAGAGTTAAAATCCTTCAAAACTGGATTCCTCCTCCTCATCTGTATGTCCAAACAGAGTCACTCTCTCCCTTGCAAGAAAAAAGCATGTGTATGTGCTGCATGTACATCCTGTTTTGGAGAGCCACCATCTCTTTCACAGCTCTCCCTCATACCTCCATTGCATGTGCACACATGCCATGGCTCAGTAGTAGGTCAACATACAGATGTCACACTAGGTTCCCTCCTCAAAAGGAACATTCAACCTTTCTTGAGAAGTACAAACTTCATCTGTTCAGGATTGTGGTGACAAAGGTGAAGGAGGATGGGGCTGAGAGAAGGGAAGGGAAGAAAAGATCATTGACAGGGAGAAAGAGAGGGAGAAACACCTGGAAGTGTAAGCCCTCGAGTTTCCTTAGGGAAGACCAGACAACAAGGGGAGAGGAGAGGAGGAGGAGGAGAGTTAAAAAAAAAAGAGTGGGAAGCCAACTCACGCATGCCATCAAAGCCAGGGGGAAGTGGGGCTTTCTCCGCCTGCTGCTGCCAGAGGAGTGCGGGGGGGGGAGTGCGGGGAAAGAGGGTTCGTGCCGAGGCTCCACAAGCGATTACCAGATTTGCAGCTCAGTTTGTTGGCGAAGCTGGAAAGCGCCTGTTAATGGGGAAGAAGAGCCCACAGCTCCGAAAGTCTTTGCAGCGTTGGGGACTGAACAGGAGAGCCGCAAACGCCGCGCTCCCCAGGAGAGGGTGGCCCTCTTCCACTCGGCGGCTCCCGCCACGGCGCAACCAGGCACTTTGTCTCGCTGCCCCCGGAGCAGCTCTTCGCCGCTAGGGTAGGGGGCGGAGGAGGCTGCCTGAGCCTGGCGGTTTGTTGGCGAAGCTGGAAGCGCGCCCGTTAATGGGGAAGGAGAGCCCGCAGCTCCGAAAGTCTTTGCAGCGTTGGGGACTGAACAGGAGAGCCGCAAACGCCGCGCTCCCCAGGAGAGGGTGGCCCTCTTCCATTCGGCGGCTCCCGCCACGGCACAACCAGCCACTTTGTCTCGCTGCCCCCGGAGCAGCTCTTCGCCGCTAGGGTAGGGGGCGGAGGAGGCTGCCTGAGCCTGGCGGTTTGTTGGCGAAGCTGGAAGCGCGCAACGCAGGAGCTTGCGGGGGCCCCGGGCGCCCGTTAATGGGGAAGGAGAGCCCGCTTGGGGTCGCCTGTGTGGCCCTCAGCGGGTAGACAGCCGCGGCGGCGATGCTGCCCTGGAGGCGCGATCGGTTGCAGCCACGCCAGCGCAGGCCAGGCATGGTGCCGTAGCGGCTGACTCGAGTATAAGCCGAGGGCGGGTTTTTCAGCACAAAAAATGGGCTGAAAAACTCGGCTTATACTCGAGTATATACGGTACATATTTTCATGTATTAGGATATTATGAAAAAGCTCATTCTTTCTTCCCTTAAATTCTTTTTTTAAAAATCTCTTTCTCATGATACCACAAGGGCTACTTAAAGAATTAGGACATGAGCTTGTAATCCTTTCTATGGAAAGTACTTCTGGCTGCAGCCTGGTTTTCTCTGTTGCATTGTACCTTATTGTGGTAAAATTGTGGCCATGTAAATTGCAAGGGGCGAGTAACTCTTGGCCGGCTGTATATTACTACAGCTTGGCTTTGTTTCAGCAGCAAATGAAATGATCAGGAACCACTTATGCATGTTGGTAAATATAGAAGTTTAGCAGAAGCATGGAGAAGTTTTTAATGATTAGTACTCAATCAAGACACTCCCAAAAGCTTCTGTAAACATTCTCTTTCTTCTGGTTAGCTCTCTTAATGTTCCCCATTATCTGATTAAGTTGTAAAATTGCAGATGTTGCTGGAGGGGAAAAAGTAATCACCAAGTAATATACTAATTTAAGCAGTCATATTTAAGCCAAAAGGGATAAGAGGATAAGTGTGTGTTGTGTGCTTTATGTATGTATGCATCCATGCATGATTCTCACAGAGTTCTCTTTAGTAAGATTTATTGAGGTAAGATGTTCCCAAAATTCCAGAAACTGAATTCCATTTATAACCAATGTGTGCCCAAGTACACTGGGCTGAAGACTTTTTGTTTCTTTATAACAGCTCCCCTATGATCTAATGGGAAGAATGATTGGGAGTTTGGCAGCATAGAAATATAGTAAATTATTATTAATGTCTCTGATCACAGAAAAACAGCAACTGGATATTTATATATTAATATTCTGAACCCTAATCAGATTGGGATTTGGGTATTGCACATACATATATGCATATCATACAAAAAGATAGCTCTTTTTTATTTTGAATGTCAATAAGGCAGACTAAATCTTGAGACACTAGAATAATCTGTAATTTCAGTGTTCAATCCTATCCTAGTGCTACTGCTAATCCTGTATCTTTAATAAAGTTCTTTCTTAGTCTAATAGTGGGTAATATCCTGTTTATCACCAGTAGTTATGTGAAAAGAATCTTCTTTTCCTTTCCTTTCCCCTCAGCCCAGGAAACAGAAGGAAATATTTATTTTCATCTGTTGGCTAATTAATAATCCCCCAAATCCTGAAGTGAGAATTTGATTTTGGCTTCTTTGAATTTACTAAATTGTCTCAAAAAAAAGTATAAACCAATCAATAAATCAGAAGAAGAAAACATAGCTTTCTGCTCTGTTATGAAATTCCTGTCTTTTTTTTTTCTGTTCCTTTATCTAAAAGAAACTAAGCTATTTCTATCACACCAAGTCAGCAAATAGCAGCCCAGTACTGCATAGGAAGATCACTTAAAAAAAAAAACTTTCTCAAGTTTTTTATTTTTATTTTCTCAAGAAAGGAACTTCTATATTAATTTTTTGTTTGCACTTTTTAAGCCAAGCTTTTCACAATTCTGTGGTTTTAACACATGAATGTATGCATGAATGCTACATTTCTAAACTTTTTGATTCTTAGTTGTGACAAGAAGCTTTAATCGGTGCAACATTTTAATTTTCTATTTTTTTCTTCTATCCCTAACTCTGTATGCCATTGAAGTGAATCATTTTTTAAAAACCCCAGTTCTTCGTTGACCTTATTCTTTGATTTTTTTAATCATTTCACTGAGTGTATTAATTTTTTCTTAGATGGTTCACTAAAATTTCTGTATAACTGAATTGTAATTGGTGAACATAATGTGCTTATTTGATATCAAGTAATCCCAAATTTGATTTAATAAATTGAATTGGTTATACTTCCATTTTTTGGATTTTCAACAGCTGTTTAATAAATTTATTCATCTATAATATTCAGTGGATACAGAATTAATACTGGAGGAGGCCCAAGCTTGTAGCAATAGAATTAATAGAAATATTGGTTTGCATTTTGAGCCTATCTTTATTTTTAGTTCCTGGTGGATGAAAAAAAGAAGTAGAAGTTTTAAATGTTTATACTTCATGAAGTGAATGAGGGACTTTTAAACTCCAAGACCAATAAACACAGACCAAGACTCCCAACCAATCAGGATGAAGAAAAGAACATTCTAACACAGCAGTAGGCTAGCACCAAATTTAAAACAAACGGCTGTCAAAGCCTGACTCACAGACAAACACAATACAGAAGCCTGATGATGGCAGATGAGATTCTGCCAAAACATCGCTACAACTTTAAAAGCACAACTATAATGACGTGGGAAAATACCCAAACAAAGCTGAATACCATACATATAGATACCTGCGAAAACTTAAGAAAACAAATATATGTATGTGTTAAGCCTGGTTTCCCCAACCAGGGTTAGGGAGACAAGGCTTAACACTGGTTATGGGCCCAGAGGCTGCAAAGTCAGTTTAACTAGGATAAAACAGATTTATGTAAAAGTGAGAGTTTGTGTTGTTATACATTACAGTAAACAGACAGCTGTGTTTTATTAATTATAGTTTTATATCCATATAAGAAAACATGGCACAAGTCAATCTACAAAGTTTGTCCCTGATATCCAAGTTGGATGGAACAAACTATGTATCATGGTCTATGAAATGTAGTCTGCTTCTACGAAGAGAAGGTTTGTGGAACATAATTGAAAATCCACCAAACGTAGAAGAATGGGATCCAGAGGATGATGAAGATAGACTAAAAATAGAAGAATTTATGCATAAAAATCAACAAGCTATTTGCATTATTGCTTTAACCTTAACTGATATGCAACTTGTTTATATCCACGGAGAGAATACAGCTGTTGGGTGTTGGCAGAAGCTGAAGAGGATTTATGTTCGAGATAACGTTGGTGCTCACATAAATCTAACACGGAAACCTTTCAGTACACATCTCCATAAGAATGGTGATATGCTGAGTTATTTGAAAACTATGCAAAGCATTTTTCAAGAACTGCACGAGAAAGAGCTTATTTTCTCTGAACTACACCAAGTCTACATAATTCTATCTTCCCTTGATGAAAGCTATGATAACTACGTAACTTCACTTGAAATATTGCCAAAGGAAAGCCTAACTTTAACTGATATAACTGGCAGATTGATTGAAGAGGCCAGAAGAAGGCTTGAAAGAGACGAATTAAGGAGGCAGGAACCTCAAAAAGAAGATAATGAAACTCCTACTGCATATGCAATTAAAAAGTGTTTTAATTGTGGAGGAAGAGGACATTTGGCAAGATTTTGTAAAAAGGCAAAACGCCAGAACGCTGGCCAGAATACAAAAAGTCATCAAAAGATAAATAAAAATCCAGAGTTAGCCATGTATACTAACGGAGCTGTAAAAAATAATTTATGGGTGGTTGATAGTGGAACATCACATTGTATAACAAATGATAACAAACATTTTATTAAAATGTCCAAGAGTACACAGCAGATATCGTTAGCCAATGGCTGGAAACTGAAAGCTAAAGGTCAAGGTATAGCATATTGTTCTTTTATAAAAGAGAATGTAAAAATGTTATATGTACCACAACTTAAGTTTAATTTAATTTCAGTTAGAATTTTGGTTAAACTAGGATATGTAGTTACATTTAAAGGAGATAACTGCATAATTGAGAAAGAAGATAAGAAAATTACTGCATCTTTAAGAGGTGAATTATATGTGTTAAATGATAATGGTTTAAAGGTGGCTAACACAGTTTATGAAAATAAGAAACCTCATGATGAATGTATTCACTTGTTACATCGAAGGCTAGGGCATTTAAATTTTAAAATACTTAAGAAAACTGTTGAATTATCTAAGGGAATAAGTTTGAAACCTTGTAATAAGTATTTGCAATGTAATGCCTGTAATCAAAGTAAGGCCAGGGTCACACCGGCTAATAGAGTTGATGGATTTACTACCAAAGAACCTTTAGAGGTAGTATTTGTAGATTTAATAGGTCCTAAAAAACCAAGTGTAGGAGGAGCTCGTTATATACTAAGTATAATGGACCACTATTCTAGATATGGGTTTTGCTATTTAATGAAGAGCAAAACTGAAACGTATCAAAATCTCTTCAATTGGATAAAATTTGCAGAAAGGAAAACTAAAAAGAAATTAGTAACTCTTATAACAGATAATGGTACAGAATTTACAAATAATAAATTCCAAAACAGACTAAGAATGTTAGGTATTCAACATAAAAGGTCTGCACCATATAGGCCACAACATAATCCCTTTATAGAGAGAAGAGGCCAAACATTACAATCAATGACACGATCTATGATGTCTGATTCAGGATTACCTGACAATTTATGGGGAGAAGCAATAATGTGTGGTAATCATATATTAAATAATGTTGTTAATTCAACAACAGGTGAATTATCATTCACACTGTGGCATGGTACAAAACCTGATTTAAGTTACATGCACACATTTGGAGCACCAGCATGGGTGCATATCCCTTCACAACTTAGACACAAAGGACAACATAGAGCTAAAAGATTATATTTTGTAGGATATACATCTAATCATAGATCTTATAGATTCTGGGAACCAGGTACATCTAGAGTTTACACCAGTGCTAGTGCAAAATTCCTAGAACATGTAGGATGGAATAGATTAGAGCAAGATTTAAATAATGAAGTAATTATTGAACCCTACAAAAGGCAGAAAGAACAGATTAGTTATAAGAAGAGTCCAATTAAAGAAGAAGTCCAAGAAGAGCAAATAGGACCAGAACAAGAGGAAACAGTTGATCAGGAAGAGTTAGATAATCAAGAAGAGTTAATAAATGAAAGTCCACCAGTAAGTCCTGTAATACCTAGACGTACTACACGTGTAACTAGACCACCTGATAGGTATCAAGCAAGTATAGTTTGCCAAGTAACTAAAGTTCCAACTAGTATAGATGAACTTAGGATGTATCCTGCTAAGGATCAGGAGAATTGGCAAAAGGCAATGGAAAAGGAACTAAATTCATTAAAGGTAATGAAAGTTTATGAAGATGCTAAATTACCTCCAGGAGAAAAATCCATTGGGTGCAAATGGATATTTAAAGTAAAAACAGGAAATGATGGGACTGTTACCCATAGAGCTAGGTTAGTAGCTCAAGGATTTAATCAAACTGCATCTGATTACGATGAAGTTTTTGCACCAAGCCTTAAAGCAACATCTTTAAGAGCAGCATTAGTTTGGGCAGCTAAGAAAAACTATGTCATTAACCATTTAGATGTAGAAACTGCCTATCTACATGCACCATTGCAGCACACAAAATATTTAAGAAAACCAGTAGGTATAAAAGACAATAAAGTAAATAGTAATGATTGTTGGAAACTCAAAAAGAGTCTTTACGGGTTGAAACAATCTGGGTTTGAGTGGAACCAATATATTGTGAAAGAGTTAAACAATATAGGTTTTAAATCTGGTTTAGCAGATCCATGTGTGTTTAAAAGAGAAAATAATGGAACGGTGTCATTATTGTTATTATTTACAGATGATATTGCTTTGATAACTAAGACTAATAATGAAGCTAATGAGATTATATCATTATTAGCCAAAAAGATAAAATTAAAGCATTTAGGTGAAATTAAAAGGTATCTAGGATTGACAATTAACAAAACAAAAAATGGTTTTAAGATATCTCAAGAAGATAAAATTTGCCAATTAATTAAAAAGTTTAAAATGGAACTTTGTAAACCGGCAAAGACTCCAATGAGTCAGGAAGTTTGCCAAACTAATGATCAAAGTCCCAAATTTGATAAGTCAATATATCAATCTTTGATTGGAAGCTTATCATATATAAGCAATTGGTCTAGGCCTGATATAGCTTATAGTGTAAATCAGCTGGCACTTTTTAATTCAGATCCACATCAATGTCATTGGCAATCATTGAAGAGAATTTTAAGATATCTTAAAGGAACAATGAACCATGCATTGTATATAGAACCAAAGGGTGATTTGAGTCTTAGTGCCTATGCAGATGCAAGTTTTGCAACTGATATAAACACTAGAAAATCAACATCTGGGATGACTATATTATTTGGTAAGACATTAATAGGGTGGAGGTCAATCAGACAACAGCATATCAGCTTGTCCACGATGGAAGCGGAATTTTCATGTCTGTCATTACTATGCACTGACTTGATTTTGTACAAACAGTTATTATTGGACATGGGTATAACTGTAAAAGATTCCATTATTGTGTTCGAGGATAACCAAGCAGCTATAAAGTTAGCTACTAGTATTGCTGTAAAAACTAGATCAAAGCATACTGACTTAAGATACTTAAATGTTAGAGAATCTGTAAAGATTGGGCTAATTAAATTGGAATACTGCATGACAGAAGAAAACATTGCAGACCAATTTACAAAAGCTCAAGGAGTAACTAAGTTTAAAGAGAGTTGTAACAAATATGATTTAAAGATGTAAATAGTTATATTATTATTTCCTAAAAGGGGAGAATGTTAGGGATAACATGTTTTACCCTAACTGGTTTAGGTAAATAATAATATGTAATCATAGTTTGTAAGTTAAAGTGTCTGCAACTTTAACTGTGGGATAGTAATTAAGGGAGTGGTTGTGAAAGCACTTTAAAAGAAGCAAGGCTGCAGCTTGCTCTCTCTCTGGCTTTGATGATCCCTGATTACTGCAAAGAAACAAGTCTGCATTGCTCGAACGGGAGAGAAAACAAAGGACTGAATTGTAAGTGAATTGACATAGGATATTTCTACACGGATTTTGCTAACTGAATATCCCTGAATGGACTGACTAAATGATACATGACTATTGGACTGTTATTTTGACTATGCTATGAACTCATAATGGAATAAACTATATTTTTGATAGCACAAGCGTATCTGTTATTTTTACTGTATGTTAATAAACATACAAGCTTAGCTCACTCATTAATCTGTGTGCCTATCTGACTAAGCTGCACATTCTGTTTAGCTTGTCTCCCTAACCCTGGTTGGGGAAACCAGGCTTAACAGTATGTATGTATGTATGTCAGGGATGGCAATTTTCTCAAGTGGCCGTATGAAAACTGGGACTGTTGAAACCAATAGGCTCCTTGTTGCTGTTGGCGGAGATCTTATTGGTCCCTGTTGTGTTTGGAGTTGAGCTTCTTCTTGATGACTTTGACGGCTGGCAGTGACATTTTTAGGGGGGAAAGATGGGGAGCCTCACCTCACCTCGGACCAGCCAGCCCCATCTGCCACTCTTTTGCTGTGGCTGCCATATTCCTGCTCACTTGCTATCTCTTGGCCTACAAAGACACGCTTTGACTGAGGAACCCGAGTCCAGGTCCCCTCGTGATGACCACCACCACTGCTTTCTCAGGCTTCCCTAGGTGAGGGATGAGCGCTGTGAAGGTGCAGAGAAGCCCTTTCTCCCCTCTCCTTCTTACGGCCCCCAGTCGACTGAAGGAGCGCACAGTGATTGCATAGAATTGGACCCAATTCTGTGGTGTTCTTATTTACATTTGATTTCTGATTTCTGACTGACCTCATGCTGGCTGGTCAGGGACAGTCAAGGAACTTGGAGGTACAAGTTGGGGGCTGTAAAATGCTCAGATTTTACACACACACACACACACACACACACACACAAACTGTTCGCTGTTCAGCTTGCAGTAATTTTGCTCAGTTCATAAGATCTATTCCACAACTTGCATTATGTACCCTCACTTGATTTTTTCTGTTGTTGAAGGCATCTGTCAGCAGGAGAGAAAATGGAATTTTCAGTGATTTCCCCACAGACTCTCCCATGGCCCCTCTCACATATCTTAAGAAGGATCTCAATCTTTGGAACAGTTGAGAATGTAGTGGCAGTGAGTGAGGGAGAAATTTCTGAAAACTGTGCACCTCTATCTTGACAGAATAAGCAAACTTGCTTTTGTTTCTGCCCCAGATATTCTTGATTATTATGCCAAGCAACTGTAATGCCATTAAAATATTTTGGGGGGTAACTAAGTTAATTTGAATTGTATCTTATGCCATATTTGCACGGATGGAGGTCTTTAATTTCAATAATGCCTTTCTGGGATTTGAATGAAGTTCATAATATTCACATTGAAATTCCACTGAAATATTAATCAGCTCTTAGACTCTCCATTCTAAAACTGCAGTTGCTAATGATAGTCATCTAATTGGTAGTACTGTATATACTCGAGTATAAGCCGAGTTTTTCAGCACATTTTTTGTGCTGAAAAAAACCCCCTCGGCTTATACTCGAGTCAGATTCCCCTCTGAAAAAAAAATGGTGTGGAGCTCCGAAGCTGGGCAGCCACTTCCCTGCTTCCGTGTTTCCTTTGCAACTTTTAAGCATGGGGGTAATCGGAAGCAGAAAAGTTCTTGCTTGAGGATATTTTGTTTTTTCTTTTTTTAACTGTTTTTTTTGGGGGGAAGACCCACCGCCATGTGAGAATGCTCAGACACGAAATCTATACAACCGAAAATAAGTGTGTGTGTGGGGATTTTAACAGAGGGAAGATGTAGGGAGAAGACAAAAGCGACAGAAGATCCTTCAGGGGAAACTGAGGGGGAGACTCACCCTTAGTCCAGATGAGCCCCCTTCCCCTTTCTCTAGGCTGAGAAAACAACGCGAGCCAAGGTTGCTTCGGCTCCACTCAGCTTCATTTCCTCAGCTCCAGCTGCTTTCAGTCCACTCGGGAGGAGGGGGAGGAGGGGGAGGAGGAGGGGGAGGCAGCTCGCGTTGTTTTCTGAGCTCTAGGCTGAGAAAGCAATGCGAGCCGAGGTCGCTCCACTCAGCTTCATTTCCTCAGCTCCAGCTGCTTTCAGTCCACTCGGGAGGAGGGGGAGGAGGAGGTGGTGGTGGCAGCTCGCGTTGTTTTCTGATAGTGAGATCATTTCCCAAATGTGCCCGTAATACAGTAAAGCCCTTTCCAGCACGCACGCGCGATCCGCCCCCGCCGCTTTGCACCTTGCAAATGCAAAAACCCTGGGGTTTTGCATTTGCAAGGTGCAAAGGGGCGGGGGCGGATCGCGCGCGCGTGCTGGAAAGGGCTTGACTTTATTGGGGGGGGGGGAGAGAGAGAGAGATATATCATAAGAACGGCTCTTGGTTTTTTCTTGCAAGGGAGAGAGTGACTCCTGCCTACCACTGTCATCATCATCATCTTTTGGGTTAGTGAATCAATCAAACCTTTCATGATAATGAGATCGTTTCCCAAATTTCCCTTAAATCAGGGAAGAAATCAGAAACAAACCTTTGGGCTGAGAATAAGCCTGTTCCTATGATGCCATTTTTGTTCACTGCAGTTTGAAAAGTGTGAAAAAACACACTTCTTTTTCTTCATCTTCTTGTTCCCTATTTACTGGTCTCTTTCAAAGAGGAAATTGTGAACATCAAACTTATTCTCAACTGTCCTAGTGAAAGTTTTTATTGGTATCTATTTTTATTTTTGAAATTTACCAGTAGCTGCTGCATTTCCCACCCTCGACTTATACTCGAGTCAATAAGTTTTCCCAGTTTTTTGTGGTTAAATTAGGTGCCTCGGCTTATATTCGGGTCGACTTATACTCGAGTATATTCGGTAAATGTTTTATTTTTATTTATTTAATATTAATTAAAGAAGGGATGGAACTTTACTAGTTTCCATGGCTACTTGATATTTTACAGTGGATTTTTTTGGAAAGCTTTTATCTAATAATTTAAAATTCACAGAAAAATGTATACTCTAGCACAAAACCAATTATATATGTAAAGTGAAAATGTGGAAGTATATTTGAAAACTATCCTATGTGGGTTAGTGATGAGTCATTTGGATGACTAGAATATAGTTTGAAATACCTTAATACTTTTAGAGTTACACTGTGGGTGAATTTTTAATTAAAAACACAAATGCTTTACTTCTAGCTGTGAATTCCATTACAAGATTGGTTATAAGTTACCAAAGCAACCCATCTCCACAAATAAAGCAATGGGTGGAATCATTTCCAGATGGCGGGTAAGTAAATCTTCTCAATTGGAGGTATATTGTTTTGTATGGCAGGAAGGAGAGTATCTCAGATGAATTTTTAAGTTGTTCTGTAATGTAGAACAACTTGGTGAGTTTAGCTACAGCAGAATCATATTTATCAGTGTATTGGTTGCTCTTATTTCTATTTATATGATTAGTTTTCCAATGAAGATAAGCAGCTCTTAAAATCAGAAGGCTATGCATACCTTTTATGCAGTGTTAAATTGTGTCTATTTATTGTGGAATGATATGCCTGAGGTCAATGATCCCCAACCTGTCTGACAGCAGGAACCTATTTCAGAAGAAAAATTGTCTTCCATCAATTAGGGGGACAGGGGATGGTTTCATGTGCATCCCACATCCTGCTCATGTGCAAATGAAGCTTTGCTCACTTACTTGCTACTTGCACAGCCTAGTTCCTAACAGGCCACAGACTGGTACTGATCTATGAAACTTTGGAGTTTCTCCCTTTTTCGGAATCATTAACAAGAATAGCATTGATATTCTGCTTCCTTGAATTTGAAGTGCATCTCATGGAAGACTTTGACAAGAATACACAAATCATATCAATGAATTTTCAAGTTGGAGATGGTAGCCAAAAATAAGAATAGTAGCTTGAGTTTGAAGATATTTCTGGTTTATAATGAACTCTGCCTGTTAAAAATGTATAAATCACATATAGGGTATCATGTTTATACTTTAAACATAATTTAATAATCTTATTAGTCCTGCTTTAAAAAATGGATGTCATTAGCTTGTATTTATGTATGAGGAATATGTTTCATTTTAAATGCAAGCAAATATTATTTTTCAGATCTGTATAATCTAAGAAAAACCCTTCTATTTATATAGTTTCTTTGCACGTGTAGAAAAAGAATTTTTTTCTATTTATGTGCAAATGTGTATGGCTGTGAAATGTTGAAGATAAAACAATATAATTGGATGTATCTGCATATATTTTTTGCTATGTATGCATCATATTTATATCCCACCCTTCTTTTTAAAAGCTCTCAGTTCGGCATTTATAGTAATAATGTAATGTATTTGCACATTAATCCTGGGAAGTAGGTTCAGGTTGACAGTACTGAGTCACTGAAGGCCACCTGCAAATTTCATGGCAGAATTGAGATTTTGTACTCAAGTCTCTCTGGCATACTACACCACCAGTTTATTGCACTGATTGCACTGTTGAAGGAAGAACTTACATTTACTGCAGTTTGATCTACTGCATTGTAACTGTAGAGTCTGGAAATTTCTGTAACTGAAATTTGTCCTCAACCAGATAGAAATGCACAGAAATCTATTACTAAATAAGTATCCTTAAACACTAGTATTGCAAAAAGCTTTCTGTTATCCCCCATCTCTTTCTTTCTTTCTTTCTTTCTTTCTTTCTTTCTTTCTTTCTTTCTTTCTTTCTTTCTTTCTTTCTTTCTTTCTCCCTCCCTCCCTCCCTCCCTCCCTCCCTCCCTCCCTCCCTCCCTCCCTCTCTCCAGAGCCTTCAGACAAGGTTTTATGTACTCCTTTTCATAGGTGTGCAAGATCACAATTAAGATTAGTACAACTGGAAAAAACTGAGAGACAGATCAAAATATATTTTGGCCTATAAGACTTTATAGATATGTATTAATTACCTAGATATTTAGTGATTAGATATCTATGTATTTAGATATCTAATCTTTAGATATTCTTCAATCCAATTTCCTCTTCTTTTTAAGAATTAGAATGTTGAAAAAAAAGATTCGGATTCACTTTTATATGTAGAACTCTAGGATACAAGTTTGTATGAGAGTTTCTGTGTAGAGATGCAATGAACATAAATGTTCATTTGCATTCCCATCATTCTGAAACATTTCCTTTCCATTGTAAAGGAAATGTCTATGTGAATGTGAGAGAAAAGAAAGGGAGAACTTTCAGTATATATATTATTTATGTGGTTGCATGCAATATTTGTTTTTCTTAGGAGGTTAGAGCAAGCTGTTGTCTTTTCTATTTTCTCACTGTTGGAAGGCTGGTGTTGGTGGTTGAATCCTATGGCTGCAGAGCCTCCTTCAAACCTGTCTTGGCATGACCCTTTTTGTTTCAGCTTCATTGGAGCACTGATAACAAGTGGAGCAGTGACAGTTTTCTTGAGACTTTTGTCCATGTCCTATATTTATAGATTCCAGGCTTGCAAAATTGTCTTGCTTCTAATGTATCCTCCCATAGATAAAGAGGACAGCTTTTATCTTTAAATAAATTTATTTAATTCTGCATAACTGGACAAACCTGTTCAAGATTCAAGAGGCCCTTATCACAATCCTTACAACAAAGTGTAATCTTCTGTTTGTATTTATGGAAAGTATAGAAAGATAATTAATATGTACATTGAAATTTACTAAAATTTACAACTTGATTAATTAAATTTTTCCATATACTAATTTATTTATTTTTCTTCATCCTTTTAAAAATTTCCATAAACTAGTTTTTTTCACTTCTTAAAATTCCGATTAAACTTTAACATATCCTAGTCAAGGAACATCTTTCTCTCTCTCTGTCTTCTCTTCTCCTTCCCTCCCTCTCCCTCCGCCCCCAAAGCATTCACCATCATTTTAGGTCACCCAGAAGTCAAAGTTATTACTCTATAGACTTGGGAAACTGCTTCATTTGGGATGGTCTCAGTCAAGTGAAATTTGTTACTTCAATTATCTGTTCTTTTACATCGTAATATTGATTTTGAGGATGTGTGCTGCTCAGAGCATGCAGTGCCAAGCGACGTGTTATGTAATTTGTTCTCTTAGAAATTGGGGCCCTTTCTGCAAATTGCAGTTTCTGCTTTCTTACTGTATTGCATTTCTTTCTCATGCGATCTGTGGAGGCAGATAAAGTTATGGGAAAAGTTAGAGTGCATGTGCTACAAATGCTTCTTCATATATGCACTTTTGGCCACCTTAGCATGAGGTGACTGGGGAAGTAAGTTATATAAGCAGAGAAAAAGTTTCCAAGGGAGTCTGCTATTACTCAAATTATTACAACTCTCCCCTTCTCTAAATTTCTAATTTTTGTTTGTTTGATAGTATTTAATATCTAGTCGGGGTAATATTTCACAGCTTTTTCCTTTCATTTATAAGCAGGCAAAACCTTCCACTGTAGAAGTGTTGGAAAAACTTGATAAGGTAAGATTTTCTTTTAATACTGCATTTATGAACTGAAATACTTTAATTGTCTTTTCAGGTGTCACATTATATGTAGTTTAAGTTGGATAATATAAAAAAATTGTGGGTGATTATTTAGAGCAGGGATGTCAAACTTGATTTCATTGAGGGCTGCATCAGGGTTGTGTTTGACCTCTGGGGCACCAGAGTGGGTGTGGCCAAGGTGGGTGTGGCCAGCTTGATGTCACTCCTATTGGGGGCACCTGTAGTGGCCCAAGTGCTCTGCCAGAGAAAATGAGCTCCTGAACTCTGTTTTGGCTGTGACAGCCTCCTGCAACCCTCTGCCAGCAACAATGAAGCTGGGAGGGTCGCCTGCGGTGCTTCCGAGCTCCATTTTTGGCTGCAACGGCCTCCTGCAACCCTTTGCCATCGAAAATGGAGCATGGGAGGGCTGCATGTGGCCCTCCCAAGCTCCATTATCGCTGGCAGAGGCATTGCTGGCCAGTCCTTCACTGATTTCAGGGTGGCCCTGCGGGCTGATTTAAGCACCTCATGGACCGAATCCAGCTCCCGGGCCTTGAGTTTGACACCTCTGAGTTAGAGTGTCTTTACATATGTTACAAGCATAAACATTCTAGGTAGGAGCAGGCTGTTTGAGAATAAATAAAAATGGAAATTTATAAAATGCTGAATTTTAGGAGGAAAGTGCTTTAGGAAGGGGAAATAAAAGAGACTATACATTCTTCATTGTTGCCAAGGACTCCCTTTTTCCTAGAGTGGGACAAATGATTAACAAATTAATTCACCTGTTAAATTTAGTAAAAATACTTCCCTGTAAGTAATACTTAGGATTGGTGCAGTGGTTAAGGTATCAGACTAGACAATAGGAGACCATGAGTTCTAATTCCATCTTGGATCCAAATCCATCTTGGGCCAGTCATACTCTCTCTGTACCCTATGGAGGAGACAATGGCAAACTATTTTTGAAATCTTGCTAAGAAAACTGGACTAAATTGGATTGGACTAAATTAGTCCAATCGATGATCAGGTGTAAACATTGACTTGGTGCCACAATGTGATATAAAATAATAGTTAAGATATTAGATTAATGTATGTTAATGCTTATTCAGAATTACAGCTAATCCTTGTTTAGCAACCTCAATTGGTTCTGATGACATGGTTGCTAAGTGAACCACATGACAGAGACATAAATGCTGTGTAGCTTACTGATTGTTGGCCTCTCATTTAGATAAAATCATTCTCTAATGTGTTTTTTTTTTGGTCAGGTGCAGAAATTTAGGCGTAAATCTAGGCACTTGTCAGAAAATAATATTTTTACTAACATTTATTACCATCATATTTGCTAACAAGGACTACCACAGTCAAATGCATTTATTTATTTTTACATAATAAACTATATTTAAACATAAGACTATACTTTTGAGCTTTCTGGTTTCTGCACTTTCTACAGGCATGTTGGATATTCTTGAAGTGAAGATAATTATGTATAACTTATTCCCTTTTTATATAGGAGAATGTAAAATCTACCTCATTATTTTTTTTTTCATCCCTTCTTCTTATACAGATGTTTCTTCATGCTGCCCCATCCTTCGTATGTGTACTAAGTGAGGGTTATGCATATGTTTCTGAACACAAATCATAAACAGGTTTAGAATGTTATTCAGTACATTATCTCATTATCTAATTTTTCAGATGAAAGTTTTAGAATGTTAAAATGTGCCAAGATATACAAATATAAATATTTTTATATTTACAGGATATTCAGTCACTGGAAGAGTTCAGAGAGAAAAATCAGAGGCAGCAGAAGCTATGGGTTGGAAGATTTCTCCTCTATTCAGCTGTCCTCTATCTTCTTATTTGCTTAGTTATTTATTTGTGGTACTTTCCTGATGAATGGACTGCTCGATTTATTATGACTCTTCCACTTTTTGCGTTTCCTCTGATGTAAGTAAAAGATTCGTGTTTTATAACATTCCCGTTATATTTACAGACTTTATGAAGAAAGAGTTGAAAGAATGCTATGGGTGTTGGAATAGAGTGTTATCCATCCCGAGCTCTCTGCAGCTATCCAGACCTTGTAAACAAGGAATCAGGAAACAGTTTTTTTTCCATAGACTGAGTAGGACCTCTGAGAAGTTCATAATGAATATGGAAGCCCAGTAACCTTCTGTTGTTATTTTTGAACAAGACATGCTCTGATATATAATTTTTGCCACAAGATGGGTAGTAAATAAATTAAATAATGATAATTTTATATCCCATTAATTTGTATATTCACTGTCTGAAATGTTATCCATTTGTTCCGGCAATCAGTATGTCCCATGGGAAGAAGTACTTTCCTTTGCCCATTCTATGACTTATTGAATGATCCCAATTTCTAATGCTGTAAGAAATAAATAATATTTTTATTATTTACTATTATTATTATTATATGCCCTCCCTATGATAATTTCCCCACCTAAATTAAATAATTTGAAAGTTGCAGCTTTTTCTACATGGTGCTGTTCTGGACTCTTAGAACTCTTTTTGATTTACAATAGCCATTTTGAGGTACAAAACCCACGCTCTGCATAGTTTTCACAAGATATTCACATCATAGATTTGTAAATTTCTGCTAGAAAGAAATATTTTGTTCAGGTTTAAAAAAAGAAAATAAAGTTTTCTGAAACTAAGAAAATAATCTTCCACACAAAATGGGCAAATGTTTGGCCCGAACTTACATATGATTCCAGACAAGGCAGCCCCAATCCGTGGGCTGCATGTGATCCTGGAAAGCTAGTAACACAGCTCTAAACCAACATTAACTTTTAACATATTATGTTATTTATATAAATTAACTATGTTGCATATTGTATATGCAACCTAAGACAATTCCTGTTCATCCAGTGCGGCCCAAGCAAGCCAAAAGTTTGGTCACTTATGTCCTAATGTTTGGTGATTCCTGAAACACTTCGGAGTCTCTGACACAGAAATATACTGATTGTATTTATGGCAATCACAACTGTGCATTACTATAGGAGAAACTCAGGAATGCATGAGCTCAGTGAAATGATAGAGGACTCATGGGTTATAGGAACGCTTGGAATAATTAGACCAAGACCCAGGAACACTGACTCTCCATCAACAGCCCTGGTCAGGATGGTTAGGGACTTTTTAGAGCTTCGTTTTCTCTTATCTTCTAATCTACTTGCTTGCTTGTCTGCTCTTAACATTTTCTTATAGCAGTAACAGTAATTGGATAGAATACAGGTCAGTTTTCTCTCACTGGTTTATGAGAAGGACATTTTTTTAAAAAAAGCCTCTGGAAAGGGAAAGAAAACCACCAAATGCTGCTCCTTTGTTTCTTCTTGTTTCTTTGGTCGTAGATTACCTATTTTGCAAGATCAGATAGAATTCGTCTCAGTTGTTTTTCTCCTGCTTGGAATGGCTAGCTGTTGACAACTTGTTTTTTCTTCCAGTCAAAATGTGAATCTATGTGGAATATGTAGTTTTGATCTAGTGCTAATTCTGGAGCCTTAAACAAAGTAAATAGTGCCTGCCTTTCTTGGCCTGTGGTTCCTAGAAAAATGCTGCCTTGGGCTATTCTCCAAGGGTCTGATAGTATTACCAATGCTGGCAAAGTTTGCTGACTTTCAGGAATTTGTTTGCTGCCTAGCTTAATGCATGTATTTAAATTAGTTTTGAAAGTAAGATAATGAAGGCATTTTCAGTGATTTTGATATTTACATCTAAAATGTTCAGGTTAGTTTCTTTTAAATTCGAAACATCTATAGAATTGCCAAACATAAATGAAAAATATAGAGCTATTAGAAATATTTATATTCATATTCATATTATATTTAATATGTAAAGCTCTTTGTGTATTGCAAATAGGCAAAAAGGATTTGCAAATTATAGAGTGAAAATAGGGGCTACTTGGGGTCTGAAAATTTCCCACTTCAGAAAAGTTTGATAGTTTCAAAATTATATTATTTTTCAAAGTATTTTTATTAAACATTTTAGATTTATTTATTTATTTAGTATGGCAAAAATGTTAAAAACATTTCAAAACATTTTAGAAAAGGTATACTATGATTGTATTATGTTTTCTTCTTTATTGTTGAATGCCATTTCCTACATTCCAATAAAAGCATTTTTTTTTCTCTGCAGAACCTTACAGTTAACTTTGATTGTACTCTTTAAGCCCCATAATATAGGATTTAATTCTTTTCACTTCAGATGGTGTAGCCGAAGTACACAGTGTGGACAGTGGATACTGAGATTATTACACTCACTAGAAGTATACCTATTTACATAGAAGGAAAATTCCAGAACATTTTCTGATGCTACATTTTCTGGAAATTATACACTTCTGGAGAGACAATATCTGAGTGAAAAATTCAAATGGCTGCAAGATTGCAGCAAGTCTAATTAATATCTATATTTCTGCCATCCAAAGGTGGACAACTGAAATGATTTGAAAAAATGTTGATTCTGAAAAGCTTACTATGGTTTTTCTGATTCCTGTTAATCAGTCTATATTATGAAATGGCTAAAATGAAGCATTATATTTGCTGACAGTGTATTAAAAACTGTTCAACATTGCCGACTTGTTCATAATTTCAAATACAGCACAAGAGTGAACCAGTTTTACTCATACTAAAGAGCTTGCTATTTGGTTCACCAGAAACAAAAGTTTGTAACTGCATGTTTGTAACACAGAAATTTCTGCGGTACAGAAATTTATCTTGTTTGTATAAATGTTTCTGTAAAAGAGACAAAGAAATACAGAAACTATTATTTTCTATTGTCTTAAATTCTGGTTTTATTTGACAAACAGTGATGGAGTTTCAATAAAGCCAAGTATAAATACAACAGAGTCCCAAAGTAGAGCATCTTAATTGGATGCAATTTATTAAGATAGGGAATGGATGAGCAGTTGGTTTTTGCCTTCCAATTCACAATCTGCAGGCTTTGCCTCTAATAACAGATTTTGCTGTCTTAATGACCTAACTTGAAACAAGTACATTCAGTGAACTTATAACATGAAATGAGGTGGTTACATAAGCACATGACTTTCTTGGCATTAGTGTCTTTTATTAAAATTGGGATTAGTTATGATGTATTTCAGAGAATACTTACATTTTTACAAACAGTGACAATGTTCTGTTTGCTCTTATCTAGATTTTAATGCTGGATGTTCTTTCTCTCTTTTACCCTCTAACTTTTCTCTTTAGCATTTGGTCTATAAGAACACTCCTCATCTTCTTTTTTTCAAAAAGAACAGAAAGAAATAGTGAGTATCTTATTTTTTGTTTTTTTTCTAGATCTTGTAAGAATAAACATGGTATTAATAGAGTGACATTGTATACAGGTAATCCACACTTAATGATACTAATTGAGATCAGCAAATCTGCCCCTAATGGTTGCTAAGTGGAAAACCATGTGACTATGATGGTGCTTTCTGGCTGGAAACAGACAAAACTATTCAATTAAACACCTTAAGCCTTTGTTTCCCCCATAACCACTATCCCACCCTCAAGTGCCTGCTTACTGTCTTGTTCACATCAAAAGCAATGCAGTTGTGCCAACTGTCTGGGGATGGAAGCCATGGTTATGCTACAGAAACAGCCTATTCTCTTGAAATCTCTTCCTCTCCCATCTCTTTGCTCTGGGGGGATAGAGGAGGGGAAAAAGCAAGCAATTCCTGTAGGAAATATCTCCTTTACCTGACCCTTTCCCACTTCTGTTGTGAACTACTCTGTTTTTCCGTACTCTGGACTATGGTTTCCTGATCTGTGTATAGATTTTGGATGAAGACAATGAGAAGTTCTAGGATTTCCATTTTTGTTAGCAAATTCCATAACTTGACACAATTGACACAATCAAAGACTTTTATAATTAATGAAGCATATGTTGACTTCTTTTGAGTATTCTTTGGCTTTCTCAATTATCCAGCATGCATCAGCAATAATGTCTCATGCTCCTTAACTTTTTCAAAAACCAGTTTGAATATCTGGCATCTATCTTGTTGAGCTCTAATATGCTTTGGATAATCTTATTCATTATTTTTCTAGTATCTGAAATTAAAGACATTATATGATAGTTTGCATATTTTGTTAAGTTTTTTTTCCTTTACTATTGGAAGATTGACCTCGTCTAATTGGTTGGCCATTGTATTGTTCTCCAGATTTGTTGTCATAGTTTGGTTACAACCTTTATTGATTCTTCTGTTATTTGCTATATTTCTATAGATGCTACCTCAATTTTTTTAACCTTTCAATTTGGTAATGACTGGAGGGCTGATTTGGTTTTGTGAACAGATGTCTTTGATTTTGAGATTTCTATTGTAGACAATTTCAGCATTCCCCATTCCATCTTTAAAATTTAGATGACTTTTGGAAAACTTTTCTTGTTTTTCATGCCTCTTTCTATCTTTACTGCCTTTACAGATATTATTGTAGTACTGTTTCTTGTCTCTTCTAATGGTTTTTTGAAATTCTTTGTTAAGTTCCTTCCTGAAATCTTTGGCTTCACTTTTCTTGGCAATTTCCACTCTTCTGGTATCCAGTATACCTTCTTTTGTTTTTTCCCCCTAACTTTGGCAATCACCTTTCACATTCATTTTTAATGACTTCTTTAAATTCATCCCAGAGTTGCTCTGGTTCCTGATGAATGAGTTTGAACTTCAAAGTGATTGTTGATGTTCTCCTTGAAAATGTTGGGTATATGCTCAAGATCATACCACGGGAAATGGTTGGCTTTCTTCTTCTGCTTTATCTTAACTTGGAAGTTGTCCATGAGTAGTTTGTGATCTGTTTCACAATCAGTTCCTGGCCATGTCTTTGCTATTATAACTAAGTCCTTCCACCTTCACACACACACACACACACTCCAGCTGGTGATGTCCATGTTTTGCATTGTTTTGGTTGTTTGAAGACTCTGTTAGCAATGAAAAATCATTAGACTGGCAGAAATTGTTGTCATTCTCCTGCTTCATTTTGAGTTCTTTAGGCCATATAGTGCAAATTTCTGTGTATAGAATGTGTATGCGTGTGCATGTGCATTTGTATGTGTGTATTTATGGCGTAAGACAGCCTATTGATCCTGGGGAAAAGGTACAAACAGCTATAGAATATGCTATTTTCATATTCATGATTCATGCTATTATGTTGTTCTGTGAAAGGTATAAAATGTATATAGCATCTTAAATGACAAACTTTTCTTTATTCACAAACTTAAATTAGGATTAATGAGCAATCAGTGTACAGTATGAGACACTGAATGTAAATAAAGCTACCTGCATGATAAACATTCAGTCATAAAACTGAATTATATTAATTCAAAAATTAAGAGCAAAATTAAATCCTACAAATTATTTTTTCAACATAATTTGGGTTTTATTCTTATGTTAATAACAAAATATAGTGTTATTAAAAATAGAAGAATTCTGCTTTATTTGTGAGATCCTATATATCCAAAGGAAAACTTGTACATTTGTTTGGTATCAAGTCACAGTTCTTTATAACGTCAGCGTGCAATCCTGAGGTTTTTCATGGAAGTATCCTAGCATGGAACACTTACTTCTCCACTGAGCCGAAGGGAAAATCCAGGATGGGTAGTCTCTAGTCTCATAGCTCCGTAGACCGAGTTGAAAACTGAGGGCACACCCCCTGGTAACGGTCCCCAGTTCTTCACTCGGTCTCAGCGTGTTCAGACCACCCTTTAAGGGCTCTGAATAGTTGATTGTAGAAGACTCACCCCCTGAATTGAGTTTTTTTTCTCTTTGAGAGGCTTAGAGCAGATTTGACAGCTAACCGGCTTGCCGGTTAGCACTTTTGTTTTTCATTCTTTTTTTTGACTGCCTTAAAAAAAAATCTTTGCTGGTGGACTGATTTTTGGAATTGTGATTGTAAATTTGGTTGGAGGTGCCCCTGAGAGCTCGTGTGGGCTGGGCTGGGGGGGAGGTGGGAGTCAGTGTCTTATTCAACTCACTTTCTCCCGGTCCGTTCTTATGATCTGTACTAGCCGCAAAAAACGCGAGATGCTTCTGCCCCTTTTCGGCATCGATGACCATGTCAAACGTTTCGGGACAATTCTGCAGTTTGTCTCCAGAATTGTCCCTTGGGGAGGGGGGTACTGGCCATCTGGATTGAATCCTGACCCCCTGTCCAGTCACCAGAGCACTGAGGCAGCTGTAAGACGCTTGAGACTGCCAAATTGATTGTGGTGCAGCCAGCACTGGCTTGCAAGCCTCTGATCTGTCAGGGCTTGTAGCAATTTTAAAGAGTCAGCCATTTTTTTTCCTTTTTCCTTTGACTCTTGTCTTAAATTGCGGAGCTGTACTGAGCTCACCACTTCTGGGTCGCACTAGCCTCCTGAAGTGGTGGACAGCTGCTGTGACCAAAGCAGACAGCTTTAGATCAAATAAATCTTGTTTTTATTTTTCTTTTGCCCCTTTTTTTCCTTTTCTCTCTCCCTGTCAGTGACAATTATTTTTGGCGGGCTAAAAATGGCCGCCAGGGGAGCTGGCCAAGAAATATTAGCTCCTCAGCAGAGTAGGAGAGAGCTGCAAGGGGATCAACTAAGTCCAGGTCTGCTAGGCTGGAGGCAGCAGCTAGGATCAGAGCTAGGACCCTAGCCCCTCTAAAAGATCCTCTAGGGCAGGGGATAGGCAGGCCAGGCATAGACAAAAAGCCCTAGATAAGGTGTTTGATAAGGTGGTGAGAGACTCCAAGATGGCTGAACTGGGCCATCTCTCCTCTGCTCTCACAAGATGGCAGGCAGCAAGACCAATTGGCAGGGATAGACAATATTTGACTGCCTGATCTCCTGGTGGCTCAAGTACTCAGGATTTGCAGGGAAACCTCCAAATCAAGGCAAAAGCCACTCATAATAATTCTGAGCCACCACAAGGATTTTCGATTGCTGTACCTGGAAGCCAAGCCTCCAGCAGAACCAGACCTGAACCTGAAAATAAATTTTAAAAAGCCACCTTTACCCCTACAGTGGCTGGGTTGCAGCCTGAGGAGACCCACAGGCAAGAGATGCCATCCTTCATGAGAGCCTGGATCTCCCAAACAATTAGACAAGAATTTCAGGCTTAAGTCAAGCAGCTGCAAACCTCAAATACTTTGAATACGAAGGACAGATGGGGATATGGAGGTAAGCCTCAGAGAGGTCAACAGATGTAAGCCAGTCCCCTTCCCTGACACCCTGTAAAATCGATTGGAGAGTATGCATTTTGAACCTATGGCGGATGATATATCGATTGAGCCTCTTTAGATCTAAAATGGGCCTCCAACCCGCAGAGTGTTTGGGCACCAAGAATAGGAGGGAATAGAACCCCCTTCCCCGCTGCGAGGGCGGTACAGGTTGGATGGCCCTAATATCAGCCAGATGTTGGATAGTGAATGCCATAAGGGTCCGCTTAGTCAGGTCTCTAGAGATGGGAGAGACCATGAAGTGTTCGGGGGGGGGGGAGTGTGGAACTGAAGGGAGAGGCCAAAATGAACAGTGTTCCTGACCCAGGCATCTGAAGTGGATTCCTCCCACTGGGCGGCAAAATGTCTGAGGCGACCGCCTATGGGGTAAGAAGCTGTAAATCTATCTGGGTCAGCGGGACGCCCTGCTTCCGGCACCCCTGAAGGGCCTTCTGCAGTTGCCTTCTCTCTTGTTTCTGTCTCCCGAATCACCCCGGTTTTGATAGGACGACCGGAATGATGGGGAGCCCTGATATCTAGGGGTGAAGATGGCTGGAAGGAGGAGCGAAAGGAGCTCCTCCGAAAGGGCTGGGACCCTCTGGTCTCTTGCCTACAAAAAAGCGGAGGGAGGAACTTCTTCTTGTTCCTAGTTTCCATTAGCAAATGGTTCAAGAGCAGGCCCGAACAGTTTGCGTCCCGATAAGGGAGCTGAAGCCAACTTGGACTTATTTTTAATGTCGGCCTGCCAGTGCCGAAGCCAAAGCAATCTTCTGGCAGTTACGTGCGAGGAGATGGCCCGGGATGAAAACTTTACAGAATGAAAAGTGGCGTCGGCTGCAAATTCCGCCGCGGCCGTGATCTTTGCAATGTCCTGATGGGCCCTGGTGTTAGCCGGGGGGACATGCTGCTTCAGTTGTCTGAGCCACCTGATGGAGGATCGGGTGAAAAAGGACGTGGCTGTGGCTGACCAGATGGCCCAAGCATCAGATTGGTGTGCTCGCCAGAACGCCATCTCTGCTCGCTTGTCCTCTGGCTTCAGCGCCTCCAGCGCGTCAGTGGGGTTGGAAGAAGAGGCTAGTCTCACGATCGGATCATCTACCTCCGGAGTGTCTAGCATGGCAGAGAAATCCAGGTCAAGGTTAAACAACCTCTTGTCCTGGCTAGAGGGGGTGGGAGAGGGACCCACCGAAGCCAATTGTCTCGTGACCAAATCGGAAAAAATTGGGGGGAGGGGTCGGAATAACCTCTGTTTCCACAACCGGTTGTCTGAATATTAGATCCTCTGGACACCCCGGGTTTGATGGAGGACGCTCAGATGGAGATTGCGAGGTCAGACCTGAAACATTTCTTGCCTTAAATAACAAGGATTTAAACAAATGAGGCTTAAAAAGGCCCACCAAAGCCGGTTGCTCGGGGGAAATACCCTCATCTTCTGACATTTCCCCCTCCATGGGGTCTACCTCAAAAAAGGGTTTGGAATATTGCACGGACCCTCTATTAGAACCTTCTTCTTCCCCGAAGGGCTCGAAGCCCACTTCCTCCTTTTCCTGGGTCTCTTCCCCCTCTGGGAACGGGGCTTCCATTTGGGCACGTACCTGACCATGCTGAGATGTTGGCCTGGAGAGAGATCTTCCAGATAGAGACTCGGGTGTCATCCCTCGAGAACCCGATCTGGACATCCGTTGCATTCCCTCAGCTATACCTTGACGGATGGCAAGCTGCATCCATTCTTTCAGACTATCCGGAATGATGGTTGAAGCCGGATCTTCAGGATGTAGGCTTGCAGCGGTTGGAGTGAAAGTCGCTTCGAGCGTACGAGAGGGCTGGTGGCTTCGGGCAGTTGTACTGCATCTGGAGGGAGAAGACTGACTTGACAGGGGAGGGGGTTGAGCAGAGGTAGAAGGTGTGGCAGGGATTACAGAATGTGCGTCTTTAGACCGTTTGCTAAACTCCTTTTCCAGGGCCTTATGGTGCCTTAGGGCATCTCTTTGAGAGGCACTGGAAGAGTCCTTGTCCCTTTTGCGTAAATAGTGTATCTTTGACTTGGCCTTCAGAGAAGAGCCACTTGGATTGCCCTCTGCCATGATGCCAAGGAATATTAGGCAGCAAAAAAACGGTGGTTGGCATGCCTAGAAGTTCGGTCTACCACGTAAACCGGTTTTCCTAAAGTTGGGTCACGCCCCCCTTTTGGAACAAAAAATTTATTTATTTTTATTTATTAATTTATTTTTATTTTTATTTTTTGTGGGAGCTGGGCCCAAAAAAAGGAAAAAGGACCAATTAATCCGAAAGGAAATAGTAATAATAATCTACTATCTAACTAAACCTAATATCCAAAACAAGCCAAAAGAACGCTGAGGCCAGAGAGAAACTATATAACAACAGAAGGAAAAAGAAGGCCTCTTTAGGCAGCCTCCCAGCAACAATGGGAAGTACGTGCCTGCGCCTCTGAGAGAGCTGCAGGCAAGGAAAAAAGCCAACGATATCTAGCAAGGAGAGACAACAGGGCACGGGACCACAGTGTTCTCCAACAAGAAAGGGGCTCCACGCGGCCTGCCGGTCCCGCTATGGGCCTATAAAAATCCTTGCAGCCCTTAAAACCAAAAATTAAGTCAATTCAAAATGGCGCTGGCCACGAGGTGCGCCCAAAATGGCCGCCCGGCTCGGCGTGAACAGCCCAGAGACGCACCAGCCCAATGTAGCTCAAAAAAAAAAGAAAAAAAGGTAGGGCCGGGAGAGGAAAGGTCTTTCCTCTAAAGGCATTCGCGGGGGGAAGACGCAACTGGGCGCTAAAAAATAGCGCAGGGTCAAGCGGCTGGGAAAGGCACGCTTGGAACGAGGCAGAGGAAGAAAGGGAGGGGTGGGGGGTGGGCAAAAGGCTCCGAACCCCGTATCTCCCCCCTGAGGGCGAAATCGCTCTCCAAATTAATTTGGGACCACACCAATAAATGCAGGGACAAGGAGAAAAGCAAACCTGAACCACAAAGCAGAAGAAACCTGAAACGGCCAAGGAACGATCGAATTAGCTGCCTGTCTCTCTCGAAGGCTGAGCTAAAACTGGGGAACGCATGGAGGAGTCACGTGGAGGAGGAGGAGCGTTCCTCAGTTATAGCTCAGCCTGTAAGAGTGAAGACTAGAGCACATCCCACTCTCTGGATGCTCACAGCAGTTCTACGGAGAATGCCTAGCTTCACCTGCTGTTTCCTGTCTGTTAGGAAGCTTATGATCCACTTACAAGTGTGTTCAGGTAATATGATCCTCCATTGCCCATTTGTTGAGGAACATGAAATATAGGCAATCAAATGCACATTGTTTTTATTTTCCTGCACAACAGTTACTAATATCTGTTTCTTCATGCATTTTATTTATTTTATTTTCATAATATGTGCTGTTTTCTGCATCATGAGATCAGTGTTCAATCACACTCTGCCCATTTCATGTTTGGATTACCACAATGGTCTCTACGTAGGGCTACTCTTGAAGAGTATTCTCATATTTGTGACCCTGGGAGGTTTCCAATTAAAACATAAACAGTATCAAAAACCACAGAATAAAATAATCATATAAATGATACAAAATATTGAAACAATTAGAACCATGTAGTTCGGTCATCAGGAGAGCACAGTTGTTCATAAACAGGACAACCATTTTCATTCTGATGTTTATTTGTATATATTCTGGTATAATTGTCTCCTTGTATGTGTGTCAAAACTGCCAGTTTTAAGTTAAGGTTGAAAGAGATTTGCAATATTTCAGTTTGCTTTCAACGTGCAGCGTAAGACCAAATAAACTCTATAGGAAACCAGCATATTATCAGACAGCCCACTCCCCCAAATACCCCCCCTCCTTGAAGTTAGCCACACTTATTATTATTTTGACTGCAATTAGCAGATGTGGAGAAGAAAGGGGATTTATCAAAGTGAACATAATGTGAAGGGACTAACCTCATGACAAGCCATAATGTAAACTTCAAACATAGGAGTGGCTGCTCTTTATTTTACTAGTGGTTCAGATATGACTGTCAAAAATGCTTTGGAGAAAGCATAAACAGATATGTAACACATATCTGTAGCATTTCAAAATAACTATGTCTTTTCCCTGGATCCACAGGAAAAGCAGTTTCTGTGTGAAGCGTCTTTTGAAGATTAAATTTTATGTGCTACACAGCTACTTTTACCATGACTTTATTTTTACTATTATTTACTATTGTTGGTACAGGCTAGCACAGGGAGCAGGGCATGGCTGTTATGACATTGTAAAGATGGCAAGGATGATTCCCCCCCCCCCCCAGCATTGTTTTTAATGGGGTGATTTGGTATCCCTAAGCAGTTTAACATGTAATAAACACTGAATGCATATACATAATTCCTCTTAGGACTACAAGGTTTGAGAGCTGCATGTACCTGATAGACTGTTGTCAACAGGTTATCTGCTCTTAGATAAACTTAAAGTATACTAAAAATTTCCAGCAAGTTGAAATAAAGTACTAGAGATTTAAAGGAGATACCTAAAGGATCTTTTAAAACTTGTTATTAAAAATTTTTCAAATGAATTGTTTATAGAACAGTCTGACTTTACTTGTCATGACTCTTAGGCTACACAGACCATTTGGGCATGCATACCCATGATCGTTTTGGGTTTTCTATTGAAGACAGAGTTCTTTTTAGTGTGGTATTATGTATTGTCGGAGAGCCAGTGTGGTTTGTTCTTAATGTACCCAACCAGAAAGTGGGAGACTGTGAGTTCTTCTAGTCCAGGCTTATGTACATATGCAGCTGGGTGATTCTCTCTTAGCCCTAATAAATAGGAAGTGGCAAAATCTGAAAATTCTGAAATCTGGCCAAGAAAACTGAAGGGGCTTGTCCAAACAGTCGCCACAATTTGAAAACATAAGTGTTATACATGTTACTCTTGAACATGATTCATTTTTCCAAAAAGATCGTTTGAATCCTTTGTTTTCTTGGTAGTGTACATCTTTGAGGTATTTAGATCTAATACAGGTGGTGCTTAAAAACTTCTAGTTGATGTACCTATTAAACAATTTATGCAACAATCTCTTCAGCCAAACAAGGTGAGGATAAGGAATACAAAAAATACACTCTGAAACAGGAGTTTTACTATAGCACCAAAAATGTTTTTTAAGCATAATTTGAAATTGTTTCCACTGAGGAATGAGACTGAGGCATTGGTTTCAAGTTGGTGTGTGTATTCTTTCTTGTTCATTTAAAGAGAGTGGAATTATTGTTGGCTGAGTTTTCTGCAAGCAAATATTTTAAGACGTTGTAGGCAGGAGTAATCTTATTATAGAAAGGAGTTTAATCTGAAAGGAATTCAGCATGTTACTTAAGTTTTTACAATGTGTTCCTAATTCTGGTAGTTTAAAACTAAGACTAAAATCTGTTGTGGTTTTGGGAAAAGGGAAGTTGTGGTATTTGTACAGTTCAGCTAATCAATAATTGAAGTTTAAGTATAGAACAACTCTTTTCAAAGGAGTCCAAAACAGTATGCAGAAGAATATATTAATCTTTGCAGTACTTTTATGAGCACATGGTTTATTTGATCCTATTTCTTGAACTTCTTGTTTAACTGGTGATGTGAAACTACCTTTCCAACTTCACTTAGCATGTAATAATTAAGTTATAGTAGCATTCTTTCTTTATAACCAGTCCACTGCATTTGAATAGATTGTAACAGCTGTTTATTTTTAAATTATGTGGGTGCCTTTGGTATATAAACATTGCATACGTTAAATCTCTCAGTTTAGTTCTATTTATCTTGACATTAGCTTTGAAGTGGCCCAGTGATGTTCTTGAGCCATCTGTACTAGAATTCTGTTATTATACTTCAATATTTTTTTCAGTTGCTTTGAGTTAAACATTTATGTTTCAGGGACTTCAGACTTTAAAGTTATTTTTTCTTTTTTTCCAGAAAGGTTAAAATATTACAACATTATTATGCAACCTGCATTAGAATTCTTTTTTTTAAAACAACTTTTATTCAAATTTTCACATAAAAACAAAAGGTTCTTTTTAGTAGACAACATATTTCTGGATCATCGCTTTTACATACAAGTATGACAATAATTATACATTCATATATGCATACTTAATTCTATTACTACCTTTTCCATTCCAAATTTTCAGAAAAGAGAAAAACAAACAAATTAATCCAAATCTCTTACATTAATTCCAATCCAACCATCCTTTCATTTCATTTCAAATATTTCAAATATAATCCTTTAATATTTTTAAGAGTAAAAATAACAATATGTTTGCATAATAAAGAAAAAAAAGGTTACCAATGTGTCTCCTTCCTTTTAATAGTCTGTATTAGCTTATTTATTTAAATAGTTCTTTAATCTGTCATATTTTCTTTTCATCATACATTCTTTCTATAAATTCTAGATTAATACAAGTTTTAACACAAGAGAAAAAGAAACAAACTTAGGTTTCCCCCCTTTTACTGCTTTGAGTGTGACACCTCAGTGGTTAAAATATACCTTTATTCCCTCATCTTAATTCCCAATAAACCTTTATTTTAAAGTAGTTACAATAATAATCATTACATTCTTTTCATTTGGATTCCGCAATATATTCCCCCCCCCCAATTTTATTTTTAATTTCAAAAAGGGAAAAGGGAAAAATTGACTATTTAATTCCTGGTTACTGATATTGACCTCATTTTTAAACATCTTCACATTCATTTCAATTATTACAATTTCTTCAATTAACCTAACTTTTCCTTTAAAGATAAAAATAAAAATGTATATTCATCTAATAAGAGTTATCAGTATCTATCCCTCCTTTAATAATCTATATTACCTTATTTTCTAAGTATTTTTTAATTGCAAATATATTCTTGTTACCCCTTGTCACCCTCCAGCATCCCCTTTTTAATTCATCAACCATTATCTCCAAAAAAACCAATTTCTTTTCATCATTTTACTGTTTCCGTGTTTCTTTATTTCCTGCACCTGTTTCTTACTGCCTCTCCTCCACCTCTTTTTCCCATATCTTTTCCCATATCTCATTCCAGTTTATATCCTCTTTCTTAATATCTTCCTTTCTGCTTTTCTGCTGCACCTTTCTACCTCTCCTGATTTCACAGGTATTCCCCTTTTTGATTACCTTCTTAACTGTCAACTTTTTAACCTTCCTTCTTTCCCCTCGTCTTTGTAGTGTACTTTGTGTTAATTGTCTATTTAAGATGGCTTCTCCTTGAGCCGATTCCTCCTCCTCTGAAGTTCTTTCTTTTTGTTTAATCGCCATTTCCATTTCTTCTAACACAGAACAAAGTGATTCACCTCTTTCCTGTAGTAATTCTCTCATATTTTTAAGTTCCATTTTTAATTCCCGAAGAGATATCATCATTACACACTCTCATAATCATTAAAGTCCACAAAAAACACTTTTACTTTCCTTCTTTCTTTCTTCAAATTTTCTAAAGTTCTCAATTATTCCAACCCAGAGTCTATACCAAAAACATCAATCAATCCCACAGTCAGTCTTTCCTTGCTTCTTTCTTTATTCTGGTTCAGCTTTCACTTTCTAAGAGTCTTTCTTTGTTTCAATATTTCTTTAACATTATATCAACACAAGTTCATACAGAAACAGGATGATTTCCCTTTTGTTTGAGTTTAACTTTTTATCCAAAGGATGGCACTCTCCATTATACAAAGTCTTCACCTTTTCCCCCTATTTTATTATTTAGGGCTTTTCGAACCTCAATATTCCAGAGCAGTCCAGTCTCCAATTTGTAAATTTTATTATTATTATTTTTTTGACAATCAAGTCCAGCTTTATTTTATGCCTATTTGTTGCCAAAATATTTTAATCCAATTTAATTAAGTCTTTAATTCCAGCTTCTTCCTTCCCCGGGTCAAAGCCCCGCTTAGCTGTCAAAATTCTTTTCTTTTCTTTTTTTCCTGTCCCTTTGTATTTTCGCCACTCACTTTTCTTTTCTTAAGAATTCAATATTACTTAATCCCAGGGTACTTTTTGTTTAGTTGTTTCGCCCAATTGTCCCAGCTCAGATGTTATCCACCTCTTTCTTCACTCCTGCACAAATCTTAGTCCAGCTGAGTCCTCCTCTTCGGGGTGGCCATTTTGGACCACTGCTTCAGTCGTCTTCGGGGGGGAAAAGACCAAGCCCAGTAGGGGAGATATGGCTCCACTCAACCTGGCTGGCAGCTTCCTCTTACTCCACCGCCCCTCCAAGGCAGCTTCAGCCCCTAATCATGATGATTGGGGCTCTCCAACGAAAGAGCATGGACCATAGCCATGGACAGTAGCGATCTACAGTCCGTCAGCAAGGAGGGCTCAGCCTGGAAGTCAACCTGCATTAGAATTCTTGATGAATGTTTGGTTCTTAAATGAAATGGGCTTATTAATTTTGTATAGTATTAAATATCTGCTTAATTCTGGGATTGCTTTTTAATATTTTAAAGCTATGTTTTTATTTAAACTTAAAGCTCATATTCTTTTCCCAGTCTATAATGTTTCTATGATAGTAGTTTCATATCATCTTCAATTTCTTGCCTTGGTTATAAAGATACTATGACATGTGAAAACAATATTACCTTTAATAATAGTTTATTTGATACAGCATTGTATAAAAACTCAAAGTTACCATATTCACTTGCAGCAAAATTGATAAGCTGCTGATTATGAATAATGATGTGTCTTATTAAATATCCCACTAGCCAGAAGAGAATGGGTAATATTCCATTAGAACTTTTACCAGATCAGGGTCTGAAGAAAATATCTTTTGTATCCAATATTTTCTTCATTGTGGGTGTGGATATGCTTGTCCCATTACTATTAAAATATTATTGTAAATATTATTTTCTAGATGAAGCCTTAGAAGATTTAAAATCCCAGAAGAAAAAAATAGTAAGTCTCTATATAAATGTGTTTTTTGAAATCTTATCTCTGTGTTTTATATAATATTCACTTGGTTGCAGATAGTCTTAAAGGATATATGAAATGCAGTTAATATGTTCAACTGATTGAGCTGTTATTGTCAACTGTACATGGATGGAGAAAATTCTCTTCTAATCCACAATATATTTTGATGGGCATTCATCAACAGGATTGGAGTGGTGGGGTAGAGACTGACCATTTATGTATTTGTGCTTATTCAATGTTTATTACTATCAATATATTTTAATAAGATTTCTTTATCTGATTATTTGTGTATTTTGGAACATCTCCATTCATTCTTTAATGTTTATTTAAATGAATAATGTTATAGAAATATACCAGCATTTTTCTAATGTATTCAGCAAGTCATTTTTGTATTAGTAACTTTTGTATTATTTGTATTTTGTATTAGTTTTGCCTTCAGAAGTGGTTAATGTCGGTTATAGTCAAGCAGATGTGAACAAAAAAATAGAATAAGCTCTTACATTTCATAAGTTATAAATCCATGAGATAAAGACTAAATTGCACTTATCGTTGCCAATTAGATCATTATCATCCAGAAATTAGTCTTAAATTAAAAACGCCAGCCTATTGTGTCATAGGTCTGACAGAGAGAAAAATTAGGGAGTTCACCACTTCCAGGTCTGTCTTCTACCTATTCAATTGTATAGGTTTAGTGGATAATGAGGAGAGTGGCAACTGTTTAGCCAGTTCTGTTGTTCCATTTAATAGAGAATTTGAGCAGAGGGAACCAGAAGAGGCAACAGCTTGAGTGTAAATAGCGGTAAATTGAGAATGAATTGCATTGAACATGAAATAAAATACATTTGGAGCAACATCACATAGTGTGGATACAGCTAAGAATGCATACTTCATAGATTTCACTGTATATATTTGAGAAGTAAGTTTGCATTGCTTTTTCATACTGAGGCATCAATACTATGAGGATGTGAGAAAAGGGATGACACAGCAGTTAATGAATTGGTATAAGCAATCTACAGCATTTCTTGTGGGCAAAGTAACCGGGATCAGCCTTAACTCCACCTTAACTTGAATTCCAGTGTTGTAGTAAGGTGGGAGGATATAGCAATAGCCAGCACTTAACCTATTGTTTTGTATTATTTCTAGCTAGTATACTCAAAGTTGTAAACAAGTGCCTGAAAAAATGAAGAATGCAATTTTTTGGGATAACTTGCCCTTCCCGACTCCATTGCTTCTTGGAGATAGAGGGTTGATCCATCCCTATCTTAAGGAGACAGTAAATAAAACTGTCACTTAATATACAATATATTCCATTGACTTGGTATTAAGTACTATTAGGTAAGAGTTAGGAGTCCCTGCAGATTTTACTTTGCCAGTTGTTGCCATCTATGGGGGAGGTGCTCATCTCCATTTCATTGAGTCAGTGGTGTTTGAAGATGTTTCTGGCCAGCATGACATCACAGAGTGCTGTTACTTTCCCACTGAAGTGATCCCTATTTATTTACTTGCATTTGCATGTTTTTGAACTTTTAGTTTGGCAGAAGCTAGGATGAGGACAGGAGCTCACCGTTCTCCATAGAGCTGCTGCGAGCATCCAGAGAGTGGGAGGTGCTCCAGTCTTCACTCTTACAGGCTGAGCTATAATTGAGGAACGCTCCATCTCCTCCATGTGACTCCTTCCTCGCGTTCCCCAGTTTTAGCTCAGCCTTGCAGAGACAGGCAGCTCTAACAGTTTACTCCTTGGCCGAATTGGGATTCCTATTGATTTATCACCAGGTTTGATCTGTCCTTATTTCCTTCCTATTTCCTCCGGTCCCTGCGCATTTGGCTTGTCTTGGATAGGAACGGGACGTTTATTTTGTCCCTCAGGGGGGAGATTGGGGGATATGGGGCCTTTTCGCCCCCCCCCCACTCTGGTGCCTGCCGCTTTTTAAGCTGTCTGTTTATAGCAGCGGCTTACGCTGGCATGTTGGTTAGCACTCTCGTTGTGCCTTCCCCCCACGAACGCTAGAGAGAGGGCGAGATCCCCTCTCTCAGGCCCCTCGTTCTGCCTTTGTTTTTCGGCAGTTTTTTTGTTGTGGTTGAGGGGCTTTCCTTCCCTCTAAGCCTCGCACTGGTCCCGGCGGCCTTTTTGGGTGCGCCTCGTGGCTGGCCGCCATTTTGTTTTTCACTTTCGATTTTGCTGCGACGATTTTGGGAGGCTTAGAACAGGACCGGCAGGCCTGTTTGAAGTTTTTTTGGTGTTAAAGGGACCCTGTGGCTCTGTGCCCTGTGGCTCCGTTTTCAGACTAGTTGGTTGGTTACCGCAGCTACTCAGAGGCGAAGGAGAGGCATCTACTTCCCATGTGTGTTGGGAGGCTGTCTCAGGAGGCCATTGTTTACATATATATACATATTTATATATTTTTTCCAAAGTTTTTTCTCCTTGCATGGTTGTTTTCTTTCTGGTCTCAGCGTTAATTCGATTCATTGGTTTTTTTGCAGATTCCTTTTTCTCTCTTGATCACTCTGTAGTTTACTTAGGCCCCTTTTTGGCCCTTTTTCTGTTTGAAAAAAAAAATTAAAAAATTAAAAATAAAAATAAAATAGATTAATACATCCAAAAATTTTTTTTACCAAAAGGGGGATGCGGCCCAATGTTAAGGTATCCGGGCCACTGTTTGGCCGAACTCCTAGGCGTGCCAGCTGCCTTTCATATACGATATTGCCTTGTTGAGGCTTTATTATGGCAGAAGATAATCCCAGAGGTCCTTCATTGAAGGCTAAGTCAAAGACACACCATCTGCGCAAGCGGACCGAGGAATCTTCCAAAGCCTCTCAAAGGGATGCCCTAAGGCGACACAAGGCTTTGGAGAAGGAGTTTGACAAACGCTCTAGGGACTCTCAGTTGGTACCACCAGCCCCCCCACCCCTTCTACTTCTACTCATCCTCTTCCTTTGCCAGAACAACCTTCTATTTCTAGGTGCAGTTCACCCGCCTGGAGCCTCCCAGCCACCCGGCTGGAAACGACATTCACATCAACCACTGCGGGCTTACGTCCAGAGGGACTGTCTTCAGACATCATCCCAGACACTGTTAGAGAATGGATGCAGCTGGCCATCCATCAAGAGATTGCCGAAGGTATCCAACACCTTTCTAGACCAGGTTTACAATCAAGGACATCTGAAGTTGGTTCCGTCTCCGGAAGATCCCTCCCCAGGCCAGAACCACACCACGAGCAGGTATCGTCTCCTAGGGAGCTTCCCTACCCAGAAGGGGAGGAAGAGGAGGAGGAAGAGGAGGTGGGCTTTGAAACCTTCAGGGATGAGGAAGGGCTGGAGAGAGAGTCTCTTCATTACTCTGAAGCGCCCTTTGAGGTAGACCCAATGGAAGGAGAGATGTCCGAGGACGAGGGCATATCTCCTGACCAACCCACCTTTGTAGGTCTGTTTAAGCCTCATATGTTCAAGTCTTTGCTATTTAAAGCAAAGAATATATTGGGCCTGACTTCTCAGCCACACTCTGATCCCCCTCCAGTAGCCTCCGGGGACCCGGAGGATTCTATTTTCAGGCAGCCAGTCATTGAGACCGAGGTCATTCCCAAACCACCAATTTTCTCTGACTTAGTTGCAAGACAGTTGGCCTCATCGGGGCCCCCTCCCACCCCTTCCAGCCAAGACAAGAAGTTTTTTAACCTCGACATGGAATTTGCTGCCATGCTAGACACGCCCGAGGTGGATGACCCCATAGTACGCCTAGCATCATCCTCTAATCCCACTGATGCCCTGGAAGCACTGAAGCCAGAGGACAAGCGGGCCAAGCTGGCCCTTCGACGGGTGCACCAAGCTGATGCCTGGGCCATTCGATCGGCCACGGCGGCATCTTTTTTCACCCGATTGTCCATCCGATGGCTTCGGCAGTTGAAGCAACATGTCCCCCCATCTAATACTAGGGCCATCAGGACATTGCCAAATTAACGGCTGCATGAAATTTGCGGCCGATGCCACTTTTCATTCTGTAAAATTTTCCTCTCGAGCCATTTCTTCACATGTGACAGCCCGACGCCTCCTTTGGCTAAAACATTGGCAGGCCGACATCAAAAATAAAGCTAAGCTGGCCTCTGCCCCTATATCGGGAAGAAAATTGTTTGGTCCGGCTCTGGAACCATTGCTGATGGAGAGTCGGAACAAAAGGAAATTCCTCCCATCTCTTTTTCGTAGGCAAGAGTCCAGGTCCTCTCAGCCTTTTTGTAGGGGATCCTTTTGGACCTCCTTTCAGACACCCTTTACTCCCAGATTCCAGAGGTCCCCGCCATTTCGGCCTGTCTATCAGGACAGGGGTGACTCGGGGGACAGAAACAGAAGGGGGGGCAACTACAGGAGGCCTTTCCGGGGAGCAGGGAGCAAGGCCTCTCAGCGCCCCAGATAGGCCTTCAGTCGCTTACCCCGTTGGTGGTCGGCTAAAATACTTTGCTGACCAATGGGCATCATCCACATCCGATTCATGGGTCAGGGACACTGTCAAATTTGGCCTTTCCCTTCAGTTTTGTTTTGCCCCTCCAGATCATTTCATGGTTTCTCCTCTATCCAGAGACCGCACCAAACGGACTCTCGTAGAAGCCACTATTAAGCACCTTTCTGACATCAGGGCTATACAGCCTGTGCCATCCTCTCAGTGAGGACAAGGGTTCTACTCCCATCTCTTTCTAGTCCCTAAACACTCTGGAGGTTGGAGGCCCATCCTAGATTTAAAGAGACTCAACCGATTTCTTGTTCACCAGAAATTCAAAATGCATACACTTCAATCCATCTTGCAAGGTACCAGGAAAGGAGACTGGTTCACCTCCACTGATCTTTCAGAGGCATACCTTCACATTCCCATTCATCCTTCATTTTTGAAATACCTGAGGTTCTGTTACAATGGTCAGCATTTTCAGTATGTGGCCCTTCCATTTGGGCTAGCCTCGGCTCCGAGGATCTTTACTAAGGTGATGGCTGCTCTGGCGGCCCACCTCAGACATTTCCCCATCTGCATCCACTGCTATCTGGATGATATCCTCATCCTCTCTCCCACCCAGCACCAATCCAAGGAGGACACAGACTACCCTCTCGGTCCTCCAAGCCCATGGTCTGCTCGTGAACTGGGAAAAGAGTCAGCTTACCCCCTCCACCCAAATAGCTCATTTAGGGGCAGTAATTGACTCGGTTGAGGAGAAGGTTTTTCTTTCCTCCGAACGGTTTGACAGCATCCAGAAATCCATCAAGGTTATTAGGCGGGCTAGGAAAGCCTCACTGCTGGATTTATCCAAGTTACTTGGCAAATTGATATCATGCATATCTATTGTTCCCTGGGCCCATCTACATTCCAGATCGCTGTAGTGGTTCCTGCTACCCTTATCAATGCTCCAGAAGGAGCAATTCAAGTACCGTCGTGAGGGTTCCTCCAAAGATCCTCGCTTCCCTCCTCTGGTGGACCAGGCCCACTACCAACAAGGAATATCTTTTCAAGGAGCCCCAAAGGGTCACCCTCACGACAGACGCCAGCCTATCCGGATGGGGGGCCCACACTCAGTCACTGTCAGCGCAAGGAACTTGGTCAGCAACCGAGCGTCGCTGCAGCATCAAGTGGCTGAAGCTTCACGCAGTATACCTGGCCTTACGCTCCTTCCTCCCTCAGGTGCGGGGATGCCATGTTCTGGTCCTAACGGACAACACTACGACCAAGGCCCACATCAGCCGTCAAGGGGGCACTCATTCTGCCCGCCTCATGAAGGAGGCCAAGCGGTTATGTCGTTGGGCAGAGGCCAACCTCTTATCTATCAGGGCAGAACACATCTCAGGGGTCTCAAACGTCCAGGCAGACTAGTTGAGCAGGACCATCTTGGACCAGTCGGAATGGCGCCTGCACCCCTCCCTGTTCAAGGAGGCCTCAGCGATATTCGGCCTGCCACTGGTGGACCTCTTCGTGTCGCATCACAACGCCCAAACACTGAGATTCTTCTCTCAATACCCCACCAACGGGGTAGAGAATTACGACGCCCTATGTTGCCACTGGCCCCCAGGGCTCCTTTACGCCTTTCCCCCTCTTCCGTTGATCCCCAAGGTGATCCAAAAATTGCTCCTTGAGAGGGCGGAAGTTCTCCTGGTGGCTCCATATTGGCCCAGGATACCGTGGGTTGTGGATCTGTGCAACCTGTCAGTGGCTCCTCCTTGGAGGATTCCGCCAAACAAGGTTTCGCTGTCCCAGGGACCTCTGCAGCATCCGGATCTGCAGTGGCTTGAGTTGGCCGTTTGGAGGTTGAGCGGGAGTGTCTAAGAAGCGAGGGCCTGCCTATGCAAGTCATCAATACAATTCTGGCAGCGAGACGTTCTTCGACCACTCGCATGTATAACGCAACCTGGAACCCTTTTTGGCAAATGGTGCCACAAGTCGCTCATTAATCCGCTCTCTCCATCAATTGCACAAATTCTGGCTTTCCTTCAAGATGGGTTGGACAGGGGTCTCTCCCCCAACACCTTGAGAAGGCAAGTTGCGGCCTTGGCAACCGTTGTCTCTGGTAACTCATCTGACTCGCTTTCTCACCACCCTCGCATTCGCTCATTCCTTAGAGGGGCCACCAATTTGCACCCGCCAGTAGTTCACAGGTACCCAACTTGGGACCTTAATAAGGTTCTCATGGCGTTGACTAGACCTCCCTTTGAGCCACTCAGGGAAGCGTCACTTCAGTTTCTCACATTTAAAGTGGTGTTTCTGGTTGCAATCACGTTTGCTCGATGGATATCTGAAATAGCAGCTCTGTCCGTTAGAAAGGATTTATGTGTTTTCCACACTGATCGAGTGGTTCTGCAACCAGACCCGTCATTCCTACCTAAAATCAACTCAGCTTTTCACAGATCACAGATCACAGGAATCACTTCCTAATTTTTCTCCCGGACCTTCTCGGGAAAGGGAAAGGCAGTGGCATTCTCTTGATGTCCGGTGGGCACTGCGTATTTACATCCATCGCACTCATTCCATCAGGAAGTCAGAGTCACTGTTCCTGTCATTTCAACCAAAAACGATGGGTTGCAAAGTATCCCCGTCTACTATTGGCCATTGGATCAGAGCTACCATATCCAAGGTCTATTTATCTCAGGCTCTCCCTGTTCCTAAAGGGTTGACCGCTCACTCTACAAGAAGCGCAACTACCTCGGCAGCCTGGGCTACTCAGCCATCGATTCTTGACATCTGTCGAGCGGCCACTTGGGTGTCTCCATCTCCCTTTATACGCCACTATAAGATTGATGTTTACGCTTCAGCAGAAGCGTCCTTTGGCAGGCGAGTCCTTCAACAAGTGGTGAGAGATCCAGAGGAGATTCCGGACCAGACGGTGTCCCTCCCATAGGATAGGCCTTGCTTTGGTATGTCCCACTCTCTGGATGCTCGTAGCAGCTCTACGGAGAATGGGCGTTGGTACCTACCTGACATGCCCTTTCTTGTCAAGCTGCATAGAGCATCCAGCCCCACCCTAGTTGGTCCATCTGGTGGGGGGAATCCTGTTTCGGCCAATGAATTAATCAGTTTATAGTTGACAATTGTATAATAGTTAGGATGAGAGGATTGTTGCTGTTGCCTTCTCGTCTTCGTAAAACTGGGGAACGCTAGGAAGGAGTCACGTGGAGGAGGTGGAGCGTTCCTCAATTATAGCTCAGCCTGTAAGAGTGAAGACTGGAGCACCTCCCATTCTCTGGATGCTCTACGCAGCTCGACGAGAAAGGGCGTGTCAGGTAGATACCAACACCCATTTTGCGCATTGCTCAGGTCTTGAACCTGGGGCTGTCGCTTTTCCAGACAATAAGCCCAGATCTTATCTGCTGAGCCATTGTGCCATCTTAGTACATTACCGTAGCAAGTCCCAAATATATGTCAGAGATTCATGCATTATGATGATGACTTACAGCAAACCTCTGAATACTTTTAAATAAATATGTGAGATTGGTATGAGCTTGAAGAGTGAATATAGTACCCAATAATATATTTTTTGCAATTCCTCACTTGACATAACCAGGTACATATCTTTTAATTTGCAAATATAAAACTCAAGTCACTAATGAGTTAATAATTAGTATCTTTAAAAGTAACCAGAATGATTTTCTTCATTTATAATTTATGTATTTTCTGTTTTTACATCCTCTTTCTTCATGCCCATCAAATAAGCACCCTGTATCAATTCTGATTTCACATTTTCTTCTACCTTCTGCTCTTTCATGTGCTTTGCCCCAGTTTGACTGATAATTTGTTATCTATTACTTTTCTTTTTTAAATTATATATCATTTTTATTAAAAAAAATAATTTCAGTAATATAATTTTATACAAAGTAAATTAAGAGAGAAGAATGTTGCAAATGAAGGCAAATATACATGTCCAAGGGTAATGTTGCAGGATCTGAGTCGACCACTGGGATTAGAGGTTTAGTCTTCCTCGTTCCTGCTGGAGTCCATCCTTGGGGAACAAGGGTGGATGCACTGGGCTGTTCTATGCATAGTATTTATGTAGAGCCTGGTTGTGCGTGGCTTTTAGTTGTTAATTGGGGGGTTGATGGCCAATTATTAAGTTGTTGATTGTTGTTTCCTTATGCTGCCCTATCCTTAGTTCCTAAGTACCTGATAAGCTAATGCACTCCTGCTGACTGACAAGAGTAAGAAGTGCAAAAAAACCAAAAACCCTAAAGAGAAAGAAAACAAAAAAGAATGAAATAAAAAGAAAATAAATATATGAAGAGGTGACTTCCAGTCTTCATCACCAGAAGTATAAATCTGTTAACTCTTCACCTATAAGGTTGCAGATAACTTCTTCCAATACTGCACCCCTTTAAGCAAATCCATAAGATATCAACTTTTCAGTTCCAGTGTCAGCAAAAAGTCTGTAAAAGGTTATCAGAATTTCATCAAAATGTGTTACTTTAACCTTAAAAACCAATTTTATATTCCTTTACTTCCAAAAATATTAATCTTTAGTTCATTCAAATATTGTTATAGGAATTGATCTCTCTTCAATTCTTTTTTGTCCCATTGCATAGGCTTCTTTTAGGCTATTAAGTTTCTTTTGTAAATTCAATGAAAAGATCCAGATTATTCTATTGGTTTAATCATTTCCATTTCCCCTTTAATTTTTAAAGCCAGTTCTTTTGTATATCCAATAAAGAATATTTATATGAGTTATTCTTTTGGCCTAGCATTTTAAATACCTTTGTAATCTGATAATTCCCACCTTTTTTAATCCAATATTTCTAATTTCTGCATCAAGCAAACATGTTTCATCTATAATTCCTTTAAACTTAGTTTATCCATAGACACCAACATCATTACTATTGTTGTTATTGTTTGCTAATTTCTGCTTCCATTCTTGGAAGGCTTTAAAAGTTCAGATGTTATAGTATTTTGTGTCATTTTGTAAATCTCAATCTTGAATCCAAATCAAAGGTATTTTTTTCTTTAGTTCTTTCTAGTATCCACTTTAAATAATAAAGCCTCTAATCTCTTGTTATGATTTACAATAGACAAAATAATTCTGCTTTCCACTAAAAGCTATTTATTTTATATAGTTTTACAAATCTTATAGTTTCAATATTCCAAATTTGTCTGGATCCTTAATTCATTTATAACATGCTTGGTTCAAAAGCTTATTTAGTCCTTTGGCATTTATTTCAAATTCTTCAAATTCTTTCTTAAACTTATAATTAATTTTTCTTTTGCTCAGAAATGAAGATAGACTCACCAGGTGGCTTTTGAAACTTATTGTTCTGAAGATCTCTGGTAGCTTCATAATAACTAAATAGGCAATTTCTGAAAGTGATTAGAAATGGGATTAATACATTTAGTGTCCTTTAAAAGGCTTTACTGTAATTATGAGCTTGATGATTGATCCCTTTGTCTCCTGGCACTCAAACCCACAGGATACTGCTGTCCTGCAGTTTCTATACAAGGAGCAGCTGTCCAGTCCACATGTGAGTGATCTCCCATCTTCTCCTTGTCCATTCCAAAGAACTGGTCAATTCATCAGTTCTTCAGTCTCTGCTCTTCATGGAGATATGTGTAACTTGCCACACCTTCACTGGAAGTCAGGTCTGGCTGTTATCCATTGCTTTTCCAGTTTAACTACTTATTGCTGTCCACAGCTTAAGGTCCCATCAATTAAACAGTATTATCTAATGGAAACCAGGAAGTGTGCTTCTCTGCCATGGAGCCTGCCCTCTGGAATTATATCCCCGAGAGATCTGGATGGCTCCCACTCTGATGATTGCCAGAAACCTATTAACAGCCTGGCTCTTCTTCCAAGTCTTTGGGCAGAGGAAAGGTTAGGTCCCTGTTGAATTTCAAAGGGAGTCATTGTTTATATGTTTGTGTTTGGGCCATTTCTGATTTCTTTGGGTTTTTTTGTATTTTTTTTCTTTATAAATAATTGTAAACCACTGAGAGTCCTTATATTTAAAATAATAAATTTTCCTTCTTATTTTTGAAAATTTATGAGCAGCACCTTTAAAAGAACATCTAGTAGCTGTTTAATATAAATGAACTTTCTCAGCTTAGATTTACAAGATTAAAATCTTAAAACATCTGCAGTTGTAGAATCTATATAATTGTAAGAAGGTTGGCTTCAATAAATTACTACAGACATATCTACTAGTACACGTCCTTGACTTATGACCACAATTGAATCCAAAATTTATGTTGCTAAGCAAGACAGTCGTTAAGTGAGTTTTGTCCCATTTTATGACCTTTTTTTGCCACAGTTAAGTGACAATATCCAAGGTCTTGGGTAAGGATGTGCAAATCTTTTCACATGCATTTTTAATTGGGGACAACAAAGTGATTGCAAAAGACATTACAAATATATTTGGGGGAGTATGCAGAAAAATAAAAGAAACAAAAAGCAGAAAAATAAGCTTCTGCTCAGATTATTTGTTTCCACAATACCCGTCAAACATTTTGAGGAGCCTTAAGAAATTTGATAGTTAGATAAATATAGGTGTCACTTTCTATTTGTGACTTTTGATAGTATGGCCTTTTAAGAGGTTTAGAGAAACAGTTAGTATAGCCTTTGATAAGGGGCTCTGAAAGGGCAAAAATGTTTTGTGGAAACATTCTCAGTAGCTTATAAGAATAAAACCTATGTTAAAAGGTCAAGGAAAATAACAGTATGTGAGCCAATGAATTTTGTATGACCTTTCTTATGTACTGTAGAATTTGACTTCTAAGAAACACTTGCACATACTAGCTAACTTGAGCAATGTGTTCCTTTCTGTAAATAAATGTTACACTCTGGCATTGGCCAAGAGTTCCAGACCACCACCAAATTGCATGCAATAGCTGTCCAGCGCTTATCTTGAAATATGCCTAAAATCCTTTTCTGCTTTCTCCCACCCCACATATGTTTGATGCCATCAAAGCTAATAAGGCCAGTTATATCTTTGGCAATACATGTTCAACATAATGCCGGATTTTTTTTTTTAAAAAGTGTGCATATAGGAAGTTGTGTTTTTTCTGAAGACAAAATCCATTCTTGCACTCAGTGTAATTCCACTTCCATTGAAATAAAAGGAAAGGAGAAAATTAAAAATACATTCCAGGGGTTGGCAGGAAAAAGAGAAATTGATGGAACTTATCTAGTGAAGAGCCTCATTCTATTTGTGAATAGAAATAGCACTTCTGTTGGTGAAGATTCAGAACCCTTCCGGTTTGAGTTCCTTCAGCGACAGACAGAAATCCGTGATTGTGCACTGTTTCGGTCTGGGCTCGCCACTGGAGCGCTCCGAGCCGGCTGGTTTTGGGGCTAAGCCACCCCGTAGAGGTGGTGAAGAGGGGGGAGACTGCCAGCAGGGTTGAGGAGAGCCACATCTCTCCTCCTCAGCTGGCCATTACTCCCTTTCCCGAAGGCGGTTGCAGCAGTGGTCAGAAATGGCCACCTCAAAGAAGAATTCGACCAGAAAAGAATGTGCAGGAGGAAGATAAGAAGTGAAAGTTTTGGCTGACCAGGTTAAATTGCAAAAGCAACAACTAAGGTACCCTGGAATTTAAACTTACAAAAAAATAACATCGCTCCCAAAGAAGAGTCGGAAGCAGCGAAGAAAAGTGAAAAGGGAAAGGTTTTGTTTTGTTTTTTCTTCTCTCCCTTTTCCTATACTGACAACTAAGAGACTTCAATAAGAAATCTGAAAAATCCGCTTTGACATCAACAGGCAATTAAGCTGAAAATAAAACAAAATGTCAAAGGGATAATAAAGATTTCTGGACACTAAATTGCGCAGCTGACAGGTGGGCCTTCCTGCCTGGCGGCAGAGCTCTCACCAAGGCAGTGAGCGCCTCCCCACCAGGCTCTCCGCTCATCCCACCAGGGCCGCGCTGGAGCCATGCGGGCTGGGCAGAGCTGGGAAAGCGAGCCACAGGTGCGCGCCTGCCTGCCAAGCGAAAGAGCCAGGCCAACCCAAGCTTGGCTTCCTTCCCAAGTCCCTCCAGCCTGAACCCGAAGGGGACACTGGGAGAGGCTGCCTGAAGAAGTGATAGCGCCTACCCATCCGTGGACAGGGAGACAAGGCAATGGCCTGCACCATGTCATCCTCTAAGCTGAGCCCCGCCGAGTCAGCGCCTCTGCCTGATGCCCATTCCGCTGCAGCGTTTGGAGCTGCTGGCGCATTTGGAGAGATGCATGGGGACAGGGACGGGCTGGGTGAGGGGTGGAAAGGATGGGCGGCTTCGGGCTTTCTCCGCCGGCCAGGGAAGCAGCACTCCCATCACCTGGCCTCCCTGTCCGCGGATGGGTGGGCACTATCACTTCTTCAGGCAGCCTCTCCTGGTGGCCCCTTCGGGTTCGTGCTGGAGGGACTTGGGAAAGAAGCCAAGCTCAGGTCAGCCCGGCTCTTTTGCTTGGCAGGCAGGTGTGCACCCGCGGCTCGCTTTCCTGCTCTGCCCAGCCTGCACGGCTCTGGTGCGGCCCTGGCGGGATGAGCGGAGGGTCCGGCAGGGAGGTGCTCTCTGCCTTGGTGAGAGCTCTGCTGCCGGGAAGGAGGGCCCGCCTGTCAGCTGCGCTGGGCGCCCCAGGCGAAGCTCTTCATGCTCTGCCCGACACCAGGCAGGGATGGCGGCTGGGCACTTCTCCCGAGGTGGGCTGATCCTGCGCTGTGGTCCCAGGAGATTCGCCTCCCCACGTAGGGTTGGGCTGCCCTCTCAGGCAGGGGAGGCTTTGTTGTAATAGGACGTCATTTTTAAAATAATTGGCTTTACGTTCGAAGGCAAAGGGAAGGCGGGTGACAGGAGCGCCTGAAGCCAAGTGTCTCCACCAGGCTCCAGTTGCAGGGAGGAGCCCTGGCTGGCCGCATGTGACTGCGCCAAATGCCACGGCGTTGCTCTAAATGCTGTGGCATCAAGGAAGAATGAAAAGCAACAGTGGTGGAAGGTCTCCTGATACGAAGTGCCCCACCAACGCCGAGGTCAACATCCAAGCTGTTGCCGCCTGCTCACCCGAGGATGCAAGGGGGGGAATTAAGTCACCCCTGAAAAGACGCCCTAGCCGTTTTTTCAGGAGTCAAAAAAAAATAAGGCCCGGCCTTATTTTGTGAGAAACATGGTAGTAATAGAAATAACTTTAGAAAATTGGAAACAATGTATGATTAAAATGAAGGATAAAATAGTTAGTGTAATTTAGCGAAATATTTGTTAATAAAATAAGTGAAATAAAATAAATGAGAAAATTGAATTAGGAAGGGACGGGAACATTTTAATTAGTTAATGTTTTATAAAAAATAAGTGAAGGGGGGGAATTAATTATGGAAAGCTTATAATGGTTCCCATAGAAGTATGATATTTAATTGAAAAGTAATGTTAAAGAAGTTAAGATTTTAATGAATATTAATATTAATGACAGAATTGAATTGGAATGGAATATGTTGTTTCAATTACATATATTTATATTTTTTTTCTTTTTTTAAGAATATAGTGTGTATTTTAAGAATGTACCAATCAGAATCCAAAATGGAAGTTATGTATTATATTGAATGTTATAACTTTAGGGTATATATTGAAGCCTAAATAAGAGTTAAATGGATAAACTTAAAAGATATAAAGGCGTCATACTCGAATCAGTAACTATAGGGGAAACTTTGTTTAATGAGAAAAGATAATAGATAATTGAAACAGGACAGCCAAAAAATATAAATATAATGATTTGAATTGAGACGAGATATTTAAAATAAAATTGAGAAAATTAAAAGAGGGGAGAAGCTATGCAGAAAATGTAAAATAGTAATAAGATATGGAATAGAACATAAAAATGAGCATGAAATTGAATTTGTGTCTGTACGAAGAAATGTGACCTGGGATTATGCTACTTTCAAAAAAGCTGTTTTATTTGTATTTTTTTTGTGTGTGAAAACTCAAATAAAATTTACAAAAAAAAAAAAAAGATTCAAGATCCAACCTGTTACTTGATTATAATTTAAGAGTCTGTTCTAATTTTGAGCTGCTTAGTGGGATGAGAAATATAGTTATATCTAATTCTTCACCAGACCTTTAAGCAGTGAATACTACTTGAATGGTTTTTTGTTTATATTTGTCTTTGTAATTTTTAAAATTAATATTATTTTTATGAAGTTCCAGCCAACAGTTTGCTTCCTGTATTTTAATTATTCATCGAGAATCACTTTGAGATTTGGAAAATTCAGAAACAGTATAGAAGTACATTTAGTAGTAATAACTGAAAAAGGGATGCTTGGGGAATGGTTTAGACGGGGAAAAACATAAAATAGCTGAAGTATGAGAAAGAAGTAGAATCTTCATCTAAAACTTAACTGCAACTCATCCATATCCATTACACTGACGTTATTCAAAATAACCTTCCCAAAGCCAGATGGTTTGTACAGTAATACCCATTATTCACAGTTACATTTGGGAGCCATGTTAGTTGATTTGCCTTCTTGGTGTTTAGGTAACCAGGTATGTTAATTTAAAATATTTTCAAGACTTAAAAATCTGGAGCTCTTACTCTGAAGCTTTCTTTATTATATAACAAATTTGTGGTCCTAGCAAACAGAGGTTTTATAAACTTTCACTTCAAAATGTTTTGAGCACATATTTCATGAAATGCTTTAATTTTGAGTGCAAATTGGGCTGTCAGGTATGCTGCAAATATTTTATAATGCTCAAAACTTCCCATTTTTTTGAAATTTACAAGCTTAAAATGAAATATTGCATGCTAATAATTTGCACTTCTTAAAAAAAATTCTAATCATGTCAGAATTCACTCGCTATCATGTGTTGAAGCAAGAACTACTGTAATAAAAAAATAATCAGTTATGTTTCCTAGATGTAGTAATTTGCCTTGTTGCAGAATCTTAGATACTGGAAGGATTTAAACCAAACTTTTGGTTTTAAATGATCATTTGGAGAATTCTGGAATCTACAGCCTTCTTCTGTAAATTGGTTAATAATGTAGATAATTTTTCCTTACTTCTTTCAAAGTTAGGAGCATATATTATTTGCTAAATAAATCCTTGATTCCTCCTTTGGAATACTACCCATACATATTGTTTACATTTAAATCGTATAATAAGGTAATATAGGACAACCTTTCTCAGTCTAGCATCTTCCAGAAATATTAAAATTGCTAATATTGCTTTAAATCATACTGTTCAGGAATCCTAGGCCAAAGCATCTGGACAGTGCTTGTTTTGATAGGAGACTTGCCAAAGGGTATCCAGTACAGCAGGGGTCTCCAACCTTGGCTCCTGGAAGCCTGGCGGACTTCAACTCCCAGAGTTCCACAGCCAGCTGGCTGTGGAATTCTGGGAGTTGAAGTCCACCAGGCTTCCAGGGGCCAAGGTTGGAGACCCCTGCAGTACAGTATCATCTTTTTCAATCTGCAGCTTTCCAGTCACCCTTCCATACACCATAAAAAACAGTTAGATCAGTGTTTACATAGAGTAATTTTGGTGCAGCATTGAGCATGAAATAATAGCTTTGAGTGGGAGAGGAAAAACTCCTGGATGTGTAAAGGGGAAGTAAATTTTAACAGTAAGAAGAACCTAAGAGAGGGGAGCCATCAAAACACACTGTAAAATGCTTCACGTTCCTTGTGTATATTAGTCATTTGTCATAATTTTAGAACACAAATATTCATAGTTAAACTTCTGATGCTGGCTTATAACTGCTAAAATGATATTTTACTAGTGATTACTTTTTTAATTAAGCCCATGTATTAGCCATAAAGCTGCTTGAGTGCATTGTAAATAAAATGCTGTAATAATGAAGTGCTTTAATTACATTCCCTAAAGTATGCATAGTACTCGGCAAATTTTTTATTTAAATTTTTAACATGTTCTATTTTTTTCCTGAAAGGCAGTTTGAATCCAGCCGTAAAGACTGAAGCTTTAGCCTTTAAAGTCATTTGAGCAAATTCCATGGCTGTTTTCCCAGTTAGTGAGTTTTCATGGCCTTTGCAGCAAGCTAATTGCTTCTGCTAATAAATAATCTAAAATCAATGCTGACAGCAGTTAATTGGCAGGGAGACTTTATTCTGTAATGCACTTGACTAACGACCTCCTTTAAATTAATAGCATTAAGTGCTATGAGGAAATAAATCTGAGGGATTGCCTGTCATTTGCTTGTCATGTCTAATAACTTCCAATAATGATAGCTGATAGATTTTTGCACATTCTATTATTGAAGTTGGTGCATGTAATTATTCTCCTCATTATATGTAAACAATTAGCAATATTTGGTGTTTCCTTGCAATAAAGCTGTTAACTAGAACTAGAGGTTAGAAATTCTTTGTGAAGCTAGATTTTGTTTCAGCTGAGTGCAGACATGTGCATATCTGCATGTCTGTAATTTCATGTATTCTCTGGTTCAAATCTGTGATTGGAACTGATGGACTTCTTACTGCTCTCCTCTCCCCTGCATTCATCTTAATGCTTTCTTTCACCTATTCTGGGGGATTCCCCAAGTTTTATGGATGAGATTTTAGAGGAGGGAGAAGTAGGACAGTTTATTCCGCTAACAAATGTTATTTTGTTGTACTCTTAATGTATGCACTAAAAGAAATACGATGACATGTAAAATCTAGAGGCCTGTCTTGACTAATAGAACTGATTTTTATTTTTAGCTTGAAGAAGTGATGGAAAAAGAAACATATAAGGCTGCTAAATTAATCCTTGAACGATTTGATCCAGAAGCCAAGAAGGCAAAGGTAGGGTCTGATCTCTGCACTAATTTTCTAGATAATGCACCATAGAGAAAAACACTTTATAATATTATTATAATTGACAGGATGTGGAGCTGCCATCTGCTGGAGCATCTGCAGTTCCAAGACCTGGCCAAGGTAATAGCTCTACAAAACTGCTGCTTCTTATAAGGCAAATTGTATTTATACAATGTAATGTTTATTCCAAGAGGTTTTGAATAATTTGAAACATTGCTCCGTCATGAATAGGATCTGTTCCTAAGCAAGAATTAGAGTAGGAATGGTTCTTTGTGGATGAGTGAAGGGAGCCGTGGCTAAAAGAAGCAGAAGATTCCGCAGAAGATTCTGCCCTCTCTCCAATAGGCATGGTGAACCCATGAAGTTGGTGGACACAAATATCCAAGAATGTATGTAGGTTTTTCTGCCTGGCTTGATCCTAGAGGGGAAGACTCCAAGAACAGCAAACTCTTTGGCTACAAATAAAATGACTTAAAACTTTATTCTATTAGCTGTTCTTTCCTCCCACAAGTCTATAGACTTGACAAAATTCAGAAGATAAATTGTTATACATAAATACAAAGATCCCTTCTGTCTTTTCAGCAGCGAAACAATATTTAAAAAAATATACGTATACATCCAGCAAAGAAATAAGACAAAGCTGAAGTTGTATTTTGAAGCCATAGAGAAAATATTTTTTTTATCATGCCTTTTCCTCTAGTCATTTTAACATATACTGTACATGGATAATTTTCTTAAAGAGCTCTAAATAGGATGCAGAGTTTTGAAAATAAGTTGGCCTGAAGTAGAATAGTTCAAGACAGAATTTGAATTGTGTCTCAAATAGTACAGAAATCACATAAATTCCTGGACCCTTGGGTGCTAATGCTGTTCTTATCTACACTAGGAACATTTTGTTCAGAGATGGTCCCTGCCATGAATAATGATACTGAATTCAAAGCTACTCATTGCAGCTTTGCTGGAGGGGAAATTGTAACTCAACTTGCATATTCCCATGGTTGTAATTCTATATGGCTTAATACTTTATCAGTAACAAATGTGCATACTGTATTCAAATTGGAGCCTGCTGGACTATCACTTTGGTCTGGTTTTGATTCAATTGGCTGACTCCTATCTGATCCTCAATCAAACCAACAAAATGACAAGGTCAGAGCAGAGCAACATGGTGACAGCACTTCAACACTTATTTTGGAACTCATTATCTATGGCAAATTCTGCAGAGCCAAAGGCAGTTTTATGTATTAAGGATGATTTAACAAGCCTTCCCTTCCCTTTAAACAAGAGGCATTATGATAACGCACAACTTATTGCTAACTAGGTATCTGATCTTTTTTTTTTTTTTGCATGGCCTTGAAGTTGCTGTTCAGCCCTCCCCAACAGAAATCTAACCATAGCATCTCACTGTTCCATGTATTTCCTGGAGCAACTTGTTTATTTCTGCACTAATCAGGTCTGATAACCACAGGAGAATTTAATTGTGTTTGGTGGAATGGAGTGTGTGTGATAATGTTTGAATAATTATTTAGTGCCCCAAATATCATTTGATTTATACTTGAATATAAGAGATTTGCATTTAAATGTAGATATGTCATCTGTACACTTATTCAAAAACACCAAGAAATACACCGTTGCTTCATCATTGTTCAGGTGAGTTCAGGTACAGTGGTAGGATTAAGTGCAAGAATAGATAGATCTGCTAACTTTAGTGCACTCTTCTGCTACTTTTGGAGCTCACCTTTCTTTCTCCTGCTTTGGCTAATACAAATATGTTGCCCATTTTTGAATCACTTGGAATGCTGTTCTTTAAATTAACTATGTGCATGTTCTGTCAGAACTTCGCCATCGGACCCCAGTGCGAGAAAATGTACCTCCACCTGGCCCAGTTACATCAAAACAGGGATCTCCAAAAGCTATGGGTCCAGTGCCACCACTACCTTCTGGCTTGCCAAGAGACATATCAGCACCCGGGGGACCTCTGGAGAGAACTCTGTCATCAGCCTCACCGCCAAATATGTTACCGCGACATCCTGGGTTCCGTACTTCCTCAATGCCTGGAATGGGTAAACAGAGCACTTAATGTTGTTTACAGTTTATATTGTTTCCTCTAGTTACCAATAAAACAGGCCATTTTCAGACAGTATGGAAATAGCATTTTGTTGGGAAATAGTAGAGCAGTTATCTGATTAAGCAGGAGTTCCATATTCAATTAGCCATAACTCTTTACAGCTGGCACCTTATGATAGCGAAGCCTATTGCCTGAGCTCATTTAACTGTTATGGCTTCTTTGTTTAAATGGCAATAAAACGTTGCAGGATTCTGTAGTCAACAATATAGCATACCTTTTTATGTTCTTGCTTTAGGCAAGCTCCAGGCTTATATAAATCAGGTACATAAGAAAACACTTTCAGAATACATTCAGTTTCATAGAAAGCTCTGGGCATATTTTTAATGCGTGTTTTGACATTTAAATTTTTCTTTTAAGCAGAAAATACAGTGCTGTAAAGATTAAAGCATAAAATACTCAGGAACTGAACAGGATTTTTCCTGATAACAGAACTTTCTAAAATAATAAGCTGATAACCAGGAGTTAACATCACTTAGCATCTTATTTGAAACATTTAACCTCTCAATTTGTTTTAACTGAACTTGGAATTTCTGTTTTGTAGATGCATCTTTTTTCAGATGTGCATATAACACTTTGCAATGAGTGCTTCTCATTTATTCAACACCATTCATAGGCTATCTCAAACTATGAAAATAGATAGCAAAAAAAACAATTTAGAGTACAATAAAATTAAAAAATCAGAAACATTACAGTATTTTTAAATTAATTCATGATGATTACCCAAACTAAATACCAAAAATGTAGCACCAATTTTACTTGTGTTCAGAAAGCAAGGAAGTTTGCAGTTGCCCATAATTTAGGCATTCCATGGAGTTGGGCTGCTTGTCATCTGATTCATAAATGCTTCCTGCATTTAATGCTGGTTAATTCTCAGGGTGCCTTTGTCCATCTTTTCCTGCTTCTGAGCAAAATCCAACTATTAAAGAATGAGGTTATTTTCAAAGATGGACAACTGGCTATCAATATACTCTGTACCTTGTATTTCTTTTGCCTGTCTTGCTTTAAATTATGACCTACTTTGAATCCTATGTTTAATTTCAAGCTGTGTTTATATAACGTAGCTGCCTCCAGTGTATAGCATGCTTGATTTTCCACTTGATTATCCTGGAGATTTTACTATACAATAGGTGACATTGTCTAAGCCTGTCTTCCCCAACATTGCACAAACTCAGCTCCACATCTAGGCATGTTTATGTTGTCAAGCTAAGTGGTAGCTGACTATATTCAAAGAAGTTAAGTTAAACAGGAGTTCTTGGTTCTTTATATAGAATGCCAGGATGTGATACTACTGTGGAAGAAATAAACTGAAAGCGCTTCATCCAAGAAAATTTCTCCTTGAGAAATGAGAAGATCTGAATACCAAGTTCTTGCCACCAAGAACTCACACTATAGAAGTATTTAGATTGCGTTAATTCTTTGTTTGATTTTACTATAAATAGGAATCATTGTATTGGAGCCAATAAGCAGATGCAAGTCTGTGTATCCACAGGAATGCATTGGTGCAGTAATGGGAAATGGAAGGAGTTGAGTCTGTGCAGAACTCCTGCAGGATGAGTGAATGATTATGAAGCCATGTATGAGGAAACTATTTGCTTACTCTGCACCGTTTTGAGCTGTTGCTGATTTGGAACAGGGATTTTTATTTCTTTTAAAAATATTCTTTGTATTTGGTGGTGGTTCAGCTCTCACAACCCCAATAATCTCACAGGTCACTTACAGGTTGACACATACTTCATAGCAATATAAAATTATTTTAACTTTTCTAATCAAGTTGTATTAACAAAAGCTGAACGTACATTTAGAGAAAGTGATTATTAATAATACAACAATAATTTAATACAATAATATAAATAGGTAATGCCATAACATTATCAATCCTAAATGTAGATTGTGAATTCTTTGAAGATAGCCACAGTTACATATGTAACCGCTGTCACATGACAATGGTGGCTGTAAATACAAGTAAAATATAGCAAAATATTATTTTGTTTTGGAATTGCAATTAGCAAGCCAGATTCTATTGTTGAGCAGGTCATACCTTTTGCAGAGCCCTGTTTTTCAGTGAATAGTTTGTGACCTGGTTTCTTCACCTCTTTTTGGCCTTCAGTACATTGAAATTTTGAAAGTGTGTTGCAATTGCTCTGAAAGCCCATTTGCAAAATGACCATTTGTAGTGACAGGACTCATCACAAACTAAAAATTCAAATGGAAATTGGGAGGTTGCCAAGAGAAAGATTCATTGGCACACTTATTGGCATTGCTAAAGCTTCTGGATGTTCATAAAACTATCTTCTGAATTGTATGTTTTAAAAAGATTATTTTGAACTTTCTTTCCCAAGCCACGCAGTGTCTTTCAGCACATTGGCAGTCTTGCTTCTTATTTCCCAGTGATCCCCCGCCCCCAGCATTCAAGTACTAATTTTGCTGTTAGTGTGTGTGTGTGTGGGGGGGGGGGAATACAAATGCTGCCATACTATAAAATCATTTTTTTGATTTGAAATTGAAAAATCAAGCTCTGCCATAAGCAAGTGATAGAAGACTTCCCTATTTCTCTGCTTTGACGTACTGATCCTGGGATGGATCTAATGTTTGTCTGTGACAGACAGAGGCTAACCTATGCTTCACTTTGGAAGCATCCAGCAACTGGCTCTTTATAGGATTCTGTACATGTTGGCAGTTCTAATAGGTGCAGCTTATCTTTCATGGATTTGAGGTGGTGGTAAATGCCAAAGGCACATTTGAGGCTGGCAAAAAAAAACCTTAAATGGGAAGGAATTGTTGATAAAGTTGCTGTGTGGAATCTTTTTTGACTTTACGCCAATGGGGTGGGACTATGTCCTACTAAATTTCTGAATACCACTTTGTATGGGTAGCTTCAGGTGCCTCTGGCAGACAGATATAATAAGACTTAAAACAATGGAGGAAGAAAAATTACTGCACTCTTCCATTTTTTTAAAATGACCTATATCCATTAATGGTAATCATTGTTAATGATAATTGTTAAATGTGATCAATTTTAACTATATCTTTTGGCAATTAGGAAATGAACTCCCTCAGTTAACTCAGTTTTGTAGCATACATGATGACAGTCCTGGTGATTGTATTGATATAGGTATTTAATTGATCATTAACCCTGTATGTAATATTTAATTTATAATGCAACCTTAGCAGTATAAAAATAAGCAAGTTTCTTGAGTTACAATTTCCTATCTTATGAGAAATAACACAGTCCATATGACTGCATTTAATTAGCTTTAAATAGAAAAGATCATTCATTTTTTCATTACATTATACTTTGTGGAAGAGAATCAATTTAACATGTATTATTACAGAGCTTCCATATGTCTAAAAATTAATAACCAGCAGGTAGTTGAGAGTTTGCCAAGCTTTGTAGAAATAGCCAGCCTGCCTACAATGATTTTGATGTTCATATTAATTACCGTTGTCCATATCAGCATGAAGAATAAGAAGTGTGCTTAGATGGTTTGTTACTGTGCCAAGTAACCACAGAGATTCTTGGGGCATGTGAGCTCTTGTTTTAGGCTTCCTAATTATAGTTAGGCTTTTCTTTGCAATAGGCATTTCCAGTTGAGACTGCATCCAAATGTGCATAATGCTAATCTTGAGTGCTAATTTGTTTTTTGTTTGTTTTGTTTTGTTTTCATTCTCTGCTCCTAAAACTATTTATTTGGAAAAATATGCCCTTTTGTTGGCAATTGGACATTGTTGGACTCTTATTAATCTGTGTAAAATAAAATAGAGTCTTCTTCAGTTTGTCTAATAATTATAATAGAAATTATCATTTGCAGTTTATAGCCCTAAATTTGTTTTTTTTTTTTATTTGTGATAATAAAGGCTGGCAGAGTTTTGGCCTTAAGAATTCTTGTCTTCAGGAAGCAAATACTTTAAGCTACTTCCTTATTTAAGGTTCTCCAAATATGTTATATTACACTTCAACAATTCTCAAGAAGTAATTCTAAAACATATTGTAGTCCGACAGTTGACACTGTTAAAGTCAACACTGTCCAAGAATTGACACTGTTGCTAGACCAACTTGAAAAGGAATGTGTCTTCATAGATTTGAATGGAAAACATCACGAGGAATCTGATGGAAGAAAGTCTACCAGTGTTGCATTGCTTGTCTGATAAGAAGAATTAACCATGTAATTTAAACGTAAATTTTTAAACATTTTCATGATATTGGATTCAAAACCTGTTTCTTCTCAAGAAGTTTATGCACAAAAAATGTCCATTTTTCACTCAGAATCCATTCATATACAGTTACCCTAAATAGTTTGATTTTCGAATAAATATATTATCTGGTTGGTTGGTCAGGCTCTGGTCCATCCATCTGTCCATCCATCCATCCAGTTTATATTGTAGCCACCCACTAGTCAAATGACTATGGGCCAACTAAGGTTAAAAAGCATCAGCTACAAAGGAAAATTGTAAAAATAATAGGACATAAGAAACTAAAAGATAACTGCATTGGGGACCAGTCAGCTATCTCATAATTGCCACAGGCTTGTGCACCATCTTGACTTGAAACCTATTAGGCTTCTATTTAAAAATGTGTATGTTGCATGTGTTAGGCTAGAGCTGGTAAGTCCTTTGGGACAAGTAGTAAGGCAGATTGTACCCAAAACAACAGTCCTTTAGAGAACAGCACCTCCTCCTACAAGGCATGGATAATAACCATCCTTTGCCTCTAAATAAGATCTCTTGATGACATTACAATTTGATTATCAGAGCGCAGCATGTTTTACCAATCCGCAACAGCTGAGCCATTCTGTGGAGCATAATAGTAACAATTGGAAATTAAGTCTCTTTTCTGAATTAACATATTACACATTTTTCATGCTTAATTGTGGTTTCAATTCTTTTTTTGAAAGTACTAGAGTAGGCAGATCTTGATCTGATCTAATATATTTAAATACATTCTTGCTTTTTTTTAAGGTCAGCTGTACTTTAAATATTAAGGTATTCATTCATGAAACACTCATCAGGCTTTCTGATTTTAAAAATCCCCAAGATTAAAATCATTACTGCATTGGAGTGTGACACTGAGATGGAATTTGAAAGCTGGGATTTATAAATATGCTGAAGTTGTTTGTTAACATTAAAAATAATTAATGTTTTATTTGATTCAATAAAGCAAGTTTTTCAGGCTAACAAGAAGATGAGCTGAATATTAAAATCACGAAAACAGTAGAATATAATAATAAATACTTTAGGGAGGGAAATAAGAATATATAAAAGCTACTAGTTTAATATGGGCAGTTAAAATAAAAATATATATGTATAAAAGCGAAATACCATTGATGCATATCACAAAATCTTTAGAACTGTAAAGCTTACAAACTTTAAATTTGGTACGAATATTCCTCTTGACTTCTAGGTACTCTCTAAGAAAGGATTTTTCGAAATGACCATTAAAGCATTAGTATTTCATATATTATTATTAACACGCTCTGATGCTAAGGAGTTCTACTTCCCCCACCTGAAAAGAAATCTGTTCCAAATGTAAAACACAAGCAGAGGAGAGGATTTTTAGTTACAGTTTTAGTTTCACAGCACCGAGCAGCTTTAGTACAGAACAGTTGAGCTATGCCATGCACAGGCTCCTTGCTATCTCCTTCTTGCTCACACAGCAAATAATTTCAGTTTCCAAACAGCCCTCAACTCTCACACACTGACAGGATGCTGGCCAGATGAATACTGATGGATGCTGCTAGGCAGAGGCAGAATTTTTCTCCCTTATTTTCCTCCCCAAAAACTAAGCCCAACCACATAGTTTCGTAGCGAAGCACGGGCATCAAGCTAGTTATTTATAAAATATTTAGGCGAAGAAGATTAGTTTGTCATTAAGATTTGCCTTGGAATAGGAAGGAATGGAGTATTCAAAACAGCATCCTTCTAGATAGAAGAGGATATTGCTCTTCTTTGCAGCCTTATGGAGATCTTGTTAATGATTGCTGGACTACCTCCTGTGATAATACTGGGGAGCAATTATTACCTGGCAGTGATTCTAATGTGCTGTTTAGACAGGAATGGGTGCCAAAGTGAAAGCATTCATCTGAGGTATGGTCAAAGGAGGCTGCAGTTCTCATGTGTAATCCAGTGCCTGGACTGAGGTGTTGTTTTTTTCTACTCTGAATTCTGTTTTGCTCACACAGCTAAAGCTGACTCCTTTCTTTGCAGCTTCTTCCTATTCCAGGGGCTGTTTCCCAAAATTAACAACAAGGAAGTGACCATAGGTCCATCTAGCCCAATATTGTTGGCACGGATTGTCAGCTGCTCTTTAAGATCTTAAATTGGAATCAATTCTTCTTGGAAAGACCAGTATAGCGGGATATAATGTAATTCCTAGAATATGTTTGAGCCATTTTCCTATCATGTGTGTGTCTCATATAGACTGAAACATTTTTTTTTCTAGTGAAGTTAGATTGAAAGTTATTTTTGTCTTCCAGGCGTTCATCCTCCAGGACCCCCATTGGCAAGACCTATTCTTCCTCGAGAGAGGGGGGTATTGGATAGAATTGTTGAATATTTAGTTGGAGATGGTCCACAGAACAGGTAAAATGTTGCTTATTACGATAAATGAATTTTATGCCCATTGCATGATATAGTAGCAGTTTCTTATCTTACTTTTTAGATAACATCAGAGATCTATATCTGCCTACTCCATCTGAGATGTCCCTGAGACATCTTCAATTCTTCAGTCTTCAATTCTTCAGTTCCTTGACTTCCCTCACCACCATGCGCATTATTGAGAATTCTCAGGATTGAGACCCAGATTTACAGAGAACATCTAAATTGGTGCTGGGATAGACTGCATTCTGCCAAATAACAGATATTCTTGCTGTGGTTTTTCTGTTTGGTTTTCTTATCTCTTGCATAAATTAGGGAAAGTAGAGAAAGTCATGTGGAATCGGGCTCCTTACAGTGTCAATCTAGATACTGTACAGGTGGTTCTCGCTTCATAAACAGTGGTTTAGCAATCGTTTGAACTTACAATGGTACTGAATGAGTGGCAGTACAGCTGGTCTTGGTACCTAGGTCAGTTCCATTGTTTCCACCGCCATGTATTTGTAATCCAGGCATCTAGCTTGTAAGTATAATGTCATAGCATTTCATGGGCCTATGATAATCATTTGCAACCTTTCTGGCGGGTTTCTGACAAGCAAAGTCAATGGTGAAACTGTAAGGAGGTCTCATATGGCAACCACGCGATGTTCTCGCTTAATGGCTCAGTGATTTGCATAATGATGGCAACTGGAATTAACATCGTAAAGCAGTGCAGTTACATAACATTGTGCTTTATGACTGCACCGTTTAGTGATGGAAGTTCCAATTCTAGTTGTAGTTAAGTGACACCTATCTGTATACCTAGTCAGAATTCAATGGTATTGAATCCAATTAACTTTAATTTGATTGCCACCATTGTGTATCTTTCTAATAATATATGTAAACAGTTTCACTCCAATTTTTTTAATCTGAGAAGAATAGCCACAAATTGTAATAATATATAACTGATGGGATATGTCATATGTCAACTATTGCTTAATATAAGCCTTTTCAAAAATTAGCATTGCAGCATGAGTGTGAGACTTCAAAATAATGATACTTAAAAATCAAATTGCAGATCCTAGACTAAAAATATTTAGATGCTGTCTGGAATTTGCAATTATTGTATATTTATAAAAACATCAAAATATCTATATAGCACCCTATTTTGTAATCTGCACACATGAATTAAAGGCAGGTAATGATGAGGAGGGAATGGGCACTTGAAGTTCCTTCAGATATTATACTAAATATGTGGACATTGTGGAGTGGAGTCCAGAGGTCAGGTGCAAGTTAGAGGACACATGGGGATAAGCATATTTCTGAATTTTAATGCTGTTTGATATGAGACTACTTGAATCTTTAAACTGATAATTTTGTCTCTGATCCTTTCTTTAGATATGCCCTGATATGCCAGCAGTGTTTCTCACATAATGGGATGGCTTTGAAGGAAGAGTTCGAATATATTGGTAAGAACAAATCTATTTAGTCCACTGTTTCACTTCTAACCAAGGAGCACTTAGATTAAAAACTTCATTCTGTGATCTAAAAGTTCTTGAAATTGTTATTTTTTGCAAAGCTTAAACAAAATTAATTATTTACCATGCAATAAATATTTACCACTCTGTTTGCGGAGTAGGAGTCAAATCTACCTGGAAGGAGGAGGCAATTTTCTGGGATGTGCAGGTATAAAAGCTGGCTGTAGAAATGTAGTTTTTGTTTGTACTCTTTAAAGACTATTATAGTCTGTATAAATAATTCCCTGAAATGTTTTAAAATTTTAGGTTTAAACAAACAACAAAATTGGTGGAAAGCACTAGAAATGAAGCAGGGGCAGGGTCCAGGGTTATACTTTAATTTTATGCTAATAATTTAAGATAAGCACAGCCTTCGGTGAACAAAGGTGTTAGTTTTGCTTCTTATCAGCAAACACAAATCAGCATGCAAGTAATGCAGATACAGGTCTTTTGTCTTTCATGTGTATATATACCCTCTCATTTGCTCTTAGTTTATGAACATATTCAAGACAATAACTAATGCATTTATAATGTTCCTGCATTATCAAGGTTCTAGAATATTTTGTTTAAATACATCCTCTTTATCTGTGCATGCATATCCAAAATATTGACTTTTGCAACAGATTTCTTTTTCAGCTACATTGATGTAGGCTCATTAGTTTGTATCAGTTATAGTCTGCATATAAATGACATATTAAATTTTATAGGCTGACATTTGCCTTCTTGCTGTAACTCTTTGGTTTGGAGTAAAAATATGTAATATAGTATTTTCCCAACTTTATCTAAAACCCCTCTTTAATTCATGAAATATTAACAGCAATGCTTGGAAACGAAAATATTTTGTAAATATTCAGAATCCGTATGCATAGGTGTTTTTTTTTTTTTTTGTGAATTAACAGTGTTGAATCCATGTCAATTTCAGTTTTTCCTCACGTTTTTAAAAATGAAGTTTATTATGATTGATAGAATTTATTAAATACTACTACTTGTATGATTTAATTGATATTTTCTCCTAAAAGCAGGTTGATATCTGTAATCTGTGTTCTAAAAAATAATGTATCTTTTTCACTTTTAAAAGTTATTAAGTTTCAATAAGATTACAAACAATACTATATTTCTGCTTATAATTTGTAGCATTATATATAAACTATATACAGCTATGTACAACTATCAAAAGGTACTCTACTTTAAAAAAAATATACAAAACAGAAGTTAGTAAATAATCCTAGTGTTATTGTGTAACATCATGATATACCATCATCATTATTATATATATAATCTCAACAAAGAGATGCTAGGTATTGAATCTTCCATAAAATAAACCAGCATCTTATTAAAATAAAAATAACCAGTATGTTATTAATCTCTTTAAAATATCTAATTGAAACAAGATAAATATTGTTCACATAAAGATGTTTTTATATTATTTTCATATTAATTTTGTATATATTATACACACACAACACACACGAACATTCTCATCTACCTTTCATCTGGGCAATACATTTTGAAATGTTCTTATCCACTTAAATAGATATTTTCATTTCATGTAAATGTTGTATACATTCTGTTTTGGTTTTCCCAAATATTTAATTTTTGAGCATAATTTTTAGCTTGGAAATATTTTTAGATGGATACTTGCAGATTCCATTTATGTTTTGAATTTTTGCAGAATGGACTACTTGAAGAGAAATCTGTTATAGATGATTCCCACATGCCTAATATAAATCTCCGACAAACACTCAGATTTGAATTGAAACTCCCTATAAAACTACAGAATGTTGAATACATTATCTTTTGTCTTGAAGATCTGAATTTGCTTTCAAGAAGACAAAACAGATTAGTTTCTTCTTCAGAAGACAACATTTCAAACCATTAAAAATCTCAAATCCTTTGTTAACTGAGCTTTTATGTAAGCAATATAAATATAGCAGTAGATGTCAGTTGATGTAGAACATTGACTTAATAATTTAAATCATCTTAAAATAACTTCATATAATGATCTTTTAGTCATGTCTTTATTGTCTGATACTATCTCAATAGATCACATAATTCCCTTTCTACCACATCCAATCCAAAGTTAAAATACAAAGATTGATCAGTGTACTTGTCCTACAAAGTAGCGTTTACTGTTTAAGTCTTAAAGTTTTCAAGCTGTGGGGAAAACCCCTATTAGGTAGATTGCATCTTTCCCCCCTGAAACTCAAAATACAGGCAACCGTAATAGGTATACATTTGGGAGGTAAGCGAGAAACAGAATAGGGTTTTCTGAATGAAGTAGCAGCTATTTCTTGGGACAAAAAGCACCAGGCCTCTAATCAAGCAATTGTTCTCTTCATCACTATGCCTCTGGCATCAAGATGGCTCCATCTGCTTATTATCACTCCTATTTTAACTCTTTCCCTCTATTTGCAGAGCTTTAAAGAGAAGAGATACATAACTTTTAAATTTAAAGATAGAGATCAGTTAAATTCTAACTGCTTACCTATTTCTTCCCTCTGTTGGGACTGCAGCCAATGACTAGCAGAGAATACTGATAAAAGAATCTTTACTAAGTCAATATTTCAGTAGATAGATAGCTTATTAAAGCAGTGGCCTCCAGACATACGGCTGTGCTCAATTTTCTATACAAATAGCTTCGCAGAGACAAACCGGTTAAAATAGTAGGCAAATGTGGCCCCAACTTCAGAATGGAGATAAAAAGCTGCTTTAAGATTCCTTTGCTCTTCTGTTCATTCATGGAATCCATCCCTTCAGTTGGGCAAAATTAGAAAGCATCAGGCAACAATTATTGAACCAAGTTAACTCAGATGAGCTAACTTACAGAATGCTGGAACCCCACAACTCCTATGGAAAAGAAACTTGGGAAAGTTGTGGCCACTTAAGTGCCACCTTAGCTTCTGCCTACACGTCCTAGAAAATGAGGGCTGCATGCACCATGGGAGGACTGTATGTCTATCCACCTTTCTTATCTCCCTCTGGTCCCTGCACACAGTTGGATGGTGGCAAGATCTGACAGGCAAATTGGCTGTTTTGGAACTGAGGAGGAAGTCTGAAATCTCTTAATAGCAGTGGGTGGTAAGAGAAGGATGATGGAGTGACTCGAATGCCTAGTGACTCGAAGGGCTAGCTGGAGAACCCCAGCAATTTACAGCTGAGCCCCCTTTTTCCATGGAGAGCAGGGACGTTAGGGACAGATTGAGATGGGGAATGGGGTGGGGAATGGGAGTGCAGTTTTCCTCATGGTCCCCTGGCTCCCTTTGTTCCCCTCCCCCCAGTAAAGTGGCAGGCAGTTTTTAAATTGAGCCAAAGAAGAGTGATTTCTGATGTTCACTGCTAGCTTCCCGCAAGCAAAGTCAATGGGAAAGCTAGCAGGAAGTCAAAAGTTTCTCCTGCTCCTATTGATGCACCCAGTTGGCTGGTAGCAAAGCCTGATAGAGTGAGTGATGATTGGCTGCTTTGAAATTGAAACTGAAATTTGTAATCTTTAAATGGTGGTAGGTGGCGAGGGAAGGATGAGGGAGTTGCTTATATGCCTGCTTGCAAGTAGGGCTGTTAGGAGACTATCGACGGTTACTCGGTGAGCTTGGTTTCTGGTCGGTGAGGAAGCTGGCAGAAAGCTGGAAGTTGCTCCCTCTCCATTCTCATTGCTTTTTTGCTCACCTGTGCTCACTTTGTTTCTCTGCTTAGGTAAGGAAATATCTTTGAAAGGAGATCCAATAGGTGAACTATTGTCTAGTGCAGGGGTATCAAACTGGATTTCTTCAAGGGCTGGATCATCATTGTACTTTGTAAGTCAGCAGAGGGGTGGGAGATGGGATAGACGCCTCCTGCAGCAGCCCTGCCAGTCAAAATGAGGCATTGGGGATGCTCATGCCATGGGCCAGATTTAAGTACCTCGCAGGCCAGATCCAGCCCATGGGCCTTGAGTGTGACACCCCTGGTCTAGTGTCTTATAATCCTTTACTGGATTGGAAACTCCACTTTTCTGAATTCCAGAATTAGTGTGGATGAACTATTCAGAAACTAAGGACTAGTGCAACTGGAGAGTGCTTGGTTGAGAAGGGGAATATAATGTGGAAAAAAAAATCCACACGTAAAGAAAGTTTCAGAAGTAAAAGATTTTTTAAGAATATGCAACAGCCAATCTCATGGCTGGAAGTGTCATGCCCCTGTCAGAGTCTGAATCTGAGGAGGCAGCTGGACAGTTGACAGGGAGCGGGAGTGTGGCTCTGTTGGTTGTGGACAAGGCTGGGGAAGGGCAAAGTCCAGCTGGTCAGAGCCAGGGGAGAGATAGTACAAGGGAAAGGAAGTTCAGAGGAAGAACCAGGCCCATCCCCTCTTCATCCTAGGGCACGCAGGGTGGAATGGAGAAGAGAGCAATGTGGGTTGCGTGGCTTATGGGGGAGGAAAGGGCCCTGATCCCCTTCATTAGCTACAGCTGGGAAGACAGTTGATAAGAAAGGCAGGCTGTGTGCAGCAGGCTGCTGGGAGCAAACGTGACTTTATGCTGTGTTGTGGCTTATCTGTGTTCCTGGCATCTTTTCAACCATGTGAGTTTTGCCATGTCTTCAAGTCTGAAATTCCTGCTCTTGCCCTGCCAAACTAATTACTTTAGTTTGGCTTGTTTGGACTTTAAGTTACAGTTTGTATTGCTCATGTTTTGGACTTAATTTTCTGCAGTCAAAAGCTGCTTCTGGGAGAGTTTTTCTCCAGCCAGAAGATAACCTGGGCATTGGTGGCAAAGTTGGAGATAATAAAGGGAGTCTTATTGCTTATCTGACTGTGTTGCCTTTGTGCCATGCCCCGGGTCATCACAGGAAGCTACAAAGAGATTTTGTTGGTTTTTCATATTATGGCTTCAGGATTTCAACACTGAAAATAGACGTGAAACAGGTGATAATAGGAAACCATTGATTTTCTAAGATTAGGAAAAAGGTTTTTGATACTAAAGTCCTTTATTTTATTTATTTATCTGCTTGCTTGTTCAATTTCTGAACTGCTCACAACTATTTCTAAAAGTTTATTTAAGAAATAGCATATAGAACTATAAAAACATTCACCCTTACTTAGCAAAACCCACAGCTCAGTAGCTTCTTTTTCTGGGTGTCCTAGATTCAAAGCTCTGCAGGAATGTTCTGTTTTACCTGTCCCCAAAAATCATGTTAGTGCGTGTGCCACTAGGATTGCTGAATGTCAGCTGTTCCAGGAAGTTGCATACAAAAATAGAGGCATCCTTCCACAAACTGTATGTTACATCAAATCCTAATAAGAATAGAAGCTGACTGTGGTATGATGTTAAACACAGCAACTTCTGTAAAGCTGAATGCATATAGTACTACCTATTTGCAATTGTTTACATATTCAAAATAAGAAAACAGTAAATATATTAATTGTAACTGAATCCTTGCAATGGATTCAGTCTTAATGAATTATGCTGCATAATTAAAAGATAATTGACTTGTTAGGCATACAGTTGGCTAGGTGAACTTTCATAAATGAACAAATACTTGACCCTTCTAATCTATCCAAATTTGGATTGTTAATTTTGCGTAATGATTAGTTCTTTTGAGCAGTTGTCTAAAGATTTGAAAATGAAGAAAATTAATTCTTAAGAAGTTTGAGGACATGGCTATTTAAACAAAACTAACTAGAAATGTTACTTGTGAGAAGCACTGCTAAGAAGATAAAGTTACATGGAACTGCTGAAGTCAAGGCAAATTTGGGAAGATCAAAAAAGTAGATTCACTTACAATTGCTTGAAAATGGATCAGAACATAATCTGCAAATCACTGCAGATGTCTTCTTGAAAAATGTAGCTGATGCCTAAATTACTGTCCATAGGTCCACAGTAGAGCGTTGCTTATGCAAAAGTGATCAGCATGGCAGAGATGTCAGGAAACAGAAATAATTGTCTGAACTATGAAGGAGGAACCCTTGAGAGGTGTGAAATATTTGGGAACAAAGGTCTTCAGACTGATGAATATGAAATTTTCTGAACCACACAAGATACATTTGAAAACAAAAGATGAAACATTAGAAGGAATGGAATAGAGCTCAGTGTGGCTCTATTATGTTCTGGAGTGTGTATATTGCACAGAGCACTTATGCAGATGGAAGGAAGTATAAATTGAACTAAATATCAACATATCATAGAAACTAATATAATATATCAGAATTAGTGAATAAATTCAAAATGAAAAAAAGTTTCAGCGAGATAGTAATCTAAAACCTATCTCTAAATCAACCATGAAATGCTTACCAAAATTAAAGATACTGAACTCACCTTTGCAGTACCAAAGGTTTGAATCTGTACGAATATCTCAAAGCAAGGAGACCTAAGAATATTTCTGAGCTAGAAAACTTCTGCAAGGCAGAATCGGAGAAAATTCCAAAAGCAAGAATAAGCATTTAGAATAAATGTTTCTTAGAAGAAACATTTGAAAGCTGTGATATCTGTCAACGAGGTATTACAAAGTACCGACTGGAGAGGTGTCCAAAGTGCTACTCCTACCATATCTGCCACAATCACTCTTTTCTTATGTTGAATTTGTAAATAATAGCACATAAATTGTAAATATGTATTCAATCTTACAGAAAGATGTGTTTAATTTTGTACAGTATAGATGTTTACTTACTCTTAGGGGTTCATGGAAATATACCATTTGACCAGGACTGTCTAAATGTTTGGGTGCAATTGTAATGTTGGAGCATGCCCAGAAAAGCACTGAGTTCTGTCCTTCCCCTGCTTCTACTAATCTCACTTGGGCAAAGCATTTTCAGCATTAGTTATCAGGTTGAACAAGACATGACATGTTGATTTACCTGAAATGGGAGGAGCTACAGATACTCTGTTCTCATGCTAAAAAGACTTTATATGCTAAAGCCGGCACTCTGAATTGTACTTGGAAGCTGAATGATAACTAATGCATTGCTTGCAAAATCATTCCTATGTGGTATCGGCGATGCTCATTGTCAGTAGACATTGCCAGTAGGTGCTGCATTTTGCACTTTCTGGGTAGTCTTCAAAAATAGCAAAGTGCATTGCAGTCATCAGTTGGAAAGGTAAATGAGGCCATGGGTGACTGATGGGGGCATGATGCTCCAGGAAGGGCTTTAACTAGTGCACTAACCAAAACTGATGTTTTCAAGAGTAACATCAAAGAATAAAAATAAATTATAACAAGTGTAAACAAGAGCTCTGATGTTCAGTGAGCTCATTGGATATGCCTATATAATCTTTTGTGCAGCCTTTCGGTGCACCTACTGTTTTTTCCTGAATCCTGCAAGAAAAACCAAACCACAAGCTCCACGGCTTCCAGATTTCGACATTGAAAAGAAGCCAGCTGCTGTAATGGAGAGTAGGACCGAAGCTATGCAGCTAGAGGAGGAAAACTTGCAACAGCCTGAAACGGAAGAAGGTATGTAGATAGGAAGATAAGATGTAAATTTTTCAATGAAAATAGAATCAACATAGTTTGGTCAGATGATTTAAGGGATTTGCAGAGAAATCTTATATATTGATTTCTTTAAGAATGCAATCTTGGATCATATACGTATGATAATATACTGTATGTAGTCTTCTTTATTCCTTACAATTTAGAATTCTTGGTGGAGGGGGGTGATATTGGGAGGCAAAGTCCAGCTATGAGAACATCCCAAGCCTTTTCAAATTTTTCAGAAATAGTTTCTCTTTGCTATCTGATACTTTATCCTTAAATTTGTGTGTGTGTCTCTGTGTGTGTATGTATGTATAAATAAAAAAAATCTTGGGTTCCTCTTAATTAGTTATCAATATTAAGAATTATATTCACTAATTAAGGATTTGGGTCATAATGTAGTTACATCTCATAGTTTTGGGCATGTCATCTGGTTGAGATGAATTGAAAGTCCAGCTTTTATTTTAAATAAAAAGTTGAAATTTTTTTAATTTATTGGTTTTTAAGACAAACATAGACAAACAAAACATAAAAACATCAAGCCATCTTTCATATATATATATACAAACACGGTGTCGGTTGGTTTACAAATTGTTTTGTGCTTCCATTTCGTAGTCTTCAATTACAATTACATTGTATATATTCTCATATTTTCAATCAAATATTAAATACATTAAATATGAAATACATTAATCAATCATTTGACTTTACTTTTATTTATTCATGTTTTACGAAATAATCCATATTTTACTTAATTTGTTTTATGACTGTTCATATGATCATCTCAAATCTATCCTACAATCATTTTGGTTGAAATGTTAGTTTTGACATTTCCCCAAAGGATAGAAAATCTAGTAAAACAGACCTGCTTAAAGATTGGGAATTCAGAGAGAAGTTGTCAAATTTAATTTACCAAAGTACCTTTACAGAAGTTTTATAAAGTTGAAATGCGTTTGGCTAACAAGAAAATGCGTTTGGCTAACAAGAAAAAGAAGCATCGTAAAAATATAATTTAGGGTGTTGATTTCTTCTTTGAAGAGCACACCCTGAGATGAAGAGAAGTAATATGTAGAACACTTCTGTGAGGCTTTAGGCAGAAGACTCTCTTCAGAATATTCTGGAAAACATAATTGGTGATGATGGCAAGAAATAATGATGACCAAAAATATTTTTTACATTGTAACCTTTTACAATGCTGGTAGATATTTTTGCATATGGTACAAACAAGCAATTTTTCTAATCTGTGGGATAATTTACAAGGATGTAGGAAGAGCCCTTTTAGATGAAATTGAAGGAGCATCTGACACATGAGCAAGGCATAAAGAAAATACTCCTTTTTTGCAGTTTTAATTTTTTCAGTGAGTCATGTTCAGCAGCAGGTTTAGTTTGGCCATAATACTAAGCTATTATGCATGTTTGATTTTTTTAAGCCTAGTCTGATAAGGAAACTTAATCCAAAGAACACAGTGATTTCAGGGCAAAAGAACATGCTTTGAAACTATGATTTGCAAATCCTTGTTTATGAATACTGACTCGCAGTATCTCTACTCAGAAGTAACCCTTATTTGTTTTTGTGCTCTTCCCAGAGTAGGGAGTCAGTTGAAGAGATGAAGGAGAAAGCAACCAGGAATTGGCAAAACAGTCCAGTGATTATTCTTCAAGATTGTCTTCGGCTTCTTGGGGGAGCCATCATTAAAACAAATCCCGGGTTAATGTGATAACTATGAAAGCAGCCATAGACTGCTTCTGAAATATAAAATTGGTATTTACCGTAACTGTAATGGCTGATAACAGTCCACATAGTTTTGTTTGATGACTTTTCCAAGTTTTTTGGGTTCTTCTGTTCGTGTTCATGTCACTGCAAACATAAACATCTTCTTATGTTAAGTCACTTATCTAGAACATTCTTACTATTGTTTTGTACCTAAAATATTCTGTGAAAAAAAGTATACTGAAAGATGCCAATGTGATCCCATTTAAAAAAAATTGTTAAGAGAAACCGGAGGGCAATTACTTTAACATTTATCTCAGACAAAACAGTTGAAAGTATTACAGCATTATTGCAGAGAAGCAATGAATGCGATGAGCCTTGCTGAAAAACAATTAACATGGCTTCTGCAAACATAGATCTTATGAACCTTCTACACTTTTTTGGGGGGGAGGGGGGAGTTAACAAGTAGGTAGACACAACTTCTTTTGAAGTTGCTCTGTATTTTAGTGCTTTTAGCAAATCCCTCACTAAAGACTCTTGAGCAAACCAGTGTTCTCATGGATTGGCAGTTGGATTAAAAATAGGAAACAGTGCAGAAATAAATAGACAATTCTGGCAAGTTGAGCAATGTAGGGTTGTGTAGGTAATGTATTTGTATAAATTATCTGGAGTTTGGAGCCTGAAAAGTGGCTGTGTGGTGATGATTTGAAGCATTCAGGGTGGAAGGTAAAATCAGTAGGGATTGTGAAGAGCGCCAAAAGAAATTTTCCTTTTTTTCCCCAAAATGGCAAAGGTGATTTAATATAAGTGCATGTAAAACGCTACATATTGATACAAGTAATATATGTTATTGAGGTGGGAGTTGGCAGTCATTAACCAAGAAAGGGTGGTATTTTGGAGGGCAGCTCAATGAAAATGCTTTAAACTGCTGTAAATTGCAGCTGCTATAAAGAAGGCAAATTGCACACTGGGTGTTAATACAGAGAGAATTGTACTGGCTTAATGTCCTTGCCCAAATCTGTAGGCCACAATTAGAGTATTGTGTACAATTCTGGTCACAGTACCTTTACAAACAAAAAAAGGTATTTTAGAATAAAAACCTTCATAAGGTACTAAAGTTTAGAGCAGCGGCCCCCAATCTTTTGGGCACCAGGGACTGGTTCCGTGGAGAAAGATTTTTCCATGGATCGGAGGTGGTGTGGTTTCATGTGCTGCCTGCATCCCATGGATGGGGCTTTGCTTGTTTGCACGGCCCAGTTTCTGGTATGCTGTAGATTGGTGTCGGTCTACAGACCAGGGATTGGGGACTCCTGGTTTAGAGTTTTAGCTTGGAATGGAATAGAGTAAGAGAAGGCATACTAGAGGTTCTGTATTCTGTATGTAAAATCCTGCGTGGCATGGATAGAATGTGCTTCTCCCTCTTTACAGTATTATAATTCAAGTTTACCTATAGTAATGACAAGCATTAAATGATCAAAGGGAATACTTTTCCGCAAAGGCATATTATTAAGCAGGAATTCACTGCCAGTTGTAGAAATGGGTATGTGGATGTTTTGAAAAGGAACTAGATGGATTTGTGGACAGACGGTGACCAGCTACTGCTGTTGATGGCTGTTGAATCAGAGGCAACAAACATGCCTTGATAATGCTGGTTCTTGGGAAGCAACAGTGAAAGGGGTTATTGCACTTCCTCCATTAGTGATAAGCTTCTCCAACATGTCAGTTGGCCTAGGATGGGTCTGTGCTCTCCTCATCTATTGCAGCCATTATTTTGCCCATCAAACTAATAAACCTTCCCATTTTCTGAGTTCCTTTGCTAATTCTTCAGTGACTATAATTACTAGCCTGTGAAGGAATGTGGCCTGTGTATGTTCATACAGGGAATAGCACCTACCGAAGAGTATTAATGATTACGGGAGAATTTCAATACAGTGGAACCTCAGTTTGCTGATACTGCCCTTTGTTGTTTAATCAGCATAATTTATCCAGCTCTACTCAGGAAGACGGTGGAGCTTCACAAAAGGATTAGTTCTGCAGAATACCTTTCTCCTATATTAGGCAAGGCTGGAGGACTCTAAAGAGAATACAAATACTCCATAGGCAGCTAAAAGCAGCAGTAGTGTACGCCAGCCAGCTTAGCAGCTGCTTTTCTTTTATTGTCATTACATTTAGTGTCCTTAAATGTAAACAGCCTTGAGAAGAAGGCCTGGTCAGCCAGCAATTACCATGCATAGGACCAGACTGGCCATGCTTGTTAGCAGCAGTAGGAAGACTGGGAAGGTCAGCTGGGTGTGGCAAGGCCTGCAGAGCATACCTCTATACGTGTGGCGCTAGGGCAGAAGTAGAGGCCTTGAGGCAGTGATGGCAGAAAACCTTGGGCCTTTACCTCAGACCCAGCACCACCACCACCATCATCAAGGAGTACCAGAACTACTGAAAGGGCAGAGATGGGGGGAGATAGTGTTCTGGTTATAAAGGTGGGAAGACTGCCAAGTGCCCAAATTTTGATCATGTGACCACGGGGAGGGCTCTGCAATGGGTGCAGCTTTGGGGACCAGGATAAGTGTCATTTTTTTCAGTACTGTTATAACTTTGAATGATTGCTGAATGAATGGCTGTACAGCAGGACTTGTAGTGTATTATAGGTATTGCACATTATGCTGTAAACTGCTTGGAGTTGTATGATTAAAGTGGCATAGAGAGGCATTTGCAATGAATATATAAATAAATACAATTTGTATAATTAAAATGTGTGTCTCATAGGACCTTCAGAGGAAGCTCCCCCATTGACAGAGACAGACCAGGAAAATAACCAGGCTTTAACAGTCAGACAAGGTGATGACATGGTTGAATCTGCGCAGGGAGAGCAACCAGCAAAGGAAACAGAAACAGTGGAAACAGAAACAATGGAAACAACGCTTTCCACCTCCCTCCCTCCTCCAGGTGACCAAAGAGAAGAAACTTCTGAGGGAGAATAAGTGCCTCATTGTTTTAACTATGTGTATTTTTGTTTTAGATGTTACTTTTTCAAGGACTGATTCTGAGCTTAGACTGCCACTCCAATGAATGTTAAAAACTCTGCAGATTGTAATGCAATGATACATTTGAGAGGCGAGTGGGTGAATTAAAGCATTTTGATCTGGGCTAGTTAGTTAAAGTCTAACTCAAATACTGATTTGTATTTTTTTTTCTTTTTGCGTACTTACAAAGAAACGTAAATAAGCTTATATGGGTATTTTCCATAAAGTGAATTATAGTATTATTTGGTCTTTGAGCAAAGAGTGCTGTAAATGACTAAAAAAGATGTGTAAGTTTTGCTTTAATAAATTAAGGACTTTTTTTCCTGAAAATATTTATCTATTAAGCTGAACTAAATCAATTTAAATATCCAGATGTTTACAGGAGAAAGGGTGCTGGATAATTACTGTACCAAAAGCAATACATTTGTGTCATTGAAACTTAAAACTTTGCCACTCTTCATATTTTTCCTCGAAAGAATGCAGTCAAAGAGAGCAGACTAAAATATGATGCCTCCTGTTGGGAGGCTTTGGGCATAGCAGATGAGCTGAAGATAGCATGTGAAATAGAAAGCCTAGTTTGTGTTTACATGAAGTGTAGGAATTTCAGCACTTGATTGTACTTGAATACTGAGCATTATTTATACTTGTACAATAATGATGACAAGTGAATTTTGTGTATTTTGTTAAGAGCAAATAAAGACTATATAGCATTAAGGGCTTGTTCCAAGCATATTTTCGTAATTGATTTAAATTGGGTCTCTTAATTTAATCATTTTATTACACATTTATTCTTGAATGTACAACTAGCATATAAAAATGCGAATAGAGCAGCTACTCCACATTCTTGTAATACTATTATTGTATAATTATTTACTTAGATTCTTCAAGGTCTAAAGAATTCCAGAGTATATCACAATATTATGTTGTTTGCACCATATATTATGCCCAAATATTATCCAGATCAGAATGAATATGAACAACTATCTGTGAATAAGGCTGCAATTTCATTTGCCATTTCTTCACATGATTTACTTCATCCAAAATTTTTAAAGGGACTAGATAATACAGAACAGAGTCTACAGGAAGTAATCTGTTGATAATGTGTAAAGGCTGAGAAGAATTGGTGCATCACTACCGCTCTGAATTCTTTTTTCACCGCCGTACGTCTCTTACCAGTATTTAGCCATATCTATTTTTGGTTTTCCTCTATTAACAACTGGGGGCCTTTTCAGTCACTTCATCTCCCTTAGCTCTTCAGTAAACCTTTGGGGTTGGTGCCTGGGAGGAGACCTTACTGGTACAATCTTAGGTCACCTCCAAATTTCAAAGATTAACCAGGCAGAGGTTAATTGCCAAATTGTCAAGGAAATGCTCAAACACCCTTTGGAAACCTGAATCCATTAGATTTCTGGGGCAGATTATTCTAACTGGTACTCTGCTACTGCAAAGGTTAATAGCACCCATATATCCTAGTTTTATATACTCGTGATTAACTAAACCCTCAGGAACTCCAAACCTGAATTTGGGTTGGGTGTGGGGCACTGCTAGGCAACTAGTTAGAGCAGTATTCCTTTTTGCACAATCACAGGGACTTCTCTTCCCTGACCTTGATGTTGTAATGTTGTAGGGCCTGAAACCAAGCCAAGCAGGTTTCCAACAGAGTTATATGCCCCATTGCCAGGTCTGAGTAATACACACCAAATGCACACACCCATCCATCACCATGTCATGGACAGATGTATCTTATAGTGCAATAAGAAGGAAGTGTTTATCAGGAGCATTGGGAGACTGGGGCTTTCCAAAATTCAGCAAACTTTGATCCAGGACAGAGGCCTATGTCATATCTTGTAATGTCTTATCCAGGAGATTTGACTCCCCACCCCCACAATAACATTTTAATTCTTCTGAATTAATAATAGCTTGTCCATTAGTAAACACTCTTCGTATACAAAGGTAGGTTTTCCTTCAACATGTTGCTCCATTTAGGCCAAAGTTAGAAAATAGCTTGGGATCTGCTGGCAAATGCCAGGTTGAGTTGCCATGGATCAATGCAGGGTCGTACTTCATAAGCATTTAATCATAGGATAGGTAGTCCTCGACTTACAACCACAATTGAAACCAGAATTTGTGTTGCTAAGCAAAGCAATTGTTCAGTGAGTCATACCCGATGCTACAACCTTTTTTGCCACAGTTGTTAAACAACTCACCGCAGTTAAGCAAATTAAGCAAATCCAGGTTCTTCTTCCCCCATTGACTTCGAAAAGATGGCTTTTCAAAAGATGGCTGCGAAGGTGATCACCCCGGAATGCTACAACCGTCGTAATTACATGCCAGTTGCCAGGCAGTGGAATTCTGATCACATGACTGTGGGGATCCTGCAATGGTTGTAAGTGTGTGAGGTCTGGTTGTAAATAAATTTTTTTAGTGGCATTGAAACTTCAAACGGTCAATGAACAAATTGTTGTAAATCGAAGATTACTTGTACTCACGGTATCAATAAAACTCAGATGAAGCTCTGATAAAATTCAGTGATAAAGTTACACAAACATTCAGAAAAGCTGAAAGGACAAATACTTCATAATCCTCTAAAGCCACATTTAGGAAAACTATAATATTTATTTACCTACTCATTAAATTCTAGGTGGCTTTATATGGTGGTCTGTATATCTTTGGAACTTATGTTTTCCATCTTGCATGTTCTATCAGCCATTCTGTCACTTTTGACCAACTCACTGCTGTGTTTTGCTCTTCAAAGCTGACTAGGGTAAAACCAAACTTTATATTAGTGCCATTAGAAACATTGTTTAGAATTGTTCTGCTCAGATCAAGCAGCATCAATTTTGTGCCTGATAATTCTGCTTAGCATAAAATACCAGAAGGCACATCAGATATTTTAAAAGTTTCATGTATTCACTCAAACCCAAACCCATTAGGTTGGTACAAATCATGGAAATAAGAGCACAGTGTAATTGGCTTAGTAAAAATGATTTTTAAAAATATCCCCATAAAACGAAGCAGAGAAAGTGATTTTCTCAGCTTGTATGATCTCTAAAGAGGGATTAGGTCACTTAAATATTCTGTACATCTGTTCAAGCTAAATATGTACCAGTAACAAGAGAAGGAGTAGTTCTGTAAGCAGCAAAAGAATCCCTCTATGTGGCATGAGGTATGCATTTCTATTCCTTCAGAAGAGTCAGAAAGTTTAATCCATGTGATTTTTTCCCCATCTTTTGTCAAATGCAATTCCATTTAATTAATTATGCCAATTAAATCCTTTAATCAATAGGACACCTTGCTGTATTTTGTTTTCATCTGTCAAATGAAATAATGCAATATAATAATAACAACATACTGTAGGCTCCTGGGAAGGACTCGATAGGTGGATAAAAATGCCAAATCCAGTTTAAATATCTGTGCAACGAATGCTGAAAATTTAAATTAGTTGATGCCTCCCTCCTCAAAGGAACATAGAAGAGAATTTACAAGAAGAAAACCAAAGGATTTTTGATATGTTATAGATAATTCCAACTATTTATAAAGTTAAAGTCTAGTTCAGAGAGATCTATACAGGAAATATAGAACTGTAACAATATAAGCAATATACTAGTGATTGATTGTGCCAATCAAGTCAAAATCAACTCTTAAAAGCCTACATAAATAAGACTTTCTCCATGATGATCTGACTCAAACTTGGTCCCTCAGGTCTTCCAAAGTTGCACCATCACTGCCGCCCATCCACCTTGCTGTTGGTTGACCTGTTTTTCCATTTCCCACCATTCTCATTATTATAGACTTCTAAAAAAAGCTAGATTTTGCATAAGGTTCAAGGTATGATTATTGAGTCTTGAGTGAGAACCCTGGGTTGATTTCTTTGAATAACCCACTTACTTGTTTTCTTGGCTATCCGTGGTCTTAGAAGCCCTCAATATCAAAAGTTAAAATTATCAATACTCTTTCTATCCTATTCTGTAATATTTTTTGACTGCTAGTTCTTTTATTGTTGGTAGTTGTTCCTAAAGGAGGAAGCTACCCATACTTTAATGTCTTCAATTCTAAGGTTGGTTGCTGTAGCTGTGATCATTAATATAAGTACATTTAATCTGAGTTCCATGTTTTGACTAGTTGCCTTAACTTTCATTACTAAAATTTGCAAGTCATATGCACTTTCAGCTGTCAAGAATAGCACCATCAGCACAGCGGAGGTCATTGCAATATCTGATTTTAAAAGCGATCATCCCCATCCAATCCAGCTTCCCTATTTAACATAAAGGTTGAAAAAATAAATACTTTTGAGCTTTTGGACTCATTCTGAAGTCCATCCTCAGAGAACTTCTCTCCCATCAGAATGTGTGGGTTTCTGGGATTTTTTCTCAATGCATTCTAAGGCTTGAGATGATCAACACAATCAACACCTGTTCTATACTCAGTGAAGCATATATTGACTTCAATACTATGAATAGTCTACCTCACACTTGCATTAAAAGAGATTAACTGTTCTAGTTTGTGAAGCAACTTTATTGAATCAGGGAAGAGGCAATAAGGAACAGCTGTTCCTTCTATTTGCGTTGAAAGCTCTTTTTATGACTGCTCTGAGCAGATCACTCCAGCACAGTATCTTCCTTGGTGTGGACAAGAAACACCATCATCCCCATTCTAGATGCAGCTTTGTAAAATTGGAATGATGTTTGCAGTACCTCAAGAAAGGCATTGTGTTGGATAGCTGAACAGGTGGGAAAGAAATAAGATGCTTACTTCAATAGTATAAATGATATTGATTCCTTTTTTAAAAAATTAATGTCAATAGGTATTTTAAGTCATGTCATATTGCAACATAAGTAACATTTTGATAATGTACAACCCAATTTGCATGTCTGTCTCATGCTTGTTCCCAAGAAGATGAACAACAAAGTTTACAAAAATGAATTGCATAAAAAAAAAGTCACATTCCTGCTTCTTCCATTAAAATCCATTTTCCTTAAAATTAAATTCCCATTAAAATGGCTTATTTTTTAAAAGTGGAACACAATTATATTTGAAAGCAGACTTCCTTTATGGTTATAATGCAGTGAAGATGTTACTGTGCTATTATAAAAAGCCTTATAGCAAGCCGAAGTTTCTGTCTGTTCCATGCTGGTTTATTTTTGGACAAGCTGTAGAAGAACACTGAGATGATATTTCATGTTAAAGATCTAATGCTACTTGAACCCCCAGAGGCCTGTCTTGCTGTCATGCTAACTACCACTTTAATAATGCTTTCATGGCTTCTGGGTATTTTCGGTGTACAGAAAGGGGGGTTTCTCTAGTCAGTTCAGAAGCAAGCACAGCCACAGAATACATGAACAAACCATGCTTAGAATAGCATGCATTCAGGTGACCCAGTTAAGTGTGTTGTGTGAACCAGACAGGATTCTTTTTTTCTTCCTACCTTGTAACCATTCCCACTCACCCCCTTTTCCCCCCTTTTCCTCCCCCTTCAATCTGCTGGCTTTAGCCTGTGTTACAATTACAATTCTCAGATTTCCATGGTGGCTGAGAATTTGGGTATAGTGTAAATGTCCCTGAAAGACATTACATGGGCCAAAATAAATAAATGTGCTGCCATGGTGTGTGTGTGTGAGCATGGATAGATGAGCTAGTGAATTGGCATGATTCCCTGCTTTTAATTCCCACATGCTATCACTTGAAATACATTAGAGTTTATTGCACTTTGAATGCTAGCAGGTGCAATATAGCAACTTCTAATGATTGGGTGGATCAGTCCTATTCAGGTCCATTAGATTGGTATCTGTCAGGGGTGTCAAACTCACAAAGCAGCGTCATGTGACATATCGTGACTCCCCCCCCCTCGCTAAATTGGGTGTAGCCATGGCCAGTGTGGGCTCGGAGTTTGACAGTCCTGGTATATGCTCACTCATAAATCAGCTCTACTCTTTCTTGCAGCTTTAACTCATTGAAGCCTATCATACAGAGAAATCTTTGTGACTGCCACATCTACAATTACATGTGCAAGTCAAAACTGAATGTGGAATGTCATTACACTATTTAAATGCAAAGAGTGGAATAAAATAACAACCACCACCTAGCTACAAACAGTGTCATGACTGAGTTGCCAAAATTATTCACTGAAAACTTTGCCTGAGTTTTGCATTTGAATGTAGCAAAAAATTACTGGGACCATCAACTTGAGAAGGTTTTGGAAAAATGAGTGGGTTAAGATTGTCTGGAATTTTAAGATCCAAACAGGCATCTTGTTCATAACATGTCTGATATAAGAGTTATTGAAGAAAGTCTGCTTCATTGGTGTTGCTATTCTGAATGATGCTAGGATCGAGGAAAAACAATTGGGAAAAATTACAAAATACTGGGTTCCAGATAGAAGTTGAACATTTATGGGGAAAAAAAATCCATTGTTAAACCAATCTGGATTGGAGCCCGTGGAGCAATACCTAAAGAGATCCTTCAATATCTAGAAATGTTGAATTTATCAGAGTTGAAAACCTAATTTTACAAAAAACAAATAAAAAACCCCACCCTGCTGGGAACTGCCTATATTCTAAAGCAATACTCTAATAATTATTATTAATAAGGTTCATACTACAATTATATTTCCATCAATTTTACAGTATGAAAATGTGAATTACCCACAACAACATCTGGAGCAGCACCTAAACAAATCAGCATTGGCAAAATAAAATACCCGTCAGGCAATTACAAAAGACAGGTTGAAAGGAACACTTGCAATGATACCTTTAACACCTCCAAACATCTCCCTAGCCCAGGTCCTTCAGAAGGAGTCAATCCAGTTTAAACATCTTGCTGAATGTGTGGCCAACAATAATAACTTCTGTCTAACTCTTGAAAGTTTTCTTCTACCACATTCATGAATTCTCTTGTCAGCTCTTATTAACTACTATGTCTTTGATGACAACAATGAATATGAGCTTAGGTAAGCTTGGGTTCAGCAGTGCAATCCCCCCCCTTCATATTGGAGAATAGTTACAATTTTTATAACGATAAAAGGTTTTAATGCTGAAGTTTTGTACCTCTTTGCTGTGGAGTAAATTCTAAGATGGAAACCTGGAAATTGCAGTCCTAACACATTCTGAAAGCAGCAGATTGGAGAAGGTTGACCTATAATAGTGTGGTCCCTGCAGCTTAAGCCATTTAAAAAACTAATCCATAGTAATGTTTTGTTTTATCATTCCCACACTTAAAATATAAAGTTACTATATAATCAGCTCAGCGGTTATAATGACCATTAGCCGATTAGCACATTTAGTTTCCAACTGCAGAGTTAATTAAAAGCATGATAGCAATGAAACTGGATACCCACGATTAATGTGTGCTCATAATGACCCCATCTATCTACAGTTTCTGCCCCAAGATGAATGACCAAGGGTCACGCATACTTTGTCAATTAAAAAAAATGAAATTTCTGTATTTTAGTGTTATTTTGGCTCAAAAATGATCATATTTGATTTTGGAAGGGTTATTAAAAGTTGGAATATATCCAGAGAATAATACAAAAATCAAATTAACTCAACTGTGTTGCATGTGTGCACTGCTGCAGTTCACATAAATAAATGCTGAATGATGACAATGAATAGTCATTTAGTCTGTTGTAACACACTTAGCGGTAACTATTGCTGTCTATTAAAAATTAAGTTTTATCACAGCGTAAGATTTTGTCAAACAGAGTCCATTTCATTAGATGCTTGAAATTTTATTCTCAATTGACATTGCAGAGGGACAGTCAAAGGAAGACTTTGGTGCCAAAGTTCGTTTCTTTTTTAATGTTCATTTGCATTTCTTCTTTCAACCAAATTCTTAGTCTAAGTAGGGTAAAAGATAAAAAATTCCTTTGAATCAATACCAGGATGTTTCATGGAACAGAATCTAGGGGTGGTGCTTTTTTTTTTTTTTTTTGAGGGTCTAACAATAAGTAGCTTGCCATTGACTTTTTTTAAGAAGCTGTTTTCACTACTTTATCTATCTCTGGGATGTTCTGATGGACTCTCAACCAAGTAGTGACCAGGCTGATTCAGCTTAGTTTCCAATCATTGTTTCCAAGAGTGGTCACATCTAACTGCTAACTGCTCTTTAAATTGAGGAAGAGTCACAGAGCTGCCCAACAATAGCTAGTTGAAACCCACACATTTCATGTAGGTTTTGCCTACAGCATACAGTGAAAAAAACTTGGAAGAGAATGTCCCAAAGGTGCTTTTTCAGGAGGCAACTGGACTTTCAACCATGATCTGGATGACTGAGAATCTCAACAGACTTTTGGAAGAGAATGATTTGAGGCAAACCCAAGTCACACACATAGTCCTATACTTGTAATTCATTGGTGTAGAATGAGCTATTCTATATGACCACAGGTATATAATCACACAATTATAAAAACAAGGATTGGCTTCCCTAATTCTGTTTTTCTACATGACTATCTCTTGGCCCTTTCAATCAGTACAACCCTATAGCCAACAGAAGTCAAATTCTGCTGACCTGAACTAGAGTTTTAATCTCATCCTAATATATTTAGGATTCATTCTTTGTTGTAAATTCATTAAACCGTAATGTCCCTGTTTTGCTTTACATAATTGCGGTCATTATTATGCTGTCTGAGAATTATGTGATTTGGTATAATAGCTGGAACACTGCAACTAGAAAAATGCTGCTTCTTGTGCCATATCCATCATCGAACGTTGGCGATCATGTTGGCGATCTTATTTTTATCAACAGTCACATGAAAAAGTGCTGCTGAGTTTTGTCCAAACCAGCCCCTTAGATTTTAAAGCCATGATTCCTTCTTCTGCCTGGACCTCGTTTGCCTTCAATATTTCCTTGGAGGATTCAATGAAGTATGCCATATTTTTCCGGATGTTGCATCACATGTCCAAAATATTCTTATTTCACTTTTTTATGGTTTTGATGATTTCCCTTGGCTTTCTCAGGCAGCTTATCATGGAAAAATGCTAGTAGAAATTAACCCGAAGACCAAATAATCAGTTATAGCAGTTGAAGTAATTATATTAGGTTGGAGTGCTCCAAATTGGAGAAAACTGAGCTGCTTCATAGTAGAGGGCCCTGCAAAAGACTTACACTTCTGAGATAATGATAACATGTTTGGCTTTCTCCTCAGGCAAAAGGCATAATCCTTAGAAATCAGCTGCTCCTTGCATAGGGAAAAGTTGCACTGTCCAAGATTTCTCATGATGCCCAGACACTTCTGGAAAGAGACAACTTGAATCACAAGTGGGAAAAGAATGAACCAAATGGACCAATGAAATATTATCCTGCAGTTAGAGCACCAGAAAGAAAATGCTCTCATTCCACAAAGAATTTTCAAGGGACATTCATAACCCTTTCCACAATATGGAATGGTACTATTAGTCTTTATCATCCATTCAGATGGAGTTTGCCATTCTGGAGCTGACTGCAACTTCCTGACCAATTTATTGCTAGAGGCAGCTATTTTTCCAGAGCTGATCTGTTTCATTTAATTAGGAGCCTCTTAATCATCAGCTGACACCAACCAACATTTCTAGAAAGACCTTTAAACCAGTCCTCTGTTCAAAGAGCTGAATCCCCTTACATTTCCATTTATATGATTAACCTACCCAGATTTTAAAGAAACCCAGTTCTTGATATGCCTTTCCTTCATTGACTCCTTGTGATTAAATGGATGCATCCCTATTGTTGATACTACTGACTCCATTATTATTGCTGTTGTAATTTTTGTGTTATTGTTACTATTGATATGTGTACCAACTTGACTATTGTACTTATTGGGAAGATAAGCACTTTAAATTATGGATAAATGAAAGAAAAAACCACAGGCATCTTTGTGATCACCATTGTGTTCTTCGATTGGGCAACCTCCGTTCTTTGATCTTCAATAAATTCTGATAAGCCTGGTTTGTCTATAGGCAACCCTGTTGAATCCTGGCATGTGCCACAAGCTATTCTCTTGATCAGGATGGAAAAGGACTCTTAAGTTGCAAATGGGAGGATGGGTTTTGAGTTAGGATTATTTCATTTTAGGTGCAGAATTGCATCCTTGGAGAAGTGTACAAAATTGGAAAACTGTAGACTTTTGTCCTGAGATAGCTTATCAGTAAAAGATATAAACATTTCAGGTGAGCTATTATAGCCTTATTGTTTCTAAATAGTGATTTATGTCCTTATTTCTGCATTATTGTCCACCAGGCACAGCCCCATGTCATTTTTCAATTGTTTTTATTTTCATTAGTATAGCCACTTTAGCTTGTGATCACTGCAATGCATTGTGTTAGAGCCCAGCAGTGACATCTAAGCCCTCTGAGTTGACTGGTTGACCCCTCCACTTCCGACACATTGGTTTATCTCTCCCCCATCCTGGCCCATGACTTAAAATTAGAAAGCCCTCTATTTGTTTCATGTACAGTATGTTGTGGGCAGTTTAAAGGCTGATCAGAATCAAATATTGCTCTTTCAAATTTGATAACGTATGACTACAAAACAGTGACCTTTGATACTCAGTAATACATCAAGATGACAAGAGCTGTAAGTGCTGCAATTACCTTTGCTACACGTTGAGATTGGGTGTTAGCTCTCATCTTGCAAGCAATTATTTCCAAAAATAGGAGTGTGGGCATGTGTGGGTACGGAGGAATCCTCTCAAGAGAAAAGGATCTATCAGTTACACAAGTAATGAAAATGCAAAAATCAGGGAACATCTTCATGACAACAAAATGTACCTTGATACCTGAAATAAATCATCCTCCATTCCCACAAATACTTAAAACACGAGAATTCTATCTGGTTCAAACAACCGCTGTCATAAAATTCCACTATGAAATTCTGTTCTACAAACTTTCCAGCACAACAAGAACATACATTCTTCAGTGCCTTGGTACAGTTTTAATTTCTGCTGGTAAACAAGCTTTACATTGGCATTCACTGTGATGGGATAGGGGGAAAAGCCTGTGCTTGCAACTGGGTTAGACAATGCCTGTCTGGAGACCAAGACTTCAATCAAATACTTAAAGGGCTGAGGTTGGCTTCAGCAAAATCTTCTAGGATTTACAGACATCGAAGATCCTTTAGAATAGATCGATTAATCTTGAGAGTTCATGTCTTTATGATATTAGTCGATGGAATCCTATCCCATGGTCAGTGCTGGAATCCAAGCAAAAGCATCTTTGCCAGATGGCTGTCTGCCCTCAGCTTAAACTCAGCCAGTGAATTTCTGTGTTACTGCTTTCACTATCAAGTTCCTCTTACTAATTTCTGCTCCCTCTTTAGACTGTAAAAATATTCATTCTTCCCCTTAAACATAAAGCAAGCCAATTCTAATTAGTTTAGACCAGTGTTTTTCAAACTTGACAATTTTGAGATGTCCACACTTCAACCCCCAGCCCACCCCCAATTTTGCTAGCTAATGTGGGAGTTGAAGTCTACACATCTTAAAATTTGCCAGGTTTGAAAATCACTGGTTTAGATCTGAAACTGAGCTCCAAAGTCCTGATCTGATGTTACCCACTAGATCAAATTGTTTGATTGGAAATATATTTGTGTAAAGATCTTTCCAAGTATCCTTTTTTGTTATTTGTAGTTGCCAAGATTGAATGTGGGGTTTACTTTTTAGTACACCAAGCCATAGTCCCACCATTGACAGGTAACTCTAGTTGGGTCAGGAGAAAACAAATCCAGATGACTTCTGTCTGAGAACTTGCCCAAAGGAGGAAGTTAGGAATCATTCTTGACCACTAAATTTCTTCCATAGGCCCCCTCAATGTGTTGGCTTTGATATATGATACCAAAGACAAAAGGATATGTGGAATAAGATAATTTTAATTGCAAATGTTCTATCATTATCTTTGTGCCATAGCATCCATCTGTTTGTCTACTGAAGACAGCATAAAGCTAAGGAAGAAAGCTGAACTGAGATCTCTTTGAAGACTCTCTGAAGCTTCCTAGCTTTATCATCATTGTTCTCTCAAGCCAATAGGTAGATAGTGTAGGCTAGTCTTGTTGTCAATAAATATTTCTTCAGCTCAGTGAGGTTGCCCATTTAATCACCTCAAGAAGGGCCATTTTATGTACACCTAAGAGATTAGTGACTTAAAAAATAGATTAATCTCATGCTAAAGCCACTAAGTTTTTTCCAAGCTTTGTGCCAAAGCTACTATTGAGCCCACAAAGTCCTTAATGGTGCCCCCACAGCTTTCCCAAGTCATGGGAAAGTGGAAAGTGGATGTTTATCTAGTTGACAAGTAACCCATCTTTCCATCTGACCAGCTGTTCTAGAAAAACTTCAAATGTCAAGATAATACTAAATTATTAATGCCAGCTGAAGACTGATCTCCACAAGGCAGAAACCACTGCCAAAGTCTCATCTTTCCTAAGCTGGTGTCCTCCCAAGGTGAAATTATTACAACAACCAGAAAGCAGGCAATAGCATTGCCAGCATCTGTGATTCTGATGACAGAAATCAGGAAGTGCCAGGAAATCACAGCCTAAATCTTCTGCACATCTTCAAGAATTTAAAGGAACTCAAAACAAATTTTTAATCCCTAATTAATAAAGATTCAGCTGCACTGTATAGAAACAGAAAAGCAAAATGGCTGAAACAGTCTTTGTGATTTTACGACATATATTCTTATCTTGGTGTGATAATACATAATTATATAACATGAAGGTGACCTTCAGAGGTAATCTTTAAAACAGGAGTCATTCTCTGTCCCAGCTCTTTCTGCGATGTCAGCACATCATTACTATTACCCATCTGTTCCTTGGAGATTGGGGGGGGGGGGGGAGGAAGAAAGAAAAACAAACAGGAGATATAGGCTGGTAATAGAATACCACTATGGCTCTAAATAAATACTGAAAAATGTCCAAAACTTTCGCAATGTTTCAGATTTTGTGATGGTTGAGGAAAAATTTGATTTGGCTCTTAAAAAGAATATTCTGGCCCTTGTTTTAGGTATGATTTGTTGTACTTTCACAGAAGATAGATAACCTTCACAATGCATAATATGCAAAAAATGGATAACTATGGATGGCCACTTTGTCCAAAACAAAGGAGAAGCAAGATAACATATCTTAGAACTCTGCTTCCTCCAGTTGCAAATTAGTCATAGATACAACTCTGTCAACTGTGTCTGTGTTAACTATTGCACTGACATGAATCTTACTTTCAATATGCCCAAAAATGGGATACCAATTAGAAATTCTGCTGATCCTGGAAGTGATTGTTACTCATCTAAAATAATATGTGTTGAATGTATATGATGTGGCTCAGGGGTGGGATTCAAATTTTTTAACAACCGGTTCTGTGGGCATGGCTTAGTTGCTGGTCATGTGACTGGCTGGGTGTGGCCAACTCAACATCACTCACATCAAGGCACTCATCTCCTCGCCAGGCCTCTCATGACTGTGGGGATGCTGCAACAGTCGTAAGTGTGAAAAATGGTCATGTCACTTTTTTCAGTGCCATTGTAACTTTGAATGTCACTCCACATAAGCAAAGTACCAGCAAAGGAGGGAAAAAAAACTCCAGAGACGTTCCTGAGACAGGAAGTCTAGTCCTGCCAAGAATGTAAAAAGTGTTAACAGAGAGGCGGTTTCTGTAAGCAACACCAGAATATTTCCTTCCTGCCTTCCTTACAGGATTAGGCCAGTAATTTCTTCTAACACCTGGTTCACTGAACTGCTTAGAATGTTAACAACCGGTTCTAGTGAATAGGTGTGAATTGGTAGAATCCCACCCCCTGATGTGGCTGATCATCCCAGGAAACTACTATGAGGAAAGGTATTCACATCTGTGAAAGTATGTCTGGTTTTCCTAGCATTTTTCTACATAGGATTTGCAAACTGTTCACATGCAGTTAAATGTTATGACATGTGATTATTGCTGTTGCACACTAACTGTGTCCATAGACCATGTGGCCTAGATCAACCTATATAAACTGAGAAATGCATACAATTCAGGACCTTCCAAATAAGGCTATCAAGACCAGAATAACATCTACAACTTTTGTACGTTACTATTGTTGAATCCTTTCACTTGGGGGTAGAATGGGAAGTGGTGCAGTTTTGTTAAAATACCTGGAAACAATTTATCTGTTTTTATTGAGGCCTCTTGGCTACCTGACATAAATATATACTGATTGACGATTTATGTTTTGAAAACAGAACTGATAAGAAGCATAAGTGTTCTTGATATTATGTTTTGTCATATCTGGCTAAAAGATTGAAATCCCGAGAAACAATTTTCTGAAGAAATGAAACAATATGCCCTTCTGAACTCTGGTGGGAAAATAGCCTCTCCGTTTGCTCAGAATATGAAACGGTGAAGCAGCGTAAGTAAAATAGACAGCCTTGCCAAGCATGTCACATTTCTATTGGTCCCAGCCAGAACGATGCTTTAAAAAGATTTTCTAGTTATTTTTCGTAAATAAATGCTGCAAATAACACCTGCAAACTAACTCAGCTGAGGGTGTTTTATCTTTCTTTTTGTCAAATTAGATTCAGGTTGTAGTTTTGTTGCTTTTAGAGAAAGAGGCTCAGAAAATGCCTTATTAAACTTGCAGAATTTCTAAAGAATAAGTAGATCGAATAGAAATAGATGATTCAGTTCATGAAACACTCTTAATTATAAGTGCCAAAGAAATAACGTTATAGTTGTTATCTAATTCAGTAGGTTTTCAAAGTATGTTGAATAATTATTTCATGTAAGGGTTCTTAGCAGGCAGATGAGACAACCCTCACTGGAATATACTGTCCACTGTTCTCCTCCCCACCTCAGGGTGGGATGTATTGGTTGAATTGCTACTTATCCATTGCCAAAAAAAGAGAACAAAGAGAGAGAGAGAGAGAAATTGGCAAAAATTTCTGCATATGCTAATTTATATGCAATATACAAATGCAGAAATGTTACTATAATTTTAATAAAAATATATTTTCCTCTAATAAGGGAGGACACAGCGGCTTGACCTTGTCGCTAATCCAGCTCTTGTCATGTGCATATTTATGAGGGGCAACTTAAATATCCTTCAAGATATTTCCTTTCTAAAGATTCTTCCCTTTTACTGAATTGGTAATCTTCCAATGTGGATTAAAACAATGCCTTTCAGACAGGTGGACTTCAATTCCCAGAATTCTCAGCAGGAGACTATAGTGACTGGAGAATTCTGCGTCTGGAACTTTAGATAATTTCCCAATCTTGGTGATTTCCAGGTTAGTTGACATCAGCTCCAGAATTCTCATTAATAACCATCCTGACTGGAAGTCTGGGATTTGAAGTCCACACATCTGGGATTGGTCCAGATCAGAGAATACTGATTTAGAAAGTGCACTGATTGGAGAGCGGCAGTTCTAAGTGCTGGGTATACTAACGAAAGTGGAAGTGGTTGGAAGGCCAAATCGCTGAGCCAATATTCTGAAGGAATTGCCTGCATTGTTTCCTTAGAATTTTCCTTAGAATATGTAGGGCTATCCTGTGGCTTTTTAGGTAAGCAGCACTGGTGAGCAGGAGTGTATAGATTAGTGGTGGTATGATACTGGTTTGGACTGGTTTGGCTGAACCGGTAGTAAAAAAACAAAAACCCTCCTACAAGCAGCTGAGAGGAGGGAAAAAAGCCTCATCAGCTGTGAGGAGAAAGAAGAGAAAAGTGCAGGATTGCACCATCCCCCTGTAGTGAGCTTCTCTTGATCCCAGACTGCTGGAAACTGCCTGACAGGATGATGGTATTAATTCCTAGTTTTGGATACTGGTAGTTAGCACAATTGTGTAAAAGGGCTTTTTCTTTCTTTCTTTCTTTTTAATTCATCAACTATAAGCCTGATACATTTTCTGTAATAAAAATAGGCCATTTTTATTTATAAGAGGCAGTGTTGGGTGGAATGATATGTTGGTGTATCTATCAATGTTATAATAAATGTCTCTCTGATTCTTATAAGATTATTGAATGGAAATAATAGAAGTCTCTGTAAAGGTCAAGAGTGAGAAATCAGGAGGGAAAAATGGTGATTCTCTGTAGAGAATGGTTTGATGCTCATTGAGGCACATTATTTATTGCTGCGAGTTAGACTGAAGATAGATACATGTTGAACTTTCATCTGCAGATTCAGAACCAAAAACATTGCTTTACACAATCAGAAATATTAGCCTACTGGAGAGGGGTGGTGGTGTAAAAAAAACTTAGTCATATATGAACTACTTCATATTCCTTGCAGCTGCTATGAAAGTATTCTGTTAATACTTTATAAATGCACACTTTTTAACCATCTTCCATAAAAAAAAAAAAAATATGAAGCAAAACTCTGTCTCGGTCTTAGGCTAGTTTACATAAAGCAAGACCCAAGGAACAGAATAGAATTTACTTCAGAATAAATAGTTTTATGATCTCTTGACTATTTTCTTCCTTCCCCCACAAAATCCTGGATAAATAAGGATAAGACATCCTTTGAAATAGAGTAGGTTAAAGTATCAAGGTCTCAACACATCGAGGAAAATTTTAGATATGGATGAGCATCTTTTTGAAGGCGGGAGCCTCCACTAAACATTTCTGGAGAGTAGTGGAGCAGCAAGGGATAAAATGATGAATCAAAGAGAGCAGGACTGATTTTCAGAGATGAGCAGACCAGGCACTTTGGTTAGAGTGTTGTTTTACTTTGTGTACCTTTTAGAGAAAGAAATGCACTTCTAAAAAAGTGGATTAAAACTACTTTTTGCTCTGGTTTTGGTAGATTTCCTACCATAAATGGGCAAGAAACTTGTTTCAAATTCTGCACTTTCGAGTATAAGAAGTATACTTAAAGTATGTTGCTTAAAAAGGAGATTTTCTTTCTGATCCTTACCAATCACTGAACCATTCTGACTTGAGCTGGAATAATAATAGCAAACTTTTGCAGTGGTATTAGATGAAAGCATGAACCAAAAAGAACATGCTAGAAGAAGGCAAGGGCAACACACTTCTTAATTGTTGCAAAGGAAACTTAGATCCGGGAGCGTGGGCGCAAGGAACGGAGAGGAGGCATCGAATAGTGACTCCAACTCTTTATTAGTGACTTCAGAACAGAGCAAAAAGCTAGGGCAGCAGCAGCTCCTTTTATAGAGCTGGCTGCTGTCACAACATCCAATGATTTGAGTTTGCCGCGCTGGAAAGCGTCCAATCAGTGGCGACCCTTTAACAGCCAATCAGATCAGCCGACAACGACCAATCACGCTCCGCTATTAGCAGGCCAATCAGAAGTGCAGGTTTATGAGCCTGCTGTGAAAACAAAACTATTAGAATTGCAAGCTAACGAGTTTGCTTAGTTCGTAACACCCCTCCCCCTAGGTTCCTTTTCAAGGGTGGGGTGATGTATTCTCTCAGGTAGGCAGGTCGTCTCACCTGTCTACCTGATCTTCATTGCTCCACCAGTCTTTGCCCAGACTCTGGTTCCGGTGGGCTGTTGGTTGAACTCGGCGGTGATGGTGAGCTGGCTGCTCTGATGGGTGACTCAGTGTTGTCATCTCTACTCCCGTCAAGGCTGTCATCTGGATTCTCTGGGGTTGCTGATGCTGCCCTGCTGCTTCGTGGAGAGATGGCCATCTGCCCTGGCTCTTCTTCAGAAGATGAATAATCCAGGTTTGGTTGCACTGATTGCTGGTTTTCGAGTACTGGGTCGGATACTAGTTCGTTTTCAGCCCCCTCGATTTCCCTTCCCCCCCTGGTTTGGAGTTCAGGGCTTGTGAAGGGGGTAGATGCCAGCCGGGAGCGTAGCTGGTCGATGTGGCGCTTCCACAGTCTCCCATCAGCAGTTTGTAAACGGTAGGAACGGGGACCCATAAGTTGAGTTATGGTCGCGGGGACCCACAATGGGTCATCGGTAAGGTTTTTTGCAAACACCGGGTTGCCTACCTTGAACGTGCGATACTTGCTACTGGAACCCAGAGGCTTTTCCAGCGTGTAAGCAGGGTGTAGACGGTCAAGATGTGACTGAAGTTTCTGGCCCATCAGGAGTTCGGCTGGAGTTTTGTGTGTGGTGCTGTTTGGAGTAATATGTTGGAGGAGAAGCATCCTGGTTACCTTGTCGTGGATGTTCCCTTGTTCCATCTTGTGTAAGCTTTTCTTTATGAACTAGACCATTCGTTCAGCCCTACCATTGGCCGTAGGGTGAGCCGGTGATGTTAAGGCATGGCATATCCCCCGGTCTGCTAGGTACTGTTCAAATGCCAAGGCGGTGAACTGTGGGACATTGTCTGAAACCAAGACATCTGGCAAACCGTGTGTGGCAAATAGTCTGTTTAGTTTTTTAATGACTGCCTCTGTGGTGGTGTTCTTCATTTTGTGGACCTCAAGCCAGTTGGAATAGGCATCCACTGTTATGAGAAATGTATGTCCTTTTGTGGGTCCCGCAAAATCGATGTGGAAATGGGACCGGGGACCTCAGGGTGCTTCCCATTTGGTTGGTGGGGCTTTTGGTGGGGCTGAGCGTGTTTCCTGGCTCTTGTTGCAGGTGGCTACCCAGGTTTCTATATGTTTATCTATACCTGGCCACCAAGTGTAGCTCCGTGCTAATGCTTTCATCCGCACGATGCCCGGATGTCCATCATGCAATAGTTTTAGGACTTTATGCTGTAGTCTTTTTGGGATGACGACTCTGTCTCCCCATAATACACATCCTTTTTGGGTGAAAAGTTCTGTCTGTCTATCTGTGTTTGAAGGGCTTGAAGGTGTCATTGAGTTCGTTGTCAGGCCAACCTCTTTCTACCCAGCTGAGGACTCATGCCAAACAAGGGTCTTTCCTTGTTTCGGATGCAATGTCTTGTGCAGTCAACGGTGGTGAAGGGAGTGTCTCGATTTGTAGTACAGCTAGGGTTGGAGCTGGGTCGTCTAGGACTTTGGGTAGTGGAGAACGGCTCAGGGCGTCAGCATGGGGAATGGCTTTCCCAGGACGGTGTAGCAGTTGGTAGTCGTATGCGGCTAAAAACTCTGACCAGCGTGTCATCCTTGGCGATAGGATATGGGGAGTTGGTTTATCCCCCGCCAAGATGCCCAGTAATGGTTTGTGATCAGTGATTATAGAAAAGGACCTTCCATATACATACTCGTGAAATTGTTTGATCGCAGCCACAATAGCGAGAGCCTCTTTATCTAGTTGGCTATAGTTTCTTTCAGTTTTAGATAAAGTTCTGGAAAAAAATGCAATGGGTGCCTCAGTGTCATTTGGTAGGACGTGGCTCAGGATGGCTCCTACTCCAAACGGTGAGGCGGCACAGGTGACGTTTAAGGGTAAAGTCTCGTTATATTGTATCAATACAGCATCAGATGTTAAAAGGTCTTTTACTTGCTGAAAGGCTCACTCTTCTCGATGTCCCCAGACCCAGGAAGCTTTCTTATTGAGGAGCCTATGCAGGGGTTCAGCAACAGTCGCCTTCTGGGGTAGGAAGATGTTATAAAAGTTAATAAGTCCCAGGAAGGCTTGAAGATCTGTTTTGTTTCTAGGTCTTGGGGCGTTCTTTATTGCAGCCAACTTTTTCTCAGTAGGGTGAATTTTCTGTTTGTCAAGAAGGTAACCAAGGAATTCAACCCTCTCCATACACAGTTGGCACTTGTCCTTCTTGACCTTCAGGCCAGCGTCTTTAAATTTTTGGAGGACCATTCTGAGTCGCTTTTCTAGTATGCTTCTAGTGGGGGCAGCTATCAAGACATCATCAAAATATGGCACGACCCCTTTTATGCCTTGTAGCAATCTCTCCATCAGACTTTGGAAGATGCCAGGTGCTACACTCACTCTGAACTGGAGTCTATTACACTTGAATGCCCCTCTGTGCGTGACTATAGTTTGGGCTTCTGCGGTCTCTGCATCTACAGGCAGCTGCTGGTATGCCTGGGCTAGGTCCAATTTTGCGAATAATTTCCCACCCCCAAGGGAGTGAAATAGGTGTTGGACCACAGGCACGGGATAGGCGCTCTGCTGAAGCGTGTGATTTAGGATGGCCTTGTAATCCCCACAAATTCTCAAGGATCCATCAGGCTTTATGGGAGTTACAATTGGGGTCTCCCATTTTGTGTGGTCGATCGGTTCCAACACGCCTTGGGCTATTAATTTGTCCAATTGTTCATCAATCTTTGGTTTAAATGCAAAAGGCACTCGATGGGGCTTAAGGCGAATGGGCGCAATATCTGGGCAGAGGTTAAATGATATAGGGGATCCCTTGTACTTGCTTAGCTTCTCTGTGAACACTTCCTGGAATTCTTGGACGAGAGCCGCTTCCCAGTCATCGCTTTCGGTTTGGTTGATGCCCGCCAGTTCGATTCTTAGTGGTGCGAACCACTGCAAGCCTAATAAGCTGGGTCGATCTTTATCGATGACTGTAGGTGGTAGAGTTGTGGCGTGGTCTTTGAAAGAGACTTGGACGTGGCTGGAACCGGCGACTGGGATCCTATTTCCTTGGTAGTCCTTCAATATGATCCTTTGAGGGCTGAGGTCCTGGCGCCGGATGTCAGGGATCAGCTGTTTGAGGGTTTTCCAGGAGATCATTGATAGGGATGACCCGGAGTCGACTTCCATAACACATGGACGCTTCTCAATGGTGACCTTCACTCAGATCTTTCTTGCATCAAGGGATGAAGCATTATTTTCTCTTCGGGTTGGGCTGGACCCTCGCTTGCCTCTACAGACTTTTGCAATATGGCCCACAGAAATGACAGAGGGCGTCTAGGAATTTGCAGTCTGATCGTGGGTGGTTTCCCCCGCATCCAGCACACTGATACGAGGGCTTACGAGCCCGTTGATCTCGCTGATCGCGGTCTGACCTGAGTCTGTTGACCTCCTCTTCCTCGCTTTCTGAGGAGGATTCGAGATGTTCATGGTGCGTGGTTGTTGCGTGCCTTTCAGAAAGGGGCGTATGGTCACTGGCAAGTTGGCGGTGCAGTGCGTTCGCTCGGTGCATTTGAGCTGCTGATTTCCTGGTTGCTTCTGCTGCAGTAGCATCAGCGATGACATCCGCGAGGGCGTTGTCCCCCTTTGCCATGATTTTGCTCCGGGTTGTGGGGTCTTTTAGACCCAGGACAATTCGATCTCTCATAGCTTCTTCAAGGTTTGCGAAGCCACAGAGTCCCCCCAGGTTTCTGAGGTCCACGATGAAGTCTCCAACACTTTCACTTTCCTGTTGGTCCCTCTGGTAAAACTCGTGTCTCCTGATGAGTGTTGGCACCGCTAGGGCATAATGGGCCCAGAGGATTGGGGTGAGATTGTCCCAGTCCATCGTCTTGACTTCAGCTGGTTTTGCAAGTGCCTTTGCCATTTTAAAAATGGTGGGCCCGCAATGGGTCAGAAACACAGCTCGTTTCTTGCCAGTCGTTGCATCCTTCAGGTTGTTTGTCTCCAGGAACATCTGAAACCTGTCCATATACGAGTCCCAGTCTTCGTTAGCCGGGTCAAATGGAGTGGGTGGTATGGCGTTGCTGGTCATTCTGCCGCGATTGGTGCGCTCTCAGCCACGTGCTCTGTTAGCATTCAGTGAGTGTTCATTCAGCTCTCTCGTCTCCGGATCCCACCTTCGTCACCAGTATTAGATTTGGGAGCGTGGGCGCAAGGAACGGAGACGAGGCATCGAATAGTGACTCCAACTCTTTATTAGTGACTTCAGAATGGAGCAAAAAGCTAGGGCAGCAGCAGCTCCTTTTATAGAGCTGGCTGCTGTCACAACATCCAATGATTTGAGTTTGCTGTGCTGGAAAGTGTCCAATTAGCGGTGACCCTTTAACAGCCAATCAGATCAGCCGACAACGACCAATCACGCTCCGCTATTAGCGGGCCAATCAGAAGTGCAGGTTTATGAAAGCAAAACTATTAGAATCGCAAGCTAACGAGTTTGCTTAGTTCGTAACAGAAACTATATGGAAGTATTCATGAAATCATCAAGAGACTTGATATTTCCTGTTAACTAAGGTCATGCATAATTCCATGACTAATTGTTCCCACTTTCATTTTATGTTTTCCAAAGCGCTCTGTCTCCTATCACAGTGAATATGGGCTAAATACCATCTATAGCTAAAGGTTTTAAGATTCAGATCAAAAGTAACCCTCTGGTTCTGGTAAGAGTGAAAAGTGCAAAGAATTTGGGGGAAGCAATAAGAAAACTGATTTCAAGAGGGCTGGCTGATTGCATTTTTAAAACTGATTTACACAATGTGCCTATATGGTAAGTCAGTGGGAAGGAAGAACAGCAGGACAAAGACTTAAGAGAGGCATGGAATTGCTGATGCATTTTATAATACTAATTATATTTGCTGGAATTTAAAAAGGGTAGGTAAAATTAGCATTAAACCAGGAAGAGGCTAAATAGATTACTGGGACAAACAATATACGAGGTAATTTAATAGTAGTGGTCTCATCTAATCTCAGTAATTTCCATTATTTAGTAGGATCATTGAACCTCAATCTCTCTTACTTTTCTGGTTTGTTTTTTACTAGAACATCTCACTTGTTTTTTTGGAAACTTTCTCTAGTCAGTTTCTTCATAATAGAATTCTAGTCCTGGTTACCTGATATTCTGGCTTCATGAATAGGATGGGGGGGGGGTTTACATTTCAGAGCAGGGGTGTCAAACTCAATTTCATTGAGGGCCACATCAGGGTTGTGCTTGACCTTGGGGGACTGAGGTGGGCATGGCCAGGGTGGATGTGGCTAGCTCGATGTCACTTGTGTCAGAAATGCCTGTGGGGGCTTTACCACTCTGCCAGAGAAAACAGGCTCCTGACCTCCATTTTTGGCTGTAACGGCCTCCTGCAACCCTCTGTCCACAAAAATGGAGATCAGGAGGGCCACCTGTGAGGGCCTGTCCTTCACTGTTTCCAGATCCGGCCCCCAGGCCTTGAGTTTGACACCTCTGCTCTAGAGCAGGGGTGTCATGATATATCACAACTTTCCCCCCCTTTGTTAAACTGGGGGTGGCCATGGCCAGCATCTGATGCATCTGGCCCGCGGACCCCTGCTCTAGAGATACTTATCCAGAAATCCTGGATGAAGATTTAAGAGTGAACCTTTGTTACTACTATTTTGTTCTCAAATACATTGGAATGATTTAGAATGAGAATCCAACCAAGTCAGATGATTTCCGGTTGCTTATAAAGTATATTCATCTGGTAGGGCAAAATGCAGGTGGAAGTGGAACAGAGTATCTTGGAAAACTAATGGGAGGTATAGAAAGCATTCTAAGTGGTTTGCCTTCTGGAGAATTTTTCTGGCTGCCCCCTGATATTAATGGGAAGGCTTATGCCTGGCAGCCATTTTGAGAATGGCAGCAAAGACAGTTTGGGTACCAGTTAAAATAACTGAGCAGGGATCTGCAAAGCCCCTGGTTTAAATCTCAGTGTTGCCAAGTTAGTATTTATATTTTTTAATTTTAATTCCTCCATCCCCACCCAGGTGTCAAATGGGACAGAGATATATAGCAACATTAAGGCAATTGAAGCAAACTGAAATTGTTCCGTTGATTACTGAAAAAATATATTTTATTTTTGAAATGTACTAAGATTATTTTAAAAAGAAACCATAGAGAAAGATTTTCATTTTTTTGAAAGTTACCCAATTACAAATGTTTTGCTAGTGTCCAAAATACTCATTTTGACCCTGTGTAAAAACAAAGACAAATAGGCTGAAAAACAGCTTCTATCCCAGGGCAGTAGCTCTTTTGAATTCTGCTGGATAGTGCAGTGTTGGTATGCTGTTGGGGGTTTCCAGTTCAATGTGTGAAGGGTGAAGGATGTGTGTTTGTGTTTGTTTTCATGGTCATGGTCATGGTCATGATGTGCACTGAAGATGGTGTTTGATTTCATTGTACGAGGTGCAGTGACAATAAAGTAAACTAAACTACAATGTAGAACAGAATGAAAGTGGACAAAATAGATGTGGATGCACACCCAGCCTTCCTCCCAAAAGGTCTGAAGAAGTAAGGAATAAGTTATTCATGGTTAGAGATACTTGATTAGCCACACCACAGTTGTATACCTATGAGTGTTTTACTCCCTTCCACAAAAATGAGATTATTGCCTTTTTGCAGGGTGAAAATGATGGGCTAATCTTCCAATACCATATGAAAGGGCCAAAACTTGCTAGGAAAATGGAAGGTCACAAGGGAAGTTTCTCCACCTGAACTCTATGAGCATATTGTCTATGGAGATTCTCAGTCATCCAGGTCATGGTTGTCCCAAAGGTGCTTTTTCAAGAGGCAACTGGACTTTCTGGTTACTGTTGCCTCTTCAAAAAGCACCTTTGGGACATCTATGAGCATATTCTATACTTTGGGTACTGAATACACAATTAGCACGTACAGTTTAAAATCATGGTGTTGACATGTACACAGTAAGCACAATCTTAATGACATGCCCATCTAATTTTCTTGGCAACAATATAGAAGTAGATTGTCAATATGGAAGTGGTTTCTGAGTTTTTAGGTTTTCTGGTTTAGCCCTGAAGCTTTCTAGGTCCCCTTCCTTCTAAGCACTCATCAGATCTGTTTAACTATTTGAGAATAATCAAGGTGTTGCTATCTGGAAAGGCAAACTCAATCAAACCTTCTCTGGCAAATGTGATTAGCAAGCTGCCACAATCCCATTCACTCGTCTGCTGGGCTAGTCATTTTTACTGAACAAAAAAAGTGAGAAACGAAAAATGAAATAATATTCTGTGAGTCTATTGTGTAATGTGAGAGTCAGGGCTGTGTACCGAGTTTGAGGAAAGGTGCAAAAGCTGACCCCTTTATCATGCAAAATCTCTTCTCTTTTGAAGCAGTTGAATCATCTGCATCTTCCTGTGGTTTCTGTTACATTCCAGCCTAATCCTGCATCCAGGAAAGCAAGCTGCCTTTTGTGGGAAGGAGATTGAACTATCTACTACCATCAATGCTACCAAAAATGTTATTCCAGATATTGACATTTCGTTCACTAAATAACCAGGCCTAGAAAAGTGCTGAAAATGTTAGAGAGAGACACTTGAAAAGTTCTGCACTTCCCTTTTTAATCTGACCATTTTGTAACCTTCCCAGGTGCCTTCCAGCAAGCAAAGTCAATGGTGGAAGCCAGATTCACTTAACAACATGAGGTAATTTAATAATGGCGGTCTCATCTAATCTCAGTAATTTCAATTATCTAGTAGAATCATTGAACCACAATCTCTTACTTTTCAAGGCTATCCAATAAAAACCAGTAAAAATGAAAGAATAATTAATCTTTAATGCTCCACAGATACTGGGTAAACAGGGGTGTGAATTGTCCCCTCCCAGATTCAATTTACAGGTAGTCCTCAACTTATAACCACCAGAATTTCAGCTAAGCAAGGCAGTTGATAAGTTAGTCCCACCCAATTTTATGATCTCTTTTGCTGTGGTTATTAAGTGAATCACTGCAGAAAAGTAAGAGATTGTGGTTCAATAATGCTACTAGATAATTGAAATTACTGAGATTAGATGAGACCGCCATTATTAAATTACCTCATGTTGTTAAGTGAATCTGGCTTCCACCATTGACTTTGCTTGCTGGAAGGCACCTGGGAAGGTTTCAAATGTCCATCATATGATTCCAGGGTGCTCCAACTGTTGTAA